>OY747137.1:9400863-10807235 GCA_963556465.1 Berberis vulgaris
TCATTTTGGCCGTGGCTAAATGATTTTTAAAAAAAATTTTAACATTATTTTTATTTTAGCGACGGCATTTTGGCCATGGCTAACTGATTTTTAAAAAAAAATTTAACATTATTTTTATTGTAGCGACGGCATTTTGGCCGTGGCTAACTGATTTTAAAAAAAAATGTAACCGTATTTTTATATTAGCGACGACATTTTGGCCATGGCTAAATGGTATTTAAAAAAATGATTTTTTTATTAGCGACGGCCAGATTGCCGTGGCTAACAAAATAAAATTGAAAAATGATTTTTTTATAATTAAATTATATTAATTTTAAAATTTGGCATATACTTTTTTTGTCATTATATTAATTTTAAGATTTGGCAAATTATAAACATCTTAAACCTGAACAAAATTAAATTAATTTTAAGATTTTACAATTGTCCATCACAAAAAATACAATCCCAAATACTGTCAACCTCAAATTGAGATAACTACATAAAACAAAATTGTGATCGTCTATGGGACATAAAACAAAATTTTTACATACAATAATTGCACACAGTAATTGCTTTAAGATCTGCATCAGCTTGGTCTTTCGACGTGGCTATTATCAGTTCACCAACATCACCAGAACTGCATTAAAATCACAATTTGCACAATCATCAGAGTAAATAAGCCCACAGATCGCTACCCTGATTATATAAGACCATATGCTAAACAAAAACTTACACAAATAAAGTCCAAAACAGATGTGTACCTCGCCCAGTAATATAATACATGGTGTAACATGGAAAGCAAGTGACACACACAACAAAGCAATATTCATCAAAATTCCAACTCTTCATTCTTCACTGACACCCTTCCCAGGTTGGAAGAATGATGGGTTTGTGGCTTTAGATAGTAACCAAAAAACAAAATCCTACCAATCCCTTTGTCCCAACTAGTAAAGGCACTCGAGGCATACAAACTTATGCTCTTTTCAGGAGAAGGGTGACAGATTATTCACGAGGCATTACAAATCAGGCATACAACTTATTAACAAAGCGTTGAAAAGAAAAACAATATTTATCCGCCAGGCATTAAAACAGGCAGGTACGCGGCTTGTTTGATTCTGCAAATATGCAGATGCCTCACCTTATTAGTCTATTGGACTATGCAACAAATCATTTGTAAACACAGCTTGTATTGCACCAGAAGTGGACATAACTATCACCCACCATAGAGTATTGCCTTGGCTGAACTTGACGAATTCAAACAAATTAAAAAATAAAACCTCCCAAACTATCACCCACTATACTATACATCCAAACCCACAATATGTGTCCACTGGGGATCACTCCCTTTCTGTGCATATCAGACTATCTGTATGAAATCTAATTCCAACTTTCAAGACCACACTTCCTAGTATAATGGTTTTGGACTAAGGAATATGACAATTTGAAAGTGTCAGATTCCATTCAGAATTTGAACTAACTGCTGTGTCCGAGAAATTGCATTCACTAAAATTGTTGAGTCACAACATGCAAGAAAGAAATGGAAGGCATCTTTCTGAACAGCAATCTCAAAATAGAGAAACTATACATATAAAGCTGAGAGCACTAATAGCGGAATAACTGAATCTCGAATCAGTTGTCAAGATAAGAACAATAAAACCATAAAGTAACATAATCTAGAGACAGTGGACACTAATTCTTATCAGAGTGAACCAAACCATATGTGACATTAAAGCAAGTCCAGAATTAAAAAAAATAGATATTCAACTAAAACAAAGCCTCAGTAAAGAATCAAGTAAAGCATGAAGTAAATAAATAATGATGCATTGAATTACCAGAACTTGAACTCGGGGAGACGGCAAATGAAAGGCCTAAATTCATCCGAACCCTTCGTTGGCAACGATGCCCCATTCAATGATTCCAGCTCTGGGTCAACCTTCGGTGAGAGAAACCCAATCAATATATTCAAGTTATATATCCCGAGCCCATACGAAACGATATAGAATCCTTCAATGAAGTAAACGCGCAAAACGTAAATTAATCCAACAACTACTGTCCCCGACCATCTCCCAACTGGATGAGGAGTTGATCTATCAAGATAATACTGAAAAATCCTAGAGATATCATTTCTCCACTTTGCAAACGGTGCCGTAGCGGATGGATCCTCAGCTCCTAATCCCTCCATCAACCTAAACTCATAAAAACATCCCATTATAATAATTAGTGTCAACTATCATAAGAATCAGGTTTTTAGCATAAAATTTCATCATAATTGACAACGAAACCTAAACTAGGATTCCAGTGTCCCAAACGTGTGAATCCATAAGAAATTAGCTGATATTGGTACCAAAACCATCCGAGTAACAAAATCAGGACAAGAAAAATAAGATAAGACAAAGAACCAGTTTTTCAGATAATGGTCAAACACCATCTTGGTGCACCCAGATAATAAACATGCTCATAATAATTCAAACTATAAGAGTGATGCATATAAACCTCGATACTGGACATTATTAATAATACCCGCATTTAGCCAAAAGCCAAAAAATGAAACAATCTTTGAATCAACTGTCCTGAAAAGAAATAACAAAAAGCTAAGAACAAACAAGGACTTGAGCAAAAACAGAGTGTACCCAAGGCTGAATGAGCAACCAGCGTACACACACAATAACCGCATCCACGCAGCCGCAGAATATCAAAAACCGCAACCACGCAGCAAGTCAGGCCGCAGCACACAGCAGCAGCAGTCCATGTCATCGCAGCCAGAACACAGCATCGCAGCAGCAGTCCATATCATCGCAGCAGTCCATGTCAACACAGCCAGAACACAGCATCGCAGCAGCTAGCAGTCCATGTCATCGCAGCTTCGGACCGCAGTAAACGCAGCACCCATCCAAACAGAGAACACTCTGTTTTGCGACAGACTGCCCAGTCCAGTGCGCACCCACCGTGCTGCTGCTCGTCCCCCTAATTGCAATCCTGTTTTGCAGTTCCCTGCAGTCCAAAAAACAGAGATATTCCCAGTTTAGAAAGCATACCAAGCACATTCCATTTTTCAATCCCTTATGTTCATCACATAAGTGTGCCAGAATCATCCTTCACTGTAAATTCAACATTAGCCTTCTTACATGATAAGATGAGAACATTGCTGTAGAAATACACGCAAGTACATGCAGAACTGCTATGGCAAAAAACAAATGCAGAAACGTGACAGAGCATATACAAAGAGTATTCCTAAAATTGAAGCATATAAACCAGGAAAGGAAATATAACAGGAAAAGTGTAACAGAGCTGGAAACATGTCAAAATTGACAGTGTCAGTTGTAAGCTAATACACAAGTCCTTATATACATTGTTATATCATAAGAATAGTAATTACCATATTCGTCAAGTGGAGCTTCATCATAGTAGCGAGTTGTTACAAATGAAGCGCCATTTCTACCAAAGTTTGTTCCACCATGGTACTGTTAAAAATAACAGAGAGTCAGATCACTATGATAAGTTTCTGCCTTTGTGAATGGGCTGTTAGGGAATAGATGCTCGTGGCTCGTACCATGTAGTAATTTGCAAGAGTGCCGTTTCTCGACAAAAAGCGGGCGACTGAGTATGCAATAGCCTGCTGATGTCATGGAAGGGGGGTCACCAAACACACGGAACCTGTAGACAGTGAGAGATTTCATAACCATCTTAAAGCAGAAAAATATTCAACATAGCAAGTGCAATAGCAGTTTCACTTGGATGGGGATTGTATTGGTGATGAACAAGACCCTTTGGGAACAAAAACATGTCCCCAGCTTGAAGTTTTTTAGTGTAAAGTTTGTTACTTGTGTCAACCAATCCTACTTTTAGTTGACCGGTAAGAAGGAACATGAGTCCAGACGAGCGAGAAATAAGATGAGGGGGGTTGATGGAAACTGTAGCAGAGTGAAAGAAACACTCTGACCGTTTAGAGCTGGGAATTCAATCACACCCTAGCTTTTTTGGCAGTGAACTTGTTTGGCAGAGGTGTCTCAAAAAGGGACCGCATGCCTGTGTACGTGAAGTAGTTGCCATCAACTGTGGTGGCATTACAAGGGAGTATGAAGTCGGTAGTAATGTCAGGGTCCCCTGCGATTGCCATTCTCATCATGGAAAATGCAACAACTAATAACAAACGGACACGGCGCTCACAGGTAAACAAGGCCATTGTAGGTTCTGGTCTTATTGCAATGACAGTATGACACAAACCAAAAGAATGCTAACAAGTTGTAATATGACATGCTAAATGTAGGCACTCAAGACCACAACATATATACGATAAGTTTCATGGGAAGTATAGAAAGAGTTAACATGTTCAAGTCGCACCATTTTACGTGGATATTACAAGGTTGTTTATTCTGGTTTTCATCTTAACTCCTTAATCCTTATCTTGGGGGCAAAAGTTTGAATTCTCTTGAAATTATCATTGCTTTAGAGAAATGGATAAATTCCTCTTAAGAAGTGTGAAAAAGCACTTACAGACAAATGACTTCTGAACCTGCCTCAAGAATCAGTCTCGTTACATTTTACTCAGAAATTGATATACCCTAACAAGCATTGTGAACAGCATCTCTGGTGATGTCCCCCTTAACAGAATGATGGAAACAAAAACAAACATTGTAAACTACGGTTCATGCAGATTCCATGCTTTACCAGAACCAATAAAAAGAAATGCTGAACAAACCTACATAGTATATAGAGACAGTCTACTAAAACTACTGATAATCCAATAAAATAAACATGGCCTTAAACGTAAACATACTTACTGTGTACCTTCTAGTAGTTGCCTTAGCCACCTCCAACATGGTACATTCTAAGTGATCCCAGTATCCTTTCAGACTTCTTTACTCCAACCAACTCAATCGTAGTAGATGGAAATTTCTTCACCTACACCGGAATGCATGGGCTACTTGAAGCTGATACCCTGGCAACTTTCAACGTGAAAAAGCTATGCGGCAGAGTTCCCAGCTCTTATAGGACAGAGTGTTTCATTTGCAGTGCTCCAATACCCTAGAGGTGGTCTAAACCCACCTCATAGGCACCCTCAATCTTCTGAGCTCCTGTCTGTCATAGAAGGTTGCCTTGAAGATGGTTTTGTAGACACTATTAAAAAGCTTCATAATAAAACACTCCAACTTAGGGACATGTTCATATTTTCCAAGGGTCTACTGCACTACCAATACATGCTGATTACAAGAAACCAGAAACAGCAGCCTCTGCCTTTGGCAGTGCAAGTGCTGGAAATGTATCACTGCCTGGAACTGTTTTTGCCACCAATATCGACTATGTTATCCTTGCCAAGGCTTTCAAAACTGATGTGCACACCATTAAGAAGATCAGGGCCGGTCTAGCACCCAAGACATACAATTTTGACTGTTTTCACTACAGTGATATTTTACTATTTCACGTTGATCAAGTATACTATGCATATTAATTATGTGACTTAAGTGTGAGTAGACTGTAGAGATCACAATTTTAATTTTTATTTTTCCTGTTGTTTGTTGTAATCCTACCAAAAGAAATAATAAATTTCGGCAAAACTCTTACTTTGCAAAAGCCAAAGCTAATAAAACAAAAAGGAAACTAATTAAAAAATAAAATGCAGATAAAGATAATAAAAGTGCAAACCACTGTTTTGAAAAAGTGAGAATTTTGTATCGCATGATAATATATCCTCATGGGCGGACGTTGTCAACACATCCCAAGATCGGTGTTATACATATCTCGAGGATTTGATAGTGCCATGGCCTTCCATATTACTCTGGTAATCACAGTGGAAAATATTCTTGGCATGCTTCAAAAAAAGAACTTCATCAACTAAATGGTCGACTATACTGTTGAACATTTACAATGTCATGACAGGTGCTAAAGAAATTCAACAAGGATTGGAGGTGAAGTGAAACCTACTAGAAAGTTGAGTCCGAGCATTGGTAATCTTGCCAGTAGCCACCATTACAAAAAAATAATGAAAGTAGCCAACTTCCTGGTTACCATACCTCATCCTTAGGATTGAGTGGCAGCATACTCGATCATCAGTGAAAGAACTTGAAGGCAAAACAAAGTTGAGGGGTTGCAGTATGCACTACTACAAATATTAGCTTAGGTAACGCCACTTAGATAGCGCTTTTTTAAAGAGCTATCCAAGTGGGCGCTAGGATAGCGCTTATTTGTCTTTAAAAAAAAAAAAAATCAAAAAAAACGCTACAATAGCGCTTTTAAATTTTTTTTTCAGTTAAGCGCTATCTTAATTATGTCTTAGATAGCGCTTTAAAAAACGCTATGTGGAAAAACGTTACCAAAACTACCATAGCGCTTTTAAAGCGCTATGCTACTTACCTCTTGTATAGCGCTTTATCCTATAGCCTAATAATTAAAAAAAAATCAAATATCAAATTAAATCTCGTTTTTTCAGATCTTGATACGATCGGACGGTTAATATCACAAGCCCTAATAAAAACCTAAATCTCGACAACATGTTTTTTGGTTTTGCTTTTGCCATTTTTTCAAACACACAGAGAGGCGATAGGAGGCACGGAACCGAGGCGAGGAGGCGACGAACCAGATCGAGGAGGCGACGAACCGAGGAAGGACGCGAGGAACCAGAGGAGGCGAGGAACCGAGGAAGGAGGCGACTCAGGCGAGGAACCAGAGGAGGCGAGGAACCGAGGAGTCGCAGGGTAAGGACCAGGTTCGTCTCTCTCGCTCGACTCTCACTCAGTCACTGTTGGTGTTTTGTGTTTTGTTGGCAAAAAAAAAATCTCAATGATTGCGACAAAATGAGATGGAGAAATCAAAAGACATACTACTTCCATCAACCTCAGTGAGTACTCCAAATCCTAAGAGCATCTCCATTGAAATAGAAAGATCAGACTGAAATTTAAACATTTTCGACTAATACAAGTTCAATTAAAAGTTAAAATTAGGCTAATGGACTAATCAGTCTTTCAAAGTCTACTGAGGAAGTGAGCATCTAATGTTCGTCTCTCTTGCTTCTTCTTGCTTTTTTTTTTTTTTTTTTTTTTTTTTTGTTTGTGTTTTGTGTGTGATTCACTGATTATTAGCCTATTTTTTGTCTACTGAGGAAGTGAGCATCTAATGCATATTTTTATTGTTTTTGAGTTATAGGCATATAGCTTTATGTTCAAAATGCTGTCATATTAGTGTTTCATGTGTAGTATCTAATGGAATGGAATGAATGTGTTATTAAAAATGTGTAGTTATACTCGTATGAATGAATTATTGTTTCAAAGATATATGGACTGTTTTGTTGAAAAAATCTTTCAATCCAATTGTGACAGAGTGTATTAATATAACTTATTCAAAATGAAAATGTAGTAATCCGTATATGTTTCTTCATATTTTGATTCCGACAGGTTTCTAAGTCATTTCTCTATGATTTATTGTTACGAAATTGTTTGGATTCGATCTTTGTCTTCTCTTTGTGTATGATAGATTGGACAAATATAAATATTTCATGCTTAGCTTCCACTAATTAAAGTGACTGTTCATAGAATTGTGTGCTAGTAAGAATCTTGCTAAGTCCCAAGAGTGGAAAGAACAAGTAAAAAATGTGGATTCATGGCAATGGAGATTGATGTATTGATGTTTTTTTGTAGTATTGTTTTTAATGGATCGAGAATGGGTAAATGCGGATCGATTATCTGAAGAGTACAAGAAAGGGGTGGAAGAGTTTTGTGCTTATGCAACTAAGAATGCTAAAAATCCAATGTTCATTAAATGTCCGTGTCGAAAATGTTTAAATGTAAAAGAGGTTAGTGGTCAAATGAAGTTGCACGAGCATTTATTGTGTCATGGTATTGACAATACATATAAGGTTTGGACATATCATGGTGAGCCAAGGTGCTTTTTAAGTATTATTTTTGTCGATTTTGATCTTAATTTCCAAATATTTGTTCTTTTCTCTATATTATTTTTGGATGATTATTGTCAATGCACATACACATACACATGCCACATCATCCCGATGCAAAACCTGATTCCCTGACTTCACTCAAAGTTTAAAATGAATTAGTTTTGATATATGTTTTGAAATGATGCATAGTGTGGGAGGGTGTGTGTCAGCATCATGAGAGGATCCTGAATAATTTGCAAGCCTAGCTAGGGGAAGCATTATCAACTCCAATTGGTTCCGCTGCCGACTTCGATGAAGTATTGCTACTTAGAGAGCTTCTCATTCCCCCTGTTCTATACTAAATTCTGTATAGGACACTAAATGTGTCTTGAATTGCAGGATGAATTGGAAGCTGAGCTTGAGGAATTGGAAGGTGCGGAGTTGGAAGAACAACTTCTCCAGCCTGCTACAACTGCCCCTGCAGCTCCCATACATGTTCCAGCAGGAAGACAGCCAACTCGACCTGCTCCTCGAAAGAACACTGCTGAGGAAGACGAGCTGGCTGCATTACAAGCAGAGATGGCACTCTGAGCTGGTAGGTTACCAGTTGTTACTCTGTCTCTTCAACTTTTTCTGTTTCTTACTGTCCCCTTCTTATGAACTACTTTCAAGTTTTTCAAATAGAAAATTGTGAGAACTTCTCTATACTAGCTCAGAATTTGTGAAAGGTGCTTAAAAAGGCTTAAATTATTTGTCTTTTCAGCTGGGCTTTGACATTTTGTGGTCCTTGTGGATATTAAGTTGAAGTATTGATATGTATGATATAGTGCAAATGTTTCTTGTGCATTCTGTTTCAGAATTTGGATAACGCTTTTGCTGAAATAAATGTACCTCCTCGTTCTCCCCCAGTGGTCATTGATAATGCCTCTGTCTCCTTGGCTGATAAATGTGGCAAAAATTGGTAAAGGGTTTGTTGCAGCTGGTGAAATATGTCACTTCACAACTATCAGAAGGGTTGTCAGTAGACTACTTGGCAACATTTTTTTTTCTGAAGTTTTTTACATGTTATAAACTATTGTGCTAACCCAGAATCTCCTAATTAGAAGCTCATAATACTAGTGACCTACAATAAGGTTAGTATTGTTTCGCTTACTAGCTGAATGTTGAAGCTTGATAATTTCACTCATATAGAATTGACACCGTCTGATGATATTGCAGGTATGAGAGCACCTGTCCGGCCTCCTCCTGGCCATCCTTCTCAATGTAGTTCTCAAATGTTTTCACAATCTTCATCATCTTCTTGTGATTAATCTTGTCCTTGTGCATTCTGTTTCTGCAGGCCATTGATAGGCTTCCTTTAGTTCCCGGAGTTCTTGAGCTCGTTGGAATTGGTTATTCTGGGGTAAGTTCCACCCCTATTACTGCTACTATATATATATATATTAGTTGAGAAGGCTGCTATCAAGAAATATAGTTGGACCTTTAGTCATTTACATTTATCTTACTGATACAAAACCCTTTGTGTTTGGCAGTGGTTTGCATATATATAGTAGCAATAATAGGTGTGTTCTTGTATTTCAGGTTAAGATTTATATACCGACTTAGTGTGTGTGTGTGTTGTTATACTTAAACAATGCCATGATGCAATTTCAGGTTATGCGAGGATACAATTTGAAGTGGCGGTAGAATCTGAGAAACATTCAGCGGTGCCGCAATGTACAGACGAAGTTAGGACTGTAGGAGAAGCTGTTGGCCATTTCATTTCGTGGCCAAAAAAGCTGGTGTATATATATGATAGCATATTAACAATTTTGTATGAATGCTTAAATTATATTTTGAATGAATGAGAAATAGTTAGTTATCATGTTGTGTCTTTATTGATTGATTGAACGTTGTCATTATTATATTAAATATTATATTTAGCCCAGAAAATCGGTATCGGAAAAATAGAAAAAACAAATCAAATAACTTAGATAGCGCTCAAATTAGCGCTATCTAAGTTTAACATATATACTACAATAGCGCTTCTTTAAGCGCTATCTAAGAACAATCTAATTACTTTCATAGCGCTTATTTACGCGCTATCTTAGCAGATAAACAAATCTAATTTAAAAAAATCATTTAAATTAAATAGCGCTTAACAAAGCGCTATTCAAGCTAATTTAAAAAAAATTAGCGCTTACATAAAGCGCTATTGAAGTTAATTAAAAAAAAAAAACGCTTAGATAGCGCTATTCAAGTACGCGCCTTGCATAGCGCTTTTTTGAGCGCTATCTAAGCTACCATAGATAGCGCTATCTAAAAAGCGCTATCTAAAAAGCGCTATCTAAAAAGCGCTATCTAAGCCTATTTTTAAGCGCTATCTAAAAAGCGCTATCTAAAAAGCGCTATCTAAAAAGCGCTAATTTGAGCGCTTTTTAGATAGCGCTATCTAAAAAGCGCTATCTAAGCCTATCTAAAAAGCGCTATCTAAAAAGCGCTATCTAAAAAGCGCTATCTAAGCCTATTTTTAAGCGCTATCTAAAAAGCGCTATCTAAGCCTATTTTTAAGCGCTATCTAAAAAGCGCTATCTAAAAAGCGCTATCTAAGCCTATCTAAAAAGCGCTATCTAAGCCTATCTAAGCCTATCTATTAAGCCTATCTAAGCCTATCTAAGCCTATCTAAGCCTATCTATTAAGCCTATCTATTAAGCCTATCTAAGCCTATCTAAGCCTATCTAAGCCTATCTAAGCCTATTAAGCCTATCTAAGCCTATTCTAAGCCTATTAAGCCTATCTAAGCCTATCTAAGCCTATCTAAGCCTATCTATTAAGCCTATCTATTAAGCCTATCTAAGCCTATCTAAGCCTATCTAAGCCTATCTAAAAAGCGCTATCTAAGCCTATCTAAGCCTATCTATTAAGCGCTATCTAAAAAGCGCTATCTAAAAAGCGCTATCTAAGCGCTATCTAAGCCTATTTTTAAGCGCTATCTAAAAAGCGCTATCTAAAAAGCGCTATCTAAGCCTATTTTTAAGCGCTATGCAAGCCTATATTTGTAGTAGTGATGATTGCTGAGCAGCATCCCGACTATACAAAGATCATAAAGAAATTAAAACTATGGAACTCATGAAGCAAGTATGGCAGTGAGATAAAGTGGAATACAATTACAGTACCTGTGTGGAAACTTGCATGAAAATTGATCAGTTACTCAACAAATAGGAAATAGAGTAAAAAATTCTTATACTTTCCAGTCGAAGGTAACATGTCACACATCAATACCCAAGAAGCCGACATGCATGCCACATAACACACTTGTAGAACACAACAATACCCAAGAAAATTATTTTTAAAAAAAAGCTCATTCTTCGTTCATTGCTTCATTTCATAATTGTTAAACATGAGCATCATGCATACAGCAATCTAATCTTCCATAAGGTTATTATATACATTATACTATTTTAACTCTGTTTATACATTGCCTTGTTGTCATGATTATAATAAAATAATTTTTGAATTATATATGACTGAAATAAAATACTCTAATCTAACAGCAAGGTGTCCAGTTCTACGAGCTTCTTCGTGATACAACATCTGACACCAATGCTTAGTAGTGAATTCATATATATTATGTATGCTATGCTATAAACTTGATGAGATATCAAACATCAGTACACTGCTTTACTGTCTATTGATCTGTTACTGTCTTCCACTCCCATCTCTCTAAATCCCCTTTTTCTCATCCAGTTGATCTAGTCACTAAACCCTCTCATGTTTACCTTCTCTGTTCTATTGTCTCCCTTCTTCTATTTTCTCCCATTGCCCTGTCCAACTTAGGTCGCACTAACCTAGTACTAGCTTTCGTATACGTAAAAAAAAATAAAAATAAAAAATAAAAAAATAATAATAAAAATATTTCAATGAGTAAAGAAGTACAACCTTATTCCTTTGAGATGGAGGATCGCTGTCTAACACCAAAATGATGTGAGAACCATCACTGGGATTCTCTGAAATTAATCTCTCATTGCACCAACCCTATAAATGAAGAACACAGTCACAGACAAGCAAGATGATAAACTCGATGACAATGATAAAATTGAGATATAAATGTTTTCAAGTGAAAGACCTTGAATGGAATACCAAGGATGTAGTTCTTGTGAAAGTCCTTATGAACCTTCTCATCCATTTCATCTCCACGAGCAAACTTCATACCACATATAGAACACGCATGCA
This sequence comes from Berberis vulgaris, assembly GCA_963556465.1. Classification (NCBI taxonomy): domain Eukaryota; kingdom Viridiplantae; phylum Streptophyta; class Magnoliopsida; order Ranunculales; family Berberidaceae; genus Berberis; species Berberis vulgaris. The sequence continues at coordinate 9,412,923 of OY747137.1, forward strand.
AAGTTAAAACACATACAGAACACGCATGCAAAGATTCAGATTTAGATGGCATTACTCAAATTTAGACACGGTAATAAAAACCAACCCAAAAACGACTTAAAGAGCTGGGGGTGTCTACGAGGGAGCTCCACTAGCTCCCTGATCTGAGCCATCTGCTTTCTCACGTTCATTTACCTATGCATTCAACAAATTGTTACTACTTTTCCAAGTATCACTGCCTGGAACTGTTTTTGCCACCAATATCGACTATGTTAATTGACATTTATGAAAACCAAAAATTTATTCTTTTAAAAAGATAAAGTAAAACAAGTATATATATATTATACTTTATCTTTTACGGCTATTCAAATTTGAAGCTTGCTCTTGTAAGGTTTTACAAACTCAATATGTTATTTCTGTATGATGCTCTATCCCTAAAAGCCATGCAAATGGAGGATCAACCCAAATATATCAAACGAACCCCAGACATCAAATTCAACTAACACAACATAGATCATCGAATCAAGGCAAAAGAAGCAGTGAAATTGAAGTGAAGGTGGATCTAACTCAGTCAACTCACCCTAAACACATAGCGTACAAAAAAAAAACAAAAAAAAAAGCTTTCATGAAGAACTCACAGTAAAAGTAAAGGAGAGGAAGAAAACTCACTGATTAGTAGCACACCGCCCTCGACAGATCTCTCTCACCGCAACAATCACCTCGCCGGACCACCACCACATCACCATCACAGCACCACCTCGTGCACAGTCTCCATCGCCATTATCCTCTCGCCTGCGGTTTCTCCCTCACCATTCCCAGCGCCGCCAACACCTCTCCATCGCCACAGAGTTCCTCACGATCTCTCTCGCCATCGTCGCCGTCGAAAAGGGTAAGAGGAAGAGCAAACTTGTTCTTCCTGTTGCACAAAAGAAGAAGGAAAAGGAGAAAAGAAAAAGGGGGAAGGAAAAAGAGAAACATGAAGGAGAAAGAATGAGAAAGGGTTATTCTCTTTATATGGTGGGTGGTTATTCGCCCCCACCAAACTTTCGAATGCACCCACCCTCTTTCACAAAATAAAACCCTAATCATTAGTTAAATAAAAGCCCAAAACCAAGCCCCAAATACAATTGAGTAACAATCCATCAACATTAGGGTTTACAAATTTTTGGCTAAATACACACACACACACTTTATTTTATTTAGTAATGACAAACAAAAATCTTTTTCCCAATAAATGAGATTACAATATACGCAACAATTAATAAATAAAAAAATTTATATTTATTTAATTAGGCGGGTATTACAATATATACAACTCAAAATAATCTCGTCCCGAGATTCGGTAGAGGAAGGTAAGTAGGAAATTAATTCTTAAATAAACACACTACACATCACATGGACAAAAAAATAGCTCATACGTATGCCCATAACTTAATGAAGACAATCACACAAAAATATAAAAATTAAGTAAGTACAAAAATTACGGGGTGCTACAGAGACCAACCTCCGATCGAGCCCCATCGAATTCCACTGCTTCAGCATTGCTTCGGAGGCCTTATTTGATCGATTATTTAGACTCCTTTGATGGTTGAGGCCAATGGATATGAAAAGTTACAGAGAATATAAAGAAGAAAAAATAGAGAGGGAGTCATCGAGAAAGATTAGTGAATAAAAAGAGATGAAAAAATCTAGCACTACACCAAAAGGCCTTTTTAGCTACACGTATATGGCCACGGTTCTAAGTCGTTGCTTTATTTGCCACGGCCAATAACCGTGGATATCGTGGTCCACGGCCAAAAACCGTGGGTATAAGCGTGTTTTGAACTGCGAACGGCTTAAAACCGTGGCTAGAATCACTACACCATGGCCACGGTTTAAAACCGTGGGTTCATTTGCCACGGCTAAAAACCGTGGCTATAATGGGCAACGGGCTAAAACCGTGGGTACAAACGTGTTTTGAACTGCCAACGGTTTAAAACCGTGGCTAAACACATGTGTTTTGCACGTGCATATGTGTGGAGAGAGTTTCGCGCTCTGGTTCCAAAAGTTTCGCGCTTTAAATTTGGCGAAAAAAATTGGGGAAAAAGAGCACAAGGAGCTCTCCTCACTCGAATCCTCTTCACCTCCTCTCCAATTCTTCTCCGCCTTCTCCAAAGCCCTAATTCCTCTCTTCGATTTCCAGCGACGAACTTCCTTCGTCGAGCGGATCGTTAGCTTTGTTGCTACATTCGCTGCTTGTTGTTGTGTTGACCCAAGTCGTTACGATGATTCAGATTCTGATGCCTCCTTCGGCTTCCGGCAGCAAGACTTGTAGGTTTCGAGAAGGAAGAAGAAGAGATGCAACAAGAATTGACAGTGAAGATAACTAGGGTTTTGGACGAAAACCGAGTCTCCAACACCATACACAATCGCAAGCTCAAGGAGCTCTCCTCACTCGAATCCTCGTCACCTCCTCTCCAATTCTTCTCTCGTATCCTTCGCACCTGCGGTTAATCTATTCAGGTTCCTTCATTCATTCATTCATTCAACTTCTCTACTCTTCTGTTTCTTGGTACAAGTTGTGGTTAGATCTCTGTAGAACTCATTTGATTGATTTGTGTTTGTTTGCAGATGGAGATGGACGCATTACGGGGAGCGATGCGACCAAGTTCTTCGCTCTTTACAACCTCTCCTGGTCTGAACTCAAGCATGTTTGTTCGTTTAGGGCTTTTGATCTCGAGTTGTCGTTTTAGGGTTTGTTTATCAGTTTCTGATTAGTTTAGCCGTAAATTTGAAGTCTGTGTATTTAAATACTAATGATTTAAGTATTTGTTATCGAATTGAAACAATCTGAAATGATGATTCAATATGCTTGATAGATAGAGTTGCATTATTACTTTGTTAAAGTTTGATGGACCTTTTCGTTTGCTGCAAGAGCAAAAATGTGTTGTTTTCTGTTCATTTGAGACCTATCGATGTTTACCCCTCATCTAGCTACATAGGAGCTTCTTATGCTCGATTTGTTGTTAGGTTTCAGCTTAGTGATGGTGGAGGTTTCTCTTTTATTATATTGTCTTCATTGACTGTTACTGAAGTAGTCAGATGGAAAATCCTATCGTTGATGATGGAAAAATGTTGATTTTGCTACAATTATAGAATCTAAGTGATGGTAGTCATGAATGGGTTCTCTTCTCTTGTACTGTATTATGATATTTTTATTGGTAAATACTTGTTAGGAAGCTTTGGGTTTTGATGGGTTTAGCGGTTTTGAATTAATGGGGTTTCAGACTCGTGGTTATTGACGAGTTAGCTATGCAGTTAAAATGGATAACGGACTCATAACGATGTATAATGATGTTTGACATTTCCTAGGATCGAATCTTCATAAATTTTTTTATCAGAGAGATCTATTTATTTTTATTTTTATTTTCTGGTGGAATTTCAGGATGCTATGGAGAAAGCAATCAAGAACAAAGTTGCTAAAGCAGTTGTGCCTGCTATTGATATCATGTTTCAAGCCCTAAGGTTTGCATTCAGGATGCAGATGGAAAATTACTGATATTATATACGATGAAATGATCTAAAGGTCTTAACAACCTTTATCTTTTATCTTTTTGTATTTTTGGTTTTTTGTATCGGGTATATGTAGTGAATTTGGCTCAAAGATAGTCCCTCCCAAAAGAATTTTGAAGATGCTTCTTGAACTTTTTAATCACCAAGACCAGAATGTCCGTGCATCCTCCAAAGGACTGACACTAGAACTTTGCCGATGGATTGGGAAAGATCCAGTAAAATCCATCTTGTTAGAAAAAATGCGGGACACTATGGTAACCGTCAACCTTGATGTATTTTTGTTTCCTATTTGCTTGTTTTATCTGCGTTCTGAGCAATGAGTTGTTTTCTGGTTTTCTAGAAAAAAGAACTGGAGGCGGAGCTTGTTAATGTCACGGGAGCAACAAAACCAACTCGTAAAATAAGGTCCATAATCCTACCTTTTGAAGAGAATTACTTTCAGTTCTTTTGTGTCAACTTAGGGATACTCCAAGGTTTGCAATTTTGTGGCACATTAGTGCGAGGTTTTTGCTGGGGGAATTTTGTTTCCTGTTTTGAGGTAAACTATTCTCCTATTCGTACCAATCCTACCTTTTGAAGAGAATTACTTTAAGTTCTTTTGTGTTAACTTAGGGATACTCCAAGGTTTGCAATTTTGTGGCACATTAGTGCAAGGTTTTTGCTGGGGGAATTTTGTTTCCTGTTTTGAGGTCAACTATTCTCCTATTCGTACCAATCCCCTTGTGCAACTGTCTTGTTCTGATTCTAGACCACTTGTCAATAAGGGCCTTATTGAAAGCCGATATTCATTATTTGGTAGAATTGATTATTTTTTGATATTAGGTCTGAGCAAGACAAGGAGCCAGAGCCAGAATCAGTCTCAGAAGCTGCTCGGCCAAGCCCAAGCGATGAATCTGCAGCTGATGGTATGGAATCGTCTTTATGTGACCTTTTGCTGCTCCAATGCGATAATTGACGTTCAGGATGCTTCTGATTGACACAACACTTTTGTTTGAACATATTTGCATTGTATTTCATTTGAAAAACCTACTTTTGTTTTGGTAATTCATTCGAGCCTTTTCTGTCAGTTCCCCAGCAAATAGATGAGTATGAACTTGTTGATCCCGTGGACATTCTGAATCCTTTGGAGAAGTCAGGCTTTTGGGATGGAGTGGTTAGTGTTGTTCTTCTGTAGTTTTGAGACATTTGATAGCTTTCTCATCATACTTTCAACTTGATCTGAAGTCATATGAAAAGTTAGATTGTGATTTTTATAATGTTTGATATGTTGAATACTCTTTTATAATTTCAAAAAGCTACAAAATGGTCTGAAAGAAAGGAGGCTGTGTCAGAGCTTACAAAGCTTGCTTCAACAAAAAGAATAGCTCCTGGTGATTTCAGTGAAGTTGGTCGAATTCTTAAGAAGGTATGAACTTTTCTCATTTAGTTTAGACCCTGTGTCACACGTAAGGTATCTTTTTTGTGTTATGTTATTGTTGTTGTTTGTCTCTGTTTATTCTTCTTATTTTAGAGAGTAGCTGTAGGGTTTTACTGTATATCGATGTATAAGTAATGAGAAACATATATATATGAATGGATTCATCAAAATTCCTACTAAGACACCTTTGACGTGATTAGGAAATTTAAAATCCATTAAATTTGTGTATAGATAATCCTGTCTCCATAACCTCCCTCCAAAATCAGCCGCTTTGGAAATTTCTAACTTCATTAATTTAGGTATACCTTTTTGCTTGCAGCTTATTATGGATGTGAACATAGCTGTTGCAGTTGAAGCTATACAAGCTATTGGGAATCTTGCTAGGGGGACTGAGAAATCATTTTTCTGGAGGCTCATGGTTTCTCTTACCAGTTTTGCTTGTAAGTAAAGTAAAACATGCTCTATTTACTATGTAATAGGATTATTTATAATATTACAGTGGTTTCCCTGATTATCTTTTAGTTAAAATCTATGAAATGCTAGTTTTGAGGTTTTAACTGAACATAATCATGTGCAGTGATACTGAATTGTATCCGACATGTCTAGTGTTTTTTCAGTATGGTTTTTACTCTTTTTTTGTTCTCCTTTTTGGTTATTACTTTTTTATGTTTGTCTACTTCAAGTTGTTACTTTACTAGATAGGATTGGCTCACAGTATTTTTTTATCTTATGAATAGGAAAAATTGAAAGAAAAAAAACCAACTGTTACAGATGCTCTTACTCACACTCTCCAAGCTATGCATAAGGCTGGGTGCTTAACACTCATTGATGTTATTGAAGGCAAGTTTTTTCTTCATTCCATCACTATCTCCAATAGTGCGCATGGTATTTCTGGTTGGGCTCAATCTCACCTAAAGTAATGAGTTTTGTTATTCTTAGACTAATGGACACACAAGAAAATCTTTGCTTCTATTAACAGAATATTCCTCTTTTCTTCTCTCTTCTGGGACCTTTTGAAAGCTGCTAGATTTTTATGTTGTGGGGGTAGCTAACTGGATGGTACACAACTTGGTTGCTGATCTAAAAAAAATCTCATCCCATGGGCATTAGTGAACATTTTTCATTTTTCACTCAGTACTTAGTTGGAGTGTCATTTTATTTATTTCTTATTATTATTGTTATTGCAGTTTAATCATATCAAGTTTTTTCATTTTCTTTGTGTTGTCAAGGGGTAAATGTTAGTTAGAAAAGCTAACATCTCTCATGAGAGCATTAATATGATTAGAAAGGGTCAACGGGTATAACATTTTGTGCTCGATGTGATATTCGTTTCCTGTGATTGTTGAAATATAGGCTATAATAAAATTTTGTGATGGGAACACTGAAATGGCAGCTTTGGCGACTCTAGTTGCTTGTGATATGGGGACCATTTTTGAGAAACATAGATTTTGGAGTCTAGATTGGATTAAAAAAAGGTTATCAGTATATGAATGATTTCATGGAAATGGAACATGTTATTGTAAAAGAACAAATCCATTTGCAGTATAAATGTATGACAAGACACAAACCAATTTAAGGTTCGATCCTTTTTTAAGGTTGTCAAGTGTTCCCTATGGTGTATAGTTGCCATGTTGACTCAACTTGTAAATGAGAATGTTTGTACCATACGTGTTCTTGAATTAATCAGTTGTGCTAGTATAATAAGAAGGTCTGAGTATGATTTTGCCGAGTTTTGGTTCTATATTTGACAATAGCAGTAATTCTAGCATACAAGGGAACACAAGAAAAAAAAAGAGGGTAACACGATTTAGTACATTTTGTGTAGGGGAACAGGCTTGTTCTCTGCATTTTCTGGTTCATTTCTCCAGCTACGTCTTCATTAGTTGCAAGATTCGTAGAGGAGTATCTAGATAGCTCTGCTATAAGAGTTGTTGAAGGTGCTGTTTCTGAAACATCTGCACTATTGGAGCAGAAGTGGGATAAAATTATGTATACAGGTTTTACTCTATACTACTACCGCTTTGTTTATATTAAGTTGTTCAATGAATACAATAAAAGTACCATGATGAAGATTGTTATATCCTGTTATTTTCAGTAGGATGTTTTCTAAATAGGAACATGTGTAGCATGCACTCCCTGTTTTGCTAGATAGTGAAACCTGCAAGTCATCTAGAAACTTTTCTGACTTGGTTCTTAATACTCTCTATGTTTTCTTTCCTCTTGGATACAATAAAAGTATCATGATGAAGATTGCTAGCATGCACTTCTTATGCTTTGATAGTTTTTCAATTCAAGCTATATCTTTAGGTTCACTCTTGGATGATAATGTGGTTTGTTGCAGTGTCAGTACTGTCAACTCTACTTCTGAACACTGGCAAAGGACTCATGAAACTGTCAATAAGATGAGCAGTGAACATGTGTTTCCTGCTGCACCTGTAAGCATGTAGGCAACTACTCCAACTTGTAACTGGACAGAACACACCTCTCCAGAAGGCTACAAGTACTACAGTACTACTATAACAGTCAAACAAATGAGAGCAGGGTATGTGTTTTATCTAAAGCTTTCACTGCTTCGTGGTATCTCAGATTCTGGTAGATAACCATCAAAATGAATGTGTAGTGGGAGAAGTCGGGCACCAAAATGCTCAGGTAAATGTCCACATTATCTGATTATCTAAATCCAGACCACGAATTTATGTGAGAATATTTACTAAGGCCTAGTTAATTGGCTATAGTTTTCTGTTCAAAGTGCACCTCGTAAGAGTGATACTAGTTGGCAAGGACATATCATGAGACTTGATGCATGCAATTCTCACATATCATGTACAAACTCACTCACCATTGTTACTACTAGTCCCATCTTTTGTATAGTTTTCATGCCCACCACCCCACATGACATTTGATTTTTATCACTTTTTAAACCATTTTATCAGAATTCAAGACCTCCCCATCATAAAAGAAAAAACTTTGATTCAAACTGTTTAATTTGCTCAAATGTTGCAGAGAAAGGGAAGTGGTTCAACTTCAGATAGACCCATCTTTCAGTCAGCAGCGGAACATTTTGAGGGTGGGTTTTTAGTCCCAATTGTTTGACCCTTTTTTGTTGCTTCTTCTTCCCTTTTTCTTGTAATTTGCTATTTTTGTGAGAGCTCTAGCCTAGAACTTACTATGCCTTTTTTCGGTTGTTGCGGATTGGATATGTTGTTTATATTTCTGTACCTTTGGCATGCCTGAACTCATTGTTGGGTGGTGGCTTTGAAGATTTTATTTGCATTTAAGGGACTGCAAGATTGTGATGTACTCCCAAATATTATTTGACATTGATTGTTCTTTTCTTCATCCATTTGTAGTACTTAGTTTATGATATTCTCTTAAGTGGTGCACAACAACCTATATCTTTTCTCTTATTTTAAACTTGTATTCAGTTGTGTATCCAATGGAGTAGTTGGTTCTCCAGCATTTGCAGCCTTTGATCAAGGTATGTTTCATTTGCTCGAGATTATCCAATTTTTATCATTTGTTCAATGTTTCAACCTGTAGATATACTTCATAATTTTTTGGTGACTGAAGACGTGTGTTTTGTCTCCTCATTTGTGCAGGATATGATGTTTTCCTTGGGTCTTTCAGTCTGAATTCTCTAGTCTCTATATTGATGCCACAGTTAGACACGTTAACAGAGCAACAACTAATGGGCATATGCAACCTTCAACAGTCCTCACAACAAGCTGAGGAAGCACTCTCTCAAGGGCTTGAGCAACTCTACCAATCTTTTCACCTGCAATTTAGACACTTTAGGTACTTGCTGAAATTTAGACAAGTTTATGGATTGGTTTCTGTCCATGACAATGTTACTATTTAATGAACAAAATTTTAACTTTCCATACTATCTTCTGGTTGAACAGAACTATGGCGCACATTATGACAAAGCAGTATTTGGAATAGTAGGTGGTCCAGTTAAGTTACTTGGAAGTTCAAATGCTGGAAATGTCTCGCATGACTTGTCAACAAACCAGTGGACCTATAAGGTATCTAAGGATGACAATTACATATCTATAGGAAGTAGAAGATAACTTATATTATCTATTCAAGTTCATTCATTGATCTGTTAGTCCTTTGATGTGATAAATTGACTCCTGATGGCGGGGAATAGTCCATCAAACTCTAACATGCATCAATTGGTCTGCAATGTTTCTTCGTAGTTGGGGTCTTGCTTAGCAGAGTATGCTTAAGATAAGTTTGTTATGCACTTTTTGCAATATTAGCTAAACGAAGAGTGGTGATCATTTATGAGAATACATGGGCCAACAAGCTGGAGTTGTTTACAAGGCAGGTCAGCATTCATCAGTAAGCTAGATATCTAGGTTGGGTTATGTGGAAGAATATGTATTGCTTGAGGTATAAATGCAACAAATGTATCAACAAAACGTCTCTGTACTTATAATTGGATAGAGAATGGACACATGCTAACAGTTAATTTGTTGGTTCTATATAACATTTATCTTAATTTTCATTGGCAAACAATATACTATAACATACAAGTTTATCTTGATTTTATTTGTGAGAAAATTAGATTGCTTATCCATCATGCCTTTTCCTTGTTTTTTTTCTTTCGGTCCCTACATTCAAACCTGTTACTTTCTTGCTACTGTTCTATGTTTCAGTTTCTAATCATTGTTGTCACACATTTTCTTGAAAACCATGCAGGTAGTAGCTGAAAACAAAGGTGGAGTAGTGGCCATGATTGAGGGTCCTCATTGGTGTTGACACATTGGTCCTATTTGAGGAACTCGGCGACGATTCTTCACAAGTGAACTTCCAAACTGCCACTATAGGAACTATATGTGCCAACACCAATGAGGGTAACACATTGCAGTTTTCTTGCCAAGGCCCTCAAAGCATCTCATAGCATCTCATCCATCCAAACTAGTGCTGCTGAATGCTGAATGTTGCTGTTGATTGCTAAACTAGTGCTGCTGATGAATGACAGTAGTACTGCTGTTGCTGAATGGAATGCAGGCTGCTAACACAAGTGTTGTTACTAAAGGGAGCAGGTTGCTATATGTTGCAGAGTGCTATGTTGTTACATGTAATGTTGTTTAGGAAGGATTTCTGTTAGATTAGTTGTCAATAAATGTAGTACTATAAATAAGAGAGCATAAGAGAGAAAAAGGGATTCATTTGATTTGTAAGAAAATTGTACACTTGAGCATTTGCTCTACAGGAGATTAGCTATCTCGAATTAGTTTTCTTATTGAATACAATCCATTCCATTTACTGTCATCAATCCAGAATTACAATTACAAGTTCTTCAGTCTGTAATTTCTCTTCATTGCCTGTATTGCATCACTATCAGTAGAACTGCATTGGCTTAACACCGTGACCAAAAAAAATTAAAAATTAAAAATTAAAAATAAAAATAAAAATTTGCCACGGCTAAAAACCGTGGCTAATTATTGCAACGGCTAAAAACCGTGGCTAGTACTGGCCACGGCTTAAAACCGTTGCTACAACTATTGCAACGGCTTAGAACCGTGGCTATAACTTGCAACGGTTTTAAGCCGTGGCTACTCCTGGCCACGGCTTAGAACCGTAGCTAAGATTGTTGCAACGGTTTATAACCGTGGCTAAATCATCAACCGTCATCGAGATAAAATCATTGCTAATATTTTAGCCAAGGTTTTTAGCCGTTACTAGGGATTTAGCGACGCCTCTACAGCCCACGGCTCTAAGCCGTGACAATGGGTTACCCTCACGGTTTAAAATCGTTGCTAATGGGTATTTTTGGTGTAGTGTAGGGTGCCTGGTGTTGTGCCTGGTGGCCACCAGGCACCGTCCATCTGCCTCGAGATGTGAACTATTTCATATCTCGCGACAGATAGACGGTGCCTGGTGGCACCAGGCACAACACCAGGCATTGTAGTAGTGCTCGAAAGAGATGGAGAAAGAGGAAAAGAAGATATATTCTCTTCTCTGCCGATCAAGCATGTGGAAATGAAAAAAAAAGGAACAAACTGAGAGGAGAGAAAATGAAAAGGGGTTATCTTCTTTGATTAAAAAAAAAAAAAAGAGGCGGTAGAAAAAAAGATAAGATAGAGAAAAAAAAAAAGGAGTGAAAAGAAAGTATAGAATTGAGAAACTTGACTGAAGAAGGTGTGCTCATGCATGTGTCCGCACACGTGTGCGTGTGTACGTGTTTGAATATGTGGGTTCGATTTTAGGTTGAATTTTGATATTTTTATTGCGGCTTGAGATGTGGGATTTGTGTGCACGTGTTTGCATTTGGTGTTCTCGACATTATGGAGATTTTTCATTGGCTTTACGAAAACTGGATTCATCGCTTCTAAATTTGTGAGTAATTCTCGTTTTTTTTTTCCTTACAAAAATACAATACCTGAATGCCTTAGAGTAATTGATAATTTTGTAATAGATGTTATTGTCAGATTATTTTTTTGTACATACTTGATTGTAAATTAATTATGTTGTTAGAATAGGTCTGAGGTAGCTAAATGCATATGAATGTTTGCAAATTAAGTTTAGGTTTTATGTAAATGTTGCTATTAGTTAAGCATGTTGTATGAGTATGTGGGATTGCCAATTCGTTTAATGAGTAGTCTTATTGTAATGTATATAACTTTATTGTCTATTGTTTATTAATAAAGTTTGATCGTTTTATGACAATATGTGTACAGTTATTTCAAACGCATTCTAAGTGTGAGTTTCATTTGACATGTGAAATAAGTGACTTGTGTGTGAGGTTGTGAAATGTATAACTTGAGACTTAGTAATTATGAAACTATTATTTGTTTCTCCAATAGAATGGGTGAACATTGTGGTTGATTTGTTATGATTGACAAAATGTCACCGTAAAAGAGTTTTGAGGATTAATTGATTTTTTTATGCTCTTTTCCACAACTCCGAAAAAAAAATGAAAAATGATTGTTGTATACAGACTTGTTTGTTTATGTGTGATATAATTTTGAGTATGTAGACTTGTTTGCATATCGGTACGCCGTTCAATGTGAGTTCGATAGTACGTGTAGTATTTACGAAATACTTGTCATGGATCAAACTTTGGGTGAGATAATATGTTCCTCAATGTGGCACCCCACTTGGAACATGTACGCTTCGAGTGGTTTCGAAGGCAACGGAGGCACACTTGGGTGAGGTGTGCTTGGCACAAGGAGGGTAGTGCGATTGTGGAAAAGAAGCGAGATTTTCATTTATGTGCATGATTGCCTTAATGGAAGAAACTAAATGTTCATTTGATCTTAGAACGAGAACTACATGTTTTCCTTAAAGGTAAAATATATTTTGTTGACATTTAGATAATGGTGATTATGAGTAAGATCTGTTTTTATTTGAAAATAATAGTACTTATGAGAAACGATAAATTAGGAATTTTATTCATTTATTTCTAAAACGTTATGTGCAGGATGGTAAGTCTACTAACATTTTTTTGCCAGACTTACCACGTCCAACCTTTACTTTTAAGTGTTGATAAAATAAATATATATTTTAAGCATGATAGAACTTTGTAGTATGACATGTTTGCCTCATGGAGGAACTACTAGTTAGTGATGTGTTATTTATTGTGTTGGAACATTTTATATTAAAGCATATAACTTATTTTATTTATAAGGAAATTGAGATTACTCACACCAGCTACCTCGCTGACCCAAGTAAGCTTATGCTACTTAGGTACGTTCTTATTAAACCGTAGTCATTTAGCCTTTAACAGGTTTAGAGATTTATGAGCAGCGTTACTGGAGTTTCGTTAGTGGGGCTAACGAAGACAGAATTTCATGGTTTGATTATTTTTTTGTTGTTTTAATTTTCTAAATTATGTTTTAGTTGTTGCTGCTAAATATTATGTTGTTATTGAATTTTCACGTCCTGAGTTTTGGAGAAACGGATAATCCTACATAGAATTTAGAATTTTTATTTTCTCGAAAATCGGGGCGTGACAATTATACTATTATTAGTTTCAATTATATTATTATAATATTATTAAATATATACTATTATTAATTTCAACTTAAATATATAATATTATTAATTTCATTTATACTATTATTTAGATTTTTTTTAATTGTACTATTATTAATTTCATCTTAATTTAAATTTAACTAATTAAAAGATTTGAGAGTATAAAAAAATTAGTATTAATAATTAGTTTTTAATTTTTGATTTGGGTTTCTTTTGTTTTTATTTTTTATTTGTTTTTAATTTAGAAAATTAAATATTAAAAATATTTTATTATTATCTATATTACAATTCATTGCTGACTGGGACAAAGTCAAATCGAAAGAATTAGACATAAAAGATGGTTAGGATTGAAAATTGGGAAATATATTGAATTTGAAAGTTAAGATTCATTTTCTATGATAGCATATTTGTAAATATAAAATATGTAGAAGGGAAAAAATAATGAAATTTTTTTTTTGGAATGTACATGTGGCGGAGAGAGAAAATATTGTATTGTCCTTTTTAGCAAAATGAAAATTATCAGAACTATCTACATCGTTGTCGGATTTTGATAAACTTAGTATAGTTAAAATGCATTTTTGAAGATCTTTCGAACAGAATCAATGATCAATATATGGGCCAAAATATAAAAAATATATATTTCATAATTAAAACAAAAGTATAATGTATTACACGTCTTTAATATTTTCAATATTTTTAAAAGCAATGAAACGGGACGATCATACCAAAAAAAAATGAGTTGAGCATCTTAATGCACATTTAAGCAAAAACCCTAAATTTCATGTTTCAGTGAATTCAAAGATTGGGGGAAAACTCATTTTCGGCATTTAAAATTTTCTCCCAACTGATTCAAATTTGACTGAACGGACTTACACATATAATCGGCTTACACTTAATACTGACTGAAAGTGAAAATGATAATAGTGACGGAGATGCTCAGTACAAAATAATTAGCAAAAATAAAATTATATTGAGTGCCAACGGCACGGGGCATACTCTAATATGAGATATATAGATGGTTAACTTCCCCCTAAATTTAAGAAGAAGTTGTATGTTGAGTTATTATAGGAAACTGTTTAAGGAGATGATTGGAGCAAGAATTTTCTCTATAAAACCTCTAAAATAACTTTTTGGCTATTTTAGAGAGATGATTGGAGATGCTCTCATTAGGCTATCTTGACTTTGTTATAAGCTTTAATTAGCTTATAAATTATCTTGCAAATTCCAAATGTTAGAAATAGTTTATGAACCTATAGCTTATCTTACTTTATCTCCCAAGTTTTCTGCCATTCATAGAAGAAAGATATAATTCATCTCCTAAGTTTCCTACCTGTCATAAAACAAAGATATCTGTATGGAAATGCCCATCATTAAGAAAATATGTAAACAAATAAATGCTAGCTAACTTTCCAAAATATACGTAGTTCACAGGGTGGATATTTGAATTGGTTTCTTGCAACAACGAAATTGTCCCACGCTGCTAGAATATTTTCGGCAAACAAATTATTGAGTGCTGATTCAATGAGTTTAATCTCACATCAAGGAATGTGATTTATCAAAATTTCAGCGATTATTTCTTATTACAAAGTTACTGAAATATGTCGAAATTTTATTGAGAAAAAAAATAAATATTTTAATCTCTTTATAATTTAATATATTATAATGTTATTTTAGTATCAAAATTTTGTTACCGAAATTAACTCGAAAAATGAAATCACAATCCTTGCCTCACATCTCTCGGTGAGGGGCGGGTGAATACCCCAATGATCTAATCCTGCAATTTCACAATCTCCTTTCCAATTTTCTTAGCTATCGTATCCCTATTTTAACGAAAATACAAAAGATTAAAATAAAAAAATATAATTTTTTTTTTTTTTGAAGATCATCTAGTGAATTCAGTACTTTTTTGATACGTGGGTTCATGATCTACCTTGTGTCTTGCTATCAGTGTTTAAAATGTCCAAAATCACCCATCCCTATCCATTACAGAACTTCTCACGAGCATAAAATTATTTGTTAAGAATTTACCTAAATCTAATTTCATCGTTACACAAGGCTCAAAGGCTACAAGAGCATGCCGATAGCGATGAATTGGTTCCAGAAAGGCCCATTTAAAAGCCCATAGGCCTAAACCTTGCAAGTTCAACTTAGGCTTATTTTGAATAATCCCAGTCATAAATTTGTGTCAACCGTAAATTATCCAATTTGAAATTGCGCCTGATAATGTCTTCCAAATATTTCAAACTGACCCTAGAATAAAATTCTCGATTTTAGCTTGGCCCTTCGGACATCTTTGGAGTCTTATAGCCAGACCCAAAGCCATTTATTTTATGGACTATTCATTCGATGGTTTGGTTGTTCTAAAGGCCAAATCCCAGCCCAACGTCTCATAGGCACCCCCATGCAACCAAAGATTAAAGGTTGCCAACACCTAGAACACTGTATTGATGTGCTCCAATTCTAGACAGACAGGCTTTATAGTTATTTTTTAGCTAGGTTTTAGACTTTTTACGTTTTTATAGATAATGTTTGTGATTGTATTTTAAAGAGAAGAGGTAAAAGTGTAAAAATGCCCAAGTCTAACAAAAAAATTAGCTTTAAAGCCTGACTGCCTAGACAAACTGATAGATGTGTGATAATAAGATGAAACAGTATGAAGACTATTTTATGTCAGGTTTTTGTTGAATTCGTGCAGAGAGTCTAGGAACAAATCGATAACATTCATGACAACATGTTAAATTGCTTAAAGTTAATTATAGAGCATGTAAGTTAGAATTATGGATATATTGGAATTCACTACTAAATAAACGTTTAATCAAAACATTAGTTTTGAATAAGAAGTTGTCCACTTTGACGAAGGAGATGCTTAGCACATGGTGTTGGAAAAAGAAAACATCCCCTAACTTCAACTTTGGAAAATGCTGAGTGTAAATTGTAATATTTTCTGGGTCTTACATAATATGTCATTCACTTTTAAATAAAACTTCTAATCTCTTTTACACCTAATCTAATTTTCTTAACCATTTTCACTTGTTAAATCACAAGGAAGTATGAACTGAGTTTGTTTGGTTTAGGGCACATGCTATGCTATGGTCATGTTTCACATGGGCCTGCGAATCAAACCAATGTGGAATGTCAGTACTTAGGGATCCTCCCTTCCTCCCTCTCATTTAGTTTTTCTTTCCAGAAATTGGGAGAACCACCAAACCACACCACACCACTTTGTTCCTTTCTTCAATAGACCTATCTGGTGGACCATTGTGGAAGTCTTGCATTGGTGTCTTATCTTGCAATCACAACAAAGTGAGATTCTAAAGTGTGTAACTCTAAACCATAGCTTTATAAAGGTTGTCTTTATTACTTGGTTACCTCTCATGTGCTATCCAAAATGTTTGCTTGGTTGAGATGGATGTGGCCACACCACTCCCTGGTTTATTTGGCTAGTTTTTTGATAGCAAGGCATGGGGTTCTTAACATAGATAACAGAAGACCCTTTATGACTTCTTTCATTTTCTACTGAAAATTTCAACATAATCTTCAAAATGAACTAAAAACCGAAGCATAAATATAAGCGCATGTTGAATAATGTATTAAGAACCTGGTCCGATACGCGTCAAGAAGAAAAACTCGTCATTCATGTTGTTCATTGACTAATCTCTATTCATATTATGTCATTCTCTTCATTAAATTTCTTTCAAAACTTTCGATAGGAGGTTGGTAGTATCAGCAGTTACACATTTATCTTGTTCCATCGTTTTCTGTTTATTATTAAGCGCATTATAGATGTGCCACTTTGTAGTTCAACTGATAATTAGATTGTTAGGTTCTTTGGAGAAAACTTTTCCTTATCATCATTAAAATCTTAAAGCAAACACTAACTGCAAGTCAGTTCATGACCTCAAGTGATAATTTCTATTATTGTACAAAACTTTATGCAGAGCTATGGTCGCTGCAGTAAGCGTTTGATACCCCTACCATGGATATATTTAACTTCACAATCTGAATTTATTTATGTTAATAACGTACACGAAATTATTGAACAAATTGCCTATGAGCTTAAATATCTGGCCATGTGCAAGGTCTCTTTCTCTCTACTCTCGTGTCGATAGGATTGCAATGTAGATAGCTAATAACAACTCATGTTTTTAAGAGTACAACAAGATTAACCAACAACCATTTGGACCACAGCAACAGTTTCTTAATGAAGTTCACCTTCATTTATATTTCATTCTTGTACTTGAAAACAGTTTTAACTCTGGATCGACATTGTTTCCATCTTTCAAAGCTGTGGTCTATCAGTGAAGCTTCTTTACTACATTGTCGCGTAACTTGTTTTATTGATTGTCCTCTCTTTTTTCTTGAATTCAAGGATTCTTTTTCAGTTGAAGCATAAAAATTTGAACTTACATAGATAGACCAACCAAATGAAAGCTTTCCCTTTTCTTGTAAAATTCCTCCCCAAAGCAAATGCAACTCCACACCTCAAACCCCATACAACATCGCTCTCAAATTTAAATATAGATGGATGGTATTATATATACTTTTACTATTTTTTTTCTACAGCTGTGTACAAGCACTTTTACCCCCAAAAGCCTTTGAAAATAAACAGAACATCGGCATAGAAAAACAAATCTTTTATTGATGCAAAAGGTACCTGAACTTGAATTCATAAGGCATTACTTGTACGAACTGAGAGAAATGATTGCTTCTTCCTGTCTCAAGGCAAGTAACCGCTTCCTTCCTAAGTTCACTTGGCAACTGCAAACAGATCCAGTCCAGTAAGGAGTCTAAGTCCTTTGAAAAGTCGAGTAGGTACCAGTCTAACAACTTGGGTATTGCAAATGTGGTTCTTGAGATGCCAACAGCAGCTTGCAAGTAATCCCTCTTTGCAGCTTCTAGCTCATTTTCGACCCCCAATGCTGTGTACACTCGTACCTACATTTAAAAATATAAAATATCAGTAGCAGCATAGAGGTGGTTCTACACCGTTACTTCTTTAGCAGATATCACAGACTTCATGGCTAGTACTTGAATGACCCAATGGACATTTGTAACTGAAAAAAATAAAATTGATAGGGCTCCCACTTCTCTAAAGTTCAGGAAGCTGTATATGATTAAGTTTGTAATTACATCGCATATAATACAATGAAGCGTCAATATCTACTCATTATTCATTTATTTTTGTTTGTACAATATAGATGTAAGTCACTTCTATCTAAAAATTAATTATGAATGATATTAAATGACATAAATACACGAAGTATCTGGTTCACATTGATATAGAGTGTATAATGAAGTATATAGGTACCATAGACGGTTAGACTGCTGGACTAAAAAAGGTGTTAGACGAGATAAGAATGTAAGGCTACTACGCACACCATCAAATGATTTTGTCGAGTTCTGAAAAACTTACAGCAGGGGAGGACCAGCTTCCACAAGAGAGTGCAAATGTAACCAAAGGTTCTGATAGTTCCAATCCAAAGACGCTTCGTGCTGTCATCTCATCATTCTTTGCACCTTTTGGACATGTCTGCTGGAATTTGCAACTATCAGTACGAATTAAAATGATTTCTTCTTCTTGTACAAATGGTAATCCATTTGAATGAAAAGGAAATTTTGAAATGAAGAACTTACATATTTTAAGTGAAAAGGCAGTCTTAATATGAAATGCTCGATAGTCATCGCATTCAGTGAGTGTCCAGCTACAGTTATCATTGCCTGAAACACAGAAAATTCAGGCTTTCATGAATCATCGACTAGTGTTGGAGAAACTATGGCCTACACTAAGTGTCTTTGTGTATGTGTAATAACACCCATATATTTTGCAGACAAATTTCACAATGATGAGAAGACCATTATGATCTTATTGTTCCCAGAGAAGCCTATGGCTTGGATGAGTATGATCCTCCAAACCGAAAACAATTTGAATCAGGACTCAGGAGGTGTCTAGTGAGCAATGCACAAGAATAAATTTAGTTATAATCACAATTCCTAAGCCAGGGCTCCTCTAAAATTCTGAATTCTACAGAGTAAAATATAACAAGTTGTGCAATAGTGTGATCTCAAATCCTTACATAAAGAATAGAAAAAATGAATATCACGCATGAACTAAATGTTTTGTTCAGGCAGATCAAGCCATATGCATACTTAAGCACAATAAATGAAAGAGTAAAAAAAAATGGGGACACTAAGCACGGAAACTAAATGACCAGATGAAAAATTACCTTCTGCATCAGTGCGAAAATCAATTGAGAATTCTCTGGGATCCCGCACTCAAGGAAGGCCTGTGAGAACATAGAAAAGTAAATGCCTATCTTCTTTTAAACTGATATAGGTAATTAAAACAGAGGATTATTTAATACAACATGCAAAGTTTTCCCCGAGAAAAGAACAACGGGCAATATGATTAAATTTACCCTTAAAAATTGATTTAAATTCCAGAAAGTAAAATAAGAAGATATTGATATTCAAATGGCCGATTAAATGTGAAGGTTCTCACTCATACATTCATCAGACAGGAATTGTAGATGTTAATCCAAAATGCTAGCTTCTGTTGATGGCTAAGACCACGTAACTCAACCGAAGCAAGCTTCCCAAGCAGAAGCCTGAAATTCAAAAATGCTGTGAGAACTACAATTCTTATAATGTAACTGACAAATTCTTGTTTAAATTCAATGTTAAAAAACTTACTTTAATCTGTGTATTAGAAAGAAGGAATTTGTTCTCCGAGTGGGATGGATAGATGTCATAGAACTGGCTTCTATTGCACATATATTCTTATACGGTCCGATATCTCTGTTCCCAAATTCTTTACAGATACCATATGGATCTCGAAATTCCATTTCTTTACAATTTTCTTGTGACGCTAATCCAGACAATGCAGCAAACGCCTCTGACTCCACCACCTGTTTGCTCTTGTGTGAGTTCATCCTTAAGAAAATGCTTGACAAGCACTTCACTATATCTTCAGATATTCTGTTGGGGCTGCCACTTTCTTCTTGAGACACTCGTTCATCAGTAACAATTGGAGAGCTCTCTTTGGTACTCTTTTGGTCAACTACATTGCCTTCAAGCTGAAATTTCAGAAACTCGCGTTCAATTACCAGATAGAATAGACTAGAATAATTTGTTAACAGAGAATTATTTTAATATATACCTGTAACTTGCGGGGACCTGAATTCTTCTCTTTCGATATATTGTCCACAGGACCTTTCTTTCCTGGGGTTTTGGTTGTTTTGAGTTGTTTCGGCAGCTGTTTGCTGTTCTTTGTAGAATTGCTGCTCGTTTTATTCTCTTTCTCCATTCCTTCTTCGGAAGAAAGTGAACTTGAGCTGGTCTGCTTTGTGGGATGTTTACCACTTGTTGGTGTATTAGAGCATTTTCCAACAGGACTCGAAATAGTGTCTGAAGTTGATTCCATAGAACACGATGAATCACCATTTGCAGGGGATGTGGTCGAATTCCCTTCTGTTTGCAGCAAAGATTTAGACTTCTCCTTCTGCCGACATTTCAACATGTATGGATCATATAAATCCATTGCATTGTCAATGTTCTTTTTGGAGGATGAGATATTAACAGCTTCCTGATAAAGCCCTTGCCTAGAATTCACAACTTGCTCTTCAAGCCGCGCAACCTCCTCTTCTAAAACAGCCACTTCCGCGAGAAGCTCTAATGTCTTCAATTAACAAAACCAAAGCCTATGTTAGAATTACTTAACATAGTTACTATAATCATTATCAACACTACAAAATGTTATTCAGTATGACCAAACCAAAATCAATTAAAAGATGAGTTAATAGTCCAATTGAAGGAAAATTGTACTAACATATGGAGGTAGATATGGAGGAAGACGAGGAAGAGCGCCTAACGGTCTAGTGAAAGCCCTCTCCAAGGCTCTGTGAACATTCTCTTCATGTCTAAGCTTCTTCTTTAGCCTATCAACCTACAAATTTCAAGTCAAAACAGAGTAAATCAGCTCGAAACAGAGTAACCAAAGAAGTCAAACAAAAGGACAAGCTTAACAATCTATGATGCACAAATACATGAATGATCATCTGTACATACATCTTGTAGTAATGCCATTTTCCTCTCTCTGCTTGATCTTCGACGACTCGTCGCCCCCTTTTCCGCATTCGCAAATTTGTTGCCCTTCTGCTTATCTATCTTATTTTCCTTCTTGAATCCAAACAAAACCAATCAGTCTCTCCCACATAAAATTAGTATTGGTTTTTTGAATAAAATTAAAATCCACTTCATAATTTTCACCAAGGATGGATTCATTTTTGTATTCAAAACTGTTCACAATCTATATCACAAAGCGTATTAAGAAAAAAAAAACGTCTTTGAAGAAATCCAACCCCATTTTCATAAATTTGAGGTGAAAATCAAAAACCCATTTCAAAAACTTCAATCAGAATCACAAATTCAATGAAGTTCCAATGGATAGTTCAGATTTCCTGAGCTGTCCCAATGTGAAAGAAACCATTTTTTTTTTTTTGCAGAAAAACAGAGAGATCTAGACCAAAAACTCCCCCAGAGCTGACTACTCAATAAAAACTGAAATCCTTTTAAGGGTTCAAGCTAAACAGAAAAAGCAGTCGAGATTTGTAGTAAAATGGCCTACTTTTTCGTGTTTCATTGGAGCTTTCATGGTCTGCAAGGCCGTCCGAACTCTGGTGTTCATCTTTAATTCCCTGAAAACGAACTATCACTAACACAACAGTAGCAACAACAATACCAACATAACACCCAGACCAAACACACACACACACACACACGAATCAACGAACCAACGAATATCTTCGAAGACAAACTCGTTAAGCATTCATTAATGTAAGATCAGAGATTAAAGCGGGAAACTTGAATTCAATCTCCTCGATTTGCGTGTAGAGGAACAAAGGGCTTTTCGCATTGAATGTGAAGAAGAAGAAGAAGGAGAGATTTGGAGAAGAGTGTGTTGGAAGAGAAGAGAGAAGACTCACTGAAACGTTGTTATATATTGCAGTCGGCCTTATTCTCTCTCTATCTCCTTCGCTCTCTATTATTATACGTGGTTCGAAGAGAGGCAAATGCGCACCTGGCGCACTTTAGTGAGGAGAGTGGCCATGATGAGTAAACATGCGCTCTCTCCGTCTTTTTATCGGTTCCATCTCCATCTCTTCACCGCTCCTTCTCTTCCTGTCTCTTTACTATTCTGCTTTTCCCTTTTTGCTATTATTCCAAAAGTGCCCTTTATGAAAATAGTGAAAATATCCAATTGGAAATTTATCTAAGCTCTTTTAATGAATTAAGTAGATTAATTAATTTATGGTGAAATATAGTTGCATATTGTTAATCTTAATACTTGAGAATAAAAAATTATACTGTTCCTGGATGGTATCAGACACATGTTAATGCTGATGTGATAGAACTCTGTTGGAGGAGGAAGATGAGTGGGAACGAGTTCTTCAAACGGGAAGAGAATGATGCTTTGTTGGAGAAGGAAGATGAGTGCAACCTGCGATTATTTGGTTGTAACCTGCAAGGTGAGAAGGAGGGCGAGGTGAGTAGGTGGAGGAGGAAGGCGATTTGGTGAAGGAGCGATTTCCTTTGTTGGTGCCTCCACTGTGCGATTTCTTTCTTTTGAGCCATAATTTTCCAAACAAGTTTTCACTGCTGCGTCAGTAATGCATTTGCCTGGTACCATCCAGGCACAAAACATGCACTCCATATCAGACACCGTAGAACAACTCCTTGAGATTTATTGTGATAAAATTCAAAATTAATTCCTAATATGGATTCAAGTTTCTTTCTATCTTCTCACTTTGTGCTTGTGAATCCAAGCTTCTTTTCTTCCTCATTTCGATCTTTTTTTTCTGTTATCTATTGTAAGTTTTGATACACGAATGTTAATAGTAAGCATGACATGTATGCTGCTAGGGTTTCAATCTTCATAATAAATTTTTTTATTAAATTCATAATTAAATTGTGGTGTGCTCTGTGGATGTTTTCATTTTTTTCTCCTGAGTTTGCCTTGAACGATTCGAGAACGCTTAATGTTCTACTAAACGTCTCGATCCGGTTTTGTCTCGTCCCGATTTTTTTGGTTATTTTGGGATTGATCAAACTCATCCCGATCTCGTCTCGTCCCGATCTAGAGTGGGATAAAGATTTTCAATCTCACTTTATCCCGTCCCATCCTGAATTTATTTATTTATTATTATTATTATTATTAATCAAAATACTGTTCTAACTTAAAGTTTAGGATGTGTTGAAATTAAATCAATGTAAGATGAAATTCTATATGAAATCTAAATGAATTGAATCATTAATTCTAAATGAAATTTAATATTTGTTTCCAAAATAAAGTTTAATATTTATTTATTTAATATCTATTATTATTTATGATGTAAGTTATATGTATATAAATTTGACATTATTGGTGTATGAGTAACGTGAGATAAAAAACTTTTTTTGTTATTTTTTATTTGATGGCTATTTAGTACGTGTTCATCTCGTCCCGTCCCGATCCCATTTGAGATGGGATAGGGATGAGTCCATCTCGTCCCATCCCGTCCCGTGCCCACCCCTAATCCCTTTATACGACATTGTGACAATCTGGAAATGAAGATTAACAAATTTGACATTATATTCTTCCAAAATTTAGGTTACTTTTTTTCAATTATTTAAAAACATTTATGTAATGTACCTAAAATTGATTGCGCAAATTCCAACTTTCCTGATTATATTTGCTTTTCTTGTAGCTTGTTTTGGGAATTCTAAATGTCGAGGGAATGGGGTGACCCTTCATCTCCCTCGAGATACGCGCCTTCGTGAATCTAGAGGAAATGAGTGGTAAAACCCCTCCCCCTTACTGTTTTCCTTGCCCATTCCCTCTACGCGTAGAATGGTTGAGCTTGTTTTGCATGTACACGTGAAGATTGCCATCTATTTTTGGTAGCATTTACGATTGCTGGTGAGAATCCAACTGAAATGTTTTCTTGGATTTGAGTACTCACTTGTTTCTTTCTCCATTTCCTCCTTTGGTAAGTTAAATTAGAGGAGGAGAGGACAAAAAAAGGCGTGGGAGGGTCGATTGTTAAATTAGAGACTAGCAAAAGCTGCCAATTTCACATGGTTTCCAACTTGGGACTTTTCTTTTTCCTCTTTTTGGGGATATTTTTTTAGTTCAGATAAGGTTAGTTTAGTCTTTATGATTTTTGGTTTTAGTACTCAGTAGCACGTGACTTACACGGGCGCTAGTGTAGGTCGGTAAATGGGAGTGCGCTTTTATTACTTTCAAAATAATTGACTGTCGCCAATGATAACCTGGTTGGTTGGTTAAGATTGTGGTGGTTTAATTTCACGTCTTAAATTTTATATCCAGTGCTTTATAAATTTGGAAATCGGCAATGGAGAGCAAACACATTAGCAATTCTTTTAATATTTCCTATTAGTTTTTTTTTAATGGAAAAATGGTCAAAATCTAATTTATTTTTTATTGTTAAGGTGGGAGTGAACTACATTTTTCTGAATTATATAATACAAAAATAAAAATACACAGGGCATAAATGTCATTTCCATATGAGCATGCTGTGAAGCTTGATCATTTTTGCCATGTTCCTTCTGATCAGCATATGAAGTCTTAACCATGTTGAGTACTGGTACTTAATTAGCACAAGTTGTAGCTTTACACAATTTAATTAGTTACTAATTGATTAACAACTAATTGAAATAATAAATTAAGTAATCATGCTTGTTTAGATTCATCATTACTAAGTAACCTTTTCAAACATTCCATGTGACAAATTAAACTTCAGAGAATTATTTACCCTAATTACTTCGGAAATAGATGATGCATGTTATTGAGGTAATATGCACCAGTATCATTAGTTAAATTATTGACTAGCTAATCAACCAAACTAATTTGATATTATTAAAGCATCCGAAGATTGGAGCATGAACTTGACCCGGTTCGTTAAGCTCCTCTACATAATTGAATTTCATTTGTTCGCTTGTTTATTCGTTTCTTCTTGAAAGCAAGTTCCATTTTGACGATCCTAAAATCTCAATATCTTCCTAATAGATTAGTCTCTGGTTTGCTTCTCTGTTATTTGATCACATCATCACAATAAAAACGGAACATAAATTTTTTCAAATCCTTTGCAGAGGTAGTTACACTTAACCAATGCAATTTAATTCTAAAACCTCTGCTAAAGGAACATTTCTTAACTTAATTTCATATGCTTAATCATCTCCAGAACAAGTGATCTCATTAGTATATAGTTCATCTTGACAAATAGTGGGATTAACTTGGCTTGCTTGGATTAAACATGTCTGAAACAGACACACAAGAACTATAAAATTTCTGTCATAGTTTGTATACTAAATAATTTAAGTCAATCAACTAATGGAATATTAAATATTTTAGATAACTAATATCGACGACCAGGACAAGTGATCTAAAGGATGGTTTCAAAATGAGAGTGAAAACCAATGAACACAATGCGTATGTAGCTGGTGGTTTTCTACAAAGAAAAAAGATTGTTTCAATAGAATACATATTTAGATGAAAGGCGAACTTTCAAATACTAACAGATCATTGTTAATGAGTTGGATTGAACTTTATTTTGGAACTGTTGAAATGGCTGAGAGCACCGTCAAGAATGAGTGAGAATATCTATCAAAGAAATGAAAAAAAAAAAAAAAAAAAAAGAGGCAACGACTACCTTGCACTACCAATTTCTTTCTTTCACACCATTTTACTATCCTACACTACTTAATTGCTCATTTCAAAACATTTTCAAGTGATTCAAGTTGTGTTTATTAGATAACTGAGAGTACTACAACTTTTGTGTTTTGACCAACTTCAGAATCGGTCTTGATCGAACACATAAGTTGGTTGAAAGTCATGAACATTATTCCATTTTCATTTTTCGAACAGATTTGCATGACTTTAGTAAAATGTTCATAGTTTGCTCATTTTAAAACATTTTCAAGTGATTCAAGTTGTGTTTATTAGATAACTCAAAATACTACAATTTTCGTGTTTTGATGAGCTTGAAAATCAGTCTCAATTGAGAGTTTAAATTGGTTCGAAAGTTACCATATTTTTCATTTTTTTGTTTTGAGTTTGAGTTTGTCTGTTATGTTAAGTTCTGCATATTTATTGAGTTTGAGTTTTATATAGGTAGTGTGAGAAAGTAAAAAAAAAAAATCAATAGTAATGTGAGAGAGATAATGGTAGTGCGAGGTAGTTGTAGCTCAAAACAGTGGAGTGGATGAAATGATGTAAAGTATAGGAGATTTGAATGGTGAGAAATTTTTTTTTGTTTATAGAGCATTATAGACCATGGCTCCAAACATTGGAGTCGATGAAATGATGTAAAGTATAGCAACACTTTGGACATTGTTTTTTAAGGAGAGGTCCCCTCAGATATTATTGGTGTCTAATTTTCTAATTTTATAAGTGAAATTTTAGAAGTAGATTCCGTATATATGTCTGTACTGATGTCCCCCTACTGTTAATTGTGTATCTTTGCTTTTGTTTATTGAACTTTATTCCAAGGAAGAAGAAGACACAAATATAGCTATTATTTGTCTCTCTTAAAGCCTTCCATCAGTTTACAAAATCTAGCACTGCTTTCTGCTTTAAGGATTCTTTCATACGGTGTTACTATTAGGTCTATTTATAAATATTGTAATACTATGCTCACTATTTAGGACATCGTTGGAATCTTGTCATGATCATAGTATTATCATAGTGAGATCCACAAAAGCCTTACTTATCTTCCAAGAGAAAAAATTTGGAATTTTGATTCTTTCCGACTACTTTCAGTATCAACAAATTTGATAGAAAATTTGGGGTTTTCACTTGAAAACATCCAACTTAATTGATGTAAAAGAAAAAAGAAGAAGAAGAAGAAGTTGAAAAGAAAATGGATTTGTATAACTTAAAATAGAAAATATATAAACTTTTGTTAGGTCAATGATTACATGTCAAGATCAGTTAGCTCCAAATTAATATAATTTCATAATGGGTGATGGGGCTAATAAATTTGATTTTGACTAAAAAAAAAACAAAGAATGTTCTTGGAGCCATTCATGATCATTCCATACAGAAAGGGAAAGGAACAACCATCATCTATGTTCTAATAATTCATTCATACCTTTAATTAAGTCAGCTAGATTAGATGTCTTTCTCAAATTAATTAAGCTTACATTGGCTCTACAATTTACATAAACAGCATTAATCTATTATCTCATCATTATTATTTAACCTAAAAATGGGCTGTCAATAATGAAGTTAATTCCTAATTATAGAAGTATTTAACACTCAACTATCGCAATAAAATGCTACTTTTTATTGCATTTTATAATTATTATATGGACTACGAGAAGTTTAATAAAGTTTATGGTGTGTAGTACTCATTAGGGGCTCATAAATATGATTTTATTTTTCATAATATTGTTTTGTCTGCATATATTTGTTGTCGTCATTACTAGCATCAAAGTTGCACTTAATTGTGCAATATTCGGCAAATGGGTTATATTCAAAGCACAAAAATTAGTTTCTTAAGCGAATTTGATGTAGGGGTGTATCATGCCCTTTTTTTTTTCAATCATAAAATGAATATATAATTAGACTTATCTTTTTATTACTTAAATGTGAATTCAAAAATTTTAGCGAGGGAAGGAGCGAGGAAAAGGGAGCGTAACCACCCATCCCCCTTGAGATACACGCCTTTTCACCCACCCCTCGCGCATCTCAAGAGGGATGGGTGGTTACGCTCCCTTGAAGGGCTCATGTGAATTTTATGTTGCTGTGGAAGTCAAAGAATTTAGGACAAAGTCATGAATGCAAGTCATGGAACTTGAACGTTACATATACCAGAAAGAATCAACTAATATTGTGTCTGTAGACATCTCATGGTTTGTTGTGTACTTGTATTAATATTTGGTTGCATGTAATAAGGTATTTCTTATTTGAAAACATGTCTGTCTTTCTCCATGTAAGTATATGCATGTATATCTCTACCTACCCAACTCATTAAGACTTTGTCACAAATTGAATGATCTTTCATGCTTTTGTTTTTGATATTTTGAGTTCATGAAAAGTTTGGGCACTTTCACCTTTTAAAAGGAATTGTATAATACTATAAATCGATATCATATATTTGAAAAGCTTTCTACATCGTAACAAGTTATATACTAGTGACGTTTGTATAGACAACCAAGCTTTAAAGTCATTTTTTTTATCAGGTTTAGGCATTTTTACACTTTTACTCATTCTCTTTAAAACACAATCATAAACGTTATTTATAGAAAGGGTATAAGTGTAAAAAGCCCCAAAGTGGTTGTAAAGCCCGACTGCCTAAAATTGGGGATACCAGTGATATCGTGTATATATATTTTTAATAATCCATCACTTCACCCACCTTCTATAATTAAGTCAGTTTCCAAAGATATCGTGTATATATATATAATGATCAATTCCAAACTTTCTGCTTGGAAATCGATATGATATATACCAAGTTATATACCAATTTCTTCTAGATAAGATCAATTCCAAACTTTTTGTTTGGAAATTTAAAGTTTTTCACAGGCCGGTCGTACCGTCATGATTAAAATGGTCCTTAGTTATATTTCGATTTTCACTTGGCGAGGCACGATTCAAGCTTTTTCTAAGATGAAGTATTGATCTCTAGAATGATGTATGGGTTAAACCTGGTTTGTTGTTAGCTGATTGCGAACTCAACCCTCTCGTTTCAACTCGTCATCCTCTTTCTCAGGTCACTGGTCGGTTTCTCCTTCCAATTCCCTTCACTGGAAGACAAATTTTATCCGATCTCTTTTTCCAGCTCCAATTGCTAAAGGCGTTACTGATATTTGTCTTAGACGAACGGTCCATCCTAATAACCTCATCTAGTTAGGTGACAAAAAAGGTTTATTCTTTGTCAAGAATGCAACCAAAGTTTTCTCCCAGTCACCAGATGCTGGCTCTTCCTCAAACTCTTGCCCATCTCTCTTAGTCCCCAAGATCCTTCACCAACTCTGGCGCATTAAGGCCCTTATTAGTGCCACGCTCTTCCTTTGGACAGTCAGCCAAGACATTATTCCTATAGTGTCTAACTTAGTTTGGTACATGTCCCTATTGGCAACCGTTGTGTGTTTTGTAACAACCACACAGAAGATGTCTTACATCTTTTCTTTCTCTGCCCGGTAACTAGTCGACTCTGGATGTTGTCCTTTCTTCCCATCAACTGGCACAATCCATCACTTCACCCACCTTCTATAAAAGTTTTTTCCCAATTTCTTTGGAAATTGGCTAATGAGCAACCTGACTCCGGAGAAAATTTCTCTTAGTTGACGACAATCCTTTTATCTACTTGGCGCCTTCCGTAACAACATAGTTTTCAACAATACCAAATTTCACACCAACGCTTTCTCAGCTATCCTTAACTGCATCTGGTCCCACTGGTCCTCTCTTCGGCTTAGTATGCTACATCAAATGGTACCAAGCTTAGTCTCCACTCGATACCTCTCATCTTCAGTATAGCCAAAGAGGCCAATCATGCCCCCATCCCCCTCTCCAACCCTTTGGGGCCCACCACTGCACCTGTAACTAGTTGACTCGAGTTCATCCAAGCTCAAATTGAGTTCGCCGGCATGTATTCCCTTAACCTTCGCCTCTCACCATCTCCTGAACCTTCCATTCTTATCGATCCCAATTTAGTTATTGTTAATTTTGATGCTTGCTTTTTTTATCATACTAAATAGGGGGTCATGGCGATGGATCTAAATGGAAATATCCTGACCACTATTTCTAGTATGATCTTTGAAAAGATCTTGGATAGCATCATGACTGAGTTCTGTGCAGGCGAGGCGACCATTTTGTTGATTCAGGCTTAACGATGGCAGACAGGTCTCATCTTTTGCGATTCTACAAATTTTTTGGAGGCGTTTTCTTCAGAGGACACTAGCTCAATTTTTGCTCAGGATTGGGTTTGGGTCCACTTTTTTGGAATATTAAGTGTCTTTTCCTTTTACTTTCTAATGATACATAAAAACATTCACACCCTTGAGCCGTACACATGTCATGATGATCTTGAGAAACTACATGCCCCAGCATCATCCCAACACTGATCCGACCCAAGTGGTTTATGCTCGCTCGACTTCAGTCCGCCAGGCGGACCCACACTCTCACAGCGCACTAGGCCCACACGTATCATAGCTGTCTTCAATACCCGTAAACCCTCCTTAGACAAGTATCTCAAGGATCAGCTTCGGACTGGCAATTACATCCGCTTTCTGCTTCCAATTAGGAAGCAAACACTAGAGTATCTTCCACACAGGGAAACTCCCTTCTACGGATTGCTCTTGGATTGGGAACTATCTCTTGTGTATCTTGGGACGCAGAGCTAACAAGGAACTTCCCTTCTACAGCACGACTCCTAATTAGAGAGGGATCTCCACGAAGATCTCCTCCCTAAACTATGCTTACGATGACCTGGTTAAAACATGTTCTTTGCACTATAAATAAGACATGAGGTTGGTAAGCTAAGAGACGCTACAAATTCTCTGTTACAACATTACACCTTCCTCAGAGCCCTGTCTAACTTTAGCATCGGAGTGTCATCGGCCACCACAATGGTGGTCTGTGGCTCACGTGTGCTACTTGTGCAGGTCAACAGGTCAGCAGGAACCTGGTCAAAGTAGAGAGCGAAAAACGACTGCATTAGTTTGACACTGTCCGTGGGGGCGACATAGCTCGTAACTTTACACTAAGCGTCGTCTCATTTCAAAACATAGAGAGATGGTGACCACCGGGTCACGTAACAACGGAGAACCAGAGGACACGTCGAACGTTTCGGTTGTCCCTATATCGTCTCCTTCAGCAACTCTTATCTTGCACACGTAGTCGGCTCACGCTCTCGTACCAATGGCAGCAGCAACAAATCCCAGAGCCGATACACTGGCGTCCCAAATATAGCGGATCGCCAAAGCGGTGGAGGCTCTCGTGCGACAGAATCCACCACCTGCTAATGGAGACCATGAGCAGCACAGACCTCTGTCTTCGACAGATGATAGGGAGCAAGCGCAGGAAAACCAAGCACCCGCCAGTTCTTATTGGACTAAAGGAGGCTGTGCAACTAACACTGAGTTCAACGCCAGACGTACTGTACCGCCTCTCCGTCCCACCATTTGTGGACCGAATCATGAACGAGGCCTTACCGGGGAAGTTCACTCCTCCGAAGCTCAACTCCTACGACGGAACCACCGATCCCTTCGATCACCTGCACCATTACCAACACGTAATGACACTTAAAGAAGGATCTGAATCCGTCATGTGCAGGACCTTTCCTACTAGTCTGAAAAGCTCCACATTGGCGTGGTTTCACAACATTTCGCCAAAGTCCATCGACTCTTTCAAAACGCTGGCAAAAACAATCCTGACACGTTTTGTCGGAAGCCAACGCTTTCGAAAGGCCCGCATTACATACTTTCCCTGAGGCAGAGATCCGGCGAGACACTCTGAGAGTATGTCACACGTTTCAACAACGAGTTGACCCTCATCGACGGGTGCAGCGACGATACAACCATGACAGCCTTCACTGCGGGCCTTAAAGAGGGAAAACTCTATAAAGACCTCACCTTGGAGCCCCCTCTGGACATGGCAGAGCTCCTCAAGAGCGTCGAAAGACACATAACCTTGGAAGAGTCGATGACCATAAAAAGGGAAACCGAAGGCGATAGGAGGCCCTTTGCGCCCAGAGACAAGAAGGAGGGAAAAAACCCACGGATGAGGAACGAAGCAAGAAAAAGCACGTTGACTACAGGTTAGACCCTATTCGGTTTAGACCAGAGAAATCATCTAACTACGTTGGATCCAGAGCGGTGACAGCCCTAAATGCTAACATGTCGGACGTACTAAAATCAATGAAAAACTGGGAGGAACTGAAGTGGCCTCCAAAGACACGTGGAGACTCCGCCAAGCGCGACAACGACAAGTATTGAGCGTACCACAAGGAAAGCGGCCACAACACCGATGACTGCAATAGTCTGAGGTACGAAGTTGAGTACTGGATTCGCAAAGGCAAACTGAAAAAGTTCGTTCAGTCTTAAAAGCCAACAGAACAAACAAAGGACAAGGGGAGTCAGTTAAAGAAATAGAGAAGGAGACTCCAGGAAAAATATACGTCCTTTATGGAGTCGGACCAAATGAAGGCCAGTCATATAGGTCTCGCAAGCGGACACTCCTGGATATGCAGACACAATCCGCAAATGAGGACAGAAAATCTGCCACTCAAGGGTCCAAAACCTCATTCCCATCTTGACATTTACGGACAATGACCTCGAAGGAGTCCGAGCTCCACATAACGACGCCTTAGTCATCTCGGTCTCCATAGCAAGGTGGAAAGTAAATAGAGCTCTGGTTGACATAGGAAGTTCACTTAACGTTCTGTTCTACAACTTGTTCCACAGCATGAACCTCAAGGAGGAAAACCTGGCGTCTTCAGAACACCCACTGATGGGATTCAGCGGGAGAAGTGCTTTTCCATTGGAAAGATAAGATTAGCTCCACCAGATGGAAGCAATGGTCTCCACTCTTCACCAGTGTGTTAAGTATACTGCTAACCACTTGGAATGAACAATAAGTGGAGACCAACCTATGACATGAGGTTGCCACTAAGCCGTACTGAAATAGATAGAATGCTCCTAGATTCAGCTACATCATGCAGAGCAGCCTAACTCAGTGCAAGGCCAAATGACTGAGCAGACATCATTTTCGAGCGGTATAGGAGCAATCAGCTATCACGCCCAGTGAGTCGTAAAGGCAATGGCAAGCGGGAACACATCCCCCCGACATTTCGTCAGCGCGGAGATCCGCCCTTCTATAAGGTTTACTCTTTAGTGACCTATGTAACGCCTCGACAGTTCGCTAAACAATCCGCGAGAGCAACCCAAATTTACTTCAAGGCCATGATCAAATTCTCTCTGTAAACAGTTAGTTTGCTTTAAGTTGTTTGTTTCCCTTTCCATAGTTAATATTGAGTTTTAGTTCTTAAAAAACTTATGTGATTCGCAATCATTTAAGAAATAAAGGAAAAATTACGAAAAATAAATTCTATTGATTATTGGAAAGATGTAACAACAAGCACCTTGAGGCGGGTACAAAAGGCTACATATTGCGAACGCCTTTAGGCAGATACAAAAACTGAGCACTATAAGCATCTAAATACACTGTGATCTATCACTCCGGAAAAGTCTCGTACTATAGCATTGTAGATCTCACAATGAGCTGCTGATTTCCTCAAAAGACATCCAACCCCCTTCCGACTTCCTCAAACGAGTTAGAAGAAGACATATGAGGATGGCCACAAGCAACGACGCAGTTATGGTTTCATAATGCTATCAAGAGAGACCATTTTTCCCATATGTGATGGCAGGTGTGACTGAGAGCTACCACGCCCGGAGACACCACACATCAACTAACACTTCGATTAGCCATCGATCAGCAGTAGGATCTAAGCACACGAAAACACAAGTGATACGGTGTAACACCAAGGCATCTCCCTTGGTAGGAAATCCGTACCACTTCTCCGCGAAATGAGAAGAAATTACGAGACCTCAGTGGATCAACTACGTGCCCACCCATATCAGGTGACCACGCATAACAACAACTATCTCTATGCCTGATCGACGCAAATGTCAAAACATTCGGAGACTCTAGAGACGAAGAATCAACTTCAGCTTTTGAAAAACCCAAAGCATCTTATTCAAGCAAGGACATTACAGAAAAATAAGCTCTATGAAAGATAGTACCTACAACGATTGGAAAACAACATTATATAGACATGATGGTTCATCAAGCGGACACTTAAGCATTAACTGCCAAGCATCGAATAAGCCTAATCAGATGACAACAACTATCTCTTGGTGATGACGACTCGTCAGGGATCATTGCCCCTTCGTAGTCAGTGATCGCCGAACCTAATCAGATAAGCCTAGCTGGTTACGACTAGCATCGAAAGCTTCTGATCAAACCCTGGACTTTTATCCCTACCGCGAGGGTGTAGATAGTCTAGAAGGTGGGAGCCTAGTCAATCTCGAACTGATTTCGATGGCTCGCCACGGGACCATTGCTTTTCAGCATGGCTGCCAAATCACCAAACCTGGACTTGTAGCCCGCGCTACGATGGTGTAGATAGTCCAGAAGGTGGGAACCCAATCAGCCATGACCTGATTTCAATTGTTTGCCACGGGACCACTGCTTTTCAGCGCGCACTCAAGTGTAGATAATTTGGATGGTGGGAGCCTAGTCAATCTTGAACTAATTCTGATGGCTTGCCACGGGACCACTGTTTTTCAACTTGATTGCCAAACTCGAATTCGTATCCCCCCTGCGCGGGAAGGGTGTAGAGGGTTCGAAAGTTGGGAGCCTAGTTAGTCCCGAACTGATTCCGACGACTTGCCACGAGACCACTGCATTTCAGCCTGGTTGTCAAACCTTTACGCCTCGAATCTGTAGCTTAGTTTACTGGGTCATACACGATTCGGAAGGTGGGAGCCTAGTCAATCCTGAACTGATTCCTACGGGACCACTACTCTTCAGCCTGGTCGCCAAACTTTTACTCCCCGAATCCGTAGCCCACTTTACTTGGTCATACACGACTCAGAAGGTGGGAGCCTAGTCAGTCATGCACTGAGCCCAACGGCTTGCCACGAGATCACTGCTCTTCAACCTGGTCGCCAAACATGAATCTAGCCGAATCAGCGTCTTCACGCTCAAACAGACTGACATTCTAATATTCGCGAAGGCCATTTGTGCCGATACAAAGGTCGTACGGCCAGTGCCCAGATGAAAGCTATTTAGGATGCCAGCCCGAGCTTACTGGGCCTGACTCGGCACGAACGCTCTGACGCATGCGCTCGGTCATTGCAACTCGCTCTTAGCATCAACTGCACGTGACCGATCGGACAAACAGAATAAGCCTCAAGTAACTTACATTGGGAACAAGACACATCGCGGGCAACCCCCAGCAAAACTGTTCGCAACATGCCTACTATGGGACATGCCTACGCAACAACAACTCGTTCACAATACAAAGCGGTCAAGCTCTCTATCGCAGACAGATCAGTCAAACGTTCTATTGACTCAACCATCCTAAGCATAATGACAAGACAAAAGGAAAAACATGCAATAGAGACAACAAGTATGGAACGGATAAAACTGTTTTCATTAATGATCAAAGACAAAAAGAGTACAAGCACACAAAGTTCACTCCTTATCAGGAGAGGGTACAAAAATGGAAGAGTTAAACCTAGTGGAAGAAAGAGCAAAAGTTGCGTCCACACACGTCGTAGCCTGGACACTAGGGCTCAAATTGTCTTCCTCGCTCGATGACGTCGAGGTAACAGACATGTCCACAGACAACATCTTTTTATAACGGCTGAGATCCCATTCCGGATGCTCCTCCTTCAGCAGTGTCAGCAGCTCCAGCCGTCCATGTACAATCTAGCGGAACTCACATTTGCCTTGTTCCTGGAGAAGCTCTTCTTCCCGCACCTTTGCATCAACAAGTTCACGCTCTAGTAGCTCCAACTTGCCAGTCAGCTCGTCGACCTGAGACTACTCTGTGGCCAGACTGTTCTTCTCGACACTAAGTTCATGCTGCCCCAATTCGAGCTGGTCCTTGGCCTTTCTCGCTTCTCGAGCATATAATTCCACATCGGATTCCAACTATTGCTTCTCAGCAGCCCAATCGACTTCATTCGAAACACTCTTTTCAGCGAAAGACAACAGTTCAGAACTCGCCTTAGCCGCAGCTTCCTGTGCAACCTTGATTTCTCGGCGGATACGGCTCAACTCATGCCTAAGTCCGTCCCTTTCGGACACCACCTCTATCAGATCACGCTCAAGGTTCTCCAGACGAGCCCTTTGAGCTTCAGTGGCCACGGTTAACTGATCCAACCGCTTCTCTTCGGCCTGCTTCTTAAGCTGCTCAATTTCATGGAGGGCATCAGAATACAACGTCTGCATATGCGAGAAGACACACTCCAAGGTGTATACTCTCTCACGAGCCGCTTCTACTTTCATCCTAGCAACGGCCGCGTGGCTCATGTGAGACATACCCAACATAAGGTTCTTCAGACCCTTATCCATACATCTTTTCAACGTATCCTCTTCGGGTTTAGGAGTATGATCCATCAACCAGCTGTGACACCTGCTTATATGCTTCCTCGAAGCATAATCTATGTCCACCTCTTAGTGCCAGACTTGTGAGCTCCTCTTTACCAAGTCAGGTGCAAACAAGTTTATTTGTGCACCTAGATGAAGCTTCCCTGGATCAGGGATTACACCAGCGCCACCCTTCGCGTCTTCACTGTCCTCACTCTCCTCTGTGGCCTTCCCTTTGTCATTAACAACCAACCCTTTATTGCGAGGCAGCTCAATAGGATCCGGAGGAAGACGAAGGGGCGAATTATCCAAAGGACCCTCCAACACTTCTAGCTGTGGCCTAGAATGAGACGGTGAGCAATGCGGATTACAAGAGACGTGGCCGTTACCGTGGCCACCTTAAGGCGAATCAACAGTAGGGCGATCTTATTCTATCACCTCGGGCGAATCTTCACAGGAGCCTCCTACAACAATGATCCCACGCGAATCAGCATCAGCGGAAGCTGCCATTGCAATCCGCACCAGACGGTCATTCAGAGCCTCGACCTGCGCGTCACTAAGGTTCGACCTGTCCATGACTCCTGCCAACCGCAGGTAATCTTTCTCTAAAACGAAAACACCAGTCTCCGCCTCAACAGGCCTGGCAGACTTGCACTTTTTTTTTCACTGTAGCGGCTCATGCTGAAGACGACCCAACTCTAAGGCGAGACCTCTTCCTCACAAAGGAAACAAGCGTCTCGAAGACTTTTCCACATTAGACAGAACAAAAACTTTGGCCCCAACATCCTTCATCTTCCTGGAAGGGGCCCCATCTTCCAACTTAATACGTGACTCTCGATACAAAGTAAAGGCGACGTACAAGTTGTCCCACAACCCATTACGGATGAAGTTGAAAACTCTTATGACATCGACCGCATTCCTTTGCGGCAAGACACATAACATCTCCATGGCGTTTTGCTCCTATAAGGTAAGAAGAGTTGTAGGAAACCCTCCTGCAAGGGAACACAAGTAATGAGTAGTCAGCCCGCTACCAAGCATTTCAAAATTTCAAAAAAATGGTTGAACTTACGGAACGGCTTGAACTGTCGCTTGAGTAGACGACCTCAACACCGAAAATACTTTGAATTTGTGGGAGCCAAAAAATAGTACTTCTGTCAGAACTTGAAATCATTAGGCAGTTTGCTGAAGCACTTCGGCAACTTCATCTTACAGACAACATTGCTCTTCAGTCGGGGAAAGGTCAGCAACTGAATCACCCGTGGAGCCACGCCAACACCAGCCTCTTTAGCACTGAGCATAATCATGAGAATGATCATATATCCAATGGACCCCAACTGAGCCGGAGGAATCCCTAAGAGATTCAAGAACTCCCAAATCACGCCCAGGACCGAAAAACACATTCCAATTTGAAGCATCTCATTCCAATTTGATTGTATCTCATGGTCGCCCGTTAGAAGATACTGACAGGTTCTCAGAAACTCCAAACTTCGTACGGATTTCGACAAGACTAGGCTCGGACAACAACCTGTCTTAAAAAAACTCCAGGGCCTCAGCCAAAACAACATCATCAAGAAGGTTTTCTTGAGCCATGAAGAAGACAGACGATTTTTTCAGAACAATATCTTTGAAAGCAAACAAGGTAGAATAATCGGACTTTGCAATGTGGATGACCTAAATAAATGATGATTTCCCGCCGAACCAACGCGCGCGCCATTAATGCGGCGTGCGGCTCAAGCAACGATTCAAATTCAATCATCATGAGTAGCGCATCCCTTCAAGAGATGACTTAGTGAACCGATGTGACGACCCACTAACTCGGGGGGAGTAGCTAATGATACATAAAAATGGTCACACCCTTGAGCCGTACACGTGTCATGATGATCTTGAGGAACTATAAGCCCCAGCATCAGCCCAACACTGATCCGACTCAAGTGGTTTATGCCCGCTCGACTTCAGTCCACCAGGCGGACCCAGACTCTCACAGCATGTTAGGCCCACACGTCTCACAATTGTCCTCAATACCCGTAAGCCCTCCTTAGGCAAGTATCTCGATGATCAGCTTCAGACAGACAACTACAACTGCTCTTTGCTTCCAACTAGAAACCAAACACTAGAGTATCTTCCACACAAAGAAACTCCATTCTACGGATTGCTCTTGGATTAAGAACTATCTCCCACGTATCTTGGAGCTCAGAGCTAACAAGAAACTTATCTCCTACAACACGACTCCTAATTAGAAATGGATCTCCACGAATATCTTCTCCCTAAACTACGCCTACAATGGTCTGGTTAAACCAAGACTCCTTGCACTTTAAATAAGACATGAGGTTGGTAAGCTAAGGGACACTACAAATTTTTTGTTACAACATTACACATTTCTCAGAGCCCTATCTGACTTTAACATCGGAGTGTCATTGACTACTACAATGGTGATTCGTAACTCACGTGCTCAACAAGTAGCAGGAACCAAATCAGAGCAGGAAAAAAAAACAACTGCATCACTTTCTAATTGGCCTTATAAATATGTCAGTAAAAACCTCAATATGGAGGCTCACTAGTTGACAGGTCGAACTGGCTAGGGATTGTATAACTTTTCTTAATGCATATATGCGTAACGCTTTACCCAAAAAAACAAAGATAATCAGACTATAAAATGAAAATTCCTATTTTATCCTAAAATCAGGGTCTGATATATCTGGAATGATAATGATATTGAAGAATGGTATAAGTACGCTGGCCCTCTAATTAAATGATATAATCTTTTTTGAAGGCAATTAATGATTTAATCATTCTCAGAAGAAATATCTTCTTTTAATTTGCATTAAATTTCCATATTTGATTTTCTTGAGATCTGTGGAACTAAAATCCTAAAGTTAAATGATTAACTATTGATGATGCTTGAGAAAAATCACCCCCACAAGATTAAAGTATAACCTAAACTTTCCCCTTTTTAATGTATCTTAATTCTGTCATTAAAAATGAACATATAAATGGCCCTTAAACTTTACATAAACTCCTTTTAATTTCTTTCCTGATGAGCTTCTCCCATGGCTCCAAAAGCATTATTATCTGTGGGGGCAGGATATTGAGTAATTTGAAATCCTTCTTATAATTAACATGATCATGTCTTAATAAAGGGACCTAACTAACTCTTTTATCACAACCCTGGCATGGGATGCTTCCAAAATTCAATTATTACAAATTTACGATATTCCTTTTTGATTATTACAAGAACTTAGATAATGAGTTACTGCCATCTGAACCTCTTTGTGAAAATTTAAATACTCAATTTTAAAACAACCCGTCTAATTGTCGAGAGAATGGGCGAGAAAAATAGCGAGGGAGGGAGAGAGGGAGGGGGGACCGTTCATCCCTTCGGGATGCACGCAAGAAAAATGATGACATTCGGGATGAACGCAAGAAAAATGATGACATGCATTCCGAAGGGGATGGACGGTCCCCCCTCCCTCTCTCCCTCCTTCGCTGTTTTCCTCACCCATTCCCTCGACAATTAGATTTTTTTATTTTAAAACTCTGCTTTCTTTTCATTCGAATTGGTATCGTAACTACATTCTTGGAGACCTCATGAGGAGGCTTACGACCTTAAAGTTTCTGCATGCTCTTATTGTGTTCTTACTTAAATGATAGTGAGTAATGTTTTAAAAAAAAAAAAAAAACTCTTTGTGGAATTTTAATTTTGAAAATATCTATAATTTAAGTTCATGATTTGTACCTGCTCTGAGTTTAGGTCCCACAATTGTTCATTAATGACTGGTGCTTCAAATCCTCTCAGGTTTTATTTATTTATTTATTTTTTCAAATCCTCAGATATTATTCTTCATTGTTTTGTGGGATTGTTGTTTATTTAGTTTTTCACTCGAGTTAAACACCCATCCCTACTTTCTTTAGAGTCCAACTTATACATCGAAGTCTTCCATTTGTGCTTAATGTACAATATTAAGTCGGAGAACCCCTTGGAATGCCGTTTGAGTAAAAAAATAATTGAAGAACTATTCTATTTTTTTCTTTACTGAATACAAGTTTATATAAGTTAATTTCTACCTAATCTTGTGAAAACATAAAATATAAAATTTTCTATATAAAAAAATAGAGTCTTATTCTGACTTTTCTATTCTAACTTTTCAATTCTTACTTTACTTCTTCAACTATTCTGACTTTCTTATTCTTGTACTTTTTTTCTTGTCGAGGTGAATCAATCTTAAACTTGGGCTTGATTATGTTGAGTGCAAACTCTACATATTCTAACACGTTTTCGTAAGTTGGACATATAGTCGCAGATGAAATGTGTAGCTTGGAGAAAACTTTGAAGTCTAATTTGGTGAAGAAATCATGATTTTCAAGTGAAGTTGCTAATGGTTCGACTCGATGCATTATGGTTGTCGAATTACGGATGATTCTGGATAATTCTTGATGATTTTGGAAAAAATTTTGGATGATTCTTATATGAAGAAATTATGACTCTCAAGTGAACGACTAATGGTTCGATTCGAGTGGTCTGAATGACTCTCCAATTCCGGCATAAAGAAATCACGAGTCTCGAGTAAACGACCAATGGTTCGACTCGAGTGTTCAACGCGACTCTCAAATTCTGGTCTGAAGAAATCATGACTGTCGAGTGAACGACTAATGGTTCGACTCGAGTCAGCACTCCTCCTCCTTAGTGAAGGCTGAAAAAATTGCTCAACACAAATATTGGTATTACTCAGCATTAGTGTTAGATTGCTCAACATTGGTGCTGGTATTGTTTTTTAATTTATGATCCCTCCTTGCGCTTGCAGCTCAACGTTAAGGAAAATAGATGTCTTTGGCAATCAGAGAAAAAATGAAGTAAGGTGATGGATGTATGTGGTGTTATGAGGAAGTAATAGAGAAGGTGAATTGGAACACTGATGAGGGAAGGTAGAAGACTCCCTATTGGTGAGGGAGAAAAAGATTCGTGAAGGGTCTATGATCTGTGGTGCGTATTAAGCTGAAAGATGATTTGAGGAAGGAAGATGAGTAAAGTTGAATTTGTTGTTCTTGACGTGTTCCTGCTGCTGTTGAGGATAAAAAACATCACTA
This sequence comes from Berberis vulgaris, assembly GCA_963556465.1. NCBI lineage: Eukaryota > Viridiplantae > Streptophyta > Magnoliopsida > Ranunculales > Berberidaceae > Berberis > Berberis vulgaris. Next base: position 9,454,100 of record OY747137.1, read on the forward strand.
AGTTGTTGTTGTCGACTGATTGAGGCATACTATTGCCGCTGTTCTCCCTTTTTTGCCTCTTGCATTTACGGTCAAAGTGCGTAGTCGTCTGAGGCAGGGAAGAACTTGAGTCCCCAGAGTTTTAGGCCACCAAAGAAAGTTGCCCTGATACCATGTAAAGAAAATAATTGGAGAATGATATTATTTATTTTTCTTTGACTGAATACAAACTTATATAAGATAACTTCTACCTAACCTTGTGGAAACAAGAAACTTAAAATTTTCTATACAAAATAAAGTCTTATTATGACTTTACTTCTTTAACTATTATGACTTTTCATATTCATGTACTTTCCCATTCTTGTATTTTTCTTCTTGTAAAGGTAAATAAATCTTAGATTTGAACTTGGCTTTATTGAATGCAAGCCATACATATTCTAACAATTTGCTCTGCATTTAGGTGTATAATAGAATGTACACGGATAACCAATATTTGGATGTATAATGTATAATTTTATTCCTTTTTGTGCATATTGGTGAAAATGTATATATGACTATATGAGCCAATATGCACATAATGTGTTAACATTGGAGATGCCAGACCTTTTTGTATGTGTTGATGATGTACAAACATGTAGTGCTTCCCAAGAAAAAACTTTCTAGTAGATTAGATATCTGGGGGAGAAAAAATAACTGGTAAGTAGCCATGGAGAGGCCAATAAAGAATCCTTGAATGGATAGGTGTGACTCTCCACCAGCCATCAATTCACAACAATCTCACAAATGGGACAGTGGAGTTTATGATCTTTGTCTACCCAGGCTAATCTGTTGTGGAGCCCTTCTAGGTAGCTAGTTAGCGAGGGAAAGAGGGAAGAGCGAGGAAATCACCCATTCCCTCGTAAGTGACACCACACTTTTGAGTTCACTTTTTGTTCTGCAGCAATTTTTTATTTTCCTGATCAAATTTAGTTTTGACTTAAAATTAATTGTTAAACTGTAATAGTTTAAAATTGTTACTATTTATTAAATTGTTATAAATATGTCAATTTAATATAGTGATAGTGCATCTTGAGGGGATGAAGCCTCGCTCTCTTTCCCTCACCCCCTCCATATTAGCAATGATGCCTTTAGTTTTTTCTTACACAATACAGAGGTAGGCCACAGTTTCTTGCTTTCAGAACCCTTCCTTTTCTATTTTCTTTGCTTTTCAATGTACTATGAGGAGAGGATGTGTGGTGGACGCCACTACTACAAACATGTCCACTAGAATGATTGTCCCTCACCTCCTTTTGTATGCAAGCTCCAAGCTCCTTCGTTCACCATTGATGTTTCCTTTCCTTTTACTTCTCTCTTTTTGTTTCTCTACAGTCTCGATCTCATGCTTATTTTCTTCACACAATAGACAAACACAAACCCACAAACATGTAGAGGTGTCCTCTACAGTCTTGATCTCATGCTTATTTTGTTTGTACAATAGACAAACACAAACATGCAAACATGTAGAGATGTTCAAATACATGCATACAAGGATATAGGTTTCTTTGATTTTTAAGCTGAGTTTTTTTTTTTTTTTTAGATACTCCAAATCATTATGTCATTTGAATATTTAACAAATAAAGGTTTTATAAATCCCTGAACCATATATGCAGTAGCAAACGTTTGAACCTTGAACTTATAATACCATTTGTCACGAGTCTTTACTGACCTAATTATCACCGAACTTCAAAGTATTGTCATATTAATTGAAGTCGTGTTTGTAAGTAATTCTCATTGTTGCAAGGAGTTGTGACAATTGTAAATTTACAAACAAAAAAAAACTATACCGTGAAAATAAATTTTAATCTTAAGTGAAATTAAGAAAACATATTATGATTTTACCAATATGTTACGAGTTTTGTTAGAAAATCTAAAGACCCAAACTTAGTACATGGTACACAAAATAAAGTGTATGGTGCAGTCCCATATACACCTAAAGGGTGCAGGGGGGACCCTAAATGATATCTGATCCACTGTCCTCTGAGTGAGCGTGGGTGCTAAAATGAAAAAAGTGGAGACATAAGAAGCTGGAAGAGGGGAAAAGGGCAAGCGCAGCCACGTGCACAAAAAGGATTCCTTCCTTTGGATTCAGTGGTTTAGCTTAAGTTCAGAGTATGAAGTGATCCCACACTCCAACAAAAGTTGGATTTTGGTGTTGGGACTTGAAGTGAGATGGAAGATTTGTGAAGTGAAAACCCTAATTTGTTCTATAGCAAGTGATGTCTTATCTCGACCTCTCTAATTGTAAAGCTAAGTTATAGTATAGTACACTTGATAATTTGATTCCCTTAATAATTGGTATCAAATATCAACTATGTTGATGCCTTGCCTCGTAGCTCGGCTTGCAAAGAAGGTTTCTACCATAAGACGCCTTTGGAAGGGTTTTAAACTTGAACTTGTGATATCATTCTCCACAAATCAAATTAGTTTGTGTTTTTTTATTTGATCCCTAGACCATAATACCTTTGGTAGGATTTGAATTCTGGCACAAATCTTATCAGCCAAGTAAGGGGAGCTATTGGCACTACAAGAAAACAATACCATAATTAGCATCGTAGCATGTTATCAAAACGTCGCCATTGTCCCATATTTAAAGACAGATTGTAACCGCCGCTATATGGTATTTAGCGACGGTTTTACCGGTGGTTGCTGAAAATTGTCGCTATATATTAATTAGCGACGATTATGCCAACGGTTGCAGAAAACCGTCGTTGAATGCCCTAGTGATGCCTTTATTAACAGTGGTTGATAGCGATAGTTATAACCATCGCTAATTAATACCTTTGGCAACCGCAGCTAAAATATTGTTTCTTGTAGTGTGGTCTCACTATGATCATTCACAAGTACCTAAATCAATATATTTGTATTTGTACATGTTAAGGATATATCTTTCCTCTTTGTTAATAGTATCAACAATATATTTCATGTTGGGTAATAATATTGGGAATATCATATATTTCCAATTTTATTGATTATTAAAAAAAAGAGCAATTCATCCATTCCAAACACTACACCATAGAAGGGTTTCTATTGTTACTTTTATAGGTTGCTAAAATTGGTTGTAACACTTTTGTACCCATACCAAAGGAGGTGATCTTAATATTTGTATCATTAATTAACCAACCAATGACATAATTGCATCATGATGTAGCTAATACTAATGAACATTGGTTTCATTTTACGGCCTATACTGAATTTTATATAGTGACATACACTAACTAATACTGATTTCAAATGAAGGTAATACTCAATTTCGCTTTTTATCATGTAGAAACTGTAGCTAATTTAAAATATTTTCCAAATAAAAAAAAACTAAAAATAGGTAGTACACATTCAAAATCTTCGTAGGTTACATACAAGTTTCTATGGTTTTTCATCTCATTTATCATATGTAAAGATTACTTGAGTAGTCTTTTGTTTTCCACAGATCATACAAGCTTGTGGTAGACTGATGAGGACATTCTTAAATACAAAACAAAGCGTATTCGACAGGTACAGCCTAAAAATTTTTGTCAATTGAAAAATCAAAATTAGGATTAATAATGTTATACAGGCAAGTATGAAAACAAACAATCAAACGTCTAATGTAATCTAAAACTTCAGATGCCCTTGTCTAGAAAGATCAATCATTCGATCAAATTTTTAGTTGATGAATCCCATCAAATAATCAAATATACAATATATTTAGCAATGAGACACACAAATTAGCATCACAGTATTGGTCTCAGTAAATGCAATTTCATCATGTTTAGAAATTGCTTATTTATGTAACTTATATTTTATAGTGATCGCATAAAAAATACTTTGTTGAATAAACTTGTAGTAAACATCGATTCATGGGTGTCGAAGCAAAACACAAAAACCATAACTCATCTATCTACCATGGATATAATACAAAAAATCATAACTTTCTGGTGTAGTTATTCTAATATGTTTTTACTGAAACAATAATAATGCCCACAAGGGAGCAACCATCATGGACGTTGGGTACTACAGGGACATTCTAGTGAACCGAGGCTTGTTCACATTGGTTTCCATGGATCTGAGGGAGAACACAAAATCTCTAAAATCTATTTAACTAACTAAGGCAAACCTCCAAGACCAAGGGTACACAATACTCATAATGGTGTTATCTAGATTTCGTACCTGTAAGATGTCTGTTGAAAATCATCACTAACTAGTTCAAATATTTAAAGCTTAAAGCCCAAAAGTTAAAGCCCAAATCCATTATCTAGAAGATCTAACAAGAATGGGTATTCTCTAGATGGTTCAATGTCTAGAGAATTCTACATCTTTATAATACTCTAGACATTTGAGAGAGTTCTAGAGAAGCAAAAATGTGTGGTTGAGATTGGTTCTCTAGAATCCTCCCACCTCCTTAGAACTACTATAAATAGGGGAGATGTTGTGAGGTGTAGGCATCAAGGAGCAAACAACTACTTTAGTAGCAGAACACTTTGCAGGGTTACTCCCCAACTTGGAGACGGTGATTCTAGAACTAATTAGGTTCTTTGTTGAAGATTTAAAGCAAGTTTATTGTCCTGTGGATGCTGTAACGAGTGAACGTATGAGTGATTGTAAACTTTATCATCCTTTTTTTACTAAGGTTCGGGGATCCTAAATAACCCCGCTTGCTTTCCAAAAAAAAAAAAAAGGAGCAAACAAGCTCAAGTGTAGTAGTGAGTGTTGTGAGCATAGTAAGGGTGTGAAGTTGTAAGAGACTTTTGAGAGATTAATAAAATTAGTCTTTCTTAAGTTCCAGTTTTTCCCAAATCTCCCAACAATTTGGTATCAGAGCCAGCTCACCCTATTCATACATAGGGTACTATTCTCATCTTTGGTAAAACAATGTCTAGTCAGAGATCGTTTGTGCACAGTTCGAGACTGTGAAGCAGATTGGTGTAAGACCAAGCTTACTCGGTAGCACAAAGGAGGTTGTACCTTGTTACGATGGGAGATCTCGTTAAAACAACTGGTGGGCTTACAAAGCTCAACCACCATAATTACAAGAGTTGGCAAACAAGGATAAAGTCCTACTTGCAAGGGCAGGACTTGTGGCAGGTTGTTGGTGGAAGTGAGACTACACCACGACCAAAGGAGAATGCTGTCGAATTCAAGAAGTGGGGGATCAAAGCAGGGAATGCGCTTTATGTGCTCAAGACGACGATTGAGGATGAAATGCTTCAGTATATAGAAGATGCTGACACACCCAAAGGAGCTTGGGATACATTTGCATCTCTGTTTTCAAGAACGAATGATGCACGCCTACAGTTCTTGGAGAATGAGTTGATGAACTCCAAGCAAGGAGGTATGTCTATTAGAGACTACTTTCTAAAAATTAAAATTTTATGTCGTGAAATTTCAGAGTTAGACCCTGCCTCCAAAGTTACCGAAGATAGGATGAAAAGAATAATAATCCTTGGTCTAAAACCTGAATATACAGGGATTGTTACTGCCATTCGTGGTTGGCCAACTCAACCTTTTATTGTGGAGTTTGAAAGTCTGTTGGCCAATCAAGAAAGTTTGGCTAAGCAAATGGCAGGTGTTTCTCTAGAAAATAAGAAAGAGGAGGCGCTCTTCAACAAAATAAATGGCGGGTATAAAAATAAGAATTTTGTAAGATCAAATAAAGAAGAAGATAACAGGCCCAATAAGTCCCAGGAGAGGAGCTATAAGAAAGGGGGAGCTCAGCAAGGTAGAAACAACAACGATCGGAGAAAGGACGGTTGCTACAACTATGCAAAAGACTGTTGGTCAAAGAAGAAGACAGTTGAAGAAAACTTGGTGACGTCTCACAATCACCAAGACAACAGTGAAGAAGTATGAGACTTCCAAGTATCATTTGCAACTACCCAGTCTGTTCGTGAGGATATTTTAGATGAAGAAATTGACTTCTCCAAGGATGAGGTAGCCATGACCATTGAAGATCAAGACGTGCAAGTCAACTACAGTAAAGATTGGATTGTTGACTCAGGTTGCTCCAACCATATGACTGGAGACAAGGAGAAGCTGTCAAGCTTATGTGAATACAAAGGAGACCGGGTCGTGATAACTGCCGATAACACGAGATTGCCGATTGCTCACACTGGGGAGGCTACATTCACTCCACGCTTCAGCCCTAATCAAGTTCAATTGCAGAATGTCTATCACGTTCCAGGTATGAAGAAAAACTTATTGTCAGTATTACAATTAACAACAACTGACAAGTATGTGGTGTTCGGGCCGAAAGATGTTAAGGTGTACCAAACTCTAAAGCCATCGGGTACACCCATCATGACGAGAAGAAAGTTGGAGTTTATCTACGTGATGTCTGCGGAATCAGCATATGTGGATAAGACTCGATGTAGTGAAACTGCTGACTTGTGGCATGCAAGGCTAGGGCATGTTAACTATCATAAGTTGAAGATAATGATGACTAAGTCAATGTTGAAGGGTCTACCTCACCTGGACGTACGAGGAGGAACAGTCTGTGCTGGGTACCAGTACGGAAAAGCTCATCAACTTCCCTATTAGGGGTCAAAGTTTAGGGCCAAGAAACCATTGCAACTCATCCACTCAGATGTGTTCGGTCGGGTGAAGCAACCATCAGTCAGTGGAATGCGATACATGGTGACCTTTATTGATGATTTTTCAAGGTGCGTGTGGGTTTACTTTCTGAAGGAAAAATCAGAAGTTCTCGACATATTTAAGGCATTTAAGGAGGACATCGAATGCAAAGTAGGGAAGAAGATCAAATGCCACCGATAATGGTGGAGAATACACTTCGGATGAATTTACCAACTTTCTGAAGGAGTGTAAAATCAGGAGGCAACTAACATGTCCAGGCACCCCTCAACAAAATGGCATAGCTGAAAGGAAGAACTGACATTTGGCAGAGATATGTCGAAGTATGCTGCATGCGAAGAACGTACCGAGTCGTTTTTGGGCCGAGTGTATGAAGACTGCAGCCCATGTTATCAATAGGCTGCCACAAGCAAAACTAGATTTCCTTTCACCGTTCCAGAAGTTATGGCATACCAAGCCTACGGTGAGTCACTTCCGAGTATTCGTATGTGTGTGCTACGTGTTCGTGCCTGATCACCTAAGAAGTAAGTTCGATAAGAAAGCTATTCGTTGCATCTTTGTGGGATACGACAGTCAAAGAAAAGGGTGGAAATGTTGCAATCCTACAACCGGGCGGTGTTATACATCAAGGAACGTGGTGTTTGACGAAGCTTCATCGTGGTGGTCTACACAACAACTACTTCTGCCAGACTCCAAAAGTCTACAAGAGGAAATGCAGGAAAATGAGTCATCACCTGCAAATGATGAAGAAGGAGTACGACCAACCTTACCCAAAACACCAAGTACATCTTCAAGCCCATGGCAGACTGGTATATATAAAAGAACACCAGAAGAAGTTCAAGAAAGTGAAGAAGATGTGGGCCAACAGTTAAGAAGGACAACTAGACAACGCAAGCCCAATCCAAAGTATGCAAATGTTGTGACTGAAGAACACAACATTAAAGAGCCCGCAACATTTGAAGAAGCATCTCAGAGTCTGAAATGGAGAAATGCAATGGAAGAAGAAATCCAAGCCTTGGAGCAAAATCAAACTTGGGACTTGGTACCAAAACCAAAGGATGTAAAGCCCATATCATGTAAATGGGTCTACAAGATAAAGACTCGTTCTAATGGCTCAATAGAACGGTACAAGGCTCGATTGGTAGCTCGAGGGTTCTCACAGCAATATGGGCTGGACTACGATGAAACATTCAGTCCAGTAGCCAAGATTACTACGGCCAATGTTCTACTTTCACTAGCAGCAAATAAATCTTGGAAGCTATGGCAACACAGGAAAGTACTTGGCTAGTGCAACTAATGAAGGACCTTTACCAGCCAGTCGATTATGCAATACCATTGCATTGTGATAATCAGTCTGCAATACGCTTAGCTGAAAATCCGGTGTTCCATGCAAGGACAAAGCACGTAGAGGTTCACCACCACTTCATTAGAGAGAAGGTACTTCAATGAGAGATGGAGATGCAAACAACCAAGACAGATAACCAAATAGCAGATATATTCACTAAGGGACTTGACACGACAAAGTTCGAAGACTTTCAGAGACAACTTGGCATGATCTTCAACGGAGTTAGTGATGAGGGGGAGTGTTGAAAATCATCACTAACTAGCCCAAATGTTTAAAGATTAAAGCCCAAAAGTTAAATCCCAAACCCATTATCTAGAAGATCCAACAAGAATGAGTATTCTCTAGATGGTTCAATGTCTAGAGAATTCTACACCCTTATAATACTCTAGACATTTGAGAGAGTTCTAGAGAAGCAAAAACGTGTGGTTGAGATTGGTTCTCTAAAATCCTCCCACCTCCTTAGAACTACTATAAATATGGGAGAGGTTGTGAGGTGTAAGCATCAAAGAGCAAACAAGCTCAAGTGTAGTAGTGAGTGTTGTGAGCATAGTAAAGGTGTAAAATTGTAAGAGACTTTTGAGAGATTAATAAAATTAGTCTTTCTTAAATTCCAATTCTTCTCAAATCTCCAAACAATGTCCACTTAATCATAGAATTATTTCTCCCCAACTAATCATCAGATATAGTGCAAACATGCACGAAAAAAAAAAGCAAGGTTATATTAAAGAGTCGTACCACATCAACAATAACAAAATCCAGCTCTTTCATAAAATTTTCTCTACCACGTTAATACTCTGCTAATGTCTGGAATATGCAAGAGAACAAAGTTAGATTGTGTACATGAGACAAGTAGCAATTTATTTTCTATACAAGTGGCATCAAAATCTAAGTGAGAAAAACACAACAAACAATACCAACATGAAAATGAAGGATAGACTATACCCTTTCGTTGATCTACGGTAGCAAATGAATAGAAACTCTTTTCCCTACATTTGCCTGTTGACAACAAAGAAAACTTACTCAAACCAAAAAAAAAAAAAAAAACCTACTAAATCCTCAACCATGAAATTGAAAAAAAAAATAGATATGTGTGAACTCAGCTCCATCCATATGACTTGTTATGTCATCTTATATATATGTGCAAACACGAATTTTTATCAAAAACCAAAATCTAAATTCCTATAATCTAAAGTGTAAAATGTTCCATTACCTGGTTATCCACCTTTGCCATTGTTTTGGATATTGAAATCTCCTGCAATCACATTGTCCTCCAAGTAAACTTTCAAATGAACCATGGAAAATTGAAGATTTTTTAAAACAAACTCCTACCTCTTTTCTTTTGATTTGGGTTTCTCCAATTCCAATCAAGCCATGCAATTATTTACACAGAAAAACAAGAACAGCCAATTAGTTTCACATCACAAAAACACTACATATACACCTTTGACAATTGCTGTAAGTGTCCAAGGCGAAACCAATGCTCCTCAGCCATATGAGGTGCATATGGGGAAAGCAACAAAACAAACTCTTCAATTATTGATTTTGGATGCTTATCCCAATGAAAACATGAAAAGGATTGAAGGTTAAGCATCATTTATACATGATACCTTAAAGTTTAATCAATTTAAATAATGATAACTAGCTTAGCAAGTAAGGTAACAAATCTCATACTCAATGATTCACAATTAAGGAAGCAAGTATAAGTATAAAACCTTATAAGTTGCATTCATGAACTCCATCATTGCTGAAATTCCAGTGTTGAATCTTGTCGCTTCAATTTCCACTATTACCTGTTGCTCAAAATGATAACTATATATCAATCACACAACAAACTAATATACCAAACGCTACCAAAAAAATAAAGATGAACAAGATTCAAAGTTTAAAAAAAAAAAAAAAAAAAAAAAAAAATAACACAGTGAAAATTAGTTTGCTTGCAAGTTTATATCTATACGGTAAAGAATTTTTTGACGTGGAATAATAAGGTGACAACTAAAAAGACCGATAATATCCCATTTGAAAGGCACAAGTTCTAGATGAGAAAAAAGAAATCCTATGTATGGATCAAAGCGGTGAGAACATGGATATGGAATTGAAGGCTATGAAATTATCAGAAGTGGCCATTGTGTTTTTGTTATTGTGTTGCAGCATTTCATATAAAATATCTCAAAGTTCATTAACCTTCTTTCACTCATACAGTATTATTATCCTATCTATATGATACATATAATGTCAGTTAAGTAGCACACATCGATCCCTTATGCAGTTATCAATCTGTACTAGGAGTACAAGAGTCACTCGGACATTAAAAGGGGCCAACAAACAATAATTTTGGTGTAGGAAAATCAAATTAAAAGTAAACATTACCTTGCTAATACACCGATGCAGTGAACGAAGTTGTTCTATAATAGGTTCTTCAGCAATTGCTACTGTTCCATCTCTAAATGATCCGTTAGGCTAAGGTTGATCAACTACTAACCTCCACGTCCTCCCCAAAATTACATAATCTATGAAATTTTCTAAATGTAATTTAATTCCATACCTTCAAAGGATCCAATTTCCTATAACAATTTCACAACCTGATGGGAACACGAAAATCGAAATTACCTTATTTGTGATCTTTAATGCTTCCAAAACTGGTTGAACTATAGAGGGATAAAGCTTATGAGTCATTTGATGAAACTTTGGGAGAGGGTTATAGAACGAAGACTTAGGAGTTTAACCATAGTTTCAGATAGTTAATTTGGATTTATGCCGAGTATGTCTACTACGGAGGCCATCTTTTTGGTTAAACAAATTATAGAAAAATATCGAGAGAAATGTAAGAGTTTGCATATGATTTTTATTGATCTGGATAAAGCTTATGATAGAGTCCCCAAAGAGTTAATTTGGTGGGTGCTTGAAAGGAAGAAAGTGTTTTAATGTTATGTCGATATCATTAAGGATATGTATGAAGGGGCTGTAACAAGTGTTCGCTCAGTGGGTGGGATGTCCAGTGAATTCCTAGTGTCAATAGGACTACATCAAGGATCGGCCTTAAGTCCATACCTCTTTGCTTTGGTCATTGATGAGTTGACGAGACATCTGCACGAAGATGTACCTTGGTGCATGTTATTTGCAGATGATATTGTCTTAATTGATGAGATTAGTAATGGTTTATGTCATAAATTAGATAGGTGGCGGGAGGCTTTAGAGAGTAAGGGTTTTAGAATTAGTCGTTCGAAGATGGAGTATCTAGTGTGCAACTTTGGTTGTGAATCACGAGGAATGAATAATGCAATTGAGATCGAAGGAGTGGAGTTCCTAGAGTGTGAGGCTTTTCGATATTTGGGATCTATAATTCAAAAGAATGAGGTTATTGGATAAGATGTAGACCATAGGATTAAAGGTTGTTGGCTGAAATGGAGAATGACGTTAGGAGTATTATGCGATAGAAGGATGTCTGCAAGGCTAAAAGGAAAATGATATAAGACAATTGTTCGACCAGCCATGCTATACGGTTCAGAATGTTGGGCTACTACAAGACAACATACGCATAGGATTAAAGTAGCATAAATGCGTATGTTAAGATGGATGTGTGGTAAAATTTGTAAGGATAAAATTAGGAATAAAAGAATTAAGAGATATTTAGGTGTAGCGCCCATAGATGACAAAATTAGAAAAAAGCTTTTAACTTGGTTTAGTCACGTGCGGATGAGACCAAGAACGACGCCAATTAAAAAATGTCTAGATTGGCAAGTTAATGGAGGGTGTAGACAAAAGGGGCGGCCATTGAAAACTTAGATGAAGGTGATGAATGAAGACATTCTTGAGCTTGAATTAGGTGATGATATGTAGGAAGACCACATTGCTTGGAAAATCAAAATTCATGTAGCCGACCTTGAAAAGATCGAAAATAGGCTTTGATGATGATGATCATGATAAAATGCCTTCAAAACCCTAGAAATCCATCTGTAACGAAGAGATCCAAAAGCCTAAACATCGAATAGAAGATGTTTGGATTGGCAAAACCTTAGACATGAAAGTGAAGACGTTCGAATCGCTAAAACCCTAGAAATTGATAGGTAATGAAGAAATCCTAAACCCTATAAATCAAGGAGAAGATGTTGCCATTGTAGAGTTTGAGTGGAAGAGAGTCGAAGTTTTAGATGTTCGTGTTCCTCCAATTAAGAATTATTTTTTTTCTGTATCCAATTTGTATCAATGGCGGAGAGGGAGAGGGTTTTGGTTTCAAGAGAAGCTTAGACATTAAAGCACGTGAGCTACGAGAGGTGAAAAGCTAGACCGTGTATTATTAGAAAATATTTTCTATTTTTTATTTTTACAGTTATATGGCCGGGGTGGGGCATGACACTACTTTGTTTCATGCTGCGCTAGATACATTCCATTATACAAGATGTTGCAATTCCAGTGATATGGCGCAGTGAAATAAGCACAAACTTCTAACCCAAGAATACGAGAATTTTGGTATTTCGTATATTGAATATTATAAGAGTAAGGCTACATGGCGAGGAAATGAGCGAGGAAACCAGCGAGGGGAGTGAGGTGGAGGGAGGGGAACCATTCACTCCCCTCGGGAAGCGCGCGTTGAATTTTCTTGCACACATCCCGAGGAGAGTGAATGGTTTCCCTCCCTCCACCTCACTCCCCTCGCTGGTTTCCTCACTCATTTCCTCGACATTTAGAATTCCCCATATTATAAATAGAAAAGTAAGGGTGAGAGCCGATTATGCTCTCACAACCCTTTCTTTCATTCTTCTTCATCTCTTTCACTTTTCTCTTTTTTCCTCCATCTCCTCTTATACACATTAAGCTTTACTTCCTTGCTATTGTATAATTTTTTTTTTTTTTTTTTGGTCAAACACGAAGATGTTTATTAATGAAAAAAAGGGAAACAAAATACAAAGAGAAACATTCCTATATCAAGGAATGCCAAGACACTATGAAAGTGTCAAAACCCAAATCCATAAACAAATTACATGCTGTATCCATCCTCCACAGCAATTCTCTAATCTCGATAAAGATAGAGTGCTCTGATCTGTTGAGTCCTTCAAATACCCTTTTATTTCTTTCTTTCCACAAACACCACATGAGAACGTGGGGGGACTCTACGCCATAACCACTCTCCCCAACGGAAAGGATTAGCTTGAGACCACCAACTTAGCCAATCTAAAATGAAGCCTTCAAACATCAAACATGGTATCAAAGAGTATGCCAGAGAAGTATATCTTTTATTATTATCAAGAAGAATTATATAATGGCAATTGGCAATGATGCCATAAAAACTGTCTATGTAGACATCGTCTGTATCATCGGTATTTTATTGTTGCGAAAGGCTCCAGTGTTTTGTATTCCAGAGTGAGAATTCTCATCTGATCAGTTGTTTAAAATTTTGCTTCCACCCTATTCATCAGATTTGTTATTAGTTTTGATACTCTTATTTTATCCCCACTCAAGACTTATTCATCAAACTTGGTGCTCTCTCGGGTATTATTCTTTCCTTCTCAAGATTTTATTTTCTGTTCGAATATTGCTGCAATTGGTGAAACGAGTGGTGAAGATATAAATTCCGAAGTTAGCTGAATTTGGAAATCCCTCAATATAACAATTGTCTATGAGTCTAATACAAATACAGATTCATTTTAAAGTTACAATCATATCTTGCCAACTTGATGAAATAGATGGAGATGATTACACCCAGTTCTTCCACCAGTTCCACAACCAAGTATGCAAATTCAGGTAATGTATGTCTCCATACCAGAATTGATAGTCCTTAGGTTATTGATTATGGAGCATCTGATCATATGACATGTAACCCTTAGTTATTTTCATCATTGGTGTCTTCTCAGTCAGTGTCCTATGTTACTTTAGCCAATCGTACAAAAGCTAAAATTCAGGTCATGCAGGGGCAGACTCAGGATTTTAGTTGAGGTGGGGCGAAATGGAAAATACTTATTAGTTGATAATAGTAGTTATCAATGGTAAAGCCAAATTTTTTTCTACCGAAGCTAGTAACTAATAAAAAAAATTAAACTATAAAAAATACAATGCATATATCAAATTGGATAGAGCCATTTTTTGGCCAGGCTAGAGCATATTTTTACACCTTTACCCATTTCTTTAAAATACAACCACAAACATTATCTATAGAAATGATAGAAGTGTAAAAAACTCAAATCCTGACCAAAAAGTGGCTATAAAGTCTGACTGTCTAGAATTGAGAATCACAAAATAATTAGGATAAGTTCTAGGTGAAGCTAAAAAAAATTTGAAATTTGCGAACCTAATATGATCATAATACAATTTCAAAAAAAAAAAAGAGTTTATATGAGGCTCAAATTTTATACGAATTGGCTAATGATATATATTTTCATTGAATTCTATCGTTATTATTTTAGATATTAATTTTAAATATTTTTTTGTTAGAGGTTTTATATCACTTGTGAAAAATAATTCATTTATTTAATGTTAATAAATTTTTATTAAACTAAATATTTTTTAATGTTTGCAATTACTAATAAAATTGCATTGAAAATAAAATAAAAAATGCACTCGAAAAATATCGAACTCAGGTCTTTTACTAAAAATGATAAACCTCTAACCACTACACCAACAAAACATGTTTGATTATTTGCATAAACAATTTTCATATTGTATTTTACATTATATAATCAATTTTTTTAAGACTAAAATATATATACTAAAAATATTTTAAAAGTTGAGAGGGGGCAGCTGCCCCCTCTCGCCCCTTAATAGGTCCGCCCATGGGGTCATGGTACCATTCAACTAAATCTAAAGTTTCGTTTGTTATCAGTCTTACTTGTTCACAAATTTCCATTAAATCTATTATCAGTAAACAACCTTGTTTGGTCTTGCATTTTTGTTTTCTCGGACTCTCAATGTGTTTTTCAGGATCTGAAGACAAGGGAGCTTATTGTGGGGGATATGAGCAGGGGGTATATATTATTTCAAAGACATCCATGGACAGGTTCAACGACAGTTAGTTGTTGCACCTACAGTTTCACCCATTCAATGGCATAGGTGTCTTGGTCATCTACCTTTGAAGAATTTACCTATTTTATTCCCTAGTATTCCCTCTAGTATCTAGTCTCTAGATTTGTGATGTTTATGAGTCAGCCAAACATTGTAGGGCAACTTACAAAGCCAACTTGAACAAAAAATCCACTTTTCAGCTAGTGCGTTATGATATTTAGGGTCCTTGTCGAACCACTACTTTATTTGGTGCAAGGCATTTTATAGATGATTATTCTCGTATGCGTTGGGTCAATATTTTGCAAAGTTGATTTGATATTCTATTTGTGTTCAAGCAATTTAATGCTAAAATATGCAATCATAATTTTCCATAACATTGTAAGGATTTCGTTATGGTAATGCACAAGAATATGTTTCTGATGCATTTCAAAGTTTCTTGATTGAATACAGTGTTATACATGAAACCTCTTGTGTTGGCACTCCATAACAAAATGGAGTGGCTGAATGAAAAGATAGAACGATTCTTGAAGTAGCTTGTAGTATAATGTTCCAAAGTAATGCCTCCAAAGCGTATTGAGCAAAACAGTGCTTACTGCCACATATCTCATTAATAGGATGCCTTTGTTAGTTTTAGGTGGTAAAACCCCACATTCTATCATTTTTCCCCATGCTTTGCATAAGGATTTGTTTTCCTTGCCACCCGTATTTTTTTTTTTATATATTTGTTTTGTTCATAATCTTCAACAAGGGCGTGATAAATTGCACTATCGTGCCATTAAATGTATTTTCCTTGAATATTCAAGAACTCAAAAAAGTTACGAGTGTTACAACTCCTCCCTCAAAAGATATTTGTGTGTGCTGATGTCACTTTTTTTTTTTTTTTTTTAACATATTTCCTATTATTCTTCAAAGGAACATGTGATTTATGAACCATTCGAAGAACAATTAGTGCCTCCTATTATTTTATCAGATGTTACATTGCCAGATGATTCAAATTCACCAACTTGTCACCATAATGATGCAACATAAGAACCCAATGTACCAATTGCTCTCAGTGAAGATACAACTTTAGATGCGGCAACCTACCAACTTGTCCCACTGTTCCCCAGCCCAGCGATTCAGTCTGATGATTTCAAGTCTAACCCCCTCATTTTCTCTCGAAAAGGTAAACATAATTGTTTTTCTTCTAAATATCCTAGTTATGGGTATGTTACGTTTGTTTCCTTGCCTGTCACCCTTGTCAATTTTCCACCTCCATTTTTTTGTGTTTTGACAAATAACAGTGAGAATGATGCTCTGCCTTTTTCATTGATCTATGATGTTTATATACAAGTTATTCTGCCATTATAGGCAACTCCTAATCACCCTAACAATCTGCTAACTTCTTTATACATAGCAATCATCCTAAAGTACTATATTACATAATCAAGACCATATTCAATAGCATAATCATAGCATAATTGAGAGCATAATCATGAGAATATTCTCAATGCCATATTCAATAGCATAATCATGAGAATATTCTCAATACCCCCCCTCAAGTTGGTGCATGGAGATCCCGTATGCCCAACTTGCGAAGTAGAAACTCATATTGTCGTTTGCCCAACGCTTTTGTGAAAATGTCAGCGAGTTGCGCATTGGACGGGACAAAGGTGGGATTGATATTTCCGGCAACAATCTCATCACGGACAAAGTGACAATCCACTTCAATGTGTTTTGTCCGTTCATGAAATACGGGATTTTGAGATATATGAAGAGCCGCCTGACTATCACAATGAAGAGACATAGGACGTGTATGGGGCATCCTGAGGCTAGCTAAAATAGCTTTTAGCCATTTCAACTCACATGTAGTCATAGCCATAGACCGGTATTCTGCCTCTGCGGAGGAACGAGATACTGTATGTTGCTTCTTTGTCTTCCAAGATACCGGCGAGTTCCCAAGAAACACTAACCACCCAGTGAGGGACTGCCTAGTCAATGGGCATCCGGCCCAGTCAGCGTCACACCACCCATGTAACTGCATGTCACACTTACTACTCAAATGTATACCTTGACCCGGATTACCTTTTAAGTACCGGACCACCCGCAAAGCAGCTTCCCAGTGGTCTGCCCGAGGACGTTGCATAAATTGAGATAAAACATGAACACTATAAGATAATTCTGGTCGAGTAAAACACAAATAAATTAGCCGACCCACCAAGCGACGATAAGGCTCGGGATCAGCGAGCTATTGACTCGTAGACAAGGCGAGTCGGTGATTCTGTTCCAGTGGCACAGCCGCGGGCCTTGCCCCTAGCAATCCGGCCTCAAAAATGATGTCAAGCGCGTATTTGCGTTGACAAAGTACAAACCCATCTGGTCCGCGTGCCACTTCTACTCCCAAGAAATACTTTAAAGGACCCAGATCTTTAATGTAGAAACAAGCACTGAGGTAACCCTTGAATTTCTGTATATCAACCGGATTACGCCCAGAGATGATAAGGTCGTCGACATAAACAAGAACACTGAGCTGAACCGCACCTCTCTGTAGAGTAAACAAAGAATAATCTGAATAAGATTGCTGAAAACCATAATTCTTCAAAGCAGTTGACAGTTTAGCGAACCAGCACCGGGGTGCCTGCTTCAGCCCATATAATGATTTCCTAAGCTTGCACACCTTCCCGGAAGTCACCACCTGAAAACCGGGTGGTAATTTCATGTATACCTCCTCCGTAAGGTCACCATGTAGAAATGCATTATGAACATCCATCTGATGGACTTCCCAATTCATGGCAGCCGCAACGGCAAGAAAGACCCTCACTGTAACCATCTTAGCTACTGGAGCAAATGTCTCTGTATAATCAATTCCTTCAATTTGATGATTCCCAAGAATAACCAGCCGAGCCTTCAATCGCTCAATGGTACCATCAGAATTATACTTGATCTTGTATACCCACTTGCATCCTAGAGCTTTCTTTCCTGGTGGCAATTCTGCTACAACCCAGGTTTCATTAATCTCAAGTGCCTCAATTTCTCGTAACATGGCATCCCTCCAGCGGCTGTCTTTCACGGCCTCAGAATAGCACACAGGTTCCCGATTTGCTGTCAAGGCTGCAAGAAAATGTCTATGTCGCATAGAAAAATTATCACAATTCACATAATGTGCTATAGGATAGGGTGTACTTGAGGAATGCCGTGGTACGGGTGAAGGTGGTACGGATGGACTCATTTTCCGAATGGTATGAGTAACATAATCACGGAGTCGTACCGAGGCTTGCCTTCTGCGTTGACCCCTGCCCAACACATCTTCCTGACTTGCGTCCGGGTTGTCCTCCTGGTTCGCACAAACCGGCTGCCCAGCAGCCTCATCCGGCTGTACAAACGCCTCGACACCAGCATTTGCCCCATCCTCGGCACACGCCGACTGCCCAATAGCCCCATCCGGCTGAACAAACTCCTCGGCACATGCCGACTGCCCAGCAGCCCCATCCGGTTGTACAAACTCCTCGACACCCCCCCTAAAAACAGGCGTAGATGTTTCCTCAAACTCCTCGTGAACCGCCTCGATATTAGGTAGACCATCGTGGTCTAAATTAAATTTATCTGCAAAAGGAAAAACTCCTTCCGAGAATACAACATTACGAGAAACAAAGAAATCTCGTTTCTCCAAGTCATACAAACGCCACCCCTTTTTTCCATAAGGATACCCAACAAAGACGCACCTTCGACTTCTACTGGCAAACTTATCCCCCGTCTGTACATGTGCATAACACAAGGACCCCAAAATGCGCAAGTGATCGTAAGTGGGTGTGCTGCCATATAAGACACTATAAGGTGTTTTCCCATTCAAGACCAAGGAGGGAGTCCTATTTATCAAGTACCTAGCCGTCAACACACATTCTCCCCAAAACTCAATAGGAAGAGAGCCCTGAAAACGCAGCGCCCGAGCTACGTTCAAAATATGTTGGTGTTTCCGTTCAACCCGCCCATTTTGTTGAGGTGTTCCCACACAAGACGTTTGAAAAACAATCCCATGATCAAGAAAATATTGTCGCAGACAAGTGAATTCAGTCCCGTTATCACTCCTCAAAATTTTTACCTCTTTATCAAATTGTCTCTTAACCATCGAGAAAAACATTTGAAGAGTATGTGAGACCTCTTTCTTATCAACAAGTAAATAAATCCATACAGCACGGAAAAAATCATCAACAATGGTCAGAAAATAAGAAGCACCACAAGAAGAAGTTGTTCTATAAGGTCCCCATAAATCAGTGTGAATAAGTTCAAAAATAGTCGAAGCTTTATGTTCACTAACAGGAAACTTATCTCTACTTTGCTTTGCCCTCTGACAGACATCACAATTTTTATTCAAGCGATTTTTCGTTTCACTAAAACTTACTTCGGGAACTAACTTTGTTACTTGTAGAGATGGATGACCCAGAGATCAAGAGTCACCACACTAGTGGCCTTTATTGCGTGAACCTGTGACAGCCTCCGGAAGTAATAGAGTCCATCGCGTCGTTCACCCGCACCAATCAGCATCCTCGAAGTGCGGTCCTGTATAACACACATATCATTAGTGAATTGGACAAAACAGTTATAGTGATCAGTCAATTGCGACACAGAAATTAAATTGCAAGTTAGCCCTGGCACATAAAGAACATTTTTCAAACAGAAATTTCTGTCAAGAAGGACCGTCCCCTCTTTAGTGGCGATAGCGCTACTCCCATCTGGCAATCCCACGGGACATTGAGCAATCGCCCTTAAGTCACGAAGATCCCCGATCGTGCCAGTCATGTGATTCGAAGCTCCCGTGTCAATAATCCAAGGCTTACCAGTCATCTTATCGGTCGTTGCGGATTTTGACCCGCCCAACATTTGGAGAAGTGTCTGCCACTGATTGGTATTCAGCCCGGGCAGTGGAGATGCATCTGTCTCGGTCACTCCTGCCCCAAAAGAACCTGTCTGAGCAGCGTTGGCACCGCCAGCCATGATCAGTGTTTATGAAGAGAGGGAGCAGTGGAGTGGTGTGGAAGGGCACGACTGAGGAGACTACAATGTTTACTTGTTGGTTCTGTCACAAAAATGGGCGGAAATAGCCAATGTTTCACGGACAACACCTACACCGTCTTTCACAAAAATGAATTCAGTGGTTCTGTCAAGCTTCCGCACATTCCTCGCCCTAAGATGAAGGTCTGCATGCTTGGGGATCGTTTCTCTTCAGATCTGAATCAGGCCAGAGACACAGAGATCGCACAACAAGTGCAGTCAAGGAGGATAGCTCCCTCACAGAGCTTATCGTCTTCGTCAATCAAGATCTGAGTTAGGGTTTTCAGATGGGTTTGATTTGACAATCAAGATGGGTTTTCAGATGGGTTTGATCTGAGTTAGGGTTTGCTATCCTTCTCGAATTCGCTCTCTCGCCTCTGTTGCTGCGTCTTCTCGCTCAGATCTGTAGATTGTGTGGAATTTTTCTCACATTCACACCCCACAATGACACTTTCATCAGCCCCATCAAGACTTGAAGTCCTCTCTCTCTTCCGTTTTCTGATACGAACAGCTCGACAGTTCACCGACTACAATATCAGAGAGTATGCCAAGCAAAAAACCATTGATGGCTTTCGTCAAAACCGCGACCTTTCGAACCCATCTTATTTGGGGTTGATTCAGATCTACAATCAAGATCTGTAATTCTGCAATCTGCAATCAAGATCTTTTTGTTTCAGATCTACTATCAAGATCTGTCCCTTCTCGCTGTTCTTTTTCAGATCAAGATCTGTCTGCAATCAAGGTCTGTCTGCTTCAGATCATTCAGGGATGGCGGTCGAGCAAGGGGCGATTGTGGTTGGTGCTGCTTCAGATCGATTGAAGCTTAGAATTCTTCTAAGCTTAGTGCTACTTTAGACGAAGAAGACGCCTTTCCTCTTTTTCAGATCGATTGGCGTGTTGCCTCAAGGTATGTTTGAAATACCTTTTCACCTCTGGCTCTGATACCATGACAAATAACAGTGAGAATGATGCTCTGCCTTTTTCATTGATCTATGATGTTTATATACAAGTTATTCTGCCATTATAGGCAACTCCTAATCACCCTAACAATCTGCTAACTTCTTTATACATAGCAATCATCCTAAAGTACTATATTACATAATCAAGACCATATTCAATAGCATAATCATAGCATAATTGAGAGCATAATCATGAGAATATTCTCAATGCCATATTCAATAGCATAATCATGAGAATATTCTCAATAGTATTGAGAATATTCTCAATATGTTTCTATCCATACTAATTACAGGGAAGCATTTGATCATCCTGGATGGAGACAAGCAATGGAAGAAGAACTTTGGGACCCTATGGATCTTCCACCGGGAAGAAAACTGTGAGCTGCAAGTGGGTGTTTAATGTAAAACAAAATCCAAATGGTTCTCTTGATCGCCTAAAAGCTCATTTGGTTGCTCGTGGATTTACTCAAACTTATGGCATTGATTCCTTAGACAGCTTCTCTCCGGTAGCTAGCCTGAAAGCTCATTTGGTTGCTCATGGATTTATACTCAAACTTATGGCATTGACTCCTTAGACAGCTTCTCTTTGGTAGCTAAGTTAAACTCAATGCATATTGTTTTATTTCTATTGCTGCCAATCTTTGTTGGCCCTTGTATTATATGTGAAAAACGCCTTCTTACACGATGATCTTGCTGAGGAATTATATATGGAACAACCTCATGGGTTTGTCATTCGGGAGAGGGGGGGGGGGGGGGGTGGGAAGAAGGAAGGAAGATATGTTGACTAAAAAAATCCTTATATGATCTTAAACAATTTCCTAAATCATGGTTTCAAGAGTTTAGTCATACTGTGATGCTCATGGTATGGCTAGGCGTTTTTATGGTCATTAAGTGTTTTATCGAAATACTACTCAGGGCATTTTTATCTTGGAATACAAGATCAGAATCACAACGTATTGTTACTCTCAAGGATAATTTGTCAACATTTCAAGACAAAAGACCTTGGAGATCTTAAGTATTTCTTGGGTATTCAGGTAGTGCGGTTACCTGCAAAGATTCATCTTTCACAAAGACAAAATGTGATTGATCTGCTTACAGAGACATGTCATTTGACGTCACACTCCTATGGATCCGAATAACAAACTCTAGTTTGATGGGCGAGAAATATTTTCAGATGTTGAAAGATATCGAAGATTAGTTGAAAAACTTGTTTATGCTACTACCACACGACTAGGCATTTCATATGTTGTGAGTGTAGTATCTTAGTTTATGCATACACCACGTATTCCTCACTTTCAAACCATAGTTCGTATTTTGCGATCTCTGAAAGGTTCTCCATGTCGTGGATAAGTATATCATGCAAATGGCCACCAAGACATTGTTGGCTACACTGACGCTGATTATGCTGGATCTTCTTTTGATTGATGACCTACCACGGGGTATTGTACAATTCTCTATGGTAATCTAGTTACTTGGAAAAACAAGAAGCAGATTGTTGTATCGAGATCTAATGCAGAAGCTGATGGAGCTATGGCTCACACTACATGCAAGCTTATATGGATTTGCCATCTGTTGCAAAAGTTGGGGTTTCTAGTGAAGGCACCTATTCCTCTATATTGTGATAATCAAATAACCATTCATGTTGTCATAAATCCAGTATTTTATGAGAGAATTAAACATGTCAAAGTGGACCGTCATTTTGTTAGAAAGAAGGTTGTTAAGAGATTTGTACACCACATGTCTCTTTTAGCTTGTTGATATACTCACAAAACCAGTATTTCGCACAACATCCGATAGTATTTGTACAAAGCTGGGCATGGAAGAAATATATGCTTAAGCTTGAAGGGGGTGTTAAATATATCAAATCTTTCCTCTTTGTTAATAGTATCGATAATATATTTCATGTTGGGTAAAAATATTGGGAATATATATATTGTGTTGGGAAGGATTGTGATTTCGTTTTTGGAGTTAATTTCGGTTTTTTGATTTTAAGAAATATTTTGTTGTGTTAAAAGAACGTAAAAATTTCAAGGATATATGAAATATATATAATTAATTTCGAGGGTATATGAAATATGTGAAAAAATAAGATGCAATTAAATAAATGTAAATTTTCGTTGCTGATTTTTGTATTTTTATGAAAATAATGAAAATTATGAAAAAATCTCAAAATTTATGAAAAAAATATAATTATTTGTTTCGCTTTTTTTCTTTTCATAATTAAAAAAAAAACGAAAATTTTGACGAAACTTCGCAAAATCTCATTCCTTAGTGTTGGGTAACAATATTGGGAATATGTTGTCTTACCAATTTTACGGATTATTATTAGAAAGACCAACTCATCCTTTACAAATAAGCATAAACTAGTAATCCAAGAATATGAGAATTTTTTGTATTCTTCATATCTTGAATATCATTAATAGAGATCCGCTCAGAACCTTTTCTTCCATCTTCTTCATCTCTTTAACTTTTCTCTGTCTTCCTTCGTCTCCTCTTACACACATCAAGTTTAACTTTCTTGCTATTGTATAATGACTCTTTTGGATATCCAATACATACGAATGAGTCATCCTCCAACTAAAATTTTGAGATAAGATGTATCTTTGAATAATGAATGCAGTGGTATCCATGGAGGCATGCATAATGCAGTAATGGCATGGGAAAATTGTACAGTAGGAAAATCGAGAGACAGATGAAGAGCGTGATGATGACAAGTTTTAAATGATCACCAACGGAGAATTAAGAAACAAAAACTAGAAGACATTGTTAAGTCCAACCATTAAATAAAATTGCATGATTGTACTTGTGTAAGAAGACATTGTCAATCAAGACAAGAAACAAATTGACAACAGCAAGGATTAGTTGTTTTCGCTTAACTGATTTTTTTGGCCAGGATATGGAAACTGGTCCCGTTCCCCTTCCATTTTGGACACATTGCCTCATCTCATCTTTTAGTTTCTGCCATTGTTGATCTCGACCATTACAAAGCGCCATTATATCGTCAACATCAGTGCTAGGATGGATGGAGAGTGCTCATGACTAGTTGAATTTCTGTCCAGCAGGACCACCATCCATGCTTGCTATGGAGTATAGAGGTTTATTACAACTGACAGGTCCTTAGCTAGGGGGAAAGGAGAAGCTCCCCACATGCACATTTTAGCTCAATGGTGCTTTGTTTTCTTTCGGGTACTTTTGTTGCATCATTTTCATTAAGGCATCCATCAACAACCCAAGTGGTTTGCCCTAATCATCCAAACTGTTTGACATTGAATTCTTTTTATTTTATTTTATTTTTTAAATTTGACATTGAATTCAGATATTGATACAACACATATAATGATCATCTTTGAGTTGTGGTGATCCAACTCCAAACAACTCAGTCCAAATCAACTCCCAATTCCTTATTGCTGCAATCTGGAATGGGGAATGGGGTTGGAATTTGGATCTGCTCAAGCCAAGCCCAATCTACTATCCAATATTCTGCTCTATTCAATAACTCTGAATGGGCTGCTCGGGCTGTGATTGAAATAATATTGAGAAAAATAATTAAGTTTGTAAACACATTAAATAGTTTATACTTATTGCTACCTAAACATACAGATCGTCTTTCTATCACAGAGTAGTCATGTCATTTCATGAAGACTTGCATTCTCTAAGAGCCACCAAAAACCACAAACTAAACCGGAAGGAATCCATTACTATTTATTTTATTTTTCTTTAATTTTTGTTTCAATCCGTTAATCGCTCCGTTGCAAGGGCCGGTAACTCCGTCTGTTGTAACGGCCGGTCCCAAGCCCGAACAAAGGAGGAGGGTTGGTGTTAGGCTTGTGACAGTCAACTGTAAAAAAAAATGGTCACATCCATTTTTATAGAATTTGGTTCAAAAAAATTAATGCAAGAAAGATAGGGTGTCCCCCGCTATAAGCAACGCGCTGCACCTACGCTCGGGTGTAGTGAAAAATGAGCAAGGCGCGTTGCAGCGTCGCCCGATTGTAGTGTTAAATAGGCAAGAGTTCTCGCACCATTCTGGACGGGGGCAGGTAAAGAAGCTAGTCTAGGCTAGAGCTAGAGAAAAAATGATTAGATTAGCCTCTTGGAACATATGAACCTTGATGGGTAAGTCAATAGAATTAGTGGATGCCTTGCGTAGAAGGAAGGTAAACATAGTTTGTCTCCAAGAGACAAAGTGGAAGGGGAACAAGGCTAAATGTTCAGGAGGAGGGTTCAAACTTTTCTATTCTGAAAAAGATGGAGCTAGGAACGGGGTGGGAATAGTGGTAGATAAAGTTTTTAAGGATGCAGTAGTAGACGTTAGAAGGTTTGGGGATAGAATCATAAGTATAAATTAACTTTAGAACTAGAGATAGTGCATGTTATTAGTGCGTATGCACCCCAATTGGGTTTAGACAATGAGACTAATTAGGGTTTTGGGGAGTCTTTAGAGGAGTTAGTTCTTGAAATTTCCTCTTCCTATAGGGTTTTTCTAGGCAGGGATTTGAAGAGCCATGTCACTAAGGATAGAGGTGGGTATGAGAGGGTACATGGAGGTTAAGGCTTTAGGGATCGAAACACTATGAGAATTTCTATTCTAAATTTTGCTTTAGCTAAGGATTTTGGGATCGTGAATACTTTTTATAAGAAGAGGGAAGATCACTTGGTGACCTTTGTAACTGGGCGTAATAGAAGTCAAATTGATTATTTTCTTGTTAGGAGACACGATTTAGGTAGGTGTAAAAATTATAAGATTATACCAGAGGAGTGTCTGACAAACCAACATAGATTGTTAGTCCTCGGTTTTTTCTCTTAAGAGTAGGGGTCGTATTGCTAAAGAACGGGTTAGATCTAGAATTAAATGGTGGACCTTACAGGGAGATGTGTGCAAAAATTTAAAAAGAAGATTTTGGGTGGTCAGTTAGTTTCAGAGGGTTGGGAGAATCTAGAACCAAAGGATATGACTACTATCGCAAATCTTTTTGAGCATTTGGTAAACCGAATAAGAAGATGTGCGAATGAAGAGTTAGAAGAGGCCAAAAGAGGAGGTGTATACGATAAGGAGACGTGATGGTGAAACGCTGATGTGCAACAAGCCATTACAAAAAAGAAAAGATGTTTTAAGAAGTGGCAAAAAGATAGATGCCTAGAATCTTATGAGCTCTATAAGCAAGCTAAATAGTTGAGTAGTAAAGTAGTAGGGGAAGCTAAAAAGAAAACATATGATGATCTGTATAATAGGCTAGGTACAAAGGAAGGAGAGAAAGATATTTTCAAGATAGCTAAAACTAGAGAACAAAAAACTATGGACTTGAGTCATGTTAAGTGTATTAAGCATGAGGGTGAAAGAGTTTTAATTCAGGATAAAACTATTTTAGATAGATGAAGGGATTACTTTTGGAACCTACTCAATGGAACATATGTAGGGGAGTTAAACTTTGAGGGTTCACAGGAAGGGAGACATCGCGTGTTCCATCGCAGAGTTAGTGCCACAGAAGTAAGAGAAACTTTAAAAAGAATGATGACAAGGAAGACAGTTGGACCGGATGATATACCAATTGAAGCGTGAAAATTTCTGGGAGAAGTTGGGATTTAATGGCTAACTAGACTCTTGATATGATTTTGAAAACTAGAAAAATGCCAAATTTGTGGAGGTATTGCATTGTGGTACCAATTTATAAGAACAAAGGGGATATTCAGAGCTGCTCGAACTATAGAGGGATAAAACTTATGAGTCATACAATGAAACTTTGAGAGAGGGTTATAGAACGAAGACTTAGGAGTGTAACCACGGTTTTGGAGAATCGATTTTGATTTATGCCGGGTAGGTCTACTACGGAAACCATCTTCTTGCTTAGGCAAATTATAGAAAAATATCGAGAGGAACGTAAGAGTTTGCATATGAGTTTTATTGATATGAAGAAAGCTTATGATAGGGTCCCCATGGAGTTAATTTGGTGAGTGCTTGAAAGGAAGAAAGTGTCTCAATGTTATGTCGCTATCATTAAGAATATGTATGAAGGGGCTGTAACAAGTGTTCACTCAGTGGGTGGGATGTCCAATGAATTTTCAGTGTCAGTAGGACTACATCAAGGGTCGGCCTAAAGTCCATACCTCTTTGCTTTGGTTATGGATGAGTTGACGAGACATCTGCAAGAAGATATACCTTGGTGCATGTTATTTGCATATGATATTGTCTTAATTGATGATACTAGTGAAAGTTTAGGTCAGAAATTAGATAGGTGGCGGGAGACTTTAGAGAGTAAGGGTTTTAAAATTAGTCGTTCGAAGACGAAGTATCTAGTGTGCAACTTTGGTTATCGAATGCGTGGAGGTCCCAGAGTGTAAGGCTTTTCGATATCTAGGATCTATAATTCAAAAAAATGGGGCTATTGGAGAAAATGTAGACCATGGATTAAAGCTGGTTGGCCGAAATGGAGAATGACGTCAGGAGTATTATGCGATAGAAGAATGTCTGCAAGGCTAAAAGGGAAATTCTATAAGACAATTGTTCGACTAATCATGCATTACAGTTCAGAATGTTGGGCTACTATGAGACAACATATGCATAGGGTGACAGTAGCAGAAATGCGTATGTTAAGGTGAATGTGTGGTAAAACCCGTAAGGATAAAATTAGGAATGAAAGAATTATGACATACTTAGGTGTAGCACCCATAGAGGACAAAATTAGAGAAATGTGTTTAACTTGGTTTGGTTACGTGTGGAGGAGACCAAACACGATGCCAATTAGAAAATGTCTAGATTGGCAAGTTAATGGAGGGTGTAAACGGATGGACGACCGTTGAAAACTTGGATGAAGGTTGTGAAGGAAGACATCCTTGAGCTTGGATTAGGCGATGATATGTGGAAAAACCGCATTGCTTAGAGAACCAAAATTCATGTAGCCGACCTCGAAAATATCGAGAATGAGCTTTGATGATGATGATGATGAATCCGTTAATCTCTCTCACCCAACAGAGTTAGAAACCTGAATTTGTGATATCATCTGACATAAGCCTACCAGCTGAACTCGTACCCAATTGACAAGGATTGCATTACTAAAGCAAAAGGAAAAGTGAATAGGGCACCATATTTTGTTCGAGCAAAACAAAGCCTGTAGACTAAGTAATCAACTATAGAACAAGTAAAATGTCCAAATGCATTAATTTTTTTTTAAATTGGGTCGATGACCCTTTTTATTTATTTAGTAATCCATACCCGAAGGCTACATAACTGACCCTATAGGGTTTACCAAATCATGCCCGAAGGCTATAATATTGTTGCCATTTAATATCCTCATTGCCTCAATCTCGCATGGAGATTCGCTTTTGGTGAGTCTCGAACCCACGACCTCTTACAAAGAGAGTGAATGTCCGACCAACTGAGCTACAATGCGCTAGGAGAAGATATCTCTCTAACACTTTTTATTTACCCTCGAATATTTAGCCGAATCATACAATGCGCAAACCTGTTGGATGTTTGATGCATTTTGAACCCCCGGCTATATTTGTTTTATTTCTATATTTGTTAAAAAAAAAAAAAAAAAAAAAACTATAGGAGATTGCCTATCATTTGTAACATTTCAGGTCTTGTCCACATATTTCTTCGAACATCCTTTTGAATGCTTCCTTCATACAAGAGACAAATAGCTGGGAATCAATGAACTTCTTTTCCATTGTTGCCACCACTTTCACCTCTCCCATGTAACTCACTATAGTGAAAACAAGACTGCAATATATCAATCATGTTATAATGAATTTTGAAGATTGGAAAAGAAAAATATATGAAATATACCTGAGGTATTCCTGTCACAATGAAGTAGAAATTGTTGATTGGATGCCCCGCCATTGCCACTTTCACATTTGGGCCAATCATATTTGTGATCATGGTGCTTGTGCTCTTAAGACTTGAATGAACAAACTCTGCCACTCCCTGCAACACCAAGATCTAGCCTTCTCAATATAAAATGAAGAGTAATTAATTTTAGCTAGTTATGAAATGTTTTATCATCATGTCATATAACATCAATCTCTCTAACCTTGGCTCCTTTGATGGATTTCGACATCTTTATTATAGGGTAAGTTAAGAAAATCAAGAATGAATCTTTCATTCTCTTGTTATATCTCTTCGCCTCAGCAATGAAGTCTAAGGGACCAGTTTCATCCATTCGAGTAAAAGATGGTATTGGGACCTGCAAGAAGCTAGCACGGTTTCCCCATACATTTGCCTTCAACATCTCATCGATAGTTTTGTACCCTTCTAAAGGTCTGGTGTTGAACATCACCATTGAAGTCATACACGTCCCTTCTGAAGAAATATGACTCATCCTCAACTTGTACAAGTGAATCGCATAGTATAGCAACCCTGTAATTACATCATTCACAGTCTGGCCAGAAAGATTGTCAGTTGATAGTGAGATATAAGTGTATCAAATTGAATACGCACATATCATATCACTGTATGTTAACACTAAACTAAAGTTTGCTTCAATTATCCCTTTCACTTGGCATATGATAGATTTGCCTTATCTAATATTACAATATCATATCCTATCACTTGGTATACGATGAATTCGTCTTGTCTAATATCACAATATCGCAATAAAACAAAATTTGGGGCACAACCGTCGAATCCAACTTTCACACCTAGTTGGAGAGCTGGGCTACCCTTCTTGTGCTCGGCCTAAAGTCCTAACACAAAAGCCCACTACAATATGATGTATATTATTCTAGAAACGCAAGCCTTACAAGTAAATAATTTGTGAACTTCAATCTTACCCCTTGAACCTTGATTTTGATTTGCTTTACATGCTCCAGAGGTATACTTATCAATGACACCGTGATTGGCTCAAATTCCACTCTAGGTGTCACTGA
This sequence comes from Berberis vulgaris, assembly GCA_963556465.1. Classification (NCBI taxonomy): domain Eukaryota; kingdom Viridiplantae; phylum Streptophyta; class Magnoliopsida; order Ranunculales; family Berberidaceae; genus Berberis; species Berberis vulgaris. The sequence continues at coordinate 9,483,869 of OY747137.1, forward strand.
TCGAATCATACTCGGATGGTCACTTAGGACACTAGGCTTTAACATGGTCCAACCGATGTCCCATACAGTATTTACACACTTGGAAACAAATCCCAAGTAGCCACCCTTTCCTTCATTGTGTTTCAAAGATAAAGCAGGGAGTGCAAGAGGAAGAGAAGGATCATCAGCTCTTTCAAATATACTAAAAACTAGGTTCATGAACGAGTATCCATCTCCCAGTACATGATTAAACCTGAACACTAGAGCCATGGAACCATTTTGAGTGGGATACTTGATTAAATGAAATTCCCATAAGGGACGGCCTTCCTGAAATTGCTTGGTGGCTAATCTTGACAGATATTCTTGGAAGTGTTCTTCATATTGGATTGGAGATAAGTTCGTAGGAAACTGAGGGATAATAACATGATCTTCCACTGTTACATTGACCTTCTTCCATCGAAGTACGCCTTTTTCATCAATATGGATTACTGAGGACAAACGTATATTAAATGGTACAAACTTGGTACGAAGAAATTGAAATATTTTGTTGTGGTCATTGACTGGAGTTTCGAGCTCAAATACAACATTAACTGCGAGAGACATGGGAGAAGTGGCAAGGAGTTCTGATATTGGGCTTAAAGGGGGAAGCATTTCTACTTCTTCTTCTTCTCCTATTGTCTGGTTTGGTCTCTTGGAAGCCATTGATGGATATTGGACTTCACAGTCCGGACTCAGGATGATTAAAATATTGTTTCTCTAGCTCCATTTATATATAGAGATACCAAGCTTTCAGAAACGTAGGGATGGAGTAGGTGTTAGTTTTAAGATCTTATGGCCAACCTAATAAAGAGGGATCTTTTTCTATCATGGATATGTTCGGGATCATCTTTCTGTTTAATTCAGATGTGAAGTCTATATTACATTTTGATTAAGTGGAGTTATAAAGAAACTTTTATGCATGTGTGGGATTTTCATGCATGATGAAATAATAAAGTCCTGAAAGCCCATTAACTGTTGAGTATTTCAGCTCCCAGGATCAATTACAAACACTAATTTTACATTATAATGACAATATTACAACAATACAATACATACACATAAATCTCTTATACACACAAATAACTCACCACTAAGCTTCTCCTCACAATGATCCAAAGCTCACAAGCCTGGATGCCTCAACCTCAATTTTTTTTCGCTATTTATAGTCTCACAATGGAGGTAGAGAAAGACTCTAGATAGCCTCAATATTTGACCCTCTAAAATTTTTCAACATTCTCCACTCTTCTTCTTCTAGAGAATTCTTCCTCCATCTTCTCTTCTTCTCCATTTTCTCAATTTCTAGAGAATTCTTGAAACTAATCTCAACATTAAAAATTCACATGCAGATAGTAATGATGATCGTCTAGTTGGAAAACTCCCCGTGTTGTGAGGGCCATATGCGTGACATGACATATTGCTATCCTGATACTAACAACTTACTAGTAGTATACGATAACGAACAATCGAGAACCACTTGAATTAAACGTCGTGAGGGCAAAATGTGTGACACGACATATTCCTGTTCCTTATTACAGATTCTGATCTCTGAAACCTACCAAAATGGGCCAAACCACGTAAATGAATCAACTCTACTTGTTAATCACACGCTAGCGCCCAAGAGTAATTTATTTTGACATTTATTCATTTCAGTTTAGAGCCAAAAAAACATAAAAAATAAATAAATAACAAAATTTTTTTTTCTCAGTTCATGGCTACAGATTTCTTCAAACATGTTTTTGAATGCTTCATCCAGAAGCATGTGCATGAACGAATTAATCTATTTGCATTGCTAAACATGAAATCAAACTTGAAGGATAGATATTTAAGACACCTGAGCATTCCTCTCACAATGAAGTAGAAATTGTTGATTGGATACCCCTGCGATTGCCATTTTCATATTCGGGCCAATCATATTTGAGATCATTGTGCTTGCGCTCTTAAGACTTGAATAAACAAACTCTGTTAAGAGAAACACTCCGTCACTCCCTGCATGCAACACCATGATCTAACCTCTCAATGTCAAAGAAGAGTAATTAATTAGCTAGTTTTGAAAATGTTTTATCATTATATCTCTAACCTTGACTCCTTTGATAGAGTCATTATTTTTATAATATATAGCGTAAGCTAAGTAAATCAACTTGGAGTCTTTCATTCTCTCGCTATACTTTTTCGCCTTAGTGATGAAATCCAGAGGAACAACTTCGTCGGTTTGAGTAAAAGATGGTACTGGAACCTGCAGGAAACTAGCATGGTTCCCCCCTACATTTGCCTTCAACATTTCATTGATAGTCTGGCCAAGAAAACTTATGAGTTGACAGTGATATATCAAAGTGTATAATATTGAATATGCACCTATCACTGTATATATATTTAATGGCCTAGACATCACTCCACACTAAATATCGCTTTAGTTAGGTCCTGATCACTTGATACATGATAGATTTGTCTTCTCTTAATAATTATGCAAATCAACAATAGGCCTGCCTAGTTCGACTTTCAGATCTGGTCAAAGGGCTGGGTAACACAAAAGCCCACTATAATATGAATATGATTCATGAAAATGCAGGCGATGATCAAAAGTAATAACAAGTTATTTTGTGAACTTCAAACTTACTCCTTGAACCTTGATTTTGATTTGCAGTACATGCTCTAGAGGTATATTTATCACTACAAAAAAAAGAATCAATAGCTACCGGCTCTAATTAAAAGATTTGCGACGGCAAAAAATCGTCACTAATTCTTTTGGTAACCGACGAAACCAAAAATCATAAAAACTGTGCTTGTGACGGAAAAACCGTGGCTAAATTCAGAATAAACTGTAGCTAATTAAAACATTTGCGACGACATATTAGCTGTCGCTAAGTTTTACAAATAAACTGTGCTTGTGACGGGAAAACTGTGGCTAAATGCAGAACAAGCTGTAGCTAATTAAATCATTTGCGACGGTATATTAGCTATTACTAAGTTTTACAAAAAAAAATTGGTAGCTACGGTATAAGCCGTCCCTAATGGATTTAGCCACGGTATATTAGCTGTCACTAAGTTTTACAAATAAAAATTGGTAGCTACGGTATAATCCGTCCCTAATGGATTTTTTTGAAAAAAAAAATATACAAATTTTTTTTTAGCCACGGTATATTAGCTATCGCTAAGTTTTACAAATAAAATTTGGTAGCTACGGTATAAGCCGTCTCTAACTGATTTTTTTGAAAAACAATATATTAAAAAACATTTAGTCACGGTATATTAGCTGACGTTAAGTTTTACAAATAAAAATTGGTAGCTACGGTATAAGCCTTCCCTAATGGATTTTTTTGAAAAAAAAATTATATATACAGAAAAAACATTTAGCCATGGTATATTAGCTGTCGCTAAGTTAGTGCAACTCATTTGTTTGCAAGGCAATTATCAAGGAAGGATATATGTAGTCTTCCTAGACAGTTTTATAATTTGTTAAAATTTTTCTTCTATTATTTTGTGTTCTCTGAATTTGAACAACCTGTTTTTGCTAATTTTTTGTTTTGTTTCCTCCAATAATTTTCAGGAAGATGTGAAGATAATGAAGAAAATGAACGTGGATACTTACAGGTTCTCCGTTTCTTGGTCAAGAATTATACCAAGTGAGTAGTAGCATAAACATAATTTTGATGTGGATGAATTGCTAATAGGTCCTTAAAGACTTGGTTACTATTCTGAAGGGCCTCAATTTGTACGATTATAAGGTTAAGAACAATAATTAGTTGTGACAATTGTTTTTGGCTTTAGATGGGAATAGAAGGGATGAAGTGAACCAACAAGGCATAAATTATTACAAGATTATGCAGAGGTTTGTTTCAAGGAGTTTGGTGACAGAGTGAAGCATTGGATCACCTTGAACGAACCATGGACCTTTGCGAATTGTGCTTACAACCTGGAAATCCATGCTCCTGCTAGTTGTTCTAAATTCATCGAAAACTGTACTGCTGGGGACTCTGCAACAAATGGCTACTTCAGTAAGGCAGTATATTCAATCAAAGTTGCTTAGACTACGTTGGACTCTTGATTTTCATATTTATTTTGTTCATGCTGTTGAAAGGCTCAGTGGACAAGAAAGTAAGTTTTAGAGTTTCTTTCATGAACATCTGCAATATTTTGATATCCATATACATCAAAGTTTCGGTATTTTCACTTAAAAGAAAAAAACATATCAATAAGACATTAATGGTAGAGAATAAAGGATAAATAAGATTATTAACTCTTTATCATTTTCTTTTCCTTTGATTGTTGTAGAAACAACTCCCAAATTAGTCCTTCAACTAATGAATGTGAGAGGACTTAGCATTGCCCATGTTAAAAGCCATTTGCAGGTATGAGAATGATTTAGAATTTTTTTTTAATCATCTCCTGCATCTCACCCATATCCTTTTTGATATTCTTACTGCCTTCCAGTCATTTTTTTTACTATTTGTAACTAGTTGAAGTGCCTTCGTTTTTCTGCAGGCTGAAAGATTGTTTGATTTCTATGAAACTTGCAGACGCTTTGAATTTGGAATGGGAGAAAAATTATTAATAATGAAAAGGCATGGACACTCCGGATTTGTCTTTCCAAAATCTTTTTTGTTGTTTTTTTGTTAAACCTTGATTCAAAATTGGTCAGTTTTAGCATGTCCTTGATTGTAAATCCATGTAAGTTTTCTGCTTATGTAGCCCCCTGAATCATATATATTTATAATTTCAATTTGAGGTTGATAGAGTATAAAATTGTTTGGGATTGTATTTTTTGCTATGGACAAGTTATTGATTATACGAACAAGGTTAATGTATTAGTCATCATTTACGGCAAAAGCTGCCGCTATTTTGTCAATTTGCGACAGCCATAGCCGTCTCAAACATTTTATAAGTCGTCGCTATCATTGTTGTCTCAAATAAAACGATGGAATTTTTGCAAATAAAACGACATAATTTTTGCAACTTAGCGACAGTTATTAGCCGTTGCCAATTACCTATGGAAAAGTTTACCGTTGCTGATTCAAATAGCGACGATTCAAATAGCTACGGTATTGCGACGGTCGTTGAGCTGTTGCTGATTCATTTTAGCGACGGTTTTTTGATAATTAGCAACGGTAAAACGCCGTTGCTGAATTGACTTTTTTTTGTAGTGTATCGATGACATGAAGATTGGCTCAAATTCGACTTTAGGGGTGTGTTTGGTTGCATGGAATCCCTTGTCATGGGAATCTATGAGGGGACCCCTATGTTTTAGGCTAAATTGATGTATCATTCCACATCCACCATTTGATTTTGTGATCAATGGTGGAAAAATGGAAGTCTCATGAACATGAGAATGACACTCCTTATCTCCCAAGGCATGTGATTCCCATGTTCATGGGACTTCCATTCCCACCATTGATCACAAAATCAAATGGTGGATGTGGAATGATACATCAATTTAGCCTAAAACATAGGGGTCCCCTCATAGATTCCCATGACAAGGGATTCCATGCAACCAAACACACCATAGGTGCATTGATCTAAATCACACTTCCATGGTCACTTTGAACATTAGGCTAAGATTCCTTCGATCATTGTGTTTCAAAGATAAAGAAGGGAGTGAAAGAGGAAGAGAAGGATCATCAGCCACTTCGAAGATACTAAAAACTAGACTCATGAAGGGGTAGCCATCTCCAAGTACAAGGCTAAACCTGAACACGAGAGCCATGGAACCTTTTTGAGTCGGGTACTTAATTACATGAAATTCCCATAAGGGACGACCTTCCTGAGAGTGCTTGTTAGCTAATTTAGACAAATATTCTCGAAAGTGTTCTTCATATTGGATTGGTGACAAGTTTGTAGGAAATGTAAGGAAAATGACATGATCTTCCACTAATACATCAACTTTCTTCCATCTACGCACGCCTTTATCATCAGTATGGATTATTGAGGAGAGACATAAATTAAATGGTATGAACATGTTGTGAAAAAATTGAAATATTTTGTTGTGGTCATGGACTACTGGAGTTTCGAGCTTGAATACAACATTAACGACAAGAGAAATGGGAGAAGTGGCAAATATTTCTCCTATTGTTTGATTTTGCCTCCTAGAAGCCATTCATGGATAGTTGACCTCTCACAATCAGCATGTTCATAAAAATAATAGTGTCCTGGAAATCAACTCCAGCCACTTGTTAGTCACATGCTAGTGTCCTGGGGGCACGTACCTAATGGAATATGAACATGCTATATTCGTGCGACATGAGCAATCTAATTGATGAGAAATTCCGTAAGACAAATAATGCATGTACCAGTGAGCTCATTATCAAATACATCGAACCTAGATATGTGATACCATCTGCCACAAGCCTATCTGTCGAGCTAGTACTCCATTGGCGTTAGATAGATGGGTTCAAAGGGCAATAAATGATTTATTTTGATATTGAAAATGTACAAGTAGCCAATGGCATGACAGCTCAATGGTTAGAGCTTGGCGGATGGTACCATTCGGTCATGGGTTTGAACCCAACCGGCGGCACATTTATCAATCTCCCCCATTTGAAATTTCTCCATCTCCCACGTTCAAATTTCTTCCAAGTCTCTCCCCACACTCAAATCTCTTGCAAATCTCCTATTCTTCCCTTGAAAATCTCTCAAAATCACCTCAAAATCAAAACCCTCAAACTCTCTATAATGCAACAGCTAAAAAACGCCACTTCTCTAAGTGCAAAATGCATCTCTCTCGCGATTCCAACTCTTCTATAACTAAGTCATCCATTCTATCTTTGGGTTTAAGATTTTTGTTTGGATTGTAAGTGAGCCATCCATTGTTTGCTTTTTTGCATTTGTGTATTTGTTTCCATATTTAAAGTATAATTGTTTATGCTTTTTGTGCATTAATCGTTTAGTTCGTCCCTTGATAATGAAAGTAATTGTGAAGGCGGATTTGGTGGTCACTAGGGCTCCAAATTGGTATTTTTCTTATTAGAATGTAGGGAAATGAGATATATAATGTTGTTTTACATCTAAATTGGCTAAAATATTGCTTAAAAATTAGTAGAAATTACTATTAGTAGAAATTATTGTACAAAACATTTATCCTGAAGTATTTGTTTCCTTTTATTTGAAGGTTTATCATGTCTTCTGATGGTCGTGATGCTGGTGGGGATGATGGAGGTGATAGAGGTAGAAGACGACCCATGACAGTGTCTGCTAAAAAATAGAGAACATAAAAGGGCAAAAAACTGGTAGAAGAACGCAAAAAAAAAAATAGGGACAAAGAAGTAAGGAGGAAGATGAAAGATGAGCAAATGTGGATTCAAATAGATCCTCAAGAAGCATATAGACAAGTAGTTGTATCGCAAAGTCAAGCCCAATCAGAAGGGCAAGGAGGTTCGAGTGGTGCGGGTGTTGGACATGAAGGTGATGAGTTAGAGAAGTCTGTGGATGAGGAGGAAGCAGGGGATGAAGAGGAAGCAGGGAAGAAGGGTAAAGAAAAAGAAGATGTTAGATGAGATTCTTATCCCAACGGTCTTGTGGATTGTTCCACATTAGTTGATTATCATGGCCATATTTCTCGTGCAATTTGGGATGGTGAGCCGGTAAGTTAATATTTTTAGTTGGTTAAATTATATAAGTGTGTTATTTATTTATATTTGGACATTGAATTACTTAATGTATATGTTTTTTTGTATTTAGGAACAAGGCACATTGCGGTGTCGACATCAATATGTAAACTTTATAGATTGTGATTTGAAACATGAGCCGAAAGATGTAAAAAGAATGATTTACAATAGTGGTCTGTATCCCTTGATTAGATATCATAAGGTACGTCATTATAATGTGACCATTTGTTCTTTCGTGGAGCGTTGGCAACCTGAGACCAACACTTTCCACCTACCTTTTGGAGAGATGAGCATCACCCTGGACGATATCTACCGTATAACTCATTTGCCGATTCTTGGTATGTCGGTTAAAATGGCGATGAAGATGACGGTAGATGAATGTGTTACATTACTGGTGGATGGTTTGGGAATTGAAAGTAAAGAAGCAAAGGTCCATGTCAAGAAGCATGAGAAATCTGTGGAAATGAAGTTTATTTAGGACCACTGTTGTAGACAGGCTACAGACGCAGATTCTCTTGAAAGGAAATAACAAGTGTATAGGGGTTACTTGTTGTTTCTTCTGATTATGACTCTATTGCTAATAAAAGTGGAACAAAGGTTTATATTGAATATTTGAAGATGCTGATGGTGGATGATGTTAACAAGTATGCATGGGGCATAACATGTTTTGTAGTCTTGTTTCGTTAGGTGGGCGGCGCTAGAGGGAACGAGGCAAATTGCTGGATATTTGCCTATTTTGGAGGTATGTTTCGAAATTTTTATTTTGTTAATTACCCTCATAATATATAAGAATTTCATAATATTTATTTATGTTGTTTTCGTTTATAGGCATAGATATATGATCACTTTAGACTCTGGGATAATGCAAAATTGACGTGGGATGCTAGACTCCCCTTCATGGCATCACATGGTTTACAAGATGTTTGTTATGTCTCGACATAGAATAAGCTCATCACCCTGATAGAGTTATGAGACAAATGGGAAAGGTACAAGTCATCCTAATCCAACCAATCCAAGCCAAAAGGAAGAAATAGCTCAATCTGGCAAACACTATTACATCCAGTATGAGGTGTTGACCTCGTTCGCTCGGAGGTGGCAGTATAATTGTCATGCCAACTAACCAACAAGGTGCCCCCGTGAAGCTTCCATGGGACTGTGCGCGGATTACTTGGACTGATTTCACCACATTAGCCATCTCTTCGAACAACCACCAAACAAAAGGAAAAGTTATCCCCTAAGAAGACATTTGTTTTTTTTTTCAAATAAAAGGGTAAGTACAAACATTTTACACTTATGTAATTTCAAAATTTTACATGGTTTGCACTAACATCTAATGTTTCCTTCCAAGAGATTTTCATTGTTAATTCTTGTAACTTGATCAATGCCTCTATTGAAGAACAGGGGAACGTCGACAAGGTTATTTTGCTCACCCGACAAAATAGATTACGGGATTTGCTAGATGAAATGTCTACGCCCTTTACCTCAGAACAAGAGGAAGAAAAGCCCGTCGTACGCCCCAGTGTTGACAGTGGTGAAATTGGTGGAGGATGAAGTGAGCGTCGAAGCAAATCGAGGCATGAACAAAGCTTATATGTTCGGAGGCGACAAAGACAGTGTCTTCATTTTGTAAACTTCGGAAAAAAAAACATTTGGCTTATATTTGTTTAGAAGCTACAAGTGTTTTTAAACTTCAGATAATTTTTTAAGAAGCTTTATGTTTTTACGTATGTTCTATTTATTGACTTCTATAGAGTTGCACTTAACTATTTATTTACTTATGTTCTGTTTGTTATTGTTGTTGCTTATCTAAACTAATCCATATTGAATTTTTCCAAATAATTTTTTTTTGACGATACAACACTCACCAAATAAAATTTTGGTTATGGTACGCTATTATATTCCTTGTATTGATCAAATTTTATGCGACTATGCGAAATCAGAAAATAATATCAGAAAAAATTTAGAAAAATCTAGTTTGATGCGACAATGCGACTTGTATGAAAATTCACATAAAGGATTAGTTCGAAAGACTTGTATGGTTCGAGTTTAGGTTTGATGCGATAATGTGCAAAAACTTCAGAAAACTAAGTTTAAAAAAAAAAATTCACAAAGTAAAATTTTTGGTGAGTTTAAGAAAAAATTGCAGGTTTATGCTCTGGTCGCAGGGTACAATGCGGATTATGTCAAGAACCCCGCATTGCTCCCTACGAATAGATCATAAACCTACAATTTAGAAAATTTATCACTTTGTGAATTTTTTTTTTAAACTTTGTTTTTTGAAGTTTTTGCGCATTGTCGCATCAAACCTATACTCGGACCATACAAGTCTTCTGAACTAACCCTTTATTTGAATTTCATACAAGTCACATTGTCGCATCAAACTATATTTTTCTAAATTTTATCTGAAATTTATTCTGATATTATTTTCTGATTTCACATAGTCGCATAAAACTAATCTTTTTTCTTATCTCGCATCATACATAAACAAAAACTCAAACTAATATGAGTCAAATTCTATATAATATATTAACAAAATCTCGAAACATACAAGTTTTCCGTTAAAAAATGATGATTTTTCTAACAAAACAATGGTTCGACTTCTTCACATTCTTCACATGCGACATGACCAGGTTGGTATTATAAGAGGCAATGGTGGGTTCGGTTGCATATGAAAAACGATATAGTGACTACTCTGAGCCAAGTGTGCCATGAAACAAATGCGTCTTGAGTCAAAATGTGGTGCCGGGTAAACATAGGGAAACCATATCGTGTTTTGGTTCCCATAACAAACAAAGACGCATTTGTAACGGTTCGCTGCCAGCTCTAACATATCGGGGTCCATAAACCAACTTTCCATGTCTATCCGCACTTGGTCTTCTGAAATTATCAAAGCGTCATTCACAACCTTTACCCCTGCCTCGTGCCACATTGCAAGCCACAACTCTTCATTACTCTCAACCTCCATAAGTAGCTCTTTTTGTACCTGTTTCCAACCGTTTGCGTCATCATAATGAAGGAATTTGGCTATGCATCAAAAGACACAGTTTTCATCGCCTGAAACGTTCTCAATGTCGTAAATATAATCTTGTATCCATGACGAAATCTGCCTCATCAATCTATTATGAATTTTTGATTTCTCCTTTTTGATTGACAACTTCTTACTTTTGCCTTGCATTTCTTCTTGTGTTATGGCATATTCGAGTCCCGAGGGATTCCTTTTTGTGGACCTCTCATGCTAAGCCAACTTCTTTTTTAGGTCTCCTCTTTCCAGCCAAAATTGCTAATGGTTCAATCATCACACTCTCACTCGGGGAACTCAACTCTATATGCTTCCTCTTCATCTCCAACTTCTGATCATGACTTGACTCATTGAACCTATTCATAAGGGCGTAGACCCACATGGTCTATAATCACATCGCACATTCACGAATATGTGTTGTGCCAAGTTGAAGCCAATACTTGTCTATGGTGCGTACATGAATTTGTCCAGTTAGATAACCTGTAAGTTCATGAGCGCAAGGTAATCCATGAGTTGTTCGAAGCACACAACCACATTTGACAGGGTCAACCCCCACACTTCCACACCTCCGAATTTTTGAATATATCAAATCAATAGCCTTGTATGCCACCGACCCATGAAGTAAGCCAAATAAAGTGAAGTTATGTCCAGTCTTCACTTTCGTTAGACTATGCTGAAATGACGACTCTATCTCGACCAGTTGGATTTCGATCATATCATGCATCTTATTCTAGACATTAAGGAATGTACCTTGTGAATTTTCTAATGAGTGCTACAACTTCGAGTGTGCACCTTCAACCTGACCCGTTGTATGTTGCCTAAAATGCATAAATTTATCCGTCCATGCACTCACAAAGTACTCCTTATGGGGATACCAAACTGTTTTGAGATATTCCAAACACTTTGGGTATTTTGCCCATCTTCTATCAAACTCAATTGTGGCTTGTTCCATTTATCTTTTGAACCTGATTTATACAAATCTGAAAACGAATCTATAAATTTGGCCCACCGATCATTGTCCTCAAAGTGTCTCTTACAGTTTTTTTCAACATTTGTATTGATGTGTCATGTGCACAATAATTTCCTTGTCTTTGGAAAAACTCGCTCAATAGCCTTGATCAAATCCAATTCTCTATCAATCACAAACACGTTTGGCAAGTTGTCTAGCTCGAAAATTCCTGCAAGCTTTTCCAATGCCCAAGCGTATGATTCTTCATTCTTAGAACACATAAAACAAAATGCAACATTGAAGGTCTTTCCGGTCGATGTCACAGCAACAATCTCAAACAACGACATCCTATAGCTATTCATTTTATACGTGCAATCCATAAACATTACTTGTGGAAAACACTTTGCCAACTGAATAGTTTTAGGATGCGCCCAAAATAGGTTGGTGACTCTATTCCCTTGATAAACAAAATGCCACTCTATGTACTTGTGCAAGCTCAACAACTCTAGAGTATGTTGCAAAGCCATTCTGCCTCTTTGTTCAAGTACCTTTAGCCGACACAATACATTGTAAATATGCTTCAAAGTCAAGATATTATTTAGTACCTCTCTTTCAGCCGAGACAAGATGTTGCGAGGGCTCACACCGGACTTCGCCATATTTTGCACATAAATCGTCTCCTCTGCATTCAATTTTTCAGCAAACGAATGACCAACAAGTGACTCTGATCGAAGATGATTATGGGTTCCACGTGTCACTTGCAACCTCCAAGGGTCATTCTCCAGTGGGATCCCTCTCAACTCAAATTTGCACCCACACTTCTTTGTACTGCTTGATCGAACATAATTCTTTAACCTTCTATCAGGATTCCCTCCCCTTTCACAACCAAAATGGATCATTCCCTTCTGTCTTTGATTAGCCGGTTCTGATTTAGTGATAGTAATAACTATATTATTATCCATACCGATGCCTTGGACCCAAGCTATCAACGCAGACCTTGATGAGAATACCTAAAAAGTTTATAAGCTTGTTAATAACAACAATATATTTATAACAATGGAAAATGGTGAAAACGAAAATAAGTAAAAACTTACATACCTCGTCCGTAACAAATAACTGACTATCATCGACTACCAGCATCAATGATCTTTCGTCATTGTTATTGCTGCCACTTCCATCAACATTCTGCATAATGATTCAATTTATAATTAGTTTTATATATTAATTAAAATTTTAATTTACTTAACAATAAAAATGACGGTCACATCTAAATGGTTCATTTCTGGGCTCTCAATATTGTTAAAAGAAATCTCTGTATCTATTACATCCATCAGAAATGGCTATGCACCAATGCATCATACAATTATCAATCAATTATTAAAAAAAAAATTAATTACATGCAAATTAGATGATTTTTTTTTTTTTTTTTTGCAAATTACCTCCATTGAAAATGATTGTCCTTGCTCTTTAAATTAATCATCTTTTTCACCCTCGTGTTCACCCTTAAAATCTTCATTTATAACATCATCAATTTCACTAAACCCTTTCATTTTCATCTAATGAAATGAAATTAGTTCTTCCAAGTGAAATGTGGTGGAATGCAACCGATGAGGGAGAGATAGGGAAGAGGAGGAGGAGGAGACAAAGGGTTTTTGCTATTTTCCTTTGCAATTTTGGGGGTTTTTGCGAAAATGAAGAAATAGGGAAGAGGACGAGGATGACAAACCTTGTGATGAAGTGAAGTTTGGTCGCCGAGTTTGGGACAACACGCATCAAGGAGTGTAAGAGATTGAGGGAGGGAGACCGTTTTTGCGATTTTTGAAAGGGTTTTTGCATTTATTTCGTTTGGTTTTTTTTATTTCTTTTAAGGTCTTACCGTATTTATTGGTGGTGTGAGAAATTAAAAAAAGCCGCATTGGTGGTGCGAGAAAGAGGATATGGTGGTGTGGAGTAGGCGCTGCCTTTGAATATTGTTTCATCAATGCACATAAGTAGCTGGGAATCAATGAACTTCTTCTCCATCGTTGCCACTACCTTCACCTCTTCCATGTAACTCAAATAAGACTCTGCAATCAAGCAATATGAATAAAATTATTGTTTCAATACGAGTAAAATTATTTTTCCAGATTAACAATGTAACATCAATGCAATCAAACAAGGCTAGTTTCTGGCTAGATATGTGCCCCTTTAATACATATTGAAACATTGAGTGCATAAGCATGCTTTATTTTACGTAAAAAAGTGATCTACATAGATAATTGTGAATAACTAGCACAACAAATGTTGAAAAGAAGAATGAGATTCAGAAATCTCGAACAAAGAATAAAAGAAAAGTGAGACATTCAATAGAAGAAGGAGAATTTAGGGAGATCATTGGAGAAATGAAGAAATAATATAGAGATTGAAATTTGAGAGAAAATAATTTGATTAATAATTCTTTGTTGATTATCCTTACAATGCTTGGCTATCTCCTCTTTAAATAATAAAACTAATCCTAGCTAAACTATATGTAAACCTACTATTTCTATGGTAATACCTAAAACAACTTGACACGCTTATTTGAAATCCTAATAAAAAAATAGAATACCTAATCATGCTAAAATAATAAGATGTCCTACATCAGTAACGTCTTAATACATCATTAAAGGTTGAAATTTAGGCGGTTCTCTAGAATTTGACGTACTAGAGGTATTCCAGTCACAATGAAATTGAAATTGTTGACCGGGTGCTTCTCGATTGCCATTTTTATATTTGGGCCAATCATATTTGTGATCACGGTGGTTGCATTCTGAATACTTCTATGAACAAACTCTGCCACGCTCTGCAATATCAACACGCAACCCTAAGTTCTACATATTTTCATTAATATGTGGTAAGTGATGTGTGATCGGTTTCTAACCTTTGTTCCGCTGATGGACTTCACCATCATTGTTATAGTGTGAGTTAAGTAATTAAATCATTAATGCCATCAAAGCATATTGAGATGTGTGCCTAATTACATGGACTTCCCACAAGGGTCAACCCTCCCAAAAACTCTTACACCAAATTGACATTTTTGTAACAACTCCCAAAACAGTCCACTACTAAACAATTTCAAGTCAAAACTAAATTTAGTCAAAAAAAATGAAAATAAGTTGCACAAAATAAGTGTTACAATAAATTGGATCACCATGAATAGTATCACTTGTAGCATCATACTCTTCATGGTGATACAATTATTTTATCATTTTGTTTGTAAAAATGTATAAAATTGTTTGATGGAGAGCTCAAAAGTGTTAATATTTTGAAAGTTATTACAAAAATGTCAATTTAGTGTAGTGTCAATTGCTAATTTTGCTAGATATACTTGCAAGCGTCCATGGTACGTAGAAGTAGTATGGAGTTCTCAGATTGGGCTCAATGGAGGCAGCATTTCTCCTTCCTCTTCTTCATGTGTTGATGTTTGTTTCGGCCAGATTAAATCCTTTGGTACTTCTTGGCCTTTCTACTACTTTTTGGATTGTAATAGTTAGGATTATATATGAGTTGTAAAAGCTCTCCTTAAGTAGAGATTATTATTTAAAAAATGGTTTACTCAATCCAGCATATTATCTATCAGAAATTCTAAATGTCGAGGAAGTGGGCGAGGAAACCAGCGAGGAAAGGGAGGTGGCAAGGGGTGAACCGTTCACTCCCCTCGGGATGTGTGCCCACTTTTTTAGCGCGTGCATCCCGAGGGGGCTGAACGGTTCACCCCCTGCCACCTCTTTTTCCTCGCTGGTTTCCTTGCTGGTTTCCTCGTCACGGAGAATCACTCAAAAAGTGGAGTAGGTGTTGCTTTTAATTATTTGTCTACCTTATTTAAGGAAGTCTGATTAGTAGTTAGCAAAATTTATACTCCAACCAAATTGGGCCATGATCAAATAAATACAATGAAATAAGGTGTGATGGTTCAATCCCGTACCAATAAATAAAGTCTTCATCCATACTCGCACATGACTAGGCCAGGTAATCAGGGTTTTGGTCCGACAACTTGGGGTTTAGTTCATAATTCTATGAGGCCCAATCTAATCCAAACCCGAGCTTATGATCTGAATCAATCACCTTCATGGACAACTCAGTTAATACATTTAGTTACCTAGATTGCAGAGATTGAATCATTCTCATTGATACATGAATAAAACCACTCTAGCTAACACATTTTGTGACAGGTTGAAGAGCATCTATTGGTATATATGTAGAACTGAATAAATCCACCTTTTTTTCATTTGCATCATCCCTCCCAGTCCTGACCACAAAACGCTTCAAACATTTTTGTAAATGACTCATTCATGCAGGAAGCCAAAACCTGGGAATCAATGAATTTCTTTTCCATTGTTGCCACAAGCTTCATTTCTCCCATTCAATACACTACTTTGAAAGCCAGACTCTGCAATCAGATGAAGATGATCAACTGAAGACAATTAGCTTGATAACTAAAGACGAAGTTCCTATGCATTGGAGCAGTGGTGATTGAAAATTTGTTATAATACATTGTATCAGCCAATGATTTTTTTTTTTTTTTTTTTTAAATGTATGGTATTTTACAATAAAAACTGTTAAGCATATGATGCTAGCAAATATCGGTGTGCCTGCAGCGTGATGAGGTTAGCCATTCAACACTTCTTGAGTTTAACCTTGGACCTATGGTACCATCAGGCACACGCCTTACCAACTATGCTATGTGAAGATTTTGGCTCTATTTCAGCCTTCAAAACAATAGGAAAGTATTATATTCAGGAAACTCATGCTCAACTTAAGAGGAACTCTTTTGTACCTATTTTGTTGGTGTAGATAAATAGAAATAGAAATAGATGTAGCTTAATATTAATGGGGGGTTTTGTGCTGTTTCTTTTTCCTTTCGTCATAAAAACAGAAAAATAGAGGGAAGGAAATAGGGTTGTAACTTTGTACAAGAACTTCGACTTGTTGAAGGTTCTTCCAATATTGTTGGTACTATACTCAAATCAATAGAAAGAGATCGTCATTGTGTGTATGCATGCATCATTGGCCGAACCACGGAACCAATAATTGGTATTAGAGTTCTAAGAGGGTTGTTGCTATTGTTGAATAGAACGTGAAAGTACATGGGGTTGACACTGTTAAGTTTTACGAGTTGTCAAACAAAAGTGAAAGATATTCTGGTGAGTTGAAGCAATTTACAGTTTTGATAGGTAAACCAAATCATTTACCAAAGGATTGGACGGACGACAATTGGGGATGAATTTGATATTGAAGCTTGTAGTATAATTGGATTGTACTTGATAAGAGATATCATGCACAACTATGACAGATAGAAGTCTGCTAAAACTTTATGGGATAAGTTACAAACTATGTAAATGAGCGGGAAATTCTAAATGTCGAGGGAACCAGGAGGGAGGAGGTGAAGCCGTTCATCCCCCTCGAGTTGCGTGCAAGTTTGTGTCTCGAGGCGCTTTTACGCATCTCGAGGGGGTGAACGGCTTCACCCCCTCCCTCGCTGGTTTCCTCGCCCATTCCCTCGCTCATTCCCTCGCTGTTTAGACAAACCCGTAAATGAAGGGAGGACTTGTGTACACATTTGACATTGAGGAGCATGGAAGGTCCTTAACTGATCACATCAATGCTTTCACAAAGATTACGTGTGCTCTTGAGGATATTAACGTGAAGTTGCAACAATTTGAAAAAACAATGATTTGGGTACGCTCTCTGCCTGCTTCATATGAAGAAACAATTGACAATTTGTTAACCACTAATGATAAGAAGACCCTGAAATATGATGAATTTGTTGCACCTTTACAAGCTAAGGTAATTTGTGTAAAGAATTGTATTGAAATATTATTGTGTCAATTCATTGAATAGAATAGAAGCTTATAAAGCTAACTCTGACATAACTTTGTTGAGATAGAAAATCTAAGACTTCTATTCTATTCTGACTTTTCAAACATATCTTATTTTGTAACATAGGTAGACTTCAATTCTTTAACATTCCCCCTCAAGTTGGAGTATATGTTTGTAATACCCAAAATTGTTAAGAAGATTATCAAATTGATAAATGCTCAAAGCTTTAGTGAACAAATATGCCCGTTGATATAGTATTTTAACATGCTCAGTCTGAATAGTACCCTCTTGTATATTTTCTCTAATCAAATGACAATCAATCTCTATATGCATCGTTCGCTCATGAAAAACTGGATTAGATGCAATATGGAATGCAACCTTGTTGTCACAAAACAAAAGAGTTATCTGAGGATGATTAATGTGCAAGTCATTAAGAATGTACCTCAACCAGGTTAACTCACAACATGTAGAAGTCATGGCCCTATATTCTGTTTTAGCTGTAGATCTTGCCACTGTAGTTTGTTTCTTAGCTTTTAAAAAAATTGGTGAATCGCCAAGCATGACACAATAACCTGTAATGGATCTCCTAGTATCTCTACATCTAGCCCAATCTGCATCACAATAAGCTTTCAACTGTAATGAGCTGGTGGAAGAGAAAAAAATACCTTGTCCTGGTGAGGCCTTGATATACCTCAAGACCTTGTGTGCAGCATCCAAATGTGGTATTCTAGGCTTGTCCATAAATTGACTTAGGACATGTACTGAATAAACCAAATCGGATTTCGTAATCGTTAAGTATATCAACCTTCCAACAAGTCTGCGGTATGTTGCGGGATTTGGTAGTAAATCTCCATCATCCTGTGTGAGCTCCTAGTTTTGATCCATAGGATAACGTGAAAGCTTTGCTCCAAGATACACTGTGTCATCCAATATTTTAAGTGTATATTTTCGTTGAGATAAAGCAATCCCTTTGGATGACCTCGCGACTTCAATGCCAAGGAAATATTTCAATTTTCCTAAATCTTTGAACTTGAACTTTGCAGCCAGAAATTTCTTTGTTTCTTCAATGTATTGGAGATTATTACCTGCCAATATTACATCATCAACATATACAAGAATTGCAGTAAAGTTGTTACCCTTGGATCGGATGAATAATGAGTAATCAGCCTTAGACTGATTATAGTCTGCTGATATGATAGCAGAGGATAACTTAAGGAACCATTGTCTCGAGGCTTACTTGAGACCATATAAGGACTTGTTCAACTTGCATACTCGAGTTTCCACCTTTCAGCCGAATCTAGAAGGAAGATTCGTGTATACATCCTCAAAAAGATCACCATAAAGAAAAGTATTGTTGACATCAAGTTGACATAAATTCCAACCCTGTGTGGCTGCAAAAGCAAGGAGAATACGAATTGTAGTCAATTTAGCAACATGAGCAAATGTCTCTTTGTAATCAATACCTTCAATTTGACTGTATCCTTTAGCCACAGACGGGTTTTGTAGCGCTCAACACTACCATCTGGATTAAGTTTGATCTTATAGACCCATTTACAACCAACCGGATGATTGACAGGAGGAAGAGGTTGTAGAGTCCAAGTGTTATTGGTTTCTAGAGCATCAATTTCACTTCTCATGGCTTGGCGCCACTTTGGATCTTGCATAGCCTGCATAAAACTGGTGGGTTCTTTGACTAAAAAAATGGAAGTGGTGTAAGCCTTGTGAGAGGTGGATAAATGGTCATAGGAAAGAAAATCAGAAAGGGGTAAACGATACCTATAGAAGGCCCCACGTTCGAAGCAGATAAGTGAGACGATCGGGAAGCAATCGAGCATCAAGATGATATTGTTGAAGATAAGATGGTTCACGGGTGGCACGAGTGGAGGTGTGAGGTGGGAGAGAGGGGTCTTTTAAGGGTGAAACAGGGGCAGGGGAGACAGCTTGGGTTTGAGTTTCCGAGGTTTCCACCTGGTCGGTGAATGAGACATCGGATTGGGCGACCGATCGGTGAGAGTGGTCTGACTGGTCAGAGAAAGACATTGTTGGAGGATAAAAAAGTGGAGCAAGAGTGACCGGTCGGGGAAGTGTGTCAGACCGGTCAATGAGGTGATTGTGCATTTTGTCAGAAAAATAAGGAAAAGTCTTCTCATGAAAGATAACGTCATGAAAAACAATGATCTTTTTGTGAGTGAGATCATAGACTTTGTATCATTTTTGCCCGTGAGGGTATCTAAGAAAGACATATTGACTAGAACGAGCCTAGGGACGACATTGGGGCAGATTTTCATTGATATCCCCAGCAGAGTCGCCACAAAAACTTGATGCGAGTTTAACTAACCCAAATAAATAGGTTAATTTAACCCACTTGTAATACCGCAAGTGCACGGTGCCTAACTGGTAGACAACGGCAAGTACGGGTCGATCCCACGAAGAAGGTGAATGCAATTGAAATTTTAAGAAATTATCTAAACTAATTTATAAGAAAAGGGGTTACAGCATTTTTAAAACTAAACTAAAAATAAATTGAACATAGAAAAAAAATAAAAGATAGATGAAATGAGATGAGTTTGGTGGGCTTGGACTCACCAATGAGTTAGCAAAATTATTTAATCTAAATTACTGAATTTACGAGAAGCTTTAGGGATGAAAATCCCTTGCTTACACCGAATATGTGATCGTTAAAATCCAATTTAAATTATATCATGTTCTTTTAAACCTTAACAAAGTATTTCAAGCAAATACGCTTTTACAAAGTATTAAGTGTCTTTTTAGGGCACACTTAATCAAAGTTTAAGCTTAATATTTTTAACACATGCTTTGAATATTGATAAAGGGTAATTCTAATTACCAAGCATATCAAGTTTAATTACTCGAACATGCAAGGTGAAAGCAATTTATCAAAAATTCAGAAATAAATTGCAATTAACAATTAAGTACACAATTCAGTAAAATGAATCAAATTAATTTATACAACCCATTTGTTCGTCACAAACTCGATGTGGTGGCACTCAGCAGGTCAGCAAGTGGTTGTGCACGAATCCCGAGGAAATGGCCCAAAACCGCTCTGTAGTGGTACAGAGCAATTATGGGGGTGGAAATAGCCAAAAACCGAATTAACTGAATTCCCGCCCTGCTACAGTACTGCTACAGTACTGCTACAGGGAACAGTGAAGTGCGATCTTCTTCTCCAGCGAGACGGCGGCTCTCGCGGCCTGGTTTTCGCTCCTTGCGACCTTCCTCGACTCCAAATTGCTTCCAGAACCTGCAAAAGACGAACAAAGGTGAGGAAACACCACTAAAACAGTAAAACAGAGAGAGGCAGACAGGAAGAAAACTCCCCTGTTTTTGCTTCCTGTGGTGACGGTGGAGCGACGCGGTGCGGCTCTGGTTGGGGTGGTTTTCCGGTGGCGGAGAGAAGGTTTGGGGCCTGGACGAAGAGAGGACAGAGAGAGGGGAGGAAGACGCTCTGTGGCAAGGCGGAACAGGGTCGCGGTGCGACTCTGTTTCGCGGCCTGGTTGGTGGCTCTGTCGCGGCGATTCAGGCGGAGGTTGTGGTGGTGGGATTCGTGCGGAGGTGATGGCGGTTGTGTGGACAGGGGAGAGGAGCCGAGGGTGGTGGCGGAGTGCAAGTTTGGATGCGAAACAGGGTTGTCACGCCCCTGTTTCGCGGTGGTGGCGCGAGGACGGTGGCGGGAATGGTGGTGGTGCGCGGTGGTGGCGATGGCGAGGAGACTGTGAGTGAGTGGGAGAGATGACTGCTGAGTGAGTGGAAGAGGGATAGGTGGTGGTGGTGAGGGTGAGGTGAATTTGAGAGAAAGAGGATTGGATTTTTTCTAGTTGCTTCTTTTCCCTTCTCTTTTCTCCCCCTTTTCTCACCCCCATTATCCTCTATTTATAGAAAATAGCTAAGATGAATAAGGATGAGATGAGGGGAAGATTCATCAATGAGAGTAGGATTGGGTATGGTTTTAGGTTATGGATTAGGTTATGGATGAGGTTTAGGTTATGAATTAGGTGTTGAGTGTAGGTTTGTGGATTTTAGGTTAAGAGATAGGTGTTGGGTGTAGGTTTGTGGATTTTAGGTTGTGAGCTAGGTGTTGGGTTTAGGTTTGTGATTTGTTTTATACCACCATTGAAATTGCCTAATTGTCGTTTGTGACTGCTTAATATGGATTCATCGTTTAAGCTCAAATTCCTGCAAAGATATTAAAACGAAATAATTACTATAAAATATAATAATCGAAACACTAACATGTACAAATTAAGGGATATATTCTGTAATAATTATGTGAATATCAAATACCCCCAAACCTATATTTTGCTAGTCCTCGAGCAAAACAATAAAAAGAAAATCCTAACTCACTTTCGCAGGAATCATCGGTTGCACTTACCTTAAACGTGCAACAAGGCTTTAAACCCCTAGATTACCTCTAGTGGACGAGTTATAGTCTCGTGAGGGTTTCCAGAAATGCTACCCACAAACATTACTGACTCAATCAAAACTTGGTCAAACAGTGTTCATTTTAAAACTTCAAGAAATGCAAAAAACCAACAGTGTCATTTTAGTGTATCAACAAATTTCCAAATAATTTAATATTCTCCACAAGTTAGAGACAAATTCACAATCATCCTCAACTCAATGTGTGTGTGTGGATAGCACTGTCAACATAACTTTTCATTTCAGAGTAAAACAATGACTAAATCTCCTGTAGAAAGTTTGTTTTGACTTCAAACCTCTCATGTCACTCACAATAAAGCACTCAGAGATTTGGTATTTCACTCAGTTTATATGTGAGGAAAGAGTAAATAACGGAAAACAATCATCTCACATATAGTCATATGAAGAACGGACTTTTCAAGAATGGAATGAAAATGATCTCATGGACAGGAATATCAATTACTTTTGAAAATGTTGAATCAAACACCATAGGTCTTAGTTATTAAATCTCCATATCTACATAACCAACCTTTACCTAAGATCAACTAGGACTTTGTTGGGTTGTAATGGGGCTTGGGTAATGGTTAATGGGGGATGTCAAAGGATTCTAACAAAATTTCTTAGGAATGTATACACCCATTATACGTACAATTAGGGCTGTCAAGAATAAATCAATGTTGCGCACCATCAATTTTTTTCTTCATTCTCACATCTTTATCCTCATTCACATTCTTCTTCTGTTTTCTTTTCTTTCTTTTTCTTTCTTTCTTTCTTTTTTTTTCTTTCTTTCTTTTTTTTTCTTTCATAGAGGATTTATGAAATATCTCATATTTTGCTCTTTCATGCCCTTTTTACACCAAGTATATTCATCCGTACACATTCCCAGAAAAATTAGGTAAAGGTTAATGGGTTAACAAATAAAAGGTTAATCTATGGCTCAAAAGGCTACAAAAAGTTAATGTTATGGGTAAGTTAAAAGGCTAGTTAATGGTTTAAAGAAAAAAAATGCCTAGATCATTTCCTAAGTTCGGGTCAGTATTATGACATCTCAATTGAATAAGCCAAGAAGTTCTAGTGTAATAATTCAATTTTTATGTCATTTCCAAAGCAATTGATCAAAAGAATGAAAATAATGAGATCATCAACGAGATAATGTAGACTCAAGAAAAATCAGAGTTTATGTATAACCCTCAGAAAAATAGAAAGGCTCAAAGCTTTCAGGGTTAAGTCTCCACTATTATTCTAAGGTTTTCTAGTATATATTTCACTCATCAACTTCAAGTTATGCTAACATGGCTCATGGTGCAAAGATAATCGAGTTGAAAAATCTTATGAACTAGATCTAACTTAAGGATCTTAATAAACTTTCAGTCTTTATCAATATACCAATATGTCAAGTTGGTTTGCATTTTCTTGAGCATAAACATTTAAAATTCATTTTCATACTCGTAAAAGACCAAGTTTTCTTGACAGAAAAGCAATTTTTTTTTTTATTTATTTTTTTTTTTTTTAAGAATAAGAAAAGAAATTTAAGAATAAGAAAAGAAAACACTACGAAAAAATGAAAAATTCACCGACTCATGAATCCTACCCCCAAACCTAATCCAAACATTGTCCTCAATGTTTAATAAAATAATTCTGACAAATGAATGAAGTAAGTACATGAGAGGGGGTTAGAACAGTATTACCGCGGTGAAAATTTTACCAATTTCCAAGAAGTCATCCATCAATGAGGCTCACCAACATAAGAATCATGGAGTTTTCATTAGAAATCGATAAAATACAGACTCGACACTAACAAAGAAAACTAAAAAGAAAAGTCAAGTTGTAAGTCAAAACTGTTACGGAGCTAATGAGTATGAGTGAAACACAACTAAATAGGGTACTCGAAAATCAATCCAGACTAACAGCAAAGACACACAACTAAAGCTAGGCTGCCTCCTAGGAGCGCTTGGTTTACCGTCATCAGCCCGACAAATATTCTTCCTAAAAAATGGTGTATCAAATCGTGGAGAGGAAGAACATGACAAACACTTAGTCCATGGTCGTATATCAACAACCTGAACAGTTGAGGATCAGTCCACCAAAATATAGCAATCACATGGGGCACCAAATACACAAGGACATCCCAAAAGTGACCAGTAGTCATACAAAACTGAGGATTCTTACGTGCTCCAAAAAGGGAACATCCTATGTCTGGTTCCAAATCAGAAGATTGGATAATTTTCACAACAGGATGGTGAAAACTGAAATCCTCACTACAACACAAGGGATCGGTGAAAGTAGCCTTAATAAATGAGAATGTAATGCAAGTAGATGAGACGATGGATATATCAAGTGGTACAGGCTCATCACATGAATCATATAAAGATAATGGTCTAGACAACTCATCACCTGAAAATGCATACCTGAGGGTGTCAGGTAATTGTTTAAGGTCAAGCTCAGGTGGCTCAACTGATGAGACTAGTTTTGACTCACTGAGTGGAAGAGGCTTCACTTTAGACTTCCATTTATAACTAGGATCCACAATGGGGACTGAGTCAAGCAAATCATTGACTTCCCTAATGGAATCATCAACATCAAAGTCTAAACTAAATTGAGTCAAACAAGCCTCTAAACAGTCAAGGGGAGACTCTAAAGAATGTTCACAGTTTGATACGATGCATGAGTCACTAGGGAGGCATGAGTCAACATGGGAAGGAGATGTTTGTAGTGCCTCAAAATCGACAGGTTCATCAATAAATGAGTCACTAGCTATCTCAGGAAGTGACTCAACTATCTGACTCACAGTCATCTCAAGTTTCCGGATAGCTTGAGAGTTTTGTTGAAAAATAGTTGTCAATTCTGTGATATCATGAGAATTTTGCACAAGTATTTCTCCTGTTCGCTCTATAAAAATTTTCATTATATCCTCTAACTCATTATCAGGAATGAAAGCTTGAGGAGTCTGAGGAGTGTCTAGAGGGCTTTCATGGTACTGACCATGAGCCCATGAGAAGTCAGGATGATAGGCTAGACCTGGGTTGTAATAATCTAAATATGGATCATAATCAGGTCGTCGCATATCATAAAATGAATTGACTTGCTCGAAAAAATAGGCTGGGTAATCCCTTGTGTTCATTTTTTTTTAATTTTAATTTTTTTTTTAAATTTTTTTTTTTTTTTTTTTAAATTACTAACTCTAAACAAAATATGCACAGACTCACATGCAATCAGCAACCAATAAATGCACAAGAAACATGCCTCCCTAAGCAATCAACGTTTTTGAGATCAATTATCTTTTTATCTTTGGGGGACAATTATTTCTTATGTAATCTTTATGACACAGCAATGGGTGCTACAAGTTGATCCTAAGAGTGTACACTTTACACCGCAAAGTTCAAAATCAGTAGGCTAGAGTTTTGTTTCAAAGAAACCGGATTATCGCACAAGAGAAGGAGGTCACAATGGTCCAATTAAATACTTCCTTGTGCTACCGCTCTGTAAGCCAATAGATGTGAGAACGATGTGATGTTAAATGCACACTTGAGGCTTGTGTTCCTAACCAAAAACTGTTGGTTACACCAATTCTTCTTGTGGATCGCAGCTTACTTATGACTCGGCGTACCGGGTAAATTACCCTTGTGGCAGTGGCCTCTCGGAGTTCATTGAATGATTAAACCCATCGTCACTTTTAGCTTGGGTCAACACAAAAATTATTGGATTCACCTTGGTCTTGGTTGTCCTATGAACACCGTACCTAAAAGATGCTTTATCTAACTTGCTAATTGATTTTAATTATGTTAGGATATTGGTTGCACACAGCTGGAGTGATGAGGTGGGGATATCAAGTCCCACCAGTTTCTATTTATTAGCTGGGTCTGCTTATTATGAATTACTAAAGTTTAGCATCCACAATTACAGAAATTAAACAACCAATCACACAATTTCAAACAATTACACAAAGCACCCGGTCGCTAATACATTGCGTGTGATAGAAATACTTACAGTGTGCGTATTCCAATCTGCACAAAAAGTTAGCACAATTCAAAAAAAATCCGACTTCTTTTTATCCGTTTCAATCAATACACAAGCATATGCAAATAAATTTACTGGTCTTGGTCTTAGAAGTCGGATTTCTAAATCATAAAAAATTATTGGGTAACAATTAAAATTGTTTCCCTATAATTTCTTTTGACTTAGAAAATTTTGGGTTTTTTTTTTTTTTTTTTTGTGATTAAACAAAATGAAAACAGTAGAGTATAAAAATTATTACACCACACACTCGTAAAACGAGGTGAAAATAAAATTAAAACTCTCCTCACAAAATAATAAATAAAATAAAAAAAAAAAATTTTTGCTTGATGTTCGCAGGATCGTCCAATATCCTTGAGAAGCGTGTATTCTGCAAAATCAAACACAAAATGAGTGTAAAAAGAACTTAATAAAATAAAAATTAATTTTATTTTGTTTTTTTTTTGTTTTTTTTTTTTTAAATTTTTTTAATTTTTTAAATTTTTAAATTTTTTTTTTTTTTTTTTATAATTAGTGAAAATAAATCTTAAATTCAATTACACCGCAACCTTCCCCGGCAACGGCGCCAAAAACTTGATGCGAGTTTAACTAACCCAAATAAATAGGTTAATTTAACCCACTTGTAATACCGCAAGTGCACGGTGCCTAACTGGTAGACAACGGCAAGTACGGGTCGATCCCACGAAGAAGGTGAATGCAATTGAAATTTTAAGAAATTATCTAAACTAATTTATAAGAAAAGGGGTTACAGCATTTTTAAAACTAAACTAAAAATAAATTGAACATAGAAAAAAAATAAAAGATAGATGAAATGAGATGAGTTTGGTGGGCTTGGACTCACCAATGAGTTAGCAAAATTATTTAATCTAAATTACTGAATTTACGAGAAGCTTTAGGGATGAAAATCCCTTGCTTACACCGAATATGTGATCGTTAAAATCCAATTTAAATTATATCATGTTCTTTTAAACCTTAACAAAGTATTTCAAGCAAATACGCTTTTACAAAGTATTAAGTGTCTTTTTAGGGCACACTTAATCAAAGTTTAAGCTTAATATTTTTAACACATGCTTTGAATATTGATAAAGGGTAATTCTAACTACCAAGCATATCAAGTTTAATTACTCGAACATGCAAGGTGAAAGCAATTTATCAAAAATTCAGAAATAAATTGCAATTAACAATTAAGTACACAATTCAGTAAAATGAATCAAATTAATTTATACAACCCATTTGTTCGTCACAAACTCGATGTGGTGGCACTCAGCAGGTCAGCAAGTGGTTGTGCACGAATCCCGAGGAAATGGCCCAAAACCGCTCTGTAGTGGTACAGAGCAATTATGGGGGTGGAAATAGCCAAAAACCGAATTAACTGAATTCCCGCCCTGCTACAGTACTGCTACAGTACTGCTACAGGGAACAGTGAAGTGCGATCTTCTTCTCCAGCGAGACGGCGGCTCTCGCGGCCTGGTTTTCGCTCCTTGCGACCTTCCTCGACTCCAAATTGCTTCCAGAACCTGCAAAAGACGAACAAAGGTGAGGAAACACCACTAAAACAGTAAAACAGAGAGAGGCAGACAGGAAGAAAACTCCCCTGTTTTTGCTTCCTGTGGTGACGGTGGAGCGACGCGGTGCGGCTCTGGTTGGGGTGGTTTTCCGGTGGCGGAGAGAAGGTTTGGGGCCTGGACGAAGAGAGGACAGAGAGAGGGGAGGAAGACGCTCTGTGGCAAGGCGGAACAGGGTCGCGGTGCGACTCTGTTTCGCGGCCTGGTTGGTGGCTCTGTCGCGGCGATTCAGGCGGAGGTTGTGGTGGTGGGATTCGTGCGGAGGTGATGGCGGTTGTGTGGACAGGGGAGAGGAGCCGAGGGTGGTGGCGGAGTGCAAGTTTGGATGCGAAACAGGGTTGTCACGCCCCTGTTTCGCGGTGGTGGCGCGAGGACGGTGGCGGGAATGGTGGTGGTGCGCGGTGGTGGCGATGGCGAGGAGACTGTGAGTGAGTGGGAGAGATGACTGCTGAGTGAGTGGAAGAGGGATAGGTGGTGGTGGTGAGGGTGAGGTGAATTTGAGAGAAAGAGGATTGGATTTTTTCTAGTTGCTTCTTTTCCCTTCTCTTTTCTCCCCCTTTTCTCACCCCCATTATCCTCTATTTATAGAAAATAGCTAAGATGAATAAGGATGAGATGAGGGGAAGATTCATCAATGAGAGTAGGATTGGGTATGGTTTTAGGTTATGGATTAGGTTATGGATGAGGTTTAGGTTATGAATTAGGTGTTGAGTGTAGGTTTGTGGATTTTAGGTTAAGAGATAGGTGTTGGGTGTAGGTTTGTGGATTTTAGGTTGTGAGCTAGGTGTTGGGTTTAGGTTTGTGATTTGTTTTATACCACCATTGAAATTGCCTAATTGTCGTTTGTGACTGCTTAATATGGATTCATCGTTTAAGCTCAAATTCCTGCAAAGATATTAAAACGAAATAATTACTATAAAATATAATAATCGAAACACTAACATGTACAAATTAAGGGATATATTCTGTAATAATTATGTGAATATCAAATACCCCCAAACCTATATTTTGCTAGTCCTCGAGCAAAACAATAAAAAGAAAATCCTAACTCACTTTCGCAGGAATCATCGGTTGCACTTACCTTAAACGTGCAACAAGGCTTTAAACCCCTAGATTACCTCTAGTGGACGAGTTATAGTCTCGTGAGGGTTTCCAGAAATGCTACCCACAAACATTACTGACTCAATCAAAACTTGGTCAAACAGTGTTCATTTTAAAACTTCAAGAAATGCAAAAAACCAACAGTGTCATTTTAGTGTATCAACAAATTTCCAAATAATTTAATATTCTCCACAAGTTAGAGACAAATTCACAATCATCCTCAACTCAATGTGTGTGTGTGGATAGCACTGTCAACATAACTTTTCATTTCAGAGTAAAACAATGACTAAATCTCCTGTAGAAAGTTTGTTTTGACTTCAAACCTCTCATGTCACTCACAATAAAGCACTCAGAGATTTGGTATTTCACTCAGTTTATATGTGAGGAAAGAGTAAATAACGGAAAACAATCATCTCACATATAGTCATATGAAGAACGGACTTTTCAAGAATGGAATGAAAATGATCTCATGGACAGGAATATCAATTACTTTTGAAAATGTTGAATCAAACACCATAGGTCTTAGTTATTAAATCTCCATATCTACATAACCAACCTTTACCTAAGATCAACTAGGACTTTGTTGGGTTGTAATGGGGCTTGGGTAATGGTTAATGGGGGATGTCAAAGGATTCTAACAAAATTTCTTAGGAATGTATACACCCATTATACGTACAATTAGGGCTGTCAAGAATAAATCAATGTTGCGCACCATCAATTTTTTTCTTCATTCTCACATCTTTATCCTCATTCACATTCTTCTTCTGTTTTCTTTTCTTTCTTTTTCTTTCTTTCTTTCTTTTTTTTTCTTTCTTTCTTTTTTTTTCTTTCATAGAGGATTTATGAAATATCTCATATTTTGCTCTTTCATGCCCTTTTTACACCAAGTATATTCATCCGTACACATTCCCAGAAAAATTAGGTAAAGGTTAATGGGTTAACAAATAAAAGGTTAATCTATGGCTCAAAAGGCTACAAAAAGTTAATGTTATGGGTAAGTTAAAAGGCTAGTTAATGGTTTAAAGAAAAAAAATGCCTAGATCATTTCCTAAGTTCGGGTCAGTATTATGACATCTCAATTGAATAAGCCAAGAAGTTCTAGTGTAATAATTCAATTTTTATGTCATTTCCAAAGCAATTGATCAAAAGAATGAAAATAATGAGATCATCAACGAGATAATGTAGACTCAAGAAAAATCAGAGTTTATGTATAACCCTCAGAAAAATAGAAAGGCTCAAAGCTTTCAGGGTTAAGTCTCCACTATTATTCTAAGGTTTTCTAGTATATATTTCACTCATCAACTTCAAGTTATGCTAACATGGCTCATGGTGCAAAGATAATCGAGTTGAAAAATCTTATGAACTAGATCTAACTTAAGGATCTTAATAAACTTTCAGTCTTTATCAATATACCAATATGTCAAGTTGGTTTGCATTTTCTTGAGCATAAACATTTAAAATTCATTTTCATACTCGTAAAAGACCAAGTTTTCTTGACAGAAAAGCAATTTTTTTTTTTATTTATTATTTTTTTTTTTTAAGAATAAGAAAAGAAATTTAAGAATAAGAAAAGAAAACACTACGAAAAAATGAAAAATTCACCGACTCATGAATCCTACCCCCAAACCTAATCCAAACATTGTCCTCAATGTTTAATAAAATAATTCTGACAAATGAATGAAGTAAGTACATGAGAGGGGGTTAGAATAGTATTACCGCGGTGAAAATTTTACCAATTTCCAAGAAGTCATCCATCAATGAGGCTCACCAACATAAGAATCATGGAGTTTTCATTAGAAATCGATAAAATACAGACTCGACACTAACAAAGAAAACTAAAAAGAAAAGTCAAGTTGTAAGTCAAAACTGTTACGGAGCTAACGAGTATGAGTGAAACACAACTAAATAGGGTACTCGAAAATCAATCCAGACTAACAGCAAAGACACACAACTAAAGCTAGGCTGCCTCCTAGGAGCGCTTGGTTTACCGTCATCAGCCCGACAAATATTCTTCCTAAAAAATGGTGTATCAAATCGTGGAGAGGAAGAACATGACAAACACTTAGTCCATGGTCGTATATCAACAACCTGAACAGTTGAGGATCAGTCCACCAAAATATAGCAATCACATGGGGCACCAAATACACAAGGACATCCCAAAAGTGACCAGTAGTCATACAAAACTGAGGATTCTTACGTGCTCCAAAAAGGGAACATCCTATGTCTGGTTCCAAATCAGAAGATTGGATAATTTTCACAACAGGATGGTGAAAACTGAAATCCTCACTACAACACAAGGGATCGGTGAAAGTAGCCTTAATAAATGAGAATGTAATGCAAGTAGATGAGACGATGGATATATCAAGTGGTACAGGCTCATCACATGAATCATATAAAGATAATGGTCTAGACAACTCATCACCTGAAAATGCATACCTGAGGGTGTCAGGTAATTGTTTAAGGTCAAGCTCAGGTGGCTCAACTGATGAGACTAGTTTTGACTCACTGAGTGGAAGAGGCTTCACTTTAGACTTCCATTTATAACTAGGATCCACAATGGGGACTGAGTCAAGCAAATCATTGACTTCCCTAATGGAATCATCAACATCAAAGTCTAAACTAAATTGAGTCAAACAAGCCTCTAAACAGTCAAGGGGAGACTCTAAAGAATGTTCACAGTTTGATACGATGCATGAGTCACTAGGGAGGCATGAGTCAACATGGGAAGGAGATGTTTGTAGTGCCTCAAAATCGACAGGTTCATCAATAAATGAGTCACTAGCTATCTCAGGAAGTGACTCAACTATCTGACTCACAGTCATCTCAAGTTTCCGGATAGCTTGAGAGTTTTGTTGAAAAATAGTTGTCAATTCTGTGATATCATGAGAATTTTGCACAAGTATTTCTCCTGTTCGCTCTATAAAAATTTTCATTATATCCTCTAACTCATTATCAGGAATGAAAGCTTGAGGAGTCTGAGGAGTGTCTAGAGGGCTTTCATGGTACTGACCATGAGCCCATGAGAAGTCAGGATGATAGGCTAGACCTGGGTTGTAATAATCTAAATATGGATCATAATCAGGTCGTCGCATATCATAAAATGAATTGACTTGCTCGAAAAAATAGGTTGGGTAATCCCTTGTGTTCATTTTTTTTTAATTTTAATTTTTTTTTTAAATTTTTTTTTTTTTTTTTTTTAAATTACTAACTCTAAACAAAATATGCACAGACTCACATGCAATCAGCAACCAATAAATGCACAAGAAACATGCCTCCCTAAGCAATCAACGTTTTTGAGATCAATTATCTTTTTATCTTTGGGGGACAATTATTTCTTATGTAATCTTTATGACACAGCAATGGGTGCTACAAGTTGATCCTAAGAGTGTACACTTTACACCGCAAAGTTCAAAATCAGTAGGCTAGAGTTTTGTTTCAAAGAAACCGGATTATCGCACAAGAGAAGGAGGTCACAATGGTCCAATTAAATACTTCCTTGTGCTACCGCTCTGTAAGCCAATAGATGTGAGAACGATGTGATGTTAAATGCACACTTGAGGCTTGTGTTCCTAACCAAAAACTGTTGGTTACACCAATTCTTCTTGTGGATCGCAGCTTACTTATGACTCGGCGTACCGGGTAAATTACCCTTGTGGCAGTGGCCTCTCGGAGTTCATTGAATGATTAAACCCATCGTCACTTTTAGCTTGGGTCAACACAAAAATTATTGGATTCACCTTGGTCTTGGTTGTCCTATGAACACCGTACCTAAAAGATGCTTTATCTAACTTGCTAATTGATTTTAATTATGTTAGGATATTGGTTGCACACAGCTGGAGTGATGAGGTGGGGATATCAAGTCCCACCAGTTTCTATTTATTAGCTGGGTCTGCTTATTATGAATTACTAAAGTTTAGCATCCACAATTACAGAAATTAAACAACCAATCACACAATTTCAAACAATTACACAAAGCACCCGGTCGCTAATACATTGCGTGTGATAGAAATACTTACAGTGTGCGTATTCCAATCTGCACAAAAAGTTAGCACAATTCAAAAAAAATCCGACTTCTTTTTATCCGTTTCAATCAATACACAAGCATATGCAAATAAATTTACTGGTCTTGGTCTTAGAAGTCGGATTTCTAAATCATAAAAAATTATTGGGTAACAATTAAAATTGTTTCCCTATAATTTCTTTTGACTTAGAAAATTTTGGGTTTTTTTTTTTTTTTTTTTTGTGATTAAACAAAATGAAAACAGTAGAGTATAAAAATTATTACACCACACACTCGTAAAACGAGGTGAAAATAAAATTAAAACTCTCCTCACAAAATAATAAATAAAATAAAAAAAAAAAAATTTTGCTTGATGTTCGCAGGATCGTCCAATATCCTTGAGAAGCGTGTATTCTGCAAAATCAAACACAAAATGAGTGTAAAAAGAACTTAATAAAATAAAAATTAATTTTATTTTGTTTTTTTTTTGTTTTTTTTTTTTTAAATTTTTTTAATTTTTTAAATTTTTAAATTTTTTTTTTTTTTTTTTATAATTAGTGAAAATAAATCTTAAATTCAATTACATCGCAACCTTCCCCGGCAACGGCGCCAAAAACTTGATGCGAGTTTAACTAACCCAAATAAATAGGTTAATTTAACCCACTTGTAATACCGCAAGTGCACGGTGCCTAACTGGTAGACAACGGCAAGTACGGGTCGATCCCACGAAGAAGGTGAATGCAATTGAAATTTTAAGAAATTATCTAAACTAATTTATAAGAAAAGGGGTTACAGCATTTTTAAAACTAAACTAAAAATAAATTGAACATAGAAAAAAAATAAAAGATAGATGAAATGAGATGAGTTTGGTGGGCTTGGACTCACCAATGAGTTAGCAAAATTATTTAATCTAAATTACTGAATTTACGAGAAGCTTTAGGGATGAAAATCCCTTGCTTACACCGAATATGTGATCGTTAAAATCCAATTTAAATTATATCATGTTCTTTTAAACCTTAACAAAGTATTTCAAGCAAATACGCTTTTACAAAGTATTAAGTGTCTTTTTAGGGCACACTTAATCAAAGTTTAAGCTTAATATTTTTAACACATGCTTTGAATATTGATAAAGGGTAATTCTAATTACCAAGCATATCAAGTTTAATTACTCGAACATGCAAGGTGAAAGCAATTTATCAAAAATTCAGAAATAAATTGCAATTAACAATTAAGTACACAATTCAGTAAAATGAATCAAATTAATTTATACAACCCATTTGTTCGTCACAAACTCGATGTGGTGGCACTCAGCAGGTCAGCAAGTGGTTGTGCACGAATCCCGAGGAAATGGCCCAAAACCGCTCTGTAGTGGTACAGAGCAATTATGGGGGTGGAAATAGCCAAAAACCGAATTAACTGAATTCCCGCCCTGCTACAGTACTGCTACAGTACTGCTAAGAAGGTTTGGGGCCTGGACGAAGAGATGACAGAGAGAGGGGAGGAAGACGCTCTGTGGCAAGGCGGAACAGGGTCGCGGTGCGACTCTGTTTCGCGGCCTGGTTGGTGGCTCTGTCGCGGCGATTCAGGCGGAGGTTGTGGTGGTGGGATTCGTGCGGAGGTGATGGCGGTTGTGTGGACAGGGGAGAGGAGCCGAGGGTGGTGGCGGAGTGCAAGTTTGGATGCGAAACAGGGTTGTCACGCCCCTGTTTCGCGGTGGTGGCGCGAGGACGGTGGCGGGAATGGTGGTGGTGCGCGGTGGTGGCGATGGCGAGGAGACTGTGAGTGAGTGGGAGAGATGACTGCTGAGTGAGTGGAAGAGGGATAGGTGGTGGTGGTGAGGGTGAGGTGAATTTGAGAGAAAGAGGATTGGATTTTTTCTAGTTGCTTCTTTTCCCTTCTCTTTTCTCCCCCTTTTCTCACCCCCATTATCCTCTATTTATAGAAAATAGCTAAGATGAATAAGGATGAGATGAGGGGAAGATTCATCAATGAGAGTAGGATTGGGTATGGTTTTAGGTTATGGATTAGGTTATGGATGAGGTTTAGGTTATGAATTAGGTGTTGAGTGTAGGTTTGTGGATTTTAGGTTAAGAGATAGGTGTTGGGTGTAGGTTTGTGGATTTTAGGTTGTGAGCTAGGTGTTGGGTTTAGGTTTGTGATTTGTTTTATACCACCATTGAAATTGCCTAATTGTCGTTTGTGACTGCTTAATATGGATTCATCGTTTAAGCTCAAATTCCTGCAAAGATATTAAAACGAAATAATTACTATAAAATATAATAATCGAAACACTAACATGTACAAATTAAGGGATATATTCTGTAATAATTATGTGAATATCAGGACGACATTGGGGCAGATTTTCATTGATATCCGCCCCGTCGGCTCCGTTTGGAGAGGTTTTGGATATGCCTAAATGGATATCGGGGCGGATACAGATTTGGCCATATCCGCCCCTTCAAATATACGTTTATTGTAAAATTTACTGAAATACCCTTAACCCTTTAAAAGAAAAAAAAAAAAAAAAAAAAAAAAAAAAAAACCTAACCCTACCTACCATTTCTTCTCTTCGGCTCCTCTTCCATCAGATCACCGCCTCTTCCTCCCTCCTGCACTACCTCCTTCACACATATCAGACCAAATCGTGGCAATTTCCTTCCCTCATCCACAGAGATCAACATTCAACAATGGCAAGTTGTTCAATATAGAAGTTTGTCTTCCTCTTTGCTTGAGCAGAAAGACAACAACACTGAGATCAAGGTTAGGGTTTTGGATGAAACCAACAACAAGAACAAAACTCTCTAACGAGATCCAAGGTTAGGTTTTTGCATTTCGGGTTCTCTTCTATGAATTGAACCATCAATTGATTGTTCGAACGAAGCTCATCGATCTTCTTCAGCCATCCATGTTCAAGTTTTGGTAAAAATGGCGATGGCGAATGGAGAGAACCTCTCAAGAAGAATCGCCTCCCCAATCCATCAGCAACCTTGCCAGTGAACATCTTGGATCTTGTTGTTTTGCTTTGTTCTTCTGCTAATCAACCTTCCTCACTATTTCTATCGTTTTGTTCTTATGCTAATCGATATTGTTGTGTTGTTCTCAGATCCTTTTTTCACTGAGATGTGAAGCATAATCGAACTTGTTGTTGTTGTTTTTTGTTGTATTGTTCTCATAATCATTCTTATCGTTGTGTGTTCTCATATCTTCTTCTTCTTCACTGTACTAAGATCTGAGATGAATTTGGGCAAAAAAAGTAGTCGATTCAGTTTGGCCAAAAAAACAGGGTGGTGGCCGGATCGGGTCGGATATCCGTAACCGTTTAACCCTCAGTTGTTAATCGGGGTGGGGTGGATATCTGTCAATCCGTGCAGATCGAGGATGGGTTAAAAAAAATAGAAACGACTAATTGGGGCGGATTTGGGGAACTGTAATCCCTAGCGGGGCGGGGATGGATTTGTCCAAATCCGCCCCGTTGCCATCCCTAAACGAGCATTAAATTTGCTAGGACGTTGGGCATGTGTGGAAGCGAAACATAGACCAAAGACTCGAATGTGAGAATAGTTGGGTTGTTTGTTAAAGAGAAGTTCAAAAGGCGTTTTGCCTTTAAAAACAAAGGACGGTGTGTGATTAATGAGATAGGCAGCGGTAAGAATTGTTTCTCCCCAAAAATGTTTAGGGAGATGTGCTTGAAACAAAAGAGCACGAGCGACATTCAGAAGATGTCTATGTTTGCGTTTCGCCACCCCATTTTGTTGGGGCATAGAGACACAAGAAGTTTGATGGGTAATGCATTTTGAAACATAAAAATCAGTAAGGAAAAATTCAAGTCCATTATCACTGCGAATGATTTGAATTTTGAAAAAAATTGGTTTTCAACATAATGAATGAAATTAAGAGTGTGCGTGTGTCAGACTTGTGTTTCATGAGATAAATCCAAATACATCGTGTGTAATCATCAAAAATGGTGAGAAAATAACGCACTTCAGAAAGGGACGGAACGTGATATCCTCCCCAAATGTCAACATGTAATAAGGAAAAATGAGTAGTACTCGAAATATGGGATGAAGAAAATTTATTCCTAGTTTGTTTGGCCAAAGGACAAATAACACATTTATTGGAAACACAAGTACTAGCATCACGAAAAGAGACAGGAAGAAGATAGAGAGTTTTGTCCGAAAGGTGACCTAGGCAGTTGTGCCATAACACGGTGTTGCTGTCTTGAGTGATGTGACAAGTGGTGAAAGTTGTGGTGGTGGTGCCGTCCAAGTAGTACAAACCATCAAGCTCAGTTGTTGTCCCAATCATCTTTCCCGAACGAAGGTCCTATCTCATACAAAAATTATTGAGGAAAATGGTGACAAAAAGAGAATGTTTTGTGAGTTTGCTAATGGAAATTAAATTGAGATTAAAAAGGGAACACAAAGAACATCATGCAAGGTAAATACATAAGAGAAAGTCATGGTGCCAATGTGTGTAACAACAAGTGTACCATCAGGAAGCTCAACGGTTCGATTGTGGACAGGTTTGGAAAATGTGAGTAAATGAGGGTTATGAACTATATGATCAATGGCGCCGCTATCAAGGATCTAAGATAAAAGAGAGCCATGAGATTTGAGAGAGAATATTTTACTTGTTAACTCTGTAATAGAAATGTCATTACCAATATTGTGAGCCTTGGACTTGTTGTATGGTGATGTGGTGGTGTTGGAATCACTACTTGTATTGTCGCCCATGTTAGCAGCGGCTACGTAGTGTCCAACAGACTACGTAGTGTACTGGTGGCTCTAACTGAACCTTGGAGTGCTAATAGCCACAAGGTGGTAATAACCTTGGGGTGCTAATAACTTTTTTTTTTTTTTTTTGCTAATGTGGTAATAACTTTTCCTCTCCAATGGCCTCAGCCATCAAAAGGGTCGAAAGAATCCTTCAAATGGCGCCTCTGAAGCTGATGATGCGGTGGAAGTCGATGGGGCTCGGTCTTCGATCAGTGATACCAACGATCCGATTCAAACTCCGCCAATGATTCAGGATCCCAATCAAGCTCAATGAGGCGGATTCCTTCTGGATTTTTCACTATGTACGTGGGTTCGCAGCGAAGGAGGTTAGTGATCCCTACAAGGTTCCTCAACCTGCCGATCTTCGTGTCACTGTTGAAGAAATCAGAGGTTGTAGATGTTGATGATAGATCTCGGTGATAGATTGATGATCACGAGATCGATTGTTGATAGATCTCGGAGAAGGGTTTGATTGATCAACTCTGTTGATAATTGATCAATTCTGTTGTTGAAGATCTCTGTTAATCGAGATGAAGAGCTGAAGAAGATCTCTGTTTGAAGAGATGATGAAGATCTTTGTTTGAAGATATGAAGATCTCTATTTGGAGAAATGAAGATCTCTGTTTGAAGAGATAAAGAAGATCTATGTTGATGGATATCTCTGTCGATCCCTGTTGATCAAGATGAAGAAACTTTTTTTTATGATG
Source organism: Berberis vulgaris (assembly GCA_963556465.1). Lineage (NCBI taxonomy): Eukaryota > Viridiplantae > Streptophyta > Magnoliopsida > Ranunculales > Berberidaceae > Berberis > Berberis vulgaris. The sequence goes on from OY747137.1 coordinate 9,521,887, forward strand.
CTCAACGGTGATGGATCATTGTTGAGCAAACAAGATGATGGATGACGATCGGTGATGGATCACTGTTGAGCAAACAAGATTGATGCTCAACGGTGATGGATGATGATTTGATGATGGAGACGATGGACAACGATCTGATGATCAAACAAGGTGATGAAGGGTTTGATTGTTCTGATTGCAGTGACGTTGATGATGATAATGATTTGATGCTCAACGATGATGATGGATCGCAGTTGCAGTGTTTGTGTGTTGTGGCTGCGTGGGGAAGCAGGGATGTGTTTGGCGGTGCTTGTTAATTTTTAACAAGCGAGAAGGATTATCGGCGCGGCGGCTTGAGTTTAGTTAACTAGAGAAGTCTTGCTCTGATACCATGTAAAGAATTGTATTGAAATATTATTGTGTCAATTCATTGAATAGAATATAAGCTTATAAAGCTAACTCTGACCTAAACTTGTTGAGATAGGAAACCTAAGACTTCTATTCTATTCTGACTTTCCAAACATATCCTATTTTGTAACACTTTCCTATTCTGTAACATAGGTAAACTTCTATTAATTCTTTAACAATTCATAGTATAGAAGCTTCGATTAATGAGAAAGGATGGGGTTTACATTTTGAAAGGGAATGAGTGAATAACAAGAATCATGGGAAGAATAGGTATCGATCTAAATCAAGGCATAAAAACAAAAACAAAGAGTAATGTCATTGGTGTCACAAGATTGGGCATTACAAGTTAAAATGTCTAAAGTTTCTAAAAAAGAAAGAAAAACAAAAGAACTCAAGAAACAAGAAGCTCAGGTTGCTCAGGTTGGGGATAAATAAATAAATTATCTTTCAGGTGGAGACACGGAGACATTGTCAATAACATTTACAAGAAAATATGTAATTGATGAATGGATATTTTATACGGGTGCACCCTATCACATGTGTCTCTCACGGGAAACATTTTCTAAATATAGATAAGTAGATGGTGGAAATGTTTGATGGGTGACAAGGGCGTTATCAAGGCTATCGTTGTAGGTTACATTCAAAATTCACAATGTTCGATTCAAGAAGTTCATCATGTACCCAATTTGAGAAAAGGGTAAATTTATTTGGGGGTTCTTGAGGTAGCTAGTTATGTAAAGAATTGTATTGTAATATTATTGTGTATTGTTAATATCATTGAATAGAATACAAGCTTATAAAGCTAACTCTGACCTAACCTTGTGAAGATAGGAAACCTAAGACTTCTATTCTATTTTGACTTTCCTAACATATCCTATTTTGTAACACTTTCCTATTTTGTAACATTGAAAGACTTATATTCTTTAACACTCCCCCGCGAGCTGGACATGTAGATGCAGATGAAATGTGCAGCTTGGAGGAAACTTTGAAGTCCTATTTGGTGATGAAATCATTACTGTCGAGTGATTGTCGAAATCTAGAAAATTCGGGATGATTCGTGTATGAAGAAATTTTGGCTCAATTCGAGTCTTGGTATTGCTCAATTCGAGTCAACACAGATTTTGGTAGTGACCAAAGATGGTGAGTGTGAATAGCGGAGTGAAAGAGATTCAAATTTCTTTATTTTCCCTCCGTTTCTTCTTCTTCTTCTTTGTTTCTTCCCTGCTATACGATCTGATGTGTGACCGAACATGTGACAGGGAGAGAGAGAGGACCAGTGAACCACACAAGGGGAGTTCTTTGCCCTCTTTCCTTTGCAAGCCAGTACAATAGCGATGATCGACGGTGTGTGAAGCTGCGGAGAAAGAGATGATCGACGACGAGAAGTGGGGGACTGGACGGTGATGTGTCTGTGTCTGCCCGGCTTGCGTCGATCTGTGGCGATGAGGTGAGAGACTCATGTTCAACCACGAATCTCTACAACAAATTCGATTCAAAATAAGATACCCTTTTGTGCTTTGTTGAGTTTTCGGTGGAGTGAAGAGATGATGATGATTGGGTCAAGATGTGTTTCTTGTATTCTTGTCGGTGAGATGTCTTGGCTCAGTTTGGCGATCATGTCGCTGGTGTGAGGAATCCTGTTGCTAGATGGCGAGTGTCTCACCACTGTTGGTTAAGTTGTTGGCTGGTTCTTTGATGTGGTTTGGATGAAAATTAGCATGTTCTACTGCTAGAAATGGAGCTGGCTGAATTGGTAAGATGAAAGGGGTTGCTTGATGGAATGTTGTCTGATGAAAGGGGTTGCTTGAGGTTGAGGTATTCCTCTCTGCTGTTGTCTTCTTCCCAGTGATGATGATGATAGAGGATTGTTGATGATTGATGATTGTGTTATTGACTGTTTTTGTGACAATTGGATTTGCAATTGTCGAAGGATGGTTTTTTTTTTTATGATGGATTGATGGTGATGATTGTAATGCAAGCAATTACTTTGTTCTGATTGCAGTGTTGTGTGTGCGGAAGCTAAGTAAGGCGATGACTTGAGATTTCCCTTTCCCGCCTCTTGTGTCTACGGTCAAAGTGCGTGCGTAGTCGTTGGAGGCGAGGAAGAGCTTGAGTCCCCGTAGTTGTTTTAGGTCACCAAAGAACATTGCGCTCTGATACCATGTAAAGAATTGTATTGTAATATTATTGTGTATTGTTAATATCATTGAATAGAATACAAGCTTATAAGGCTAACTCTGACCTAACCTTGTGGAGATAGAAAACCTAAGACTTCTATTCTATTCTGACTTTCCTAACATATCCTATTCTGTAACACTTTTCTATTTTGTAACATAGGTAGACTTCTACTCTTTAACAGGTTATGAGTTTCATGGTAAGGATGGTTTTCTATGGGAAGAATGAATTATCATGAAATGTGAAAGACACGGCAATATCTACTTTCTCATAGGGAATTTACTTTCACGTGGAACACAATCACTAATTTCTCAATATGTTGATGAAGACCAATTGTTGAAAAGTTAGTTGTGGCATATGCATCTTGGTCACATGATCAGTAAGAAGGGGATTTCTATTTTGAGTAAGCAGGGCTTACTTGGCGAAGATAACTTATGCAAGCTGATTTTTTGTGAGCATCGTCTATATGGAAAGTAGTGTATAATGAGTTTTGGGATAGTTGTACATCACACCCAAGGGATATTAGACTATATCTAATTAGATGTTTGAAGGCTTTCAGGAGTTACTTCTAAAGGAGGCAAGAGGTAGTTTGTTGCCTTCATTGCTTACTTTTCTCGGAGAGTAGGATTGTACATTATGAACATAAAAATGAAATCACAAATATTTTCAAGCAGTGGAAAACACTAGTTGAAAAGAAAATAGATCATGTTGTCAAAAAGCTTTGGTTAGATAATGATGGAGAATTCACAAAAGATCCACTTAAGAATTTTGTAGTGCAATGGCATTGCTAGGCCATTTTACAGTGAGGGGAACACCACAGCAGAACGGTCTAGAAGAGAGAATGAACCACACTTTATTGGAGAGACACAATGCATGAGATCCAATGAAAGATTTAGCAAAATTTGGTGGACTGATGTCAGAGTTGTGACTTGTGTTCAAGCAATCGAAGAACAAGGGAAGATAAACTCTATTGAATACGAAAGAAAGGATTACAAAGGCTAATGCTCAGTCTGATCTCAGAACTGGCCCTCACTTACAACTTCTTCTTCCTTCTCTCTATTTTGCATCTGTTTCTATTTAACTATAGTGGAGTAACCGAAATTCAAATGAAACCCAATCACCTTATTACAAGTGTCTAACCCATGTGCTTAATAACAACCTGAAAGGGTAATATTACTTATTTTCCCTTTAATTCAAATTTAAACTGTTTGAATTTGGCGTTCTTTGGCGCCTTTTGTATTTGGCATTTTCAGCTTTTGGTATTTGATATTCCAGCTCAATTGAATATGTGACAATGCCAACACCTTCGAAAAGATCCTTGTCCTTAAGGATTGAATTGAGGAAAGGCAACATGAATGTGCGTCCAATCCTCCCAAGTGGTGTCTACTGAAGCGAAGTTCGATCAATGAATAATCAGGACCTGTGTTATGGCCTTGTTGTGACGAGGAATAAGACGGCGAGCTAGGATAGCCACTGGTTCAACACGAAATGATCCCGAGCGGTCGACTAGTGGTAGTAAAGGAGTTGCGACAGTGTTTGTTCCTATCTTCCGATTCAATTGTGAAACATGGAAGACAAAGTGAACTCTGGAGCTTGATGGCAGACTCAGTTTGTATGCAACCGCACCGATGTGCTCTATAATTTGGAAGGGACCATAGAATCTTGCTGACAATTTGAGATTGTGGCGAAGATTCACTGAAGTTTGGCGATACGGTTGTAATCGAAGGTAGACCCAATCTCCCACAGTGAACTCTCGCTCAGTTCAATGTTTGTCAGCATAGTGTTTCATACGTGCTTGGGCAAGGTAGAGTTTCTCCTTAACAATATTCAACATCCGATCTTTGTCACGAAGGAATTGTTGCACATCAGAAATGGTATTGGCAGCCAATGGAGGGAGAGCCATTAGAGGAGGTCGGTACCCATATAAGGCTTCAAATGGAGAAGTTTGTAGAGCAGTGTGGAAAGCAGTGTTGTACCAAAACTCTACCAAATAGAGCCATGTCGACCATTGAAGCGAAGCATCGCTAGTCATGCAACGAAGATAATTCTCGAGGCAGGCATTAGTTCTTTCAGTTTGCCCATCCGTTTGGGGATGGTATGAAGAAATGAGACTGAGAGATGTTCCAAGAGCTGAAAAAAGATCACGCCAGAAAGCACTCAAGAAACTTTTATCCCTATCCGAGACAATTGAAGTTGGAAGGCCGTGAAGTCGTAAAAAAAATCAGCAATCATAGCAGAAGTAAAGGGGTGCGCCAGTGCTATGAAATGAGCAAATTTGGTTAATCTGTCTACGACTACCAGTATGATTGTTTTGGACTTGGAAGAAGGAAGCCCTTCGATGAAATCCATCGAGATGTGTTGCCATGCGTGCTCCAGTATTGGGAGGGGTTGAAGAAGACCACTGTAAGCTGACTGATCGTTCTTATTACGTTGGCAAGTGTCGCACTCAGAGACATGTGATAACATCTGATTGCATTCTGGGCTAGAAGAAGTATTGGTGTAGGCGTTTGTAGGTGGTGTTGCTGCATGAGTGACCACCTAATGCAGAATTGTGGAGCTCTTGTAACAGTTGTCTACGCAAGGATCCAGTGGAGCCAATACAAACCTGATGGTGATGCTTGAGGATACCATTAGTTAAAGAGAAAGGTGGTTTGGAGGCAGGATCGATGAGTAGTTGTTGAATGAGTTGTGTCATAAACTGGTCCTGGGCATAAGAAGCAACAACCTCATTGAGCCAAGTTGGTTGATGCGGATTTAACTAACCTAAATAAATAGGTTAATTCAGCCCACTTGTAATAACCGCAAGTGCACGGTTTCTAACTGGTAGACACGGCAAGTACGGGTCGATCCCACGAGGAAGGTGGATTAAATTGAATTTTAGAATTTAATTAAACTAATTTAGAGAAAATGGGGTTACTGTGTTTTTAAAACTAAACTAAAAATAAATTAAAAATAAGAAAAATAAAATAAAAGATAGATGAGATGGGTTTTGTGGGCTTGGACTCACCAATGAGTTAGTAAAATTAATTAAATCTAAATTACTGAATTTAAAAACGAGAAGCTTTAGGGATGAGAATCCCTTGCTTACACCGAATATGTGATCGTTAAAATCCAATTAAACTTATATCATGTTTCTATCAAACATTAACAAATTATTTCAAGCAAATACGCTCTTACCAAGTATTAAGTGTCTTTTTAGGGCACACTTAATCAAAGTTTAAGCTTAATATTTTTAGCACATGCTTTGAATATTGATAAAGGGTAATTCTAACTACCAAACATATCAAGTTTAATTTCTCGAACATGAAAGGTGAAAGCAATTTACCAAAAATTCAGAAATAACTTGTAATTAATAATTAAGCACACAATTCAGTAAAATAAATCAAAATAACTTATACAACCCATTTAGTTTGTCACAAATTCAATGTGGTAGCACTCAGCAGGTGGTTAGAACACGAATCCCGAGAAAAAGTTTCCAAAACGCTCTGTGGTTGTACATAGCAGAACCAGGGGTGTGAATAGCCAAAAACGGTTTTGACTTATTCTCCCGCCTCTGCTACAGTACCGCTCATCTTCTCCAGCGAGCAGCGGCTGTCTCGCGGCCTCTTTCTCGCTCCTCGCGAGCGTCTCGTCCTCCAAATGTCTCCAGCACCTGCAAAAGAGAGAGAGGGACAGTGAGAAACTCAAAAACAGAGAAAGCGAGCACGGAGGAATACTCCCCTGTTTCGATTCCTGTCGCGAAGGTGGTGTGCCGCGGTGAGGCTTTCTGTGGTGGTTGTCCGGTGGCGGAGAGACGGTAAGGAGGCCGAGACGAAGAGAGGACAGAGAGGAGAGGAGGACGGCCTGCCTGGCTCTATCGCGAGGCGGAACAGAGTCGCGGTGAGACTCTGTTTCGCGGCGATGATGGTGGTTGTTCTCGGTCTGTTGTGGTGGGGCTCGTGCGGAGGTGGTGGCGGAGGTGATGGATGATGTTGATTGATGGATGATGGAAAGGGACAGGGACAGGGACAGGGACGGTGATGGTGAAGATTTGACGTGAAACAGGGTTGTCACGCCCCTGTTTCACGGTGGTGGCGGTTGTGCTGTCTAGAGGTGGAGGTGGTGGTGGTGCTCGGGTGATGGTGGTGGCGAGGTGGTGATTGTTGAGTGAGTGAGAGATGAATAGGTGGTGATGGTGATTGTGAATCACCTTGAGAGGAAGAGGTTTTGATATTTTTTTAATTCTTTTTCTTCCCTTCTCTTCCTCCTTCTTTTCTCACCCTATTATCTTCTATTTATAGAAAATTATCAAGATGAATAGGGATGAGATGAGGGGATGATTCATTTGGGTAGGATTGGGCTTGGCATTAGGTTTGGGTTTAGGTTATGAATTAGGTTTCGGGTTTAGGTTATGAATTAGGTTTCGGGTTTAGGTTTGTGACCATCTGCTTTATACCACCGTTAGAATCGACTAATTGTCGTTCCTTAACTTGTCGCCTTAATATGACTTCATCGTTTACGCTCAAATTCCTACAAAGACATAAAAACGAAATAATTACTATAAAATATAATAATCGAAACACTAACATGTATAAATTAAGGGATATATTATGTAATAATTATGTGAATATCATTGGTGTAACCACTGATAGGGCCAAACACTGTCCATCTGTCTCAGTGCATCTAGACAAGGCATCCGCGACTTTGTTGTCAACCCCATTTTTGTAACAAATCTCATAGTCAAATCCAAGCAGCTTAGCTAACCAACGTTGCTGGGTCATTGTAGTGACCTTCTAAGCCAAAAAGAAACGTATGCTTTGATGGTCGGTATAAATAATAAACTTGGATCCAAGAAGATAAGAGCGCCAACGCTGAACTGCCATGACAATTGCCAGCAGTTCCTTCTCATAAGTAGATAAGGAGAGGTTCCTAGGGCTGAGAGCTTTACTGAAAAATGCAATTGGGCGGCCAGCTTGAGAAAGAACAACCCCCACACCTCTGGAACAGGTGTCAGTTTCTATGATGAACGGATCCTGAAAATTTGGAAGTGCCAAAAGAGGAGCCTCACACATGGCCTGCTTTAATTGTAGGAGTGGTTGCCAGTGGAGACCAGAAAAAAGCATTTTTCTTAAGAAGATCAGTAAATGGCTTTGCAATGACACCATATTGCGAAATAAATTTTCAGTAGTACCCAGTGAGACCAAGAAAACCTCGGAGCTGCTTAATATTTGTAGGAGTAGGCCAGTTGGTCATAGCAGCAATCTTCTGAGGGTCCGCCTCCACACCCTGAGCACTGATAATGTGGCCCAAGTATTCCAATTTCTCTTGAGCAAAAGAGCACTTGGATAATTTTAGAAACAGGCGGTGTTGGCGGAGAATGGTGAAGACAACGTGGAGGTGGTCTAAATGAATGGAGAGATTTGGATTGTAAATAAGGATGTCATCGAAGAATACTAGGACATACTTCCGAAGAAGAGGCTGAAAAATTTGATTCATGAGAGCCTGAAAAGAGGCAGGTGCATTAGTTAGTCCAAATGGCATCACCTTGAACTCAAAGTGGCCATGATGCGTTTTAAAAGCTGTTTTGTGGATGTCAGGTGGGTGAACTAGAAGCTGGTGATACCCAGACCTTAAATCTAACTTAGAGAAGATAGTAGCACCATGAAGTTCATCAAGAAGCTCGTCTATCATGGGCATAAGGAACTTGTCCTTGATAGTAATCTCATTCAACTTCCTGTAGTCCATACAAAATCTCCAGGACCCATCCTTTTTTCTAACCAACAGGATAGGGGCAGCAAAAGGACTTTGAGAGTATCGAATTAACCCAGATTCAAGCATCTCCTGTATTAGTTTCTCCACCACTGCTTTTTGCATATACGGGACCTTGTACGGATTTTGAGAGGGGGGATGATGGCCTGGTTTTAATGGAATGTGGTGATTGAGGGCATGGCTAGGTGGAAGTTCAGTAGGCTCCTGAAATAGGTTACTGAAGGTGGAGATGAGATGTTGGACAGAAGGATCAGGTGGTATAGGAGTATCAATAGTAGTGATGGAAAAAATATGACAGAAGAAGGAACTAGCATGATGCTTCCAAAGTTTAGAAAATCCCTTGGCCTCTAACAAGCAAAGATCAGCATGCTCAGACCCACCTTGTAATGTAATGGCTTTGCCATCCACAGTGAGTGTCAGCTGAAGCTTCTGTAAATTTAATGTGATATCTCCAAATTTTTTTAACCAGTCCCCACCCAGAACCATATCATAACATCCCAGAGGTAACACCCGTATTCGACCTTCGAATGAAACTCCTTGCATAGTCCATAGAAGCAGTTGGCAGAGAGCATTACTCAACAACTGATCACCATTGGCAACCTTCACAACCATCTGAGGTGTCAAACAGGTAGGCCATTTAGTAGATTTAATCACACTTGGATCGATGAAAGAATGAGGCGGGTCTAGGCGGTTTTGGGCGGGATCTAGGCGGGGTCTAGGCAGTCTGGGCGATTTTTATTTATTTTTATTTTTTTATTTTTTTATTTTTTTATTTTTTTTATTTTTTTAATTTTTAAATTTTTTTATTTTTTAATTTTTTATGTTTTTATTTTTTTATTTTTTTATTTTTTTATTTTTTAATAAGGCTGATTGTGTTCTTATTTTATTTTCTTTCCTATGTTTTAGAAATAAACTATTTAATTGTTTTTTATTCAGTATATGTCTAAATGTAGCAAATGATGATTACTTAATGGAATTCTCAAAGGATCTGCCGGTACCAATTTTACTAATGTAGATTTTATCAAACATAACTGAGGTTATTCATGAAATTTGAAGAAAAATAAAAGAGTACACAGATTCAAATTTATATAAAGTACCCAAAATGACCAACTTCAGTCATTTGAGTTTTAATAAATTTTGTTCACGATTGTTAATTTTTCATGTTTTTAAATTTTGCATATGTATATTGGCATTAAATTGGATGTAATTGATAAGGTATTATGCTTAACTTTTGTAAATTATTAAAGTAATAATACAAAACCTAAGACCGCCTAGGTGCCGCCTAGGCCCCTAGGCGCTAGGCACCTGCTCGCCGCCCGCCCAGCGCCTAGCGATTTTTAGAACACTGATGAGTACTGCGAGTATCTATTAAGATGGACACTGGCTTATTCTTAATCAGACCCTTTAGAAGCAAGGTATTGGATGAAGAACAACCATGGAGAGCATGGAGGGATATCTCCATATCAGAGGGCACCTCATGTAACAGGTTCACTATGGTGATTTCAGTAGAGGCAACAGGTTCCTCAATAGGCTCGTCCTCAGCAACTAACATGTATAATTGCTGGGTTTTACACAAATGACCAGGTTTATACTGCTCGTCACAATTGTAGCAGAGGCCCTTCTCTCTTCTTAACCTCATTTGAGTGGGAGTAAGGCGCCTAATAGGTGGAACATGAAGAGGAGGCCGAGTGGAAGCAGAATGTAAAGTGTGGTAAGGTGTTTTATGTGATTGGAATGGAATGGAATGAGGTGATGGAGGAGGATGAATGGGGTTGTTGTGTTGTGATGTTGGCGTGATGGAAGAGCCAATTGACTGAGTTGAAGTGGTGGCAGTTGTAATACCCGCCTAATTAAATAAATATAAAAATTTCTTTTGTAAACCCTAATGTTGATGGGTTGCTACTAAGTTGTATTTGGGCTTGGTTGTGCTTATTAAACTAATAAGTAGGGTTTTATTTTGTGAAGGAGGGTGGGTGCATTCGAAAGTTCGGTGGGGGCAAATAGCCACCCACCTGATAAAGAGAAAACCCTATTTTTCTTTTCTTTCTCCTTCTTCTTTTCTTTCTCCTTCCTTCTTCTTTTCTCCTTCTCCTTCCCTTGTGTTTTCTTCTCGATGGCGGCAATGGGAATGGAGGTGCAGATGTCTCTTCTTCTGGCCTCATCTTTCGTGCTCAAGTTATCTGTTATGATGATTCGGTTTTTGAAGATCTGTGTTCCTTTTGTGGGTTGGAAATCTAGATGTGGGTTGGAAATCTAGATGTGGAGGGAACAAGCAATCACAACATTGGGTCCTGAATAATAGTGGTGGATTCTATGAGTTGTGAATCAAGAAGTGCTTCTTTGTAATATATATGTAAGAAACTGTTGGAGGGATGTCTTTTGAGTCAGCATTGGAGGAGGCTCTTTAAATAGGTGTATTTGCAAGGCAAGCTAGGAAGACCTACCTCTCGAGATCTTACAGTTGATTCTCGAGTAAGTTAGGTATCATCGAAGCTGTGTTTATGAGATGTATTTCCTCGAATTTATACGATGTATTTGCTACAGCTGGCACATGGACGAGGTCATTGGCAGCAAGTGATTGGCAGGAGTGAAGGCACCTTTTAAGGGTTTGCGAGTGTAAGCAGGCGTTGGAGGACATTCATTTCAAGAAAGATATTGAAAGTTAATTCAATGCCTATTCGTCCCTGAACACCTCCATGGGTAGGTTGAGCAACCTTGATGGCCATTTGGATGTAGTAAAAAGAAAACAAGAGTTCAGCTCATTAACAAGTAAGTCTTGTTGTCTTTTCTTCTTGAAGCTCTCTGTTTTGTGTTGGTGTTTGTTTGGTGGTGTGGTGGATTTATGTCGGGATGATGGGACGATAGCGTTGGCTGCGCAATCCTTTGCAATTTGCAATTTCGGTGAGTTTTCTTCATACTCCTTTTATATATATATTTTTTTTATGAAATTGAGAATGTTGGGAGTGTTAATTATATATGAAATTGTAAGTTCTTTCTTCAGTCTCATCTCGCCCCTTTTGTTCTTCGATCGCAAAGCTTGCCTTGTTGTTGTTCCACATGGAGGGTTAGTTCGGGTTTTGTGTAGGTTTGGGTTTTTGAAAGTTGAGCTAATAGGCAGTCTATTGTTTTGTGCTTTTGGATGTTGCTTGTAGAGTTGGAGGATTGGTTCTTCATATATAGTCAAAATAGGATGCTTTTTAGTTTATCTAAAATGTTACAGAAATCTTGAGGTGACAGTGACTTAATATTTATGATCATATCATGCCACTATTGTTTGCATAACTGACTTCCTGTTGGGCATATGTCTATGCAACAAAAGTATGCAGCCTATATTATTGTTTATGTGTCCTATAAGCTTAGCTACACAATGTAATTTGTAATTGAATTGGTGCTCCAATTGTGGCGTAGACTAATGTACCTCATGGTAGAAACAGTTAAACACTTAAACAAAAAGGTTGAGGGGGTAGTGTACATGCACATTTATAATCTTAACATTGTTGAAGATTATGGCTTGTGGCGTTAGATAAACTGATTTAACAAAGATTTTCATAATGAATTAGAAAGCAAGTTGCTGTAAGACAGTTTTGTTGTCATGCCATGTCATTCTCTGCAACTTGTTAGAAGTGGTAGCTTAAGGGATAGTGTCTTGTCTGTATTAGTTTTATGTATGATTAAACCCTTATTTAGTTTAGGGTTAGAAGAAAATTTCCTAGTAATAGATATTGACTGGAATTTAACTGAGCACTTGTTTTAGTTTGAGTATTTGTATTGTTATGCGAATTGGTGTGCATATTGTTTTTCGTATGATGCAAAGAGATGAGATGTGTGAATTGACAATGTGTCAAATATTACTTTTCCCCAAAAGAATGGTGGATACTGTGATTGATTTATTTATGGTTGACAAAGCGTCACCATAAAAGAGTTTTAAGGATTTATTTATTTTTATGCTCTTTTCCACAACTCCGAAAAAAAAAATGTGAAAAGAAAAGAATTTTTTTGTATACAGACTTGCTTGTATACTTGTGATATTATTGGGTATGCAGACTTGCTTGCATATCAGTGTACTTGCCAGTGATCGACCTTCGGGTGAGATGACATGTTCCTCGAGGTGGAACCCCACTTGGAACATGTACGCTCCGAATGGTTTCGATGGCAAGGGCGGCACACTTGGGTGAGGTGTGTTCGGTGCACTGTTCCATGTGTGTTCGGTTGTACGTGTAGATTTAGGAAGAATGCTTGCCATGGATCGAACTTCGGGTGAGATGACATGTTCCTCGAGGTGGCACCCCACTTGGAACCTGTACGCTCCGAGTGATTTCGAAGGCAAGGGAGGCACACTTGGGTGAGGTGTGTTCGGCACAGGAGGAGAGTGCGATTGTGGAAAAGTAGCGAGATTTCTTTTTGTGTATGTGCATGATTACCTTAAAGGAAGAAACTAAATGCTCATTCAACCATTGAATGAGAACTACATGTCTTCCTAAATGTAGAAAGAAAAATGTGTTTGTTTAATATTTCAATAGTAGTCTAATATGATTATGAATTGTATTGTTGTTGCATTTATGAGGATTGATAACTCATAAATTTTATTTATTAGTAATTAAGAATGCATATTTATTTATTAGGATGATAACACCATTGCCTCATTGAGGAACTACCTCATGGTGTGGTTATTTATTGTTTGGTTTATTTTAATGTTATCATGTGCGGATTTATTGATTTTTGGGATGAAGATTTCTCACACCGGCTTTATTGCTGACCCGAGTGAGCTTTTGCTTCTTGGGTACATTCCTTTTGGAATGTAGCCGAGTAGTCTTTCAGGTTTAGAGATTTTGAGCTGCATTACTGGAGTTTCGCTAATGAGCTAGCCATGCCAGTCTTCTCCGGGTTAGATTTTTATTTGTTTCAGATGTTTAGTTCATGCTGCTATTTGTTTCTGTTATTATTGAATTCTCACGTCCCGAGTTTTGGGGGAAACGGATAATCCTACATGGCTTTTTGGGATTTTCGTTTCCTTCGAAAATCGGGGCGTGACAGCAGTGGAGTAGGTATGTTGTTTGGGCCATGACGATTGCTGATGTGGTGGTTTGGTAACACTGTAGGATTGAGTGGATGCTTCCTGCATTCTCGCCAGGGACAAAGCTTGAGTAAGAGTGGTTGGTTTGAAAAGTTGAACCATGGATTTAATGTTGCTCTTTAGTCAACTCAATAAGCTAAGGACGAAGTATTGTTCATCTAGGTGGCGATTGTGTGCCAACATTAGTGAGCGTAACTCCTCAAAATTATCAAAGTAATCGTTAACAGTTCCATGTTGATGAAGTTTATTAAAAGAGTCAACAAAGTTGTCAAACATAGCCTCTTCAAAATGCTCACAGAGGTCATTGCAAAACTGCTTCCATTGAAGTATTTCTTTCCCTACATGGTAATCAAGAAACCATAGGTCCGCCTTACCCGATAGGTGGATCGAAGCCATACTAACCTTGTTAGCCTTTGAAACTTGAAAAAATTCGAAGTACCTCTCGCATTTTTCACCCATGATTTGGGATTTACGCCGTCGAAATAAGCGAAATCCAATTTGGGAAGTCGATGGAACATACCTTGGCTCTCCCAGTGATTTTGGGAGTTGGATCGGTGATCCATATGGCCAGAGATCGGAGTAGTGGAGGTAGTCGGTTCCGTCGCTCGGACTGGAGTAGGAGGATTTTGAATCAACTGGATGAGTTGAACCTCGACTCGATTCATTTTTCTTGACCTTCATGAGCTAGAGCCAACTTTTTGATTTCGCCTTTTAAGAACTCAATTTGTCTGGCGGTTACGTTCTGGTTCTTCGTCGTTTCCCTCATGAACTGTTCTGCTTCCTTCGCCCTTGTTTCCATGGCTTGCAGTGGTGATGCTCAGTCCACAGTTCCAAATGATCGACACTGCTCGGATACCAAATGTCAGAGTTGTGACTTGTGTTCAAGCAATCGAAGAACAAGGGAAGATAAACTCTATTGAATACGAAAGAAAGGATTACAAAGGCTAATGCTCAGTCTGATCTTAGAATTGGCCCTTACTTACAACTTCTTCTTTTTCTCTGTTTTGCATCTGTTTCTATTTAACTACAGTGGAGTAACCGAAATTCAAATTAATTCAAATTTAAACTGTTTGAATAACAACCTTATTACAAGTGTCTAACCCATGTGCTTAATAACAACCTGAAAGGGTAATATTACTTATTTGCTCTTTAATTCAAATTTAAACTGTTTGAATTTGGCGCTCTGGCACCATTTGTATTTGGCATTTTCAGCTTTTGGTATTTGATATTCCAGCTCAATTGAATATATGACAGCTGAATTAGTAAATACGAGTGCTATCTTATCAATAGATCACTGTCCACAGCTATTGACTTCAAAGTTACTATGGAGGTTTGGACAAGTACGCCTCCTATTTATTTACAGTTACATATATTTGGATATCCTGCTTATTTCCATATTAAGGAAGATAAGATTGGTAAGTGAGCTAAGAAGGTCATCTTCTTAGGCTATCCAAATGGACTAAAGGGTAATCTATGGTGCCCGAAGGAAAATAAATTTGTGATAAGTAGAGATGTGACTTTTGATGAAAAGGTCATGGTTGGTGTGCATAAATTTCACATGTTGGGACACTCCGACAAATAACAGTGAACTCGGTGATATGTGGATAGTGATTGCCAGTAGGTAGAGCATATAGCTCCTAAGTTTTCTAGAATACTAGGTTCATCAAATTTAGGAACAGAGGCTACAAATGGTGATGTAGATCCAGATACAGATGATGAGGCTGAATTTGATACTGGATTACAAGTGTTGAGGTGGAAACTTCTTCAAGGAGTCTAATCAACAACTAGAAGTTGAACAAGTTGAACCATCCTTGGCAATAAGATGTGAGAGAAGACATACAAGACCCCCTAATCGATATGGCTACGAGGAACACATGTCTTGTGCTTTTATAGCTTATGATGAGGAAGAACCTACTTCATATAGGATGATGAAATTTTTTATAGTGTCTAATGGAAAAAAATGCTATGGATGAGGAGATGAACTCTCTTCACAAGAACAAAACATGGGAACTTGTTAGAGTTTCTAAGGTTAAGAAACCGATGGGCTGCAAGTGGGTTTTTACAGTGCAGAATGGTGTTCCAAGTTCTAATGAAAAATGCCAAATTCTAGACAGTCTGGGTTTGCTGTCTGGAGGGGCAAAAATACAATTTTAACCAGGGGCGGACCTAGGATTTTAGTCGAGGGGGGGCGAATGGAAAATACTTATTAGTTGATAATAGTAGTTATCAATGGTAAAGCCAATTTTTTTTTACCGAAGCTAGTAACTAATAAAAAAAAATTTAACTATAAAAAATACAATGCATATATCAAATTGGATCGAAGTGTAGTCAATTTTAAGCCAAAATAAGATCACTATTGATAACCTTAGCAAAGAGCAAACAAGCATAATAACTAGAATATATAACTAATATCACAAAAGAGTTTGTCTAGGCAGCCAGACTTTAAAGCCATTTTTTGCCAGGCTAGAGCATTTTTACACCTTTACCCATTCTCTTTAAAATACAATCACAAACATTATCTATAGAAGGGATAGAAATGTAAAAAACTTAAAACCCGACCAAAAAGTGGCTATAAAGCATGTTTGTCTAGAATTGAGAATTACAAAATAATTAGGATAAGTTCTAGGTGAAGCTAAAAAAAAATTTGAAATTTGCGAATCTAATATGATCATAATACAATTTCAAAGAAAAAATAGTTTATATGAGGCTCAAATTTTATACGAGTTGGCTAATGGTATATATTTTCATTGAATTCTATCGTTATTATTTTAGATATTAATTTTAAATATTTTTTTGTTAGGGATTTAATATTACTTGTGAAAAACAATTCATTTATTTAATGTTAATAAATTTTTATTAAACTAACACTACACCATATTGGCATTTTTTGTAACAACCCTCAAAACAGTATCACTTTTGAAGTGTAACAATTCACCTAACAACTTTACACATTTTCACAAACAAAATGATACAATAATAGTATCACCATGAAGAGTATGATTATAAAAGTGATATTATTCATGGTGATCCAACTTATTGTATCATTTTTTTTTTGTTACTGTTTTTCATTTTTTGACTAAATTTAGTTTTGATTTGAAATTGTTTGGTGAATTGTAACATCTCAAAAGTGATACTGAGAGTTGTTACAAAAGTGCCAATTTGGTGTAGTGTAAACATTTTTTAATGTTTGCTTACTAATAAAATTGCATTGAAAATAAAATAAAAAAATGCACTCAAAGAGTATTGAACTCGGGTCTTTTACTAAAAGTGATAAACCTCCAACCACTACACCAACAAAGACATGTTTGAATATTTTCATAAACGATTAACATATTGTATTCTACATTATATAATCGATTTTTTAAGACTAAAATATATATACTCAAAATATTTTAAAAGTTGAGGGGGGGCAACTTATAAAAATTTATAAAAATACCCTTCCCCTATATAAAAGATTTTATAAAAATACCCTTCCCCTATATAAATTTATAAAAATACCAACACATAAATTTATAGGATATCCGATAAATTTATAAAAATACCCTTCCCCTATATAAAAGATTTTTTTTTTTTTTTTGAAAGGCAAGCAGGGTTTTTATAGGATCCCAGAACCCATAAAGATGCCGCAAGCTGAGTTTGAACCCATGACCTAGTGGTACCATCCGCCAAGCTCTAACCGTTGAGCTGTCATGCCATTGGCCCCTATATAAAAGATTAAACCCTCTCACACGCAGAGACAAAGCACTCTCGTTTCTCCTCACAGCGAAGTCGTCCCCTTCCCTTCTTCTCTCACAGCGAAGGCCACCCTATCTGTACTACTTTGATCTCCGTGGTCTTTCAGTCTGTTTGGTTGATATTGTTCTCTACTTATTATAGTTCCAACACTCCCATTCTTAAAACATGTACTTACCATGAGCAATAACCCAGCCTTCTTCATCACTAGTCCCTTTGTTTCCTTCCAAATTGCAGGAACAGGTTATTTTAGCTTTCTTTTGTTTAGGACATGCATTGGGGGTGTGACCGTTCCTGCACATTGTAAACACATAGCTGGTCTCCAAGAGTATTATACTTCCACCTTTCTAACTATTTTTTTTTTTTTTTTTGGAAAGCAAGCAAAGGTTTTAAGGATCCCCAAACCTTATATTACTAATAGCAACTGGAATTAATTTGGGTAAGTTGCTATTGACATCTACTTCCACACCACAAAAAACTCTAGCAAACGCCAACCTTGTTCGTTGTTCTATAGCTTTGTCAAGCATTAACGGGTTACCCTATTGCACTGACAATTCATTGCAGCTTCTCTGGGTTCCATATGAACAATTATCTAAATTTGATGGATATTCAACCTGTTAACGTGATCATGTATGTTCTTGAACATGATCAGATGCAAATCACAAAGATATTTCTAGATTGCCTTCTGCTAATTCGGAAGCATCTCAACCTCCTCAATTACAAGTGCAAATAAGGAGATCCAATGAGGATATAAGATCTACTATTTGGGATGATTATGTAGTTTATCTCGATGCGTACGAGTTTGATATAGGAATGGAAAATAATCATATCGATTTTCTTCAAGCAAAACAAAGTGTTCACTCTTCAAATTGGATGAATGCTATATTAGATGGGTTAAAGTCTATGGATGACAACAACGTTTGGGATCTTGTTGAGTTACCTAAGGGGGTAAAACCAATTGGATGCAAATGGGTTTTTAAAACCAAACATGATTCCAAAGCTAACATCGAAAGATATAAGACGCATCTTGTCACTAAAGACTTTACTCAAAAAGGAAGCCATTTATTATAAAAAGATTTTCTCCCCAGTTTCTACAAAAGACATACTCTTTTAGAATTATTATGGCCCTTGTAGCTCATTATGATTTAAAGTTACATCAGATGGATGTCAAGATTGCATTTCTAAATGAAAATGTTGCATAAACTATTTAGATGAAACAATCACATGGTTTTGAGATTAAAGACTAAGAACATAAAATTTGCAAATTAACGAAATTCATCCATGCCTTAAAGCAGACATTTCGTCAATGGTATAAAAATGTTTGATCAAGTAATTTCTTTTTTCAATTTTAAGAAAAATACGGTTGATCAATGTGTTTATTAGGGTTGAACAAAAAATGACCATACCGATTAAACCGATCGAATTGATCAAAACTGAATCGATCAGTTCGGTTTCGTTTTAAAAATGTTGGTTCAATTTTTGATTTTATGTGATTTTAACCAAAAAACCGAACCGACTGAATATATATAAGAATATATATATTTATATACAAATTATATAAAATGTTTAAAATAGTCAGTGGGTTCGGATTATTTCGGCTTTAGTCTGTCAATTCGATTTATAGTTTACCTAAATTAAAATCGGTTCGGTTTCGATTTTGGTTCAGTTTTCTTAATGGTAAGTTCGGTTTGAGTTTGAAAATTTTGAATGTGACAAAAGTCGGTTTGGGTGAAAAATCGAACCGTCGGTTTGATTTTCAACCCTAGTATATTTATCATAAGATTAGTGGAAGCAAATTTATTATTTTTTCTAGTGCTTGATGAAATCCTACTTGAAAATTGTGTCATAAGTTTATTTATTTCAAAAAAATGTGTTATTAAGATTTTTGTTATAGCATATCTTGTGATAGGCATGCAGACTATTTGCATTGATCACATAGTATTATTGGTCTATCACACTATATATTTGTTGAATTGGCACTTGATAGGTTCTTTACACTAGTGATAAGTTGAGTTTGCTTTAATGTCCAAAAAATGATTCATATGAAAGGAATACATGAAAATTATCTCTCATGCGTAGATAGTAGAGAGTATAGTCTATCATAAAATTTATCCATATTAGAATATTATTTATATTATTGGAATGTTTGGCAGATATTTCAAATTGAAGAATTATCACTAAGCAACTGTTGTTACATTATTTTAAAATAACACAAGTTTATGCTCAGATGCTAAGGATCTAATCAATTAGATTAGATATTCAAGTTAAATATTTTTAGTGTACCACCTAGATGAAATCTTTGTTTAATGTAAAGCATGTGATCAAACATTATGGTAAAAGAATTTTTATTCAAGACTTCATTCTATAGGCTTTATTGAAAAACATTCTGAAATAAAGCCGCTGATTTATTCAGAGAATGACACTAGTTCATTTTAAATTATATCGACTTAAATTTTTATTTATTTTTTTTAGAGAAAAAGTTCAGAGTCATCTTATGACAATTGAGTTTATTGTTACATATCTCACTATGTATTATTTATTAAGGATGTAACACATAAAGTGTTCAACAAACATGTAGCTCGTTTATGGTGTGGTTACTTCTTATGATGTTCCTTATCAATGGGAGTCTATATTACCATGTTTAATTGTCATTGGTGATCATCTTAGTTTCTTGATGATTCTAAAATAAAGATTTCTACTTTTTCAATTATGGTTGCACGTGTACAATTTAACTAAGTAGAATAAGGCGATTCAATTTTGAATCATAAGGTAGGACCAGTTGAAAAATGGATATGATCAGGGATCACATTACATGTCATTTTCATGCTACACATCTATGTTTTGATCTATGTCGTTGATTGTATTGGTATTTATGTCTACGGATGGATCCAACCACGATAAATGTGGTGAAGGCCGCTATGATTCTATATTGTTATTTTCAATGAACCAAGTTGTATTGAGACGAAACTCACAACTCTCGATAGTCAAGTTTTGAGCTCATAAAGTTTTACAATGTATAATTTATGTAACCCCAGTGAGAGATTGTTAGAAAATTCCCTTAAGATGGATCTATAGAGCTTATAGTACTATACATTGTAGACTGTTGAACTACAGATGAGTGGTGTTTGATTAGACCCGATTAGTTGTGATCATTAAGAAACAAAATTAGGGTGATAAATAAGTTTCTAATTATATATTTTATGTCTTGACATGTATTACTAAATTGAGTATGGCGGTCATTTATGTGTAGATATCAATTTAAGTCTCACTATAATTCTATTATTGATGATGAGCTAATAATATAATTAGGGTTCTATATACAGTTGAGGTCTCCACTCCAAACTTAATTCTCTATCTCCTATTTTTCTCATCTGGTTTCACAAACACAAGATAAAGGTTTTGGAGGTGGAATATCTCTCCATTGCATGTTGCTAATTCATAAGTATTGCTACAAGGATATTCTTTATCGATTGCGACTTCAGGTACGCATTGATTAAAGTTTTTCTTCATTGATTATTGACATGAGGTCTTGGTTTAAGATCTGTTAGATTCCTACAACCTATTCTATGCAGTACACTAAATTTGAACACTCACCCCTTCAACCTTGACTTTGATTTGCTTGCATGCTCATGAGATATGGCAATAGATGCTAGAGAAATTGGCTCGAATTCCACTCTAGATGCCATTGAATGAATCATTTTTTGATGGTCATAAGTGAGTGATGCCTTAAACAAGTTTGTAAGGCCATCCTGTATAGTGTTCTTACATACCAAAAAAAGACAGAAGTAATTGCGTCCTTTGGCTTCATTGTGCTTTAATGATGAAGTAGGCATCACTATTGGAAGCAAATGATCATCAGCCCATTGAAATATATTTAGAATTTGGTCTATGAAGGAGTAATCATCTCCAAGTGCATGGTTGAGCTTGAAAACCAAAGCCATCGAACCTTTATGAGTTGGATACTTGAACAAATGGACTACCCATAAGGGTATGCCCTCTTAATATAGCTTGTGTGCAAGTTTCATCAAATATTCTTCGAAGATCTCTTGGTACTTCATTTGTGACAAGTGGTCTAGAAATGTGGGGACTTTTATATGATCATCAACTTTGACATCCACTCACTACAACAAAAAGCAAAATTAGCTACGGCAATTAGCGACGGTTTTTTAAAACCGTCGCTAAAATTTCTGCTACGGTTTTGGGTACATAAATCAATTTAACCGTCGCTAACCGTTTTGCGACGGGTAAAAACTGTCGCTAATACGAACATTAGCGACGGCATTCCGACCGTAGCTAATGTTTAGAAATTTTTTTGTTAGCTACGGTCCAAAAACCGACGCTAACGTGATTTTTAAAAAAAAAAATTTTAAAAACAAATCAGCGACGGCCATACAACCGTAGCTAATGTTTCTGTGATTTTAAAAAAAAAAAATATGTGAAAACACCTTAGCGACGGCATGATAACCGTAGCTAATGTGAATTTTAAAAATAAAATTTTACAAAAGAGCTTAGCGACGGTATAACGGCCGTAGCTAATGTGATTTTTTAAAAACAAAAAAAATAAAAAAGAGCTTAGCGACGGTTGTATAACCGTAGCTAACATGATTTTTTTTTAAAAAAATAACAAACTAATTAGCGACGGTAATACAGCCGTAGCTAAGATTTTTTTGTGATTTAAAAAAAAATATATTAAAAGACCTTAGCGACGGCTTGAGAACCGTAGCTAATGTGATTTTTTAAAAACAAAAAAAAAAATTAAAAAGAGCTTAGCGACGGTTGTATAACCGTAGCTAACATGATTTTTTAAAAAAAATATAACAAACTAATTAGCGACGGTAATACAGCCGTAGCTAATATTTTTTTGTGATTTAAAAAAAAATATATATTAAAAGACCTTAGCGACGGCTTGAAGACCGTAGCTAATGTGATTTTTTAAAAACAAAAAAAAATTTTAAAAAGAGCTTAGCGACGGTTTTCTAACCGTAGCTAACATGATTTTTTTAAAAAAAATATAACAAACTAATTAGCGACGGTAATACAGCCGTAGCTAAGATTTTTTGTGATTTAAAAAAAATATATATTAAAAGACCTTAGCGACGGCTTTAGGACCGTAGCTAATGTGATTTTTAAAAAAAATTACAAAAAGAGCTTAGCGACGGTAGGCTAACCGTAGCTAACGTGATTTTTTTAAAAAAATATAACAAACTAAGTAGTGACGGCAATACAGCCGTAGCTAAGGTTTTTTGTGATTTTTTAAAAAATATATGAAAACACCCTAGCGACAGCGTGATAGCCGTAGCTAATGTGATTTTTCTAAAAAAAAAAATTTACAAAAAAGCGTAGCGACGGCATTGTGACTGTAGCTAAGGTTTAGAAATTTTTTGTTAGCTACGGTCCACATACCGTCGCTAATGTGATTTTTAGAAAAAAAATATTATAAGAAAGCAATGTACCGACTGTTGTAGGGTCGTAGCTAATGTTTAAATTTTTTTTTTTTTTTAGCCACGGTCCAAATATTGTCGCTAATGCATTTTTTTAAAAAAATTATAAGAAATCAATATAGCGACGACACTAGGGCCGTAGCTAACGTTTACAATTTTTTTTTTGTTAGCCACGGTCAAAATATCGTAGCTAAATGTGAATTTTTTTTAAATTATATATAAATAAAACTCAGTAGCCACGGTTCTCTACCATAGCTAATTCTTTTTTTTTAATTATATAAAAAAATAGATATATATTTATAAACTGGATAAAATCACCAATAATCCATTACCTTCCAGTCCAGTTAGGAGAACTGGCTTTTACTCAGGCGACCCGGGTTCGAATCTTGCCAATGAAACCTTTTTTTTATATTAAAATTTTTATCTTAGCGACGGCAAAGTGTCGTGGCTAATGAGTTTTATATTTTTTTTTATAAAAACCAATTAGGCACGGCAATTGGCCGTAGCTAATCTCTTTAGTTTAATATTTTTTTTTTAGCTAACCAATTAGCAACGGTTTGTTGCCCTCGCTAATATAAAAAATGAAAAACGAATATCTTTGTATAATTGAGCCAGGTCTCTATGCTCTTATTTCTGATCCACCAAGCATTTCCAGAAATCTGTTTTCTGCAGATCAACAATATGTAGAAGCAGACCTTTCCAAAACTAGGGAATTCTATGAATTCATCCTAGTCGATTCAGACTCTGTTGCAATCACACACCACCGTGACTCAAACTCAAAGATTACCTTCTCCAAATGTCAGATCTTCAAGGTCATGACTGAAGCAGATTGGGGCCAAATACCCCGTTATCATAAGAAGTTCTCCCAGAACTTCACTCCTCAATCCTACAGTTACCTTGACTACAAGAATGCGTGGTCAAGAGCCTTTCTTGTTGAATCTCAAAATAGTGGCCATTCTTGGTTCTTCCTTTTTTGCAAAGAAGATCAAAGAATATCAGAGAAGATCAAAGAAGATCAGATCAGATCAGATCAGATCAAATCAAAGAAGATCAGATCAAATAAGATCAAAGAAGACCAAAGAAGATCAGATAAAAAAATATCAAAGAAGTTCAGAGAAGATCAGATCAGATCAAAGAAGATCAAAGAAGTTAAAAGTAGATCAAAGAGATTTAGATTAAATCAGATCAGATCAAAGAAGATCAAAGAAGTTAAAAGTAGATCGAAGAAGATTAGATCAAAGAAGATCAGATCAAATAAGATCAGATCAGATCAAAGAAGATCAAATAAGATCAGAGAAGATCAAGGAAGATCAGATCAAAGAATATCAAATAAGATCGAAGAAGATCAAAGAAGACCAAAGAAGATCAAAGAAGATCAGATCAAAAAAGATCAAAGAAGATCAAAGAAAATCAAAGAAGTTCAAAGAAGATCAAAGAAGATCAGAGAAGATCAGATCAAAGAATATCAAATAAGATCAAAGAAGATCAGATCAAATCAAATCAAAGATGATAAGATCAAATAAGATCAAAGAAGACCAAAGTAGATCAGATAAAAAAAGATCAAAGAAGATCAGAGAAGTTCAAAGAAGATCAGATAAAAAAGATCAAAGAAGTTCAAAGAAGATCAAAGAATATCAGAGAAGATCAGATCAAAGAATATCAAATAAGATCAAAGAAGATCAGATCGGATCAAATCAAAGAAGATCAGATCAAATAAGATCAAAGAAGACCAAAGAAGATCAAATAAAAAAATATCAAAGAAGTTCAGAGAAGATCAGATCAAAGAAGATCAAAGAAGTTAAAAGTAGATCAAAGAGATTAGATTAAATCAGATCAGATCAGATCAGATCAAAGAAGATCAAAGAAGTTAAAAGTAGATCAAAGAAGATCACATCAGATCAAAGAAGATCAAATAAGATCAGAGAAGATCAAGGAAGATCAGATCAAAGAATATCAAATAAGATCGAAGAAGATCAAAGAAGACCAAAGAAGATCAAAGAAGATCAGATCAAAAAAGATCAAAGAAGATCAAAGAAAATCAAAGAAGTTCAAAGAAGATCAAATAAGATTAGAGAAGATCAGATCAAAGAATATCAAATAAGATCAAAGAAGATCAGATCAGATCAAAGAAGATCAAATCAGATCAAATCAAATAAGATCAGATCAAAAAAGACCAAAGAAGATCAGATAAAAAAAGATCAAAGAAGTTCAGAGAAGATCAGATCAAAGAAGATCAGATCAGATCAAAGAAGATCAAAATAGTTAAAAGTAGATCAAATAAGTTAAAAGTAGATCAAAGAGATTAGATTAAATCAGATCAGATCAGATCAAAGAAGTTAAAAGTAGATCAAAGAAGATTAGATCAAAGAAGATCAGATCAAATAAGATCAGATAAAATAAGATCAGATCAGATCAAAGAAGATCAAATAAGATCAGAGAAGATCAAGGAAGATCAGATCAAAGAATATCAAATAAGATCGAAGAAGATCAAAGAAGACCAAAGAAGATCAAAGAAGATCAGATATAAAAAGATCAAAGAAGATCAAAGAAAATCAAAGAAGTTCAAAAAAGATCAAAGAAGATCAGAGAAGATTAGAGAAGATCAAATCAAAAAATATCAAATAAGATCAAAGAAGATCAGATCAGATCAAATCAAAGATGATAAGATCAAAGAAGATCAAAGAAGACCAAAGTAGATCAGATAAAAAAAGATCAGATAAGTTCAAAGAAGATCAGATAAAAAAAGATCAAAGAAGTTCAAAGAAGATCAAAGAATATCAGAGAAGATCAGATCAAAGAATATCAAATAAGATCAAAGAAGATCAAAGAAGATCAAATCAAAGAAGATCAGATCAAATAAGATCAAAGAAGACTAAAGAAGATCATATAAAAAAATATCAAAGAAGTTCTGAGAAGATCAGATCAAAGAAGATCAGATCAGATCAAAGAAGATCAAAGAAGTTAAAAGTAGATCAAAAAGATTAGATTAAATCAGATCAGATCAGATCAAAGAAGTTAAAAGTAGATCAAAGAAGATTAGATCAAAGAAGATCGGATCAAATAAGATCAGATCAGATCAGATCAAAGAAGATCAAATAAGATCAGAGAAGATCAAGGAAGATCAGATCAAAGAATATCAAATAAGATCAAAGAAGACCAAAGAAGATCAAAGAAGATCAGATCAAAAAAGATCAAAGAAGATCAAAGAAAATCAAAGAAGTTCAAAGAAGATCAAAGAAGATCAGAGAAGATCAGAGAAGATCAGATCAAAGAATATCAAAGAAGATCAGATCAGATCAAATCAAAGATGATAAGATCAAAGAAGATTAAAGAAGACCAAAGTAGATCAGATAAAAAAAGATCAAAGAAGATCAGAGAAGTTCAAAGAAGATCAGATAAAAAAAGATTAAAGAAGTTCAAAGAAGATCAAAGAATATCAGAGAAGATTAGATCAAAGAATATCAAATAAGATCAAAGAAGATCAGATCAGATCAAAGAAGATCAGATCAGATCAAAGAAGATCAGATCAAATCAAATCAAATCAAAGAAGATCAGATCAAATAAGATCAAAGAAGACCAAAGAAGATCAGATAAAAAAATATCAAAGAAGTTCAGAGAAGATCAGATCAAAGAAGATCAAAGAAGTTAAAAGTAGATCAAAGAGATTAGATTAAATCAGATCAGATCAGATCAGATCAAAGAAGATCAAATAAGATCAGAGAAGATCAAGTAAGATCAGATCAAAGAATATCAAATACGATCGAAGAAGATCAAAGAAGACCAAAGAAGATCAGATCAAAAAAGATCAAAAAAGATCAAAGAAAATCAAAGAAGATCAAAGAAGTTCAAAGAAGATCAAAGAAGATCAAAGAAGATCAGAGAAGATCAGAGAATATCAGATCAAAGAATATCAAATAAGATCAAAGAAGATCAGATTAGAAACAAAAAAAAGAGCTAATGTGATTTTTTAAAAACAAAAAAAATTAAAAAAGAGCTTAGCGACGGTAGTCTAACCGTAGCTAAAATGATTTTTTTTTAAAAAATATAGTAAACTAATTAGCGACGGTAATACAGCCGTAGCTAAGATTTTTTTGTGATTTAAAAAAAATATATTTTAAAGACCTTAGCGACGGCTTGCAGACCGTAGCTAATGTGATTTTTTAAAAGCAAAAAAAAAATAAAAAAAGAGCTTAGCGACGGTTGTATAACCGTAGCTAACATGATTTTTTTTAAAAAAATATAACAAACTAATTAGCGACGGTAATACAGCCGTAGCTAATATTTTTTTGTGATTTTAAAAAAAAATATATTAAAAGACCTTAGCGACGGCTTGAAGACCGTAGCTAATGTGAATTTTTAAAAACAAAAAAAAAATTAAAAAAGAGCTTAGCGACAGTTTTATAACCGTAGCTAACATGATTTTTTTTTTAAAAAAAATATAACAAACTAATTAGCGACGGTAATACAACTGTAGCTAAGATTTTTTGTGATTTTTTAAAAAAAATATATTAAAAGACCTAATTGATTTTTTTTAAAAAAAACATTAAAGATTTTTAAAAAAAAACTAAAGAGGTTAGCGACGGCTTAATTGCCGTCGCTAATTGGTTTTTTTTTAAAAAAAAAAAACTAAAGAGGTTAGCGACGGCCTAATTGCCGTCGCTAATTGGTTTTTAAAAAAATTTTCACCGATCAGCGTGAAATCTCATCTCAACCGTTAATAACACAAAAAAATTTAGCTCAATCCAACGCACTAAACCAAACCACGTCATCGATCCGCGTGAAACTAACACAACCAATCCCTTTCAATTACCTTTCTCTATATAAATTTCAATTTTTTCTACAAACCAACTTAAATAAAAATTTTCTCTCAAAATTTTTTTTCTCTCATCTTCCAGAGAAGAAACCCACTGAGGAGAAGTCCGCCGCTTCCTCGACACCGATCTCGGCCTCCTCTCTCTCCCCTCCCTTCATCCGCCGCCGCTCTCTCGGAGATCTGAGATCTGAGACCTGAGATCTCTGATATCTCGGATCTCGGATCTCGGAGATCTGAGACCTCAGATCTCTGATATCTCGGATCTCGGAGATCTGAGACCTCAGATCTCTGATATCTCGGATCTCGGAGATCTGAGACCTGAGATCTCGGAGATCTTGGAGATCTGAGATCTCTGATATCTCTGATCTCGGAGATCTGAAAAATCTGAGTTCTCGAGATCTGAAATCTCAGATCTCGGAGAGATCTCCGATATTTTTTAAATATATATATATATATTTTAAAAATCTCAGAGATCTCGGAGAAATCTGATCTTTTAAAAAAAATCTCGGAGAAATCTGATCTTTTAAAAAAATCTCAGAGATCTCGGAGAAATCTCAGATCTCGGAGATCTCGAAAAAATATATATATATATTTTTTAAAAACCATTTAGCGACGGCATTTGCTAGAATAAAAAAAAATTTTAATTTTTTTTTAAAATCAGTTAGCCACGGCCAAAATGCCGTCGCTAAAATAAAAAAAAAATGGTAAATTTTTTTTTAAAAATCAGTTAGCCACGGCCAAAATGCCGTCGCTAAAATAAAAAAATTTTAATTTTTTTTTTAAAAAATCAGTTAGCCACGGCCAAAATGCCGTCGCTAAAATAAAAAAAAAATTAATTTTTTTTTTTAAATCAGTTAGCCACGGCCAAAATGCCGTCACTAAAATAAAAAAAATTTTAAATTTTTTTTAAAAAAAATCAGTTAGCCACGGTCAAAATGCCGTTGCTAAAATAAAAAAATTTTAAATTTTTTTTTAAAATCAGTTAGCCACGGCAAAATGCTGTCGCTAAATTAATAAAAAATTTAAATTTTTTTTTTTAAAAATCAGTTAGCGACGGATATTTTACACTTTAGCGACGGTTTTATCCCGTGGCTAATTAGCCACGGCTATTTTGCCGTCGCTGAATCAAATAGCGACGATAAATCTAGCTACGGGATAGCGACGGATGTGGTGCCGTCGCTGATTCCTTTTAGCTACGGTTTTAGCTCAATCAGCGACGGTTTTTAGCCGTCGCTGATGTCCATTTTTTTTGTAGTGACTTTTTTCCATCTACAAACGCCTTTCTCGTTAGTACGAATGATGGAAGAGAAATGAACATTGAGCTGTATGAACTTATTGCAAAGAAAATGAATTATTTGGTGGTCGGTGAAATGCATTTTTAGCTAAAAATTGCAAAAAAAAAGTTAATGATAAAGAGTAGAAGTAGCAAAGATTTCAGATAGCGGGCTTAGAGGTGGGTACATTTTTTCTTCTTCTTCAGTCACTCTCTCTATGTATTTTGCTTGAATGCAACATCATATAAAACATTTGAGCTTTGTACTTTGGTGGTATTTGTTTATTTTAAGTACTTAGAAGCTAATTTTTAACTGGAGTTAGAAGTTCTAAATGAGCTTCTGAATGAACTATTTGTTTTGCTTCTGAATGAGTTGTTGATTAGAAGTTGTAAAATTAAAATGTGTTTGTTTTTAGGTGTTGACTTGAAGTTTTTTTTGCTCACCACCACAACTCCAACCACCCACCACAAACCACCAACATTAAACCCATTTTTCACATTTTTCTTTCTTCCAAATACCATTGAGATTTGTTTCCACCACTACCAGAAATGACTCTATATCCCTCTTTATTCCTCATATAATCTTCAATAGATATGAAAATAAAGTGAAAAAAAAAGAAGATGAAGAGGTGGAGAAAAAAAGGAGTGGTTGTAGAGGAGATGTGTAACAACAATCATTATGAATTTATTGTGAGGTTATTATTGAAATAAATTTTCATTGAGTACTCAGTGCTAAATTATCAACATCCCCCATAGTGCTTGCTCCAATCAGAACTTCAACTTCTGATTATAACTAAAAACAAACACTTTTTTTTAAAATGTCCCGTGTCTTATTAAGGGGGTATATTCAATTAAGGATTTTAATGGATTGTGAAGGATTTTAAAACTCTTGAATTTTAAAGAATTTCAATGGATTTTAATAGATTTTACAAAATCCACATAGATTTTGATGGATTATAAAGGATTGGATTTTGATGAATTTTAAAGGATTCTTATGAATTTCTATGGATTATTATAAATTTGTTATTAGTCATAGTAAAGCCATGAAAAAACACTGCCTACTGAAGGACCGTTATAGTTACGGCCGCCGTTCACCAGGGCTTCAATCGCCGGCTCTTCTGTCATTAGGTTACCAACTTCCCTTCATGCTCATCTCACGACGAGGTACTGCAGAAAAAAAACTGCAAAATCCGATCTAGGTACTGTAGTGTTTGAACCCTGCGAATTGCGTGAAAGTAGGATACTCCAAATTTGTGGGTCAAAGAATCATTATTTGGGACATGCCCTGCTGAAATCAGTTCCTCACCTAATTTCAATAGATCTCTACTGTGATACTCTTGTGTGGGCGGACCTGAGGGGGAGGGGGAGGGTGAGGGTTGGAGCCCAATAGTCCCAACAAGCCTGTGGATTCCAAGAGGGGTTGGACGAGCTACTCAAGGGGGATCATAGTCCCACATCGCCTGGGTGCGGGAGGGTGATGTGCTTTATATGTACGAATTTGGCTCTACATGATACAACGCGTTTTAAAGTCGTGCGGGCCGGTTTGGGCCCAGAGCGAACAATATTGTGTCATGTGGACCGGGTCGTTACAGAATGGTATCAGAGCTTGGCCCAGCCGAAAGTGTACCGATGTGGACGTTGGGCCTGTGTGGCCAACGAGGACGTTGGGCTCCAAAGGGAGGTGGACTGTGATACCCTTGTGTGGGCGGACCTGAGGGGGAGGGTGAGGGTGAGGGTTGGAGCCCAATAGGCCCAACAGGCCTGTGGATCTGAAGAGGGGTTGGACGAGCTACTCAAGGGGGATCATAGTCCTACATTGCCTGGGTGCGGGAGGGTGATGTGCTTTATATGTACGAGTTTGGCTCTACATGATACAACGCGTTTTAAAGCCGTGCGGGCCAGTTTGGGCCCAGAGCGGACAATATTGTGTCATGTGGACCGGGTCGTTACATCTACGGCCTTTGGGTGAGATCCATCTCTAGAGAAAAAACATGAATTTTTACATCAACCTCTACCTAATTACAGCTAAGCTCTTTGTTATAACGTTGCTAAACATTATTGCCCTGACCTTAGCTACATTTTCCCACATCCCTTTGGCAGCATAGATATTGGATAGCAATATACAATTCGATTCCATTTGGGGTTCAAGCTCATAGAGTTTTCTTGCAGCCTTTTCTCCCATTTACACATTTTCGTGCCTGCAACTCATCCAACTCTGTCCCAATTTTGATTACAAGATAATGAATTTTCTTGTAATATTTTTTCTTTCTAATAGGAATGTAAATAATCCGATGGATTTGGAGCAAAAAATGATACAAAAATTTTTGAAAAGTTTTAGTATTTTTCTCATACTTCATTATTGCAGTAATACTTAAGATGCTAGAGTATGAGAAATTCTTATTATCTAAACCAAAAACCTGAGAAGCTGATTAAAGGCAGTGACATTTATAGTAAGAATCAACCAAAGTGTTGTAAATGGCAAGTGTTGATCCATCACCCAATTTAACAATATGGGTTTGAATCTGAATGACAATATTTTCGTGAGACAGTTCATCAAACAAATACCGTGTTTCAACTACACCATAGCAAAAGAACACGGACAAAAGATGAAAATGGCATCCAAAATCACAAATCTGAAAGCCTCATTGAAATGCTAAATGTTATGTGTTCTGCAATAGTAAGTATGCATGTATGGATGTTAATGAGTTTGATTGTGACAGGGATGCATGGTGGAATTAGTGGGTACAATAGTTGTTTAGATATTAAACTGTTGTATTTGTTCATCTTTTCGCTTTTAATCGTAATCATAGATGTATGCAAAAAAAATAAAAAATTACTCCTTCCCTATTCCTAGTCTTATTATTTGCCTGTGTACTTTTTGCTTGCAATCAATTCAAAGCTATTGGGCACTGACATTGGTTTTGGTAGGAGGGATAAATTCGTAAAAAGCGGATGATGGGTTCAATTGAGATTGAGATGGGAATATTTATTGATCTTCGCCATAAAAAACAAGAATCCTAGAAGGAGAGAGGGAGAATACAAATCCGTTGAAATACGAGGGAGAGTGTTGGATTTGAAATTACTCTTGTTATTTATATTTTTCACGTACAAATCTTTCAAAATTCACAACTTTAACAAATCCATCAAAATCAACTATTTTTTAATGCCCCTGTTTTTTATGGACTTTTGAAAAACATGAATTGAATACCCTGATTTTGATGGATTTTAAAACAATCTTTTTAATTTCATATTGAATACCATTGGATTTAGATAGATTATTTCAAATACTTAATTGAATATCCCTGAAATATAAAATTCTTAATTGAATACACCCCCTTTAGACATCTGAGTAAATAACGCTTAAATGTCCCTATCGAATTTTAATTTCAGTAGGTGTTAGCTTTAACAGAAATTCTAAATGTCGAAGAAGTGGGCGAGGAAAACAGCGAGGGAAGGGCGATGGAGGGGTGGTCCCGAGGGGGATGGACGGTCCCACCCCCTCCACCGCCCTCCCCTCGCTGGTTTCCTCGACAGCTAGCAAAGCTCTAGCTTTAAATTGAATTTCTAATTTAGTACGATACAATCAAAACACTTTAATATGGATAGTAGGAATTGGCTAAACAATAAATATTGTCCAGTGAGCAACTACAGTCTATTATTCAGTTATTTAAATTGCGCTATGTAGCTTTCGCTCAGTAACAACCTAACTTTCGGAGGTTGTTGTCTCCCCCCATGTGCAAGGCTTTATTATGTTTTTGTTCAAGTAGAAACTATTACTTCTATGTCAGGTCTATCTGTTCGTTGGTATACCGTATGGGGTGTTTATGCTATAGGAAGCACCTGTTGGATTGTCTTATGTTTCGTTACGAGTCTGGTGGTATTATCAGTGTCATCTATCTAGACTTGAATGCCTTGTGTCATCTGTTTATGATAATAATTATTCCATGTTTTTATTATTAAAAAAAAAAAAACCTAACTTTCGGAGGTGGTGATACAGAGGAGATAAATGGTGAGGTGTTCTCTTAATAAAGAGTAATTCTAGGTGTCGAGGAAACCAGCGAGGAAATGAGCGAGGGGAGGGAGGTGGCGGGGTGGGGACCGTTCACCTCCCTCGGGATGTGCACACCAAAAAAGATGGCACGCATTCCGAGGGAGGTGAACGGTCCCCACCCCGCCACCTCCCTCCCCTCGCTCATTTCCTCGCTGGTTTCCTTGACACCTAGAATTTCTCCTTAATAAATACTTCCGTAAACAGAGTTCGATCATAATCACTCATCTCAACACCATCACAAAGTACTTTTGTGCCTTATTAATTCAATGCAAAGTTGCATGCCTTATAAGAGGAAAAAATAAATTTGAAGACCATACAATTATACAAAGTTTTCATCCTGTCTATGCATGCAAGGGCGGTAAGTAACAACCTCCGGGGGGATTCACTGAGCTTAATTGTATTACAGGGCAATATAAACCACGGCTATGGGATATTGAATTCTCATCGAACAAATCAAAGTGCAATGTAAATAGAACGAAAGAAATCATGTATGGAGTGAGTATATATAGAGTTAGGATTACATTTGCGGAAGAAAATGGAATAGCATATTAACCGCGAAAAGAGTAGCATTAATTTACATGAAAATCAGACCTTCTACTACGTAGAAATATAAAAAGCTACATAAATAATAGGAAATACCTCATTGATCGTGAAAGAGCTCAAAATGTTGGGGATGATATGTCTTCATTTGCAGATTTCAGCAAAGATGTTTTCGAAAGCCTCATTCATGCAAGAAAGAAAATGTTTGGAATCAATGAAATTCTTTTCCACTGTTCTGTTGCCACCAGCTTCATCTCTATCTCCCATGCATGTAACTAATTATAGTGAAAAGGAATTTCTTTAGGATTTAAGTTCTAAATACATGTTTTGAAAGATATCATGTATCAATGTTGGAGATAAAGCTTTTCCCTGTGCATTTTGTAATCTTCTTGATTGATTTATTTGTAATAAAGGTTCGAGGGTACTCTTATAAGCTTCGTTTACCCTTAAAAAAACTGAGTCCTTCTTGCATGAGAGATGAAAAAGAAATGTGATTCATTAGTAATACACTGACTATACAGTTCTTTCTTTCATTTTTTTTTTTTGTTTTTTAAACTTATAATATAAATAAATAAATAAAATCCCCATAAGATTTTCAAAGTTTCTTATCATGTCCACTTAATTGTTAAAATTGGGAACTCTTTCACTTTTGTTGTGCAGTCGAAACCTAGAGGATATGGAGCGGGCCCTAGCTGATTGAGACTTATATTGGTATATGACAAGTTTATCAGAAATTCTAGGGAGCGGGGATGGGTGTAACCACCCATTTTCCTTGAGATGAGTGAAACCATTTCGAAATGCGCAGCATCACTTATCTCGAGAGGGATGAGTGTTTAAACTAAGGAATTTAATACAACTAAATTCAAATTAATGCAATCATTAATCAAGGGTGTACAACAAATTTAATACTTTCTTAAATGACGATGATGTTATTGTCCCATCCTCGGTCTACATTTAATTGATTCTCATGTCTATCATTCTTACTTGTGATTATATTCATGCATGCCCATGCCTAGGCCGCCATCAAATTTCTCAAAGCTTCACATCAGGTTCCATTTGGCGACTTAATGGTTTGGAGGCCACCTAAAAGAGTTTTGCTAATGGTACGTGCCTCATAATTAAAGAACTACCTCAATCTCAACTACTAATGGCATGAATTATATTAGCATCTAATTTCTTCCCTATAACTTCACATGAAGATGGATGTTGAGTTTAATTTCTCCTCCAAATATTAGGTAGGCATCACGAAAAAATATCAAACACCCTCACTCACATGGAACAAACCTCGCGGAGCCTTTAGTATTTACTCCCTTATAAATTAGGACAATGACACCCAAAAATATTCAACCAAAAAATGCTCGATAAATTTATTACAATGCCTACCCTCCTCTTGAAGAAACAGTAGCGTTTATGATCATCTGTAGCAAATAAAGAGCTGGTGGATGACAGACACCGGCCAGTGGTGGTTTTGTCTGTCATAATTTTTTTTCCAGCAATATCTATCACATTTTGATCAATTTTGGTTGATTATTGGACACATGATTTTGATAGAGAATTTATGAACTACGTACGACATGGAAGTGTGGTCCATATTTTGATGTCGAAAAGTCTCACACCGACCAAAATAAATAACCAATGTCAGTTACGTAACCGGATCAATTTCTTGAGCTCGAATACACACTTTTTTTTTTTTTTTTAAAAATTAAACCTTCAGTGGGAAGGGGCAGCTATGGGATGCCAGACCTTTATAACTTGTCAAAACAGCACACATCACAAAACTTGCCTATCCAACCTGCATATCCAGCCTATCATCATAAAACTGGCTACCCATCACCATGACAAACATACGCCATATTTGACCTATCGAGCAACACCAACCCTGTCGAATACACACCTTACCCATCACCATTCCTATCCCATCCCATTCATTTGGGATAGGGATGGGATAGACCTTATCCCGATCTCGTCTCATTCCAAATGGGTTCGAAACGGGATGAGTGAGTACTAAATAGTCTATTAATGAAAAATACAAAAAAATTCAACACAAATTGCTCACACATCAATAATGTCAAATTTATATACATACAACTATCATGGTAACAATATTAAATGTAGTGTAAAATTTATGGTACAATGAGCTTACAATTTTTTTATGTTAAGCATCATTTGTGTGTACACTAATCAATAGTTGTACATATAACTTATAGTACAGAACTAAAACAAACCATCATTTGGCTTTACTGTCTTAAAAAATAATTGTCCTTTGACCAATCTAAAATATGAAAAAGTATCAATTTTCATGGGTTTTATTTAACCTAAAATATTCAAACTTAAGTTCTTATCTAAATAAAGAGTATCAAATCAAACAAGTTTTCAAATAGTAGATGTTTTGATTTAATTTAAACACATTTTAAATTTTCTTTAGAAGAGTAGTTTGATTTAAATTAATAATAATAAATATTAAATAAATAAGTTTGTGACGAGATGGGTGAGATTGAAAATTTTCATCCTGATCTGGATGACTTTGATCAATCTCAAAATGACTAAAAAAAATCGGGACGGGATCGGAATTGGAATCACGGGATAAGATGCCAACCCCTAGTCTACGTCATAATTTGTGGTACATGGGTATGCATTCGCGTGACCCCATTAAAATTATTTAAAAAAAAAAAAAAACTTAACTTTTTGAAAACAGGAAACTTCAAACTATTCTGACTTTAATTCTCAAACTATTCTTGTACTTTCCTTCTTGTAGATGTAAATAAATCTTGAATTTGGGTTCAGGTATGTTAAGTGCAAACCCTATATATTCTAATATAATAATCTTTCACAAATCCAGGGCTAACCTGGACAGAATGATATACTATTACTAATTCAAGAAATGCCATTATGTACAATTAGATTTCCTGAACTATGCTAGCCCGAGGGAGTTCTTCGCGTTTGTTCAACTTTTCTTTTTGTGTGGTTAACTTGCGATTCATATTTTGTTTGCTCATGTACTCATATTGGTTAGTGTATGTAAAAAAAGTTGAACCTAAAAACCATAATCCGACCTTTCAACATGTAACTTTATCCTAAAATTCATGGCAACTATAAATTGGTTCAGCAAAGTTGTTTGTTTTAAATCCAAGAAAGGAATGAGACCAAATTAACTTTTCGCGAATTTAGGGTCTCCCTTGGATATGCTCTAAAGCCTTGGCTATCATGTGTCAACAATTCACGAAATTAATGGAATAGTCCTATGTATTGTATACCTTCACTTGTCATCCTGGGTAATAATTAGAAATTGGGTTTGATGAGTTCGACCAGTGTGGGGTATCTGAGGTCTTTTGATCTCTGTCGGACTCAATTTGGAACCATACCCAATCCAATAAAATTCAGATCAGGATCCGGGTCTGACTTCGGATCTATATCAAAACCTGAAATATAATAATCATTTGCATGACAAGAGTGTATCGAAGCGTGCATTTGAGTGGATCAAGTTTAACCATAACTTCATTAGTGAAATATTAAGGAATAAAATCTCGTTAAACCGTTTGAATTCTTTTAAAAGTATGTAAGATTTCTGGATGCATGTTCATTGCACACCTATTTCACTTATCTAAAAATTTCGTAATACATCTAATTGATATTTTTGTAACAACTTCAAAACAATATCACTTTTGAGCTGAAACAGTCTACTAAACAATTTTACAAATTTGCAAAACCACAAAGTGATACAAAAATTGTATCACCATGAAAAGCATGGTGCTATAAGTAATACTATTCATGGTAATGTAATTTGTTGTATCAATTTTTTTTGTGAAACTACTGAATTTAGTTTTGACTTAAAATTATTTAGTAGAGTGTTACATCTAAAAAATAATACTGTTATTTGGGGTTGTTACAAAAAATGTGCAGAAATTCTAATTGTCGAGGAAACCAGCGAGGGAGGGAGGGAGGACCCTCCATCCCCCTCGCAATGTGTGCATGGGATGGGAGACACGCATCGCGAGGGGGATGGAGGGTCCTCCCTCCTCCCTCGCTGTTTTCCTCGCTGGTTTCCTCGCCAGTTAGACAAGCTCAAAAATGTGTGTAGTGTAGGTAAATTGATTTTTTTAAGGTAAATCTATGAACTGTCCTTTTTCTAGCTTTCATCTTTAGATATAAAATTTTGAACTCACCATCTTCACTTTGAGAGTCCCTTTCTTAAATGTTAACAAGTATATAAATGTATTGTAGAGCTCTTTGGATAGAAACATAAGCTCCACATTCCACAAAAATATGGCCTTCAAAGAAACCCTATTAGCTAAATCAGAAGTAGAAGAAGATGGAGCAAGAACAATGATACCAATGAGCCCCTCCTCACAACTCATTAGTACTAACGAACTCTCCATTTACATCCTTGGCATAGCTGAGTCTCAAATCCCAATTGATCATACTAAAATCCTACCAGAATTAAGAGGTAAACTTCTGCACGTAAACATGCGCTTCTCCTCATTGGTAATGGAAGACAAAGAAGGCAAGAAATGGTGGAAACCGGTCAAAGTTCAGGTCGAAGATCATGTTGTCATTCCTACATTTTCTGAAGGCCTAGCACCCGGCGAATATGTCAAACACTTTGAAGAGTATATGACAATGATATCTTCGGAACATCTCCCTATGGACCGTCCATTGTGGCAGTTGCACATATTTAAGTACCCAACGCTGGGTGCTGCTGGGACTTTAGCATTCCGAATGCACCATGCACTTGGTGATGGGTTTTCGATCATGGGTGCTATATTTTCTTGCCTGAAAAGGGCTGATGATCCAACTCTTCCTCTCACTTTTCCATCTTCCTCAAAGTTGCCTAAAACGAATGACATTTACACAAAATTGTGTGACTTGTTCTCAATGTGCTTCAATACTACTACTGATTTTGCGCAAGGTGTGTTGCGCAGTACAGTTTTAGAGGACAGTCAAAGTGCAATTCGATCAGGGAATCCCCTTGTAGAGTACAAGCCAATGAACATTGCAAGGGCTACATTCTCCCTCACTGATATCAAGCAAGCTAAATCCATAATTGGAGCTGTAAGTTGCTTGCTTAACTATTAACTTTTCATTTTCTGTTTTCTTTTTAAACATCAATTATAATGCCAATTACTGTTAGCTTAATTAGTAAGACTTGTACTAAATGGTATAACTCGTTCAGGATTTGAACCCCGTTTACAGTTTTCATTTAAATTTTTTTACAATAAGTGTTATTTTTAGAGTTTTATATATTCATTTTTAATCTTGTATTGCATCTTATATAATCTTGTATTGCATCTTATATGATTGTTCTTTCTTTTTTCTTTAAACAGAGCGTAACTGAAATTGTTGTCGGGATAATATTCTATGGCGTCCATTTATACTCCCAAGCTGTAGAACGAATCTCAACAGGCTCAAGAAAGACCGCATTGATTGTATTGAACACAAGGATGTTGATTGGGTATCAGACCCTCGATGAAATGTTACAGAAGAACATGTGGGGAAATGGTTTTTCATTCATTCACCTTCCAATTCCTTCTTGCTCCAATGGAGAAAAAGTTGATCCAATCAGTTTTATTCACAAAGCACATAAAATTATAAAGAGAAATAGGAACTCCATGGCAGTTTATCTCAACAGTACTTTGTTGAAGTTGGTAGCCAGAATGAGAGGCTCAAAGGTCAGTAAACTGATCATCTAATTAATATGGCATCACTGAGCATCCATTAACTGAGTTTGCTATATTTGCAATGGGTCTCATTCACTAAAACACCTTCAAATGGCCGTAAAAGTTTTCAAAGATCTTAAATTTTTATAGACAAAATATTTAATACAAGGATATTATTAGGAAAATGCTAGGAAATCAGGGTGACGTGTCGTGATCTCGAAAGAATGATGAAATCCCCAAAGAATTTATGTGTATCTCGATATTGTAAAAAACCCCTCTGACAATGCCACATCATCCTGGTTGCAAAACTATAATTGATTCTCATTGTTCATGGCCCAAACTGTTAAGAATCCTTTTTTTTTTTTTTTTTTTTTTCGCAACCTGCGCTATATTGATAGATCTACTTTCTCCAATAGAAAAAATATATTGGACAACCAGATTAGGGGACCAAGGTGAGGTGGTTTGATTTGTCAAAGATGATGGATTCATCGGAGACAGGCTCAAGTGAATTATGAAGTCTAAACCTGATTTCCTAGAATCACAATGGATCGTTGGTAATCTCTTCGTCGAACCTGATCATTGCCTATAATGCAATGTAACATCTCTTTGGTATTTAGAATTACCAGACGCTTAGACATCTAAGGTTTGACACACCATTTGAGCGCATTGACGTATTTGTAGATTTGAAGTGTACCGGTGAGAAGTGGATCTTTATATATTTATTTCATGTTTGTTTCATTTTTTTGATATTTAAGTTTCATTTAATGTGTTTAATAGATTTACTTAATTGTTTTTTTTTTTTACATATATACATACTATCGAAATTCATTATATACATTTCATGTATTATTGAAATTTTTACGTTTTTTTTTTTTTTTTTTTTTACACATTAAAATATTTCTTAAAATCAGGAGACCGAAATTAAATCTAAAAACGAAATCACAATCCTTGCTCTTACCTATCTAATTGTTGATGATGATGGTGGGTGCAGGCAGCTTCAAAGTACATGGCTGCGACATTGAGGAACACAAGCTTCTTTATATCAAACTTGGTTGGTCCTATGGAGCAACTGGCCATAGGTGACCATCCTGTCAACAGTATTTACTTTGCTGTCACTGGAATTCCTCAGGTAGTTTTTTTTTTGTTTTTTAAGGATGTGATGAGTTTATCCTTCACAAGTGTGTCTCCCATGCTAGTGAAGAAATTAAGGAGGTACTAACTATTGTTGGATATTTTGATTTTGGATTTGCAGAGTGCCAACTTCACAGTACTGAGCTACATGGGAAACTTGACGATAGTCGCTACAGTGGAAAAGGAATTTTTCGATTCCGATTTGCTTACTTCTTCCTTGAATGAAGCTTTCAACAAGATTTTTCAAGAGGCTCGTAAAACAAACAAATCTGGCTGAGCAAATTTCTTTTTTGTTCTTGTTTCTTTAAATAAAGTGATAATGGCCTAATAATACTTGCAAAGTACGTACCCTCTAAAGAATTGTATCTTAGCAAATTACTACATGTGATAACATGAGTGTTTGAATAAGGTTTGTTTGAATAGACTATGTTTGTTTTATTTTTAATTTCTTGACACACTAATACATTATCAAAAGAGAACATCATAAGACAACCAGATCATGAAGTTCTAGGACAAATGATAAGATCACGACCCAACCCAACATATCGACACCCATAAACACCATAGAAAAACCTCACTACAAAAAAAAGGCTTTTAGGGACGTAGTCAAAATTGTCGCTATAGACAACATTTCGTCGCCATAAATATTGGGCGACAAAATATTAGTCGGGCAAAGGTTGTCGCCACAGCTCTGTCTTGCAAGCCTTTGCGCGACGAAAATAAATCTTCGTCGCTACAAAATCCTTTTGCGCGACGACACCAAAGATCGTTGCAAAAGGGTGCGTCGCGTAATACAATTTTGCGCGACGCTAATTTCGTCGCAAGAAATAGAATTGTTCTTCGTGCAAAATATACTTACGCGATTAACCATTTCGTCGCATTAAACTTTGTCGGCATAACTCAATCGTGACGATCCCTTTCGTCGCATTAGACTTTGTCGGCTTAACTCAATGGTGACGAACATTTCATCGCGCAAGATATTCTTTACGCGACAACAATATTCATCACTGTAATGTTGTCACACAGGTTCCGTCGATTCAAACACGCTTGATCTATTCTTATGCGACGAAAATTTTTGTTGCTTAAAGTTCTGTTTAATAATTTTGAAATCTTTTAATTCAAATATTTATTTTAATTAAATTTGAAATATTTATTAATTGAATCGTCTCATGCATAGAAAGGTTTTGCTAATTTCTTTAAATACTATTAACTTTACAAATTAATAATGTAAAATCATAATGTATCCATTAAAAATAAAAATTTTAAACCGTATTGTATAGTTACAAATTAAAAAAAGACATCAGTACATTTTTTAGGGATGTGGTGGCTGATGATGGTTTGTCGACAGTAGCGGGAGGCTCGACAAATTAATCCCCGACTGCTGGAGAGCCCCTAATAACATACTCCACCTAGTTGCCTCTTGTGCTTGTCGTTCCCCCTCCAGGGCTTCCCTCTCCGCCTCACGCGCTTTGGCAGCATTTAACTCATTCTATAATTCCTCCACTTTTGACTGTAATGATGAAACGATTCCGACTGATCGCTGCGAAGCTGAAGATGAGGTGTTGACCTCACAAACTTTAGCTTTTCCCATCCCCCGAACAATCTTTCTGGGTCTTGGACCTAGCGATTCCAATGTCTCCGTCAAAATATGTAATCCTGCATTAGGATCGTCCATTGTGAGCTGTTCCAACGAAGTTCCCGAAGGATGCTGCGAGGCCACTCGCTCCATGTAGGCATCCTGCCTCTCCACCATCGTTTCCTTGATTAAAAAAATTATTAAAAATTAATAACTTTTAAAACAACAGAAGTGACAACATGCAAAAAATGCAAAGAATAAAACTTACATGCAACTTCACGGCCACCTCATTGCCAGGTAGTGCATAAACATCCTTGAACATGTCGATTTCTGGGAATTTTGAACCCTCCTACAAAACATTGTTAAAATAATAAACCAACTAATATAAACATTTAATTGAATGTATTGACTAAAATTAAAATAATGAAATGAAACATATGAGTTCACTTACTAGACGTCGTTCCTCCACCCTGTAAGATAAGGGCAATGAACCAGAGTGATGTAAAATTTTCTTTTGACGTTGGTTCGCCTTGTTCGCCTCAGATCTTTTCTGTATAATTATTCCAAATATATATTAAACATATGCATTATTACATATATAAAAATAAATATGTTTATTTTAATTAAATAAAACGTTAATGCTTACCAGAAATGTGGGAGTTCGAAAATGATCGCACAACCACACCCACTCATCAGGCCTATGCTCCAATTCGATTGGGGGTTGTGCCTTAGCACTATCCACATCAGAAAACGTTTGGAAGTATCGGTAGAAATCATGCTTCCAATTCCTGTATCGATCCACGCACGTACCGGTGATATATTCATGAATGTTTGGATCATTCATGTCAAACTCAAAGTTAACCTGAAATTTTAAATAATATTTATTAGAGAATATTAAGGCCCAAAGAGATAAGTTATATCAAATCATGTAAAAATACAAGCATAAACATGCAAACCTTCAAAACTTTCTGCATTATAAAGATTTTAATTATTAAAGGTTGAGATGAATGACTAAAATTTACTGTGAGCGCATCCAACACCTCGGCCTGCGTCTCGGGCTTGACCTCACTCCAAGATGAGGATGTTATCGGGCAATGGTTGCGAATGATTGCACTGATGTCGTGCACCAACAAGCTATTAATCTTCGCCGATTTCTCAGGATGTGTGAGTGGAGAAGCTTACCCACCAAGTGGGCTTTTTTATCTATACAAAATTTCAAGAGATTGGCGAGATGGGTAACCTTGCTTTCCATTTTTTATTCAGAAATGAAAAGATGGGTGGGATGATTGGGTCATTTTGTGAAAACCCGGAGCACTAAACAATTTATAACGCAGCATGAGCATAAATAAAGCAAGCTTGTATGTTTAGCAAGAAAAGGAAACAAGAAGAAAATGAATGGATTGTTGTTAAGATTCAGTGAAGCAAAGTGAAAGCGTACTATCATGATTAGCCAACCAAACAATTAAAGCTTCAATTTTTATGAAAACCCATTGTAGAAACGATCTAAATCACAAAACTCCATGAAACAAGAGAGGAAATGAGATCTTACCTTCTCTACCAAGAGAGAAACTCAGAGATCGATGAGAAGCAATCACGAACTCAGAGATCGATGAGAAGCAATCACGAACTCAGAGATCTGAGTTCAAAGAAGCAATCACGAACCTAGATGAACTCAGAGAAGCAATCACGAACTCAGATGATCTCAAAGATGTTGCATCTGCTGTGATTTGGGGACGACAGAGTGAGAGGAGATGTGGGTTTGAGTTTTGATAAAATGGGTTTGAGTTTGCGCGAAGAAGCCTTTATCGCTATATATCAGAGAATTCGTCGCACCAGTATTCAAAATTTCACCCCAATTTTTTTGCCGCCAGAAGCACGCGACGGGTTTTTAAGAGGGGGGCATTTTGTGCGACGAACATCACATTTGTTTATTTTAGAGAAAAATTTTTATATCATTAGTTAATTAATTAATTGAACTTCGACATTCATTTAACAAATTTATGGTAAAAATTCATAGTATATTAACAAATTTAATTAAATGAACTAACAAAATACATAATATTATTAACATCTTGTAAACGACCTAACAAATTATATTCCTTCAAATGTATTTAATTTGAATCAGTAGAGTAATCACTTTCGACTTCTTCTTCAAATTCATCTGACATGGTTGCCTCAGATTCTCCAAAAACTCCATCTTTTGCACGTGATACTTCAACATCATATTCGTCATCAATCGAAGGAAGTTCGACAAATAACTCAAATGGTTGTTGGATAATGGGAATGCTTGAAGATGAATTCTCTTGATCAGCGGTGTCGTCATCACTGTGGTCATCAGAAGCCTTTTCAGGAATGTCCCATATACTTATGTGTTGGATCGCCTAGACTACTTTCCATCCACCACCGGCTTTAGGATCATTTAGATAAAAAATTTGTTTTGCCATAGTTGCCAAAATAAAAGGATCATGCTCGTACCAAAGTGTGTTTGTGTTCACACTTACTAGACCATATTCTCGTTTAATACGTGTGGGTTTGTATCAAACCAACGACACTTGAATAAAATCACCTG
Organism: Berberis vulgaris; assembly: GCA_963556465.1. Classification (NCBI taxonomy): domain Eukaryota; kingdom Viridiplantae; phylum Streptophyta; class Magnoliopsida; order Ranunculales; family Berberidaceae; genus Berberis; species Berberis vulgaris. Next base: position 9,566,051 of record OY747137.1, read on the forward strand.
GCAACGGTCTTTGTACAGTAATTGAATTACAAATGTCAGTTTACCATAGAAATCAACATCGGCGGTGTCGTCGTCCCCGCCAGGTACTGATACGCCGCTATTTTGAGTGTTCAAATTGTTGTCTCGCTCGATAACCTGAAACTTAACACCATTCACATAACAACCCGAAAATGTTTCAGATCGAATAGGACCTCTCGCCAGTTTTGACAATTCATCATCGTAAAGAGCCGAATTTACTTCCTTCAATTGTAACATCTATTAAAAGAAAAATTATATATATTCAGAATATGTTGAATACCAATTATAAAAAATGCAATATTATCAAATTTTCTTATAGTTATCAACTTACGTGTTTGCGAAACCATTCAGGAAACAATTGACGGTGCTTCTCAACCCGTAAATGTGCAGGATACTTACGCCTAATTAGTTCTTCATGCTCCTCCAAAAATGGCAAGGCCTCGTCACAATTGTTGAGTATGAACCAATGCACAACTTTCATGTCGTTATCGCTAAACTGATCATTTGTTGGTGGCTCACCAAACGGTCGTGCGAGTTGCACAAAAAAAGAAAGTGTCTCACTTCTAGTATCACCGTCATTATTTTGTTGAGTTCGGTTGAAGGACGTCTCAACATTATGGAGATACATTGCACAATAAGTAAGTGATTCATTTGCAATATATGCATCCACTATGGATCATTCGGGTCTTGCCCTGTTCCATACGTACCTTTTGTATGTGCCTAGTATTCTACAAAATATAAAAGATGTCAGACTCGTTACAATAAATGAAGAATAGTTAGAAAACAAGCATATGAGTTACCTTTCTATTGGGTACATCCACCGATAATTGACCGGCCCACCAAGCTTTGCCTCACCTGGTAAATGTATCATCAAGTGAATCATGCAAGTAAAAAATGTCGGAGGAGATATCTGTTCGAATTTGCATAAGATGTTAATAATATCGTCTTGCAACCTTTCTATATCCAATTTGTGCAGAGACTTTGCGCATAGCTGCTGGAAGAATCTCGACAATTCTGTAATAGGGCCAACAACACCCAATGGCAAAAATCCTCGAATAGCGACCGGAAGAAGATGTTGCAGTAGTACATGACAATCATGGCTCTTCAATCCCGACATTTTTCCATCACTTATTTTCATACAACGGGCAATATTAGATGCGTACCCATCTGGAAACTTCACAGAAGAAAAAAACTTAAAATTTTTTATCTTTACTGGTGGTTTAACTCCAAAATATGGATGTCCCTTTACCCATTTGTCACCGACTTTCATAAGCCATAACCGTTTCTTTATACCCATGTTCATACAATCTTCTCTCGCTTTCACAGTGTCCTTCGATGCCAAGAATTGTCCCAACCACACTATCACACACATTATGCATCACATCTAGGTTGTGCCTGATCTTTAATTTCGACCAGTACGGAAGCTCGAAGAATATACTCTTCTTCGTCCAGTTCAGATGTGTAGCTGACCTGTGCAAATTAGTATCACGATTATCGGGATGTTTGCCAATTTGACCAAATTTTAAGCTATTCAACTTAGCCAAAATTTCATCCCCCGACCATTCTCTAGGTCTAGTGTCGTTCTCCATTTTTCCATCAAATTCCACCTTATTTGTTCTCCACTCGTGATCCTGGGGCAACCATCTACGGTGACCCATATAACAAACCTTTCCCGCGTGCCAATCAGACGTTACATCATCGTTGCATATCAGACATGCCTTATAGCCCTGAGTACTCCAACCTGAAATATTTCCATAAGCAGGAAAATCATGTATAGTCCACATCACTGCTGCTCTCAACATAAACATTGTGTTGGTAGACTTATCAAATGTACATACACCATTTTTCCATAAGTCTTTTAACTCATCAACCAACGGCCGCAAATAAACATCAATGTCCTTTCCGGGATGACCGGGAATTAATAAAGGCATCATTGTAAATTCTTTTTTCATACTCATCCAAGGGGGCAAGTTATAAGGAACAACAACGACAGGCCAGGTGCTGTGAGTAGAGCTCATATTCTCGAACGGATTAAATCCATCAGTTGCAAGCCCCAATCTGACATTGCGCGGGTCTTCTACAAAATCGGGATACATAGTATCGAATGCTTTCCAAACCTCTCCATCAGCAGGATGTCTCAAAAAATCATCATCAACCCTTCCTTCCTTGTACCATCTCATATGACTCGCAGTGTGCGTCGACATGTACAGTCACTGCAATCTGGGCTTCAGTGGAAGATAACGCAAAACCTTTTGTGGAATTTTCTTCGTTTTATTACCAGAATTAAGCTTATATCTTGGCTCATTGCACACAGGGCATGCATCCATCCCTTCAATTTCCTTATAAAATAATGCACAATTGTATTTGCAAGCATGAATCTTTGATACCCCAAACCAAGACCATTCAACAATTTCTGCGCGTTACGATAATCCTCGGGCAAAACGTTTTCCTTCGGAAGCATCTGCTTCATTATTCCCATTAAATGAGAAAAACACTTATTTGACATATGATGTTTCACTTTGCAATGCATCAATTCCACAATGGCAGTAAGCAGGGAGAATTCTGTGCAACCGGGGGTATAATGCTTGTTGGGCTTGTTTCAACAGTCTTTCATAGTTTTCTAACTCTTCACTTTGCAGCATGTTGGGAGGTACGGTATCTCCTACCATATCATCAATGCCATCTTCGTTTATCGATGCATATGGATAAGCGTCATTTATTATACCCATAACTTGGTCATTATCATTCATGGACGTTTCTTCAATGTGCAGCACAAGTGGCTGGGAATTCGATGAAGTCGAACCAAATTCTCGTTGCTCCCCATGATAAATCCACCTCGTATAATTCTGAATCATCTCATACCTCCCCAAATGATATCGAACCATATTGAATGTCTGCCACAAACAATTGTTACAACATTGACACGGACACTTGATATGATTCGTCGTACCAATGACATGTGCCCTTGCAAACTCAATGAAGCTCTCGATCCCATTTAAATATTCATCACAACATTTGTCCTGATTTTGTATCCACTGTCTTCCCATTATGCCTGTTTTCAGTTTATAAACAAAACATGAGAATTCAAGAGAGTTAACGACACTAATGCGATTAGGTTTCAATGTGGAAAAATTTCAGCAGCATCTCAATTACAATTCTTCAAGTGGACGATGTAGATATTATTAATTAATAAATATCTAGTATGCCCTCGAAAAACAATGTGAGACACTCCTAAAAATTCACATGATAGCAACCTAATTTCATGAAATTTCAAAAAATAAAAAAATAAGCAATTTCCTCACCGTTTTCCAAGTGAAAGATAGAGACGATTGGAGGTGTGGTCGGCGTCAGCGATGCAAAGAGAAGACGAAGCCTAATTAAGTGCTGGAAGCTTGGAGTATATAGTGAGAGAAATCAATCGAGTGGAGAAAAAGAATAAAATTAGGAGAAAATAGTGAAAAACGCATATCTGATTATTCTAATTCGTGGAGAAGATGAGCAAGTCAGAGCTTGTGCGACGACACCGTTCGTCGCCCTGGGATGTTTTAGGCGATGAACCTGCTCGCTTTACGTGACGAATATTGGCTGTGAATACTTTATGCGACGAAGGTTTCCAGTTTGTCGCGTAAGATATTTTTAGGCGATGACAACGTTTGTCGCCCTAGGATGTTCAAGTTGGTCGTTCAAAGTGGCCGACACATAGCAATAGGTATTTTAGGGCGACAAAATATTTTGGTTTAAGCGACAATACTTTGTCGCTTAAATTTTAGGCGACGAAGGCTTCCTGTTCGTCGCGTAAGATATTTTGTAAATGAAGGTTTCCTGTCGTCGCATAAGATTTTGATGCGACGAAGGTTTTCAGTTCGTCGCGTAAGATATTTGATGCGACGACGGTTTCCAGGTCTTCGCGTAAGATATTTTTATGCGACCAAACAGTGTGTCCCCCGAGGATATTCAAGTTGGTCGTTCAAAGTGGTCGACACGTAGCCCTAGGTATTTTACGGTGACAAAATATTTGGCTTTAAGCGACGACACTTTGTCGCATATTAGGTATGCGACGAAGGCTTTAACGTCATCGCGAAAGAGGTTTTGACGCGACAAAACAGTTCGTCACGTTAAGTAGTTAGCTATTTTTTGTAATTGCGTGACGAAATTAAATATGTCGTCGCGCCAGGATAATTTTGAGCGACAAAACTTCCCTCGTCGTGCTACGAGTCGTCGCAAAAGGGGAATTTTTTAGCAGTGCCTCAATAGTGCCTTCACTGTTCCAGTCCTCTTCCACGAGCATTGTCAAACAAAATGCGTCCCAGTTCAACACTTAGAGGTTTGTCGAAAAACACCAGAAGGCCAGGAAACTTTTTTTTTAGGGTCTGCCTCTGAGATTTTAGAGGCCCAAAGTGTATTTGGGTAATGTTTAGGGTTTAGGGTGCATGCTCTCTTGCACTTTAAAGTCACCTTTTTTTTGTTTTTTTTGACATAAACTGAAATTTATGATTACTGAAAATCTATATTATAATTCAGAGTGATGTTTTACTATTCGTCACTGACTGAGACAAAGTTAAATCGAAAGGATTAGAGATAAAAGATGGTTACGATTGAAAGATAGGAAATATATTGAATTTGAGGGTTGAGATTATATTTCTATGATGACATATTCATAAATATAAAACATGTATAAGGGCAAAAATAATGAAAAACTTTTGAAAAAAGTTGGTGGAATGTACATGTGGTGAAGAGAGAAAATATTATGTTTTCCTTATAATAAAATGAAAATTATCATAACTATCTACATCGACGTCGGATTTTTGGTAAACTTAGTATCGGTGAAATGCATTTTTGAAGATCTTTCCAACAAAATCAATGATCAATACAAGCGCTAAAATTTAATAAATATATATTCTATAATTAAAAAAGACATCTTTGAGCTTAGATTAGGCGAGGATATGTGGGAAAACCGCATTGCTTGGAGAACCAAAATCCATGTAATTGACCCAGAAAATATCGAAAATGGGTTTTGATGATGATGGTGATATTCTATAATTAAAAAAACGTAAAATATATTTCACATCTTTAATATTTTTCAAATCAATGAGACAGGTCGATCATACCAGGAAAAAAATGAGTTGGGTATCTTAATGCACATTTAAACAAAAATCATAAACTTCATGTTTTGGCGAATTCAAAGACTGGGGGAGAACTCATTCTCGGCATTTAAATTTTTCCTCCAACTGATTCAAATTCGACCGAGTGCAACCCTAAAATTTATAATATAAATTTTTACCTTAGAGTAGGTTTACACTTCAATACTGATTGAAAACGAAAATGGGGATAATGACGGAGGTGTTGAATACAAAATATTTAGCAAAAAAAAAAAATTATGTGAAGTGCCAATGACACGGGCATACTCTAATAGAAGTACATAATAGGTTCAGTAGTAGTAATATTACAAGCATCTCAAGTACTTTCCAAAGATTAAACAGAAAATTAAGTTGAGAGCTTATGGTGATGTGATTGAATGAACTTTCCAAAGATTTGATGATGTGCTCCTTGCTTTGCAAGCCAGTCCGCCACAAAGTTAGCTTGGTGATAAATCTTTTGCGGTTTCAAATTGGAGATACTTTGCAATAATTTGAAGGAGTTCCAATACACCGGAGAAAGTTGGTGGTGGTTGTACCTCCTTTGGTTTGCCTTCCCAATCACACGAGAGCGTCCAATGTGACCTGAGAATCACATTGCACAACTAGATTTGTTAGACCAAGATTAATAACATGTTGATGATACCTTTTGAGGATTGCAAATTCCTCAGCCTCAAATGTTTGAGGCATTACCAATTAATGTAGCCATTTCCGCCACCAAGAAGTTCAACATTATGATCACACACCACACCACCCATCCAATGCCAACCTCACTCAGGTTGCCAAGGCTAAATCCATCAGGGTTGAGAGTTACCCAATTTGGTGGGGTGTTGGATTGAGACACTATTTTTGTTTTGTTTAAGCAGCTCTTTCTTACTTGTACAAGCTTAGCTTCATTTAAAGTTTTATGCACAAGAGCTTGAGGAGTAATGACTGCGAAAGAGTCAAGGATGTGTCGGTTAACTCCTCAAGCTCTTGTGCATTTAGGACCGAAAGCCCGGACCGAACCAACAACCGGACCGATCGGGTCGGTTCGGATCGGTTTTAATTAATTAAAAAGTTTTCGGTTATAAAAGCCCGGCCGGGCCCGAAGTTTCTGGTCCGGGCCTCGGTTTTCATTTCTGAAGCCCGTCGAACAACCGGCCCGGCCCGACTCCAGATAGAGAAATAAATGAGGAGCCTGTTTCCATTTTTTTGCCTTTCCTTTTTCTTCCTTTCTCCCTCATTTCTTCTCCAGAAATTCTAATTGTCGAGGAAACCAGCGAGGGAGGGAGGGAGAGCCACCTCCAACCTCGTCTCCTCCACCCCCGTCTTCCTCTCTCCCTCATTTCTTGACCCCCGCCACTTCAGTGAGAAAGCCAGCGCCACCCCGTCTCCTCCACCCCTGCCACTTCGCCATCTCGTCTCCTCCACCGCCACCCCCGCCACTTCAGTCTTCTGCGACCAGATTTGATGAAGATGATGGCAATAGGTTTGTTTCAGTTCTCGAAAATCTAATGAAGATCGAGATCTGATGAAGATGATGGGAATAGGTTTGTTTCAGTTCTCGAAGATCTGATGAAGATGAAGATGATGAAGATCTTGATCTGATGAAGATGGTCTGATGAAGATGAAGATGATCTGATGAAGATCAAGATCTGATCAAGATTTGATGAAGATCAAGATCAAGATCTGATCAAGACGACCCGACGCCTCTCAGATCTCGTGTTAATGAAGTAATTTTAGAAATCCAGAGTAGAAATCCAGATCTTGTTGAGTTCCCCTCCCTTCCCTGATCAGATCTGATCTCAGTTCTAGATCAGATCTTGATCAATCAGATCTGATCTCAGATCTTGATCAATCAGATCTGATCTCAGATCTTGATCAATCAGATCTTTGTAATTTTTTGTAATTTTTTATTGTATGGTCGAAGTCGAAGTATTTTTTGTTGATCCACCTTACAGACGAAGATCTTGTTGTATGTTTTTTTTTAAAATTATTTGATATAATTTTTGTACGTATTAATGAAGTTTTTTTTTTTACTGTACGAAGTATTTTTTTGATCTTATGACCGAGACCGGCCCGTAAATCGGTTAACCGGGACCTCGGTAACCCGGTCAACTCGGTCCGGTTTCGGGTCTCATAAACACGAGCCCAAATTTTCGAGCCGGTTTTCGATTTTTAGCTTTTGGGCCGATTACCGTACTTGCCCAGCCCTAGTTGTGGTTCTTCCACAGATGCCAAGAGATAGATGTAAGCAAGAAAAGTGCTTGTAATCCTTCCTGGCTGGAAAATGTTTGAAAGCATTATCAGAAAATGTGGGCAGCGAAAACCTTGTTGCGCGCGCAGCATACCACCAGACGATCTATTTTTTAATAGACACAAAATTTGAAATTAAAACTTGTAATGACATTCTATTATTACAAATTAAGGAGATCAACTCAAAAAAAAGTATAAAATAATGTTAAGTTCTTTTTAAAATGTTTACATCTGAACAATTATAATGATTCTTCCACCACATGAATAGTCAAGGAACAGTGAATTTGTATTCAGTCAATGGCTTTGCAATGACACCATATTGCGAAATAAAATTTTCAATAGTACCCAGTGAGACCAAGAAAACCTCGGAGCTGCTTAATATTTGTAGGAGTAGGCCAGTTGGTCATAGCAGCAATCTTCTGAGGGTCCGCCTCTACACCCTGAGCACTGATAATGTGGCCAAAGTATTCCAATTTCTCTTGAGCAAAAGAGCACTTGGATAATTTTAGAAACAAGCGGTGTTGGCGGAGAATGGTGAAGACAACGTGGAAGTGGTCTAAATGAATGGAGAGATTTGAACTGTAAATAAGGATGTCATCGAAGAAAACTAGGACATACTTCCGAAGAAGAGGCTGAAAATTTTGATTCATGAGAGCCTGAAAAGAGGCAGGTGCGTTAGTCAGTCCAAATGGCATCATCTTGAACTCAAAGTGGCCATGATGCATTTTAAAAGCTGTTTTGTGGATGTCGGGTGGGTGAACCAGAAGTTGGTGATACCCAGACCTTAAATCCAACTTAGAGAAGATAGTAGCACCATGAAGTTCATCAAGAAGCTCGTCTATTAGGGGCATAGGGAACTTGTCATTGATAGTAATCTCATTCAACTTTCTGTAGTCCATACAAAATTTTCAGGACCCATCCTTTTTTCTAACCAACAGGATAGGGGCAGCAAAAGGACTTTGAGAGTGTCGAATTAAACCAGATTCAAGCATTTTCTGTATTAGTTTCTCCACCACTGTTTTTTGCATATACGGGACCTTGTATGAATTTTGAGAGGGGGGATGATGGCCTGATTTTAATGGAATGTGGTGGTTGAGGGTACGGCTAGGTGAAAGTTCAGTAGGCTACTGAAATAGGTTACTGAAGGTGGAGATGAGATGCTGGACAGAAGGATCAGGTGGTGTAGGAGTATCAATAGTAGTGATGTGTGGATAGTGATTGCCAGTAGGTAGAGCATATAGCTCCTAAGTTTTCTAGAATACTAGGTTCATCAAATTTAGGAACAGAGGCTACAAATGGTGATGCAGATCCAGATACAGATGATGAGGCTGAATTTGATACTGGATTACAAGTGTTGAGGTGGAAACTTCTTCAAGGGGTCTAATCAACAACTAGAAGTTGAACAAGTTGAACCATCCTTGGCAATAAGATGTGAGAGAAGACATACAAAACCCCCTAATCGATATGGCTACAAGGAACAAGTGTCTTGTGCTTTTATAGCTTATGATGAGGAAGAACCTACTTCATATAGGATGATGAAATTTTTTATAGTGTCTAATGGAAAAAAAAGACCATGGATGAGGAGATGAACTCTCTTCAACAAAACATGGGAACTTATTAGAGTTTCTAAGGTTAAGAAACCGATAGGCTGCAAGTGGGTTTTCACAGTGCAGGATGGTGTTCCAAGTTTTAATGGAAAATGCCAAATTCTAGACAGCTTGGATTTGCTGCTGGAGAAGGTGTTTAAAGAGGGGGAGCAAAATTGTATTTTCACCCCCTCCCCCCCCCCCCCCCCCCCCCCTCAAACAGCAAACCAGGCAGCAGACCCAAGCCCTGTAGAATTGCTCATGGAAAATACAATAGTACTCATTACAAGGCAGGATTAGTTGCTAGGGTATGCATAAAAGGATGTGGGAATTTCAATCAAATTTTCTCTGGGGTGATAAAACACATTTATATCCGAACCCTATTATTGGTGGCGCAATAGGACATGAAGCTCGAGCAAATGGATGACAAGATTGCAATCTTGCATGGTGACTTGGAAGATGACATTTATATCTCTCAGTCAGAAGGTTATGGTGTTGCTGGCAAGGGATACTAGTGTGCAAGTTGAAAAAATCATTATGGGTTAAAACAGTTGCTTAGACAATGGTAACTTTGATTTGACAAGTTTATGGAGGAGCATAAGTATACACGGAGTAATTATGATCATTGTGTATTTCAGAAAATTGACTTACCTATCTCATACTTCATGGATGATATGCAAATTGCTTGCAAGAGTAAAAGTGAACTTGACAGTAGTTTATTTTGACGAGAAATTCAGTAAAGCAATCTATGCATGCATGTGCCACTATGTTGCAAATTATCATTTAGATGGTTTCATAGTGTAATTAGTGGTTTATTTTGATATTGGAAGTGTAGCAAGTAGTTTACGCTACAACAATTAAGGCATTTTTTAAGAAATTTTTTTTTTGACAAAAATTAAAATTTTTGTTGGAAAAAATTTATTATAGGCTTCGTGTTGGCATCCCGATAATTAAAGGTTTTTACCAAAGAATTACATTTTTTTGTTGGTAAAAACGGTTGATAAGTCAAGAAAATACGGTGTTGATAATACTGAAAACTACCAAATAAATTTATTGGTAAAAATCAAATATCGTTACCAATAAATTATTTTATTGTAAGAAAATTTTGTTTACCTATGATTTTTTTTTCTAAAAAAAGCATAGAATCTTCAAGAAACATTGTTGTGGGAAAATGTAACTACCTTTATCATAGAAATTTTTTGTTGATAAAATAAATGTATATCAACGAAAGTTGTCATAAATAGCGTTAACAATTACTAAAAAAATTATTTCCAATAAAAAAATTATATACCAAAACAACCATTCTCAGCTCTTATACGAGCCAATATATTATAAAATTATAAAATTAGTCTTCTTCATATGATAATGTTTGTTTAGGTCAGATGAAACCCATTGTCATCATACTTCTGGCCTTTTTACTACTCTTTGGATTGTAATAATTATAATTTGGTTTACTCAATCCAGCATATTATATAATAAAAGTGGAGTAGGTGCTGCTTTTAATTACTTATCTAACTTAATTAAGGATGTCTAATTAGTAGATGGCAAAATTTATACTGTGCGCCAAGACCAGTCAATTAGAGCCATGATCATGATCACCAAAATACAACGAAATAAGGTGTGATCGTTCTATCGTGGGTCAAGCTAGGATTATCAGGGTTGTCAGTTTTGTCAAACATCATGGGAAGACCTTAATTTTGGGGTCCAATACTATTTACATGATTCAGAATGTCCGGAGCTAATGATCTAGATCAGTACTCCATGAAGATTCAGCGAATATATTCAATTATTATGATTGCAGAGATTAAATCATTCTCGTTTGATACACAATTAAAAACTATGTTTCATACATACACAATTATGGGGCGGATTTGGTAAAGGGTCCCTGGATCTTGGGGCAGATGCGGATTTTCAATCTGTATCCGTTTATTAATCGGGGCGGATACGGATTTGGCCATATCCACCCCACGGATATCCGATAAATTTATAAAAATACCCTTTCCCTATATAAAAGATTAAACCCTCTCACACGCAGAGACAGAGCACTCTCGTTTCTCCTCACAGCGAAGTTGTCCCCTTCCCTTCTTCTCTCACAGCGAAGGCGGAGGCCGACCCTCGCTTTTTGTCGCCCCTTCTTCTCTCTCACAGCAAAGGCAGAGGCTGAAGGGTCGCCCTTTCTTTTCTCTCACAACGAAGGACCCTCCCTTCTTCTCTCTCACAGCGAAGGCCGAAGGGTTCTCACGGACACTCGAAGAAACCTCAGATCTAAAATCAAAGATCTCAGATCTGAGATATCAGATCTAATATCAGAGATCGATTTTTTTTTTTTTTTGTTATAATTTTTGTATGGTTCTTTGTAATTTTTGTAATTTCTTTGTAATTTTTGTATCTTTGTAATTTTTGTTATAATTTCTGTAGTTAGATAGATAACCGTAAACGAATTGGCGGATCGGGGCAGATATCCGCCAATCCGCACGGGGCGGTTACGGTTTTTAATAAAAATTGTAAATGGATTGGCAGGGCGGATTGGGGGATCCGTTATTCCTGACGGATCGGAGATGGATTTGCTCAAATCCGCCCCGCTGCCATCCCTATGTTCTGTCCCATCATCAAGTTGTACAAGTGAATCACATAGTATATGAATCCAGTCATCACATCATTCACAGTCTGCAAAAAAAAAAAAAAAGGGGTTCAATTAATTAATTAAATCAATGAAAGATATTATCTTTTTCTTATTAATATAAAGGTTTGATATCCTCGGGTATTGAATGTAGCTGTTTAGATGATCAGAGAAAAGCAGTCTTCATGCAAGGTGGAATTTTTTAAAATTCCATTGCTGACTGCCTGCCCATAGCAATTGTACTTTAAAAAAATACTAAAACAATGAAATTAAGGCTCAAATGCAGGTGAAACTTAAGATTGACTGTAACTTTATTTCTTGATTGGACTAACATTTCGTGGTTTTTGAATTGGATCTAAACACTAGCTAGGCTATCTCAAGGTTTCTGTTGGGGTTGAAGTCGAACTTTTTTTTTAAATCGTGGTTATCTTCAATAAACAAGTGTATAAATGGAAATACCTCATTTGATCATGCAAGAGCCCAAAACGTTGGGGATAAGGTGGGTTCATTTGCAAATTGCTCTCCAAGTCTTTTTGGCCCAATGGATTTCCTAAAATAGCCAAAATTTTAGGGGTCTCATGTAAGAAATTGCATGCTCCAATGGATTCCCTAAACCATTCATCATTTTAACTTGTCCCTAAATTTAGGGGCAACCAACCATCCCCTAAATTTTGAAATATTATTAAAATATTCCAAATCTTTAATTTCTAAAAATAAAATAAAAAAATCAAAACAAAAAAGAATAGGGGATGAAAAAGTAGAAGATATATTTAAATAATGATGAAAATGTTAAAATAGGGGATGTGATTGGAGTGATAAAGAAATAGGGGACCCCTAAATTTAATTTTTGGTTAAAATGGGGGATGGTTAATTCCCCATTTTAACTTTTACCATTGGAAATGCTCTTATGAGTCCTTGTTTATATTAGTATCTATGACCTTCACTTCCTCATTATCTGTACTTTGATCTCCGTGGTCTTTCAGTCTGTTTGGTTGATATTGTTCTCTACTTATTATAGTTCCAACACTCCCATTCTTAAAACATGTACTTACCATGAGCAATAACCCAGCCTTCTTCATCACTAGTCCCTTTGTTTCCTTCCAAATTGCAGGAACAGGTTATTTAGCTTTCTTTTGTTTAGGACATGCATTGGGGGTGTGACCGTTCATGCACATTGTAAACACATAGCTGGTCTCCAAGAGTATTATACTTCCACCTTTCTAACTATTTTTTTTTTTTTTTTTTTGGAAAGCAAGCAAAGGTTTTAAGGATCCCCAAACCTTATATTACTAATAGCAACTGGAATTAATTTGGGTAAGTTGCTATTGACATCTACTTCCACACCACAAAAAACTCTAGCAAATTCCAACCTTGTTCGTTGTTCTATAGCTTTGTCAAGCATTAACGGGTTACCCTATTGCACTGACAATTCATTGCAGCTTCTCTGGGTTCCATATGAACAATTATCTAAATTTGATGGATATTCAACCTGTTAACGTGATCATGTATGTTCTTGAACATGATCAGATGCAAATCACAAAGATATTTCTAGATTGCCTTCTGCTAAATCGGAAGCATCTCAACCTCCTCAATTACAAGTGCAAATAAGGAGATCCAATGAGGATATAAGATCTACTATTTGGGATGATTATGTAGTCTATCTCGATGCGTACGAGTTTGATATAGGAATGGAAAATAATCATATCGATTTTCTTCAAGCCAAACAATGTGTTCACTCTTCAAATTGGATGAATGCTATATTAGATGGGTTAAAGTCTATGGATGACAACAACGTTTGGGATCTTGTTGAGTTACCTAAGGGGGTAAAACCAATTGGATGCAAATGGGTTTTTAAAACCAAACATGATTCCAAAGCTAACATCGAAAGATATAAGACGCATCTTGTCACTAAAGACTTTACTCCAAAAGGAAGCCATTTATTATAAAAAGATTTTCTCTCCAGTTTCTACGAAAGACGTACTCTTTTAGAATTATTATGGCCCTTGTAGCTCATTATGATTTAAAGTTACATCAGATGGATGTCAAGATTGCATTTCTAAATGAAAATGTTGCATAAACTATTTAGATGAAACAATCACATGGTTTTGAGATTAAAGACTAAGAACATAAAATTTGCAAATTAACGAAATTCATCCATGCCTTAAAGCAGACATTTCGTCAATGGTATAAAAATGTTTGATCAAGTAATTTCTTTTTTCAATTTTAAGAAAAATACGGTTGATCAATGTGTTTATTAGGGTTGAACAAAAAACGATTAAACCGATCGAATTGATCAAAACTGAATCGATCAGTTCGGTTTCGTTTTAAAAACGTTGGTTCAATTTTTGATTTTATGTGATTTTAACCAACAAAACCGAACCGACTATATATATATATATATATATATATATATATATATATATATTTATATACAAATTATATAAAATGGTTAAAATAGTCAGTGGGTTCGGTTTATTTCGGCTTTAGTCTGTCAATTCGGTTTATAGTTTACCTAAATTAAAATCGGTTCGGTTTCGATTTTGGTTCAGTTTTCTTAATGGTAACTTCGTTTGAGTTTGAAAATTTTGAATGTAACAAAAGTCGGTTTGGGTGAAAAATCGAACCGTCGGTTTGATTTTCAACCCTAGTATATTTATCATAAGATTAGTGGAAGCAAATTTATTATTTTTTCTAGTGCTTGATGAAATCCTACTTGAAAATTGTGTCATTAGTTTATTTATTTCAACAAAATGTGTTATTAAGATTTTTGTTATAGCATATCTTGTGATAGGCATGCAGACTATTTGCATTGATTACATAGTATTATTGGTCTATCACACTATATATTTGTTGAATTGACACTTGATAGGTTCTTTACACTAGTGATAAGCTGAGTTTGCTTTAATGTCCAAAAAATGATTCATATGAAAGGAATACATGAATTATCTCTCATGCGTAGATAGTAGAGAGTATAGTCTATCATAAAATTTATCCATATTAGAATATTATTTATATTATTGGAATGTTTGGCAGACATTTCAAATTGAAGAATTATTACTAAGCAACTGTTGTTACATTATTTTAAAATAACACAAGTTTATGCTCACATGCTAAGGATCTAATCAATTAGATTAGATATTCAAGTTAAATATTTTTAGTGTACCACCTAGATGAAATCTTTGTTTAATGTAAAGCATGTGATCAAACATTATGGTTAAAGAATTTTTATTCAAGACTTCATTCTATAGGCTTTATTGAAAAACATTCTGAAATAAAGCCGCTGATTTATTCAGAGAATGACACTAGTTCATTTTAAATTATATCGACTTAAATTTTTATTTATTTTTTTTAAAGAAAAAGTTCAGAGTCATCTTATGACAATTGAGTTTATTGTTACATATCTCACTATGTATTATTTATTAAGGATGTAACACATAAAGTGTTCAACAAACATGTAGCTCGTTTATGGTGTGGTTACTTCTTATGATGTTCCTTATCAATGGGAGTCTATATTACCATGTTTAATTGTCATTGGTGATCATCTTAGTTTCTTGATGATTCTAAAATAAAGATTTCTACTTTTTCAATTATGGTTGCACGTGTACAGTTTAACTAAGTAGAATAAGGCGATTCAATTTTGAATCATAAGGTAGGACCAGTTGAAAAATGGATATGATCAGGGATCACATTACATGTCATTTTCATGCTACACATCCATGCTTTGATCTATGTCGTTGATTGTATTGGTATTTATGTCTACGGATGGGTCCAACCACGATAAATGTGGTGAAGGCTGTTATGATTCTATATTGTTATTTTCAATGAACCAAGTTGTTTTGAGACGAAACTCACAACTCTCGATAGTCAAGTTTTGAGCTCATAAAGTTTTACAATGTATAATTTATGTAACCCCAGTGAGAGATTGTTAGAAAATTCCCTTAAGATGGATCTATAGAGCTTATAGTACTATACATTGTAGACTGTTGAACTACAGATGAGTGGTGTTTGATTAGACCCGATTAGTTGTGATCATTAAGAAACAAAATTAGGGTGATAAATAAGTTTCTAATTATATATTTTATGTCTTGACATGTATTACTAAATTGAGTATGGCGGTCATTTATGTGTAGATATCAATTTAAGTCTCACTATAATTCTATTATTGATGATGAGCTAATAATATAATTAGGGTTCTATATACAGTTGAGGTCTCCACTCCAAACTTAATTCTCTATCTCCTATTTTTCTCATCTGGTTTCACAAACACAAGATAAAGGTTTTGGAGGTGGAATATCTCTCCATTGCATGTTGCTAATTCATAAGTATTGCTACAAGGATATTCTTTATCGATTGCGACTTCAGGTACGCATTGATTAAAGTTTTTCTTCATTGATTATTGACATGAGGTCTTGGTTTAAGATCTGTTAGATTCCTACAACCTATTCTATGCAGTACACTAAATTTGAACACTCACCCCTTCAACCTTGACTTTGATTTGCTTGCATGCTCATGAGATATGGCAATCGATGCTAGAGAAATTGGCTCGAATCCCACTCTAGATGCCATTGAATGAATCATTTTTTTATGGTCATAAGTGAGTGATGCCTTAAACAAGTTTGTAAGGCCATCCTGTATAGTGTTCTTACATACCAAAAAAAGACAGAAGTAATTGCGTCCCTTGGCTTCATTGTGTTTTAATGATGAAGTAGGCATCACTATTGGAAGCGAATGATCATCAGCCCATTGAAATATATTTAGAATTTGGTCTATGAAGGGGTAATCATCTCCAAGTGCATGGTTGAGCTTGAAAACCAAAGCCATCGAACCTTTATGAGTTGGATACTTGAACAAATGGACTACCCATAAGGGTATGCCCTCTGAATATAGCTTGTGTGCAAGTTTCATCAAATATTCTTCGAAGATCTCTTGGTACTTCATTTGTGACAAGTGGTCTAGAAATGTGGGGACTTTTATATGATCATCAACTTTGACATCCACTTTTTTCCATCTACAAACGCCTTTCTTGTTAGTACGAATGATGGAAGAGAAATGAACATTGAGCTGTATGAACTTATTGCAAAGAAAATGAATTATTTGGTGGTCGGTGAAATGCATTTTTAGCTAAAAATTGCAAAAGAAGTTAATGATAAAGAGTAGAAGTAGCAAAGATTTCAGATAGCGGGCTTAGAGGTGGGTACATTTTTTCTTCTTCTTCAGTCACTCTCTTTATATATTTTGCTTGAATGCAACATCATATAAAACATTTGAGCTTTGTACTTAGGTGGTATTTGTTTATTTTAAGTACTTAGAAGCTAATTTTTAACTGGAGTTAGAAGTTTTAAATGAGCTTCTTAATTAATGAACTGTTTGTTTTGCTTCTGAATGAGTTGTTGATTAGAAGTTGTAAAATTAAAATGTGTTTGTTTTTAGGTGTTGACTTGAAGTTTTTTTTGCTCACTACCACAACTCCAACCACCCACCACAAACCACCAACATTAAACCCATTTTTCTTTCTTCCAAATATCATTGAGATTTGTTTCCACCACTACCAGAAATGACTCTATATCCCTCTTTATTCCTCATATAATCTTCAATAGAGATGAAAATAAAGTGAAAGAAAAAGATGAAGATGTGGAGAAAAAAGGGTGGTTGTAGAGGAGATGTGTAACAACAATCATTATGAATTTATTGTGAGGTTATTATTGAAATAAATTTTCATTGAGTACTCAGTGCTAAATTATCAACACCCCCCATAGTGCTTGTTCCAATCAGAACTTCAACTTCTGATCATAACTAAAAACAAACACTTTTTTTTTAAATGTCCCGTGTCTTATTAAGGGGGTATATTCAATTAAGGATTTTAATGGATTGTGAAGGATTTTAAAACTCTTGAATTTTAAAGAATTTCAATGGATTTTAATATATTTTACAAAATCCACATAGATTTTGATGGATTATAAAGGATTGGATTTTGATGAATTTTAAAGGATTCTTATGAATTTCTATGGATTATTATAAATTTGTTATTAGTCATAGTAAAGCCATGAAAAAACATTGCCTACTGAAGAACCATTATAGTTACGGCCGCCGTTCACCAGGGCTTCGGTCGCCGGCTCTTCTGTCATTAGGTTACCAACTTCCCTTCATGCTCATGTCACGACGAGGTACTGCAGAAAAAAAAAATTGCAAAATCCCATCTAGGAACTGTAGTGTTTGAACCCTACGAATTGCGTGAAAGTAGGATACTCCAAATTTGTGGGTCAAAGAATCATTATTTGGGACATGCCCTGCTGAAATCAGTTCCTCACCTAATTTCAATAGATCTCTACTGTGATACCCTTGTGTGGGCGGACCTGAAGAGGAGGGGGAGGGTGAGGGTTGGAGTCCAATAGGCCTGTGGATTCCAAGAGGGGTTGGACGAGCTACTCAAGGGGGATCATAGTCCCACATCGCCTGGGTACGGGAGGGTGATGTGCTTTATATGTACGAATTTGGCTCTACATGATACAACGCGTTTTAAAGCCATGCGGGTCGATTTGGGCCCAGAGCGAACAATATTGTGTCATGTGGATCGGGTCGTTACAGAATGGTATCAGAGCCTGGCCCAGCCGGAAGTGTACCGATGTGGACGTTGGGCCTATGTGACCAACGAGGACGTTGGGCTCCAAAGGGAGGTGGACTGTGATACCCTTGTGTGGGCGGACCTGAGGGGGAGGGTGAGGGTGAGGGTTGGAGCCCAATAGGCCTAACAGGCCTGTGGATCTGAAGAGGGGTTGGACAAGCTACTCAAGGGGGATCATAGTCCTACATCGCCTGGGTGCGGGAGGGTGATGTGCTTTATATGTACGAGTTTGGCTCTACATGATACAACGCGTTTTAAAGCCGTGCGGGCCAGTTTGGGCCCAGAGCGAACAATATTGTGTCATGTGGACCGGGTCGTTACATCTACAGCCTTTGGGTGAGATCCATCTCTAGAGAAAAAACATGAATTTTTACATCAACCTCTACCTAATTACAGCCAAGCTCTTTGTTATAACGTTGCTAAACATTATTGCCCTGACCTTAACAACATTTTCCCACATCCCTTTGGCAGCATAGATATTGGATAGCAATATACAATTCGATTCCATTTGGGGTTCAAGCTCATAGAGTTTTCTTGCAGCCTTTTCTCTCATTTACACATTTTCGTGCCTGCAACTCATCCAACTCTGTCCCAATTTTGATTACAAGATAATGAATTTTCTTGTAATATTTTTTCTTTCTAATAGGAATGTAAATAATCCGATGGATTTGGAGCAAAAAATGATACAAAATTTTTTGAAAAGTTTTAGTATTTTTCTCATACTTCATTATTGCAGTAATACTTAAGATGCTAGAGTATGAGAAATTCTTATTATCTAAACCAAAAACCTGAGAAGCTGATTAAAGACAGTGACATTTATAGTAAAAATCAACCAAAGTGTTGTAAATGGCAAGTGTTGATCCATCACCCAATTTAACAATATGGGTTTGAATCTGAATGACAATATTTTCGTGAGACAGTTCATCAAACAAATAGCGTGTTTCAACTACACCATAGCAAAAGAACACGGACAAAATATGAAAATGGCATCCAAAATCACAAATCTGAAAGCCTCATTGAAATGCTAAATGTTATGTGTTCTGCAGTAGTAAGTATGCATGTATGGATATTAATGAGTTTGACTGTGACGGGGATGCATGGTGGAATTAGTGGGTACAATAGTTGTTTAGATATTAAACTGTTGTATTTGTTCATCTTTTTGCTTTTAATCGAAATCATAGATGTATGCAAAAAAAATAAAAAATTACTCCTTCCCTATTCCTAGTCTTATTCTTTGCCTGTGTACTTTTTGCTTGCAATCAATTCAAAGCTATTGGGCACTGACATTGGTTTTGGTAGGAGGGATAAATTCGTAAAAGGCGGATGATGGGTTCAATTGAGATTGAGATGGGAATATTTATTGATCTTCGCCATAAAAAACAAGAATCCTAGAAGGAGAGAGGGAGAATACAAATCCGTTAAAATATGAGGGAGAATGTTGGATTTGAAATTACTCTTGTTATTTATATTTTTCACGTACAAATCCTTCAAAGTTCACAACTTTAACAAATCCATCAAAATCAACTATTTTTTAATGCCTCTGTTTTTTATGGACTTTTGAAAAACATGAATTGAATACCCTGATTTTGATGGATTTTAAAACAATCTTTTTAATTTCATATTGAATACCATTGGATTTAGATAGATTATTTCAAATACTTAATTGAATATCCCTGAAATATAAAATTCTTAATTGAATACACCCCTTTTAGACATATGAGTAAATAACGCTTAAATGTCCCTACGGGATTTTAATTTCAGTAGGTGTTAGCTTTAAATTGAACTTCTAATTTAGTACGATACAATCAAAACACTTTAATTAATATGGATAGTAGGAATTGGCTAAACCACAATAAATATTGTCCAGTGAGCAACTACAGTCTATTATTCAATTATTTAAATTGCGCTATGTAGCTTTCGCTCAATAACAACCTAACTTTCGGAGGTGGTGATAAATGGTGAGGTGTTCTCTTAATAAATACTTCCGTAAACAGAGTTCGATTATAATCACTCATCTCAACACCATCACAAAGTACTATAGGAACCCCATTTTTCAACATAAATAAATGGAAGTGCAAGAAAGAACATATTTTCACAACAATTTATGATTTTTAAGCATCAAATCAAATGAGTTAATGAATAATAAATACTATTTAAACTAAGGAATTTAATACAACTAAATTCAAATTAATACTTTCTTAAATGACGATGATGTTATATGTATCGTCCCATCCTCGGTCTACATTTAATTGATATATTCCCATGTTTATCATTCTTAATTACTTGTGATTATATTCATGCATGCCCATGCCTAGGCCTAAATTTCTCAAAGCTTCACATCAGGTTCCATTTGTGATTTGGCGACTTAACCTAAAAGAGTTTCGCTAATGGTACGTGCCTCATAACTAAAGAACCACCTCAATCTCAACTACTAATGGCATGAATTATATTAGCATCTAATTTCTACCCTATAACTTCACATGAAGATGGATGTTGAGTTTAATTTCTCCTCCAAATATCATACACCCTCACTCACATGGAACAAACCTCGCGGAGCCTTTAGTACTTACTCCCTTATAAATTAGGACAATGACACCCAACAATATTCAACCAAAAAATGTTCGATAAATTTATTACAATGCCTACTACCCTCCTCTTGCAGAAACAGTAGCGTTTATGATCATCTGTAGCAAATAAAGAGCTGGTGGATGACAGACACCGGCCAGTGGTGGTTTTGCCTGTCATAATTTTTTTTTCCAGCAATATCTATCACATTTTGATCAACTTGGTTGATTATTGGACACATGATTTTGATAGAGAATTTATGAACTCCGACATGGAAGTGTGGTCCATATTTTGATGTCAAGAAGTCTCACATCCTAACCACATCGCATAAAGCACTGGAATTTGCCAAATGCAAAAGAGAAGATGGACTATTAATGGATGTATGATCATTGTTCAATTATTCTCTCTCGAGTACAACTCTCTTGGCTGTCGTGTGGGCTACGACTCTTGAGGAGTTTATAGTGTCATGTGATATGACCACATCGATCCAGTACAAACTTATATAAGATAACCTTTACCTAATCTTGTGGATACATTGCATTTTCCGCTTAAGATTTCTCCAAGTGAAAGAGTTTACGGTAGGGGTGGGCACGAGACGAGATTGGACGGGACGGACCTCATTTCTATTCCATCCCATTCATTTGGGATAGGGACGGGATCAGTGACGGAGCCAGGATTTTTGTCGAGGGGGGCGGAGTGATGTCATAATTAATTAAATATGATATAAAAATTAGTTACTTTAACATGAATTATTTTTTTAAATCCGAAATTCTTCCTGACCTGGAAAAACCAGCGAGGTTGCTGCCTGAGGAGGCAAAAATACACTTTTGCCCCCCTATTTAACAACCTTTTTGGAAAAGGTATTTAAATAGGAGGGGCAAAAGTGTATTTTTGCCCCCCACAGCAAACCAAGCAGGGAGACCCAGGCCCTGTAGAATTACTACTATATTCATTGATTAC
Source organism: Berberis vulgaris (assembly GCA_963556465.1). NCBI lineage: Eukaryota > Viridiplantae > Streptophyta > Magnoliopsida > Ranunculales > Berberidaceae > Berberis > Berberis vulgaris. The sequence continues at coordinate 9,587,795 of OY747137.1, forward strand.
TACTATAGCAAAAAGGGGAGTACAACAAAGACAGTCATTGAAGATGATTACTACTTATAGAAACACAACAGAAGAAAAGGGTTTGAATAGTTGATTACTACTACATGAAGAAATTGAGGAAGAGATTGAGTTGCTTACGATTTTTTTTGTGGAGATGACCAACACAGTGATTAATGAAGGCACCTAGTACCTAGAAGAAGAAGAATAAGGTGGTTTGGATCCTACTGGATCTTGTGAAGATGAGCTCAAATAACTCAATAGTTATAGATCTTTGAAGATGATGAAATATAGGGGTTTCCCTCATCTTATCCAATCGATGGAGTGTGAAGAAGAAACTGTGGATTTTGGTTTATTTGAGGAGCAATTCTAGCTGGCCTGGGAAACCAGCCTGGGGGGCGAAAATACATTTTTGCCCCCCTCTTTAAAACACCTTTTTGGAGTATGTGTTTAAAAAGGGGGGGGGGCAAAAATGTATTTTTGCCCCCCAGGCAGTGGTTTCCCAGGTCCGCTAGAATTTCTGTTCTTTGAGAGATTTGAGGGATTTAACCTCTATCACTAACTCTAAAAGTAGAGTTTGAATTTGATATGTACATGATTTGAAGGATGAAGTCCTGGTTGAAGTGAAAAGTGAGAATAGAGGAGCAAATTAAAAACTAATTGAGAGACAAATAAATTATTAAAAAAAAAAATCTCAAAAGTCGTGAAAAGTGAGAATAGAGGAGCAAATTAAAAACTAATTGAGAGACAAATAAATTATTAAAAAAAAAAATCTCAAAAGTCAGTGGGGGCAAGTGCCCCCACCTGAATCCGTGCCTAGACGGGATAGACCTTATCCCGACCTCGTCTCATCCCAAACGGGTTCGAAACGGGATGAGCGGGTACTAAATAGTCTTTTAATGAATAATACAAAAGAATTCATTACACATTGCTCACACATCAATAATGTCAAATTTATATACATACAACTATCATGGTAACAATATTAAATGTCATGTAAAATTTATGGTACAATGAACTTAAAAAAAATTTATGTTAAGCATCATTTGTGTGTACACTAACCAATAGTTGTACATATAACTTATAGTACAGAACTAAAACAAACCATCATTTGGCTTTACTGTCTGAAAAAATAATTGTCCTTTGACCAATCTAAAATATGAAAAAGTATCAATTTTCATGGGTTTTATTTAACCTAAAATATTCAAACTTAAGTTATTATCTAAATAAAGAGTATCAAATCAAACAAGTTTTCAAATAGTAGATGTTTTGATTTAATTTAAACACATCTTAAACTTTTTTTAGAAGAGTAGTTTGATTAAAATTAATAATAATAAATATTAAATAAATAAGTTTGGGACGAGATGGGTGAGATTGAAAATTTTCATCCTGATCTCACCCACTCAAGATCGGAACGGGGCGAGATCGGAATGACTTTGATCAATCTCAAAATGACTCAAAAAAATCGAGACGAAATCAGAATTGGAATCACAGGATAAGATGCCAACCCCTAATCTACGTCATAATTTGTGGTAGATGGGTATACATTCGCATGGCCCCATTAAAATTATTTAAAAAAAAAAAAAAACCTTAACTTCTTGAAAACAGAAAACTTAAAACTATTTTGACTTTAATTCTCAAACTATTCTTGTACTTTCCTTCTTGTAGATGTGAATAAATCTTGAATTTGGGTTCAGCTATGTTAAGTGCAAATCCCACATATTCTAACATAACAATCTTTCACAAATCCAGGGCTAACTAGACAGAATGATATACTATTACTAATTCAAGAAATGCCAGTATGTACAATTAGATTTCCCGAACTATGCTAGCCCGTGGGAGTTCTTTGCGTTTGTTCAACTTTTCTTTTTGTGTGGTTAACTTGCGATTCATATTTTGTTTGCTCATGTACTCATATTGGTTAGTGTATGTAAAAAAAGTTGAACCTAAAAACCATAATCCGACCTTTCAACATGTAACTTTATCCTAAAATTCATGGCAACTATAAATTGGTTCAGCAAAGTTGTTTGTTTTAATTCGAAGAAAAGAATGAGACCAAATTAACTTTTCGCAAATTTAGGGTCTCCCTTGGATATGCTCTAAAGCCTTGGCTATCATGTGTCAACAATTCACGAAATTAATGGAATAGTCCTATGCATTGTATACCTTCACTTGTCATCCTGGGTAATAATTAGAAATTGGGTTTGATGAGTTCGACCAGTGTGGGGGTATCTGAGGTCTTTTGATCTCTGTCGGACTCAATTTGGAACCATACCCAATCCAATAAAATTCAGATCAGGATCCGGGTCTGACTTCTGATCTATATCAAAACCTGAAATATAATAATCATTTGCATGACAAGAGTGTATCGAAGCGTGCATTTGAGTGGATCAAGTTTAACCATAACTTATTTAGTGAAATATTAAGGAATAAAATCTCGTTAAACTGTTTGAATTCTTTTAAAAGTGTAAGATTTCCGGATGCATGTTCATTGCACACCTATTTCACTTATATAAAAATTTCGTAATACATCAAATTGATATTTTTGTAACAACTCCAAAACAATATCACTTTTGAGCTGTAACAGTCTACTAAACAATTTTACAAATTTGCAAAACCACTAATTGTATCACCAAAAAAAACATGGTGCTATAAATAATACTATTCATGGTGATCTAATTTATTGTATCAATTTTTTTTTGTGAAACTATTAAATTTAGTTTTTACTTAAAATTATTTAGTGGAGTGTTACATCTAAAAAAAACAATATTGCTCTTTGGGATTGTTACAAAAAAAAAAATGTGTGTAGGTAAATTGATTTTTTTAAGGGACGAACCCCTCACAAAAGTAAACAACTGAACATGATAAAAATAGGTAAATCTATGAACTGTCCTTTTTCTAGCTTTTATCTTTAGATATAAAATTTTGAACTCACCATCTTCACTTTGAGAGTCCCTTTCTTAAATGTTAACAAGTATATAAATGTATTGTAGAGCTCTTTGGATAGAAACATAAGATCCACATTCCACAAAACTATGGCCTTCAAAGAAACCCTAGCTAAAGCAGAAGTAGAAGAAGATGGAGCAAGAACAATGATACCAATGAGCCCCTCCTCACAACTCATTAGTACTAAAGAACTCTCCATTTACATCCTTGGCATAGCTGAGTCTCAAATCCCAATTGATCATACTAAAATCCTACCAGAATTAAGAGGTAAACTTCTGCACGTAAACATGCGCTTCTCCTCATTGGTAATGGAAGACGAAAAAGGCAAGAAATGGTGGAAACCGGTCAAAGTTCAGGTCGAAGATCATGTTGTCATTCCTACATTTTCTGAAGGCCTAGCACCCAACGAATATGTCAAACACTTTGAAGAGTATATGACAATGATATCTTCGGAACATCTCCCTATGGACCGTCCATTGTGGCAGTTGCACATATTTAAGTACCCAACGCCGGGTGCTGCTGGGACTTTAGCATTCCGAATGCACCATTCACTTGGTGATGGGTTTTCGATCATGGGTGCTATATTTTCTTGCCTGAAAAGGGCTGATGATCCAACTCTTCCTCTCACTTTTCCATCTTCCTCAAAGTTGCCTAAAACGAATAACATTTACACAAAATTGTGTGACTTGTTCTCTATGTGCTTCAATACTACTACTGATTTTGTGCAAGGTGTGTTGCGCAGTACAGTTTTAGAGGACAGTCAAAGTGCAATTCGATCAGGGAATCCCCTTGTAGAGTACAAGCCAATGAACATTGCAAGGGCTACTTTTTCCCTCACTGATATCAAGCAAGCTAAATCCATAATTGGAGCTGTAAGTTGCTTGCTTAACTATTAACTTTTCATTTTCTGTTTTCTTTTTAAACATCAATTATAATGCCAATTACTGTTAGCTTAATTAGTAAGACTTGTACTAAATGGTATAACTCGTCCAGGATTTGAACCCCGTTTACAATTTTCATTAAAAAAAATTTACAATAAGTGTTACTTTTAGAGTTTTATATATTCATTTTCAATCTTGTATTGCATCTTATATGATTGTTCTTTCTTTTTTCTTTAAACAGAGCGTAACTGAAATTGTCGTCGGGATAATATTCTACGGCATCCATTTATACTCCCAAGCTGTAGAACGAATCTCAACAGGCTCAAGAAAGACCGCATTGATTGTATTGAACACAAGGATGTTGATTGGGTATAAGACCCTCGATGACATGTTACAGAAGAACATGTGGGGAAATGGTTTTTCATTCATTCACATTCCAATTCCTTCTTGCTCCAATGGAGAAAAAGTTGATCCAATCAGTTTTATTCACAAAGCACATAAAATGATAAAGAGAAATAGGAACTCCATGGCAGTTTATCTCAACAGTACTTTGTTGAAGTTGGTAGCCAGAATGAGAGGCTCAAAGGTCAGTAAACTGATCATCTAATTAATATGGCATCACTGAGCATCCATTAACTGAGTTTGCTATATTTGCAATGTGTCTCATTCACTAAAACACCTTCAAATGGCCGCAAAAGTTTTCAAAGATCTTAAGTTTTTTATAGACAAAATATTTAATACAAGGATATTATTAGGAAAATGTTAGGAAATCAGGTTTTGCAATCAGGGTGACATGTTGTGATCTCGAAAGAATGATGAAATCCCTAAAAAATTTATGTGTATCTCGAGATTGTAAAAAACCCCTCTGACAATGCCACATCATCCTGGTTGCAAAACTATAACTGATTCTCATTGTTCATGGCCCAAACTGTTAAGAATCCTTTTTTTTTTTTGCAACCTGCGCTATATTGATAGATCTACTTTCTCCAATAAAAAAAATATATTGGACAACCAGATTAGGGGACCAAGGTGAGGTGGTTTGATTTGTCAAAGATGATGGATTCATCGGAGACAGGCTCAAGTGAATTATGAAGTCTAAACCTGATTTCCTAGAATCACAATGGATCGTTGGTAATCTCTTCGTCGAACCTGATCATTGCCTATAATGCAATGTAACATCTCTTTGGTATTTAGAATTACCAGACGCTTAGACATCTAAGGTTTGACACACCATTTGAGCGCATTGACGTATTCGTAGATTTGAAGTGTACCGGTGAGAAGTGGATCCTTATTATGCCATAAGTATAGGAGTGCACCGCCAGTATAGGATGTCTTCAATGCCGTTTTTTTTTTTTTTTGTTCAAATTACAAAAAAAAAAAAAAAAAGGTAAAAGAAATAATTACATTTTATTTTAGGTTTTTTTAAAAATTTTGAGGTTTTTTTGTAAAAATACAAAATTTACATTTTTTCTGAGGATTTTTTCATAAATTTTGAGGTTTTTTTTTTCTAGTTATCATTTCTTTTAATTATTTATTGATTTTTAAAACCACTTCCTGATTTTTTAAATTATCATTTCTATTTATATATTGATTTTTGAAACCCCTTCCTAATTTTCTAATTATATATTTATTTCATGTTTGTTTCTTTTTTTTTGATATTTAAGTTTCATTTAATGTGTTTAATAGATTTACTTAATTGTTTTTTTTTTTTTACATATATACATACTATCGAAATTCATTATATACATTTTATGTATTATTGAAATTTTTACACTTTTTTGTTTACACATTGGAATATTTCTCGAAATATTTCTTAAAGTCAGGAGACCAAAATTAAATCTAAAAACGAAATCACAATCCTTGCTCTTACCTATCTAATTGTTGATGATGATGGTGGGTGCAGGCAGCTTCAAAGTACATGGCTGCGACATTGAGGAACACAAGCTTCTTTGTATCAAACTTGGTTGGTCCTATGGAGCAACTGGCCATAGCTGACCATCCCGTCAACAGTATTTACTTTGCTGTCACTGGAGTTCCTCAGGTAGTTTTTTTTTTTTTTTTTTTTAAAGGATGTGATGAGTTTATCCTTCACAGGTTTGTCTCCCATGCTAATGAAGAAAGGTACTAACTATTGTTGGATATTTTGATTTTGGATTTGCAGAGTGCCAACTTCACAATACTGAGCTACATGGGAAACTTGACGATCGTCGGTACAGTGGAAAAGGAATTTTTCGATTCCGATTTGCTTACTTCTTCCTTGAATGAAGCTTTCAACAAGATTCTTCAAGAGGCTCGTAAAACAAACAAATCTGGCTGAGCAAATTTCTTTTTTGTTCTTGTTTCTTTAAATAAAGTGATAATGGCCTAATAATACTTGCAAAGTACGTACCCTCTAAAGAATTGTATCTTAGCAAATTACTACATGTGATAACATGAGTGTTTGAATAAGGTTTGTTTGAATAGACTATGTTTGTTTTATTTTTAATTTCTTGACACACTAATACATTATCAACAGAGAACATCATCAGACAACCAGATCATGAAGTTCTAGGACATATGATAAGATCACGACCCAACATATCGACACCCATAAACACCATAAAAAAAACCTCAACAGTGCCCTCACAGTTCCAGTCCTCTTCCACGAGAATTGTCAAACAAAATGCGTCCCAGTTCAACACTCAAGAGGTTTGTCGAAAAACACCAAAAGGCCAGGAAACTTTATTTTTTGAGGGTCTGCCTCTGAGATTTTAGAGGCCAAAAGTATATTTGGGTAATGTTTAGGGTGCATGCTCTCTTGAACTTTAAAGTTACTTTTTTTTTTGTTTTTTTTTGACATAAACTGAAATTTATGATTACTGGAAGTCTATATTATAATTCAGATTGATGTTTTACTATTTATCACTGACTGAGACAAAGTTAAATTGAAAGAATTAGAGATAAAAGATAGTTAGGATTGCAAGTTGGGAAATGTATTGAATTTGATGGTTGAGATTCATTTCCTATGATGGCATATTTGTAAATATAAAATATGTATAAAGGCAAAAATAAAGAAAAAACTTTTGAAAATAATTGGTGGAATGTACACGTGGCGGAAAGAGAAAATATTATGTTTTTCTTTTAATAAAATGAAAATTATCATAACTATCTACATCGACGTCAGATTTTTGGTAAACTTAGTATCGGTGAAATGCATTTTTGAAGATCTTTCGAACAAAATCAATTATCAATATAAGGGCCAAAATATAAAAAATATATACTTCATAATTAAAAAATATATATAATGTATTACACGACTTTAATATTTTTCGAAATTTTTAAAAGCAATGAAACAGGTCAATCATGTCGGACATCTTAATGCACATTTAAACAAAAACCCTAAATTTCATGTTTTGGCCAATTCAAAGATTGTGAGAGAATTCATTATCGGCAATTAAAATTTTACCCCAACTGATTCAAATTTGAGTGAACAGGCTTACATTTATAATCGGTTTACAATTTAATACTGATTGAAATCGAAATTGAGGATATTGACGGAGATGTTCAATACAAAATAATTAGCAAAAATAAAATTATATTGAGTGCCAACGGTACGGGGCATACTCTAGTCTATATTACAATTCAGAGTAATGTTTTACTATTCATTGCTGACTGGGACGAAGTCAAATCGAAAGGATTAGAGATAAAAGATGGTTAGATTGAAAGTTGGGAAATGTATTGAATTTGAGGGTTTAGATTATATTTCTATGATGACATATTTGTAAATATAAAACATGTATAAAGGCAAAAATAATGAAAAACTTTTGAAAAAAGTTGGTAGAATATACATGTGTCAGAGAGAGAAGATATTATGTTTTCCTTTTAATAAAATGACAATTATTATAACTATCTACATCGTCGTTAGATTTTGGTAAACTTAGTATCGGTGAAATGCATTTTTGAAGATCTTTTCAACAAAATCAATGATCAATACAAGCGCTAAAATTTAAGAAATATATATTCTATAATTAAAAAAGACATCTTTGAGCTTGGATTAGGCGAGGATATGTGGGAAGACCGCATTGCTTGGAGAACCAAAATTCATGTAATCGACCCAGAAAATATCGAAAATGGGTTTTGATGATGATGGTGATATTCTATAATTAAAAAAAACGTAAAATATATTTTACATCTTTAATATTTTTCACATCAATGAGACGGGTCGATCATACCAGGAAAAAAAATGAGTTGGGTATCTTAATGCACATTTAAACAAAAATCATAAACTTCATGTTTTGGCGAATTCAAAGACTGGGGGAAAACTCATTCTCGGCATTTAAATTTTTCCTCCAACTGATTCAAATTCGACCGAGTGTAACCCTAAATTTTATAATATAAATTTTTACCTTAGAGTAGGCTTACACTTCGATACTGATTGAGAACGAAAATGGGGATAGTGACGGAGGTGTTCAATACAAAATATTTAGTAAAAAAAAAAATTATGTAAAGTGCCAATGACACGAACATACTCTAGTAGAAGTACATAATAGGTTCAGTAGTAGTAATATTACAAGCATCTCAAATACTTGAGACCAGCTTTATCATTAAACAGAAACAGAAATTCTAACTGTCAAGGAAACCAGCGAGGGAGGGGGTGGGAACCCTCCATCCCCCTCGGGATGGGTGCCTTCATCCCCTTTTGTGCATCCCGAGGGGGATGGAGGGTTCCCACCCCCTCCCTCGCTGGTTTCCTCACCAGTTAGACAAGCTCAAACAGAAAATTAAGTTGAGAGCTTATGGTGATGTGATTGAACGAACTTTCCAAAGATTTGATGACGTGCTCCTTGCTTTGCAAGCCAGTCCGCCACAAAGTTAGCTTGGTGATAAATCTTTTGCGGCTTCAAATTGGAGATACTTTGCAATAATTTGAAGGAGTTCCCATACACCGGAGAAAGTTGGTGGTGGTTGTACCTCCTTTGGTTTGCCTTCCCAATCACGAGAGCGTCCAATGTGACCTGAGAATCACATTGCACAATTAGATTTGTTAGACCAAGATTAATAACATGTTGATGATACCTTTTGAGGATTGCAAATTCCTCAGCCTCACTTGTTTGAAGCATTACCAATTAATGTAGCCATTTCCGCCACCAAGAAGTTCACCATTATGATCACACACCACACCACCCATCCAATGCCAACCTCACTCAGGTTGCCAAGGCTAAATCCATCAGGGTTGAGAGTAACCCAATTTGGTGGGGTGTTGGATTGAGACACTATTTTGGTTTAAGCAGCTCTTTCTTACTTGTACAAGCTTAGCTTCATTTAAAGTTTTATGCACAAGAGCTTGAGGAGTTATGAGTGACAATGAGCTTGGAGATGTCCCTCACCTGCACCAGTTGGCGGATTTATTGGGTTGTTCAGCAGGTCACCTCCCAGTTAAGTACTTGGGCATGCCTTTGGGGGCTAGTTTCAAAAGTAAAGTTGTTTGGGACGAGACGCTCGAAAGGATGGAATCGAAACTAGCGACTTGGAAACGCAAATTTCTATCTAAAGCTGGGAGACTAGCTCTTGTACAATCCACATTAGCTTCAATCCCAGTATTCATGCTGTCTCTTATCAAGGTTCCCTGTTCAATATCAGCCAAGATGGAAAGGATCATGCGCGATTTCCTTTGGGGTTCTACTCATAACTCTAGAAAGATGCATTTAGTGGGCTGGGAGAAAATTTGTTGCCCTAAATCTCGAGGTGGTTTAGGCATTCGGCAGGTGCTCACTTTCAATACTGCATTACTTTCTAAGTGGCTTTGGCGATTTGCAGAAGAGAAAGATAATTTATGGAGATCTCTCATTTTGGACAAATATGGGCGCAATAGATGGGTTTGGGAAAAGAGAACTAAGTACACTTCCTACGGATGCTCTTTGTGGAAATCTATCTCCCGGTGCGCCAGTGGCTTCTACCCACACACCTCTCTCAAATGTGGAAATGGTGATCTCATCTCTTTCTGGCATGATGTCTGGTGTAGCAACCAATCTTTGAAAGATCTTTTTCCAATGTTATTTCTCATTAACAAGGATCAATACGGGAATGTGAGCAGTTTTTGGTCTAGCAGCAACTCTTGGGATCTTTCCTTTCGCAGAAACCTCAACACTGGGGAACTAGATGCGTTAGCAAATCTTATTCTCCTGTTGGATAGACAAATGCTCTCAGATGGACCAGATAGTTTGGTGTGGAAGGGTAAAGGTGTAGGCTTCTCGGTGAAAGAATTTTCGGATATGTTGGCTGCATCTCATTATGAGACCTACTCTAACCCATTCATTTCCTCCCACAAACATCTGGTATGGGTGAAAAATCTTCTTCCTCGGATTAATTTCTTTACTTGGTCAGTTTTGCATGAGAAGATCTTGACTAAGGATAGGTTAAGAAAAATGGGAATCCTCACTGGGAGTCTCTGTGTGCTTTGCAACGAATCTGAAGAGAAACTGGACCATTTGATGCTTCATTGCAGTTTCTCCAAATCCATTTGGCGCAATTTCTTGGTGGAATTCGGTTTGAGTTTGATATTTGAAGGTTCCATTCTAAATTGGCTAAGTTGGTGGTCTAAAGCTAATCCTTCTCGTCGGGGGGAATGGTTATGGCGTAGGGTCCCTCACGTTCTTATGTGGTGTGTGTGGAAAGAAAGAAATAAAAGGGTTTTTGAAGGACTAAACAGATCAGAACACTCTATCTTTATCGAGATTAGAGAATTGTTGTGGAAAATGGGTACGGCATGTAATTTATTTACGGGTTTGGGTTTTGACACTTTCATAGTGTCTTGGCATTCCTTGATATAGGAATGTTTCTTATTGTAACTTGTTTCCCTTTCTTTCATTAATAAAAATCTTCATGTTTGACCGGAAAAAAAAAAAAAAAAAAAAAAAAAAGACAAAGAGTCAAAGACGTGTGCGTTGTGGTTCTTCCACAGATGCCAAGAGAAAAGTGCTTGTAATCCTTCCTGGCTGGAAAATGTTTGAAAGCATTATCAGAAAATGTGGGCAGCGAAAACCTTGTTGCGCGCGCAGCATACCACCAGACGTTCTGTTTTTTAATAGACACAAATTTTGAAATTAAAACTTGTAATGACATTCTATTATTACAAATTAAGGAGATCAACTCAAAAAAAAAGTATAAAATAATATTAAGTTCTTTTTAAAACGTTTACATCTGAACAATTATAATGATTCTTCCACCACATGAATAGTCAAGGAACAGTGAATTTGTATTCATTCTGATTTGTTGGATTCCCGTTTTCCCTTCTCCAATTCTCAATAATTACAATCAAAACCGACAAGTATGTGGCAGTGTCCAATGGTATTTTTGTTTTTCATATAAAAAAAATGCTATTACACATTTGTCCTTAACCTAATTTTCGAGTTTGCATTTTGTTATTCAAATTTCTTAATATTAATAATGACAAACAAAACCAATAAGAAAAATACTATTACACATTTTTACCAAATTATCCTCATATTATTTACTATCAAAATCAACATCTCTAAACATTAATTAATTGTATTTGATTCTCTAAACATAATTTATTTGAAACCCTTCAATTATCTATAAATTATAAATAAATAAATAAATCATCATCATCAAAGCCCATTCCCGAGATTTTCGGAGTCGGCTACATGAATTTTGGTTCTCCAAGCAATGCGATCTTCCCACATTTTCTCACCTAATCCAAGCTCAATGATATCTTCATTCACCGTCTTCATCCAAGTTTTCAACGGTCGTCCCCTCCGTCTACACCCTCCATTAACTTGCCAATCTAAACATTTTCTAATTGGCGTCGTGCTTGGTCTCCTCCGCACATGACCAAACCAAGTTAAACGTCTTTCTCTAATTTTTTCCTCTATGGGCGCTACACCTAAGTATCTCCTAATTCTTTCATTTCTAATCTTATCCTTACGAGTTTTACCACACATCCACCTTAACATACGCATTTCTGCTACTGCCATCTTATGCGTATGTTGTCCCGTAGTAGCCCAACATTCTGAACCGTATAGCATGGCTGGTCGAACAATTGTCTTATAGCATTTCCCTTTTAGCCTTGCAGGCATCCTTCTATCGCACAATACTCCTGACGCCATTCGCCATTTCAACCAACCAGCTTTAATCCTGTGGTCTACATCTGCTCCAATAGCCCCATTCTTTTGAATTATAGACTCTAGATACCGAAAAGCCTCACACTCCGGGACCTCGACACCTTCGATCTCAATTGCATGACTTCTCCCTCTTGGTTCACACCCAAAGTTGCACACTAGATACTCCGTCTTCGAACGGCTAATTCTAAAACCTTTACTCTCTAAAGCCTCCTGCCACTTAACTAATTTCTGACCTAAACATGCACTAGTCTCATCCATTAAGACAATATCATCTGCAAATAACATGCACCAAGGTACATCTTCTTGCAGATGTCTCGTCAACTCATCCATGACCAAAGCAAAGAGATATGGACTTAACGCCGACCCTTGATGTAGTCCTACTGTCACTGAAAATTCACTAGACATCCCACCTACTGAGCTAACACTTGTTACAACCCCTTCATACATATCCTTAATGATATCGACATAACATTGAGACACTTTCTAAATAAATAAATAAATAAATCATCATCAACATCATCATTGGTTCAAAATAAATAAATAAATAAATAAATAAAATTATCTATAAATTATAAATGTCATTTACTTCTAAATTTTGGATTTCCCATTTTTCCCTCCGAATTTTATATTTTGTTACAATCTAAACCATTCCCTTATAAAATTGTACCTACGCCTTATCATAATTTATTTGAAGCCCCCAATTTTTTTATATATTATAAAAATGCTCTTACATCTAACTTTTTATTTCCCATTTTTCCCATCAAATTATATATTTAGAATTTCAATAATAGTTTTGCTTTTTCTATTTACCCTTAACCTCTCCCACCCCATGCTACAGTTAGGTATTGAACACAAGACGTGGAGGTCAAACCCACACAGCCTTGACCAACCGACCAATCATTTTTTGCTGATAATTTTTCACGTATTATTAAATTTTTGTAATAAAATGAAAAATATTGAATATCCACGCACGTACGTATCCACCCCTAGTGAATATAATAAAGTTAGATTCCAACCCTTTCATGAAACAAATGGTCACTACCACTTTGCATCCTGAAAGGTCCCAAAACTAAACAACACGTGCCTCGCCATGAAAGACATTGGCAAAAACAAGAACAAAACTACAATTTTGACAATCAGGGGCGGATCCACTGCTTGGATAAGTTGACCCCCTTAGGTTTTTAAAAAATCCATTAAAGTAGTTAGAATTTCATTATTGCCCTCCTTTGAAAATTTATATTGCCCCCTTGAAATTTCATATTGTCTCCTCTTATAAAAAAAAATCACATATCCCAAATCGCAAGAGAAACCGAGCCTCTTGTATTTGCGTCTTGCGATATCTTCTTCAGTTCTTCTCTATCTCCGTCTGAAACATGTGAGTTTGTTTGATGTTCTTGTTTCTACATCTCCGTCTTGTTGATTTTATGCCCTGATCTTGCAATAAAAATTCTAATGAATTTCTGAATCCTAAATTCCTGAATTTAATATAGTTTTTCATGTTAGCCAGTTCAAAGATTCTCCATCCAATATTACAACTAACTAGAAAAGAAGAAACGGTGATAAACCTACGTATCCGATGAATGTTGTCTCAATCAAAAAAACAATTGAATCAGCTGCTAAAGTCATTGCAGTAGGCAATGCAATATTAAATATCTCCAAGCCAATCTCATCATTCTTGAAAACAATCTCACAATAAGCCTTAATGATCTTTCTATAAAAGAAAAAACACATAATGCTCTATATAAAAAATTACTAAGCAATCAATCTCACACTTAAAGACAAACACATCACATGTACACATTCCATGCTGACATACATAGCATGTTTGCAATGTACAGAAAATTTGAAATTTTTATGTTGTATATCTCCATAAGTTGAACATAACCCAAAAAAAGAAGACACGTTTTGATGCCTTTACTAATTTCTTGGAAATTTCTTATACTGAGGACATTTTTTATGCTGTATACCAAGAAAATTTCTTGAAAATGTTACATATTTTTTTGCCCTCCTTTGTCTGCAATCCTGGATCCGCCCCATTCAACTTACCTTGTCACATTCTCACGCAGAGATGACATCCATCCGTGTCTAAGACAATCCCTTCTTGGGGAAGTAATAGTGCATTGTATTACGCCTTTTCCAAACGGCGAGGGAAAGAGAGCGAGGGATGGGTCCCATTCCCTCGTTGTAAATAAGGGATCTTCTATTATTGTCCTTCAAAGTTGAGTCTCAAGAGTTTTTTTAAGTTTCACTGGCCAACCATTTTAGTACGAGTCTTGCTAGAGAGTCAGGCCGGCCCATCACCATCCATCATTCTAGAGATGCTGAAATGGGTTCATCTCTAAGATGATGGATGGTGATGGGCCGATCTGGCTCTCTAGAATCAGGGTTTTAGTAGACAATCAAAGGATGGCATGAGAGAGACAGCGGCAAGGACTAGTACAACCTCTTGAGATCGACATTTTAACCATTTCGATCTACCTTTTCACATATTTACTATATGTGTCATCTCACCAACACAACACATTAGAGTTTGATGTTCTTCCCAGCAGAAATTTCACCTGATTCCACCATGTATTTTAGCGAAACCGCCTCAAACCGAGCACTCCATTACATTTAGCGGTGTTATTTGCCACAATGAGTTATACAAGGATCGACTTCTCATCTCCATGCACCACAATGAATTGTTCTTGGATGTGCCATTAGATAGGGAAAACCGTTAACATTAAAACTCAACCAGGAAACATCATACACTACAAGGAGTTGAATGTACTTATCATCAACCTCAATATGAAGCTTATAGGTACGACACAACAATTTGCAGAGTTAAAATTATACACCAAGGGTATAAACGATGTGTGGTGGATTTGCAGTATCCATCACCAATATAAACACGTTGTCTACCATCCGAAACACATACTTGCCAATGTTATATATAAGCAATTGCACCTGCACCTGCACCTACATCGCAATAAAAAGACCTAAAATGAAATATAACAGAGCTGCATGACCAAAATCCGTTTTCTTTGAAAATTTCTCAAACAGACAAGTCCTAATCCAACACAAGGTGTCAAAATTCAGTTCTAGAGCATGGCAAAACTTGTAAAAGCCTCGCCATCCAAGTGTATTCCCTCACATGATTACAACTAAGCTGGAGTACAGCATTATACTCAGCTAACTTGTTGTTGGTTGGCATTGCCATACACAGGATAAGCCCCATATGCTGCAGCAGCATATGCATTTGGATTCTGAGGTGCAGCAGCTGCAGGATAGCCAGCATAACCATCATACCCCTGCCCTCCATAGTACCCTCCATTCCACTGGTTACCAGGATCTGCTCTCTGTTAAATTGCGCAACGATCAAGTAAGAAATCCACTCGCCAGATATTAAAAACAAAGAACAGTATTTCCACATCGGTAACTAAGCTTCCAAAAATGAGCAGCAGTCTACTTGAAGTCATAATTTAAAAAACACAGGTCGTACCTTCAAAAAATATGAATTAACTGCATCCTAAGGTGAAGGATGAATAAATAATAGCACCAATCAAAAGCTCTCCCTTTTTTCCTAGTTTATTGTCCTCAAAAGGAGCAAGAGTCAAAGTATGGATGAGGTCAAGACCTCTTATATATTAGTTAAAATTTTCACTTGTGAAGCACTTATTGAATTTTGCATCGGAGCAAATGATAGCCACTAAGATTCAGCTTCTAAAACTCCCAACTATCTTACCTAGGCATTTCAATGATCATCAGTAGGCTAAAAACACAGTTTCCTACCCTCTGACAGAAAGACCCACTTCCAGAATGCAAACTTGGAAAGTGAAACACCTTAGCTGGGAAGTTGATTCTAATAAATTCTGCTTTGTTAACATTACATTGAGGGACTGAGTTGTCCCTATGAGCAAAATGTCATTTACTCTCTTTTATGAGAACACTTTTAAACCTCAATTAGTGCTTACCTCTTAGTAAGGAATTAGACCTTTTAATAATAAAAAAATAACTCCTAAGAGTCAATTTCATGCATTTACATAAACGTTATTTACTGGACGAAAGCACAGATGTAACAAATGCACAAAGAAGGTCAAGTTAGTTAACAACTGGGTTGGGAGCACAGAGTCGGCACTGTCAATGTTCTGTTTATACCTGCTTGTTCGCAGGACTTCGCCCCCAAGAAAGCCTAACTGTTTGTTTGCCAATAACTGCACCATTCAGCCTCGAAAGTGCCTCCTCAGCACTGTTTCTGAAACAATATAAAAATTGAAAAAATTTCAGCTGTTAATAATATCCTCAAATGAACAGTTGCTTAACTCAATGATACTACAAGTGCTACCTATTAGCAAACTGTACAAAACCACATCCTTTGCCAAGTGGTATTTTCACAGTAAGAACGTCACCATACTGCGAAAATGTCTGCCTCAGCTCGTCATCAGTAATAGTGGGATCCAGGCCTCCTACAAATAACTACAGTATAAAATTTGTTAAGCACAGGAAAGTTACAAGTAATCCACCGAATTCACTGCTTGTAGGAATGAACGTACGGTTGTATTCGTCGAATCCTCCTCAGACTGAGCCGCAACACCATTTGAGCCATAACCACCTACAACCACAGCTAATTAAAGAAATTAAAATAAGACTGACAAGTATGACACAAGACGTTTCATGAAATATCACTGCTTTAGTCCCAAACAAACTTCACCCCCAGGTGTCATTCAGTACACTACATATAACAAGGTGACAGTTCTGGTACTAGTACAAACTGCTGAACAGGAGCTCCCCTTCTTAGAGTTGAACATTTGGTGAAATAAAACTAAAAAAAAAGCATACGGTGGTAAATATCTCATCAAAGCTAACACAGTTTCTTCTCACACACCTTGTGAATTGTATTGTTGTTTCCTGGGGGTAGCAACACCTATGCGCATGGGCCTACTTGAACAATACATGCCATTCATTTCAGTTATAGCTTTTTGTCGCTCATTCTCATCACCAAACCTCACAAAGCCATAACCTTTTGAACGACCAGTATTTGCATCAATAACAACTTTGGCCCCTTTAATGGAAGGATATCTACTGGCAAATGTTTCCTGCAACAAGTTATCAGTATCCTCTGGAGACAAATCTCCTACAAATATCGAGCAATCAGCACCAGCATCTGAACGCTTATCACCGGTGCTAAATGTTGCCCAGTTCAGACGAAAGGCCTGTTCTGCATTGGGCATTACAGTGCCATTGTAACTCTGCAGAACTTTCTCAGCGGCTGCATGTGAAACAAACTCCACAAATCCATAACCCTCTGACTGACTAGTCAGCTTATTGCGAATGACTTTAATAGAAGAGACCTACATATTAGTATATTCCAAAAGCTCAGAAACAAAGGCAAAATTTTCATGACATAATCAGTAATCCTAAACTTTTCTACTATTGCATAAGAGTTTTAATAAAAATTGGATATAATGAGTAAATAGTACAAATAAGTTAAATACATACGTTAGAACCAAGGATGCACGGACACGGACACGATACAGCGACTCGGCAATTTTCAAAAAATTTGGACTCGGCGAAACGGTCAAACTTTACTCATGAACATAAACAACCTAAAACTTAAAATTGTTTAAAATTTTTACTTTTGAAGCTGGAAGATAAGAGCTTAACAAGAGAGATAGAAAAATTTACAGAGATGCTCGGATAGTCAAAATTTACTGGGGAGTGTATCTAATTTACAAATTGTTTCAAAATAGTGTGTAATTGTGTATCTAATAGCAAATTAATCATCAGAAACAGATAAATCAAATTACTGAGAAATTATATAGCAAAATACCATTTTTGTGTGTATTGTATCTAATTTAGAGTGAGGGAAGAAACGACCTTGATGATGCCTGAAGTACCATCAAATGAAAATGTCAGTCAAGAAGTCAAGAACCCTTAGATTGAGTACGGCGTGAAGAGGTGCTCTAATTAAAGCAACCCCTCTCCCCGACTGAAGGAATCGAAGAATTGGCGATTGCAATTGAGTGCAGTAGAACTTGGTGTTTCTTCAAGAACTACTTCCGAAAACCAGCAGAGAAAAACAGGAAAAAAAAAAAAAAAAAAAAAAACATTGGCCGTGTCGTGTCCTGGCCAAGTCGGAGCCTTGTTTAACAGTACCGTGATTCCCTCCTTATTTAATGTTCTTGTGCTTCCCTCCTTATTTAACAGAAATTTGAAACAAATATGAAATGGTCTCAACTCTCGAGTATTAATGATAATTGGCTCATTCTTACAAACAACAAGCTAACAAAATTTGTGAGGGAAGGCAATGACCTTATTTTGACACGAGTAAGTGAGGCAAGGGAAGTCGCTAATCTAAGGCCAAATACAAGGAATCGGCTGCAACAATTGAATACAAGTATTTCACTTAGCGACAAAGATGAGGATCAAGGAGAAGAAGATATTGATATTGACGTTGCTTGACGGTAATTTAGATATTTTGATGTTTATGGACATAATTTAGTTTTTTTACTCTATAGTCTATAATATATTAATAATTAGTAAGGGTATAAAAAATATATTTAAATATAATGAAATATATTTTTTGACTATAGGTATATAACGAAATATTTTTAAATATATTTTTTTTACCCCCCACTAAGTATTAATGTATTATAGACTATAGAGTCATAATAGTAAATCATGTTCATAACATTAAATTCATAAATATCAAAACATCTAAATGAAAACATATCGTCAAGCAACGTGAATATCAAAATCTTCTCCTTGATCCTCATCTTCGTCACGAAGTGAAGTACTTGTACTCGATTGTTGCAGCGACTCCTTGTACTTGACCTTAGATTAGCGACTCCCATTTCCTCTCTTACTTGTGTCCAAGTAAGATCGTCGCCTTCCCTCACAAACTCTGCTAGCTCGTATGTAGAAATGAGTCAATCGTCATTAATACTATAATTAATACTTGAGAGTTGAGACCATTTCATATGTGTTTCAGATTTCAATTAAACAAGGAAAGAGGAAAGCACAAGTACAATTAAACAAAGAGGGAAGCACATGTCCAGTTAAACAAAGAAAAAGCTTAAGGAATACAGAAACAGCAGCAGCAACACAGGTTCGTTGGGTTGTCGATCCTTCCTCCTTCATATTCTTCCCTCTTCCAAAACGGATGACCGCACGGCAACAGCAACACATTGGGGAGATCGATCGCAGCATCAATCCCTTCTCTTCTTCCCTTCTTTTCCTTCCCTTCTCTTCCCTCTTCCCTCTTCCCTTCAAGTAAATCAAACAAGGGGGTCAAACTCTGTTGGTCGATCGCAGGGTCGATTCGATCTATTTTCTTCTTCAGTTCTTCCCTCCTCTTATGTTTCTCTTATCTGAAATTAGAACTTCAAAGTCTAAAACCGAAAACAAATGGGATAGCATAATGCATGATTTTTCTTGCATTTTACCCAATGGGGGCCTATGATAAATATGACTGACCAGTGACCAATGACCATACAATCCATCGTTCCACCAAAGAAATCAATCTCATTCCCTTGACCTTGAAATAAAGCCCCTCTTGAAGAAGTCAAAAGGAAATTGAGATCTAGTAAATACAACATAGGAAATCACGTGCACCAAAGACCCACACTACAAACAAGTCACTTAGCCCGTCCCCTTATACTCCCTGCCTTCAATCCTTCATCCTTTGGATCCCTAAGCATATTGAGGTCCCTTCTTCCACTCAATAATCAAAATTAGGAGGTTTTCTTAACCACCTCGAACTCCCTTGAGTGCGCCAAATGCAATCTCCCTACCTTCTCCACAATCAAATGTGATTCTCCTCGCAAGTACAAATCCATATAAATACTCATCTTGGGTGAACATGGATATGAACTCTTAAAAGTGATTTTGCTCCTTATTGAAATCAATGTTTCGAATAATGAAAACCTCAACAAAAACCCCTTTTTTCAAATACAACGCAACTATTTGCGGAGTGTCGACTGTGTCGTAAGCTACAAAGAATCTTGTGTGTAAAATCTTGTTGTGAAAGGATGTTTGAACTTTGAAGATATGATAGGGTCTAGTGAAGTATTGTGATTAGTAAGGTCGGCAAAATGTTTATTAGCGTGTGGTTCCATTGCAAGAAATTCTTTTGACTAAAATCTGAAATATGAAACTAGGATGGGATGGGTTCTTGCACGTGGCCACCAAACAATAGGAAACATTATTCTGAGTAACTCGTAGTGGTACGAAGGTAACTCCATACCATTAAATAACTACCGAGACAGATGCATCATGCTCAGTTGTTCAAACAACAATTAAGGAATAAATCACATGTAATTCAACAACAATGGAAGATTTCACTTGTTACATATCACACTACACAAGCCCTAAACCCTAAACTCCACATTTACATAGACAACCAAATTGATTCAATGTTAAAATCAAACAATACATACGCACAAATGAAATCAAGATTCCTAGATTTTTTTTTTTTTTTTTAAATACATGCAGCAACATCCAGAATAATGAGAGTAAAAGAAGAGGAAACCCTAATTGACCTCGCCGGTGTGGCCGAAACAAGTATGCAAGTAATTCTCATCCATCCAATAAAGGAGATCTCCCGCCCACAGCGTCTTGTTCTCCTCACCACCTTGAGAACCTTGCTGCTGCTGCTGTTGATAGTGTTGTTGTTGTTGTTGAATCTGCTGGTAGTGCTGCGATGGTGGTTGATGATACGCCACGTAGGGCTGAGGAGGGAAGTGTTGCGGTGGCGGCATCATCATGCTCGCGGCAGGGTATTGCATCGCCATCCACTGCTGCTGCTGATGCATCGTTGAGAGAGAGATATGAAGAGATGGAGAGAGGCCTCTGGTTTCTCTGATAGAGAGCGAAGAAGAAGAAGACCAGGGCTCGAAAAAGGGGTTTGTTCGTGGGATCTGAGGGGGAGTATATAGGAGATGAGCCGCCCGAAGGTTTCTTTTTAGAGGGGTGGGGTTTGGGGCCGTTGGATTGTAGCGATGGAGTGTGATGTACGGCGATGGATTTGAAGCAAGACATGGTTTTGCTTCTTCGATGTGGTGGGGGAAGAGTGTTTCCAACGGTGTTCTATATAAAATGTTTTTATTTTTTATTTTTGTGTAGGTGTTCTATGTATAATGTTAGAGCATACAATACCCTCCTAATTTTTGTGAATATAACTAATTACTAGTATATTGCTTGGTGGTGAATATGAATTGCGATAGGGTGGATTTGGGCAAATCCGTCCCTCGCCACATCAGGGATTGTGAATCCTTGAATCGGCACCGCCAAGTAGTTTATTTATTTATTTGAAAATCATCCTCACTCCACACAGATTGGTGGATATTCGTCCCGCTCCGCTAATTCCTCTTTCGTGGGAACTTCATCCGATGCGCGGATAAGTTTGTTTGCCCCGGACTTAGTAAAGATGAACACTCAGGTCTGGCACTAGGAGGTTGATGTGTAGGCGTCAAAGTTGGCTGATGGATCACGTTCCAAAACTCGAGGAGGATACACTGGAAGAGCGTATGGATAAGGATTTAAAATACCTTATGCTGGGGATGTCTCACTTGAGCATGGTGGTCATTGCTGGGATGGAAGTCGAGGCGACTCGTGAGAGGGTGTATACCATGGAGCGTGTCTTCTCAAACATGCAGAGATTGTATTTTGAAGCGTTTTTCGAAATTGAGCTGCTGAGGAGGGGAGGCTAGAACACTCGGTCGTTGCTGCTAAGGCTCAAAGGGTTCGTCTGGATGCCCTTGAGTCTGATTTAGCAAAAGTGATTTCTGCGAGAGACAGATTACAACGGAAGTTGGACCTGTCCCACCGTGATCTAGAGGTTGCGCAAGAAGATGTGGCTGAGGCGCGTTTTGAACTGTGGTCCCTTGCTGAGGAGAACGCCTTGAAGGAGGTTGATTGGGCTGTTCAGAAACAACTTTAAATCCGATGTGGAGTTCAATGCCCGGGAGGCGTTGAAGGTCGAGGATCAGCTTGAATTGGAGAAACATGAGCTCAGTGTTGTAAATAGCAGTTTGACTACGGAGCAATCTAGTGTCGATGCACTGACTGGCAAGCTGAAACTATTGGAGCGTGAGCTTGCTGAAGCGAAAGCTCGTGAGGAAGAGCTTCTCCATGAGCAAGGCAAGTGTGAATTCCGCTGGTTTGTACATGGTAGATTGGAGTTGCTGGCGCTGATGAAGAAGAAGCATCCGGAATGAGACCTCAACCGCTATAAGAAGATGTCATATGTAGACTTGTCAATGGCTTTTGCGTCATCAGACGAAGAGGGTGGTTCGGATCCTGATGCTCAGGCTGCGGCGCGTACAGACGTAACTCCTACTCCCTCCTCCGTTAAGCTTAGCTCTTATGTTTCTGTACCTTCTCCTGATAAGGAGTGAACTTTGTACACTTGTACCTTTTTCTTTCAACTGTTTAATGAAATCAAGTTTATCTTGAGTATATTTTGTATCAGTTTTGTGCTTGTTGTCCCTATTATGTGTTTTCCGTTTTGCTTTGTCGTTTTACTTTGGCATAGGCTGGTTGGATCAATAGGAAGTCGAGTAGTTTGTCTGTTGTTAAGATTTTGACCATTTGCGTTGTGAGTGACTCAGAGTCATTGTTGTCTAGTCACGTCCAATAAAGAGTGTTTCGCGAATGGTTCAGAAGCGGGCTATGCTGTCCAACTTTGGTCCATTCTTAAAGTAAGCTGCTAGGGGGCTCAATTTGTCAATCTGACTGTCGGTCACGTTTGCTGGCATGAGTGAACTGTAATAGTCAAGCACATGCGTTGGCTCTGACCTAGAGCGCTTATTCTGAGTCATGTTTCATGGGCTCGGGCTGGCATTCCATGTAGCACTCGTTCGCGTGTTGGCAGGACGTTTTATGGGTCGGCGTGAGCGGCCTTTGCTGATAATGAAATGTTAGCTCATGTGAGCACGGAGACGATGCTTGAGCTGTGATTTATCTTTGCGGCTGCTTTTTTAAGGAGAACGGTGGTCGCGTGGCGAGCCGTTTAGGGCTCCCACCTTCCAAACCATCTATGTCTGAGCAAAGTGGACAACATGTTTGGGGCGCAAGGATTTGGCGATCATGGTCTGTTGAAGAGCGATGATCCCGTGGCGAAGCATCGACATCAGTTTAGGACTGACTAGTCTCCCACCTTTCAAACCATCTACACCCATACGTAGATGGCTGCAAGTTTGAGACGTGGGGGTTTGTTGACCATGCTGAAAAACAGCGGTTCTGTGGCAAGCCGTCATAATCAGTTCGGGGCTCCTACCTTCCAAATCATTTACACCCGTGCGCATCGACCTACAGATTTGGGAGTTTTTCAGCGACCATGGTTTGTAAAAGAGCAATGGTCCCGTGGCAAGCCGTTGAAATCAGTTTGGGACTAACTAGGCTCCCACCTTCTAAACCATCTACGCTCGCGCAGTGGGGGCTACAAGTTCAGGGTTGGTAATTTGGCGACCATGGTCTGTAGAAGATGAGTGGTCCCGTGGGGAGCCGTCGAAATAAGTTTGGGACTGACTAGGCTCCCACCTTCTAAACCATCTATGTATGCGCAGTGGGGCCTACAAGTTTAGGATTGGTAATTTGGCGACTATAGTCTGTATAAGAGAAGTGGTCTTGTGGCGAGCCGATGGAATCAGTTCGACTGACTAGGCTCCCATCTTCCAGACCATCTACACTCGCGCAGCTGGTGCTACAAGTCTAGGCTTTGATCAGAAGTTGTTGTTGCCATTCGTCACCAGCTAGGCTTACCTGATCGGGTTCAGCGACCATTGTCCGCGAAGGGGACAACGATCCCTGGTGAGTTGTCGTCACCAGGTGTGACAATGCTGATTAGACTCCCATTTCTTAAACTGTCAGCATTCGCGTTAGGCGAACTGGGTGTTGGGGTGAACCGAAAGCCGTCGTCGTCAGCTAAGGATGACTAAGCTTGCCCGGCTAGGTGGAGGCTCTGCCAGCTGAGGGCGTGCAAGCCTATATCCGCAAGCGGAGTGCGTTGTGCGGATAAGTTATGAAGAAACAAGAATACCTTGGATCATCTTGTTGAATGCAAGTGTGATCTGTGTGTCAGGAATGACTAGGGTTTCTCATGCTCGTGTCAGACATGTGATAGAATATTGTTTGAATTGTGGGCTGAAGCCATGGGCCCGTAGAGTGAGGGTTAGGGTTCTCTATATGCAATATACTACATGTACGACGTAGATCACATGGTAGCACGTGTACGGCGTGGATTGCAAGACGGTTGAGTATCGATTACTCCCCCTCAATTAATGGGGTTGGATGCAGCCCCGTTGATTGGACGAACGTGGACCTGCACAGTATCCTTGGGAACCGTCGTTTCTTTGTTTCCCATACGATATTCAATACGGACAGTTAATGCTAAAGCGCCTGTTTGGTGAACCATTATGTCTATATAATGATGTTTTTCCATCGTTGTAGGTACTATCTTCCACAGAGCGTATCTCCTGTAATGTTCTTACTTGAAAAAATGTTTTGGATTTTCGAAAGGCTGAAGGGGGATCTCTATGGTGGGAGCCTTCGAATGTTTTAACATTTGTGTCGATGAGTCGCGATGAGAACCGTTGTTATGTGTGGTCACCTGCTCTGGGTGAGCACCTAGTTGTTTCATTGAGATCTCATAATTTCTTTTCGTATTATGGAGAAGAAGTATGGACTCCCCCTCAAGGGATGAGTTTTTACCTTGTGTTGCTATGCGTGCATGTATGTGGTTCCTGTTGCTAGCTTATGCTTGATCGAAGTATTGGCAGATGTGTGATGCTTCCGGGGGTGATATCTCTCAATCACCCCGAGTACCACGCATGGGAGAAGTGCCCTCACTCGAAAGCACTGTGAAACCTTGACCGCTCCATCGCTTGCGGCCATCCTCATCTACCTTCTTCTACCTTCTTCGGGAGGGCGGAAGTCATTTGAGGAAGTCTGCAACTTGTTGCAAGGTCTATGTTGTCGTTGTCGTGTCAGTTTCTGGGGGCGGTATGGAGGAACGGACGGCTGATTTGTACTCTCAGCCCTTTTTCGCACCTTTGTCCTAGATCTTGGGAAGTAGTCGAGTGAAGTTTATTTGGGGTTCCTTTGTTCTCTTTAGATTTTCTTAAGTAGTCGAACTGCTTAACCGAGTCATTACTCTATGTTGCATCGGATTTAGATGCTCGTAGTATGTAGTCTTTTGTATCCGCCTCAGGGCGCCCGTTGTTACATCTTTCCAGTAATCAATAGAGTGTATTTGTGTAATTCTTTCTTTATTTCTTAAATGATTGCAAATCACATAAGTTTCTAAGAACTAAAACTCTACATTGACTATGGAAAGGAAAATAAACAACTGAAATAGACCAACTGTCGTCAGAGAGAAGTCGACCCAGCCCTGAAGTGAATTTGCATGGCCCTTGTTAGATCGTTGATACTTTTAGCATACCGTTGAGCTTCGTTGATGTCATAGAAGCTACTAAAGAGTAAACCTTATGTAGTAGTTAATCTCCATCTGCGTCCACAGTCGCAGGATCCGACTCCGTTTCAGGTTGCGTTGTGGGATTCAGTTGGATCTGGGAACATTCTATTTGCTTTAACGCATCATAATGGTAGCCTCGTGCCATAGGCTGGTCTCCACGTATTGTTCCTTCATAGTGGTTAGCAGTGTACTTAACACACTGGTGTAGGGTGGAGATTACTACATCCATCTGGTGGAACCATGGTCTTCCCAAGATAAGGTTGTAGGTAGATGGCGTGTCTACTGCCATGAAGTACAGGAACAAAACCTTTATGAGTTGTGGCTCTCCTGCTAACCACATCTTCCCGATCGGGAAGCATTTTTCTCCGCTAAATCCAATCAGCGGGTAGTCTGGGGACGTCAGGTTCTTCTCCTTGAGATCCATACTGCGGAACGCATTGTAGAACAGAACTTTGAGTGAGTTCCCTGTGTCTACCAGAGCTTTTTTTACCTCCCACCTCGTAATGGAGACCGATATGACAAGAGCGACATTCTGCGGCGCTCAGACTCCTTCGAGGTCCTTGTCTGTAAAGGTTAAGGTAGGAACCCTCGAGTAGTAAACGCGCATGTCGTCATCTGCGGGCTGACTGTGTATCTCCAATAGAGTCCGCTTGCGAGATCTGTTCGATTGACCTTTGTTCGGGGCGATTCCATGAAGAACATAGATTATGCCCAGAGTCTCTTTTATTTCTTTGACCGACTCCCCTAGTCCCTAGGTCTTTTCAATCGCTTTTCGGGGCTCAGAAATTCCTTTAGCTTGCCCCTGCGGATCCAATACTCGATCTCGTACCTTAGACTCTTGTAGTCGTTAGTGTCGTGACCACCCTCCTTGTGGTATGAGCAGTACTTGTTGTTGTCACACTTGGAAGGGTCTCCACACTACTACGGAAGACACTTCAGATCTTCCCAGTTTTAGGACGTCCGATAGGCTAAAATTGAGGGGGTTATGGCCCTGGATCCTTTTTCAGGCCTGACCCTGCCAGGATCTGACCTGCTGTCATTGCGCTTTCACTTGCCTCTTTCTTCATCCTCACACCTCACATTCCCTCCTTCCTATCCTTAAGAGCAGAGGGTTTCTTATCTCCTTCTGTTTCCCTCTTCACAGGTCTCAATTTTTCTAAGGTGATGTACCTCTGGGCGCTATTGAGGAGTTCCGCCATACCCAATGGGTGTTCCAAGGTGAGTCACTCATAGAGTTCCTTCCTTCAAGCCCGCGGTAAAAGTCGTTACTGTTGTGTCGTCACTACAGCCATCAATGAGTGTCATCTCGTCCTTAAAGCGTGTGACATACTCTCTGAGTGTCTCATTGGATCTCTGTTTGAGGGAGAGTATGTAGTGTGGGCCTTTTCGGAGGCACTAACTTCTTATAAAACGCGTCAAGAACTCATTTGCCAGTGCCTTGAAATGAGTCGATCCACTTTGGTGAGAGGCTATGGAACCATGTTAGTGCTGATTTTTTTCAGATTAGCGGGGAAGGTTCTGCACATGACCGAATCGGATCCTTCTTTGAGTGCCATTACGTTCTGGTAATGGCGTAGGTGGTCGAATGGGTCGGTGGTCCCTTCGTAGAAGTCAAGCTTTGGAGGTGTGAACTTCTTTGGAAGAGTTTCGTTCATGATACGGTCCACAAACGGAAAAATAGAGAGACCACGTCTGGGTCGTGCGCCCCTCTACGTAGGGGGTTCTGAGGGCCAAACCTCTCTGCCTGGAGAGTCGGTTCCGCGCTATCTGCGTCGCCTCCTCTGGTCCAATGGGAACTAGCAGGAGCTTGACTCTCTTATGTTTGCTCTATGTTGTCTTCCGAAGATGGAGGCTTGTGTTGCTCCTGATTTCCATTAATGGGTGGAGGGTTTTGCTATATGAAAGCCTCTACTGCTTTGATGATTTGCTGTACCTGAGACGACAGCAAATCCATTTTGAGGTTCGTCGTCGTCGTGGCTAGCGCGAGGGCGTGAGTTTGCTGCCCGTGTGCCACCGGCATCGCTGAGAGCGGTGATATAGCGTCAGTCCGGGCGTTTGACATGTCCCCTTGTTTTCCATTATTGCGTGATCGGGTGGTCACCATCTCCTAGTATTTTGAGAAAAGATGATGCTAGTAAAATTTTAGAAACTTTGTCGCCCCCACGAGCGACACCAAACTGATGCAGTCATTTTTCGCTCCCTGTTTTGATCTTGACCTGCAAACCTGTACAAGAAACGCACGTGAGTCACGGACCACTGTTGTGGTGGCCGATGACACTCCTATGCTAAAGTCGAACAACAATCTAAGGAAGATGTAATATTGTAAATAGGAAATTTGTAGCGTACCTTAGCGTACCAACCCCATGTCTTATTTATAGTGCAGGAATCTTGGTTCAACCAGGCCATCGATGATGTAGTTTTGGGAAGAAGACCTGCATGGAGATCCTTATTTAATTAGGAGTCGTGCTGTGGAGGGAAGTTTCCCTGTTAGCCATGTGATCCTAGATACGCGGGAGATAGTTCCCATTCCGAAAGTAGTCTATAGGTAGAAGTCTCCATATGTGATATGTACTCTGGAATATGCTTTCTAGTTGGAAGCAAAGAGTCGCTGTAATTGCCCGTCCGAAGTTGATCCTCGAGATACTTGCCTTAACAGGGCTTACGGGTATTGAAAATAGTTGTGAGGCACGTGGGCCTAGCAGGCAATAAGAATTCGGGTCCGTTTGGCGGACTGCATTGGGCGGGCTTAGAACCGCATGGGTCGGATTAGTGTTGAGTTGACACTAGGGGTTATATTTCCTCGAGATCATCATGACACGTGTACGACGTAGAGTTGGGACCATTTTGGTGTATCATTAATTGCCATTAACTGACTCTGAAAGTGTACTTGTAAATATTGACCAACTGGATGCTGAGAATCACCATGATAGTGATCATGTTGGTAGGGGATCAGATGCAGATGCTGAGGAGGATAGTGATCATGTTGGTAGGGGATCAAATGAGGATTGTGAGGTGGGTGATGAAAACCCAAAAAGTTCTGAAGACGAGGATTGCCTAGAAGAAGAAGAAGAATCAGATGAGTTCAATTCATTTGCAAGTAGAACCTCATCCATGAATGAAGAGGGTATGATGGGTATGCATACCCCTATTTTAGAATTACATGAGAAGATGCAATGGGATACCATGAAGCATTGTAGGTAGTGGATGAGAAAGTATGCAATACAGAACATGTTTGAATATAAGGAGGCCAAAAATGACAATTTGAAGATTGATTTGAGGTGCAAATATCATACATGTAGATGGAGAGTCTATGAGAAGACCAAAAAAAAATTTAATGTGAGAAGATTGCCTAGGAACCAACAACCATGTTGAGGTTATTTCAGCCCATACACACATGCAAGGGTGATGAAAGGGGAAAAACTGAACGGTTAAATCTCCTTGGGTTGCTGAAGTGCTAGAACCCATTGTGAGAACTAACCAAAAGTTCAAGGCTGTTGACATCGTGCAGTACCTTTGGGGTGAGCATGGTTTGAAGATCAGTTACAAGACTGCTTACACCTTCATTGACTCCACCAATTTTGATGACACACCTTCATTCTTTTCACTAAGCATTGTGGTTCTCCTTCATCTTTGTTTTCTTTATCTGTATTTTCAAGTTTTTCTTCATCTCTCCAACTCTCCCTCTTATGTATATTTTCAACTTTCCTTCATCTTTGATCATATTTCGATATTCTTGTAATGAAAGGTATAGTAACATTCTCTAGGACTTGAATAATTATTGGGTATGATTTTAAGCACAATATTTATATCACAAATTTTTTCAGCTCAGTGGGGTAAAATTGTCAAGCAATTCTTATTCCGCACCTTAAAACAAACACCTTTTTAATTTTGCAGCTTCTAATAAGCAGCTAATTCAGAAGCAAAACAAACAGTTTATTCAAAAACTCGTTCAGAACTTCTAACTCCAGTTAAAAGTTAGCTTCTAAGCACTTAAAAAAAAATAAGCGTGGATCGTAGACTCTTTTAGTTTGACCATTTACTTTGTCTTGCTACTAAATTATTGAAAGTTTTGATGAGTCTTTAGACTATATAATTTTATCCATTGACTTTGTTTTGCTTTCCACTAGTAAGCATTTAATGTTTCATGAGATTGTAGGGAGCTGGTTTGGAGTGCACGACCTTTAGGTGTGTGTGTTTTCACATGACTCATCGCTCTTGAGAAACTTAGGGTGTGTTTGGTTGCATGAAATCCTATGTCATACACCCTTCGTTTCATATAGGATTAATATTTCATTATGGGCGAGCTCTTACAGAGTGGCTTTAATTTTTTCATCACGTTGTGATTGGTTACGTCCATGCTGTCTCAGGATTCGAGCAACGAATCCTACTTTCCTTGGACGTAACAAAATGTGTGTCAAATATATATTTTCTCCCGTCGTCCTTATATTGCTAGTATTTTTTCTTATTTGTGTGTGATTGATTTACAGAGTTTATTCACTTAACTGTTTTCTAAGTTATTGGACAAAAGATCAGCGAGTTAAGGTTGGGAGTTGATGTGCCATGTAAAGATGAGGGGGGAAGTGTTGTGGTGGCAGCATCATCATGCTTGCGTTCTGGTACTGCATCGCCGTCCACTACGCATCTGGTCGTTGGCGTCCGTTTAATGGTTGTGTCATTGAAAGAGAGGCTTTAGTTTATTGGATTTGGGGAAATAGAGAATGGAGAAGACGACCATATGGCTCGAAATAGGTGTTTGTCCGTAGGATCTGAGGGTGAGTATATATGAGAAGAGGGATAATGAGGATGAGCCACCCAAGGGTCTAAAGGGGTGGGTTCTGTGGTAGTCATAGTTCAATTGTAGCGATGGAGTGTGACGTACGGCGTTGGATTTGGATGAAGAGATGGTTTTTGCTTCTTTGATGTGGCGAAGAGTATTTCCAATTGTGTTTTATATAAATGTAGAGTTTCGAATTTCGAACATTGGAGCTAGGTGTGTCATTTCGCCACCCCTACCCAAATCTCTACTGTCTATAAAGCCGAGACTCTTTAAAGTAACTGCCTCACTTTATGGACAATATTCAAACCCCAATTTATTTTAAAAATAGTTTTGTTTTGTTTTAATTTTTAAGGGTATTGAAGACTTTTTATTTATTTATTTAACTTTTAACATTCTTGAAGTTTGATTATTTTAACTAATAATTACCAACTACTCAAATCCACTATCAATTTTTTTTGATAATTAGCAAAAAAAAAAAAAACTATATGTTATTAATAACTAACTTCAAGTTTATTTGTTCTCAAATCTCCATCTTTGATTTATGAAACTACATAAAGTCTCCATCTATGATTTTGTGAGATATCGAAAAATTGTGTGGGCTATGAATTTCATGTTGAAGAAACAATCATCAAACATTATATAAAGAAAAGGTAAAAATCAACATTTTTATCAGAAAAATATAAACTTTATTTATAAAAGAAACTAAGGTCTGCATCCCCGTAGCTAATCCATGTAGAGAGCACTTGAGCGGAGGTTGATGGATGTAATTTAATCCGGAAAAAGATTATTCTAAAAGTATGATTTGTGCATTTGTAAACTGAACCTTGAGTGATGTTGCATCAGAACTGTGTTATGAACTGAATTGCAGATTACATGTTGCAGTTCATCATCATCATCATCAAAGCCCATTCCCGAGATTTTCGGGGTCGGCTACATGAATTTTGGTTCTCCAAGCAATGCGATCTTCCCACATTTCCTCACCTAATCCAAGCTCAATGATATCTTCATTCACCGTCTTCATCCAAGTTTTCAACGGTCTTCCCCTCCGTCTATACCCTCCATTAACTTGCCAATCTAAACATTTTCTAATTGGCGCCGTGTTTGGTCTCCTTCGCACATGACCAAACCAAGTTAAACGTCGTTCTCTAATTTTTTCCTCTATGGGCGCTACACCTAAGTTAAACACCTAAGTATCTCCTAAAAAAAAAAAAAAAAAAAAAAACATGTTGGACAAATAATAAACAAAACAGTACACCATTACAAGCATGTTGGATTCTAACACACTCAGGGTACTCATCAAAATTGAAATTCAGGGTAATTTCATATGGTAAGCATGTTGGATTCTAACAGACTCAAGGTTAAGTATCTTGGGCTGCCTATGACTTCTTCCTACTTATCTCATACTCAATGCATGCCAATCATTGAAAATATATAAAAAAAAAAAAAAAAAAGTGAACTCTTGGAAGAAAACCTTTTTTTTTGGAAGGATCCTTGGCACCCAAAAGGTATACTAATGGAATGGTTTCCGCAGGAATTGCTGTATGACTCGACTCTCAATAAGGATGCTAAGGTCTCGGCCATTATAAGAGAGAATGCATGGAGTATACCTCAAAGTATAGGCAATCTATTGGATGACACTCCTAGCTATCTGATAGATGTTGAATTAGATGCAAGCAAACATGATGAGGTACTGTGGAATGCGAGCAGTGATGGACAGTTTCAGATGAGAGATACTTATAATGCAGTCCGAAAAAGAAACAGGACATTAGACTGGGCTAGCATAGCATGGTTCAAGGGCAATATACCAAGGCATAGCTTCATTACCTGGGTATTAAGTCACGGAGCCTTGAAAACATTGAGTAAACTCAAGAAATGGGGGACTGCGCAACAAGACTTGTGTCCCTTATGCAACCAGGACATTGAAACAGAGAAGCACATCTTCTTTGAATGCACGTACTCTCAGCATGTAACCTGGACGCTCTATATAGATTTTTGGGAGATGGAAACCTAGATGCTCTATATAGCATTCAACAACCAATTAAGTGTTCATGGACAAAACCCATAGCTGATCCATAGAAGCAGCATTAGACTCAAACATCTTTGTATTCATTTCTTGCCACATAACTCACATGACTGCATAATGAATGAGAGACCAAACTGATCAAACCACCTTGCTTGTACCCTTACAATAAGCTTGGCCCTTCCAATCGTCAAACACATCCAAAATGAACTGCCATGTCATCCAATAATTCTCACTCAAAATATTACCACACAAGATAGCAAAGGTGGCTTCACAGTTAAACTACTAAGATACTAACATATACTACTAATACTACTTAGATACTACTCAAATGCTTCACAGTTAAACTACTCAAATGTTTTTTTTAGAGTACAGGAAAATCAACTTCAAACATAAGCGCCAAACATTAATCAAAGTATTAATTGGAAAACGAGCTACATGAGAAAAATTAAGAACACCTATTTTAGTAGTTCCTTGTTTTTCTGTTTTAATTTTTTTGCTTTTCCCGTCTTCAAAATGGTTCCACAAAGCTCTACAATCCCTTTTCGATGGAAGAGTACAATGTTTTACATTCTTTTGACGAGAATACCTTGAATCAATTCAACCCATTGCATATTTCTGTGTCCAGCCGCGAGCAGTTATCTCATACTTTGACCAATTAATTAGTCTTATACATATGTGCAATTTCAGACACGAGTGGGTCATCAGGATTTGGGTCGGTCAGCAGGGAACATATGGAGAGTAGTACCTTAGAAATGGTAAGTGCGGGACTCCATTGTTCTTTAAGGATATCCAGACAGATGCTTCCATTGCTATTAATGTTTGGAAGGAAGACCTTAGTTCTAAATGCAACCATAGGAGGCTTGAAAGGATAATCAGGAGGAAAATGAATGGTAACTAAGAACACCCCTCAGCCACAGGACCAACACTGCATGAGGTAGGAGGATCCTTCTGCAAGTCCTTAAGTTCCTTCAAAATACGCTTAGATGCCATCGAAAGCAATCACACAAGGTAATAAATTTCACCTTGCGAGAAATCAGGTTTTCGAAAATGGAAATGGAAATTGGGAAAGAAAGAAAGACGAGAGATTCAGATCTAAAGGATCGGACAGTGGTTGTGGCGGCAAAAAGGACGGACGTCTTCGCGAAACAGCCAATCCAACCCCACTTGAATCCAATCCACCAAATTGATCGATATCTTTCTTTCTTCTAATTTCCAGACCTCAAATGCTTTACAATACTACTCAGATACTACTACTAACAGATACTACTACTCAGATACTACTAACAGATACTACTAACAAATACTACTAACAGATACTACTCAAATGCTTCACAATTAAACGCTTCACAATTAAACGACTAACAGATACTACTCAGATGTTTCACAATTAAACTACTCAAATGCTTCACAGTTAAACTACTCAGATACTATTTGTTTGCCATGTTCTTGACAAACAAATAGTAAGAAGCAAAACATAATGAAAAAAAAATACTTGACTTGGAAAAAATAAACGTTACCGTGAATGACGCGAGGCTCCAGACAGTTGCGTATGTCCTGACATGAAATTATGAAACATATTTTGTATTTGATTCTGTTGGCCCTTTTGCATTTGGTCCACCCGTTTTGATAACTCCGTCTCCATTGTAGTTTGTTTCATCCTTATTTCATCTATCAACTCATCTACTCGTTTGCATAATTGTTGATTCTCTTTTTCAGCATTCTCAGCTCTACGACTAGCACTCGCCTCTATTAAACTACGTTTGGAGCTTGATCTAGCGGTTACCATGCGCTTGGCTCCATGCCTTAGCCCACGTACATATCCTGATTTTGTCCCAAGGATCTCAGTCATGATATCCAATTCACTCCTTTTAGTACCATCTGGTGTTGGTTCATTGCGCATTAGCTCCATATTTTGCTGTGATAACACAATTAAAAGCTGATAAGATACAACTTAAGCACCTATATAATTTAATTTCTAGTCAATTTCTTACCCAATTAGCCACCGCCGACACGTGAACCCATTCTCCTGTTTTTTGACAATGTACGTTCTTGTAATGATCTATCTCACTAGGCACTTGGCCAGTCTCTGGATTTCGCTGTGCAGTTATAACACATTGTAATGAATGATATGTGATATAAGATATGATAAAAAATTAACGCAATTAAGAATCCTTACCTTATCATATAGATTTCAAACAAATGACTTGGAACCTGAGGTATGAGGTATTTCACAATTTTTCTTATTCTGAGAATTTATTTTGCTTCTTTTCTGTGTACAACGTTAAACAATATAATGGAATTATATGTAAGGATTTGTAGTCTATAAGAATATGCCTATTTATCTTTATCATTTAAAATTGATAAATGTGTTCTTTGTCAACCACGTTGACATCTCGCCACATACTTGATGTCGGGATCAAGGTTCGAGCTAAAATGCCAACCTCTGCAGTAAACTTTGAAGCATAAATACCAACAGGTCTAATGTAATCGCCTGCATTAGCTCCATATTTTGCTGTGATAGCACAATTAAAAGCTGATAAGATACAACTTAAGCACCTATATAATTTAATTTCTAGTCAATTTCTTACCCAATTAGCCTCCGCCGACACGTGAACCCATTCTCCTGTTTTTTGACAATGTACGTTCTTGTAATGATCTATCTCACTAGGCACTTGGCCAGTCTCTGGATTTCGCTGCGCAGTTATAACATATTGTAATGAATGATATGTGATATAAGATATGATAAAAAAATAACGCAATTAAGAATCCTTACCTTATCATATAGATTTCAAACAAATGACTTGGAACCTGAGGTATGAGGTAATTCACAATTTTTCTTATTCTGAGAATTTATTTTGCTTCTTTTCTGTGTACAACGTTAAAAAATATAATGGAATTATATGTAAGGATTTGTAGTCTATAAGAATATGCCTATTTAGCTTTATCATTTAAAATTAATAAATGTGTTCTTTGTCAACCACCTTGACATCTCGCCACATACTTGATACCGGGATCAAGGTTCGAGCTAAAATGCCAACCTCTGCAGTAAACTCTGAAGCATAAATACCAACAGGTCTAATGTAATCGCCTGGGATATCAACGTGCACCTTATTACCACCGCGCGTTAACTTTTGTAGCAATAATCCCCGACTCCTACCACGTCCTTTTTTATTCATTGATGATGCTATGAAAAAAATTACATATAATAACTACTTGAACCATAACAGGATTGACAAAACCACGAAAAAAAAAAAGAAGTTCAAGCTTACATAAAGTGTTACGTCTGATAGATCTATTCCAATTGATAGAAACCCTGGTCGGATTGACAAAAGATTCGGAAATAAGTGAAGGGTTCAGCTCAGGTTGTGGAGATTGATCCAACTCTGGCTGTGATCGGTGTGGCAAAGAAATGGATCCAACATTAGATCTTGATCTTCCTAGTGCCATAGTATCCTGTGACATTGATGAACAATAAATCAAAGATTTCAATAGACATTTCATAATAATTATAAACACTAAGAAAATAAAATAATATTAAATATAGCCATATGAAAGAAATTATTATCATAACATTTGAATTTGCACTTTTTAACACCATTTGAAAATAAAATAAAATAAAATCTTTAAATCACCTTATTACACAGAACACTACCGCATATAAATCAATATTCCTCTTCTGTGTCGCTATCACTTGGAAATGGTAGTCCTTCATTACTATCATTACTATTGATTATGTCCTCCAACTCATCAATTTCATCATCATCAACTAAAGCCATATTTTGCTTATCATGTATGATTGAGGCTTCAACATGGTCTGCTTGTATATCATTTCTATGCAACGGTACCACATCAACATCATCATGCAATACATTCACATTACCCCCTGTGGACAAGTCTTCTTGATATGCATCACCCAACAATGTTTCATTCACATGTTCTTCAATATCCTCCTTCTCTGGCTCAGGAACATCATACATTTCTAGGCTTTATTTTCTGTACTACATGCCAAGAAGTCCCTACTTTAGTGGTATCCTCAAGGTAAAATACTTGTTGAGCTTGGCTTGCTAGGATAAACGGGTCACTTTTATACCATTTATGAGATAAATTGATGCTCGTAAAGTGGCCATCTATTTGAATTCCATGTTTTTTGTTTTCGATGTCCCACCAATTACACTTGAATAAGTAAACTCGATTACCCATGCAATAATTTAACTCGAAAACATATATCAAAGCACCATAAAAATCAACTTCTTTGCTTTTATGCGTGCCTGGAAAAACAACACCGTAGTTTTGTATAGTTCGATTGCTATCACGGTCTTGCGTGTGGAATCTAATCTTGTTTACAATGCAACCTGAATATCTCAAAACTCGTTGATAAAAACCACACGCTAATGAGTAAAGTTGATTAGTTGCTTTTACAGAATTGCGATAGCGCAATGACTTCATCTATTACATAATATTTCAAATAGGATTGTAAGTTTACAAATAAGATAGTATTACAACCAAATTTGAAGATTAAATGAAACTAATGTTTACTCGATGTTCAAACCACGTGGGAAATTGGCATTGATGCATTTGCTCATAATTGGTATGATAATGCATCTTCATCTCTTCGATATGTTCACTATGTACGAGATAAATATAAGTATAAAACATTATATACCAAAACGCGACTTCTATGAATTAGAGATATATCTTACTTTAAATATGGTTCAATTTCCTCACAATTGTTCAACACATACCACCGTGCTTTTGTTGACTCTTCCAGATTAAAACTTTCATATTTTGGGGATCCTAAAATGCGTGCATTATCTCCAAATACAGAGATTAATTCAGGCCCATCTTGCTCCCCTGCATCAGCATTACATTCTTCTCTATTAAATCTAGTTTCAATCCCATGAAGATACATGGAACAAAATGTGAGGCACTCAGCATCAATGTACGCCTCAGTAATTGAGCCTTCTGGACGCGCTTTATTCCTCACATTTTGTTTAAGAGTGTGAAGGAATCTGTTCACACGAAGAATCCATTAAATACAATGGATATAAAAAATGCACTAGGTAATAATATGGAATACACATCACCTTTCAATTGGATACATCCATCGATATTGAACGAGTCCACCAAGCTTTGCTTCCTGAGGTAAGTGAATGGCTAAGTGGACCATAACATCAAAAAATGATGGAGGAAATATTCTTTCAAGTTTACAAAGGATTACAACAATGTCTTTCTCCATTTGGCATAAATCTTCTGGGCATAATGTTTTGGAACATAATTCCTTGAAAAATAACCCCAACTCAGTTACTGCATCGCTAACATCCTTGCGTAAGTAGCCACGAATTGCAACTGGAAGTAGCCGTTGTAGGAAGACGTGACAATCATGGCTCTTCATGCCTGATAAACTACAAGTCTCGACATTTACACATCGAGAAATATTGGAAGCATAGCCATCAGGAAATTTTACCGATTTTAACCAGTCACACAAACTCCTTTTCTCAACTTTAGATAATGTGTAACATGCAGGTGGCATAACATAAGAATCACCACGTGGTTGCAAGTGCAACTCTTTCCTTAAACCCATTGCTTCTAGATCCATGCGAGACTTAACATTATCCTTCATTTTTTTTTCAATGTTCACCAATGTTTCTAATACATTTTCGCATATATTCTTTTCAATGTGCATGACATCCAAATTGTGTCGCAACTTGAGAGTGTGCCAGTACGATAACTCAAAGAAAATGCTCTTCTTTGTCCAACTAAGCTCCATTTCAGTGCGCTTCTTCTTGTTCAAACGTGACACCCTCCCAAATTTAACCTCTCTAATGTTACTCAGCTGCTCTAATACATCTTCCCCTGATAACCTTTTTGGTGGTAACCTACGTTCTTGTTTACCGTCAAATGTCATGGGTTTTTTTCGCCAACTATGATTAGTTGGCAAAAAACGACAATGACCCATGTAACAAATTTTTCTTTCGTGCTTCAATGTTAGTGAACATGTCTCACTATTGCATGTAGGACATGCCAACTTCTCTTTTGTGCTCCACCCAGACAAATTTGCATACGCAGGAAAGTCATTTATTGTCCATAAAATCGCTACATGCAACTGAAAATGTTGATTTATTGATGCATCATATGCGAAGGAGACCAAACACGGCGCCAATTAGAAAATGTTTAGATTGGCAAGTTAATGGAGGGTATAGACGGAGGGGAAGACCGTTGAAAACTTGGATGAAGACGGT
The DNA here is from genome assembly GCA_963556465.1 of Berberis vulgaris. Taxonomy (NCBI): domain Eukaryota; kingdom Viridiplantae; phylum Streptophyta; class Magnoliopsida; order Ranunculales; family Berberidaceae; genus Berberis; species Berberis vulgaris. The sequence continues at coordinate 9,626,231 of OY747137.1, forward strand.
GAATGAAGATATCATTGAGCTTGGATTAGGTGAGGAAATGTGGGAAGATCGCATTGCTTGGAGAACCAAAATTCATGTAGCCGACCCCGAAAATCTCGGGAATGGGCTTTGATGATGATGATGATGATTGATGCATCATATGCCCGTATACCATATTCCCATAATTCTTTCAATTCATCGATTAATGGTCGTAAATACACATCAATATTATTTCCGGGTGCTTTGGGTCCTGGAATAAGCAAACTCATCATGAAAAATGATTCTTTCATACAAATTCAAGCTGGTAAATTGTATGGGTAAGTACTAATGACCACATACTGTAAGAGGTACTCATGTTACCAAATGGATTAAAACCATCTGTTGCCAACCCAAGATTGACATTTCTAGAATCTTGTGCAAGCCAATCATGCTCATTGTCAAATTCTTTCCAAGCTTCAGCGTCGGCTGAATGCCTCAAAGCATTTTCATGAGAAACATGTTTTTCATTATGCCATTTCATATCTTTAGCTATATTGCATGACATGAATAACCTTTGCAGTCTCGATTTTAAGGGAAAGTGTCGCAACACCTTCTGTGGAATTTTCTTACCCCTAGCTAGGTTAGACTTCCACCTAGATTCACCACAATTAGGGCACTTTTCTGCATCATCATGCTCCTTCCAAAATAATACACAATCATTTTTACATGCATGTATACAATTATAGCCAATTCCCAAATCTTGCAATAAGGTTTTCGCCTCATAATGTGATTCAGGTAATGTTTCTCTAGAAGGAAATGTTTTCTTCAATAAGTCAAGCAACATATCCATTGATTTATTACTCCACTGATTTATTGTCTTCAAATGATACAAGTTCACAATGAAATTCAACTTAGAGAACTTTTCACAACCGGGATAAAGTGGACATTGCGCATCACCCAACAACTTATTAAACTTTTTTGACGTCATGTCGCCTAATTGAATATCATCACCAGTAGATGCTTCTCCAAAATCAATGTCCCCAAGTGTTCCCCTATAAACATCCCCTAAAATTTCTTGCATCTCGTCAACATCTTCATCCAAATATTCATCATCATCATTTTCATCTTCTGACATAACATGATCATTATTGACATGGGTGGCCTCATTGACTGGTAGTGATAGACACTCTTCTCCATGATATACCCATCGAGTGTAACTATGATCAAATCATTTTCACCATATTTGTTGTTTTCAAATATATGTTTTTACAATCACGACACGGACATCGAATCCTATCACCTTCATCTGTTGCGGAACGTGCAAACTCTATAAACTTTTCAACACCTTCTGTATACTTTTCAGAAAACCTATTTTTCTCTTTCATCCAACTTTTGTCCATCTCTAAAAATATATATATACATGAATTTATTAATGGGGGGATAAAAAATAGCCAATCCTTATCATGGTTTTTGTGAACTTTATCTTTACAAACCAAACAATGCCTTTGGTTTCTAGAGATTAATAAAGAAAAATTCACACAATTTTGTAAATTTAGTTAAGAATCATAAGAATGTTTTGATGTGGCAATGGAAGGCGACAACATATGGCAATAGCCCACAGATATGTGGCGAACAGGATCGAAGTCCTGCTCCACACATGAGAAAGAGACAAGGCACAAGTTCTTCAGTTTTGACACAGATGAGGTGCATATTCAAAAGGAGAAAACTTTAAACCAAGACCGTTTTCTTTTTCATTCATTTATTTATTTTTCACAAAGGCATCCCAACTGCCATAAGACAGGAACTATATTCCTTTTGCTTTTGCATTTTTATGAATGTTTGGATTCTAATTTTCTCTTCCCGTCTATTTTCACGTGCAACTTTTGTCGCACTTATAAATAGGATAATGGGGGGAGGGGGAGTGCAACACATCTAAAGTTGTAATCGATTTCACTCTCATGCGTCTGGTGATATTGACAGCGTCCAAAAGGCACATACTATCGTACAAGGATCATTGATGTTTTCCTAGGCCGTAAAAGCATGTTTCAATATAAGTTGATTAAATCATTGCACAACGAAGTATCCATTCATTTGTTTGAGTTTGTCCTCAACAAATTGAATGTGGCCAAGGTATTTTTTTTTAATGTCAATTCTGTCAGTTGAAAAAAATACACATTATGTGTATGTCAACATAGTGAAAATAAGTAGTGCAAGAAAAATAAATAATAAAAATTAAAAATTAAAAAAATAATAAAAAGAATAAGAGGATCATATCCTTTCTACAAATGTTGTATGATAAAAACCAGCAAGGTTACGGACTTTATATGGATATCTATTTTCATGTTTGTTCACTTTCTTCATTTAGTTTAATAGTAGCAGCCACAATAATTATAAATTTTTTTTTTAATATTATCTTCTATGGCAGTTATCAAACCTCTGATTTGGTGAAACTTGAGATACTCCTGAATGGACAACCAGTTGATGCAATGGCAACCATTGTTCACAATCAGAAGGCTTAGAGGACGGGTCGTAAACTGGTGGATAAGCTTAAGAAAATTATTGAGAGGTATTAATATTAGCCATATCAGGTTCCATTTTTCAAGTTTCATTTGATTATCTTATCCATATTATTCTTTTACTAAAAGTCTTAAATATTTTTGTGTACTGTGCAGGCAAATGTTTGAAATAACAATACAATCTTCCATCAGATCAAAGATTGTTGCCTGGGAAACGTGAGTTGTTTAACAAAATTCTTCAGTAATCCAACTAGAAAGCAAAAACATCGCAACAAATATATAGTCCAATCATTTCACGTGTGGTGTGTGCATAAGAGTTGATTCGGTGCCCTTGGACAAACGTCATCTGTTTTTCATATATCTTCTATTTTCACCAAGGATTTTAAGTGTGCGTGGGTATGCTTTTATTTATTTATTTATTTTTATTGAGTTTGCATAGTAAATTTCTTCTTCTTGTGCTTGTGTTATATCTCCCCCTGTAACTTCAAAAGCATCAGTTGATAGTATGTGCCTTTTGGACGCTGTCAATATCACCAGACGCATGAGAGTGAAATCGATTACAACTTTACATGTGCCTTTTGGACGCTGTCAATAAAATTTCTTCCGGCCTTTTGAATCTCTTCATGAAAACTCCCATTATCTTGCCAAATCCAGTCTAATGTGATTAAAAAAACCATAGAAGCACTCCAAGAATCACTCCTTGCCAAATAGAAGCAATGATATTCCATCTGGCATGATTTCCTCTTTAATACTACTTTTTTTATTTTTTTTTAAACAAACAATATTATTAACGGGAAACAGTAAACATCAAAACATCGACAAATATGTCTTCATAATTTATTCTAAACCAAGAACTACAAACATATAAAACATTTGTAAATTGTCTAAAATAAAATCCATCAACAGTCACTTAATCCAGGTAGCTTCCAGTACTGGATTGTTATTATCTGGATCGACCCAGTAAATACCTTCAATATTAGCAAACCAATGGCACTAAAAAAAAGCTACAGGCACAGACAACAAATCCCAGCTAGACATTTCTTCATATAGCTAAGCTACATTAATAAATGGAACACAATCTCACAAAACCATTTACCACCAATCCAATTAATTAATCAAATCCCAGCAAGAAGAACATGAACAACACCATAAAATGATCATGAACACCAACAGTTCAACTTGGTATCGTTAAGCAAAAAAAAACAAAAAAAACAGTAATAGTTCTACATCAAGATTATCAAGAGTTCTCCAAGCAAGAGTCATCAAATTGATTAAGAAGAAATAATAGATACCTAGTTGTATCGTTCTCCAACAAGTGCAGCAGTCGCATGTCTCTTCTTCTCCAACTTCTTCCTCCAATTAAGCAAAAGGCAAGGAAGGAAAGAGGTAGACTGTTAGGGTTATATCTATTGAGACACCCCATTATTTTAGGAAGTGTATCAAGGGTTGATTCGTGAGAAAGAGGAGGGAAAATCGAGCGGGAATGAAAGGATCGTGCAAGAGGCATTCACGATTTGCCAATTTTCATAATTTGGGGAGTCTTCACGATGTTGGAGTCTTCAAAATTTTGAGAAACATTTTGATTTGGGGAGTCTTTGGGAGTCTTCACGATTGAGAAATATTATGATTTGGGGAGTCTTCACGATTTCACATTTTTGAAAAGTTTGTTTGAGAAGTGTTTGAGAAAATTGGGAACAAGAGAAATTTATTTTCCCCAATAAATTTTGAGAGAATATTTTCTATATATATATTTATATAGTTTTATTTATTATTTATCAATAAAATTATGTCTATTATTTACTAATGGCATGATATCATTTTAGATTTTGGCACTCTTAAAAACCTATTTTCTAACCATATTATTATTTAAATTAAATTAAAAAACTTATTTATGGGTTTTTTAGCTGCATAGTAGTTAAAAAAAAATACAACTATTATGTATTTTAATTAATTCCTAATTAATTCATTCAATTGCTCATGGTGTTAGGTCTCAAACAAATGGTGGTGTAAATTTTAAAAATATTTTGATCGATACTGATCGGTATTGAAAGAGTTTATTAAATATTTTGATCGATACCTTAACCGCTCCCTCGAGCTTGACTCCTAGACGGCCACACTCAGGCTGCCTACTGGTGAGTTGTTCCACCGGCCATGACAGATTGACCAAGGGTACGTGTTCAACAGCCAACACGCCACATTATTACCTTTTGAAGAGGGAAGCACCCGTTCCATTGGATACATGATTCGAACTTGAAACCATGTATCCACCATCTCCCTAAATATTTCGGGATTTGTGAGAGTTAAGAAGGCGGTAGCATCGAAGCCTTCATGTATTGTTCAAGAAATTATTTCAATCAAACTATTATTCAGAGAAGTGTTATCTCATTCCTATCTAATTGTTATAAACCTATCAAACTAATTGTACTGAACTTCAATAAAAAGGGTTACGTAAAAAGTATCATAATTTTTTTCTATCTGAAAGCATGGGTGTAGTTGACGACTATCATCACTCAAGCTTGTTTTAAAAATCCAATTGAGTTTTTTAACAAAAGACTTTTTGCCTTGCATTTAATACAAATGACTATGAAGCATAGCTAATTAATAGTGTATTTTTTTTATCTTTATAAAATAATTTAATTTATTTGAACTTAATGCCCCCAATTAAACAATACTACGGGGGGTGTATTGTATATGGATTCTTATGGAGTTGATAAATAATTTGAAAAGTCCACGGACTCTTTAAATTGTCCATAAACTCTTTAAATTGTCCACGGACTTCTGCTGATTTCTTAAATCCATAGACTTTTGCTACAGACTTTCTAGAGATTTATGAAAATCCACGGACTTCGTATGAATGACTTTTACAGATTTCTAATTATTTGCAAGATAAAAAAGAAGTTGGTAAATAGTGATGAAACAAAAAAACGTCCGCATATAATTAACAAAAGAAATTTCTTCAGTTGATTTCCAAGGCAATTACTGTCTCAAAATACTTTTCTTTGTCACTTTCCCATATACGTTCTTTGGCACCTGTATTTATGGAAGAAATTTTATTCAGTAATGTGATGCCAATAGCTGAACATACTCTACAAATGATGAGAAACACACTTACATTTCAAACAAATCAAGGAAGGGGATATTCCCTTCTGGTGTTGCTCCACTACCGTTCAGTAAGACATAAGTACTCCCAGGATCATTTTCCTTCTTTATTTTTGCAATGGTATATGTCCCAGCAGATGTTCCATGCAGCATCGGAGAACCAGGATCAGAATATACATCTTCAGATGACCTATCAAATAGGATGCGTGGACTTGCGTCTTTGAGCCCTGGAGAAATGACCCATGTTCTTGTTCGGCGTGTTTTATACCAAGATTCATATACTAGAGCTAGGGAATCATCACACCAAGAGATACCTCTGTTAAAATAGAAAACTCAAATGAGTCAACCAAGACTCAAGGCTAAAAGTAATTGGCATTTTTAGAGAAATTAAGAATAAAGATGAAAAATTATAGCAAAGCAGTGTCAAGAGACATGAAATGTTCCATGTGAATCTGTTTTGAAGTGTCCAGCAGACATAAGCATTTGTTCTACAAGGTAGATTGTTGGTCAGGGTCATGAAACTTGGATGATCACATGTTTTTTCATAACTTGCAATTTTTTATTTTATTTTTTAAGTGTCATCCTTTAGAGACCATAACTTCAAAACATCATAAAATTCTATAGGAGAAAATGAGTTACCCACATCCAGTTATATAGACCATTCCTTAAACTATACCTGTATAAACATATGTTCAAGAATAGAAACAAAACATGTATCTTGTAAAATACAAGAGTAAGTTAGATGCAAAAACTTCAGATAAAAGAAAAGAACCTAGCTCGAAAATATAAACTGAAATTCTACCATAGAGAAAGAGCTGAAAGAAACAATGTCTACAATTCAGCCCCACATCTATGTGTCAACTCTACGAAACTATCAATTCAAACTTAGCCAGGTCTAGCAAAATAGGCCAGGATCCCAATCTAAATACCTAATGGATCAAATAGCTTAAATTCCATAAAGGAACATCTTAAAAACCATACCTATAGCAAAAATCGAGTTTATGCAGAACTTCTGGCTCCGCATCACCTAACTTGTCTGCAGATTGTGTATAAATAATATCAAGTGGAGAAACTTTAAGTTTTGCATCACCTCCATCTTGTGTCTCTACCCTGGAAATGTTACATACAAGCATTAGCACGTATGTTATTAACTTAACGTGTTCTAAAATATGGTCGTACATCAGACATGGCGGATGTGCAGAAATTGTTATATCTAGTTGTTGTTGACAATGAAGAAAAGAAAGAAGGAAAAGGGAATGATTCGTTCAGATACACGCGGCCTGTGTTGCAGACTACTTTCCAGCTTATGAGATGCAAAGCTAGACATGCTTTCAAGGTTTGTATTCGGAAGCTTAATCCCTAACCCAAAATCATCAACGATGCAATTATGAACACTTTATGCAAAGATAGAAAAAGAAGCGAGAAAACAAGAGGATGGGAACCAACCTCTTCGCGGCTGGCACAAGGAAGAACTTTGGGAGATTTTTTTTCACGTTGAAATCTTTGATATGGAGGCTGGTGTCAGGACTCAAGGTCAGAGGCCTGTCTAATGGTCTCAAAACTCAATGTTCCCTTTTGAAAAGTGCCCAAATGCTTAGCATCTATATTATAGGGGGAAGGTTTGAGCTCTTGACTGTGAGGACGTGTTGCCTCCATTGCATAGTCGGGCCAGACTGTACCGCTAGCATTCTTATTGTTTTCTTTGCATTGCTTTTCAACTTCAAACTTGTATTTCCATCGATCGATAGTATCGAACTAGTCTTGAGCAACGTCCTTCCGAACGTTCCTCCCCATTGTAATCTATTGAATGTGAATGAGAGCTTTTACTGACTATTGTGCATTGCTATATTGTCTACAGATTGATATTGTGCATTCTCAAGTTAATATTTGTGCCCGTCAAAGTAACTACTCATAGGCTTACTAGTGAATTGGATAGCTAGTGCCGCACGGATTGCTAGTCCGTGACAGTTGGTATCAGAGCCAGAGCTTGTTGAATGCAAACCAGGATGCAGGAACTAAATGAGCGCCTTAGCGCTATGGAGGAACGACAGGCTAGTCGAATGCATAGACTAGAAAGCAGAATGGACCAGTTGAACACTTTGGGAGAACAGATTAGTCGGTTGGATGGACTCTTTTCACTGGCAGACAGAGTGGATTCACTGGCTGAGCACGTTGATAACTTAGAGGGACGAACAGTTGTTATTGAAGAGTCGCCTCACCCCACAGCTCAGGTGATGAGTGACTTCCAATTACAGTTGGAGGACTTATTTGCAAGGGTTGGCTTGCTCACTAAGGCCACAGGGACGACGGATCACCATAGGATGAAAGTGAAAGTGCCCGAGCCAAAGTCATATGCTGGGGCACGAGATGGAAAGGAGTTAGAGAACTTCTTGTTTGATCTGGAGCAGTATTTTCGCGCGGTGAATCCCGAATCAGAAGAAGCCAAGGTTACCATGGCGACCATGTACTTAGCAGGTGATGCAAAACTATGGTGGAGAACCAAATATGTAGAGATGGAAGAAGGTCGCATCCTTATTAGAACTTGGGCAGACCTCAAGAACGAACTCAGAAATCAATTCTTGCCTGAGAACACTGATTTCTTAGCAAGAAGGAAGCTCCACACCATCAAACAGACAGGCAATGTTCGAGACTATGTCCGACAATTCTCAACTTGCTTGCTGGATATTCGAGACATGTCTGAGAAGGACAAAGTTTTCTGTTTCATGGAACAAGCTCAGCCGCTTCTACAAGCAGAATTGCAAAGGCAGAAGGTGACAGATATTACAAGTGCTATTGCGGCAGCAGAAAGGTTTAGCGATTATATGCCCATGACTGGATCCACTTCACTCAATCACTCCACAACTAGAACTGGCAGTACTAAGTCAAATGCTCGCTCACCTCACCAAAACTGGGGAAACTCAAGTCAGAACCGAGGAAACTACAATTCTCGGCCGTCCAACCAGAATTGGAGTTCCAACAAAAATTGGAATGCCAGCTCTAGCAACTCAAATTACAACAACAAAGGAGGGAAAAACTACTCTGGGCAGTGGAGACCATCTGCCCCTGCCCCTTGCATTCTTTGCAATAGCAGGGATCACCCGACAGGCAAATGCCCATCCAAACCAGCTCTACACTCATTAATGTCCTTGCTTCAAGCAGAACCTTCTAACTCGACCGCATCGAGCTCGAACCCCACCAACAGTGAGACCTCCCACATGGGAGCTCTACGCAAGCTCAATGCTGTCAAAGGAGAAATGTATGAGCACCCACACAAGAAGGCCTTGCAATTCATCGACATCACTATTAATGGGCTCCCTTCCCAAGCATTGTTAGATTCCGGAGCGACAGACAATTTTATTGCCCCAGATGAAGCTAGACGTGTGGGTCTGACCTTAGAAGGAGATGTGGGTAAGTTGAAAGCTGTCAACTCTGAGGCAATCTCTATTAATGGTATGGCTAGAGCTGTGCCACTACAGGTTGGTCCATGGGAAGGAAGATCAAACTTCTTGGCTGTTCCACTTGATGATTTTAAAGTGATTCTTGGCCAAGAATTCTTCCGAGGAGCTGCAGCAGGACCATTACCTTTCATGGACTCCTTGGGGTTTTTCGGACCCAGACTACGCATTGTACCAACCTCAATTCGACCAACAACTCATGATAGAATATTGTCAGCGCTCCAAGTCAAGAGAGGCTTGGCCAAAGGAGAAGATACGTACTTAGCTGTGGCAAAGCTAGAGATGGAAGATGATACTAGCAAAATTCCTGAGGAAGTTGCCCAAGTCATTGCTGACTTCAGCGAAGTGATGCCGAATGAATTGCCAAGGAATCTACCTCCCAGAAGGCTCATTGATCACGAAATTGAGTTAGTCCCGGGTGCCAAGCCACCCGCACGTAGCCCATATCGCATGAGCCCTCCAGAGTTGACCGAATTGAGAACACAACTAGATGGCTTGTTGGAGTCAGGATTCATTCGGCCCTCTAAAGCACCTTATGGGGCACCTGTTCTTTTTCAGCGGAAACATGATGGTAGTCTTCGCCTTTGTGTTGATTATAGAGCCTTGAACAAAGCCACTATAAAGAACAAATACCCGCTGCCGCTCATTGCAGACCTATTCGACCAACTTGGATCCGCCAGATACTTCACAAAACTTGACTTGAGATCAGGTTACCATCAGGTCCGCATTGCTGCTGGTGATGAACCCAAAACTGCTTGTTCTACTAGATATGGGTCATATGAGTTCCTAGTAATGCCCTTCGGCTTGACCAATGCTCCAGCTACATTTTGCACCCTTATGAATGGCCTGTTCCGTCACCTTCTGGACAAGTCTGTGGTTGTCTATCTTGACGACATTGTGGTTTATAGTGGGACTATAGAAGAACACCTACATCATTTGCGAGAAGTGTTCCAAATTCTTAGGGATAATCATCTCTTTGTCAAGAAGGAAAAGTGCTCATTCGGTCAGACCCAGATCAATTTCTTGGGTCATGTTATTGGCAATGGCAAGATTCGGATGGACATGGAAAAAGTCCAAGCAATCCATGATTGGAACTCCCCTAAGAACGTGTCTCAACTACGTTCTTTCCTTGGACTTGCAAACTATTATCGTCGCTTCATAAGGGACTACTCTAAGAGGGCTGTTGCCCTGACAAACTTGTTGAAACAAGACCGAACATGGGAATGGGATAGGCAGTGTGAAGCTTCATTCCAAGACTTGAAATTGGCCGTGATGAAAGATCCAGTATTGGCCTTGCCAGACATCACCAAGCCCTTTGAAGTACAAACAGATGCATCTGACTATGCGTTAGGGGGAGTTTTACTTCAAGATGGTCACCCGGTAGCATATGAGAGTCGAAAGTTGAATGATACAGAGTCTCGTTACTCAGCTCAGGAAAAAGAATTGCTAGCCATTGTACATTGTTTACGGGTGTGGAGACACTACCTCTTGGGGTCTCAAGTCCTTGTTAAAACGGATAATGCTGCAGCAAGCCATTTCCTTACTCAGAAGATGCTAACCTCCAAGCAATCTCGATGGCAGGAAAAATTAGCAGAATTTGACTTAGTATTGGAATACAAGCCAGGGCGCACCAACAATGTAGCTGATGCACTCAGTAGAAGGGCAGACCTTGCAGTGCTAACCCATACTGGCCCGAGTCACACCATCTTGGAGAAGATCAAAGTAGGCCTACAGACAGATCCACAAGCGAAGGCGATTGCAGAGTTGATCAAGCAGGGCAAAACTCGACGGTTCTGGATAAAAGATGGAGCAATACTCACAACTGGTAATCGCCTCTATGTTCCAAGAACTTCGGGTCTGAGGAAAGAACTTTTGAGAGAATGCCATGACACCCATTGGGCGGGACATCCAGGTTGGAGACGAACACTTGCATTGCTAGAGAGGGGGTACTATTGGCCACAGATACAGGAGGATGTAATGGCCTATGTTCGAACCTGCCTTATTTGCCAGCAAGATAAGGTTGACAGAGATCGACCAGTAGGCTTACTAGAACCCCTGCCTGTTCCAACTCGTCCTTGGGAAAGTGTTTCCATGGACTTCATTACGGGGTTACCGAAAGTGGAGGATTTCAGAAGTATCCTTGTAGTTGTTGACCGATTCTCAAAGTATGTGACATTTGTGCCGACCGGACTGACTTGCACAGCCGAAGATACGGCGCAATTGTTCCTCAAGCATGTAGTAAAGTATTGGGGACTGCCCGAAAACATTGTTAGCGACCGTGATGCTCGCTTCACAGGAAAGTTCTGGAAGGAGTTGTTCAAGCTCTTGGGATCCAAACTTAATATGTCGACAAGCCAACACCCCCAATCAGACGGACAGACTGAGCGCTTTAACTCTATGCTTGAAGAATACCTTCGTCATTTTGTAAGTGCAAACCAGAAAAATTGGGTGGGACTACTTGATGTTGCACAATTCTGTTTCAACTTACAAAAGAGCTCAGCTACTCACTCCAGCCCCTTTCAGTTGGTTACTGGTCAGCAACCATTGACACCACATACAGTACTTACCGGATACCAAGGACCCAGCCCTAGAGCTCTTGAATTTGTCAAAGCCTGGCAGAAAAACATTGAAGTTGCTCGAGCCTATCTTGAGAAAGCTTCCCGTCACATGAAGAAATGGGCCGACAAGAAACGACGAATTGATCCTTTTGAAGTCGGGGACTTAGTATTGGTGAAGCTAGATATGTTTAACAAGTATAAAAGGACAGCTAGAGCGCACAACAATCTGTTTCGCAAGTATGAGGGACCGGTACAGATTATTGAGAAAGTCGGCAAAGTCTCATATCGGGTCAAGTTACCACATTGGCTCCGTTTCACCCATCCTGTCTTCCATGCAAGTAACTTGAAGTCCTACCATGCCGATGCCGCTGATCCCACAAGAAATGTATCTACCCGCGCTTTGCCTAAGCATCCTACTAAGCCAGATCGAGAAGTGGAAGAAATCTTAGCTGACCGCCTCATCAACAACACAGGCCCGGATAGAGAGTATTTGGTCAAGTGGCAGGATGAACCTCCTTCAGAGATCAGTTGGGAGCCAGTCGAGCATCTGCTGCCATACCTCTCCAAGCTGGAAGAGTACTTGGAAAAGTTCGCTACGAGGGCGTCAGCGAATTAAGTGTGGGAGAGTGTCAGGACTCAAGGTCAGAGGCCTGTCTAATGGTCTCAAAACTCAATGTTCCCTTTTGAAAAGTGCCCAAATGCTTAGCATCTATATTATAGGGGGAAGGTTTGAGCTCTTGACTGTGAGGACGTGTTGCCTCCATTGCATAGTCGGGCCAGACTGTACCGCTAGCATTCTTATTGTTTTCTTTGCATTGCTTTTCAACTTCAAACTTGTATTTCCATCGATCGATAGTATCGAACTAGTCTTGAGCAACGTCCTTCCGAACGTTCCTCCCCATTGTAATCTATTGAATGTGAATGAGAGCTTTTACTGACTATTGTGCATTGCTATATTGTCTACAGATTGATATTGTGCATTCTCAAGTTAATATTTGTGCCCGTCAAAGTAACTACTCATAGGCTTACTAGTGAATTGGATAGCTAGTGCCGCACGGATTGCTAGTCCGTGACAGCTGGCAAACTATTGAACTTTGTTATTTATACCTAACACTACAAAGTCCATGAGAATCCATGATTTTCCAAATCCATAAATATGAATGATATTTTTAATACCCTAAAACTTTTGTGGACTTTCTGAAATCCATATTGAATACCCCTAGACTTTGTGGATTTCAGAAAGACTTTTTAAAATCCTGATTGAATACCCCTAGACTTTTGTGGACTTTTTAAAATCCAAATTGAATACACTTGGATTTTCAGAATCCATGGAATTTATTAAATTGCCCACAAAATCCAGATACAATACACCCCCCTACAGTTAAGGCTTTTATCAACGAAATTTACTTCCTTTGAAAATAGTACATTTTTAGTTGAGAAAAACTTGTACCAACAAAACATTTGTCTCTAGATTTCTTGAATTATCCTTTTACAATATTTTGCAATGAAACAAAAAAAAAATTGCAAATAAATAAATTTGTTGGCCATAGTACAACAATTTCCAAAGAAACAATAATGAGTTAATGAAGTTTATTGAGAAATAAAATTTCATGGAAATGATTATTAGTTTTTAACAAGAAAAAAGTTGTTACCAATAAGGTTGCAATTACCAACAAAATTGTATTTCCTTGTTGTAAAGATGTTATTAATTTAACAAGGAAAAATTAGTAAACGACTATCTGAAAGGGTTATGTAATAATGATTGATTATTCGTTGCTATTAGTATACCAATTTCCAACAAAATAATGATTTATCGCTGTAAAATAGTTAGTGAATTTTAACAAGAAATAGATTTTCATGATAGTAATTATTACTTTTTACCAACGAAAACAATTTGTTACTAACAAGGTTATAATTATCAATGAAATTTAATTTCCTTGTTACAGAGATTTCATTAAAAAAAGATATTGTTTCAACAAAATAAAAAACGTTGTCAGTAGTCTAACAATTTTCAACGAAATATTAATTTGTTGCTATAAATTAGTAAACGAGTTTTAACAAGGAAAAAATTAATGAAAAAAATTATCAATCTTTTTTTTTTTTTTGAAAGTTGAGCCGGGTTTGTATAGGATCCCGTAACCTATCCCCGAGGTGCCACCTATAGGTCAACATCACCCCGAAAGAAACGATGCCACCGGAGGGTCTCGAAGCAAGGACTTGGGGATGAATCCCACAAGGCCTTAACCACTCGACCATAACCCCTTTGGCAAAAAAAAAAAAAAAAAAAAAAATTATCAATCATTATCAACGAAACGAAACATTACAAATAATGTGATTATTATCTAGGAAAACATATTTCCTTACTAAAGAAGTGTTAATATTCATTAGCAAGGAATGTGATTTGTTGTTAAAATTAGTTTTTTTTAGCAACAAAATATTTCATTTTAGATGATGTCATAATTACCGAGGAACTAGTATTTTGTGGCCATAAAAAATATTTTGTTGGTAAATCAATTCGGCGGGAAATTAGATTTGGAGGGAATGCTTCCCGCCACCTATTTAACAAGGAAAGTTTCCCACAAAATATATTTTGTTGAAAAAAAGCAGCAAGTTTATGGTTGTTTCAAGGAATTTTTTTTTTCGTTGCCAATGATACCATATTAACAAGGAAATTAAATTTCGTAAAAAAAAATTTGTTGGTAATTGATAGATTTTTTGTAGTGATATTATCCTTAGGTAATTCATGGTCTAATGCCAATTAACATATATTACATGCTAAATCTCAAAAGAAACGAAACCAGGAACAAGCCTACTAACAAGGAGTTCTTGGGATCAATTACTGTGATTTAAAATCAATTCTTTTAATTACTTATGCACAGCATACATGCATGCGGGTTCTTTACTTCTTTTTGAATTGAAAAAGGAAAATACTCCTGTATCAAATCTCTACTAGCTTAACAAATTTGAATTGTCACTGTTTTGTATATTCTTTTTGACTTGTTCAAAGAGTAAGTTTAGGGAGCTAGGGAGGGCCTCCCACCGCTCACCCTCCTCGAGATAGGCAGTCATTTCGAGGAGGATGAGCGGTGAGAGGCCCTCCCTCCCTAAAATCAGGGTTGTTCAAAGGCAAGTTAAGAATGAAAGTGTCTTAACATCATCCGTTATCTTTAAATATACGTAATTGAGTATATGCTTTATTTTTTAGAAGATTCACATTGAATAATTTTTTGCTGAAAATATAGGGAAAGGTTACAATTACGTTGAAGTCCTAAAATAAATTCAGATGTTTTGCTCAGTGTTAGATATTGGCATAAATGTATCTCCAATTATCCCATAAGCGCATCCCGCCCACCACAAACCAAGTCATGCAGCGGGGTTCAAAAGTTGTAACTAAATTTTTTTTTTTTTTTTTTTTTTTTTTGCAGAGAATATAAATTAAACTAACTCTCTTGGATTGCATGGTTGCAAGCCAAAAAAAAAAAAAAAAAAGCCACAAGCTGGGTGTCGTAATGCCACTTCAGACTTCATGATAATTAGCTTATAGTGGACGAAAAGCCTGTAGACCCATGAGCTCTTAAGACCTAGTAGAACTATCTTGTCCGAAAATCTCATTTTATGATCCTTGACAGGCAATGAAGACAATACGAATAAATCGCTACCACTCTTTTAGCATGATTTAAGTCATAAAGATTGCAAAAGCTTAAACTTTAATTTGAAGGGTAAAACACTTGAACTCGGGATGGCAAGATGGGCGAGTTTGTATTTTTCATTTATGCTAAACCCATACCCAGTTAAGTCCATTACAACCCTTAGTTTTGGGGAGTTTAGGGTGTAGCATACACAACTCTTCCTATAAAATACTTATTTCTCTTTGTTTGATGTGTTTAGGGATGTCATAAGCGTGTTAATATTATTGAAAATTAGGTATTATTCATACTGTGAACTTGATGTCTTAATGTCATGAAGTTAATTTATTATGTAGCGAAAAATCTATTAAAAATAAAGAATATGGCTTGGTGAGAGAGGAACTCACGAACCAACAATCACCATACTACCCTTATAAAGGCTCATTTAACAATATGCTTCCCCAGTGATATAATATTTTTTCATTTTTAATTTCTTGGTAAACAAGATAATCTCAGTTAAACGAAAAATTAAAACTTTTTATTTTCCATTTGATTTATTTTTTATTAATTGAAAAAAATAAAAGGGAGAAATTGGTTGAACTCTGGTCAAAAGGAAATGTTTACTACCATGTATATATGAACCCTTCATATACAAATAGATGTCCTTTTATTTCATAAAGTAGATTCTTGAGATTATGATGTCTTTACATGACTATCACACAAGATGCACACGTCAACCAATTCAGACTACAGAGTTAACCAAGTGCATAAATAGTACAAATACAACTACGAAACAACAATGAAATCAAGTGATGAACTGAAGTGCATGTGTAGACCATAGTCTACTCTGCCACCCCAAATCTTTTCCTTTTTATACAGGTGGACCAGTTTTTGCAAGATGTCCAGAGTGACCAACCCCAGGACTGTTACCTGGAGTTGTGGGTTTGAAACCATCTTGTTCGTCTATGGTACTCAAAAGGCGTCCAGGTTCGATGCCACTGAAAACTTCATCACTCTTCCTAGTGAGTACTCCTACTACACCTGCATGCTCTTTAGGGCTAAATATGCATTCTTTGCAGTCTTGTTGCTTCAAAAGCCTTCCCTCAACAATGGTAATTTCTTGACTTAAAAACAGAACAAAGAGAATAGCACACAGAAAAATGAGTTGTGTATTTGCCATAACTTGAGAGAATTGAAGAAAAACTCTCATTAGCTATTTGAAAGAAGTAGGAATGAGAAGGCAAGAGACTTGTAGCTTCTCATGTAGTTTATCACGGGTATTTATAGAGCCTGTTGGTGCATTAACTATCGCGCACATATTGAAAACAATCATTACTTTTCCACAATATTCAATACTGAAATTTCCATGGTAATAGGGAGTTTAAAAATCTGTTGGTTGTAAGCAAACTAGTAGTTCTGTAAGTAGTGAAAAACTATTTGCAACAACTTGGAAATGAATAAACAAGTTTGGAATAAATAATCATTATTTGGTCGAATAACTACTACTATTATAATTATTTAACGGTTCATTACACTGTGTTATTAACTGTAATTATTTTTTTAACACAAAGCACTTTTACTTACATTTATTTTTGTTTGATTTTGTGGAATATCGCTGTCAGGTTTGACTCGAGCAGGTTTGGGTGATGAGTGCTATAAGTACTGAAGCCAAAACAATTTTTCGTCATTGTTTTAAAGCCAAAACAATTTTTCGTCGTTGTTTTAAATCTAAGTACCCATTGAATCGGACCAAAAAAAAAAAAAAATCCCTAATGGCCATTTCAATTTCTTGATGGAAAATACCGTGACACTTCTTGTTTATATATTTTCTACTGGTATGCTATTAGATTGAAAGTGCTACTAGTTGTCTGGTTTGATTGGAGGTTTGATCATTAAACACAACTTGCCTAGTTGCTCCTCCTCCATGTGCTTCAATACCTTTATTAGTGTTTGAATTCTAAAGGGAATAGTTTATGATTAGTAAACATTTTGAACCATTTTAATTAACATTTTTCTAATCACTACCCAATTGGTGATTGATTTCAGACCGTTCAATTGTTTCACTTTTCCTTATAGGCAAGGCTTATACACACTCCTACCTTTGACTTGGCATCTTAAGAATACTCTACCATAGACTTTCGGTATTTGTTTAATAAAAATATTTTATATATATATATATATAACAGTACTTTGCAAGGGGCACAAGTACTCTGGTGGTAATGGAAGTGAGGAGAAAGTTTATAGCTCAATGGGCTTATCATATTTCAGAGCGCTTAAGTAGTTGTGTTTTCATCGGTGGTTTTATGGTAGATACCTCATTACACAAACTTATTGTTGAACATGAACTATGTAGTAATACATGTACATGTGTAATGCTCGTGTGTATAATATCTAAATGAAAAGGTGCTCGATCTAACAAACTAGTGTTAATTCACAATTTCGCATAATGACAAATAGAATGACTTAAACTAATCTTCCACAATATTATGTAAATCCAAAGATGTAGATATCACTGTCCTTCCCACTTGTAGAACAATGTTATTGTATTTGGATGGCTAGTGTGCGAGTATGAGCTCACTGTTTTTAGCCGACAATTCCAAATGAATCACCTCTTTTTGCAGATTTTGAACTACCAAATCTCTGTTTCTTATTACCCAGATCAAGCTTTTGAGTCTACAGCCTTGTAAGAGCTAGTACAAGTTAGGAATAGTTAAATTACGAGGTGTGCCAAAGAGCATATACTTGGAAATCTCGCACAAATATTGGAGATTAACACTATGTCTTAGGCGTGCAATCGTACATATTAATTAACATAACCCTAAACTTTTTATTAGCAAAGATTTGGATCACTCACATGTGAGATCACTAATCATTAGCTTGATTTATATTTAATTCATGTTGATTGCCTACCTGAAAACAAAAGAAAGTTGAACCTTTGGTTGCTTATTGGAGTAGCTAAACAGCCAAGTCCAACTACTTCAACAAAGCATTCCCTTAATTTTTATTATATTTAGAAGCACCTTTGACCTTAATCAGGTGTAATCAGTTTCAACCTCTAATTAGAAATTAGACTCCACAAAGATCTCCCGATATCACATTTTGTAGAATGAAAATAGGGAGTTGGACCCGTTTGAATTCTTGCAGGCTAGTTAATTAAGGAAGTGCTTATGATTTGATCATTGAAAGTTAAATTGGGGAATTATTTTGTTGACCAAGGGTCTCATTCATAGATCTTAATATGCAACTTTAGGGTCTTCAAGTGTTGACATCCTTGTCGAAAATTTTGGTAAACAGGAAATATGAAATGGAATCTATTAAGTTCCTAGGATTTTTGTTTATGCCTTTTGAAGTTTTGTTTTTTTTTTGTTTTTTTGTTTTTTTTAAGGTTCAAACACGAAGATGTTTATTAAAGAAAGAAAGGGATACAAAATACAAAGGAAATCATTCTTATATCAAGGAATGCCAAGTCACCATGAAGGTGTCGAAAACCAAATTCCTAAACAAATTACAAGCAGGACCCATCCTCCATAACAATTCCCTAATCTTGATAATGATAGAGTGCTTTGATCTGTTGAGCCATTCAAACACCCTCCTATTTCTCTCCTTCCACACACACCACATGAGTAACCCTACGCCATAACCACTCCGCCCGTCGAGAAGGATTAGCTTGGGACCACCAACTTAGCCAATCTAAAATGGAGCATTGAAACATCAAAATCAAACCAAATTCTGACAAGAAACTGCTCCAAATTGATTTGGAGAATCTGCAGTGAAGCATCAAATGATCCAGCGTCTCGTCAATTTCATTGCAAAGCACACAAAGACCCCTGTGTGGATTCCTCTTTTCCTTAACCTATCTTTAATCAAGATCTTCTCATGCAACACTGACCAACTAAAGAAATTAATCCGAAAAAAAAAAAATTTCAGCCATACCAGATTCTTTTGAAGTTAATTAGATTACAAAATTTTTTCTAAAAAATCACATGTACTTGACTTTTTAACGAGGTATTTAGATTGTCTTTGGTGGTGTTTGTATTTTGTTATTATCAGAATCAGAAGTCAACTACCACACTAAATAGGTTGTTTGTTTTCGATATTTAATGACACAAAAGAAAAGAAAAAGAAACCCCATTATTCATAGTGCCTTGTCCATGAAAACCTTATATTTTCATGAACATTGGATCCAATATTTGATGGTGCAAACACATTCACCATTTGATACCTAAATGGTTATGTAAACACACATGGTATTAAGATTGTATATAGTCATGTCCATCCATCAAGAAACTCAAAGTCAAATAATGCAACTAAATCTTGAGATACTCTGGTCCTTCCATTTTTCCCAAAAGAAGAATGTAGGATTAAAAATGGGTTCAACGGAGAAAATGATGAGGGTTGAACATGGCAAAATGTTCACGAGTGTGTGGATGTTTTCAATTTTTTCTTCTTTAAATTCAAGATTTGGTGATTGAGAAAGATTGCCATTTTCAGTGGCTCCTCAGACTTGGGGGGAACTATCTTCCTTTCCCTTTCACCAACTTAACTCACTAAACCACACTCAACCTAGCTACGACAAAGAGAACAAGTCATTATTTGCGTTTGCTTAGCTTAGTGCGCGTGCCTTTTTCCTGTATTGAAATAGTGAATTTTAACTTTAATTAATTGTACTTTGAATCATGTTCTACGGGTTCGCAAAGTCTGCACCTCAACGATGTACATGAATGAGTGAGCTTAACAAACAATGCCTAAATCAAGTGCACCATGGTCTAGAGATTTAGTCTTATTTTTCTTCGTTAATGGTGGGTGCCTGAAAATTCGGGGATGTGCAAAACACAAAGATATGAAGGCTTCGCTTGGTACGCAATAAAAGAATGCATAATGCATAATGCAAAAGTTTACGGTGGTTAAATAAACTAGGTGCTTGGTTGACTTTACGGAAAACAGTTATTGGAATTTGAATTCAGGACCTTCGCATTTCTTAGTTATAAAATTCTACAAAACTTTAAGGAACAAAATCTCCCGCATTACTTTGCAAAACACTCATCATCTCCTCGAATACTCCCAACTTTTTTATAAACACCCTAACCACAACCACCTTCACAACTACCATAGTCGCTAGTACCACGACCACCATACCATAACCATCACAACCACCACCACCACCATACCACTACCACCACCATTATCGTAGCATAATCACCACAACCAACACCACCTCACTATCACCATCATAATTGTTGTTGTGTGCCACCACCATGAGCACCATAACATAACAACCACCACTACCTCTACCACCACAATTATCACAACATAATCACCACAACCAACACCACCATAATCGTTATCGTCACGCACCACCACCACAACCAATATAACATAACAAACACCATTGCCATTGTCACTACTATAGCCACCACCACTACTACCACCAGCATAACAAAACCATCACAACCACTACTACCATAGCCACTGCCACCATCACCGCCCACTCCACGATCACCACTACAATATCACACCACTAATACCACCACAACTACCATGGCATAACCACCACTACATATAGCATAATCGCCACAACCACCACCACATTCATTACTACCACAGCCACAACCACCATAGCCACTGTGGCCATCACCACAACCATGACCGCCACCACCACCACCATGATCGCTACCACCACCACCATTTTAACAACCACCATCATTGTCATCATCACCACCATATCGCCCACATTTGCAATTACCATCATCACAACCACAAGCACAATCACTGCCACCAAATGACTCTGCAACAATTATTACTACAATCATCAACACCACCTACAATCACTTGTCTAGTTTGCATAAGTTTTCCTTAGTTACTACCAAGCACCCATAAAGTAATGCATTGCAAACTAATGCAAACTAACGCATATGCATTAATTTGCAAAATGCATTATTTTACAGTGTACCAAGCGGAGCCGAAGTGGATTCCTTACTGTCTATTATGCGCGAAATACAGAGACTAGCGGGAGGTGCACCAACGGCACACACATTTTTAATAGGCTATTGCCAAATAACACCACCACTTCTACTGAAGGACACAACCACCTCACTTTGACACAACCACCTCACTTTTTTTTGGAACTACTGAAAAGACACCACCACCCACCCTCACATTCTCTTCTCTCTTCACCGGAGCAACATTCCAGCTAGCCCCACCACGCTCTGCCACCACCGACCGATAGTGGTGGTGGTGGTGTTTGGGAGAAGAGAGTGAAGAAGAAGAAGAAGTGAGGGGGAGGAGGAGAATAAGAAGATGGGAGGACAAAGAGAATGAGGAGATGCGGCGGTGACGGAAGCAGGGTGGCGGTGGTGATTGATGGAGGAGGAGGAGAAGAAGAAAAAGAAGAAGAGAGGGAGGAGGAGAGGTGGTGGTGGTGAAGGGGAGGAGGAAAGGTGGCGGTGGTGGGGTTGATGGATAAGAGAGGGAAAGAGGAGAAGAGAAGTAGGTTTTTTTTATTTTTTATTTTTTATTTTTTTTATTTATATATTAGTGGCACTACATCATAAATGGATTTTTGTTATAACTCTTACATGTTGCTAAAATGAATTGTAACACTTTTGTGTCCATACCAAATGAGGTAATGCTAATATTTGTATCATCAACCAACCCATACTAATGGAATAATTGCAACATGATAAAACTAATGCTGAATTTTATATAGTTACATACACTAGCTAATGCTAATTTCAAATGAAGTTGATACTCAATTTTGTTTTGTATCATGTAGAAATTATAGCTAATTTAAAACATTTTCCAAATAAAAAAAAGCTACAAAAATGAATAGTACACATCCAAAATTTCGCAAAACAACGCAAAGTCTCTTACCTAGACACCGATGCTTTTGGAGTGCAACTCATTTTTCCCACATCCTTTTATCAACTTTTCGATTCAATATGTTTTTCATCAAGGGCTCCTATTAAGAAAAATAATAGCAAAACATATCAAATAATCAAAACTCTCCAATCAGAGACATCCCACCTGTGCTAACATTGTATTTTATTAAATTGCATCTGAATGACTTGTACTCTTATCAAAATAGCATACCAAGTGTAATCTGAAAATATATTGTTGAAACAATACAAATACCAAAAATATTACAACCAGGAAGCTCAATACATGCAATTACACTAGTTTGTGTGGTAGATAAACTAAGAAAAGATTTATAGTGTCTCTACATTTGAAGAACCTTATTTTTCCTATCAATCTTCTGACAACATGTCTATCTATATCTTCAGCGCTTTCCTCTCAGCTAAGGGTTCTTGCAATAAAAAATACAGACAAATTTGTCAGGTCAAAAGAATCAGATAAAAGCTACTAAGGCACTATTAAAAAAACTACCAAATACTTCAAAACAAACAATACTCTTGTGATACAAAGCACTGACTAACCAACTGCTTATACTAATGCATGTGCTCAGCTCACCTAAGTTTATATAGCAAATTAAGATGAATGAGACAAAATGAGATGGATAAAAAAAACATGCATGGTATTGGTGTGATTCAAAAAAATTTCACATCTACAAGTTGCATTCTAAGGTGTGTGACATGATCAAGTTGTAAGTTCTTTCATTTCCATCCATATATCAAGATACAAGCGAAATGTTCAAAACTTAAACGCGCACAATCATGCAAACAAACTACTACCAAGAGTATACCAACAAATATTTAGCATACCAACACTCATAATACTATATATTGAATTTTGCACTTCTATAATCAACTACATGTCATACAGTAAAATTTTACTGTTGAGGAATTTCAATACAATCAGAGAGTTGGCTAAGGACTTGAACCATTGCATCGTATCTTGTATACTAGAAAGTGGATAAAGCATTTACAAAAATATCCAACAAAAGGGAAAAAGGTTTCAGTCATGGAATGTATGATTGATTGAGGGTGAATCACAATCTCAATATCATCATATTTAGCCTCAAACAAATAATGTGCTTCAATGACTTCAAGACCCTATGAAGCAAACATATGAACTTTTAGATACTCGTATTTAATGTAACGACACATCACTCCGAGAATTAGTGATAAAAAAGTAAACTACCTTACTGAAAAGGGTGGCAGAATCCACTGTAATCTTTTTTCCCATACTCCAGCTGGGATGCTTCAGAGCCTCAACAACCTTTACTTTTTTCAATTTTTCAACAAGCCAATCCCTACCAAGATTAACATATAGAAGTGGTTAAATACATGTTATGAATGTTTAATTCAAATCTAAAGTGAATTGCAACTGAGATTACCAAAAGCAACTATGAAAATAACTGATTTTTCTTTTATTTTGCTATGTTCGTTAAAATGAGAACATATCACGGTGTTCGTTAAAATGACTCCCAATGGAGCAAAAGGATATGACATTGATCATGTTCCTTAAGTAACAATTTTTAAAGCATTGAAGTGACGAGTATGTATTTAAACCTGGATGCCCTTCCTGATATAGTCAAAATGATTCGGCGAAGTGCACCCTCTGGTAAATACACTGGAGACCGACAATCACTAAGATTTCCCATTTTAACTTGACTAAGTGGGATATATAAGTATTTGAACCGTGTGTGTATCAGGGGGATCATCTTCACAAAAACATAGTAACGTAAAATTTCCTCTATTTGATGTCGCAAGGTCACTATTTAGTAGGGAGCATAATAAGTTAGAAGATTCTCAGAGATATCTGAGATTCAAGGTTTCAGCTGGCAGTTTTAGCTGTTCATAATTTGGGCAACATCTAACACAGTATAGTTACTAAAACTTGACACATTTGTAGTATGGTCTATAACCTCCCCATTGGAGTGTGTAAATCTACTTGTTCCATCTATTGGCATCCAATGCGAGATTTGGAAAGGCAACTGTGTGCATTTTTAGTATGATTAATTTTATACAACCATCACTTATCACTTCTATATTGAAGCATTTTATCAAACACCTAGCGCTCAAACAAAAGCTATTAGAAGGATTTCAATCTACATAACCTGATTTTTTTTCCATATGAAACCAGATGTATAAAGCTTCAATTATCAATCAAACACATCAACTGACCCTAAAAATAAAAAAAAATAAAAACAATGAGATTGAGCTAAAAAACAACAACAAACGAACTAGAAATCTAAGAAAAACCTAATTCTGAACCAAATTGTAAAACAAAAAATTCAATAAATAAAATAACTCAGATGTAACTGACATCGAATTAGTGAGGAAGAACACAAAATTTTCAAAAACTATCCAGATTTGTTGACTTACTTGTCTACTACAAGGTTCGGCGAAATGCCCTGCTAGAGATCAACAAGAGAAAATTACGTATGATCTCCAACCCCATCAAAGCCTCTACATCCACCAAATGAAGAGATCATCTCTTCCTTCCCTTTTTCTCTGCAAATAGAACCTCATTTCCAGCCCTAGAAATGGTGAAGATGGAACACAAACTTACATACCTTGAAGTTCGTACAGATGAATCTGTGGGAGAAGAGAGACTCAGTTGATTGAGCGGGAGAGAGACGAGGGAAAACCTAGCTTGAGGTTTGACCGATGGAGTTTCTGAGTTAGATTTTTTATATCACTTTGGTTTGGTTTGGCTAAATATGGTTTGAACTTTTTTTTTTACTACAATCTCTTAATAACTAACATTTTTTTTTTAAATAATACAATTTGTATCACTTAGGAGCTGTAACTAAGTGTAGTATCAACTAGAAACCCATACAAGAATTGCCACACGAAATACATGATACAATTAGCTTATGATTCTTGTTACAAAATGGTCATATTGGTATAGTGTGGTGTTCTTCAGCAAGTTTGCGGTGTTCTTTAGAAAGTAAGGGGTTGGTGGTATTCTTCAGCAGAAATGGTGATGTTATTTAACAACAACTTTTTTAATAATTCTAAGAAGCCAAAAGAATTTTTTTTTTTTTTTTTTAATACATTTCAAATGTTTTCTTGTATTTTATAGGTCCCAAATATTTAATAAGTTAATAATTAGCTAAAGAGTATGTAATAAATTGATTATGAGGTTTTCTCAAAATGTGAATAAAGAGTAGCTTGTCTTTTGTTGAACTTTAAACCTAGCTAATCTTATCTTTAATTGCTCGCAATGGACCCAAAAGTCCTAGTATTGCTTTCTCGTATTCTAATAAGAAATTTTGGACTGTTATTGATACTTTGAGTGCTTCCTTGTGTGACATCGGTCCAAAGGTTGTGTATCATCGTCAACTTCAATAAGCTCAATGAACTCTTATTGGTAATTATGAAGATAGTAATTTAAATCTTATAGTACATTTAATAAGTTTAATACAATGAAATCTTTATGCTAATTATGATTTAATGAAATCTTAATTGATTAAATGCAGAGATAATATTTTGAATCTTTTCGTACTTTGAATCTTAAATTGGTCACTTGATCCGATACATCGAATTCATTGAACCTTGACAAGTGAATAAATATAACATATTTACTGTTAAGCCAAAAGAAAATTAAAAATATCTTCCTAAATTAGTGATTATTAATTTATCAATAAATTGATATCTCGCTAGATCAATAGAATTTAGATTGTTGGGTTATACTGTAATTGATTAGTGCTAACTTCTAGTAGGGTAGATGGATTTGAATGTAGGCCTATGAAAGAATTCATGAAAATTCGGCCCATTAGTTGTAAATTTCACACTTGCTAAAGGAAAAATGTTAATAACTAGGAAAAATAAACACCTTATAATAGATGGAAATCTCTCTAATGATATGGAATTATTATTCTCTATTCTGTACTTCTCCCTATTTACAAAACTCTCCATTTACTTGTGTACATCTCTGTTCTTCTTATATATAGATGCACATAAAACATGAGGTGGTTAAACAATTTTGAGCCCTTCTAGGTAGCGAGGGAAAGAGCCTAGAACTCCTGAACAATTTTAAGGTAATGTTGCCATCTCATGACATATGTCCCTACATGAGTTCATATCATGTCAAATCAAAGCATGTAATTGATGGAGGTGGATATCCATCACATTCTACAACATTCCACAATAATACCATTAGATATTCATCGCATGTTGTCTCCCAACCGATGAGTCATGTTAGGTACGCGAAATGTTGCCTCATAAAAACCTTGCTAGAAAAATCTAGTAGGACAAAACCTCAGTGAAGGGAAAATAGTACATTGTGCATATTATTCAATTTTTTTTTGGAAAAATCAATTTTTTCTTATGGAATGTTGCCCCTAATAATAACAAAAAAAAAATGAGATTGTAAACTGTCTCAGTCAATTGCCAAGCATTGATTTTTTAAAGTGGCATTCAAATTCACGTCTCTTCTGGAGTACATGAGTATATCCTTATGCAATGAAGATTATATTACTACCATTGGTGCCTCGTTACTGCCTCATTAAAACCTTGATAAGAAAACCAGTGGAATGAAATCATGTCGAAGGAAAAAGAGTATAGCTACTAATTTTGCATACTTCAGGATGTTATATGCGTTAATGTTGCTTTGTTAAAATCTTGACAGAAAAATCCAGTGGGAAAAAACCTTGTCGAAGGAAAAAAAAATACAACGCGCATAAATCAAATATAATATACTTCTATATGATTTTAAAACATACTTCTGGATACTTTCGTAGCATGCTTTTGGATGCACACCAGGAGGTATACTTTTGGATACTCCCCCTGATAATGACTCATCCTCATGATAGTAGAACTTGAATTACTTGGATAATTAAGTCGGCGCTAAACCTATTTGATGAAGAGATCTGCAAAGTTGTCTCTATACTAAAACCGTTCGACTTCAATCACATTGTTCTTCTGAAACTTGTGTGGGTAGAAGAATTTTATTGGAATGTATTTCATGCAATTTCTTTTGATGAAGTCTTCTTACATTTGACAAATACATGCAATATTGTCGTCATATATTGTAGTCGACCGACCAATAAGTTTGTTTAATAGACCTCCAAGAAATAGTTTGTTTAATAAACCTCCAAGAAATAGTTGCACTGCAACTCATAAATACAAAATTTGCCCGTGAACTTTCCTTATAAGGGTCAAATAGAGAACTTGGAATCTGCATAGTCAACTAGGTGGGAATAGTCAGTTAAATCACAGAAATAAACTCATATCAATGATCCAATGAATATTATGTGTAATGTCATGCTAATATTTATAAGTCTCTGCAAAACTATATTTTGCTAATAAATGCATAGAAAAATACTATATCTTGTTATGCACTTGGTGTCAAATATAACAATGCACAAATAATACTAAAATATGGTACTTCATACCTAATATCTTTTAATTGGTTGATACAAGTCTTTATTGAGATCTAAAGACTGGACGACCATGGATGTACTAAGTTGAAGATGAGTGTTGTCAATATACCTTGATAGATGGACTTATATTCTACTAGTATTTTGCTCAATTTACAGGCCGAGACAAAAGTTGTTTACTAAAGGTCTTTCATTTCAAATTCTGTCGTTAGATAATTAATAATATTTGCAAAGTCCAATAAGAGTTATATTATTAACATAATCTGTTAGTATGACAAAAACAATTAACGATATCTTAAAAAAGACACATAGTATCACACAGATATTCTCTAAGACAGTTATACTTTATTCTTCTAAAATGTTCAAATTTTATAAAATATATCTTATTTGTATTGAGTAATTATTTCATAGTTTTGCTTCAGGCAAAGTAAATCCCTTAAGAATTTTATAAATATTTGTGTCTAAATTTTCTTATAAATAAGTAGTACGATATTAATAAGTCGCATATCAAGTTTTCAAAAACTTAAAGACTTTTGGAATATAGTCATATCCAAGGAATGAGATTTCACGAAATTTTGGCAAAAAGTTCGAAAAGAAAAAAGGTGACAAAATCCCTTTATAGAGCCGAGCAACGAAGAAATTGTTCATAAGACGATGTGCGAGATATAATGACTACACGAAATCCCAAAATACGCGCTAAAAACAAACGAACGAACAAGAGATCGAGATACCAACTCACCAAAAGCTGCTAATAATATTAAATACGAGACAATGATGAAATCAAAATTCCAACCGTCATCAAGTTAGTGGCCATGTCAGCATACCCACTAACCCAAAGGGGGAATAGCTGATGATACATCAAATAAAACTTATATTGCAACTGTACACGTGGTAGAAATCATCAATCACGAGGATCAAGTATCCCAAAACCATGCCAACTCATAAAGCCCAAAAAGGACGAATCCAGTTATAAAGAAGCCCGAACAGGGTCCGTCAGAATAAACCATAGTTACAGGCCTAAATCCATGCCCGATTAAGTTTTCCCTTAAAGATCGATGAGGAACGTTACAGAGAAAAAATCGTGAAGATAGTTATGCCTCCGAGGACGTATCTTCATAAAAGTGGAGACTATTACAAATAACATCTCCCCTCGTTGCGCCTCACATGCTTAAGTCATGCAAATAATTAACAAAGATCATTATATAAGGTAAATAGAACATTCGACAAATGTATACAACTTTAACAGAGTTTTGTCCACATTTATCTCCATTTTCAACTGAGATACTGACTTAAGCATCGGAGTGCCTTCTACCACAAAAAAGATGGTCTTTAATCTAACATTTGTTTTGCAGGTCAACTTACTGGAGAACGGATTTAGAACACATCAGAAGGCAAAACAATTTGCCATGGCTTGGCTTTAAGCGAAAAGCAAAGCGGTGACTTTACACAAGTAAAAACTTTTGGTGAAACTTTTAGTGAAGTTCTGTTGAAGGTAAGAAGATTCATACCTCGAACAACATCTCCAACTCCTGTTTTGTTGAAGTTATCTGATTTAGCCATTAAGCTCTAAAGAATGAAGGAGAAAATAACAATGAATAAGAAGAAAGGCAAGAAATGCATAAAAAAGAAAAAAGAAAAAACTTTTCTTTAATGAAGCCATGGCTTTGGTGGCTTTACGCTTCAACAAAAAACTAGCTTTAACCAATGCAAAGCGAAATATCATGACTTGACTTGGCTTTAAGCGGTAGCTTTAGATGGCTTTGACTACATCGGCATATGTTGTAATAACCGTTGTTGTGGTTATTACTCTGGCTAATGGCTACCTATGCTGGAGTTACCTCATACTCGGGGGTACATATGTTTTGCATGTTCTCTATCTCTATTTTTTTACAACTAAAACTGACACTTACTTTAGAAAATATCAGAGACCGTGATTTTTCATCAGATCATTTGCATTGTCTGATGTTATAAGTAACTAAGTCTAAACCATGAGTAAAGTAAGACTCAATTTTTGTCACGATCGAAGTAAATTCAAAGAACGAAATGAACAATAACTTTTATCTTCCCATTGCATCAAATTTGTCTCTTTGATTTTAATGGAGTTTTGATATTTATCTACTGCCTCTATTGGTGCATGACAAACACGTGACCAATGTCTAAATTTACTACATCTATGACAACTGTCATCTCTAGAAGGATTCTCAGTATCCTTTGCAGGAGTTTTATCATTATACCAAGTAGGATCTTTGAACCATGTGGTAAGTGTTGTGACTACCTCTGTTGGGTTAATCACCTCTATTGAATTAATTGTTATAATCACATCTGTTGGAGTGATTATTTGATTACCTCTTATGTGGTGATTACCTTGATTACCACTTTTAGGGCTACCAATTTGGTAGTTGCCATCTTTTATATAATTTATTCACCCATAAGAAGTGCACATTGGTTAATAGAATAACTCTTTATGAGGTGTGTAATGCATGTGACATAACACTTGAGAAATAAAACTTACATATAAATATATTTTACGAAATTTATACGGTTATGTGTATAAAATAAATGTATAATTAACTTTATTTTGCATACCGGATCTGTTCTGTTTCATAAAAGTTATTTAAGTAAAGCCCATTTTAGTGGGATGAAAAAATGGAAAAAAATGATCATTATGATAAATGCAATAAATATTAAAGTAAACAATGTTTGTGTTTAATTGCTTACCTAGTCGAAATAGCAATACTTATCAAAAGTTTCATGTCTGACAACAAATTGGTTGTAATAGACACCAATTTGGATGAAAGCAATTATGTTCATACCTCACTTTAATTTGATAAATTGATTTTACCACATGTAGAAAGTAATTCCACTTAGGAAATCTAAAACCAATTGAGAGCATACAATACAACATTCAACACCTCAATCATTATTAACACATAGGCAAACCTACCAACATCAGCCAAATGAACTTAACTCAGCCCCACCTAGCTTACCACCCATATATTTATTTTCTATTTGTTTCATTTGCCAAACCATCAGAAAAACTCATTGTTTAAGAGACAGGGTGGTATCTGTTAAATATCAATATTAGCCCAAGTGTTTGTGAAGCTTAGCCCAAGTGTTTTTGAAGCCCACAATCCAAACCAAAATAAGCCCACACCAAATTGAGATGATGTTATTGCTTACATCATTTTAGTTAGGTGAGAATTAGGTAAGCATTATTTAATTTCAATGGTCTAGATTAATTTGTGTTTATTTTAATGAGTGGTTTAGATTGGTTCTTGTAACCTATAAAACCCCCCCCTTGTATTTGAGTTTCATCATCCAAAAATGTAAGCTTAAGAAGAAAGCATTAGAAAGCCTTCTTAAGAGTTTCTCTTCTTTGCAATTTTGTGAGATTGTTCTAAAGAGTGTTTTTCTTCTTCTTGATAAATTAGAGTTTTATATTCTGATTTATTCAACATTTGGTATCAGAGCCTGGGTTGTAAGGTCTCTTGAAATTCCGAGTATGCTCTGTGGTTGCAGTTTTAACTGATCTTCCACATCAGAAAAGATTTCTTGAGATTATTGTCGGGGTTCTTACAAATCTTGTGGAGCGTCTTTGTGTGTAGAGTAGTTTAGTACTTTGCACGTTTGTCACTCAAGCTTGTTCGGAATAGTTAAAATCTTGCCGCTACGATGGGTGATCTTCAAGTCGTTGGAGGAATCAAGAAGCTCAACAACCAAAACTACAACACGTGGTCAACGTGTATGGAGTCTTACCTACAAGGTCAAGACTTGTGGGAGGTTGTCGGTGGTGGTGAAGTTACACAACCGGCGGTAGAAGATGCCAATGGCGTCTTGCGAAAGTGGAAAATTAAAGCAGGCAAAGCGATGTTTGCTTTAAAGACCACTATTGAAGAAGAAATGCTAGAGCATATCCGGGATGCCAAAACACCGAAGGAAGCATGGGACACCTTTGTTACACTTTTTTCAAAGAAGAACGATACAAAATTGCAACTTCTCGAGAATGAGCTGCTATCGATGGCGCAACGTGACAGGACGGTTGCCCAGTATTTTCACAAGGTGAAATCGATATGCCGCGAAATTTCAGAACTAGATCCGACAGCTGCTATTGGGGAAGCTAGGATAAAGAGAATAATTATCCATGGCTTGAGACCCGAATACCGAGGCTTTGTTGCTGCAGTACAAGGATGCCCGACACAACCATCTCTTGTTGAGTTTGAAAATTTGCTGGCTGGTCAAGAAGCTATGGCTAAGCAAATGGGAGGAGTCTCGCTAAAAGGTGAAGAGGAAGCGCTCTACACCAACCAAAGCAGAGGCGGTTCAAAACAGTACAACGAAGGTGGATCTAGAAAGACTGGTGACATGACAAAAAGTCATCAGGGAGGGAACAACTTTCGTCCAGGGGGAGCTTCCAAGAATCATGACAACAATAGAAGGTTCGATGGTGAGTGTTACAATTGCGGGAAGAAGGGCCACATGAAGAAAGATTGTTGGTTCAAGAAGAAGTCTTCTGAGAGCAATATTGCTACTTCTTGTTCTAAAGATAATAGCGAAGACAGTTGGGATGTCGAAGCATTCTTCGCTATGGAGGAAGAAGAATTAGCTCTCACGGTAACAACACCAGAAAAGATTGACTACGTGAATGATTGGATCGTAGACTCAGGCTGCTCAAATCATATGACAGGTGATAGACAAAAGTTGCAAGACTTGTCTGAGTATAAGGGAAATCGTGTGGTGGTAACAGCTGACAACTCAAGGTTACCGATAGCTCACATTGGTAAAACTATTGTTACACCTCGATATAATCCAAATCAGGTTCCACTCCAAGATGTCTACCATGTTCCGGGAATGAAGAAAAATTTGTTATCTGTGGCTCAATTGACATCATCAGGCCACTATGTCCTATTTGGTCCGCAAGATGTGAAGGTGTTTCAAGACCTCAAGATCTCTGAAAAGCCGACGATGGAGGGACAACGACTGGAGTCAGTTTACGTGATGTCAGCTGAGTCTGCATACGTAGACAAGATAAGAAGAAATGAGACTGCAGATTTGTGGCACATGCGGCTAGGTCATGTTAGCTATTCCAAGCTAAGTATGATGGTAAAGAAGTCCATGCTTAAGGGACTTCCTCAGCTTGATGTGAGAACGGATACAGTATGTGCGGGATGTCAATATGGTAAAGCACATCAATTGCCATATGAGGAGTCGAAGTTTAAAGCAATGAAACCATTAGAGTTAGTTCACTCTGATGTGTTTGGACCTGTTAAGCAACCATCAATTGGCGGAAGTCGGTATATGGTAACATTCATTGATGATTTCTCTAGATATGTATGGGTTTTCTTCATGAAAGAAAAATCTGAAGCATTCTCAAAGTTTAAAGAGTTCAAAGAGATAGTCGAAGGAGAAGTGGAGCAAAAGATTCGTTGCTTGCGCACGGACAACGGGGGAGAGTATAGCTCAGGGGAGTTTTCTCAATACCTACGGGAGTGTCAAATACGTCATCAGTATACTTGTGCCAATACGCCACAACAAAATGGTGTAGCAGAAAGGAAGAATCGACATCTTGCAGAAATTTGCCGGAGTATGCTACATGCGAAGAACGTACCTGGAAGATTTTGGGCCGAAGCTATGAGGACTGCAGCTCATGTCATCAACAAACTTCCTCAACCAAGGTTGGAGTTTGTTTCACCCTTTGAGAAATTGTGGGAAAAGAAACCTACAGTTAGCTACCTTCGAGTATTCGGCTGTGTATGCTATGTATTTGTTCCTAACCATCTACGGAGCAAGATTGATAAGAAAGCAATCAGATGTATATTCGTGGGATACGACGACCAGCGAAAAGGGTGGAAGTGTTGTGATCCAATAAGTGGAAGGTGTTACACATCACGAGATGTGGTGTTCGATGAAGCATCCTCATGGTGGACATCAAAAAAGGAAGTGCTGCCAGACTCAGAAGAATTCCAAGACAAGCTGCAACAAAAGATGGGGGAGCATACTATTCAAATTCAACCAAGTCCAGACAAAGTTGAAGATCCATGTGAGAATGATGGCGAACAAAGAGTAACCCAGAATCCTTGGCAAACTGGGGTGTATCAACAACCAGACGAAGAAGGCATACCTAGTGAAACAGAAGAACCAACTCCACTACGAAGGTCAACAAGAACTAGAAGGCCAACTCCCAAATACGCCAATGCAGCCATAGTTGAAGAAGAAGCTATAATAGAACCTGAGACGTTTGAAGAAGCATCACAGAGTTCAGAATGGATGACAGCTATGACAGAAGAGATCGCTGCACTTGAGCAAAATCAGACTTGGGAGCTCATGCCAAAGCCAACTGATGTGAAACCCATATCCTGCAAATGAGTTTACAAAATAAAGCACCGTCCAGATGGGTCAATCGAAAGGTACAAGGCACGATTGGTAGCTCGTGGTTTCTCTCAACAGTTCGGACTAGACTATGATGAAACATTTAGTCTAGTCGCAAAACTTACAACCGTACGAGTCTTACTTGCACTTGCGGCCAACAAAAATTGGATCTTGTGGCAGATGGACGTGAAGAATGCATTTCTCCATGGAGAGCTGGATCGGGAGATCTACATGATCCAACCAATGGGTTTTCAGAGCCAAGATCATCCTGAATATGTGTGTAAGCTGCGGAAAGCACTCTACGGATTGAAACAAGCACCCAGGGCGTGGTATGGTAAGATTGCTGAATTTCTAACACAAAGTGGCTATTCAGTAACACCTGCAGATTCCAGCTTGTTTGTCAAAGCCAATGAAGGAAAACTAGCTATTGTGCTAGTGTATGTGGATGACTTAATCATAACCGGTGATGCTGAGGCAGAAATTCTTCGGACAAATGAGAATTTATCAGTCCGTTTCCAGATGAAGGAACTTGGTCAGCT
The DNA here is from genome assembly GCA_963556465.1 of Berberis vulgaris. Classification (NCBI taxonomy): domain Eukaryota; kingdom Viridiplantae; phylum Streptophyta; class Magnoliopsida; order Ranunculales; family Berberidaceae; genus Berberis; species Berberis vulgaris. Next base: position 9,660,634 of record OY747137.1, read on the forward strand.
CAAGCACTTCCTTGGTCTAGAGGTTGATCGCACACAAGAAGGAATATTTCTCTGTCAACAGAAATATGCCAAAGATTTGCTGAAGAGGTTTGGAATGCTCGAATGCAAGCTGATTTCGACGCCGATGGAGCCAAATGCCAAAATGTGTGCACATGAAGGAAAAGATTTGGAAGATGCGACGATGTATCGACAATTGGTAGGTAGTCTGATCTACTTGACCTTAACTCGACCTGACATCTCTTATGTAGTTGGTGTGATGAGTCGGTACATGCAAAATCCAAAGAAGCCTCATTTGGAAGCAGTTCGGCGAATACTGAGATATGTGAAGAGTACTATAGCCTATGGTCTTATATACAAGAAAGGTGAAAGTTGCAAGCTAGTTGGTTATTGCGATGCTGATTATGCAGGAGATCATGATACTCGCAGATCAACTACTGGGTATATGTTTACCCTTGGATCCAGAACGATTTCTTGGTGTAGCAAGAGACAACCGACTGTGTCCTTGTCAACTACAGAAGCAGAGTACCGAGCAGCAGCAATGGCAGCTCAAGAAAGCACGTGGCTAATACAACTGATGAATGATCTACATCAACCAGTAGATTATGCGGTTCCGTTGTACTGTGACAACCAATCGGCAATTCGTTTGGCGGAGAATCCAGTTTTTCATGCTAGAACTAAACATGTGGAAGTACATTATCACTTTGTTCGAGAGAAAGTTCTGCAAGAAGAAATTGAGATGAGGCAAGTCAAGACAGATGAGCAAATTGCGGATTTGTTTACTAAAAGCTTGAGTGTTGGAAAGTTTGAACAATTCCGCCGTCAACTTGGCATGATTCAAAGAATGTGGGCTAACATTGAGGGGGAGTGTTAAATATCAATATTAGCCCAAGTGTTTGTGAAGCTTAGCCCAAGTGTTTTTGAAGCCCACAATCCAAACCAAAATAAGCCCACACCAAATTGAGATGATGCTATTGCTTACATCATTTTAGTTAGGTGAGAATTAGGTAAGCATTATTTAATTTCAATGGTCTAGATTAATTTGTGTTTATTTTAATGAGTGGTTTAGATTGGTTCTTGTAACCTATAAAACCCCCCCCTTGTATTTGAGTTTCATCATCCAAAAATGTAAGCTTAAGAAGAAAGCATTAGAAAGCCTTCTTAAGAGTTTCTCTTCTTTGCAATTTTGTGAGATTGTTCTAAAGAGTGTTTTTCTTCTTCTTGATAAATTAGAGTTTTATATTCTGATTTATTCAACAGTATCTGGCACACACTTCGAGGTGACAAACATTATCACCCCATCTCTCTATCTCTACCCAATTTTCAACAAGGTTTTGGGTTCTAAAAGAAATCAGTGAAGAATATAAACAACACAAAGAGATGTGAAGCTCCAACAGAAAAAAATACAAAATATTTGAGGTTGGGTTTTGTGAAGAAGCCTATAAGTTTGATGTTATTTAATGAAAATACTCTAATAATTTGATGACAAACAAATCAATCTGAAACCATAAGTAAGGTCCTCAGTTGCAAGGTATTCAAGCATGGTGAAAAGGTTTACTGGGGCACCAGCGCTGATATATTTGGCGTAGTTTCCAACCTTGAGAAACCTGGCGATTCTGCCTACGGGAGCTAGAGGTCAGCCCTATATATAAGACAATTTTTTGGGGCGATCAATGTCAATAGAAGAAGGAGAATAAGCCGGTGAGATTTTGATTATCATCTTAGCAGTGAGCCTTTCTATTCTTGGTTATTCTGATAGTTGGATTTTTCTCCTTATGTTTGTGGTGCATATATGACGGATGAAAACCAACCTATAATTTGCCCAATTATCAATATCAGCATCAATGGTACTAGCGAACACCACACGAGTCGAAGCGAAGACTCTTTTGTTATTTTAACTTGTGTTCCAACATGTACGATACTATGTGTGTGATGAAGGGTCTGAGATTTAAACAAAGTTTGAATTCCAAACATGAAACGCCGCCATGGAAACTGTGTTTTCTTATGGTGCAACATGTCAACATCCACTAGATGTAATCTATATATATATATATCATGGAAACGGTCATATTAAAATTCAAAAAAATATAAGTTATTGTTTGAATGTTTTACCTCTAAACTCTTTAATTAAAGAGTTGTTTGGAAAACGAAGGTAAAGAAAAATTACACAAGCCGATTTCGTGCTCAAATGCCCTTAAATTGAAGTGAAATATAATTATTTACCTCTAAACTCTTCTGATTAAAGAGTTTGGAAAACAAAAGTAAAGAAAAATTACCTAAGCCAATTTCGTGCTCAAATGCCCTTAAATTGAAGTAAAATATAATAATCTCGTATCACTCAATTAGTCGAAACTTTGTGCTGATAACATGTTAATAAGTAGAAAAAGTAAACACCGTATACTAGATGAAATCTCTCTAATGAGATGGAATTATTATTCTTAAGCATTTTCAATTTATTTATGTACATCTTTATTTTCCTTATAGAGCAATGCTAGCTGTCGAGGGAGTGGGCGAGGAAAACAGCAAGGGGAGGGCGCTGGAGGGGGTGGGACCGTCCATCCCCCTTGGAATGCGCGTTTGAAAAATGAGGACATGCATCTCAAGGGGGATGGACGGCCCCACCCCCTCCAGCGGCCTCCCCTCGCTGTTTTCCTCGCCCACTTCCTCGACATTTAGAATTTCGCTTCCTTATATGTACGTGCGCGTACAACATGAGGTAGTTATACGATTTTAAGGTAATGTTACCACCTCATGACATCTGCATGAGTTCATATCATGCCAACTCAAAGCATGTCGGTGATGGAGGTGGACATCCATCGGTTTCTACAACATTCCACAATTAAAACAAAAAAAGTTTTTTTTCCATGAGTGTCAAAACAAGTAAAATGTGTCCTGGAATTTGCTAAAGCAACACATGTGACACAATTAAGGTGGTTGGTCTCATTCATGTTCACTGTGCAAATTAATTCCCTCCAGTATAACATTAAAAACAACTCTTCAGCAAAAATGGACATTTTTCTATATCAATTTATGCAAACAAACCTTCCATGTGAGGAAAAAATGGCAGTGTAAAAACATCCATTGAATGACCACAGAGAAGAACCTTTGAATGCATTGTACGTAGTACAAAAACTATATTATAAATTGAAGTTTTGGTTATTTATGAGCCTGATGAAGATTGAAAAACTTGCATCTTGGACGGTTTTGCAGCGAGTTTGCAGTTCATACAGTACGTGTTGAAGAAGACAGATGAGAAAAATTCAACAATGAGAGGTCAGTAGCATGAAATTTCCAATAAGGGCGGGGCCATTGTGCATTCATATTGAAGTATTGAACTATTTTCAATTTATTAATGAAAATAATTAAACATACAAAAACTATTGATTCTTGAAAACTATGTTAAAGCAAAAAAAAAAAGAGGATTTCTATAGGTAATGATAAAGAAAAAAGCTATTCAGTCCTTGTGCTTGATTAATGTCTGGGGAAAATGTTCAGCACGTAAGTGTCAAACTCTATCTCTCTCTCCATAAATTTGGAGAAGATGCAGGTGCTAAACACCCACCTTAGAAGCTCAATGATAAATTGGGAGTGAGTGTCAGTCAATACCCGGGCCATTGTGTTGGGTTGGGGTTGGGGTTAGGTGCATTATTACATTGTAATGCCATCAAACCCCTTTGTTTTTGCCTTTAACACATCCGATCCATTTAGTAGGATTGAAACTTGGATGCTCGCAGAAACTGACCAACTCTAAGACATCCAGATCAGGTGCATGTTAGTCCAACAAAACACAATGTATATCGACTGATTTATAATGCACCTTCCCGATGCATGTCATGTATACCCAAATTATAAACTTTAGGGCGTGGTCCGGACTATAAATTTGTACAAAATTTGACATTAAACAAGAATAGATTGAAATTACACCAAGAATAAAAATATACATCCAAGTTGGGTTGTGCTGGGCTGAGCTCAATGACCTCCATTGTTGGGCTTTATAAATTGTTCCAATTATCAGTTAACCCGACCCGACTTGTTTGTAAACTTGATCGATACAGGTTTTGACTCCATTGGTAGAACATTCGGTCGATCTGCACTTCATTTACTTTTTGGGGGTAAATAATTGGAGTTTGAGTAGCAACGAAGGAAGCAAAGCAAGAAATTCAATATTTATATATTTTTCAAATCTCTGCGTGACTCTCTCTAGTTTCTTCAAAAACAACACATTTAAGAAAAGAAATAAAGAAAAGAGTGATTATTGAGTGGAGGAAGGAAAGAAAGGAAGGCAAGAAGAGAAGGGAATATGCGAATTAATTAATGTTTGTAACACAAGTCGTGAGATGCTTGGTCGGTTTGTCAACCTCTTTAAAACCCACATGCACTTCTCTTCCAACACTTCTTCTATTATCTTTTCTTCTTCTTCTTCACAGCTTCTTCATCAGGTATCTTTTTTGTTCTCTAACCCTTTTTTTACTAATTTATTTTTATAACATTTCTTGATTAGTTGCAGTGGGGCATGTTTGATTGTTTGATTGATGCAAAAGGGTATCTTTCTTTTTCTATTTTACTTATCATAATCCTTTTGTTGATGTATATAGATGATGTTGTTCTAGTGTGTAGTGGTGGTGTTGGGTTTTGAGAATTCTATGTTTTTCAATATGGGTTATGTGAATTATGGGGGATGATTGATCCTAATACGTTGCCTGTTTGATTCTCACTATGAAATGTTCAATGGGTCATTGCAATTATGTTTTATGCCTTATAAGATTTGTATGTGACACCTCATTTTCAAGGCTTATGAATGTTTTTGATACATGTGACTGATATAATGAGAGCCTTCATTTTTAAGGAATTTGGGTTGTATCTATAGCACCAATTATCTCTATATAGTATATAGGAAACAATCTTGTAGAAACCATATATCAGGCTTTTAAGACAAAATTTGTACCATAAAGTTATAGGTCAATGGTCTGACGTTCGTAATCTGATAAAACCAATGAGTGGGTTAGTTATTGCATACTTAAAGCAAGTACACCCATATTTATGTGGTGGCAATCGTGATGTTGTTGGTGTCTTCGTCCATTATTATGATATGTAATCTGGGTGGAAGCAACCAGAAAGAACACCATGAAATAAATCAGAGTGTCTAACTGATATTTTTGGCTGTCCCAGATTCGATTCATATTTCTTAACCATAGATAATGCTGCACTTAGTTCTCGTTGTCAATTGTCAAGGGTTTTGAAGGTTGGTATTTTATTTAGGATTGTAGTTGACAAGTTTGGATTTAGCCATGATGCAATCTGTGTACAAGTATACTTCGTTTTTGAAGTCCTGAAACTTGGATGAAATTTCATTGAAGAATAAAAAAGTTTAGTACGAGGGAATTGTAATGTTGCTTTTGCAAGAATTCAGATGGCTAATGATTCATGTCCCAAGTTTTATATTAATGATGTGTCTAAAAATGTATTATTAGTAAACATTTCGCACTTTGCACCTATGTCCAAGTCTAACACATATATTACTCGTTTGTACGCAAGCCAACTCCATTTTTGATAGAATCTTATTCCAGTCTGCTGTCCGCATGAAGAATGAAACTCTATAGGGAATACCTTTCCTCCATACCAATTTTGAATGAAAGTTAGTATGAACACAGATGGTAATTGATTTAAAGCTAACTATCCTCTTTCTAAACCCATTTATCATCTCGGAGCCCCAAAGACACTCTCCGTGTTATGCCATGATAATAAAGAGAGATGAAGAAAGTAAACCACCAAAGGTACCACATACATTCTCATTAGACAGAGGGTACATGATGTTTTAGTTGTCTTCAAAGTTCCATTGAGTAATTGTCAAGAGAGCTAGGAAAGCAGAATGCTAAGAGGTGGATTTACAGCTGAATCTCCGCACTCTCTTTCAGCCTGGGCACATTTGTTTTGTCAACCACCATCAATTCTCCTCTTCTTCCCTGATCTCATCAATCAAGTTCTTTTGGCTTGTTGATTTTCTAAAGGTGGGTGTATTCAAATGGGAAACAATCTCCTTATTGTCCCTTATTGAATGGTTTGACTTTGGGGCTTATCCTGCTAATATTCTTGTTCAAAGGACTGCTATTCAACTCTGAAATTACTAAAATAACTGAAAACTATTAGGAAGTCAAAAGGTAGTAAATTAGTCAGTAATGTTCTAAATTCATCAACTAGGCTAAGGGTGCTCTCTCTCAACATTCTCACTCGTAATATTATTATTTTTGTTCAACAAGTACATATGTGATACAATATCATTTTGTGCCATGGTAAAGGTTGAGTAGGCTAGTTTGCAACATCAACGAGGATTAGCATTCACTTGCAGAATCTAGATTCTTGAAAAACATAGGCGACATCCTAAACAATGATAAAATTGCAGTCGAGAGTGGCACTTGCAGGTTGAGTGGTAAAAAAAATCTAGGGACTCTTTTGCCAACTGTGGTAAGAACACTTGAACAACATACTTATGTTACACGTTCTTCACTTCTTTTTGGTACTAGTGAATAATATGCTGAATGTTCCATTCTGAGATCAGTACTTCAAAAGCTATTTTAGATCTTGGGAAACTTTTCAATGTTGAACAAGCTAAAGTAGTTTGTAAAATTGACCTTGATATTTGATAATGTGTTTTTTTTAACAAGATTTACATTGTAAAGATTTGCATTTGAAGTATGGTTGTATTTATAAGGTTCTCCTATTAATTATGTTGTAAGTGACAAGTCTTGACGATGGAAATGTCTCTTTACAGATTATTTATGTGGACTTGCATGCAAGGTTGGGACTTCTCTCTGTGCTAGATTCGGTGCATATCAAGTCCAAGTTCTGTAGGATTACTGGAAGTCAATGAAGTAACATCAACATCCGAACAAAAGTTTTATGGTTTCAGGGAACCAGCTTTTTAGCTTACTGGATAACTTCAAAATGGAGAGGGTCAGAACAATTGTGACTCACAAATACCCATACCCGCATGAGCACTCTCGTCATGCCATAATTGCCATTGTTTTCGGTTGTCTTTTCTTTATCTCCTTTGACAACATGCAAACTCTCATACAGAAGTTAGATAACAACATTAAATGGTGGTCAATGTATGCCTGCCTACTTGGTTTTTTTTACTTCTTTTCGTCTCCTTTTGTCGGAAAGACCATCAAACCAAGCTACTCAAACTTTAGTAGATGGTAACAACTTTGCTAACTTTCTCTTATACTTTTGTTTTGTGAGATTTTGTATTTGATTACTGTTGTATAATGCCCTTTCTTCGGAATTCTACTGTTTGTAGGTATATAGCATGGATCCTTGTAGCAGCTTTGTATCATCTCCCTAGTTTTCAGTCAATGGGGGTTGACATCAGGATGAACCTTTCTCTGTTTTTGACAATATACATCTCATCCATTGTGTTTCTTTTTGTTTTCCATATCATATTCTTTGGACTTTGGTATATCGGACTTGTTGCTCGCGTGGCTGGAAAGAAACCTGAAATTCTTACTATTTTCCAGAACTGTGCAGTAAGTGAACAACATGCATTTGATAGTTCAATGGAAATCTAGAATTTATGCTTTTGTTTCAGTTTATAAACCTTCTTCTTTGTTTATATATTTTTTCTTGCAGGTCCTTAGCTTAGCCTGTTGTGTCTTCTATAGTCACTGTGGTAACCGTGCTATTTTGAAAGACAAATCTCTTCAGCGTCAATCTAGTTGGTTTTCTTCTGCATTTTGGAAGAAGGAAGAGATGAATACATGGCTGGCTAAATTCATTCATATTAATGAATTGAAGGATCAAGTTTGCTCATCTTGGTTTGCTCCTGTTGGATCTGCAAGTGACTACCCTTTTTTATCCAAATGGGTTATTTACGGTGAGGTATGGATCACTGTCTATCCATGACCTTTTTTTTGTTGTTGGACATTCTGAAAGTCATTACTTTTGATTGGGATCTTATTGTTTTCAGTTAGCTTGCAATGGATCATGTGCAAATGCATCAGATAAAATCTCTCCTATATATTCTTTGTGGGCTACATTTATAGGTCTCTATATGGCCAATTATGTTGTGGAGCGATCTACAGGGTAAGTGGTTAATTCTTCCTTGTAGCTCAAGTTTAGAATGGTCTGCCTAGATCTATTAGGGTGTGTTTGGCGTAGCTTGAATCACAAGCTGTATTTCCATTGTTCTCATCATTATTTAACCCAATATTTCCTTTCTTTTCAATCATCTATTGGGCCATGCCTAGAATAAATGGGGATTTAACAAGATTCATTGTTGGTTCAGAAAAAAAAAAATTTGTTTTTGCATTCTAAATTACCTATTTTCTGAACTGGCAGATGGGCACTTACTCACCCTGTGTCAGCTGAAGAATACGATAAATTGAAGAAACAGCAAATGAAACCTGATTTCTTGGATATGGTTCCTTGGTATTCAGGGTAAGGTTCCATTGTTTGTTGTTGATATTGTTCTTGTGGGCCCAGCGAAATATGTTGATTAACTGACTTCACCATGTTTATGCACTTTTCTTTGCAGAACATCAGCTGATCTGTTCAAGACAGTTTTTGACCTCCTGGTATCAGTAACTGTATTCTTGGGACGTTTTGACATGCGGACGATGCAGGTAAAACACTTTGTAATATCCTTAGAAATATGATACTTTCTTGTGTTAGTAACCATTTCAAGTTTTATTGGCTAATACTTGTAGCAGAGATCCCAAAATATAATTTATCTTCTTCTGATTTTTAAACTTAAAAGACCAACTAAGCAATTAAATTTTCTGATTTGTGAAATGCGTAGAAAGGGCATGCCAAACTGCACTGTTCAAATCAATTTGATTTTAGACCGATTGTGATAAATTGGTCCTAAAAATAAGTTCAGTTGTAGGACCGGGCTTATTGATCTCAATGGAAATGTGCATCAAAACTAAATTCTAAAAAGGACTGGGTCTATTGGCCATTTCTCAAAAAAGAATGTAGTAATGACTCATAAATAATAGATATACTGGGAACTTGGTTTTTTTTACCTTCTTCTTAAACTGGACGATAACAACATATGATTTTTATCTATTATATTAGAAGTTTCTTCCTAATGCAGATTTGGATTTCAATCCATTGGCCTCAAAAAGGTGTTTCCATGTTTCATACAATGTGTAGAACTGTTGTATTATATTTATGCATTTTTTTTGTAGGTTTGATTGATTATTGGGTGAACATGATTTTTGGATAACCACATTTACCATCATTCCTGATTTATTTTCAGTCTTTGTTATTTGATTCTTTTTCTAATATTAGCGTCTATGAGCAGGCTGCAATGAGCAAGGGTGAAGATGGTGTTCAAAATAGCGACTTTTTGTATGATCATTTTAGTGAAAAGGAAGACCTATGGTTTGACTTCATGTCTGACACTGGAGATGGAGGGAACTCATCATATGCGGTGGCGCGCTTGCTTGCTCAACCATTCATTCGGCTCATTGATGGAGATTCCTTACACATCTTACCACGCGGAGACTTACTTCTTATTGGAGGGGATCTAGCGTAAGCTAAACCTTATTTTCCATATGTCGTGTGTTTTAACAAGGATTTTTCATTCTTTCAAACTGTTGTTCTGTACATGGATTTTTCATTCTTTCAAACTATTGTTTTATACAAAACCCTTTTTCTATTTTAATTTATAATATATATTTTAGTAGAGGTTCATCCTTTTTTTTGTCTTGAAAACAAGTCCTTTCAGCCATGGAGTGCAGTATTCCTGTGCCAATTTGGAGTAATATGTACAGTTGAACCTTCTTCCAATTTTGTTGCCCCCCTTTTGATGTTTTATGGAGTGTATATGTGCACAAGATATAACTGTAACAAAATATGGGCACAAGAGATATGGGTCAGTATTGGAGTGTCATGCAAGATAATCATTTATTTATTGATTCATTTATTTTTTAAGGGTGAGCACAATTTTTATTGGATCCAGAACCATTAAATGCCTTTGGCAGGGTTCGAACCCTGGACTGTGATATCATTTGCGACAAGTCTTACCAGCTGAGCTTGCACCTTAGACAAAGGGCATCACTGATTGGACTTGGCACCAATAAATGATATAATTTAGCTTGCACTCATTTGTCTTGAACTAAAATGTGACCAAAAATTGTATGCTGCGAAATAATAACTGAATGTTGTATGGGATCTATCTTTATATTTTTCTCTGGACAAATATAAAGGGGATGCAGTCTCAGATGTATATAATATTGTCCAAAGTGATAACATGCTATTTGGTTGTATTTGTAGCAGTTGCATATGCTATTTGTAAAGAATTGCATTTTTTTTTTCAGGTACCCTAATCCTTCAGCATTTACATATGAGCGGCGTTTTTTCTGCCCTTTCGAGTATGCTCTCCAGCCTCCACCCTGGTATAAACCCGATCACATAGCTGTGAACAAGCCGGAACTACCCTCTGTGGTTTCTGAACTGAAGCAATATGATGGACCTCAGTCTTTTGTTATTCCAGGAAATCATGGTTGGTTCTCATGCAATATAGTTAAAGTAGTTTAAAATATAATGTTATTAGGTCACAGTTCTTTACGGTCTCCATCTTCTCTTGATCATCTTTAATTATGGTTTTCTAATCCATGTTACTATGTAATTAGATCTGTTTTATCGTTTGTCTCAATTTTTATGGTTTGCTAGCTGTGTTATTACGAGTAAACTATCACAGCATTTTCATGTTTTGAAGAATTTAAGCAAGACACTGAAGTATTTTTTGATGCAGATTGGTTTGATGGACTTCACACCTATATGAGGTACATATGTCATAAAAGCTGGTTGGGTGGCTGGTTTCTCCCTCAAAAGAAGAGTTATTTTGCGCTGCAACTCCCAAAAGGATGGTGGGTATTTGGACTTGATCAAGCGCTCCATGCTGATATTGATGTTTTCCAATTCAAATTCTTTTCGGAACTAATAAAACAAAAGGTAGTTCTAATACTGAATTTCCTTGTTATCTTTTCCAACATCATAGCTTGTGTTTAATTTGTAAATTCTAGGTTCCAATATGCTACTATTTGTTCTGAAAGGATCTAACATTGTCTATCAAGGGACAACATGTCATCTTGAAAGCATGATTTTCTGTGAGACATGAACTTTTGTGAAATTAAAATTGTATTTGCAAGAAAATTAACCCAGGAAAAAACAAAGACGAAATAAAATGGAAAATTAACTCGCTATTCTCTTTTGGATTGGTCTTTAAAAAAATAAAATACAATGATGGGGAAATACTAGCTGAAAGAAAACTAAAGGCTCCGTGAACATGAAACATAGACCCCTGATTGTCACAAATGCTTCTACTGTTGCACCCTTGTACTCCATGCATGAGTTAATTAGTATGTCAACAGCACAGTTTTTACCAGTTGTTGACCTTGCACAGTATATTCTCTTTTAAGCCATCCACCTTATGATAGTACAAATTCCTGTTACCTCTGGATATTATGAACTAGATAGTGTCCGTCGCTAGCCTTGAGGCTCGACCCTGCTTACCCTCTCTATGGGAAAGGAACACTGTTCTCAGGTGGTGAATGGGTGGTGAAGAACATTATGGTCAAATGATTTCCCGGTTCTGGTCAACTAGCTAAGGAATCAGTTTAGATGAGGTGAAAATTTTGTAAAAGGAAGTACACTAAATAAAAAAGGCAACTTTGAGAAGGTTTTAGATTTCAGAGATGTCCAGCTGTCAAGCGGCTGAAACTGGCATAGGGATTGGAGTTTGTAATTTGAAGTGTAAGCTAAAGATAAATATAGGAAAGTTTTACCAAAAGTAAATACTGTGGTCATCGATTTTCGTGATAGTGCACTGTCATTTCAGTTATGGAGCTAGATTTAATCAATCCAACGTCTTGGTCTGTTTTGGTTGGTGTGTAAAGCTGTTGGTGAACTTGTTTCTCAGGTCGGCGAGAATGATTCTGTGATTATTATGACACATGAACCAAATTGGCTTCTTGATTGGTATTGGAATAGCACCTCTGGAAAGAATGTCTCTCACTTAATACGGGACTATCTGAAGGGTAGGTGTAAGCTTCAAATGGCTGGAGACCTACATCATTACATGCGCCATTCTTCTGTGCCATCAGATAGGGCAGCTTACGTTCAACATTTACTTGTTAATGGTTGTGGTGGGGCATTTTTGCATCCTACCCATGTGTTCAGTAAATTCAATAAAGCACATGGAACTTCCTATGAGAAGAAGGCAGCTTATCCTTCTTTTGAAGATTCAAGTAGGGTATGTTAAATTGTTACTACTTGTTCACCAGTCTGTTTTATTTCTTGGTTGTTGAATTGTATATCTAAATATTCGTCACTTGGTCCAGATTGCACTTGGAAACATTCTCAAATTCCGAAAGATGAACTGGCAGTTTGACTTCATCGGTGGCTTTATTTACTTTATATTGACCTCTTCTATGTTTCCGCAGGTGATTACTCTTAGGCTAAATGGAAGTTTGTATCCTTCATAGATTAGATTTAGTTTTCCTGTTATGGTTTTTATCTTGAAGAGCACCTCATCATTTCTGTGTTAGCAGATAAGTTGTATCCTTCATAGATTAGATTTAGTTTTCCTATTATGGTTTTTATCTTGAAGGGCACCTCCATCATTTCTGTGTTAGCAGATAAGTTTGTTGCAGATTTGCTTAACTAGGAAATCAGCTAATCAACAAAATGTTTTCTGTTTGATGTTGACATTTTTCTTCTCCATTTCAGTGTAAGCTTGACCACATCCTGCAGAATGATTCTTTTTCTGGTCATCTCAAGAGTTTCTTCAACGCAGTGTGGGATGCTTTTGTGTACATGCTTGAATACTCATATATTTCTTCAGCCGGTGCTCTTGTATTGCTTATAGTAGCTTTTCTGTTTGTTCCTTCGAAAATGCCACGAAAGAGGCGGATGATAATTGGATTCCTTCACGTTGCTGCCCACATGGCTTCTGCTCTCATTCTCATGCTACTATTAGAATTGGGTATTGAGACGTGCATCCGGCATCGACTACTAGCAACTTCAGGTTTCTTTTTATATCATTTATTTTTTGCTTACTTATTTATATATATATATTTTTTTAAAGAAGGGATGAAAAAAGGGTTATTTTTGCAGTGGCCCTCATTATTGATCTCAAATTATGACTGATCGCAGGGCTACTTGTCTCTGCTTTGGGGTTGAGACGGGTGAAAATTCAATGCCAAATATCCAATGGCCAAAATCAATCATAGGAAATAGTTGCTTAGTGTGATAAAAAGTGTACCAATTGGTTAGTTGATATTAACAATGGGGACCATTTGCAAAATAACCATGAAAAAACACTTAAAATATCCCAGTCGGATACCTCACTTAAAATAACAATGGTTAACTCCCTTCAAGAAAATTGGTAACAGAGAATATCGTCTACTTTGAACTGCTTGTTCCAAGGTTGTACAGATAAGGGGAAGGGAAATTTTACTTGTGTCTCCCGGATGATCAATTAGATTTGTTATGCATCTATTGTAACTCTGTTCTGAGAATTTATAGACGAGTAGGTAGCAGGAGTAAATTTCACTTTTTTAATGTTCTTACTCACGACTAAATAGATATGTAAAAGTTATTTTCACGGCTCATTATTATCTTATTAATACTGCTACCATTTCCATTTCAACTTATTTCCCCTTGTTCTTGGAATGCTATTTCCTCAGTTTATCAGACTTTTATCAGGGATATCGAATTGGTGAAATGTCTTCGTTAGTATCGTAGTGTAAACTATAAGTCAATTTACTTTCAGATACACTTATTTCCTTAATATCAGAGTCCAGCTTGTGGTAATAAATATAAGAACTGAGTCCATAGATCCAATCAATTTATATTTTCCTATTCAGGATATCACACTTTATATCAATGGTATCGATTAGTGGAGAGCCAGCATTTCCCTGATCCAACTGGTCTTCGAATTAGGCTGGAAAAATGGACATTCGGTCTCTACCCTGCATGTATAAAGTATCTCATGTCCGCATTTGACATCCCAGAGGTCAGATATGCATTTATTATTCTGTTACTATCTTCCTTGAGTTGGCATTTGTTCTGTGTTTTAAAACCTGTGCGGAAAAATTTCAGGTCATGGCTGTCACGAGGACCAACATATGCAAGAATGGCATGCAGTCTCTTTCGCGTGGGAGTACCATCATCTACTATGCCTCTGTGTTCCTCTACTATTGGGTTTTCTCTACCCCTGTTGTCTCTTTGGTATTTGGGAGCTACTTGTACATCTGCATCAATTGGTTCCACATACACTTTGATGAAGCGTTTTCCTCTCTAAGAATTGCAAATTACAAATCATTCACCCGCTTCCACATCACCCCTAATGGCGACCTTGAAGTCTTCACACTCGCAGTTGATAAGGTAAGAAGTTTAGTTTATTAACCAAGGAAGATTGTGAAAAACAAGTATAGTCATGGAGTCTAGAAGTTGGGAGTAGCGAGCGGTTGTGTTGAGCTGTTTGTTTAAACTTGAAAGTGCATTGATTTGTAGGTTCCGAAGGACTGGAAGTTGGATCCTAAGTGGGATGGGGAACTAAGACAAGCACAACAACCGAGTCATCGTAGAAGGTATCCGAGCAAGTGGATTGCAACTGTTCCTCAGCAGGACCCACTTGCTACAGTTCGAATTGTTGATCGCTTTGTTATTGAACATACAACAAGCAAACCTGACTTAGAAGGGCAATTCAATGACAGGCTTGGTATTCATCGATCCAAGCACTGAGATATTGTTACAATTCTTTGGTAGCTCGTTCACATTCAACTAGAGATGATCAAGAAATATAGGATACATTTTTGTACTAAATTATCCCAGGCATCATTGGTGGAGTTCTCCACCGTGGCTTTGATATGTTTTGGGTTGAAGGGGACAATCTTGCTTTTCACAAATTGTAGAACACTTGCTCGTCCCCAGAGCATAGAATACATCAAAATTGTAAATAACCTTGTATTATGTACTCCAATTCTTTGATCTAATGTCTCTTGTTCAATATAGCAGGATACAGGTTTAGAATTTCTTTTGCTCACCCAAAAATCTTATTCATGATGTTCTTTTGGATTGTGTCAGTGGATTTATACGTATTATTTTTTGTAGTACTTAAGAAAATCGTTTGCGTAGAAATAATCTCTTAATGGTGTGTTTGATTGCATGTCACACTGTTGACATGGCTGCCACATGAGAAACTCTCATACCTAAATGTGAATTTCACAATCTCCCTATAAAATCATGAAGGCAACGATTTTTTGACACCACTAATTTTGTGAAGGATATCACCCCGCTACTTTCTTAAATACATCACCTTTACCTTTTTGAAGCATACCATCACTTAATGAATGACACCATCAATATAAAAAAAACTACCACTACTGCCCTGTCCGTCGACTGGCCGGTCGGACTTTTTTGTTTTCTCCTCTCTTCCTCTTCTCTTTTCCACTGATGGAGGCGAGCAGATTCGTGCGAACAATAGAAAGAAAGAAAAAACCAGATCATGGATAAGAGAAGAAGAAGAAGAAAAGAAGGAGGCGGGGCGGGGTGGTGTTGTTGGCGGTGGAGAAAAAGAATAACAAAGAAGAAGAAGAAAAACAACAAAGAAGAAGATAAAGAGAGGAAAGGTGGTGGCGGGGTGGTGCGACCCGGCCCGTCGTCAGGAGGGGTAGTGCGGCCAGCTGCGAGTGGTGTGGTGGTAGTGGTTGATGTTGAGAGGAAGAGGAAGATGAACAGTGACAAAATAAGAGTTTATATTGGTGGTGTTCTTAAACATATCCAAAAAAAGAAAAGGGGGTGACGGTGTTCTTCAGCAAAACTAATGGTGTTAAAAAGTTGCTGCCAATCATGAAAGTGACAGCTTGATGTTCACTTTTTTCTCCTTTTTATCTCATTTATAATCGAAAATTCTAGGGAGCGAGGGAAGGAGCGAAGAAAGGGACAATCGCTCATTCCCTCGTTCTCTAGAAGGGCTCCATTTTTTTATTGCAAACATTTCCTCTCATGGTTTCTCTCCGCAATGACCCACATTCACGTCCTCTTCTTGACTTTCCTTTCATTTACCCCCAATAAGTCAATGGGAAGGCAAGATAGGGATGGCAATGTGTTTAATTTATCTGTGGATTGAGTTATCGAGTCAAATCTATTCAAAAAATTTCCAAAATGCTAAAAACACACTTTATTGTCATTCTATATAGGCTTATAGGTTTTCTGCTTTGATCTCCACCCTTTCTCATCCCAACCACATGCAAATCCTACATTTTTAATTCTTCAATTAAATAACCTATTACTATAATGCAAAATTGCAGATATATAAAAGAATGCTCATGCCAAGCACGGACAAAAATTGCTAGTAGTCAATTAAGCTATGTGTGCGCCACACACCTTTACCTTTGATGGTTAGAGCCCATGCCCTCCAATTTGGCTAAGGACCCAGGATTGGAGATGCTGAAGCATCATACAACCATCTTCAAAAGCACTCTTTATGGTTTCTCCAACGGATATAGTTTTGATGGGGACCTTTTCTTTCCCTACCTTTCCAGATGGAGTTTCTTAACAGTGTTCTTCTCCTGCAAAGTTATCCCCACAACTTTGAAAACAATGGCCTCTTTTTTACATTCTATGATGAGCCAACCAACTTGTCTGATAGAATAGAATATTTCCTAAGAGAGTCTTCAAAAAGATCAATCCAACGAATGGGGCACTTGTAATTGTAACAGTTTGAGACTTTACTCTCCTAATTTTCCATTTTACAAAACTAAAAAATTGTTAGAAAAAAACGAAAGAAAGAAAGTGTACACTTACGAATTGTGTATTGCAATCTCCATTCTCATTGATTAACTTGAAATATACATGAGATCTACAATGCAAAAAACTCAATCGAGCCTTGGGACTAGACCGGAATACAAAAACAAAAAAATGAAAAAAAGAAAAAAAGAGCAAAGTATTGTGCCTATAGCTGCAGCCAAAACTTCCAACGCCATGGTGGGATCTCGCCAACTTTGATTGGGTTAAAAACGATCCGTGCATCCTATTTACATCAGCGGGAGCCGGGAAGGATCACATTGTATAGTCAGCATGGATGAAGCTCTCAAATTGTGTTCCTTTGAGTGTCTTATCAACATCATCCCAATTGGCAACCTGCTCTGCCAAAGAGCCTTTGTGAATCTTCACTTGACGACTCTTTAGTTCCTGGTGCGGTACCCTCAGGAATTCTTGCACGTCATTCAGTTTCTGCAGAAACGAGACATACTGGAGAATGAGAATGAATGTTTTGGTAAAGAGAAGAAGTTATGCCATGCATAAGAGTCGATCAACTTACAGTACGGTTATTGATTATATCCTCATAATAAACGAGGATGTGTCGAGTGCTGTTGAAGTATTCGAGTGCCTTCATGGTTTTGTCATTTTCTTTCTTCAGATTGTTTATCAATATTGTGCCATTGACTGTTGGCTTATACTGTGCAAGTATTTGGGCCTGCGAGACATTGTCAATGATGAGTTCAAACTGTGGTACATGGATTTTCCAGGAAAATGCTCTAGAAATTATTCGTGTTTTAGATAGAGGTTGGCAGCAAGTGTATAGTTCCAAAGGAAATTGCATCTCTTGCATTCACAAAATAAACCACGATGGAATGTTTACTGATTTTGATGAAATGGTAGGTGTGTTTCGAATCAGTATTAATAACTCCACTAACAAAGTGAACGGGCGCTCTCAGCAAGCAACACGGTTGCCATTTTTGGAGCTGGTCCACTCATCATAACACCAATTTGGTGGATCCAACTGGCAACTCCACGCCAAGATTAGACCATGAATATAGTATTTACAGTCCACCATTAATATCTTTTATCATGTAATTCTCCTTCCTATTCAATTATCAGCAGCATAAATATATGAGAGATTCTACATCACACTAGTGTAAGGTGCAAATTGAGAATCGTGAAAAGAATGACACCTTCACTGAATTGATTGCCCCATCATGGTAGAAGAACAAAAATAGTACTCTTGTCTTCTAGTGCATTCTAGATCAAATTAGGTTCTCCTAGTCTTCAACAAGATGACCACAATAACCTAATTTGGTTTATCTAAGATAGCCAAACTATGGTTCGGCACTCAACATACTTTGCAATGTTGTACTAGTGTGTCATCTGCAGTAAGATTTTATGTTTGGACCTTGGTTTATGATGTGGGTTATTATGATGACGAGTGGAACTATCTATGAATTATTGGATTAGTCATTAGAAGGATCTATCAGGACAACTTCCTAAATTATAAGAAAAAATTTCATGCTTTTCGGGGTGTAGCTTGAGAAAATTCATCGCCATACCTTTTACAAGCATTATTTGAGAGGAAGAAATCAATAGATACCTCTTTTGCTGAATGGACGTGAGACTTGTGCGTTCCATTTAATAGCTTGTTATCTCGATCATAAGAATTTGCTAGTACCGACACCATTCTACGCAGTAAATTTCTTCGGAAGAGAAAAATAGCAGAAACACCCCTACGCTTGAAGTAATCTACTATATCTTCGTGATGCTGCATCAGACCCTGTATCAACAGTGGCAAAACAAATAAGTAAACGAGCATGCATGTGTAACAAATAACAGGTTTCCAGTAAGGCATATTACTTGAACTGCCAATTTACATAAGGAAATAAAGGATTGTAATAAATATTTTGTTACATATGATCAGCAATATCACCAGTATGGAGGGAAGAGAAAAAAGAAAAGAAAAAGAAAAAGGAAGAAGCTTCAAACATCATAAATAAATAGTTTGAATTCGTAACGTATCATCAGGAGATAGATACCCGATGGAATAAAATTACCAAATATTTGCTTCAAGAAGCTTTAACTCATAAAATGCATTTCCAAAGACAAATCACGATTTATCTAAAGAAACTCACCATTGGATGAGTTGGCTTAAAGCCCTCACAACTTCAAATATTTCCTTATTACTTCAAGATGATGACCCTAGCCCCAGGGTTCTAAGTTCTTATTGTTTGTTTTTGGTCAGGTTGAGACTAATGATGGTGGGCTAAAAGCCCACATCTATGCTCCCTTTTTCTTTAGACCAAGTAGAAATCCATTGAAGTAGAAAGAAATGCAAAATGAAAGAAAAGGGCTCCATACAATTAAGGCTCCAATAAGCTTTCGACAGCTCAAGGAGAACTTGAGCTCCATAAAACCAAAACAGAACAGAAAGCTTACATATTTTAAAGAAACAAAATATGTAATGTAATAAGGCCAAAAAGATCATGGAGCTTATTAAGTATGAAGATCAAGGCCAAAAAGCCAAAATTTCATAAAAAATTCAAGGCACACGAGAATCAACCAAGGATTTCGATAGCAATGTAATAAGGATCAGACCTAAAAACAACAGTGGTAAAGGACACTATGATGCAAACAAACATAAAGACCCTCAAAACCATGAAAATAGCTTAAAACGTAAATTCAACATGAATTGCATCAAAATTCAAGATAATCAAAATCAAAGCATGAATTAGAGGGGGGGGGGGGGGGGGGGGGGGGGGGGCGTGGAGTGGGGTGTGTTGGTGGTGGGGGGAGGATTTTTACTGCCGCCTTCAACATGGCAACCATCAAGTCTTAAACTAAGAAGAAGCTTCAATAGAAAGAAATATGGGAAAAGAACATAATCTAAATTTAACAGGATCAAGGATCAATGAGTCCATAAACCTATTTATTGAATGAAAAAGCTTATTTTTATATCCCTATATAATGACAGCTACTAATTTTTCGACCATGTAATTTACTGCTAAGGTAGGACCAAACAGAGTGTTTCCAATCCCCTAATTTCCTAAGACCCCAAAATATCACATGAAAAGTACCTACGTCACAAAATTTAGAAGTGGAAGATATTCAATCTTCCGACAGTGCAGACTTGATCACTCCATAATCCACAACACAAATCTGATGCAGTTGAGGAGTGTCGATAAGTTCATTTTCCCTTTTCATGACGTGAAAGTATATGAAAAACACTTCTTCCACAAAGTACCTTCGACCCAAGTTCCTTGCGCTTTTCTACAATTTCTTAGACCAACGAAACTTGAATGAACTTTTACATTTTACCATGGGTGCCATCCACTTGATTCTTAATTGTTACTTTCATTATTAACTTTCTATCCCAATATCCCGGAAGTTATATAAAAGATACTGTAATATAAATGTTCAAACTTGAGGTATATAAGCCAATTGGACAAAGGAAAAGGCAGCCCGTCTTATTCCCTTCAAATAGGATATAATTCCCTTCTATTTTTCTTCACTACTTTGCGAACCCATTGGAGCTTTATGAAAGTTCGAATAACCATTCAACATAAGAAACAATAGAGCCATGCACTTCAATTACAAATTTCTCAGTTATTGCAGGTGACATGCTCAATTGTTTTCAAGCTTGTACAATTACTCTCCCACAATCCCTCTATTCGCCTTTAGAAAACTCTACCAACGAAAGAATTAATTTTATAGGATTATTCAAAAAATAAAAAAATAAATTGTTGCCAAGGAATTATCATAAAGAACTTTATTTTCTTGCTTGATTTGCATTTGACATAAAGCGGAAAACATGAAATTAGGAATAGAGGGTTGAGAAAACCAACTAGATATCTTCATCACATCTTACAGTTGCTAGAAATTTGAAATAAAAAAGGAAAGAATGGCTGCACATGATTTACCTGATTAAGCATCCATTTGAAGCCAACAGCAGCAGTGCATTCGTTCTTTGAAGCGCTGCTCAACCAGTCAAGATTGTAAACTTTATCCAATGTGTTCACTATTGAAGATATATTACTTCTCCTCTCTTTTACAGAAAATATCTCCCCATTTGAGCTTACATTGGTATGATTGTTTAACAAGGTCTCAAACCACCCACTTCCTGATCTTTGCATTGACAAAATTGCAAAGAATCGAACAGGGTTGCAGGCACATTCAGCCCTACAAAATGCACCCAAGTAATAGATGAGAAAACCAAAATGAGACTCCAACTTAGAACTAAAAATTCAATCTTGTAATGTTTATGAATTACCTGCTATATGTTATGGGTTTAGGAAAATGTAAATAAGCTTTCTCGGATTCATCAATATCAGGCGGAGTACAGGCATTTTGGATGAGCGGGAAGTTTATGACAGTCTTCAGCGTTGTATTCATGTAACTTTGCCTTAGACAGATTGAACACATATAAACCCCACACACCATGGCAAATACTAAAACAACCATTCTCAATACAAGGGGGGATTTCTTTGGGGGCTTTATAATGAGAGCATTCTGTGATCCAATCAAGACCGGATGTTAATAAGCTTGTAACACATAATCTGATTCAAATGGTCATCAACAAAAACTATCAAAACTGAAGCTAATAAAAGGCCAGTCAAAGAAACAAGCTAAAATGTGAGATTAAAATCAAGAAATAAATTGAGAAAAAAAAATAAATAGGACAAATATGAATCTGAGCTGAGGAGCTCAATCTGAACAACCTATTCGCAACAAATTTATCCAAAAAAAAAAAAAAATTAAATTAAAACTTGGGGTGGTGGCAATGTGGGTTTCTTTCTTGTTTGGAGCACATATGCTGCAGAATCAAACACTCAGATCAGAGAATCAAATCAAATACCCCAACCATGAAAAAGGGGGGAAAACTAACAAGCAACCAAAGACATTTATTGTTCACCCATGAATACATCTGAGTAATCATGAACAAGCTTCCAACCCCAAATTAAAAAAATGAAATTGAAGAGAACCCTTTGAGCATAAGCAGATTATAACCAAGAAAAGAAGAAGCTTTGCATCACAAGCGCATACCTTGCTGAAAAAACAGAGATCTTCAGCCATGCTATCTTCCCTCCCCTTTTTTCTGAAAAAGTAAACAACAACAAAAGGGTATATTTTGCAGTAGCAGCTCAGCTCAGCTCAGACTCCTCCTCTCTTTCTCTCTCTTTTTATATATATCTATCTGAAGAAGAAGAAGAAAGAGACGAGTTGTTGTTTTTGTTTTGGGCTCCTCCTCATCGTGAACAACGACATCGATCGTTAACACCCACACCGCTCACTCTTCTCTTCTCTTCTCCTCTCTTCTTCTATTTCGAGGTTCAATTTGTTTATTCAACTTCTCTGTTTCTCTCTCTTCACAACAAAAAACAACAACATTAGTTTATGATGATCCCATAGATAGTCTTCTCTTCCTCTTCACTTTGTTGTTACAAACTCTCTTGAAGCCGTGTCTTTTGTTTTCGATTTCGTACACAAACAACAAACAACACAAACAAAATAATGTAATTTAGATTTCTTCGACTTAGATGCGTTATTCAATGCGAAACCCATAAAACTAAAGTAGACTGGACAACAAAGCTAAGCTCCCCCTCTCCCCTCTCCCCTCTCTCCTCTCCCTTATCGTGCTTGTTTGTTATCTCTCACTAATACACAATTTCTCGTGTTCTAAACACACCCATTTTGCCACGTCTACATTCTTACATCTTGGGCCTCCATGAGCCCAAGTAACAGGCCCATATCATGATAAGAGGGTACCATTGATTAATCAAAATGGTGATAAATCATCAAATACTTGGCAATGACATTTTGTTCTAATGGACTGAGAAAGCTTACTTGCCAAGTAATAATGTCGCGTGTCAATGTCTTGTTGTTACATAGTGATCTGAGGAGCGAAGTTTTTGATGCTATAAACATCTAAAATAAGCAATTAAACAAATAAGAATAGAGGTAGGAAGTTGAGCCAGTTATATGCAATGAGCTCAACTAATATTGACTTATTCCAACTCAACCATAAAAAAAAATTGGAAACACATTGGGAATTATGAGTATATAAGAATGATATTACAATATTTGCACTATATTCATATTTGTATCCTTATTTTCAAAGTTGACACATATTTGTTAGTCTGATAGTTGAAGAAATATCAAAATTTTGTTGAAAATCCAAGATATTCTGATATTTCAACTTAGGTAAGGATTTTTGGAGACCTTGTGAAGTTATTACTGATTATCTAATAGTTCATTTGGTGCCTTAAAGGAAGCTGGTAAATACTTTGATTCAAGTTACAATAATACTTGGGAACCAAGTTTTTGTAATCAGGTTCTACAATCAATCAGGATGATATGGTATGATTTTGGAATAATGATGAAAATCTCCAAAGTGTTTATATGCATTTCGAGGTTTATAAAAACTTCTATGATCATCTGATTGCAGATCATGATTGCAACACCGAGTTCCCTATCATGACTCTTCAAGTTAATAGTGGTAGTATGTAAAGTTATTTAACTTATTTTGGATATACATTATCACTCTCGGGAGTAAGAGATTTTTTTTTTTTTTTAAAGGATACTAGGATTTTTATTACTTGAAAAAATCTTTTACATCAGTCGGGGGTACATGACGACTTTACCCGATAAAAAGAACCAGAGGACATACATCATAGCAAACCCAAAATAAATACTGACCAAACCCCTAGATCAATGCCTATACTTGCTGTTACTTTTCTTCATTCTAGATGATCTATGAGGATATACCTTGATGTCTTTGAAGTTTGTCGCATCAAATCTTTTCGATAATCGAATTTGGTCTGTCTTTAAACCTGACACTACTCTTGACCTAATGGTGTATTCATCCAAATCTTTTTCTTCTGAACTGATTGTATTCGAAATGTCGGTATCGGTCTCCATTTCGGTTTCGCTGTTAGCGTTACGAACCAAATAGTTAATATGTTTTATATTCGGTGCTTCAAGTACTATTGCATCCACTAAAGTTTCGTCATCTTATACAATACCCGCATTTGCTGGAACTCCTACTTTTCGGTCATGCACATTGTCACCACTCTGAACGCGAGTCTGAGCACCAACGTGAGCTCCACTGCCAGCACCATTGCCAGAGCCATAGACAAACCCACTGTCAACATGATCATCTTCAGCTACTGCGTCCTCCTTTGTTGGCCCGGAGTTGCTGCCTGGAATCATTGCATTTATCTGTAGAGAAGCATTCTCACTGCTCTTCTTTTTCCCTGGGCTAGAGATCCCGACATCCCCGCCTACATCCTTGGTCGAAACCCCCTGCGCCCTCCTTGGTTCCAATTGGTTAACATACTCGTACGCTCTCTGCTGCGGCCTTGAGCTGCTACCTGAATCATTATCACATTCTTGCAGAAAAGCTTGGTCATCATTCGCATTTTTCCTAGGAATCAACTTCTTTGGATCATCATCTATAACATTTGATGTTTTGTTCACCAAATCAACCTGCTCTTTGGAGTAAGAGATAAAGTGATACTTGTCTCTGATAAGAAATGAGTCATTTTGGGAGATTCATATATTTTGTAAATAATATGATTTAGGATTTATTTTCTTAATTTAGCAATAAATTCAGTTTAGCTTTATCACCTATAAATATTAGATTTATCATTTTAAAGATTGGAGGCTTTAATTGGTATTTAATTTTGAGATAAAGAGATTGAGGATATAAAGACATTGAGGTTGGTAGTTATACATGACATTGTCATAATACTTCCTAGTAATTGAATCAATCTGATATTTTTGGAAGTGATAAGTGAATCGATTAAAGTATAATAAATGAAGCTCTGATTCTATTTCACATCATGATGATTGTTCCACTATGAGATGAGATCATTTGTGCAACCATCTTGAGATAGATCTTTTGGTGATACTTGTTTCTCACAACTCTTAATGACACTTCTAATAATTTCTCATTAATTGTTCAGAGCATCTCCAACAGAGTTCTTAAACTGAACTTCCAAATTTTCAATTTTAGGTTCGCTTGACATGTGCTAAAAGAGAGTAGTGCCAAGTGGACAAACACAATTTTATATTCCACAAATCTAATCCTTAGAATATGTCTTCAAACTAGATGCATAACTCGGATGTAAATATAGAGGTTATATATCCTAAACATTTCCACTCACATTGCTCATTTTATGTGGAAAGTTGGAAGTTAATGTATTTAGGGTTAGATTACCTATGAGAGGCGATCCATCCCAAATACTTTATATAGCAAAAAATTGTATGACTTTATATAGTTAATATCAAATGCATACAATATTATTGGAGTGGTAATTTTTTACTTGGATGTATAATTTCTTACGTGATGCTCAGAGTGAGTACCTTCTGTTTTTGTTTGCACTGCACTAATGGTGTACTTTGGAAGACCCCTTCCCCCAAGGCTTTTGCAATTAACTTGGAATACAGGAGCCTCTTTGACAATTAAAAGGCGAGTTGCTTTTATTATTTGTCCACTACAACATCAATTTATTATTTTCAAATTGAAAGAATATTAAATCAAAATTACTCTGATTTCTCACCTAACTTCAACTTTGTTTGTTTTTAACAAACTTTACCATCATAATTTTCTTCTATAGTTGTGAAGATAACATGGGACTTGGGAGGCAACTTGGCTTTGGTTCTCTGAAAAAAAATATAATAAATAAATAAAATAAAATTTGAAAAGCTTGTACAGGGAGGGGAGGGTGTGACAATTCCAGCTTGACTTGTACATGTGCATGCAACTACAAATCGGGCAACCCAACACAACAAAAGGACTTTTGCTTTTTATGCTCTTTCACTATTTGGCCCTTTGTTTGTGACTTGGTTTTTTTCCCCTTGTTGTATACCTTATTTAAAGAATACCCTTGCTTTAATCACACTTTTGAAGCTGATTGCGCTTCCTCAGCGCTGAGATTAATGTAAGTGGAGGGAAAGCTGAAAAGTGAAAACACAAAACCTATGCTCCTATTGAAAGGGTACATGACATGTTTTAATGGCGAAATACGACTTAAGTTTAGTTTACTGGAAATTTCTGTATATGATGACCTTTTGATAGAGAAGAGAACCCCCCCCCCCCGCATTGAAGGGAAGGCTTTTGGAATTGGACATTCAGGTCCCAGGAGGGAAGGACTTGTATACAGGTACATTTCCTTCCTCAAATTTGGAATGCCTGGTCTTTGGACCACTCACTGAAACAAGGTAAATCAGATTTGGCTTCTAGTTTTGGAGGGTATGATGTCGATTTTGGAGGTGTTGGGAGTGGGTGGTCCATCCAAAGATAGATGATCAAATGTTGGGAGTGGAGGGTATAAAACTATAAATCAATGGGGTCTACAAAATGTAGGACTCACTCTTCTTCAAATTAGGACCTTTGTCACAAGAACCAAACAGTTTGAGTTTGGCATTTTTATTTATGTTTTTTATTTTTTTATATACCTTGTGATGAAAAAGTTATTACTTTTGAATTTGGAAAGTACCTTTTAGATAGTCATCCAAAATTCAACTTCTCCACTTGTCATTGAATGATTGCATTGCATCAAGTGTTATGATGGACAATAGAGGCACTCAAGGATTTGAATTTGGAGTACTGAATGTTAACAATGGAGTGGTTTCGCGAAATTTCAATGAAAACTTCATTTTGTTGAAATTACGAAAATATAAATAGCCGTTACAATTTTTCAAAGATTTTTCAAAAAATTTCAAGATTTTTTTGTTAATTCATAATAATTTCGTTTTTTTTTTGTAAAAACATAAAATCCAGCTATCAAAAATTACATTTTTTCAGGGTTTTTTTGAAAACTTTAGGAGTTTTTATTTTTTTTTTGTAAATTTTGGGATTTTTTCGTATTATCAATTCTTCTAATTATTTATTGATTTTTAAAATCACCCCCTTGATTTTCTAATTATAATTTTCTTCTACTTATATATTGATTTTTGAAACACCTCATAATTTTCTAATTATATATTTGATGATACACAAAAATGGTCACGTCCTTAAGTCATACACGTATCATGATTATCTCGAGGAACTACGGGCTCTAGCGTCAGTCCAACACTGATTCGGCCCAAACAGTTTTAAGCCTGCCCAATGTAGTCTGCTAAACGGACCCGAACTCTTACAGCTCGCTAAGCCCACGTGTCTCACATTTATCCTCAATACCCGTAAGCTCTACTAAGGCAAGTATCTCGAAGATCAGTTTTGGACATGCAACTACAACAACTCTCCACTTCCAACTAGGAAGCAAATACAAAAGTACAAATCACGCGGGGAAACTTCCTCTTACGGATTACCCACTAATAGAAAATTATCTCCTGCGTATCTAGGAACACAGGGCTAATAGGGAACTTCCCTTTTATAACATGACTCCTAATTAGAGAACGATCTCCACGAATATGTCATTCCCAAACTACGTCATTGATGGTCTGGTCGAACCAGGACTCCTACACTATAAATAGGGTACACTACAAAATTTCCTGTTTACAACATTACATTTTCCTCATATCTCTGTCTAACTTTAGCATCGGAGTGTCATCGGACACATTAATATTGATTTCATATTTGTTTCATTTCTTGGTATTTAGGCTTCACATACCCTCAAAATTCATTATATATATTTTTAATATATCATCGAAATTTTTACGTTTTTTATTTACACACTGAGATATTTCTTAAAATCAGGATACCGAAATGATTTAAAAAACAAGATCACAATCCTTGGGATTTTCACAATAGGAAAATGAAGGGGTAAGAAGAAAAAAAAAATGCTAGAAGCGCAATTTGTTAAACATATAACTATTACCCAAAGATTCACTTATACGAGTTTTGAAAATTATAGGGGAGGCAAGTTCCGTCCATGTCTTGCATGTGGCTCCACCACTGATTCTAACAGATGCTCTGTTGAGTTTAAGCTTGATTTTACTATACATGAATTTGATATGCTGAGTGTATGAAGTGGACGAAAAAAATAAAAATCTGTAATTCAGAAAGGTTAGAAATACACATCTAGCGCGTCTTAGAAAATATCAAACTAAGGAAAATAAATAAATAAATAAAATCCTGAGGTGAAGTACGTAGTTGAATGAGAATGCAAGCTCCCGGCAGACCCACTAGCAAAGTTATAAAAAATAAATGCAAGTGAGAAGTGTGACGATGATGATTTAAATGCCTGATTTGGTGGTTGTCGAAGCACCATCAATCTGAATCCCTGCCTTCGATTTCCTACAATAAACAAAAATAGATGAAGTAAAAAACGGATCTGATTCCTGAAACTTCAATGAGGCTTCTTGTATCCATACGATACACGACGTAGTTTACGAGATAATGGAAGTGAGCAATATTTTATATCTTGGCGCAACAGTTTTTGAACATTTTAGAAAGAAAAATACAGTGCCAATGTAAGCTTTACAAATTTTGATGCATTCTATCTACAATACATTCAGTGGCGTAAAATGACAAATAATTATTGAGCGCATCTAGAGAGTCGGGTGCTTCAGGGGAGGCTCTCTAACACGTTTTTAGGAAAGAGAAAGAGAATTTAGGAAATCTTGAGTTCTTGAGGAGATCTAGATTTTGAGTTCTTGAGGAGAATCCTCCATTAACAAGCCTTGAAGAACATCATTAACAAGCCTTGAAGAACACCATTCCATGGAGTTTGATTTGTAGAATCCTCCATTAATGGAGAGCCTCCCCTGACGCTAGGGGTCTGGCTCTCTAGAATTTTTCATAATTATTAGTTGATAATAGTAGTTATCAAATGCGAAGCCAAACAATTTTCCAACCCAAACTAGTAATTAATAAAAAATACAACTATCAAAAATGCATTGCATATACCAAATTGAATCCAGTGTAGTCCAAATTTAAGCCAAAATAAGATCACAATATCGATAATCTTAGCAAGGGCAAATGAGCCTAATAACTAGAATATATAAATAAAATCACAAAATAATTAGGATAAGTATCTAGTTGAAGCTTAAAAAAATGAAATTTGCGAAAATAATAAGATTTTAATACAATTTCATAGAAAAAAAAAATGGAGCCTCAAATTTTGTATGAGTTAGCTAATGGTATATATTTTCATTGATTTATATAATTAATATTTTAGATATTAATTTCAAATTTTTTTTTAGGTTTTATACCACTTGTGAGCAAACATTTTATTTTTTAATGCGTGTTTAATTACATATAAATTTGCATTAAAAACAAATACGTAGGGGTAGGTCACAATGATAGAAATAATAATTGTCAATAGTAATAAAAAATCATACGCTCCAAGAGGACCGAAAATAAGTTTTTATTAAACCAAACAATTTTTTATGTTTGCAATTATTAATAAAATTGCATTGAAAAAAAAAAAAAATCATACGCTCCAAGAGGACCGAAAATAAGTTTTATTAAACTAAACGACTTTTTTTATATTTGCAATTATTAATAAAATTGCATTGAAAATAAAAATAAAATTAGGTGAGTAAAGAGTATCAAACTCGGGTCTTTCGCCAAAAATTGTAAACTTCCAACCACTGTACCAATAAAAATATATGAAAATAGTTGAATGAACAATAATCTTATTTTATTAAACATTATATAATTGACTTTTTTGTAATGCTAAATATTTATTAAATATATTTTGAAAGTTGAGGGGGGCAGCTGCCCCCCTCGCCCCTTAGTAGATCCGCCCCTGAATTATACATTATTGGTAGTCAAAGCTTAAAACATATCTCCAGAGATTAATTTATGTCTTATCTTTGGGCCATATTATCTTATAACATTTGGAACTTGAGCTTCCTCATACGGCAAGAAGGTTCAATCTCGATACAGGGTTCTTCGACTAACTAATCACGTTAACTACGATGCATGGTTTGTATAAAACAACAGATTGACCCAAAGAGAATGGAAATATTTATGTAATTTTCATGTTCATTGTAATAAATCCTTGTTAAAGCAACTTAATGAATGGGGAGTTTTTTTATACTTAAAAAGTCTTCAAGATGGACCAGTTTCTTTGTTTACTCTATTGCAATCTGTTGATGTGTTTTGAGACAACCATTAATGACTTCACATGGAGATAATAAGATAATCTGTCATTTTAATATTGAGATAGTAGAAGTTGCTTCACCTACACATCTGATGATTCCATGAACCCTAAAACCCCACTCTCTTTCAGACAGTGATTTTATCAGAACCCCTACACCAAAAGGTCCCCAAACCATACACCAGAAAAAAGTATATTGGGAAAGTTTAGTCACTGGTTCAGCTGGATTGACACAATTGGGTAACTGATAGCCATCAAAGGGTGCTAATATAAAAAATGAGGTTTGAAGATTTTTGACTCAGCATTGTATGACTTGTAACCAAACTAGCACAAGCAGTAATGATTTAAAAGAAGAGAACAACCACCACCACCATCAATTAAATGCAAAAGGGCAAATTGGTTGCTTAATTAGCAATGTAAACAAGCTTTTCTGATTGAAAATTGGAAAATGATTCCAACTTTATCCCATACTTCCATGTAGAGAGGCCTTTACAGTTATATATTTTGAAAAATTGATAAATTACAACATAAAAAAAATAAATTACAACATTCTCACCCAGATGAAAATGGCCTGGGTGAATCTCAGAGAAATGGGCAGATAATATGAATGGTTTCACTGTACATTTGTACATCTCTAATCTATACAGGGGTTTACCGTATCAACCCGTTTTGGTGAAACAATTCCAGCAGCCCGAACTTGAATGGAATGTTACCAAGTTTCCACGAGCAAGCTATGAATGTGATGGATCCTCGATGCAATTGTTAGTAGTGCAAACCACTTGATTCCCAAGTCTAATTCAAGTCCATGCAATTGTTTGGTAGTGCAAACTTCTTCATAATTCCAACTCAAGTCCAGTACACGACTGAGACATCCTTGTTTAAGTATAGTGGGCTTTTAGCTTCCGCAAGAAGTCCAATGTCTCTGAATACGATGGATCTGTGCGAGAGAGAGGCTTGCATGAATTTATATGATCAGTTGACTCCAGTACCTGTTCCAAATATTTGGGGAAAACAGCACAAAAGGGCAACATTAGACTCTGCTTATTTAGGAGAAGTGCATAAGATTTATGATAAAAATATTTTCCCAAAGAGAAATTACAATGCATTTTAATGATGATCAACACGTGGTAAGCAAAAAAAAAAAAAAACTCTTTACTTTTATGGGAGGAAGATTAGGGGTGGTTACAACGGAACAGGAACTAGAGAAAAATGGCTCTAGAAATAAGAAAGCAAAGGAGAAAGGGAGTAAAGAGTAAAATAGTGATTCAGTCTAGCAAGACTAGAGTAAGCAGATTCTTCTATTGACAACTACGAAAGCAACCTTGTGAGTGTGAGAATACCAATTAGTAATTAAACTAATCACACATATAACACCAAGGGGTATTTAGACTTTTCCCTAATATTTAGAGAGTTCATGTATACCCTCACCATGGCTCATGCGAAGATTGACTGGAAGGAGATCTAAGGAGCCAAATTTTAAGTACAATACCAATTTTAAATGGCAAGCCTGATATCTGTGTATGTAAGGAGGGAAGAAATCGGGCACCTAGCTTTCATGATCTAACAAGTCGAACAACACACCAGTCGATGACACATTCAGAAAGGGGGCATTTAAGTTGCATGCATGAGATCTAAACCAACTATAATATTGAACAAGTTTCCTCATTAATCTATAGTTTATTCATTGATCGATATATGTAGGAATCTTACAACAAGTTCACCAAACCCAGGATATGCCGACTCAATTGGTACAATTTCCATCCGGAAAGCCCATCCTCCATAGCCTTCAACAATTGGAGTTACTGCAGTCTGCAAAACAAATTTCAATTAGCCTAAAATCCCTACATCAAGGGATTCTTGTGGAAGTTATTTTACCTCGCTGAAACTAAGCACATCAAGGAATCCTTTCTTATGACGCTGACGAATGAAATCATTAAGCTCTACCAATCTTGGTGATCCACTTCTAAGCTCTGCTATCTACAAGATACCGGAGAGTAATAACTACTAAATAAAAGTAGAATCTAACATGCCATAGGGCTCGCTCATAACAGAAAATGCATCTTTAGAAAAGAAGCTAAGCATTAGCTCAGTTTACAAGCAAGAATACTAACTGTGGGTGCCGGACGAAATACAAGGCCCATTCGCCAAGGCATATCTGCAAGTCTGCTGCCAAAATGTGGACAGCTATAGAACACCTGAATCAACAATTGCCACAGATTTCAAAAGAGAACTCGAGAAAATTAAGACTGAATGGAAAAATGAGGGCAGCAATTGCATTGGTAATGCCATCTTTTAAAGGAAGCATACCACTCCAATAGTGTTGTTAACAAGCGCATCCGAGTTATCCTTCTGTGCTTGGTATAGCATCTGCTTCACAACCAGACCTCCCAAGCTGCAAACAAAACAGAGAATAACAGTGTTGGCACAATATGCATAGTACTCTGCTCCACCATTTTGTTTAGCCTTCATTTTGTTTAAGACATGCTCTAAAGGCTAAACTGATTTTAAGGAATTTAAACCTTATATTGGATATTTTTGGTTTCAAAGATTCCATGTATGGGCCAGTATGGCTGCTCCCACCAGTAATGATAAATCACATATATGTTTCACAATGGTTGTGGAAGAAGTGGTAGTCATCATGAAAATCAAGGAACTGATCCTGCCTCTAGAATACCAATTCTGAATCTGATGCATTTAGCCATGGCTAGTGAACAAGGACGGAGTTAAAGTTCCGTAGCAATGAAGAATACAATCGCGCAATTACAACACCCATCTCCTTCTAATAATTGCCTAATTTGAGAAAGTGTTGCAGCAAATATGAAAACAGAGAAATACAAGATGGTTGTAATGCATACCTATGAGTTACAAACACAACAGGCCGATTTCCAATGCCTGCAGCAACCAACTTCTTTAGTAACATCGAGCTCACTTCCTGCACATATTTAACACTTCTAAAATATTTCTATACAGAATATAGATCTTATGTGATCCAAAAACGAGCAACTAATAAAATGTAAAACTGTGAGAAATCCAGATAACAACATTAACTACAAAAAGAGCAATTTGAAAGGATGACAAGTATCATAAGATTCATAGTGATCGTAACAATGGCATTGGTATAAAATTGCACGACTGCGTGAATAAAGTCAATAAACCAAACTTTCAAAAGAATTTATGCTAGTAAACTTGTGTTGCTATCTATTGTAGTCATTTAAGAAGTTCCTCCTGAACTGAATGACAGGTTCCAGAGCACACAGGAAGTGAAAAAGTAGAAACGAAATATATGATAGAAAAAGTAAATAAATATCGGGTGGAACAAACCTGAAGAGGCAGACTAGCTCCAGACCACTGAGTCAGATTTGTCTGCAGGAATCATTCAAGTACATGTTCATCAAAGGGGTGCAACCTGGAAATGACCTAGGACAATTACAATTACTAAAACTGCTACAGAACTGGGTATGAACAGTGTGTCAGCGTCGTTGGGAAATAATTGTTAAATAGAAGGGTTTTATATATATATATTATAGATATTGGCTAAAAGGGCCTAATTTCTAATTTGAATGCCCATTTAAGATTCCCCAAGTTTTATTTACTTAAAAGAACCCTACTAAAGGAAAATTATTTGTTATTAATCCATTTGAACTTTAATTTTGAGAAAAATTAAAGACCAACATCAGGACAATATCTCAAAGTTTCAACTCATTTCGACATGCATGCCTCGAGATTCGCTCTAAGTGAGATAAAAAATGATCTCTATTAATATCATAAAGCGAGCGAATCAAGTGAAAGCCCACCTTGGGCGCAACACAAGCAGGCCGATAGGCAGGCTAGCACCCATTGTCCAAGACCACCCTTTCGTGTGGTCCTTAAGCATTCACAAAGACCGTTTATCAAGATATTTAATGGTGGGACCTAAACGCGTATCTCAAAGAACAATGTCGAAACGGCCTGAAATTTTAACACGCATTTCTAGTGTTAAACCATAATTTTCCTTAAAATTTCAGCTCAAACGAATTAATAAACAATTTTTTAACTACATCCTGAAAGTAAACCCAAATTAGTCCTTTTAGCCCAATGTCCCTTTTCTTAATAACAGTTAACATAGCTTGCATTAGAAACTTCCAGCATCACGATTACAGGTAAGTTGCACCAAGTATGAGACAAACCTTGTACTTTACAGAAAACAAACGTGCATAAGGGAAGTCAGCTGCGAGCCATTCCCTTGGCCAACATGTCCCTTGTTTTCCAGCCTCTTTATCAATTTTTTCCACCAGACCAGATTTACTGGTGGTTGACGACTTGTCTTCTGCTAAACGCCAAGTCTTGAAAGGTCCCCCACGAAGGCCATGAATAAATACAATATCCAGTACAGGATCCTCAGATTCTTGGGATTTCTCAGATGCGTCAACAGGAGAAGACAAGCTACTACTATTTGAATCTCCACTTGTAGATCTAGATGGAGAACTCTGTTGAGTCGTGTCTGAAACAGTTTTGTCAGAACACTTCCAATGTGGCAACTCAGGGTTTATTAAGAATATCATGTCATCATAGCGGGGGCATGTAGGCTTTTGATTCCCTGTACCCTCATCAGGAATATTGTTATGTAATGCATTTTGTTCCATTTGCTCTGAACAAAATATATTTAACAGTATTGATCTGGCATAACTTTGAATTTTCAGGTCATTGCAACCTGGGATTCTACCATTGGCACAGTCATCAAGCCATTTGCACCAAGTTTTGTCAGCTCTTATGGCCTTCTGGACTTTTGGAAGGAGAGATAAAACATTCAACAGACGAGCAGCATGCTTGCGAATGTGAGCTGTAGGAGGAACTCGCACACTGGAAGAATCATTTGTATCTACAACAGGTGCTTCACCATGGACATTAGAGACTCGGTCCTGTGTCTCATGAACTCTTGATGCATCATATGCCTCAATTGCAGCCAGTTTCTCATAATCATCCCGCAAAAGAAAGCGCCTTAACAGGCACAGAACTCCAAGATCAGCTATTTTGTTTTGGCAAACAGCATCTTCACTACAAACCTCTGTCAGCGCTTTAATACCCTTCAAGGTAGCCAATGCAGAATCAGCAGCGTCAAACTTTGGCAATTTATCTTTGTTAAAATTTTTGAATGATGCAGAAAATGGTTCCAAGGAGAGAAGATCTGCAAGGGGGGCGTTGTCAGTGGAGGTCATGGAGGTAACAAACTGATTCCCTGCTAGATTAACAACAGCACCAGCTAACTGATTGACAATTTGTGTGGCAGAAAGAGCATTGGAATGATCAATTTGAGTCTGCAAAGATCAACAACTTCTATCACAAATCATAAACAATATATGCAATATTGACAAAAAAAACTCTACAACCTGAGCTAATCCATAAATTGGGATTAGTAGCAGCAAAGCTAGATTGAAGTTTTAGGCAGCGACTACAAAAATGATAAGGTAGAAGAGAACAAAATCAAACCTTCACTTTGTCATTTTTTACATGAGTGCTTCCTTTCGAAACTGCAGCTTTGTTGGAACCGAGAATCTCAGTGAGCAAGATAGCTAGCCATCCCTGAGAAATCGGAATAGAAGATGGCCCATAGTCCTCAAGAATGCACGAAAGGATATTTGTTGCTGACAATCTCATGGCATCTGATGAGGACTTCCCACAAACCCAAGGCAGAAGAATACTTGACCACTTCTGACTTTCTTCGAGAGATAAATGCATATCCCCAGTACATAGCAATTCCAAAGACTTAGCCAGCACTTCCTGCACATGTCCATGCTTTCCAGTCTGCTTAGCTATATCCCTCAATAGATGAAGACCCTTCTCCATAATTGCCTTCTGCGCACCGGGACTTCTCTCGACAGAAATTGCAAATGCCGATAAAGCCATCCAAGCCAAAGGAATATCATCAGTTCTACAGGCATGAAAAACAGTTGAAAGGAGACTGGAACTCCAATCAGGAACAGAATCAATAAGAGGGATGTTGCGGTCCTCTAATAGCAATCTTGCTACCAAGCTCGCATGCCATTTTACAGTTCTCTCAGGTGCCAATAAAGCAGTCATAACTGCATGCCCATCATGATCAAGTTCTTGAATATGAAACCGATTAAGCTCTGATGCTGATGCCCAGTTTGCCAATGCCCATGCTGCAAAAGGTACAGCAACGTGTTGACACTGCAAATCATCCCAGAGGCCGGGAGCCATAATAGAAGCCAAATTCTGTTGTGTTTGTGATCTATCATAAGCCTTTTGCAACGGTACAGGCTTAGGAACATGTCTAACTGAGTCTAAATGATTGTCCTCAGAATGGTCCAACTTCAAAAGCCCATTTACTCTTGATATCCCTAGCACAGTTGTACCCTCAAGAATTTTTATTCCAATGCCTCGCATTCCTGTCCCACCATCATCATCACCTTCATTTCCATGTTCATCCAAATGCATACCACCTTCCTCGATAACTTCAATGGCTGCTGCAATATCTCTCATATTTGCATGTGCTGGCAAGGATGGATGAAATGATGCTTTCTCTAAGCTATCACAGTTGGAAGTAACAATGTCCATAATGGAAGCAACAAGCATGCTTCTGCCCTTCAGTGTATCAGAAGCATCAAAGGAGCTTCTAACTTGCTGGTCCACAGAAAGTAAAGTAATCCATAAAATTAATTAAAAAACCACTACCAAATTAGAAATAAAATGGAAAACAAACCTAAAAACAGTAAGGTATACTGGGCCATGGGACAAGTAATTAAAAATTGTGCACAGTTTAACAAAACAAATAAAGAAAAATGTCAAAATTACTACATTATGAGGAAAAAATGTTGAGTTACTAAAATCCTGACTTTTTCAAGTTTGAAATCAAATAATGGTTATAACCATTAAGTTTTAAATCTGATGATTCAGTTTGGTGCAGATACATTGGTGTCTCACTCTCATCATCAGTTTGCCAGACTGATTTTCATGCTACTGTTTCAGTGAATATGTTGAAAGAGGTTATTTATAGTTTTCAAGTAAGTTCAGCTTCAGGTATGAATCTGAAGAAATCCAGTTTGTTCAAATTGGGAGAAGTTCAAATGTACAGTCCTGGGCTAATATCACGGAGTGGAATCGACAATCCTGCCATTCGTATCTTCCGTTTTAGAAGCATCCAATCAATCTAGCGCTTACTATTATGGAAATAAGCTGAGAAAAATGAGTGATGATAAATGGAAGAAACTACTCTTGGGTGTATTCGGCAATGGTTTAGATGATCCTGTAAAATATTGAGACTGAACTTCTGTTTCAGAACATTTAAATGAAGTTCAAAGTGTTGTGAATCATTTCTCCACCAAGAGATGGTTTTAGATGATGAGCTGCAGGCATTGCTTTTGTAGATAATTCTGTGATTTTCTTTTGGTGTGTGTTTTCTTCTCATCTTTTCACGTGAGCATCTCCCTCACTGCATTTCGCTTCTAATAAAATCCCCTTGTTTTGCCGGATAAGTTGGTAGAGTACAGTGTAAGAGGGACAGGAATTTCTCCTCTCAACAAAAAATTTCCTATCGATTTCACTTTCCAAATTGTCCAACTATTTCCATTGAAACTACCATTCTGCTATTGTTTTGCTCGATAATTAGCACATGATTAATCTAGCCTCAACTTTGATACCACTTTGTTGGGTTAACAACCCCAATATTCTTGTGTACAAATCAATCACAAATAAAAAAAATAGCCACAAAATGAAAATAAGGGAAGCAAAGCTATAAACAAATAAGTGACATGATGATATGTTTATGGGGAAAACCTCTCCGATGTGGAGAAAAAAATAGCCGGGACCTACAGTAATAAACTTCCACTATAAACAACAATAATGAGCTACACCTATCTAGAGCTATAGAGGATGATCAAAGTACCAAGAGATTTATACAAACTCTTGGTTGCCAATCACCATTTCCCGCTAATATGAAAAATACAATATCAACAATAAATATTTACCCAACCTATGGTTGAAAACCTTATAAAACCTTTGGACGAGAGGAACCCAAATCCTTGTGATGTTGTTGGATATTCACAACACCCATTTGAAAATCCCCAACTTGTCTTCCCCAAAAAACAACTTCCCCAAGTTTGATTTATTAAGCCACAAAGAAAACCTTTTTTTTTTTTTTTTTCTTCTTTCTCACAAACCAACTTTTCTGATTTGGAAATCCCTTGGTTGTTAGAGTCTCTTTCAATTTCTTTTAATTTAGTCCTTATTACCAAACAACTCTCAACTTATTTGCGTATTTATAACAAGCCGAGAGGGACTCCCAACAATTTCCTGTTTCTAATACGAGGAGGAATCCACCATATCCAGACTTCCAATGCTGCTACATTGCCTCTAGTTAAGGCTTTGTCATCTTATATGCATCATTATCATTAGTATGGATCTTCTCAAGCTGCTATAACTTTTCTTCAAGTACATCCCTAATTCAGTAATACCTCGCACTAATGTGGTTGGACTTAGAATGAAAAGTTGGTTTCTTGTTAAGATAGATGCCACTCTAACCATCACAATAAAGAATGAATCTCTATTGTTTCACACCAAGTTCTTTAAATAACATTTTTATCCATAGCATCTTGTTGACAATCTCATTGTCTGCAATATATTCTACCACTGTTGTTGATAGAACCGCACACTTTTGCAACTTAGACTACCATGACCCTGCCCTGCATATGTGACTAAATACCTCGAAGTTGACTTCATAGAATCAACAACTCAGCCCATATCTGCATCTATGTAGCCTACTTCCAAAGCATAAACTTGCACTAGAACCTCTAAGGTAGTCACTGTTTCCCAATGCTATTGGCTAGGATTGGCAAAAATATTTGCTAACAACACCAACTACATGTGCAATGTCTAGCCTTGCATTGCATTCTAAACTTGATGACACCCGAAATGACATTCAATTGAAGGCTTGTTATTAATAGCCAAATCTCTCAAGGGCAGTACTAAAGTAAAAGAAACTGAAAGAGAGAACTTTATCTCTCACGACCAAGAGCTCTCCTTATCATAAAAGTGGGTTGGGGGTTGATGAGAAATGAAAAAAAAAAAGGTTTTCTTTGTGAGTGCTCTCCTTGATCAAATCAAACTTGGAAAAGGTGTTCTTTGGGGAAGACAAGTTGGGGATTTTCCAAGGGGTGTTGTGAAGATTCAACCTCTACATCACAAGAATTTGGGTACGGCTCCTCCAAAGATTTTCTAGATTATCCAACCCTAGGTTGGTTGAATATTTATTGTTAATATTGCAATTTTCCTATTAGTAGGAAAAGGTGATTGGTAGCCAAGAATTTGCATAAATCTCTTGATGCATTGATTATCTTCCACATCAGAAAGGTTTTCCTCGTAAAAAAAAATCACTGTGTCAGCTATAGATTTGTTTCCATTGTGTGGTTGTTTTCTTTATTTGTAGTTGACTTGCATGCAAGAACATTGCGGTTGTTAACCCAACACATTCCACTCATGAACCGACTGAGTTGGCAGTCCATTAAAAAGCTTGTTGACACCCAATTCACTTAAGAAGGGATACCAAATTCTACCTGCCAAGTTACAGTACAAAAATAGGCATTCAATGCTTTCTTTGTTGTAATCACATATTCACACATCACACATCACACAGTTCCTACCTAGTTGCAATTCTCTTTTGATCAAACTGTCCCTAGCAAGTAAGGTGAACCACATGAATAATAAAGGAATATCTTTGGAGGGACCATAGACATCCATACTCTCTTGAGATTTATAGGGATGAGACCAATTTGGTCTACAACACAGATTTTTAAGTAGAAACACTTGGTGTATCTCTGGTGCAATCTCATATCATTCGCACTTCTCCATCACTCGAGGGGTGTGCGCTAATAGTTTCCAGCAGATTGGTGACTTGAAGCCAATTTTGATAGCTATCCTCATCCTGCTCAATGAGGTAACTGGTCTACAACACAGATTTTTAAGTAGAAACACAGATTGGTCTACAACACAGATTTTTAAGTAGAAACACTTGGTGTATCTCTGGTGCAATCTCATATCATTCGCACTTCTCCATCACTCGAGGGGTGTGCGCTAATAGTTTCCAGCAGATTGGTGACTTGAAGCCAATTTTGATAGCTATCCTCATCCTGCTCAATGAGGTAACTGGGCCCCCTTTGTTACTGCAAACTCTGTAAATGAGGGTGAATTCCTCCTTAAGAGTGTTTTGAGAAGCCCATTTTTCATCCCAGAAGTATATGGAATTACCCAACCCTTTTTTAATGAGATTATTTGCTTCAATTTTTGCTGCATCTGAAAGATCCCCTTCGAAAGAGTATGCCCATGAGAGATGTTCACTCCCATCGAAAACCAACCCATGTTTTCCGCTCCATTTGCAGTAACAACTCTTCCTCCAAAATGCTTCGGTTTATTTGCACATCTCCATATCTCTTTGCCCATAAGGGCCATATTAGTTCCCGATTCTTTCAAGCTCCCAGGCCTACTTTTTCTATTAGTTTACAAGCTACATCATAAGATGAAATGTGGCATTTATTTACTCACACAGGAAACTCCGCATCATTTTTTTCAATAAATTTTGCTACTAAGGCGGAACCGTTCTAATATTAGTCATAAACAGGAAGGCCAAAGATAGTAGATTTAATCTCAAAAGCTGACCATCCTTGACATCTATAATTCCATTCTTTGAATCAGTATGCATATTTAAGCATAAGTTCTATGTCTACAGCCTTTCTTCTCTTGTGGCCATAGTCAATTCCCCTGGGAATCACTACATTGCATATTACTGCTAAGCTATGCTGTCTTCCCACTAATTCTAAGCTCAAAGGACCAAAATAAATTTAACCAATATTGTAGTGTGAAAAAAAAATGCTTGGATAAGTTTTATTGCAATCAATGCTAGAAGTTACAAACAAACTCTTCTATTATAGGTTTGTGTGCCAGTTCGAATTGAATGAGTACAATGACAATCTTTCATATACAAAAATGAAAATTTCCACACAGAACTATGAGCTGATAAATATAGTGCTTCTATAAGTTGCAATTTCCAACATTAATTCAATCAACAAGAACTGACCTTTTTCGACTTCTGCGGTTGAAACGAAAATATAAACCTCAACAAATTAGGCACAGCATGGGGCCTCCCAAGCACATTCTCATACACATTTTCATCAGCAATCAAATACGCAAGCGCCCTCGCAGACTCCGCCTGCGTAGCGCAATTATCCCTCGAAGAATAAGCAACAGTCTCCAGCAACCAATCCACCACTGCCCCACCACCCGCCCTCACAATGGCCAGCCTCCTGCTCTCATTAGCAGCCACAATATCCGCCAGCAAGCTCGCCACTCTCAGCTCAAATCCGGACCTCACTTCTTGATTCGCCGAGGACAACACCGATCTCAGGGACTTCAGCAGCACCGCCGCCGCCACCCCCGTCTGCTTCATCCCATTCGCAATCCTCTTCACTGATTCCTTCGATTTCTCCAGAGAGTGCTCTAATTGGGCGTAAAGACTCTCACTTCTGGGCTTTTCGGAGTCCGAAAGAGCCGCGAAGGCGACAATGGCGGAAACTAGGGTTGCTGAGGCGACCAAGAAAAGGGGTTTTGGGGAAAGGAAAGAAGAGAAAGAGGGTGAAAGGAGGAAGTTTGATTGGCGAAGGATGGGTGAGTGAGGAGAGTGCTGAGGAAGAAGGACTGATTGGGAATTTTTGACATTGTGGGGGTATTGGTTGGGATTTGGGGGTGATGAAGAGGAGAGAAGGCGAAGAGGATGGAGACGAAGAGGGGTTCGATGGGATTTAGTGAAGAGACGAAGCATTATTTAGTGGGGAGGAGAGATTGAGAGGGAAGATTTCATGGAGGAAGGAAGAAAAGAGAGGTTTTTTTTTTTTTCGGAGAAGAGGAAAAAGGAGCGATTTTTATGGCGGCAAAAAAGAGAGCGAGAGATTCCTGTGAGATGCTCTGGGAGAGAAAGTTGAAGAAGAGAGGGATGATGTGTACCCACTGTTTTATATATAATTTCTGTATGTTACCATTACTAATTTGTGTTTGCCACCAAAAACCATATGCCACCATGGATGGGAGGATTGGGAATTTTTATGGTTTTGTTATGTCGAATTTGATGGAAATTCAATGTTTATAAATTTATTTTCTAAATTTTTTATAAATGATGATGGTGAACAACATTGAAGAAGGGTATTTCCTGAGATGCATGCTTACAACCATCCAGGGGTGGATCTACTAAGGATGCAGTTGTCCCATTAACTTTCAAAATATTTTTAATAAATACTTAACTTTACATAAAATCAATTATATAATACAATATTATAATTATTTATTCAATTATTTTAAATGTTTCTGTTGGTGTAGTTATTGAAAATTTAACATTTTTAGTAAACGATTAGTGTTCGATATTCTTGGAGTTCATTTTTTTTTTAATTTTCAATGCAATTTTATTAGTAATTGTTTACATTAAATTGTTTAGTTTAATAAAAACTTATTTTCATTCATTTTGGAGCGTATGATTTTTTTTATGGCTATTGACAATTACTATTTCTGTAATTGTGACTTGTCCCTACTTTTTTTTTTTTTTTTGCTTTTAATGTAGTTTTATATGTAATTGCAAACATTAAAAAAAATTGTTTACAAGTGGTATAAAACCTCCAAATAAATATTTAAAATTAATATCTAAAATAATAACTATATAATTCAATGAAAATATATGTCATTAGCCAATTCATACAAAATTTGAGGCTCACATAAACCATTTTTTCTATACAATTGTATTAGGATCTTATTATTTTAGCAAATTAAAATTTTTTTAAGCTTCAACTAAATACTTTTCTTAATTATTTTGTGATTTTAGTTATATATTCTTATTTTTGCTCTTGTTAAGGTTATCGATATTATGACCTTATTTTGACTTTGATTACACTGGATTCAATTTGGTATATGCAATGTATTTTTAGTTTTTTTTTTTTTATTTATTTACTAGCTCAGGTAGGAAAAAAAATTTGGCTCCGCCCTTGATAGCTAATATTTTTTTGTCATTTTGCCTCCTCTTGGACTAAAATCTTGGATCCACCAATGCAGCCATCTAATATGTAAGACTTGGGGGTCGAGCAAATAGAAGTTGGGATTGTAGCGAAAACTATGGTGTATTTTCTTTTGATTGGTTTCATGTACTTTTATTGTGAAGAAAACATATAGACATTGGCTTACAGTGTTTAGGAAAAAAATAAAAAGACATATTTGTTGACATTTTGATTTATGTATCTTAATCAGCATAGTAAAATAAAGAACAACCATCTTTCGTCTCCCATTTGAATATTTGTGAACATCTCATCCTCGCTTACAACTATCGAGAATATAACTTGAGGGTCGAGCAAATATAAGTTTAGTTTGTATAGTCAATGGTAGTCTGGTTTGATGGTTAAGGTTGTGGTAGTTAAACCCACACGTTTTAGGTTCTATACCCACCGGCGACACGCTTGCCTTTCAAAAAAAAAAAAAAATTTAAGTTTGTACACTGATAAATATACAACCGATATTATGTAAAAAAAAAAAAAAAAAAAAATTCATTGATGGGATTTTAACCCCGGTCCCTGGGGTGAAGGCCGTGTATCCTAATCGGGTTGGACAACAATGGATTGGTGGAATCTCAACTCCATTTTAATTCTTGAGTGATTATACTAATCTCCAATTTTGACTATTCAAAACTTAAAACATGTATATCTCCTAGAACTAGAGTGTGTTCAATGGAGAGCTCCCATGCAAGAATAATTACAGACTAAGAGGGTGTTTGTTTTTTAAGTGGTTAGAGGCTAACTTTTGAATGAGTTTCTAAATGAATTATTTGTTTTGCTTCTGAATGAACTGCTGATTAAAAGATGTAAAATAAAATGGTGTTTGTTTTTAGGTGCTGACTTGAAGTATTTTTACATTTTTACCCACCACCACAACTCCCACCACCTACCACAAACCACCACCTACATTAATCCACTTCTTCATTTATTTTTCTCCTCTAAATACCATTGAGACCACTTTCCACCACTACCAGAAGCCATCTTATATCCTTCTTCATTCCTCATACAATTTTCAATATAGAGAAAGAGAAAGAGGAATATGAATAGACAAAAGAAAAGGAGGAGGGGAGGCTAAGGAGGGTGGTGGTAGCATTGCTAATATGATAAAGATGATGTGGAAATAAGGGAGGGGAGAGTAGTAACACTCATTATAAATTTAGTGTCATGTTATTATTGAAATAAATTTGTTTAAGCACTCGGTACTAAGTGATCAGCACCATGGGGGTACTTACTCCAATCATAATTTTAAACAAGGTATCCCACTTCTTATTAAAATTTCTGACTCTATTCAGAAACAAAAATAAACACCTTCTAACCCTGCCTTTGAATCTTATTTACGATCTGTGTTGGATAAGTGCTGCCCGCTTAATTCTCATGTTTCATGTACTAAACCTAGATCAAACGAATGCAGTTGCATTGGCAATTTAATGGATTGCCACAGTTCACTTGGGATGTTTCATTTTTTTTTATTTTTTTTTCCACATTACATGAGGAGCACATGCCACATATGTATGTTCATATTTTCACGACTAACATGATCGCTCTGTCTTTGATCATCTGCCGATGAATCTACAACATTTTATTTATTTCCATCATATGTGTGTTGCTGATCATACACACACAGGTCAAACCTTCCAGGAGCAACAGCAAACTTCCAGCAAGACTTCTTCCTATTTTCTTTTGAGAAAAATCTTCATGATATTTATGTTATCTCGATTGACTGCATCAGCACTCCTATATACATCCAAGCAGTATTCAATCTGTTTTTTGGTTCAGCAAGCAACAACTGTTTCCACAAACTATACGCAATCTATTAATTTCTGTACATGACAACACAATCTTAACTCATAGCTCTCAATTGGTTCATTCTC
Organism: Berberis vulgaris; assembly: GCA_963556465.1. Taxonomy (NCBI): domain Eukaryota; kingdom Viridiplantae; phylum Streptophyta; class Magnoliopsida; order Ranunculales; family Berberidaceae; genus Berberis; species Berberis vulgaris. The sequence goes on from OY747137.1 coordinate 9,705,406, forward strand.
TATCTTCAAAAAAAATATGCATAACCATTATCCAATAGTTTGGTTTTTTTTTGTTTGATAATCTTAACGCGACACAGAGTTAGTCTCTCAATATCAGATCTTTTGGCGAACTAGTATTTAATAAGAGTGAACCAAGTCTCTCTCATCGCAAACACTACTACGGAAACGTAAGGTTCTTACATGACGAGCCTTACCACCATTTCAGAAGGTTTCATTAATGTACTAGACATCCATTTACAGGTTAGACCCTTTCAAGTTTCAGAGGACAGCTTGCTTCACATCTAGGCCACATGAGAATGCTATAATTAAATACTCCCTTCAACATTACAACAAGGACATCGATATATCTCTTATTTCCTTAGTTCCTTAAACTTCAATATCTTTAGCAATACATTCGCCTTTAGTACAAGTTTGCTTTCAGTCTTTCTCATAAATCATCATATGGGTATGGAAAGATTAAAATCAGCTATCCAACCCCCAATTTACGGGAACTTAGTAACAATTCCCAGCATCGATGGTGGTGGTGTTGAAAGGCCTTCTCCCTGCAACTATCCTCACCTTCTTCGAGTCACAACTTCAAGTATGGAAAAACTAATACTTTTTCATTAAATTGTCAAATGTCTATAATTCATGCTCTGTGATTATTTTCACTTAAACACTCACTCACATATGGTTATGTTGAGTGTAGGAATTGGATGGTGAGTATGCAAGAATAGCAGACTATTTCGACATAATTGCTAGAACCAGCACAGGGTGGCTAGTTACTGCTATGTTAACTGCACCTAACAAAGATCAACAACATCTCTTTGAAGCTAATGATTTCTACCTTGAACAATCTCCTAAGATATTTGCGCAAACCAAGTAACACTCTAACTACGAGACTGGCTATATATTTGTTTCAAATTGAAAGTTGTCCTAGTGTCTGGAGCAATATGTGCGATATGCTGTTGTAATTGATCGCTCGTCCATTCACTTCGGTCAGAAAGACTATTGAAGGATTATCAGGACCTAAATATGATGGAACATATCTTCATAGCATCACCAGGAAGAAACTAGGATCGATAAGACTGGCACGTACCTTGACAAATGTGGTCATTCCAACTTTTGACATCAAGGGACTCCAGCCCACAAAATTCTCCAGCTATGAAGTTCTTAGCTCTCTTTCTTTATGCTGCTTCTTTGTTTGTTTTATTAAAAATAATTTGGGGAGGGTGAGGATCCTAAGGATTCTCTACCGATATCGGTGATCTTGATCAATAAACAGTCTATTTCATCGAATAAATTTTATCACTATCTTCAGTTTTACAAATGATGGTAACTGTCCTAATTATGTAACTAGTTCCGTGTCCAGGTGAAGAAGACTCCAAGTCTGGATGCACTAATCTCTGAGATATGCATTAGTACATCTGCAGCACCAATTCCTGCCTATCACTACAGAAATTAGTACACTTAGGGAAAAGTGAGAGAATTTGACCTAATTGATGGTGGCATAGCTGCTAATAACCCAGTATAAACACATACCATTCCTACTACTATAAAAAATTTCTAATCAAGCAAAACTTCAACTAATGCAAGTCATAATTTCAGGCTTTGGTTACCATCTGTAAAGTCACCAAGGACATACTGCAAGGGAACTCAGATTAATTGCTTCCCATTAAAACAACAGAGTATACACGATTCCTAGTAATTTCTTAGGGGACTGGCTCACCAACCTATCAAGAGAAATACTGCGCTTAAACTGCATCCAAGTGGGGAACTTTGGGTTGGTAATCTAGCAATGGTTCGACTCCTTTGGTGGACTAGCTAGTTTTCCCAAGCAAGTGCAGGTGTGATTGATCTCCATCTCTTTGTGGGTTTTCAAGCTTTTCAATCAGAAGACAGCTACTTGCGTATTCAAGTAGGCACAAACACACTTGTTCTTCTATTTAAAAAAAAAGTTTTGATATAGCTATCCCTGAGAACTTGAACAACCTAGTGAAAGTTGGCAAGGAATTGTTGAAGAAGCCCGTTTCAAGGGTGAACATGGAGACAGGTTGCTGTGAGCCTTTGAATAATGAAGGAACTAATGAGCAGGCTTTGAAGAGGTATAATTCTTTAGCATGCCACAGCAAATGAACTTGAACATAATAATGTTGCAAACTACTTTCAGCAGAAAGGAGACTCCGTCAAGCAAGATCACCCCATTGCTGTTACTTAAAAAGAAATTCGCATTGATCAATTCAAGCTATGGAGTTGTATCTTGAGATTTATTAGATTCTTTGGTGTTGGTTTTGGATAGAATTATTTATTCTTCTTATACTTGAATTAGTTTAATAATGTAAAAGGAAACTTGCTTTGAAATATTGATACAGATACAGATACAGACAGAAGGAAACAATAATATCTGATAGCCACTTGACATATTTCATTTTGAAGCGACATTTCAACAACAATAATATCTGACAGCCACTTGACACATTTCATTTTGAAGTAGTGTACCAGATGCGTCGATAAAAATATAGGTTTATTGACAAAAATAAAATGTGATTAGTCAAAATGCACAGGATTTTCTTTGCTTTATCCTGAAGTGTGTTCATTCTTCTCAATAAATTAATCAAGGTTAGAATAAACATCTTCCGTCGTTGTCCATGATTAATATTTCACAAGCTAGAAAGCGGTGCCTCTCAACTCAAATTTGCCGAGTGTTCTCGATAATTAACTAACCACTTTGTTGATATTATACAAGCAAGACTATCCAACCACTTTTAATAATTATCCACTTGAAACAGTAAATGAACTTGTAATAATAGAACGGAATAAATGCCCATGTTACAAAAAAATAAGTTTCAGTCACAACCATCTGTCTAGCAGAGCTACAAATAACATAATCTAATTAAGGTCACGACGGCGAGATTAGTTGAAGTGGTTCAACAATATGTGAACAATGATGATAACTGAAATGCCAAGGGACTGTATTTTTAGCAATATTCCCGGATTCACAATGCAAAAAGTGATCTTCTCTTCCTTGAAGTTTGTTGAAAATGTTTCTGGAGTGTTATATTGCTAGATTACTAGGATATTTACAGAATTTCGCGATCTTTTCAAATTATTAGTTCTTCTTTATGAAAATGTGGCCCTAACGAGAATGCATTCACAGTTTAACCCCAACCATTACTAGTCAACACAAGTGACTCTGATGATGGGTCTACATACAGGCATTTTCATTATGGAACTAACATGGCTGCTGATCAGACTTTGTGCCAACTTTGCTCAGAGAAAAGTAAAACCATGCAACCTAAATAGGATCTTGACTGCTTTATGAAGACTGTTCTTGGTCAAATACTTGGACACAACCATCATTCAACCATCAAAGAGCAATTGTTTTTCAATTCTCACATCATCTTGGACACAACCATCATTCAACCCAGCAGGATAAGGCATTCAACACTTACTTTTTCCTAAAAGGAAAAACTTAAATCTTTGCTTCTCTTTCACTTAGAATGATTATGGACAGATCAATTTCGGCAATTCAGCCACCAACTTATGGGGATTTGATCACAATTCTCAGCATTGACGGTGGAGGAATAAGAGGCGTCATCCCTGCAACTATTCTTACTTACTTGGAGGCACAACTCCAGGTACAATGTGTTCAACATAGGTGTTCTTTAAGCAATTTTCCCCATTAGGCCTAGAAGTACTTACTTTAACCATAGTACTAATGTTCAATTTGGTGTAGGAATTGGATGGTGAAGATGCTAGAATTGCGGATTATTTCGATGTAATTGCTGGAACTAGCACTGGTGGTCTAGTCACCTCTATGTTAACGACACCTAACAAGGATAATCGCCCCCTGTTTGCTGCCAAGGATATAAAGCAATTTTACCTTGATTTTTGTCCTAACATCTTTCCACAATACAGGTATTTGATAGTTTGCTTTTGTTATGAAATTCACTGGACGCATTAATCCGGTTGACTATGAAAAAAAAAATCCTTGCATTTCATATATGTAATCATAATCTTTAGTTCACATCTGCAATACGTCTATCGTTACTGTTTATTCTGTTCTCAACATGCAGAGGTCCATGTTCATGGCTCATTACCTTATTTAAAGCACTGTCAGGACCCAGATATAGTGGCAAGTATTTTCAAAAGCTTGTCAAAGAGATCCTAGGAGCCACACGGTTGCGAGATACCTTAACAAATGTGGTTATTCCGACCTTCGATATCAAGCAACTGCAGCCTATCATATTTTCCAGCTATGAGGTGATTAACATATATATATGATTGTTTCTTTTCTGGGCAATTTTTTTTAGCATTCTGAAATCCACTGTTCCGTACCAGTACAATCATGGCTTTCATATAGTTTCTTGAAATTCAGAGTGATTTTAATTTGGGTGAAAAATTTCTGGTACAGGTTAAGAACAACCCAAGCTTGGATGCTCATCTATCTGACATCTGCATTGGCACGGCTGCTGCACCAACTTTCCTACCTGCCCATCACTTTGAAAATCGTTACTCGGAAGACAAAACAAGAGAATTCAATCTTATTGATGGATGTTTAGCTGCCAACAATCCGGTATAAAAGCATATCTGCACCTTCATAATTAGTACTCTTACTCGTGCTTGTAAAAAATACTCAGAAAATATTTTCTTATAAATATCTGAACCATGTTTTCAGGTTTTAATTGCCATCAGTGAAGTTACAAAGGAGATCTTAAAGGGCAGTCGGGATTTCTTTCCCATAAAACCAGCAGATTACAGTCGATACTTAGTGATTTCTTTGGGGACTGGCTCACCATTGTATCATGAGAAGTACAGTGCAAAACGCGCATCCAAGTGGGGAGTTTTGGGATGGTTACTTAGTGGTGGATCTTCACCATTGGTTGATTCTTTTATTGAAGGGAGTGGCGATATGGTTGATCTCCACCTCTCCGTAGTTTTTAAGGCTCTCCACTCTGAACATAACTATCTCCGCATTCAGGTAAGTAGATCTTCCACAGGAGGATATTACAGTCCATTGATTTCCTCCACATACGTAGTTTACTGACACTGGTATTGAATGAATTGCCCAGGACGATACCTTGAACGGGATTGTATCATCAACTGATATTGCTACAAAGAATAACTTGGATAATTTGGTGAAAATTGGCGAAGAACTATTAAAGAAACCAGTTTCAAGGATAAACTTGGAAACCGGTACGAATGCTCCAATACATGAAGGAACTAATGAAAAGGCTCTTAAAAGGTACGGTATAATCCTAGTGTATATGTTATCCTCGTATCCGAGTAACGAATAGTATTTCTAAAGACAGTTTGTAATCATCGATTTCTTCACTCTTTTGCAGGTTGGCAAAAGTACTTTCAACAGAAAGGCGTCTTCGTGAAGCAAGATCACCACTTACCAGTCACCCTAAGTTCAAAATTAGCCATTAATCATTTGATCCAACTTTGTGAATTTCATTTACCAAGTTCCAACTAGTCATTAGTTGTATGATAGATGCTTGCTTGCAAGTGTTTTCCATCACATACCTATCAGTTTCGTTGAATATAAGTACTAAATTTCTTTTATTAAAGTAAGATTCTTGAACATTTTGTCAAGATTTCCCTGAGAACATATCAAGCTACAATGATATTATTATTATTATGTAATGAAGTCTTGCTCACCTATTCTTATTATTATTATTACTATTTTCTTCATAAGTGCGAAATTGGACCCCAACTCCAGTGCCCCTAGTTTTTTTTCTTCTTTCTAAGTTGCTTACAATTTCAATTTCATCACGGTTTCCATATTTGATATCAACTTCTTTGTTGTAAATAGAAAATTAAGAAGGTTAAGAATCCTAATCAAATTTGGAGCAATATATAAGAGAAGTAATCAAAGATACTTGGAGACATGATTTAAAATTTCTCTTTATTAAGGTAAGAAATTTGTCTCCATGGGATGGGATTCAAATAAGGGATGGTTTCCCTTTCAAAGTAGGAGAGGTGTGGCACATCTTTGTATGTTCAAATCATGGTTGAAAACAAAGATTGTGATTTTGGCTTTTTGAGTTAATTTCGGTCCCCCGATTTTAAGAAATATTTCGTACTGACATGAAAATATTTATTTATTTTCTCAGGAAAATTTCAACATATTACAAATTTTGAAAGAAATTTCGGTAACTTCAAAATAGGAAATATTTCATGAAATTTGACATATTTCGAGAAATCACATCCCTTGGTTGAACCCAGGGAAAGAGAAGAGGAAATTTGACAGACACGGACGCCATGGAAGTGTGTGTACCTGATGATATCATCTTCAACATACTACTGAAGATGCCCGGTAAGTACATATTCAAGTTCAAGTGTCCACCAATTGTAACTCAATTGGTCGGACATGTACTTTGCTTGTGAGAGATCACTCCAAAACTCGCCAATTAGGATTTTATGAGTTTTCACACGATTATTAGGAGCACTTAACAAGGACGCCAAGTGGCAACAATCATGTAGCCTTTGAGCATTGTTTAGTTAACCCCATGGAGCGGAGCTTGGTATGCTTTGATCTCCGATTCTTCCTTCACCAATTCTTTAGTTGGTCACCTCCCCTTCCTTTTTCATCCAATGTACAGAAGATGAAAGTACTCAAGTCTGCCTCTCAACCTTTCAACAAGGCCCTCAAAATCAACACAAATCAAATCTACTGCTAGAACGAACCACAGACTTTGCTGAAGATTTCTTCTTGTTCTTACCTTGTTTTGTCAACGATTTAGTGTGCACTGTTGGTGAGAACAATTTTCACATCTGCAATCCCACAAGGGAGCAATGTTTCCCATTCATAAAAAACTTGGTGCTAGATTAGGCCAAAGGCAATAATACAACTTTGGTAGCTATGCAGTAGGCTTGACTAGACACTACAAGGAAAGTGTATGGCATGCCAACGGCGCAGTTAATACACTGGTCCTTTATAACTTCTTTTGTATTTGGTGTCCATTTTTAATATTTTGTTTTGAAAGGAATAATCAGTCCCTGTATGTATGGTTTTGCATTGGGTTTTTGTGAAAGGTATATTTTGCCTTGTCTCAGTCTTTATATCAAAGAGCCTTTGCGGTTGTTGTGGATCCAATCAAAGTGTTAAAAGGGAACGTGGTAATTCATGCCTTCCGCTTAATTAATCTCCAAATGATGATGCTTGGTCAAGTACCATGACAGACCACGTCTAATCTTGGGCATCTCAACAAAGAACAAACCAATGCATTCATTCAAGTGAGTGCCTTTAATTATATTTGCTATATCAGTTTTTAAATTATTTATCTGACTATCCATAACCTTTCTTCCTCATCTCAGGCGCTGATCCATGGGTTGAATAGACATTACCACTCAATAGCCATAACTACAGAAAGAGCAAACTTGAAGAGAAAATGTTGCTGAACCTTCACAAGAAGACTCACAATACACTTCAGAAAATTTGATAGCCATTCTAAAACCAATGAGCAGGCTGTTTTTTTTTTTTTTTTAAATTAACCTCCAGAGGGGAGGGGCAACTATGGAATGCCAGACCTTAATTACTTATCAAAAAAATGACTTACAAATGCTACGGGGGTACATTACGACGTTACCCGTATGAAAGCCAAAGCAAAAGCTAGAAGCAATGAAAAAACAATACAAAACTTAAAGCAGTTAACTGAAATCAGCTCACTGTCAGTTCCCAGCAACCCGAACAGCACCAGTAAGCTCTCAGCCATAGAACACGCAGCACACGCGCGTTTCTGCGACCCGAGTGTACCCCGGATTGCCCAAAACAAACGCTCCAACCAACGCTGCGACAGACAGCAAGCGTCCCAGCAGCAGCAAAACCAGCATCAGCAGCAACTCAGCCCAGCAGCAGCAGCAGCAATTCAGCGCAGCAACAGCATCAGCAACGCAGCAGCAGCATCAGCATCAGCAACTCAGTTTAACCAATCCTCCTTTTTCTTTATTAGTACTTGTGCAGTTATTAAAAAAACAAATATTTTAGCTATTTTGTGAAAAAAATTATATATAACATATTGGAATCTAATAAATACTTCGTAAATATTCTGCATGACTGTTCTTTTCATATAATAATTCTATGTTAACGTCTCTGTATTTATTTTATTTTTCGTGAGTTTTTGCAAGAGATGCTGAATGCCTGGCTATCAAGCAGAACAAAGCTGTTCAAAAGGAGGATGAGTTATCTCCTGAGAAGCTTGCAATTGCAAGTGTAGGGAGGCAAGATGCCAAAAAACACTTGGAGGAACATATTTCTAACCTGATTTCATCAAACATTGTTCAAACTCTTGGAACCATGTTAGATAATGTCTTTTTTTTTACGGCTCACCCATCAGTAGCAACAAGGTAGCTTTGATAGTTAACAAAGTTCATATCAGTCGAAGAATTTATACATCTATTGTTCCTCCAAACGAAACGTACCATTTTGTTTTAAGGGGGCTTAAAAGGAATAGAATGTTATGATACACAAGAAATAAAATTTAGGAACGTACCATTTTGACTTGGTAAACTTTTGTATTTGAATCTAACCACAATCTCTCGAATTTCTGCCAATGTTTTTGTTTGTTCAAATGTGAGACCTGTTTTGCCTATAACTGCTGTATTTCTAAGTTCTCAAATGAATGGATCGGTTAAGTGAAATGTTGTATGACATGTGATTAGAATCATAGTCGATGTTTCCTTTCAGGAGGGTTTTTTGAAGGCGTAATTATTTTAATTGAAAATTTCCAAGGATTCAGAATTGAGAATAACAGATATATTATCAAACAATCGCACATTTCTCTGTAACTGTTGAATATGCCAGGAAATTTAGCATGTATAGAAGTTTTAATATTTTTATTAGATTTTAAAACATCTGGGAATTCTGCATACAATCAGTTGTTCAGGAAAGAAGCGAAGCACTTCATCATCTTCATTGCTTTTTCACAGCTTGGGTTGTGAAAAGAACCACCCTGGATGCATGATTATGTAACATGAGACAACTTGTCAGAAGATGAGGGTCTGAATGCTATGATGATGCTCACCGAGAATGATCCAATCACATTTGAAGAAGCTGTCAGGAGCAAGAAATGGAGGGATGCAATGAAGGTAGAGATTGAGTCAATTGAGAAAAACAAAACTTGGGAGCTGACTAATCTACCTGATGGAGTGGAGTCTATTGGAGTTAAATGGGTGTTTAAAACTAAACTCAACGAGAGTGGAGAAATAGATAAGTGCAAAGCGAGGTTGGTGGCTAAAGGATATGCACAGCAGTACGGGATTGATTACACCGAAGTTTTTGCTCCGGTAGCAAGGTTTGACACCATTCGATTGATACTTGCTCTAGCAGCTCAACAAAGTTGGGATGTTTTTCAGCTAGATGTAAAGAGCGCTTTCCTTCATGGTGAGCTTAGTGAAGAAGTATTTGTGCAACAACCTCAAGGATACGAGAAGAAAGGTGAAAAAGACAAAGTGTACAAGTTGAGAAAGGCATTATATGGGCTAAAACAGGCGCCACGAGCATGGTATAGCAGGATTGAAGCTTATTTTGTTAGAGAAGGCTTTGAAAGGTGCGTAGTGAACACACATTGTTCACAAAGTCGAAGGAGGGAGGTAAACTCTTAATTGTCAGTCTTTATGTTGATGATTTAATTTATACTAGCAATGATAAGAGTACGTGTGATGAATTTAAGAAGTCAATGATGTTGGAGTTTGATATGTCTGATTTGGGGAAGATGAGGTATTTTCTTGGGGTTGAGGTGTTACAAAGTTCAGATGGAATTTTTGTAAGTCAAAGGAAATATGCTCGTGAAATTTTGGCAAGGTTTGGCATGGACAAGAGTAAACCAATGAAGAATCCAATGGTTCCAGGTACTAAGCTGAAAAAGGACGAGGCAAGGACTAAAGTTGATGCAACCTTGTTTAAGCAGGTGGTTGGGAGTCTTATGTACTTGACTACAACCAGACCTGATTTGATGTATGGATTGAGTGTTATTAGCAGGTTCATGTCTTGTCCTACTGAACTTCATTGGCTTGCAGCGAAAAGAATACTCAGGTACTTGAAAGGTACAACTGAGTTGGGGATCTTTTACCAGAAAGGAGGCTGCAAGGATCTCATAGCTTACACTGACAGTGATTTTGCTGGGGACTTGGATGATCGGAAGAGTACCTCAGGGTATGTATTACACTGACAGTGTCATGGTCGTCCAAGAAACAACCTGTGGTGACTTTGTCTACTACTGAGGCTGAATACATAGCGGCTGCCTCGTGTGCTTGTCAAAGTGTGTGGTTGAGGAGAATTCTGGAGAAGATTGGTTATATGCAGAACAAGTGTACTACTGTTTTGTGTGACAACAGTTCAACTATTAAGTTATCCAAGAATTATGTTTTGCATGGTCGAAGTAAACACATTGATATTCGCTTTCATTTCCTTCGTGATCTTGCAAGAGATGGCATTGTTGAGCTAGTGCACTGCAACACTCAAGAACAAGCTGCTGACATGATGACAAAGCCTCTGAAGTTGGAGGCATTCTTGAAGCTTCGAAGTATGCTTGGAGTTTGTGAAGTTCCTGATGTAAACAGAATACTGAGAAGTGTTCAGTTTAAGGGAGGGATTGTTGGTTATTAGGATTTACTATTTGAGTTTTAGGTGGTTATTAGGATTGTTGGTTATTAGGATTGTGCAGTTTTAGGCGGTTGTTTAAACATGGGTAGTTATTTAGTTTTATCCTCTTGTAACTGGCTCTATATAAGCCTGCTGTTTGCATTCAATAAAAACAGAACATTCATTTCAGTCTTTTGCACTGCAGCAGTATCAGACTGTTTTCAACAAGTTCTCGCACCTAACTATAGAATAATTACTACTACTCTGTCCCTTTCCTTTGATTCCAGTACTGGTTCATTTCTGTGCCAAGTAAGATGTTTCATGATCAACTCATTGATGGAGTGTTTGATTTCAGGTGATGACCCGAGAGATGTGAAGGCAAGGCTCAAGGTATGGGCACAAGCTGTTGCAATAGCTTCTACCTCTCGCCATGCAATCAGCTAACTAGCTAGGCTAAAAAATGAGTTGTAACATTCTTTTTTTGCTCCTTTTGTAAGGATCAATTTTTTGTTCTTCAATTATCATCACTCTGATCTTTAAGAGCAATAGTGGATTGTTTTAAGGAGTGAGTGACAAGAAGCAAGGTAGGTGGGTGTGAAGAAGAAATATTTCATCTTATTGTTGTAATATGTTTTCCCGGCTTCTTGGTAAATAGAGAAGCGACATGGATGGATTAGGGGACATGAGGACACAGATTGTTTTCCAGGCATTGTCAATTACTTTCATTGTTCAGATCCAAAAATTATTGAATTAAAGATGCGTAACTCCAAATATAATCCATTTACCCAATCCCACACATTGAATTAGTACAGGGCCTTCTAAAAGAGGATGAATGTCTCAGTACTACCCTCACCAGCGAAGTCCAGATAGATAGAGTACTCGTACACTAATCCCAGGCTCCTCAGTGTATATGATACATTTGGAAGAATCTCATTGTGCTAGCACACATACGGTGACATTACTATACTTACTCCCTTACCACCACTCTCTTTAACTTGATTAATAGTGAGATTATTGAGTTTAAATTTTTTATTCCACTCCTTTTAAGGCACTCTGTTGGGGGGAGTCCAGAACTAGTACTTGGCTCTTGACAACATTGAAAATGTATAACCTTTATTGCCAGTGCAAACCCAACCATTAAGAAAAGCAGAAATTCTAAATGGCGAGGAAACGAGCGAGGAAAACAGCGAGGGGAGGGAGGTGGCAGGGTGGGGATGTTCACCCCTCGGGATGCGTGCACAAAAAATGATGGCACACATCCCGAGGGGGGTGAACGGTCCCCACCCCGCCACCTCCCTCCCCTCGCTGTTTTCCTCGCTCGTTTCCTCGCCATGTAGAATCACTCTTAAGAAGAGTGCTAACTATACCACATGACAATATGGCCTACTATTGTTAAAGGTTCCATGTGAAGCGAAACAGCTCAAACACCCAAATGAACCTGAATATCCCATCATCCCACACTGACTTCTCTTTCGTATTCGTCTAAAATGATGCTGAATCTGAGAGGGACCATTACTTGTGAAGCAAACAAACAAGTGACATAAATTGAACGGATCTATAAATGTGGTATCTAAGATATTTTAGTACTAGACCAGTGACCTTCATCCTGCTACAACAGCATTTACTGCAACGCGGACATATTGGTGTATCGTGAAATTTGTCACATGACCCACTCAGTCTCCACAAAACATAAACACTTACAGGGTCAGTCTGTAGGCCGGGGAGGTTGATACCAATTCCATCTTTGATCATGGACCATGAAAACATGCCCCACTCACACCCACCAGGAAGTAAATGCATGCACACCAACTACAAAACCATGCTGTTGCCTTCCGAAAAAAAAAAAACCATGCTGTCCAACCTCTTTCTGCTTGCACGCAAGCTAATGTAAGCCACTGGAGGCTTTGTTGTACCTGCTTATAACCTAATCCTTGATGACCAAGTGGGCAATCCAAACACAATGAGTAGGAACGACATATGGGTTTTGTACCAATGACTTCCCAAGTTATATCCTCTCCAAAGAAGCTCACAAACAACAGTCTCTAAGTTGGTCCCAACCATGTAAGTAACTAGGAACCGCGAACGCGGAACAGGCAAACATGTTTTTGTTTTCACTAGTTGGCTTATCTAATAATTTCTTCAAGACCAATGGATGAAGCATCAAAGCCTGTTTCATAAGGTCAGTTGAAGTAGCATTTTCATTCTCGGCCCAAGAATTTTTGGTGTTAGCGACACGCTCAAGATAGAAGCGACTGATGGCAAGGGAATATGATAAGTTTGGGAACAACCAGAGAGAGTTATCACTACTGTACTCCTCAGAAAATTGCTCTAACCATGAGTATTCCTCTGCCCTGAGAGAGAAATAATCAATGCAGAATATTGCCCCCATTGGATCATCAGAATCAAGTGAGAGTAAAAGCTTGCAAACTTCAAGGGCAGAACGATGACAACCACGCCTGTCCATGGTTTGGGGAGAGGTCTTCCTTTTCTCTCTGGTTTTCTCTGTTTTTTGGTCCCTCCCTCCCTCTTAAATTTCAGCAACGAAATTCAAACAAGATTTCTCGTTTTTTTTTTTTATTTTTTTTATTTTTAAACAAAGGTCGGGCACGTGCGAGGCACCCTCCCTCGCCAGTTTCCTCGACATCTAGAATCACTTTTAAAAAAAAGAATTGATATAGCTATCCCTGAGAACTTGAACAACCTAGTGAAAGTTGGCAAGGAATTGTTGAAGAAGCCCGTTTCAAGGGTGAACACGGAGACAGGTTGCTGTGAGCCTTTGAATAATGAAGGAACTAATGAGCAGGCTTTGAAGAGGTATAATTCTTTAGCATGCCACAGCAAATGAACTTCAACATAATAATGTTGCAAACTACTTTCAGCAGAAAGGAGACTCCGCCAAGCAAGCTAGATCACCCCATTGCTGTTACTTAAAAAGAAATTCGCATTGATCAATTCAAGCTATGGAGTTGTATCTTGAGATTTATTAGATTCTTTGGTGTTGGTGTTGGTGTTGGTTTTGGATAGAATTATTTATTCTTCTTATAATTGACTTAGTTTAATAATGTAAAAGGAAGCTTGCTTATAATAAAGATCACGTGAGAATACTAACAATAACAGCCTCTAAGGAAGCTACATGTAAAAGTGGTAAAGCTGGAAATAAAGATTGTTCTAACGAGGGTACGTAAGAGAGATTGTACTCAAGATTAATATTGAAATTCTGATTACAATTATTCTAGATAATAGGATATATTCTGAGCTACTATGTTTTGCTTAAGTGTACTTATTATTGGCAAAAATGCCATGTTCCTTGTGAAGTTTAACGGCAGTTTTCACAAGAAACATCAAATAACCATACCTGAGATGCATTAAACAGGTTAATCAACATTGAACAAAGGCTGTTTCCATAAAAAAAAACTGATATATGTCATAAACAGGATAGATTTGAATAAAGACAGTATTCCATAGTACAGGATTTGTGGGGAAAATACCCAGATTTGGAGAAAACTTTCAAGTCCATTTCTAATTCTAGCATGGTGGATTGAGTGTATTCTAGCCAGTTATTCAGACTAGTGAATTTCACAAAATCCATCGACAACTTGTCAGGGTCTTAATTCATCCCTGATTAGATACTTGTGGAGCCATTCAAGAAAAACAGAAAAAGGAAAAAGTTATATAATGGATAATAGAATCTCATGCGTTCTTCATGGATATTTGAGGGTGGGCAAAAATCGATTTAAATTCGGTTATCCGATCGAACCGGTTTTCAAATTCGGTTCGGTAACAAATGCACTGCAGTACACCCTGTTGCACTGAATCACCCCCTTCTCTCAAAGTTTTCAATTTTGGGCTAAAAATTGGGTCTGTAAAAAAATTGGACATGTTTTAATGAAAGTTTTTCAAATGTTTGAGCCTGAAATTTCGGCCAAACCGAACCGAACCGATCCGAAAATCGGTTCAATCGAATTCATCGATTTACAAATACATAATTCGGTTTCGGTTTGGATTTTGGCCAAACTGAATGAAATCGGTTCGAAATCGATTTGAGGCTCAAAAAATGTAATATTTTGGTTTTTACACGAAAATACTTCAAATTTTGTTTTTATGAAAAATGATGAAATATTTTGATAAAATTTTCTTTTTTCTTTTTGTAATTTCAAATAGTATAATTTAGTGAAATCACAATCCTTATCCACAATCTTCTCCTCCATTTCTTCCACACCACCACCAAATCACTTCCCCGTCGTCCTAAAAACTAACTCTTGCCCGTGGGGTTCCACCACCACTTCCCCGGAACATTTCATACCTGTTGCTTATGAAGACTCATGGAATGCATTGAAATGGGTTGCTTCACATAGTGAAGGTGAAGGTCCTGAGTAGGGTTGAAAATTTTCACCTAAACCGTGAACCGAACCGATTCTATTTTATGCAAACCGTAACCGAACTGAACCGACTAAAATCGAACCAAAATCGAACCGACCAACTATTTTAAACATATTATATTATTTATATCTAAAATATATATTATTTATTATATATATTCGATCGGTTCGGCTTGGTTGGTTAAAATCACATAGAAATCGAAAACCGAACCAACCACTTTGGTTTTGAATTTTTTAAAACCGAAACCAATCCGAAATGAATTTAAACCGAACCAATCGATTTAGTTTTGATCGGTTCGGTCGGTTTAATCAGTTTGATCGATTTTTTGTTCAGCCCTAGTCCTGAGGCTTGATTGAATGAGTTTGTTGACCTAAGTAGAGTGTTTTTGGCTGGAGATAGTGCAGGGGCTAATATTGCTCACAACATGGCTATATCAGCTGGGGTTGATGACATTGGGCTTAACATGAAACTACTTGGAATTGCTTTAATCCATCCTTATTTTTTTGGGTCTCAACCCATTGGGTGAGAGCCGTTGACCCAGAAAGGAGGGCATCGGTGGACCGGTTGTGTCCTTTTATTTGTCCGTCCAAGCCTGATAACGACAATCCTCAGGTTAACCCAATGGCACCAAGTGCACCTAGATTGTCAAGTCTAGGGTACTAGTTTGTGTAGCAGAGAAAGACATTCTGAAAGACAGAGAGTGGTTTTACTATGAAACATTGGCGAGATGTGGGTGGAATGGAGTCGTGGAGATTATGGAGACCGAAGGGGAGGGCCATGTGTTCCAAGGCGAGTTGATGATTCTGTTCCAATGGCACCGCCGTGGGCCTTGCCCCTAGCAATCCTGCCTTAGAAATGATGTCAAACGCGTATTTGCGTTGACAAAGTACAAACCCATCTGGTCCACGTGCCATTTCGACCCCCAAGAAATACTTCAAAGGACCCAAATCTTTCATGTGGAAACAAACACTGAGGTAATCCTTGAATTTATGTATATCAACTGGATGACTCCCATAGATGATAAGATCGTCGACATAAACAAGATCACTGAGCTGAACCGCACCTCTCTGTAGAGTAAACAAAGAATAATCTGAATGAGATTGCTGAAAACCATAATTCTTCAAAGCAGTTAACAGTTTAGCGAGCCAGCACCGGGGTGCCTGCTTCAGCCCATATAATGATTTCCTAAGCTTGCACACCTTGCCGGAAGTCCCCACCTGAAAACCGGGTGGTAGTTTCATGTATACCTCCTCCGTAAGGTCACCATGTAGAAATGCATTATGGACATCCATCTGATGAACTTCCCAATTCATGGCAGCCGCAACGGCAATAAAGACCCTTACTGTAACCATCTTGGCTACTGGAGCAAATGTCTCTGTATAATCAATTCCTTCAATTTGATGGTTCCCAAGAATAACCAGCCGAACCTTCAATCGCTCAATGGTACCGTCAGAATTATACTTGATCTTGTATACGCACTTGCATCATAGAGCTTTATTTCCTGGTGGCAACTCTGCTTTGACCCAGGTTTCATTAATCTCAAAAGCGTCAATTTCTCATCGCATGGCATCCCTCTAGCGACTGTCTTTTGCGGCCTCAGAATAGCACACAGGTTCTCGTTCCGCTGTCAAGGCTGCAAGAAAATATCTATGTCGCACAGAAAAATTATCACAATTCACATAGTGTGCTATAGGATAGGGTGTACCTGAGGAATGTCGTGGTACGAGTGATGCTAGTACGGAGGGACTCATTTTTTGAATGGTATGAGTAACATAATCACGGAGTCGAACCGAGGCTTGCCTTCTGCGTTGACCTCTGCCCAACATATCGTCCTGAATTTCATTCGGGTTGTCCTCCCGGTTCACACAAACCGCCCGCTACCCAGTAGCCCCATCCGATGCACATGCTGACTGCCCAGCAGCCCCATTCAGCTGTACAAACTCCTTGGCACCAGCAGCCCCATCCGATGCACATGCCGACTGCCCAGCAACCCCATCCGGCTGTACAAGCTCCTTGGCACCACCCCTCAATACAGGCGTAGATATCTCCTCATGGTCCTCGTGAACCGCCTCGACATTAGGCAGGCCATCGTGGTCTAAATTAAAATTATCTGCAAAGGGAAAAACCCCTTCCGAGAACACAACATCACGAGAAACAGAAAAATCCCGTTTGTCCAAGTCATACAAACGCCACCCCTTTTTTCTAGGGGTGGGCACGGGACGGGATGGGACGAGATATATCCATCCCTATCCCATCCCGTTCATACGGGATCGGGACGGGACGGGATGTGAAAAACCCCATCCCGACCTCGTCCCATCCCAAACGGGTTCGGGACGGGACGGGATCAGCATGCTAATATGGTAAGCATGACAGAGTTATTGACAGCCTGAAAGTTGCTATTTGCATAGGTAGTCATTGCCAGCTTGTGGTTAAATGACATGCCATTATCAGTTTCACCCTCCACATTGTCAATAGTAGCTCCAATGTTGTTGCCTGCCAGCGTGATCACCCCCAGACCATGATCCTCCTCATCAAGATGATCCATTGAGTGTGAATTGGATTTGTTCATGTGATGGAGATCGGTTAGACCGTGAGTCAAAAGCTGATGGCATTTCCTTGATTTCACGATCGAAGCGCTTTCGATCCTCTCCTTGGGTGGGTTGATTGGAGGTGTTGAAATCCATTTGTCCAGGAGCCATGACGATGATGGGAGGATTCTAAAGGGAAGGATCTGTTGGTTTGGTATTATAAAATGTTGTGTGGGAGTGCGTTAATACGAGAATTCTAATTGGCAAGGAAACGAGCGAGGGAGGGGAGTGCAACCCTCCATCCTCCTCGAGATGTGTGCCTTTGCGCATCTAGAGGAAGATGGAGAGTTGCACCCCCTCCCTCGCCTGTTTCCTCGCCAATAAGACAAGCCCGTGTTAATATAAGGGGCTTGAAGTGTGTTACTTTTGAACTGACAAAGAGAATGACTTGCATGCAAAACCAAAAGGATCAAATCCTTTATTCCAAAGTGACAAAATGATTGCTTGATAGCAGGATTTTCTTTCTCTTTTTTTTTTTTTTTTTCTTTTTTTTGTCATTGTAATTTGGGTACTATTCTTGTTTTTAAAAGTTAGAACCTCGCCTTGTATAACACTAATATCCAAACCAAACACCATAATACTGAGAAGCGGAAATTTAAATGGGACAGTTTGATTTGATGAATTTGGAATCGATTTTAGAAATCAGGTTGATATTGAACCAAATGGTATTATTGTATGGGAAGATGGAGAAAGAAGAAAAAAAATGAGTAAAGAAGACTACAGTCAACAATTAGAAACCAAAACCTGCCTCGAGTGAGTGCGCATTCTAGGTAGTTGAGATACGTCACTGAAGTACAACAGAATAAGATGTAATATTTTGTGTTTTTAATATGGTTTGTACCATTTGGTAGGCACTAGGGATAAGAAGGTTGTGGGTACTCACGTGGGCTGTTGTGTGGAGGAGCAGGTGAGTGAATGCATGGCATGATAGAGATGGTAGGACCGTTAAAAGTCCCCACAGATTGGGTCCTGTTTCTCGTGAAGGTAGGTAGGTAGGTAGGAACTCTATATGGACATTTTAACATTTGCCCCTTTTCTTTTCTTTTCTTTTCTTTTCTAAGCCTGCTGTTACATAACCCTGACAATAGTTCTGTAGATCTTAGATCATTGTATGTGCTATTATGGCAAGAAAATACAATTTTCAACTTGACTTTATAGACATTCATTCAACGAACTTGATAAGTTTTAACATATACAAGCCATTTCCTTTGAATTCACATCAAAGACTGAAATAGAAGAATAAAATAAATAATTGTATGGGCATCCACAATTCTAAAATAAATAATTAAATAAAAATATTAATAATTAATATTAATAAATTAGTTCGGGACGGGACGGGATTGGCGGGATTGAAAATCTTCATCCCATCCCATCCCATTCTAGATCGGGACGGGACGGGATCGGGATGAAAATTTTCAATCCCATTAAGACCCAGAAAAATCGGGACGGGAACGGGATCGCGGGATCGGATGCCCACCCCTACTTTTTTTCATAAGGGTATCCAACAAAGACGCACCGGCGACTTCTACTTGCAAACTTATCCCCCGTCTTCACATGCGCATAACACAAGGACCCCAAAATGCGCAAGTGATTGTAAGTGGGTGTGCTGCCATATAAGACACTATAGGGCGTTTTCCCATTCAAGACCAAGGAGTGAGTCCGATTTATCAAGTATCCAGCTGTCAACACACACTCTCCCCAAAACTCAATAGGAAGAGAGCCCTGAAAACGCAGCGCCCGAGCTATGTTCAAAATTTGTTGGTGTTTTCGTTCAACCCGCCCATTTTGTTGAGGTGTTCCGGTACAAGACGTTTGAAAAACAATCCCATGATCAAGAAAATATTGTCGCAGGCAAGTGAATTCTGTGCCGTTATCACTTCGCAAAATTTTAATTGCTTTATCAAATTGTCTCTCAACCATCGAGAAAAACATTTTAAGGGTATGAGAGACCTCTTTCTTATCAACAAGTAAATAAATCCATACAGCACGAAAAAAATCATCAACGATGGTCAAAAAATAAGAAGCACCACAAGAGGAAGTTGTTCTATAAGGTCCCCATAAATCAGTGGTAATAAGTTCAAAAATAGTTGAAACTTTATGTTCACTAACAGGAAACTTATCTTTACTTTGCTTTGCCCTCTGACAGACATCACAATTTTTATTCAAGCTATTTTTCCTTTCACTAAAACTTACTTCGGGAACTAACTTTGTTACTTGTAGAGATGGATGACCCAGTCACTTGTGCCACATATCAAGAGACACTACACTATTAGCCTTCATTGCGTGAACCTGTGGCAGCCCTCGGAAGTAATAGAGTCCATCTCGTCTTTCACCCGAACCAATCAACATCCTCGAAGTGCGGTCATGTATAACACATAGACCATTAGTGAATTGGACAAAACAATTATAGTGATCAGTCAATTGCGACACATAAATTAAATTGCAAGTTAGCCTTGGCACATAAAGGACATTTTTCAAAGACAAATTTCTTTCAAGAATAACCGTCCCCTCTTTAGTGGCGATAGCGCTACTTCCATCTGGCAATCCCACGGGACATTGAGCAATCTCCCTTAAATCACGGAGATTTTCGATCGTGCCAGTCATGCGATTCGAAGCTCCCGTGTCAATAATCCAAGGCTTACCAATCATCTTATCGGTCATGACGGGTTTTGACCCGTCCAACTCTGATACTAGACAAAATAACAAAACAAAAGAACTGATTTTGTGAGAATGATGTTCTGCTTTTCTCATTGCTATTCTGCTGTTTATATACAAACTAATCACCCACCCTAATAATCTGTTACTTCCTTAAAGATATTATACAATATTGATCCAATAAACAACCTTCCTAAAGACAATATCACAAGAGAATATTCACAATAAACAGGAAATATTCTGTGAATTTGCTGCTTTAAAATATAGATACAGACAGATGGAAACAATAATATCTGATAGCCAGTTGACATATTTCATTTTGAAGCGAAATTTCAACAACAATAATATCTGATAGCCACTTGAGATATTTCAAATAATATCTGACAGCCACTTGACACATTTCATTTTGAAGTAGGTACCAGATGCGTCGATAAAAATATAGGTTTATTGACAAAAATAGAATGTGATTAGTCAAAATGCACAGGATTTTCTTTGCTTTATCCTGAAGTGTGTTCATTCTTCTCAATAAATTAATCAAGGTTAGAATAAACATCTTCCGTCGTTATCCATGATTAATATTTCACAAGCTAGAAAACGGTGCCTCTCAACTCAAATTTTGCCGAGTGTTGTCGATAATTAACTAACCACTTTGTTGATATTATACAAGCAAGACTATCCATGCAACCTAACAGGGCTGCTGATCAGACTTTGTGCCAACTTTGCTCAGAGAAAAGTAAAACCATGCAACCTAAATAGGATCTTAGACTGCTTTATGAAGACTGTTTCTGGTCAAATACTTGTATCAAAGAGCAATTGTTTTTCAATTCTCACATCATCTTGGACACAACCATCATTCAACCCAGCAGGATATATAAGGCATTCAACACTTACTTTTTCCTAAAAGGAAAAACTTAAATCTTTGCTTCTCTTTCACTTAGAATGATTATGCACAGATCAATTTCGGCAATTCAGCCACCAACTTATGGGGATTTGATCACAATTCTCAGCATTGATGGTGGAGGAATAAGAGGCGTCATCCCTGCAACTATTCTTACTTACTTGGAGGCACAACTCCAGGTACAATGTGTTCAACATAGGTGTTCTTTAAGCAATTTTCCCCATTAGGCCTAGAAGTACTTACTTTAACCATAGTACTAATGTTCAATTTGGTGTAGGAATTGGATGGTGAAGATGCTAGAATTGCGGATTATTTCGATGTAATTGCTGGAACTAGCACTGGTGGTCTAGTCACCTCTATGTTAACGACACCTAACCAGGATAATCGCCCCCTGTTTGCTGCTAAGGATATAAAGCAATTTTACCTTGATTTTTGTCCTAACATCTTTCCACAATACAGGTATTTGATAGTTTGCTTTTGTTATGAAATTCACTGGACGCATTAATCCGGTTGACTATGAAAAAAAAAAAAAAACAGCCTTGCATTTCATATATGTAATCATAATCTTTAGTTCATATCTGCAATACGTCTGTCCTTACTGTTTATTCTGTTCTCAACATGCAGAGGTCCATGTTCATTGCTCATTACCTTATTTAAAGCACTGTCAGGACCCAGATATAGTGGCGAGTATTTTCAAAAGCTTGTCAAAGAGATCCTAGGAGCCACACGGTTGCGAGATACCTTAACAAATGTGGTTATTCCGACCTTCGATATCAAGCAACTGCAGCCTATCATATTTTCCAGTTATGAGGTGATTAACATATATATATATAATTGTTTTTTTTCTGGGCAATTTTTTTAGCATTCTGAAATCCACTGTTCCCAGGCACGGATCTACTAGGGGTCAAGTGGGGGCACTTGCCCTCACTGACTTTTAAATAATTTTTTGTTATTTGCGATTTTCAGACGCTCCGATGCGGGTGATGCCATCCCGTCCCACCCCTTATTCTCGTCCTCCCCCCTTCTTCTCTTCCTCCATTCTCTGTGACGCCGACGATCCTGTTCCGCCCTCTTTTTTCTACCCCCTCTATCTATTTACTACGAGACTAGCAACCACTCCGCCTCCTCCTCTTTATCTCCATATCTTTCTGCATGATTTATTTCCCTTTTCCACCATTGCCACTAGCAACCTCAACCTCTCTTGTCTACTTTAAGAAATAAAATAGTTCTTTTTTTGGTATTTTCTCAAGATGAATTCATATATCGAGGTCTAGTTTTTTATTTTATTCATAGAATTTTTCTGGAGATACATGAAAATTTTAACCCATTAATTTTTCCTCAAAATACAAGCTTGTATCTCGAGATTCATCCATAAGTTATTGTTTGAAAGACATCTTGTTAATCAACGTGAGCCTTTTGATAGTCAACACACGTTGATTGCTAATCCTGAGGGAGGCTGCAATAATGATTAATGTCGGGATAACCTTTAATTAGTTATTTTTTATAGGGCACAAATAACAAAAAATATTATAAACATATAATTTACATTTGAAATTAATTTTTTCCCTTTAATTTTACATACCAATTTGAATTGGCCTTTATATATATCTATCTTTTGCGCTTGTACAAAATAGCTTGTTGGATCTATTTTCTTTCCCCATAAATTAAATGAAGTTTTGTTTAGTAATTGGTGTTTTGTATAGTTATTTATGTATTATTTAAATTAAAAAAAAATCTATTAAGTAATTAATTATTATATTATTATTAATTAACTATGATTCGTCACTTCGCCCCCCTTCAACAAAAATCCTGGCTCCGTCACTGACTGTTCCGTACCAGTACAATCATGGCTTTCATATAGTTTCTTGAAATTCAGAGTGATTTTAATTTGGGTGAAAATTTTCTGGTACAGGTTAAGAACAACCCAAGCTTGGATGCTCATCTATCTGACATCTGCATTGGCACGACTGCTGCACCAACTTTCCTATCTGCCCATCACTTTGAAAATCGTTACTCGGAAGACAAAACAAGAGAATTCAATCTTATTGATGGATGTTTAGCTGCCAACAATCCGGTATAAAAGCATATCTGCACCTTCATAATTAGTACTCTTACTCGCGCTTGTAAAAAATACTCAGAAAATATTTTCTTATAAATATCTGAACCATGTTTTCAGGTTTTAATTGCTATCAGTGAAGTTACAAAGGAGATCTTAAAGGGCAGTCGGGATTTCTTTCCTATAAAACCAGCAGATTACAGTCGATTCTTAGTGATTTCTTTGGAGACTGGCTCACCATTGTATCATGAGAAGTACAGTGCAAAACTCGCATCCAAGTGGGGAGTTTTGGGATGGTTACTTAGTGGCGGATCTTCACCATTGGTTGATTCTTTTATTGAAGGGAGTGGCGATATGGTTGATCTCCACCTCTCCGTAGTTTTTAAAGCTCTCCACTCTGAACATAACTATCTCCGCATTCAGGTAAGTAGATTTTCCACAGGAGGATATTACAGTCCATTGATTTCCTCCACATACGTAGTTTACTGACACTGATATTGAATGAATTGCCCAGGACGATACCTTGAACGGGATTGTATCATCAACTGATATTGCTACAAAGAATAACTTGGATAATTTGGTGAAAATTGGCGAAGAACTATTAAAGAAACCAGTTTCAAGGATAAACTTGGAAACCGGTAGGAATGCTCCAATACATGAAGGAACTAATGAACAGGCTCTTAAAAGGTACGGTATAATCCTAGTGTATATGTTATCCTCATATCCGAGTAATGAATAGTATTTCTAAAGACAGTTTGTAATCATCGATTTCTTCACTCTTTGGCAGGTTGGCAAAAGTACTTTCAACAGAAAGGCGTCTTCGTGAAGCAAGATCACCACTTACCAGCAGTGTTCTAAAAATCGGCCTAGGCGGCACCTAGGCTCTAGAAGGTGGAAAATCGCCCAGATTAATGGCTGGGCGGGCAGTCTGGGCAGTTTGGGCGGTTCTGGGCAGTCTGGGCGGATCTAGGCGGGGTCTAGGCGGTCTGGGCGATTTTTAATTTTTTTTTAATTTTTTAATAAGGCTGATTGTGTTATTATTTTATTTTATTTTATTTCCTATTTTTTAGAAATAAACTATTTAATTGTTTTTTATTCAGTATATGTCTAAATGTAGCAAATAATGATTACTTAATGGAATTCTCAAAGGATCTGCTGGTACCAATTTTACTAATGTAGATTTTATCAAACATAACTGAGGTTATTCATGCAATTTGAAGAAAAATAAAAGAGTACACAAATTCAAATTTATATAAAGTATCAATCATGACCAACTTCAGTCATTTGAGTTTTGATAAATTTTGTTCACGATTGTTAATTTTTCATGTTTTTAAATTTTGCATATATATATTGGCATTAAATTGAATGTAATTGATAAGGTATTTTGCTTAACTTTTGTAAATTATTAAAGCAATAATACAAAACCTAAGACCGCCTAGGTGCCGCCTAGGCCCCTGGGCGCTAGGCACCTGCTCGCCGCCCGCCCAGCGCCTAGCGATTTTTAGAACACTGCTTACCAGTCACCCTAAGTTCAAAATTAGCCATTAATCATTTGATCCAACTTTGTGAATTTCATTTACCAAGTTCCAACTAGTCATTAGCAGGCCTATTGTTATACTAATTGTACTGATCCATAATAGACATTACCACTCAATAGCCATAACTACAGAAAGAACAAACTTGAAGAGAAAATGATGTTGAACCTTCACAAGACTCACAATACACTTCAGAGATTTGATAGCCATTCTAAAACCATTGAGCAGGCTGTTCATCAGTTTAACCAATCCTCCTTTTTCTTTATTAGTACTTGTGCAGTTATTAAAAAAACAAATATTTTAGCTATTTTGTGAAAAAAATTATATATAACATATTGGAATCTAATAAATACTTCGTAAATATTCTGCATAACTGTTCTTTTCATATAATAATTCTATGTTAACGTCTCTGTATTTATTTTATTCATCGTGAGTTTTTGCAGGAGATGCTGAATGCCTGGCTATAAGTAGAACCAAGGATGCACGAACTCGGACTCGGACACGGATACGACACGGCGACTCGGCAATTTTCAAAAAAATAGGACTCGGCGACACGGTCAAACTTAATTTTTTAATATATATTTTTTGTAATTTATATGAACATAAAATCATAAATAAATTAATAATACTATTAAACAATCCAAACATATCAATAAAACATTCAAATTCATTCATTCAAAATTACAAATGCATCATAAAGTCAAGCTCAACTGCTCAAGTCATACTCATATATAAAGGCTAAAGCATAAGCAATATAATTTCATTAACTTGATAATGTAAATTGTTGCACCTGTCTAAGTTGTATGGGGGAGATTTTGGCACAAATATCTATCCCACGGCCTGTTATCTTCAATCCACCACCATATCAAATAAATGGACTTGTCTAATTGGCGAGGAAACGGGTGAGGGAGGGGGTGGAACCCTTCATCCCCCTCGAGATGTGTGCACGCGTGCATCTCGAGGGGGAGGAGGGTCCACCCCCTCCCTCGCCCGTTTCCTCGCTCGTTTCCTCGCCAATTAGAATCCCCCCAAATAAAATCGAAGTAAACCCTCTGTCCCTCTCCCATTCTCGCCCATCCCTAAATCAAATAAACAATCAAATAAAGAAGAAGAAGAAGAAAAAGAATAACCAAATAAACTTAGATTTAGGAGAACCAAAAGGAAGCCATTCAAGAGAAAATCTCTGCTGGAACTCAGATACAGGCTCGATCTCTCCATCTCTCTAACTCCGTCCGTCCTCTTCGATCGATTTCTCCCTGTCGATCTCTCCCTCTCTCTGTCGATACAGATCTGGACAGATCTCTCCCTCTCTCTGTCGATCGACAGATCTGGTTCAATTAATAGATCCCTTTCCCTCTCTCTGTCGATCCACTCTTCACATGTAATTGAATCGATAAAATACATTTTGGTCATAATGACAGATCTGGTTCAATTACTGGACAAATCTCTCCCTCTCTCTGTCGATCGACAGATCTCAAAATGACCAAAATGTCTCCCACTCTTCTGGACAGATCTCTCCCTCTCTCCCTGTCGATCGATCAACAGATCTGTCGATCTCTCCCTCCCTCTGTCGATCTCTGGTTCAACCCTATTTTCTCTCTGTAATTTGGGTTTGAAAAATGGGGGAAGGATCGATTGAAGAGGATAGGGTTTGTGGGAGGAAGGATCGATCGATCGATCAAAGAAAATCTGATTTATTTGCAAAAATTTACAAAAATCGAGTCTGGACCGAGTCCAGACCGTATCTAGGCCGTGTCCAAACTAGTCAATGAATTTTGACCGTTGACCCCATGTCCAATACGTGTCTAGTGCGTGTCGGGGGCGAATCCGTGTCCGACACGTACTTGACGCGTGATACGGAGGTTTTCCGGAGAGTCGGTGCATCCTTGAGTAGAACAAAGTTGTTCAAAAGGAGGATTAGTTATCTCCTGAGAAGCTTGCAATTGCAAGTGTAGGGAGGCAAGATGCCAAAAAACACTTGGAGGAACATGTTTCTAACCTGATTTCATCAAACATTGTTCAAACTCTTGGAACCATGTTAGATAATGTCTTTTTTTTTTACGGCTCACCCATCAGTAGCAACAAGGTAGCTTTGATAGTTAACAAAGTTCATATCAGTCGAAGAATTTATACATCTATTGTTCCTCCAAACGAAGCGTACCATTTTGTTTTAAGGGGGCTTAAAAGGAATAGAATGTTATGATACACAAGAAATAAAATTTAGGAACGTACCATTTTGACTTGGTAAACTTTTGTATTTGAATCTAACCGCAATCTCTCGAATTTCTGCCAATCTTTTTGTTTGTTCGAATGTGAGACCTGTTTTGCCTATAACTGCTGTATTTCTAAGTTCTCAAATGAATGGATCGGTTAAGTGAAATGTTGTATGACATGTGATTAGAATCATAGTCGATGTTTCCTTTCAGGAGGGTTTTTTGAAGGTGTAATTATTTTAATTGAAAATTTCCAAGGACTCAGTATTGAGAATAACAGATATATTATCAAACAATCGCACATTTCTCTGTAACTGTTGAATATGCCAGGAAATTTAGCATGTATAGAAGTTTTAATATATTTTTATTAGATTTTAAAACATCTGGGAATTCTGCATACAATCAGTTGTTCAGGAAAGAAGCGAAGCACTTCATCATCTTCATAGCTTTTTCACAGCTTGGGTTGTGAAGATGAAACACATGCCCCTCCCCCTCTATTTCCATGAGCTCTGCCTCTCCTTTCCACCCGCTTTTACGCAATTGTTCATGGTAAAGCCAACCTCGGTCTCTGATTGAATCTGCCCCAGCAACAAAAACAAGTATCTTACTACAACCTAACCTAGTCAAACTAGGCGCTGTGTCTGCCAGAGGATTAATCCATGGATGGTCTTTCCCTTCCGAAGATGGACAAGCATAACTCCACAGCTTCCAAGCCATCTCAGTCATGTTTGGATACATCATCTCAGATTTCGTTTGTACTTCCCCCAAGAAGTAAGGCTGGACTAGAACAACTCCGCGAATCTGCAATCCATTCTCCAAGCCAATTTCTCCTGCCCTCATTGCCATGTGATGGGAAATATTTCCTCCTGCACTTTCCCCTGCTAAGAACAAACGATTGAAGTCAGCGTAGTCCCTTAGCCATGCTTCTGGACCATCTCTTTTGGCATGGGAAATTACCCATCGGATTGCCTCCCAGGAATCTTCATAGGAGATGGGAAGTCTGTGTTCCGGGGCTAGTCTATACTCCACAGAT
Source organism: Berberis vulgaris (assembly GCA_963556465.1). Taxonomy (NCBI): domain Eukaryota; kingdom Viridiplantae; phylum Streptophyta; class Magnoliopsida; order Ranunculales; family Berberidaceae; genus Berberis; species Berberis vulgaris. Next base: position 9,733,331 of record OY747137.1, read on the forward strand.
ACAGCGACAACATTAGCCTCAGCAACTAAGGAACTGATGTAATTGTGATAGGTCGGTGAGAATGCTGATTCCACACAGAAGCCTCCACCATGGAAATAAATGAGAACCGGAAGCTTTTGGGAAACATTTTTGGGAACAAACAGCCTGGCAGATACTCCCGTTTCAGGTATGATTATTACATCTTTGGATGAAACACCAGCCTGAGGATCGACTGATGGAGGAATGAAGCCCACGCCTAGGAGCCTCTCGATGCCACCATGTTTGTGGATTCGGAAAAAGGGAAGAAACTCATCAACTACTTCAGACATGCTTGAATCCAATGAAAATAGCCAAAGAGATTATTACTTGAGAGTGGTGTGGTTCTCTTCACATTGAACATACTTATAATCTGAAAACTGCTCAAAGGAAATACATGGAAATCAATTATTACTTTAACAGATTTGTTTGTCATGAAGAAAATAATTCGATTGTTATAGGATTTTGTAGAAAAATCAAAAGATTTATCTTGTATATTTATGAGTTTTAGATCTTAGTTGATTTTGTTGCCCTTGTTAGGCCACAAGGTTTACACAAAGCCTGCAATGTTTATAGAAAAAACAAATTATTAACTAGTGGCAAGCGCTCATGGTTTACAAAAATAAATATATAAATTCGACGAGTGGCAAGTGCACAGCATTTACAGAAAAACAAATTATCAATGAGTGGCAAGCAAAATTCTGCGGCATGATGCAAATTTGATTTTCATTTATAAATTTAAAACACCCATCAAAATCCTAAGTCAATAAAATCAGTTTCATAATCTTTAGCTTTAATAATAATTAAAATAGTTTACAGACAGGCTTCTCTCATTTGTGGATTGAAAATCTGAAACCATTTGATGTCAAGAAAGTTGATAAGCTAACCATCACAAATTTTTTTATTTTTTATTTTTTTTTATTTTAAGGATGAACAAGTTTTTATTTGGTTCTTTCCCGCTTTTTAAAATAATTTGGGGTTGAGAGTCATAATAGATCACTAAAATAAATAACTTCAAATTTCTCTCAAGTTATGGACTGAATAAGTTATGCAAAATCCACACCCTAAAAAATTGACCAACACACCCCTCCCTCGTATGGATTCTTGCCTCTTAGCTGTTTCGCTTTCCTCCGCAATCAAGGATTGTGATTTAGTTTTTCGAGTTAATTTTGGTATCATGATTTTAAGAAATATTTTGGAGTGTAAAGAAAAAACGTAAGGATATATGAAATATATAATAAATTTGGAGGATCTGTTAAATATGTAAAAAAATAATGCAAGTAATAAATGTATTAAACACATTAAATAAAACCAAAATACCTATAATTAAAAAATCATGGAGTAGTTTAAAAAATCAATATATAAGTAAAGCAGTGACAATTAGAAAATTATGAAAAGTTTCAAAAATCAATATAATCAAAATAAATGATAATTAAAAAACCCTGATATTCTTCAAAAAAAATCCTCAAAAAAATATAATTTTTAGTAGCTGGTTTTTGTATTTTTAAGAAAAAAAAAAAAGAAATTGATGAAAATACTTCGAATTTTTTTTTTCAAAAAATGTAATATTTTGGTTTTTACACGAAAATACTTTAAAAAAAAAATTTATGAAAAATGATGAAATATTTTAATAAAATTTTCTTTTTTCTTTTTGTAATTTCAAATAATATAATTTAGTGAAATCACAATCTTCTCCTCCATTTCTTCCACACCACCACCAAATCACTTCCCCGTCGTCCTAAAAACTAACTCTTCCCCGTGGGGTTCCACCACCACCCATCAACCCATTCAAGGTCTGCTTCCACATGAATCTTCGAGTGGCTCACCGGTCAACTCAAATGTTGCGACCCAGTCCGAAAAATCAAAAGACGAGCATGATAGATGCAAACACTATTCCTCATGCCAATTTTTGTTATAGGTGTTATAGATTAGGCATATAATCTTTGCAATTGACATTCACACGGACATGGCATTACAAAAGTTTACCATTGTTATGCGCACGAAGCTCGCTCTAATACCAATTTGTTGCAGAAGCAGTATAATAACTCTGTGTAAAATGGCGAGCCGCGGCGGGGTATAAATGAACAATAACATATCTGTGAGTAGTGTTGAATGCATATATAATACTGTACATTATAAACAGTACTATACAAGTGAACAATACCATTGTCTTCTATTGAGCAGTTGTGCAAGCATATGAACAGTATTAGATAAACAGTACTGTAACACAAAATTTAGAATTGCAACACAATTTTATGTGATTTGGCAAATTTGCCAATGTCCACAGCAAATAAACAATTCTTTACTGTTTCAATTCTTGATACAAACAAATTATAAAATTAGTTTTCCAAAAGAAGTCCAAATAAAATTTTGAAATATTTCGATTACATGATCCTCACACATAGATAATGAGACTTTTGTCGATCCCTTTGGATCCTTGATACCGAAAGATGAGATGAACAAATAAGGGACCTTGCTGACCACGTAACTCTTGTTGAATTTCAATTCAACCATGTGGATTTGCTCCATTATATGGCAGCCACCAATCAATTCATCTCTGTTTTTCAACAACCACTCTAGATCATATTTGAAGGACTTGTAAGTTTTTCAAAATGTCAAAATTTTAAAATATAAAGACATGGAAAAAAAAGTCATTTCATTTGGAGACCTATGGCTTAAAATTATAAGTCAAATTTCACTAGTCTGTCAACAAGCTCCAAAGAATTGTCCGCGAAGCACAAAAACATGGATCCCACATTCCATATAGATCACGTAAAGAGATTGGAGCACACACGGTGAGATGAACCTACCATCCATACCTATCTCTTATGAATGATTGTTGCATACTGGCATTAACAACAACATCACATATATTGATCTCCCTCCCTACCCATCTCAATCTCAAGTGTGTGTCCAATGGATTCAGCCAAGTCTGAATTAGACTATGAGTTCCTTCCATTCCTGCGAGCCTACAAGGATGGACGCATCGAAAGGCTTCGAGAAACGGATACCATTCCCCCTTCAGTCAATCCTCAAACCGGTGTTGTCATTATACCGGAGTCTAAACTATCCGCAAGGTTATACCTCCCTACAAACATCACCAACACTGCTAAAAAACTCCCATGTCTGGTCTACTTCCATGGTGGAGCATTTTGCTGTTCCTCGGCCTTTTCACCAAGGTACCATGCTGAAGTCAATAAAATTGTGTCAAAGGCTAATATGGTCGCGGCATCTGTAGATTATAGACTAGCTCCGGAACATTTCATACCTGTTGCTTATGAAGACTCATGGAATGCATTGAAATGGGTTGCTTCACATAGTGAAGGTGAAGGTCCTGAGTAGGGCTGAAAATTTTCACCTAAACCGTGAACCGAACCGACTTAGGTCGGTTTTAAAATTTTCAAACCGAAATCGAATCGATCATTAACAAAACCAATCCGAAACCGAACCGATTCTAATTTATGCAACCGCAACCGAACCGACTGACTATTTAAAACATATTATATTGTTTATATATAAAATATATATTATTTATTATATATATTCGATCGGTTTGGTTTGGCCGGTTAAAATCACATAGAAACCGAAAACCAAACCGACCACTTCGGTTTTGAATTTTTTAAAACCGAAACCAATCCGAAACGAATTTAAACCGAATCAATTGATTTAGTTTTGATCGGTTCGGTCGGTTTAATCGATTTGATCGATTTTTTGTTCAGCCCTAGTCCTGAGGCTTGGTTGAATGAGTTTGCTGACCTGAGTAGAGTGTTTTTGGCTGGAGATAGTGCAGGGGCTAATATTGCTCACAACATGGCTATATCAGCTAGGGTTGATGACGTTGGGCTTAACATGAAACTACTTGGAATTGCTTTAATCCATCCTTATTTTTTGGGGTCTCAACCCATTGGGTGAGAGCCGTTGGACCCAGAAAGGCGGGCATCGGTGGACCGGTTGTGGCCTTTTATTTGTCCGACCAAGCCTGATAACAACAATCCTCAGGTTAACCCAATGGCACCAAGTGCACCTAGATTGTCAAGTCTAGGGTGCTAGTTTGTGTAGCGGAGAAAGACATTCTGAAAGACAGAGGGTGGTTTTACTATGAAACATTGGCGAGATGCGGGTGGAATGGAGTCGTGGAGATTATGGAGACCGAAGGGGAGGGCCGTGTGTTCCATCTCTATAATCCTACCACAGATAACGCCGAGGATTTGGTTACCCGTCTAGCTGCATTCTTGAATCGAGACTGTCCACCTTTATTGTAATTGATATTTTCTAGTTCTAGGTTATATATAGTATGCAAGGATGAAACTCCAGTTATTATTAGCCATTACAAATCATAACATGTTTGGATGCTTTTGTAGACCTTAAGATGCAACAACGACACATTGAATGTAAAATCAACCGATGAACCTAAACCTGACAGAAACCTATTGCAAAATTTGTTATCAGACATTGTAAAGGTACACCTTGTTAGCTGTTTTGAACTCTTGGAGGTGATTAATTGGGAATATGGCATGGAAGGAGGTCTTCATGCAATAAAGATATTGGGGTAAAAATTAAGAGCAAGTCTAAGCAGTCAGAAACCAGTCATTTTTTTTTTTGGGTTAGGTTTGGGTTTTCTTACACTTTTATTCATTTTCTTTAAAGCACAATCACAAACATCATTTATAGAAGAGGTAGAAGTGTAAAAAACTCACAACCTAATCAAAAAATGACTGGCAACCCTAACTGCCTAGAATTGTTGAAAAATTAATTAGGAATGGAGAATTCGTTCAAGACATGTGCATCGCAAACATTATTTATTTATTTATTTTCAGACGGGTAAAGTAAATATTTTGATCATGACTTTATATTTTAAAATCACCAAATGAGATGGTTAAACCTTAGTCCATACAACTTTCGAAAAAAGAAAAAAAAAATTCCAATAGATGTTATCCTTTTGCTATAGCAAAGAGTGAAGAAAAGGTTGGATAAACAAGATCTCAAGTCTCATCGATGAGCAGCATAATTTTATTAGATTTCACTGTGTATCTAAAGAGCCTTTTTTTTTTTTTTTAATCTCTTTTCATTTCTTTTTTGAATATTTAAAATAAACTATTTTGATTCTCTAATTAATTTATTGATATGTTATTAAATTAACTTATTTAACAAAATTATCACTAATTACTTCTTTTTTATAACTATTTTCACGAGATGTAACCCTTTCAGCCAACTTATATTCATTAATAAGGAAACTTGTTGGGTTTCCATCTATAATCAAAGATAACATGTGTTTATATATATATATATATATCTTGGTCCAAATGATATATCTCTACAATTACAAAGCTAGAAAATTATTTTGTATACAAGTTCGGACGTACACACATTACTAGTTTTATAGATTCCAATAATTGGTTTATGAGAATGGGATGTTCACTCTTTGATGTTCACAAATTAAAGATATTTTGAGAGAAGACAATAAACCATAGAAATATGGGGTATATTATATATGCTATATCATAAATAAAAATAAAAGACAATAAAAAAGTACGCCCAGTGTACCAATAATGTGTATGTGGAGCATTATTAACCATGTATATATCCATTAAATAAAATTTCAAAGAAGTAACTTGCACTATATTTTAGATAAAGAATTTACAATAACATTATTGAGATCAAATAAAAATATGTTCCAAGATTTTCAGTGAACATATCTCTTCATTCTCTTCTCTCAAATATTTTTTCACCAATTTCCCTGAAAATTTTCTTTTAACCCAAATAAGAGCAAGAGACCGAAAATTTTAAGGATCAAACTTTGCAACCAACATATGGTCAATAAATCTTCCCTAGAGATATATTTGGACTTCGACCAAACAAATTCCTCATCCATAAAATTCCTAATTTGATCCCTTTGGATAAGCTTCTTTGATGTTAGATTAGAGTTTTTATTTTCACTTTATTTTTCATCCAAACACGGCCTAACAATTGGAAAGGAAAAGGAATGGAAATGGAAATTTTGTATGTCCAATTTCTCAACCAAATATCTGAGAAATAAATCTCTTATTAGAGAATTTTGCCTTTCCCTTTAATCAATCATTCTTCTATAATCTATAGTGAACACAGAGTTGCTCATTACCACCCAACTACTTATGTTCCTTGTTTGGAATCTTTGGAATATGTTAGCAGAGTTTTGATTTTATATTTGATGCAGTCGATTTTTGCTTTCTGTTTTGATCTATTTCTGTTGATCTGTACAAGTAACACACGTGAACCACAGACTACAATGGGATAGTCGATGGCACTCCGATGCTAAAGTCAGACAGTGATCTGAGGAAGGTGTAATGTTGTAACAAAAAATTTGTAGCGTACCTTAGCTTACCAACCTCATGTCTTATTTATAGTGCAAGCAGTTCTGATTCAACCAAGCTAGCGTAAGCGTAGTTTATGGAGGAGATCTTCGTGGAGATCCCTCTATAATTAATAGTCATGCTGTAGGAGGGAAGTTTACTGTTAGTGCTGTACTCCTAGATACGCGAGAGATAGTTCTCAATCCAAGAGCAATCCGTAGAAAGGAGTTTCCTTGTGTGGAAGATACTCTGGTGTTTGCTTCCTAGTTGGAAGCAAAGAGCAGTCGTAGTTGCCCGTCCGAAGCCGATCCTCGAGATACTTTCCTGAAGAGGGCTTATGGGTATTGTGATAGTTGTGAGACGTGTGGGCCTAGCATGTTGTGAGAGTCTGGGTCCGCTTGGCAGACTGAAGTTGAGCGGACTTAGATCCGCTTGGGCTAGATCTGTGTTGGATCGATGCTTGGGCCTGTAGTTCCTCGAGATCATCATGACACGTGTTCGGCTCGGAAGTGTGACCGTTTTTATGTATCATCAGCTACTCCCCCCGAGCTAGCAGGTCGCCACATCGGAGTTGCACGCTGCATTAATTGGGCATGCGTCGGTTCGGCGAAAAAGAGGTGAGAACCTGTCATCTTTATAGGTCATCCGCAGTGTTGAGGATGACCTTTTTGCTTCACTTACTTTTGAAGATATTGTTCTGAAAGGTTTGTTCGTCTTCTTCATGGCTTAAGAAAACCTTTTTGATGACGCTATCCTAACCAAGGGTCTAGAGTTCTTTGAAAACAGGCTGATGTCCAAGCCTGGTCTCGCTGAAACCCGTGCAACGTATGGAGTTCCTGAAGACTTGCCATTGTACCTTCTGACGGGCGACCAGACGCCAATGTCGCCTCCGACCGATTTCATTTGTTTGCATCGAGGGATGCTTCAAACTAGAGTGTGCTTCCCAGTTCTGGATGTGATTTGGGAGTTTTTGGATTTCTTGGGGATTCCTCCGGCTCAGTTGGGACCCAATGAATATAGGATCATTCTCATGATTCTGCTATGTGCTAAAGAGGTCGGCGTTAGTGTGACCCTGCGGGTGATCCCGTTACTGACCGGTCCTCGATTGCAGAGCAATGATGTTTGCTGAAGTCGCCGAGTTGCTTCAGTAAACTGCCTAATGATTTCAAGTTCTGGCATAAGTATTGCTTCTTGGCTCCTACGGATTCGAAGTATTTCCGGTGCAAGGGTCGTTCGCTTGAGCAACAGTTCAGGCCGCTTCATAAGTTCAATAACTTTCCTTTGATCTTGGTGTGCCTGGTAGCGGGCTACATGATCATTGCCTATGTTCTTTTGCATGAAGGTTTCCTACCGATCCTCTTACCTTAGAGAAGCAAACCACCATGGAGGCATTCTGCGTCATGGCAAAAAGGGAGGTGGTTGATATCATAAGAATTTCCAATTTCATTCGTAGTGGGCTGTGAGACAACTATCACGTCGCTCCCACTCTATATCAAGAGTCGCGCATTAAGCTGGAAGAAGGGGGCCCTTCCAAGAAGATGAAGGTTGTTAGGGCCAAGACTCTCGTTTTGTCTGATGCGGAGGATCCATTTAAGACATTTGCTTCCTTTGTAATGAAGAAGCATCGCGTTAGGGCCGGGCCATCTTTGGCACGACCTGCTCCGTTGAAAGAGGTGCACGAGTCTACTAAGCTTGTTGAGGCGGAGACTAATGTGCTTGACTTGGAGAAATATTATCTGCGGTTGGCCGGAGTTGCTGATGGGTGGTCGAATCTTAGTGATGTGCAAGTGAGGCTCTGAATGACCGTTTGGTGCGGGTCGCAATGGCGGCTTTTGCTGGTGCTGATTTGCATGGGGCCACTCTGGTAGAGGGTTTCATATCTGATTCGCCTGAGGTGGTGGAATCTGATCACCCCACCATTAACTCGCTTGAAAGTGGTCGTGGTACCGACCGTGTTTCTTGTACTTAGTATTGCTCACTGTCTCGTTCTAGGCCATAGCTAGAACTATTGGAAGGTCATTTGGATACTTCGGTCCCTCATCTGCCTCCGGATCCTGTTGGGTCGTCTCGCAATAAAGGGTCAGCCGATCTTGACAAGGGAAAAACTACGGATGAAAGTCTGAGGACGGTGGAAATCGTGAAGGGTGGTGCTGGAATAGTTCCTGATCAGGGGAAGCTTCATCCTGATGCACGAATAAGTTTGTTTGCATCGGAATTGGTGAAGATGAGCTCACATGTCTGGCACCAAGAGGTGGATGTTGAGTATGTTTCGAGAAAACATATAAGCAAAAGTCATAGTTGGCTGATGGACCGCGCTCTGAAACCCAATGAGGATATGCTGAAAGAGCGTGTGGATAAGGGTTTGAAGTATCTTATGCTTGGTGTGTCTCATAAGAGCCATGCAGCCGTTGTCGGGACGAAAGTAAAAGTGACTCATGAGAGAGTATATACCTTGGAGCATGTCTTCTCGCACGTTCAGATGTTGTATTTTGATGTGCTCCATGAAATTGAACGGCTTAAGAAGCAGGCCAAAGAGATGCAGTCAGATCAATCAACTGCAGCCGCTGAGGCTCAGAGGGCTCGTCTGGAGGACCTTGAGCATAATCTGATCGAGGCGGTGTCCGAGAGGGACGAACTTAAGTAGGAGTTGACCCCGCTGAAAAGCAGTGGTCCTGTGGTGAGCCATCAAAATCAGTTCGGGACTGACTAGGCCCCAACCTTCTGAACTATCTACACCCTCGCGGTGGGGGCTACAAGTCCAGGTTTTGATCAGAAGCTTTCGTTGTTGGTCGTCACCAGCTAAGCTTACTTGATTAGGTTCGGCGAACACTGACCGCGAATGGGGCAGTGATCCTTGGCGAGTCGTCATCACCAGGCATGGCAATGCTGATTAGACTACCACTTCCTAAACCGTTGATGTTTGCGGTAAGCAGACTAGGTGTCGGGGTGAACCAGAAGCTATCGTCATCAGTACTGACTAACTAAGCTTGTCCGGTTTGACTAGAGGTTCCGCCTGCTGAGGGGCGTGTGAACCTAGTGGTCTAGGGTGTGGACTAAGTTACCTTAACTCGAGAGTGGTAAAGTTCAGACGTCAAAGTTGACTAGGATTCTCGAGTGCTTATGCCAAGCATGAACAGGGTGTTGTTCGAATAACAAGCTGAGCCCACAGAGGAAGGGCTAGGATTTCATGCGTGGTGTGTTACGTGTACGGTGTAGATCACGCGGTGACACATGTATGATTTAGGCTGTGTGATGTTTGAGTATATCAGTTATTCCCCCTCAATTTGATTAGTTGATTGATGTGATCTGCACAGTTTCCTTGGGAACCATCGTCTTCTATTTTCCTATACGGCATTTAACGTTTGGCAGTTAATGTTGGAGTGCTCGTTTGGTGAACCACTATGTCTATATAATGGTGTTTTCCAATCGTTGTAGGCACCATCTTTTGTTGACTTTATTTCATGTAATGTCTGGAGAAGATGTTTTGGATTTTCCAAAGGCTGAGGGAAATGCTTTGGGTTTTTCAAAGGCTGAAGTTGGATCTCCATCACCAAATTTTTCAAAAGTTCTTATGTTTACCTCGACCAGGCATGGTGATAGTTGTTGTTATGTGTGGTCACCTGTTGTGGGTGGGCACATAGTTAATCTGTTGAGGTCTCGTGATCTCTTCTCATACCACAGAGAAGCGGTGCGGACTTTCTACCAAGGGAGATGCCTTGGTGTTACACCGTACCACTTGTGTCTTCGTGTGCTCGGATCCCACTTCTAACCAATGTCTGATCGAAGTGTTAATCCATGTGAGATGTCTCCTGGTGTGGTAGCTCTCAGTCACATCTGCCATCGCATATGGGAAAAGTGGTATCTCTTGATAGCATTATCGAACCGTAACTGTGTCGCTGCTTGTGGCCATCCTCATCTGCCTTCTTCTAAACCCTTTGAGGAGGTTGGATAAATGGTGGGACGTCTCTTGAGGAAATCAACAGCTTATTGTGAGGTCCTCGATGCTGTAAGAAGAGCACTTTCCTGGAGTGATTTGATGGAGCAGTATGACCGCTCAATCCTTTCAATCCCCTCTTGCACTTTGTCTTTATCTTGGAAAGGGGTCGAGCATTTCCCATTCTCTTAAGTCTGTTGTCGTTTTAGAAAGGGGTCGAGCAGCTTTTATCTTTGCTCTCACTTGCAGATTATTCGTATCAGAGGGTTTGCAAGTTTTCGTCAGACTCTGTCCGTTGCAGAATAGTCTAAGCGAGACTTTTATTTCAATTCACACTGTATTCAGGTGCTTGTAGTGCTCAATCTTTTGTACCCGCCTCAGGGCATTCGTAGTATGTAGCCTTTTGTAACAGCTTCAAGGTGTTTGTTGTTACATTTTCCAATAATCAATATAGTTTGTTTCTGAAATTCTTGTGTTATTTCTTAAATGATTGTGAATCACATAAGTCTCTTAAGAACTCTAAACTCAATATTGACTACGGAAAGGGAAACAAACAACTTAAAAGCAAATTAGTTGTTGATGGAGATAAATTGATCTTGGCCTCGAAGCGAATTCGGATAGCTTTCATGGATCGTTTAGCGGACTGTCAAGGTGTTACATAGGTCACTGAAGAGAAAACTTTGCAAAGGGGTGGATCTCTGCACCAACGAAATGTCGGGGATATGTGTTTCCGCTTGCCATTGCCATTGCCATTACGACTCGCTGGGGGGAGAGTTGACTGCTCCTATATCACTCAAAAATTGTGTCCCTTACGTCTTTTGGCCTTGCACTGGGTCAGGCTGCTCTGCATGATGTAGCTAGATCTGGAAGCACTTTATCTGTTTCAGTGCGGCGTAGTGGCAACCTCGTGCCATAGGTTGGTCTCCACGTATTGTCCATTTTGAGTTGTTTGCAGTATACTTAACACACTGGTGAAGGATGGAGACTATTGATTCCATTTGGTGTAGCCACAGTCTTACCAGGACGAGAGCGCGTCTACCACCATGAAGTCCAAAAATAGGACCTTCTTTAGCGTTGTTCTCTAGCTACCGTGGCTAATCTTATCTTTTCGATGGGAAATCATTTCTCCCCGCTGAATTTGATCAGCGTGTGCTTTGATGACACTAGGTTTTCCTCTTTGAGGTCCATGCTACGGAAATCATTGTAGAACAAAACGTTGAGCGAGCTTCCTGTGTCAACAAGAGCTCTCTTCACTTCCCACTTTAAGATGGAAACAGAGATGACCAAGGCGTCGTTGTGCGGTGCTCGAACTCCATCGAGGTACTTGTCCGTGAAAGTCAAAGTGGGAATGAGGTTCTAAATTTTCGAATAGCAAACGCGTCTGTCTTCATCAGCAGTTTGTGCCCACATATCCAGCAGAGTTCGCTTGCGAGACCCGTGCGACTGGTCTTCATTCGGTCTGACTCCATGAAGGACGTATATTATCCCAAGAGTCTCTTTCTCTACCTTTTTGACTAACTCCCCCTATCACTGATCTATTCTGACTGCTTCTTAGACTTCAGGAAGTCTTTCAATTTGCCCTTGCAGATCCAGTGCTCTACTTCATACCTCAGATTTTTGCAGTCATTGGTGTTGTGGGCTCCTTCATTGTGGTACGCACAGTACTTTCCGTAGTCCCTTCTGACAGGGTCTCTGCGTGTCTTCGAGGGCCACTTCAATTCCTCCCAATTTTTTATGGAGTTGAGTACATCCGATAGACTAACATTTAGGAGTGTCACCGCTCTGGATCCAACGTAGTTGGATGACTTCTCTGGCCTGGGACAATCAGGGTCCAATATGTTGTAAGTGCGCTTTCTCTTGCTCTGCTCCTCATCCTCATGTCACTTTCCCTCCTTCTTGTCCTTAGAAGCTGAGGGCTTCCTGTTGCCTTCAGTTTCCCTCTTAGCAGTCATTGACTCCCTCAAGGTGATGTGTCTCTGGACGCTCTTGAGAAGCTTTGCCATGTCTAGTGTGGGCTCCAAGGTGAGGTTGGTGAAGAGCTTTCCCTCATTGAGGCACGCAGTGAATGCCGTCGTTGTATCGTTGCTGCACCCGTTGATGAGGGTTAGCTCGTTGTTGAAGCGAGTGACATACTCTCGGAGCGTCTCGCCGAACCTCTTCCTTAAAGAGAGTATGTAGTGCGGGCCTTTTCTGAAACGCTGGCTTCTGACAAAACGTGTCAAGAATTCCTTCGCCAATGTTTTGAAGGAGTCGATTGACTTCGGTAGAAGCTGTGGAACCACGTCAATGCAGGGTCTTTAAGACTGGTGGGAAAGGTTCTGCCCATGACGGATTCAGATCCTTCCTTGAGTGCCATTACGTACTTGTAATGGCGTAGATGATCGAAAGGTTCGGTGGTTCCGTCATAGGAATCGAGCTTCAGGGGAGTGAACTTTCTCGGAAGTGTTTCACTCACGATCCGGTCCACAAAGGGTGGGATGAATAGGCGAGATAGTACATCTGGATTGTGCGCTCCTTTGCAGAGAGGGTTCGCGGGATCGAGCCTCTCTATCTTGGCAGCTGGATCAGCATTAGCCGCACAACCTCCCTTAGTCCAATAGGAACTGGCGGGGGCCAGGCTCTCCTGCGCTTGCTCCCTATCGTCCACTGGAGGTGGAGGTCCGTGTTGTTCCTGGTCTCCATCAGCACCGGGTGGATTTTGTCATGTGTCTCCACCGCCTTGATAACCTGTTGTATTTGGGATGCCAGCACCTCGATTCTGGGGTCTGTCATTGCCGTCGTTGGTGCAGGGGCGTGAGTAGGCTCCTCGTGCATGGCAGGAGCTGGTATAGGGACAGCCGGAGCCTTGGACGTGTCCTCTGGTCTATTGTTGCGTGACCTGGTGGTTACCATCTCTCTGGGATTCGGTAGGAGACGACGCTTAGTGTAAAATTAAGAACTATGTCGTCCCCACAGACAACGCCAAACTGATGCAATCAATTTCCACTCCCTGCTTTAACCATGTTCTTGCTGACCTGCAAAAGTAACGCACGTGAGCCACAGACCACCGTCGGGTGGACGATGACACTCCGATTCTAAAGTCAAACAGGGATCTGAAGAAGGTGTAATGTTGTAACAGGGATTTTGTAGCGTACCTTAGCTTATTAACCTCATGTCTTATTTGTAGCGTACCTTAGCTTATTAACCTCATGTCTGATCATAAACGTAGTTTAGGGATGAAATCTTCGTGGAGATCCCTTTCTAATTAAGAGTCGTGCTGTAGGAGGAAAGTTCTCTATTAACTCTGCACTCCTTGATATGCAGGAGATAGTTCTCAATCCAAGAGCAATCCGTAGAAGGAAGTTTCCTGTGTGGAAGATACTCTGGTGTTTGCTTCCTAGTTGGAAGCAAAAAGCAACTATAATTGCCCGTCTGAAGCCGATCCTTGAGATACTTGTCTGAAGAGGGCTTATAGGTATCGCGGATAGTTGTGAGACGTGTGGGCCTAGCATGCTGTGAGAGTCCGGGTTTGCTTAGCGGACTGAAGTTGAGCGGGCTTAGATCAGCTTGGCTAAATCTATGTTGGGCCAATGCTTGAGCTCGTAGTTCCTCGAGCTCATCATGACATGTGTTCGTCTCGGGAATGTGACCGTTTTTATGCATCATCAATATTTATACTAACCAAATTGGACAGAGGTATGTTTTTTGAACTCGGGGAGAGTTCAAATATATCCAGTAGCAAAATTACAATGCCAAACCATCAAATCCTTGCGTCTTGGATTAAATTTTTTCGAGCATCTTTCAAACACAATAGAGTGGATGCAGTAAACAAGTTTTTCCATGAGTGGCAACCCTACAAGCTGTCGTGTTCACCTCCTGAAAAACCTTCTTGATCTTTGCCCTCAGTTTTCCCAACAGCTCCTTCAGTATTTTCACAAGCCGACATATCCTCCAATGTTTGGAGTTCCCCATGGTTAGAACATGAAGCTGGATAACAACTTCATGCATATTTTTAGTGTACAACCAATGTTTCGGGATTATTCTCTTTGATACAATGTCCTGGGTTTTTTTTTTTTTTTTTGTTCTTTCATGATGATTTTTCTGTGGATGAGTTTCGTGAACCCTGTAGTGACTCATTGCTCTATTACAATATCAAGTCATCTCCCAAACACATGAAACCTCGGCAAAAAACCCTAATGAGACTAAAAAAAAGGGAAAATAGTTATCACCACAAATCTACCAAACAAAACATTTCTAACCCATTCACTATAGAATATGAAAAGCAGCAGCTGGTGTAAAAAGTTCAACAGAAAGTCGGGAGATTGCAGCTAAAAAAAAACAAATCAACCATAAGACCCTTCAAATTAAACGCACTGGTTCTTACATAATACTCTGCACGTCTGAAGTGTCCCAGTAGAAACTAATGCCACTTTGTCAGGAATATATAATTTTCTTTTAAGTCAGAACATGGGACTAGTTTCCTAAACTATCAAAGCTGTCTTGTTGCTGCTGATAGGGGAGCCTTAAAATACAACAGTGTCTAGCATGGTTCCGAGAGTTTGAACAATGTTTGATGACATCAGGTTAGAAACATGCTCCTCCAAATGTTTTTTTGCATCTTGTCGGCCTACATTTGCAATCGCAAGCTTCTCGGGCGGTAACTCATCCTCCTCCTGAACAGCTTTGTTGTACTTAACAGCCAAGTTCAGCATCTCCTGCAAATACTCCAACAAAAAACAAATAAATACGGTGACTTCGATATAATCTGTAAAATTTCAGAATTAGCTTCTAATACAACATGTCTCACATTATCATTCAATAAGTTTTAAAACTTAGGGCGTGTTTCTCGTTGATGCAACGAAAATTTGCAATGAGAAAAATAAATAGAAGAGGAGATGGGAAAATTTTGTCCATCTAAAAGAAATAGGATGACTATTTTGAGCAAAAAATTTCTCAGATCCTTCCCCCCTCCCCAAAGAAAAAGAAAACATTTTCCATAACTTTCTAACACAAACCGAGAAGATACTGATTATTACAAAATTCATGCTCTTCATTCTCTCTTCCTCTTTCCTTACCCCCTTTCTCGCTTTTGGCAATTTTTTTTGAAAAATATTTCCTTAGAATCAAACACATTCTTAAGGCAAATCATCACAAGACATGCATTTCAATGTCAACATTGAGTATGATATTGACATTAACAAGAAAGCCAATCAAAACATTTAAAAAACTGGCAGTTAACACCATTGCAGCATCGAAGGTAAGTAAATAACAATGATGTGTAACAAGAACTTCTACTGTGAAGCTATGATCTTTAACCATACAATGTCCCAGACTCTCACGCAACACAATCCGAAAACACCAATAACGCTTCTCCAATTTATTTCTAAGTCTAACAAATGGGAAAGATGTTGTAACCCAAGATAGTCGCTCCACTCAAATTTTCTTCAAGAAAATAACAACACCATTTCTTTTATGATATCACCTAAATGTTGGAATGCCCATTGGGTGGTACGAACTAGCCATGACCTTGGCAATATTATCCGCATTTCCCCAGTAACTTCGAATGGATAAAAAAGATAT
This sequence comes from Berberis vulgaris, assembly GCA_963556465.1. Classification (NCBI taxonomy): domain Eukaryota; kingdom Viridiplantae; phylum Streptophyta; class Magnoliopsida; order Ranunculales; family Berberidaceae; genus Berberis; species Berberis vulgaris. The sequence continues at coordinate 9,749,168 of OY747137.1, forward strand.
GATTTTTTGTCAAATTCAAAAGTTAGCAAATCCAATGAATGATGTCATGATGAATAAGCCGGGAACTACTCTAATTGTAGAAGTGCCTTTTTTTTTTAACAATAATTATTTTTATTTTATGTTTTAAATAATAATTGCTCAACTACCAAAAGGAAGATGAACAAACCTGCACAGTCTGCTCATTGGTTTTGGAATGACTATCAAATCTCTGGAGTGTCAGCCCATTGGTCCATTTTTTCTTGTGTAGGTTCAGCAACATCTTTTCCTCAAGTTCATTCTTTCTGTAGTTAATTGCTATTGAGTAGTAATGTCTATTCAACCCATGAATCAATGCCTGGAATCGGAAGAAAAAGTTCAGGTATCAAACAAAGGGCTTAAATAACAATATAATAGATGTAGTGGCACTTGTTTTTTTGGTTGTTGATAGTAGATGTGAAGGCACTCACTTGAATAGATGGTTTGTTCAGGTGACCAACATTAGACGTTGTTTGCCTTGGCTCTTGACCAAGCATCATAGTTTGAGGATTAATCAAGCGAAAAGCATCAATCACCACTTTCCCTTTAACACTCTGAATTGGGTCCACAACCACTGCAACAGCTCTTTGATTCAAAGCTTCAAAACTCTGTAAAACATAATATAGATGGAGATAAGTCAAAATTCACCTATAAAAGAATCAAATGTGAAACTATATATAAAGTGGTACATACACCATCGATCATCCTACCAAGTACCACACATATTCAGAGGTACATGGCACAATGGGATCATGAGTTTATGTGGAGATGATCTAGAAAGTAATGCTGAAAAATACAAAATGAAGTACCTTGCTCGCAATGACGTAGCTGTCCCAAAGCTTTTAAGCTAAGACTACTTCTCATCGTTGTCTTATTAGAAATGAATTTTGGATTAATACAATTTTTCTATCATTAAAAACAAATTAGAAAAATATTTCCTTGCTGAAAATAATAAAGGACAACTTAATTCTTAATATGAACGATCTTTCAAATTAAAGCTTGTAGATAGCTTCCAATAGAGAAGTCAGTAGACAGACCAACATCTTTTAAACAATAAAAACAGCTTCATACCACTGAAACAACATACCTGCTGTGTATTAATGTCGACGCCTGAAAGCCAACAGCCAAATCCAGGATGTGAATGATACCATCCTACCACCATCTCTGGTCTACAATACACAACTATATAATCAGAACCAAAAAAACAAAATAAACAATCATCAAAGTTAGGCGTGACGGGTCAATCACGAGATGGATAACACTGGAAGGACATTGAAAAAGCAAGAAAACAGAAGATATCAATAACAATCATCACTGGAAAAAAAAAAACACAAAAAACTCAGCTCTCCCTAGTCGAACATACAAGAGGAGAAATCCATATCTTCAAAGATGCCCCAAGTATATCCCCAAACCCAATGGGTAACACTGATATCTATCCATAGGTTATGTACATCTTTGGAGGAGTTTTTGAAGATTCTATTGTTTCTTTCCCCCCAAACTAACCATGCAAAGGCATGGAAAATCTACCGTACATCCATTTCCCGATAGCAGACAGGTTGAGATTTTGAATATTGGTTGAAGACCATGACTTAAACCATTGAAGAATGGAAGGGGAGATAAGAGGCATGAATCTGAATTCTGCTAAGCACCACCTCCAAATGAGGGTGAATTCACAAGCCACCAAGATGTGATCAATGCTTTCTTGGGCTGAATCATACAATACGCAATGGTCGGGTAGAGTCATTCCTCATTTGTTGAGGTTGTGGACAGCAAGGAGTTCGCCATGCAAGGTGGTCCATAGGGGGAAACATCCCCGTGGATGGACATGTTTCAGCCATATGAACTGTTGAAGGTTTTGTACCTGAACGTTGCCTCAAAAACTGAACAGGAGGATTGATTTTGTCGTAGCAGTCTTTGACCGAATTTTTTACCTTCACTTCCCATAACCAAGTATCCCTATCAGCATTTAAATGGAAGTTTTCCGTCGGAAGGAGTACATTTCCCATCTGTGGCAGCTCCGAATTGTTAAATTCCTTCAGAGGTGAAAGTCCCATGAGTTATGCCCACTATCGTTTCGTTGGAGAAGAAGAAGCCTTTGATTTTATTTTGTTGGAGACGAAGAAGTCTTTGATTTTGCCTTGCTTCTCATTGCTTCTCATTGTAGATGGCTAGGAAGGATAATTTTAGTGCTTGTTCCCCCATCCATTTCTCCTCCCAAAAGCGAATTCTATACATCGCGAGCTTCATTTATTCCATACTGACAAAAAATGTGGTAATATTTCCCTGGGCAAACCAGTCAGAAGATTGCCCACCATATTGAAGGTTGTGCACCATATTTAGCTGCTATCACTCTTCTCCACAATGCATCAACTTCTATCCCATATCTCCATTCCACTTCATGAGGAGGGCCTTGTTGAACTCCTTAATCCTTCTAATCCCCAAGCCACCTTATGTTTTGGCTGGCATACTTTCTTCCAATTTCCTTCTAATCCCCAAGCCACCTTATGTTTTGGCTAGCATACTTTCTAGAAAGTCAGAGTCTATCATTACGTTTTCGATTTTGGATGCTATTAAGGCAGGTATAGTGCAAAAAGAGAGCATGCGTACGGATATACTACCAATAGTGCTTTTGATTTGAGTCTCTCTTCAATACGTTTAAGAGTGTCATCCCAAACTGTTGTGAATACCAATAGTGCTTTTGATTAGAGTTGTTCCAAGCCTTCGCTAGGTACTTCTATTTCCAAGTGTTGAGTCTCCCTTCAATACGTTCAAGAGTGTCCTCCAAACTCTTGTATCGGCAACACTTTATCCTTTGGTCTCTTTCTTCCACAATGAAAATGATCAACATCTTTTTGTTTTCAAACTTTCGATTATTCTCATTGTCCTCGTCTTTTGCTTCTTTGAAACTCTTACCATTACTCCTCCCCTTAATTCATTCCCACAATTTGCACATGAGAGATCAATTCTTGAATAACTCATCAAACTTGAGCGTATCTTTGCCAAATATGAGAGTACTCCAAAAATGCTTGACCATCATCCAAGTAAAAACAAGGATTTACCTTCTTCATCAACCTAGACTAAGTCACTTACAACTTACCATCCCATTAAAGGCGATGTGATCCATCATATTCCCACCTTCACATATACCAAGCCTATACAACCTATCCTTGAGGAATATATTTGTTGGATAAGTTGTTACTCAAGCAAAGCTTTTAGAACTTATCCCATATATCCTTTGTGGTCTCTACATCCTCAATATATAGTAGCACCTCATCTCGATCAATTTTTTGTCCATCTCGCACCAATCTTCTTCGAAATCGAATCGGGTTTGCATCACCCCAAGATTCTCCAATGGAGAACTTGGTGGATGAGTATGTTCTTTGCCAAATTTCAAAGTTGCCTCTACAATAATCAAAGGCCTTTAATTCAAAGTTCCTTTAACCTACGGAGGTTTGGTTCCCTTGAAGTGGATGTTTCTTGTCCTCAAGAAGAAGGGCAAAAAAAAAAAAACTAGCTATGATATGGTGATACCATTGGTGTTTTATCCCACACCAGCATTTCCTCAAGTGAACTCACCACCAAGAGTTCTTTTCTATTTCTAGTGGTTGATGTTAGATTAGATATACAAAACAACCACAAATAGAGAGGTTTGACATAGAACAAGATAAAGTAACACCCACAATGGAGTATAAAGTAAAAAAGCAAGAGAACACAAAAGGTCTTACTTGGTTCACCCAAGACTGGGCTAAACCTAAGCTATGGAGATTGAGATTTAAAATGAGATGACAAACAATATAATGGTCATTCCTTCCTTAGACCTTAATTTCCTTCCAATCACTATCACACTCAGCAATGGTAATTCTACATGCTTTTAAAATCCTATTACCCATATAGACAAAAGAGACTCAATTTCGACCGGCTCAGCCCACAATTTAAATTTGACCATTTAATTTTGAGCCAATTGTTTACTGGTTTTGATGGGCACTTGGGCCTGGAAATATGCAACAAAAAATTGTTTGTGAATCCTTTACTCGCAGCACATATGATATAGCATATGCTATATGGTGATTAAGATGTAGAAAAACTGACTTAAAACTAAGATGTGACCCAATTTATGTGTGGGTCGAGTAAGTCCAAATTAAGTCTCTATCTTTATGGGAAGTAATTCTATGCAGCCCCTTTTTGGAGCCTCTTTTGGGTTTCTTTGGGAATTTTTTTACACTTCTACCCCTTCTGTGGATGATGTTTGTGGTTGTGTTTTAAAGGGAATAGGTAAAAAGTGTAAAAGAAATCTCAAAGAGACCCAAAAGAGGCTCCAAAAAGGGGCTATGTAGAATTACTCCCATTGGGTTATAGGGTTTTGAAAGCATATATAAATGTCTTGTTTGGGTTATTCTAAAGGGAGTGAGAGAGTGTAAAAGAAGTGAGCACGCGGGGGGTTTCTCTTGTATCTAAGGGTAAGGCTTAGGAAAACACAACAGAGAAAGAAAGAATGTGAAGAAGATTAAGATCTAAGTGGAGATTTAGATCTAAGTTAGGAGAAGGAAAAGACGATGTATTTGCCATCTCATTTTGTAAAATCAAGCTCAATAGCTTTTCATCTTGGATAACTCAAATATTTGAGTGAACCAAATAAGATCTCTCATGTGTTTTTGCTCTTGTACTTTATTATTCCATTGTTCGTATTGCTTTATCTTTCTCTACTTCAAACTAGTACATTTTGTGCTTGTTGCTTTGTCACTAACATCAACAAAGTAATGTGTGCTAGTTGCTTTGTCTCTGACATCAACCAAGCTAGATCTCATGGTGGTGTGTCCACAAGGTTTTTGAGGAAATGTGCGAGACACCACCAACAAAAGAAAGCTCAAGGAGATAAGAGAAAAGACAGCTAAAGTTTATTGCCCGCAAGGCCACAAAACTGAGCCTGGAATTCCTATGCTCATCTTTTCGGGCTATCTTCCAATGGAAAAAAAAGGGTTGCAGCTTGCAAGGTTTGCATCATGATTTAGTGGTAAAAACTTTCTATGTTATTTTTATTGCATCTCTCTTTTACTAAAACTAGAAAACTCAATAATCATGAATCACACAGCAATAACAAAAAATAAAAAATAAACATCACACACCATACACTTTAAAACCTAAACAAAGTACCTGCCAGTCTGCTTGAGCATATCAAGCATATTAGTCTGAAAAACATGATCAACAGCCTCAACACTAACACCAGTCCCACTCTGCGGCATTGCGAAAACATCAACAACTCGGACAGTGTATTCATCCACAAAGTCTCCCAACATCAACCCCATAACCTCCATGGGTACCCCAGCTCTTCCTATATATCAAACCAAACAACAAATCGTCAAAACCCATTAACAAACTGAACTAAAAAACAAAAACCATTAATAAAAAATCCCTAATTTTGAAAGAAGAAGAAGAGAAAGTACCGTGCTTGAGCATCTTGAGAAGGGCGAGTGAGGAGATGTAGACCTGTTCAGATGAATCAGTGAGAGGGGAATCTGGTGGTGGCTGACCCATCGCTCCTGCTCCTGCCAGTATTCTCTGTAATCTCTCCATTTTCGAATTCTAGTGAGTTCGAGCTTCGATCTGCGATCTGCGATCTGCTGAAGAAGATCAAAAGAGGGTTTGGCACTTAAAAGCAACGTTGGTGTTATAAAGGGACGACCCTTTTTTTTATTTATAAAATTGGAATTTTCCTTTTTTGTTTGTTTGTTAATATAGCATTATTGATTCTAGATGTCGAGGGTTTGGGCGAGGTTTTGGGCGATGGAAGTGCGTCGCACGCGCGAGCAGCTGACGTGGTGAAAAAAAAAAAAAAAAAACATTTGCGAGGGAAACGAAAATTTGGGCGAGAAGAGGGAATGGAAGCTCCATTCCTAATTCATTCCCTCTCTCGCTCCCTGTGTCTCTCGCTCCCTCTGTCTCTCGCTCCCTCTCCCTCTCCCTCTCCCTCTCCCCATTATCGACACATTCGACCTCCCTCTCCCCATTTTCGGCAGATTCGACCTCTCCCCCAAACGAAGCTCCTCCTCTCTCCAGCTCCTCCTCTCTCCATCAACACTGAAACGAACGAGAAGAACAAAAATTTAGGAAGAAGAAGGAAATAAGGAGAAGAGAAGAAGGTCTCCTTCGTCCCTTCCCTCTCGCAAAAGGTAAATTTTCCCTCTCATTTTAGGTTTTAGGTTTTAGGTTTTTGGTTTATGGTTTTTAGTTTTTGATTTTCCCTTTACTTGGGTGTTTTAGGTTATTGGTTTCGGACAAGAAGTTGGTTTTCATCGCTCGGACGCAGAGGTAAGCCCATTCTTCTTCTCTTCGTTTCGTCTTCAGATCTAGGGTTCATCTAGGGTGCAATTTTTTTTTTTATTTCAGTGTTCTTCAGCCGAAGAGCTTCATCTAGGGTTCTTTTTTTTTTTTTTTTTCAGTGTTCTTCAACCGAAGAGCTTCAGTGTTCATGTGGGTTCATTTTTTTTTTTTCAGTGTTCATGTGGTTTTTTTTTTTTTTTTTTTTTATGAATTGTGGGTTTTTTTTTTTATAATTTCAGTTTTCATATCTGTAGAATTTTTCTTTTTCTTTAAGATTTGTTTTCATCAAAACTATTCTTAGATCTATATTCTTAATCGTGTTAAGGCACCACATGCGAGGTAATACTCGGCGAGCCCACGATTATTAAGATTAGATTAAAGAAGAATCTTCAAAATCATGAAGTGAGGTGGCGGGGGTGGGAGCCGTTCATCCCACTCGAGATGCGTGTGTTGACTTTTCGCGCGTGCACCCCGAACGGGATGAACGGCTCCCACCCCCGCCACCTCACTCCCCTCGCCCATTTCCTCGCTGTGTAGAATCACTCTTCTAGAATACTCAAACAATTGACTTATCGAATTATTCCCGCATGTCAAACTGTGGTTTGGTTGTGGGAAATAAAAGCTGAAGCTAAATTTCATTGTTTGGTTGTTATTTAATTACATGGAACCAATTTCACTAACATGATTCCAAGTTTTTGGCTTCCTCACATAATCAAATTCTGTAGAATCACTTTCAATTTTTGCATATTTTTTATATTACCAAACATACCCTAAAAAATTAGTAGGTTCTGCAAATCTCATGTGATATGTGTGGGGCTTTTTTTGTTTTTAGGCAATTCAATAAATCGTACCTTGTTTATGATCCAAAATTTATATCGACCTAAGGCTCTGCTTGGTTTATCTAGAATTGCTCTTTTTTTTATGAGTCGTGGGGTTTTTTTTTTTTATAATTTCAGTGTTCATATCTGTAGAAATTTTTTTTTTTTTAAGATTTTATATATATAAGCATCTTTTTATCTCTGTGTTTTCATCAAAACTCTTCTTAGATCTATATTCTTAATCGTGTTAAGGCACCACATGCGAGGTAATACTCGGCGAGCCCACGATTATTAATATTAGATTAAAGAAGAATCTTCAAAATCATGACTATATTCATGATATTTATTCTATGTTGTGTATTTCATTTCTGTTTTGATTTCTGCTTATCATCTCTCTGTGATTTATAAACAAACATTACAGGAATGGATTGTGTAGAAGATAATGATTGTATGTTGGTGGAAGAAAATGTAGAAGAGGTGAGGGAACCTAAATATGGGATGGAATTCGTCAACCTTGACGAGTTTCAACGATATTATCGTGAATATGGTAATGCAAAGGGATTTCCAGTTAAAATAATGACTACTGAAAAAGATGATGATGGAAAACCTTCGTTCATTCAGCTTGCATGTGGTCGGGCTGGGAAGCAAAGAGGTGATGGAAAAAATGTTGTTGGATTGCGTCCGTGAAAGCAATCCGATGGCTAGTCAAAGCAATACACAGGTTTGTTTTTTATATTTACAAGGTATGAATCAGTAAGTATGTTTGGCCACTTATGATTTGTATGTTTGTTATCGTTAAGGATGATAATACGGGGTCACGCGATTTACAACCTGGCAGCGTTGATCAATTCAACTCGCTCCTCTCACAGGTACATATTATGTAGTTTGTATGTAACTCTTTGTACAGTTTGTTAGTTATGTGTTTTGTATGCCTCCTATTATTTATTTTGTTATCAGTATTATTTATTTTTGCACCCGCCTTTGAAGCCGCTCGGTTCAAGCCACGGAATGGACTATACAAATTATAGGTTATGATAAGGTTGGTCAACTAGTCTATATTCTTATAAATAGTCATCGTTGTCTGTGTATGGGATAGGCTTACCCCTTAAGTAACCACTACTACAAATATTAGCTTAGGTAACGCCACTTAGATAGCGCTTTTTTAAAGAGCTATCCAAGTGGGCACTAGGATAGCGCTTATTTGTCTTTAAAAAAAAAAAATCAAAAAAAAAAAAAAAAAACGCTACAATAGCGCTTTTAATTTTTTTTTTCAGTTAAGCGCTATCTTAGTTATGTCTTAGATAGCGCTTTAAAAAACGCTATGCAAAAAAACGTTACCAAAGCTACTATAGCGCTTTTAAAGTGCTTGCATAGCGCTTCGAAAGCGCTATGCTACTTACATTTAGGATAGCGCTTCCGAATAATTAAAAAAAAAATTAAATCTCATTTTTTTCAGATCTTGATACGATCGGACGGTTAAGATTACAAGCCCTAATATAAAACCAAAATCTCGTTTGTTTTTGGTTTTGCTATTGCTTTATTGTTCAAACACACAGAGAGGAACCGAGGAAGGAGGAAGGAGGCGAGGAGGCGAGGAGGCAAGGAACCGAGGCGAGGAGGCGAGGAACCGAGGAAGGAGGCGAGGAGGCAAGGAACCGAGGCGAGGAGGCGAGGAACCGAGGAAGGAGGCGACTCAGGCGAGGAACCAGAGGAGGCGAGGAGGCGAGGAACCGAGGAGTCGGAAGCTCAGGACCAGGTTCGTCTCTCTCGCTCGACTCTCACTTAGTCAATGAAGGAGATGAAGTTGAAGTCACAAGCCAAGAAGAGGGGTTCATTGGGTCATGGTACATTGGGACCATTATCCGCCCTTCTGAACGAACAAAGAAAAAGAGTTTCTTGGTTGAGTACCATACACTGAAAGAGGAGAAAAATGGGTTAACCCCACTGAGAGATTTTGTTGCTGGGTCTGACATCAGACCCAGACCTCCTTCAGAGATCACTCCATTTTTTCAGTTGAATGAGGAGGTTGATGCATACTACAATGATGGGTGGTGGCAAGGAGTGATTATCAAAGTTCTTGATGGTTGTAGATATGCTGTGTATTTCTCTCCTACTAAAGAGGAGATGGAATTTGGACAGTCTGAGTTGAGGAGTCACTTGGAGTGGGTTGATGGAACTTGGGTTAGGTCTCAAGATAGGGTAAGTTTTGGTTTTTTGGTCTGATTTGAGTTTCATATAATGGGTGCACTGTTCTTACCAACCACTATATCTTATTTTTTTGGCAAATTTGTATGGTTTATCTTAATGTTCTTCAAAGGGGTTTTGTTTGATTTCAGTTTCTTAAAACGGGTTTTGTTTAGTTTTTACTTTTTTTTTTTTTTTTGGGCACAAATTCACCCATTTAGAGACTCAGTGGTTAGATCTTTGATTCACCCCATTTTTCCCAAACTTTATTTTTTTGGCTTAGTTATGCAAGAGTATAGGTTATGGTGGTAGCTGCATTTCATTATTTTTTATTTGTACATATTTACCTAGCTTGTTTATATGATTGTGAAAATGGGTCATGTTTGAATGAGTGTTCTTGACTTTGTGCTTTTGTTCTTATGTTGGTTTAATCTCAGAATACACTTATTTAACATGATCGCAATGTTGATGGTGGACCTTAGGCTTATTGTTACCATAGTAAATTTTGAAGAGAAAAGAAACATGCTTTGGTGGATAGTCTAAATTGAAGAGTCTGAGATACAAAATTTATTATCAACCATAAGCTTGCTCCTAAAAGTTTTTATTTTCTGACAATTGACACTATTATCACTGTTACACTGATATAACATCCTTCAAGTTTTAGCAGTAAGACCACTCTGATCAAGTCAGCATGTCCTCAATTTAACTATCCGTGCAAGGTCAAGTAGGATTAATTTTTTTTTTTTTTTTGGATCAGTTGGCAACCCCATGCTCCAAATATCCATAGCCATGAATATCAGTTTCCTGCAAGTGACTCCTTGTGCACAAAGCTTTAACTCTTCACACTTGTTGATTCAGTGAGCATCATAAGTTTCTGCCTAAGTTTTTGCCTGAAAATGGCTAAGGGCAATGGTTATCATGAGATACATCATCTCTAGGACCTTCGCCATATCATGTCTTCTTTATATTTATATTTTTTTATTTTTATGAATCCGAAATGTATCTTAGGCAGTCAGCAATTCTGGACCTATAATGCACAATTTTCTTCTCATCTTTTCTTTCAAGCAATGGTAATCTTTTCCTCTTTTTTTACCATGAAAGTTATCTTCAGTAGTAGCTGTCTGTGATTTTTAACAGGCTATTGCAGAGGGGAGGGCTATATATAATAATACAAAGCAGTTCATCAGATATATGATCTCTTCAAACATTGGTGAAGTAGTTTGTATCTTTGTTGCGGCTGTTCTTGGAATACCAGATACCCTTGTCCCAGTGAGTTTATTTACTTTACTTTACCCCCTTTTCTCGTTTCTTTTATGAAGATAAATATTCATTTATAATCCAAGAAGATTAGAATCCCTTGCAGACTTTAATTGGTTATTGGAGGTAAGCTGTAAATTCTATTGTGCATGTCTTTTTTATTCTTCATTTTATTAGACAACGTTGTTATCCATATTTTAATTTATGTCGCTACCATAAACACCTTATTACAAAATTTCAAATTTTGTCAAGGTTTACCGCCTATCAAATTTTTGTTGTAATTGCTATTTGTCAAGGTTTACCGCCTAAAATTTCACCATTTCACATAGGCAAACAGACACATTGGTGAAGAGATTTAAGTGCCGAGTTTTATCTTATGGTGAACTTACCATTCACATTTAGGTATATTCAACATAAACACCTGGCAACAAGATTAAAGTCTAGTTTTAACTTATGTTGAGCTTGCTAGACAGAGCAAGAGTTCAAACTCGTCGTACCTGATGAGAGAAAGCTTATGCCATTGCCCTTTCACGCTTGACTACTATTTCTTCCCTGATAGCAAGAATATCCTCCACAGTGTCCGAGCCTCCACACCATTCAACCTGTCAGGCAGTCAACTGTCAGTTATTGTTACCAATTTACCACTACATTTTGATAATTCAGATATAAGCAACAGAAATGATCAATACACAAGTCTCTTGGTAACATAATTTATAAATACACACTTCAAACCCCTTTGATAATGAAAAATGATAAATAACGATGGAATCGATGATAAACTCAACCATATTATAAGGTGTACTTTTACTGATTATATGTTGTTGTTTTTTTCTTTCTAAGATTAATACTTTTTGCAGGTTCAGTAGGTAAATGGACTGCATATATGGAGTAAAAAAGTTGATGCAACATGATATGTGGAAGTCTCATAGTGGAGTGATGGCAACTTTATGCAATTATGTGAAATTGGAAGTAATATATTTTAAGATTGATTGGACATGCATAATGATGCCATCACCACCTAGTTATAAAGAAGTGTTTTCATTACAGGAGACTTCAAATGCTCATCAAGAAAAACAAATTAATAAACAAGTTTCTCACCTCTTATATCCAATAACTAGATTAACATTGAATTTGGTTTGATTGACAGAAGTTTGATATATAATTCAGATTCCAGTTATCTAGATTAACATGCTATTTTGATTCTTGCTTCTATGAATGATTATCTGAAGTTCTATGGCATTCATCAGCTGATAATTTAGGTTCAATGGGATGAAACTTCTTCCAATCTTGTGCTCCCTGAAAGAGTGTCTCCATAGAAAATGAGCTGCTTGAGATCAGAAACATGAGGTGCCCTTCATTTGTACCCAAGCCAAAGAGAGCTCGTGCCCGTCATTCATCATCATCATCATCATCTCCTGAATCTTCTTTATTGATAAATGATGGTTAGTAATCATTTTCCCGCTTTTCATTTATGAAAAAGAAAATCCCTTGCAGACTTTAATTGGTGCATTATATGTATATTTGATTGGTCTGGTTTGATTCTACATTTTAGACTTGCTTCATGTGCCAATGGAGCCAGGACCACCACCTCAAAGACAGTTTGGGGTCTTAGAATTAACTTAGATATTGTCAGCTTCAGGAATCACTAATGCCAAAACCAAAAACCTTATACTTAGAACAGTTTAAAATTGATTTTTAGCTAGATCCTGAGCCATGTATCTAGAGAAAATTTCCTGTCAGAAAAATCAAACAAACAGCCAAGTTTATGAATTTTTAATAGCTTAAAAACAGCAGAGAGAGGGGATTTGAGCTAAGCATTTAGCATCATTTTCAGATTTCACTAACACTGGACAGCAAGCTCTGTTTTGACAGAGTGCTTTGTCCTGATGCCCTCTGTTGCTTGGTTTTTTTTCTGCTGTTAGTGTGATGGTGTGCTGGAATTCAGCAGGGGATTGGGCTAGAGTCAGCTGGGTATGGTGTTTTTATTGCTTACAAGGTCAGCCGGGTATGGTGTTTTTACTGCTTACAAGTATATGGTTGCAACTTGGGATGTTAAGGCAAATCTACATACAAATCTATTGGTATGATGAGTATTGGTTTCTCTGCTCTTTTTTCACATGTATAGAAATTGTGAGCAAGCTCTTTTTTCACATGTATAGAAATTGCTAAGTTTCATGTAAGTCACATATCGATGCCTGTTATAGCTTACTATTTTTAGATTTTAGAAGCTGTGCTGTGCCATATGGTACACATATACATGCACAGGAACAGGTTGCCTTCTGGTCTATTTGCAACATGGTGCTCACTCTCTTTATCCTTCTGTATTTGCAGCAAAATAAACAAATTTTGATTGATGCTGTTGTCCATTGCTGTAAATGAGGACTATGTTGAGATGGAAAATGATTTCACCAGACTTGGTTTCCTTGCTGATCCCATACATCAAACTACAAGATGGTTCTTCTCCATTCCCAAGCAATTTCCTCCTTGGCACTGCCTCCTCTGCATATCAGGTATCACAACTTCTACAATTTCCTCCTTAGTGTGTGTGTGTGTTGTTATACTTATACAATGCCATGATGCAATTTCAGGTTATGCGAGGATACAATTTGAAGTGGCGGTAGAATCTGAGAAACATTCAGCGGTGCCGCAATGTACAGACGAAGTTAGGACTGTAGGAGAAGCTGTTGGCCATTTCATTTCGTGGCCAAAAAAGCTGGTGTATATATATGATAGCATATTAACAATTTTGTATGAATGCTTAAATTATATTTTGAATGAATGAGAAACAGTTAGTTATCATGTTGTGTCTTTATTGATTGATTGAACGTTGTCATTATTATATTAAATATTATATAAAAAAATATTATATGGTAGTTAATAAAAAAAATTCACCGAAATTAAATAGCGCTTTAGAAGCTAATTAAAAAAATCAAAAAAAAAAAAATCAAAAAAAAAAAAAAAAAATTAAAAAAAAAAAAAAAATCAACAAAATTAAATAGTGCTCATAAAAGCGCTATGCAAGCTAATTTTAAAAAAAAATTTAACGCTTAGATAGCGCTTAATAAAGCGCTATCTAACGAAGCGCTATTCAAGTACGCGCCTTGCATAGCGCTTTTTTGAGCGCTATCTAAGCTACCATAGCGGTAGCTTAGATAGCGCTATCTAAGCCTATTTTTAAGCGCTATGCAAGCCTATATTTGTAGTAGTGAACATATTAGAGAAGAGAGAGGGGTGGGGACCGTCCACCCCGATCAGGATGCGTGACGTCATTTATGGTACGCGCATCCCGCGCGGGGTGGACGGTCCTAGCATTTAAGAACTCCACTTCTGAATTCGGTTTGCTCCGCATCCAGGCCCCATTTGTTAGAACCCTGTCTATTTTGGAACTGATCCTATATAGTTCAGCCTGGACAACACAGTTTAAGAGATCAAATGCACCTGTTGTATTCTGTTCAGCTGCTCCACTTCTTTCCTGTGCATGAACAACCGCATTAAAATCACCTAACACTACCCAAAGCAGTGTATTTGAGCTGCAAAGGTATTGATTTCATTCCATAGTTGTTGTCTTGTTAGATAGTAATTGCTACCATAAATAACTGTAACAACACACATGTATCCATCAGGCCATCTAGCATGAATGAAAACTGCTTGTGCTGATTTACTGATGACAATAACATTGATACGTCTAGGATCCCAGCCAATCCAGACTCTACCTTCTTGACTAGCATCATTGTTGTCTACCCATCCCCTATGAATCATAGAATTTTGAATGATTAATCTCCTTACTTCAGCTACTTTAGTAACTATTAAACAAAGTTTGTGTTTACTTCAGCTGCTTGTGCTGATTTACTGATGACAGTAACTATTAAACAAAGTTTGTGTTTAATCTCCTTACTTCAGCTCCAGTCTTTTTCATTCCTTGATGAAACTCTCTCCTCTTGGTTTCTATCAGTGCATGGGTCAGAGCAGGAAGAAGGATGGGAGCAATGCTGGGAGGTTATGCACTTGCATATTTTAGGAGTGTCAGGGGTAAATTCAGTAAATGTTCAGATATGTTTGAATGTATTTTGGCAGACTATGATGTAAATTCAGTTGAAATGTTCAGATATTCAAGCTTAAACATATGTTGGCAGGCTATGACATCAATTCAGTTTGCAATGTCAGTCGTTTTTATCTTTGAATGTGTATTTGTCGCATTGTTTGATAATGTATAAATTCAGTTTAAATGTTCAGATATTGACACTAGGAGGAAACATGTGCAAAGCAATTAATATAAATGCTGATATTGACAGGGAATGTTATTAAGAAGTGTTGAAGATGCTTATATTTTGTTGGCAGTGCTGAAATATGGTTGGCAGGGTGTGTATTCAGAAATATGCAAAGTGCTGGAAGTGCTGAAGTTGTATTCAGAAATGCTATGCAGAAGTACTGGAAGTGCTTAAGTGGTATTCAGAAGTGCTATGCAGAATAGAGGGTTGATATTGCCCCTATTAAGAAATGCTGAGGAATACAAAGAGGAGCATCAAGTGATATGGTTGCTTTTAGAAATACGGAATAAAATAGAAGCGGGAAACAGCTTTGTAAATAAAGTGGGTTGGGAAGACAGCAGTATATAAATACCAATAAGATAGAAGGGAGCATTATTCATTGATTTGTAATCTCATTGTACAGATAGCATTAGCTGTCTAGGAGTTTTGCTATGTACATTGCTTGTTATCTTACTTCTATCTCTCTAATACAATATCACTTTTTCATCTGTTTCACTTCTCTGCCTTCCATATCCGCTACTTCTAATTTGTCTGTTCCCAAATCATTTCACTGTCTACTATTGTGAATCACCAACTGACAGTATATGATCTCTGAAGTATAGTGCTGATCTTGATCAGTTGAAATAGCATCCAAGCTTCAAATCTGCAACAAGAATCAAGATAAAGAAGTGCAAGACTGATCTTGTTCAGTGAAATTATAGCTGAGTGGTGAATCTGCAAGAAAGAATCTGAGTGGTGACTCTGACATTGGTGCTGAAATTGCATTGCTTGGAACTAAAATTGGTGCTGAATTAGGCAGTATGTCTAATATTTCAATGGGAATTAAAATATTCAATCAGACATAAATCTCACATATTCAATCAGACATTCAATGGGAAGTATGTCACATAAATGAGTTCTGGACAGAGTTAGCAACTCCGTCTTATTGATTGTTTAGCAATCCGTTTTGCAATCCTCAGTGCAGGGAATTTTGATCAAACCTATATTTGGAATCAACTTTGCAATTGAAAATGCAAATGAATGTGGATGCTCCAAGGAAACAGTAGATCATGGACATTTTTACAGCATGGTGAAGCAATCAAAGCAGATACTAAAGTATTTCCATACACACCTAGACTTTGGATTCGGCATTACAACTTTACCAGAAATATATCCATCTGGCAAAGCAACTCCTCTCTGCTCTAGGTATGATTCAAGAATCGCAACTTGCCTCTTAGTTTCTTGGACCTGAAACCCAGAAAATTAACAATGGCTATTAAAAGAGATTAACTTCGGGTTGACTTGCTTCTATGTATAAAATATCCATAGAAAATAAATAAAATGCATATAAACAATATTTATTACTACAATAAAACGTAGAGTATTCCACGATAATCATGGACGACAATTTTTATTCTATCCATTAATCATTCCTTCATTCTATCCATGGACCATGAGAAACCATCAGTCAATACAACAAAATAACATCAACAAACAAAGTATCAAAGACATCTCCGTTAGCCAAGCTCAGTCAAGTCAGAAAAGAATCAATGTCACCACATACCTCCCATCAAACATGTAAGCTAAAGCCAGTGCAGCCATGAAGCGTCCCATTTTTGATACTGATGAAGAACAAAGATCAACAAGAGCAGGAACTCCTCCTCCCTCCACTATACGAAGAGCATTACCTGGATTAAAAGCAAGATTCCAAAGTGCACCTGCAACTGTTTCGTGAACATCCTGTAAAGAAACCAGGAAAACATTTCAAACACTCAGATAAAGATATCCTTTTCAATTTTTTTTTTAATTACAATCTTTTATTCTGTTTTTTTGTGTTTTTTTAATTTACTGCATCCTGCATCACAAATAGAAAAGTCTTGAGCATATCTATTCCTTTCATTAATACTGTTGAATGGGAAATGAAGTTCATGCAACAATCTAGAGTTTTCAAATCAGTAATCATATTTAGTTATCTCTCTCAAGCAATTTTTAATGACAAATTTGATGTTTGATGCAAATTGAAACAAGGAAAGCAGAGATACCTTTTTTGACATGAATTGGTTTTTGTTGAGACAAGCTTGTATCTCACAGGCTTCCTTCTTGCACTGCTCTTTCATCTCTTGCTTCCCCATATTTAGTCCTCTCCTCTTTTTCAAGCAATCTGGAAGCCAAGCAATGATTCTGCTACAGAAGACAGACTGACAGTGAATGGAAAATCAAACCTCTGATCTGATATAGAAGACAGAATGAAGTAAAATGAAGAATGCAAATGATCTGAATAATGCAAATGATTGTGCAGCTCAACATTTTCTACCATACAACAAAAAATTCACTGAATACAAGGAAGGGAACTTTAACAAATGAAAAAAAATTCAAATGAAATGAAAACCAAGGCAGTGGACTCTGTCCAAACAATTCAAGGCACACAGGAAAAGCTAACATCTCAAGGCAAAGCTAACATGCAAGTGGCACACACCTATATGCTGAGTAGGACAAATGTAAAAATTCACTTGCCACAAACAAATGTAGTATAAAAGGACAGTCAATATTAGTATATCAAAATTAAAAAGCAAGATTAGATGCTGAGTGAACCTCATCGGAAGTTAGAAGAAGAACATCACTCATTCTCAAATACTGGTCAAGTGCTCTTTGTTGTTCAGGTGTTCCAATGGATAGAGTCCGTCCTCGAGGTCCAGGATCAAAAAATATAGAAGTTTCAACTTCTATGGAATATTCCAAAGCAGATGTCAGTAGACCAGGGGAGAACTCTTCAAAAGCTTAACCATTGCAGAAAAGAATCTTTGATTGTTCGATTGCCATCTTCACCCTTTCTGAGAGTTTGCTCAGCCTCTTCAATTGAATGCAGGATCGTCACTAAAATCAGCTCGGCTAATAAAGGAAAAGAAAAGTGTCAGATCAACCGTAGCATGTAGAAGAAGACTCAGATGTAAAGTAATAAAAATTGCACAAAATATTTCAACTAGGTATTGCAGAAATATGTCAAAAAAAAACCCTAAGAAAAGGCTTATGTTAAAAGTGTTTTACCTGCAAAAACCATGTCTATGTAAAGGATCCACCAAAACCCAACATAAAAGTGTTTCATAAGAGGCACTACCAGTAAGAAAATGAAGGTATTATTCAGAATTTCAAATCGAAAATAACACCATCATTGCTCAAATACTGATTAAGAATATAGATCTAAGAAGAGTTTTGATGAAAACACAGAGATAAAAAGATGCTTATATATATAAAATCTTAAAAAAAAAAAATTTCTACAGATATGAACACTGAAATTATAAAAAAAAAAAACCCCACGACTCATAAAAAAAAGAGCAATTCTAGATAAACCAAGCAGAGCCTTAGGTCGATATAAATTTTGGATCATAAACAAGGTACGATTTATTGAATTGCCTAAAAACAAAAAAGCCCCACACATATCACATGAGATTTGCAGAACCTACTAATTTTTTAGGGTATGTTTGGTAATATAAAAAATATGCAAAAATTGAAAGTGATTCTACAGAATTTGATTATGTGAGGAAGCCAAAAACTTGGAATCATGTTAGTGAAATTGGTTCCATGTAATTAAATAACAACCAAACAATGAAATTTAGCTTCAGCTTTTATTTCCCACAACCAAACCACAGTTTGACATGCGGGAATAATTCGATAAGTCAATTGTTTGAGTATTCTAGAAGAGTGATTCTACACAGCGAGGAAATGGGCGAGGGGAGTGAGGTGGCGGGGGTGGGAGCCGTTCATCCCGTTCGGGGTGCACGCGCGAAAAGTCAACACACGCATCTCGAGTGGGATGAACGGCTCCCACCCCCGCCACCTCACTTCATGATTTTGAAGATTCTTTTTTAATCTAATCTTAATAATCGTGGGCTCGCCGAGTATTACCTCGCATGTGGTGCCTTAACACGATTAAGAATATAGATCTAAGAATAGTTTTGATGAAAACAAATCTTAAAGAAAAATAAAAATTCTACAGATATGAACACTGAAATTATAAAAAAAAAACCCACAATTAATAAAAAAAAAAAAAAAAAAAAACCACATGAACACTGAAAAAAAAAAATGAACCCACATGAACACTGAAGCTCTTCGGTTGAAGAACACTGAAAAAAAAAAAAAAAAAGAACCCTAGATGAAGCTCTTCGGCTGAAGAACACTGAAATAAAAAAAAAATTTGCACCCTAGATGAACCCTAGATCTGAAGACGAAACGAAGAGAAGAAGAATGGGCTTACCTCTGCGTCTGAGCGATGAAAACCAACTTCTTGTCCGAAACCAATAACCTAAAACACCCAAGTAAAGGGAAAATCAAAAACTAAAAACCATAAACCAAAAACCAAAAACCAAAAACCTAAAATGAGAGGGAAAATTTACCTTTTGCGAGAGGGAAGGGACGAAGGAGACCTTCTTCTCTTCTCCTTATTTCCTTCTTCTTCCTAAATTTTTGTTCTTCTCGTTCGTTTCAGTGTTGATGGAGAGAGGAGGAGCTGGAGAGAGGAGGAGCTTCGTTTGGGGGAGAGGTCGAATCTGCCGAAAATGGGGAGAGGGAGGTCGAATGTGTCGATAATGGGGAGAGGGAGAGGGAGAGGGAGCGAGAGACACAGGGAGCGAGAGAGGGAATGAATTAGGAATGGAGCTTCCATTCCCTCTTCTTCTCGCCCAAATTTTTCGTTTCCCTCGCAAATGTTTTTTTTTTTTTTTTTCACCACGTCAGCTGCTCGCGCGTGCGACGCACTTCCCTCGCCCAAACCCTCGACATCTAGAATCTCTCATATAGCATAGATTTAATACCAAAGGAAAGAAAAAGGTTACATATGTTGTGTTGTTAATCATTAATTTCTCTCTTCGTTAATCTCTTCTCATTTCATTCATCTCCTGTACTGTATCATTTCTTACTCCTCATTTGTCACTTTACAAAGCTCTCGTACATATATATACATCCAGAAATTCTAGCCGGACTAGTAAGCTGGCCTGGTTTGCTTGCCTAGTCGGCTAGAATTACTCTTTTGTCTCTCATATTTAAAGTGTCTAGGCAAGCAAACCAGGCCGGCTAGACTTGCTCATATACATCAGCTGGAATACATGTACACCTAATGTTTCTACATGATGTCACATCAACATGAGGTAGACATCCACATTATTTTATAACACTTCCTCTTGGATGTTCACTGGATGTTGTCGATAGATCGTTGCAACAATTAGGTCTCCTCGTGATAAAATGTTCTCCTTGATAAACACGATTAAGAGAGGAGATTTAAAACCATCACATTGGATTACCATGTCATGAAGTCTGAAAGTGATATTCTTCCTCACGTCTCTTCCAAAGCACATGAGTATATTCTTGTGCAATACAAGTTGTATTACCACCATTTTTGCCTTATTAAAACCTAGCTAGTGAAACCCAATGGGATAAAACCTGGACAAAGAAAATGGTCGTATGATGCTACCTCATTAAAACCTTGACAGAAAAACCCAGTGGGATAAAACCATGTCGAAGGAAAAAAGAGTACAACTGTCACTTTTGCATACTTCAGGATGCCTTACGCGTATAATGTTGCCTCATTAAAATTTTGACAGGAAAACTCATTGGAAAAAACCTTGTCAAAGGAAAAATAGTACAACGAATATAAATCAAATGTAATATACTTCTATATGGTCTCGTAGCACACTTTTTGATGCTTTCTCAGGAGCATACTTTTGGATGTTGCTGCCTCATTAAAACCTTGACGGAAAAACCCAATGAGATAAAACCGCGTTGAAGGAAAAACGGTACAACTTGCCCAAATATAGTATAATTCAGGATACTTCAAGGATATATACTTCAAGATACTGTCACAAATTTATTTCAAGATGTTCTTATAGATCCTTCTGGATGTACCTCGGGTGGTATACTTTCGAATACTCTCCCTTATGTAAGCACAATTGTTGGCTAAGTTTACTCATTAATCTTATAAACCAGTTTTTGGAATATTGATGTAGACAATGCATTGGCAAAGAGGTCTGCATGGTTGTCACTATATTGAATCTATTCGACTTCAATCACACGGTTCTTCTGAAGCTTGTATGGGTAGAAGAATTTGATTTGTCATGTGTTTCGTTCAATCTCCTTTGATGAAGCCTATGATCTATTCTTATAAGGATCAAACAGAGAACTTGAATCTGCATATCCAACTAGGTGGGAATGATTAGATGAATCACATGAATAAACCCATATAAATGATCCTACGAAGATAGCATGCCAAACAAATATCTATAAGTCTGTGCAAAACTATACATTGCTAGTAAATGCACAGAAAAAGACCAAATCAGGTTATGTACATGGTGCCAAATATAGCAATGCACGAAAGATACTCACATATGGTACTTCAGGAACGAGTATCATTTAATTTGTTGATACAAATCTTTTTTTAGATCTAAATATCGGACGACTATGGACATACTAAGTGAATGAGAGATGTTCATGTTAAAAATATTACAAATATAACTCGATTGATGAACCAAAATTCTATTAGTATTGTACTCGATCTACAGGCTGAGATCAAAGTTATTCTTCCAAGATCTTTAATTGCAAACAATATTATCAAGGTCCAATAAGAGTTATACAGTTAATGATATCATAAGAAAGACATATAGTCAAATTTGCATAACCTTCCTTACATAGATATTTACTAAGACAATTATACTACATTCTTCTGGAATGGTTCAAATCATATAAAACGTGTCCTAGATGTATTGAGTGATTATTTCGTGACTTTGCTTCAGGCAAAGTAAATCCTTCAGGGATTTTTATGTAAATGTCTGTGTCTTACAAAGTAAACCCTTCAGGGATTTATAAATATATGTATAAATTCTTATAAGTAGTTACAATATTCATAACTCGCATATCAAGTTTTCAGAAACTACAACATTAAATGGAAATGTAGTTATATCCATAACTGGGAATATATTTTATCAAATGCTGGGTTGCTGCAGGAACCTTGTGCCACGAATCTTGTCATATATCTGACAGTGTCATTTTTCTCATTTTGTTTTCTTACAAACAATCGTTTGAAACCAAAAGGTTTACGTACTTAGATGTTTGTACTATAGGTCCAAACACGCCATGTTTTCAAAGGAACCCAATTCCACTTGGATAATATATTTCCATTTGGTGGACCTAATTCACCTTGGACAATATATTTTCATTTGGCCAATCATTTATTTTTCGACATTTATAAATATGTGATGTAATTTTAGTATCATTGCCCTTTGATATTTCGGTAGCTACCATATATGTGAATATGTCATCGATGACCATTTCATTTGATTCCACATTTCTCCTTAATATATTGAGATCTCGTTATTATCAATTACCTAAGCCTCTTTCAGGGCTTTTAAGTCACTTCAGGGATATGAATAACTACTTCTAGGGTATGGAAAAAATGGAATAACCTCTTCTGGAGCGTCATTTAATGTTGCTTCTTCTGGAGCGTCATGGCCTCTTTAGGAGCGTTGCTACTTTTGGAGCTTCATGACCTCTTCAGGAGCATCATGTTATGCTCTTCTAGAGTCTTTATATACAATTTCTTCTGGAGTCTTTACAACTTTTGTATGAGTTTCAAACATTGCTTCTTTGGAAGCATTAGGGCATAAATTTTTACTAATTCTCCATTTCTGAGGAGTGAAATCCTTGGAAACTATATGTTTGATACGCTTCTGGCATACAATAGAAATTCACTGCTGCCTTATTCGAACTTTGTCCTTTAGGGGTACAAAGTCGAGCAGGTGAATTCATAGCGAACATATATGATTTTAGGGTCCAGATGAGACCAAATGAAAGTATTTCATATCGTTCTATCTTCATATCTCCCTTTAATGGTGGAAATAAAATCACAATATGCAATACTGTATTGATCGAAACACTATTGGTGAATCTAGACTACATAAATAAAAGTCTTTCAAACAATGTGAAGACGTATAACAAAAACTTACCATTCAAAAGCTTCTGATATGTGATATAACAACTCTAAGATTTTATAATCTCAGTATGTTGATGAAAATTATTTCTAATGTAAGCTTCAGGCTTCATGCATGATCTCTAATGCAAGCTGCAGGCTTCCAACATTATATTCCAACATGAGATGTGATGCATACATGTTGAAATAATGCAAATTTCGTTAGAAATTGCAATAATAAATGTTGGGCTCTTCCGGAGCCTCAAGAAATTGCATATGTCCAGCTATGATAAACACCCTTTGTGTCTTAAAGGCCAGTGTGGAGAAAAAATTTGTGTACTTGGTACTAGCAATAAGACAAGTATAATGTTGCATCATTTGCAGTTTATAAACCATGTTGTCAAAGGAAAACAAATATATAGTAGATAAATAAAGCAATTGTGCAAATTATGGAATACTGCATATGTTCCACACGTAATAATAAGAGTATGAGCATATCAATGTAATATGATATGAATCTTTGAGCTTAGTTAAAATTGGTACGAAATACTCATGTTCTGTAGCAGGTCTTATAGACCACTTCCGGTGATTCTTAAGATAAACATTAGACGTGAAGTAACATTGTTGTAACAACTACTGTTGGGATGAGTACATGGGCTAGTGGCTATTGCTTCTGGAGTTGCCATATAGTAGTCTCATACTCAATGATAGTTATGGCTTGAATGTGCTCTAATTCTACTGTTTTGATCAAACAATTTTATTCATATCCAATAAGAACTGGATCTACAATAAACAGAAAGAGGCATGGCTTAATTATGACCTAATATGAACATTAATAGACCCGAATGTTATATGTCTAAGTGAATAGACTCAATTTACTTAATTTCAGTAATCCAAAAATAAATAGGTCTAGTTGAATAGGCCCTGTGAATATTAATAAGGCCCATTAAACACAAGAGATACAACAAGACTGAACTGAATCAGCTACCCAACTGGATCTAAACCGAATCAACAAACCAAATCATCTAGATCCGAACTAGACCCAAGTGATACAAACTTAAAATAATCAGACCAACAATCAGGCTTAGCGGGCCTAATGAATTCAAAACTAACAGGCCTAATTGAATTCAAAGTTTTAGCCCATGTAACTAATACAATCTAGGCTTTAATTTATAATATTAGTTAAATTCATTGGCATTTCTAGCAGTGCTCACACTATTCTAGGCAGGATTTTGATTATTGCCCTAGACAGGAGCTTTGGACCATTGGTGGCTAGGATTATGACGACCTCTTAGGAGTATAATCAGCTTTGCTACAGTAATTATCACTTCAAGGGTAACTACCTCTGTGAGAGTAATTACCTCCGCTAGAGTAGTCATGTTGGATACCTCTTTCAGTGGTACCGCATTTTCTAAAGTATTTATTCTTGTCTCGTCCCCTTTAATATTGTGGTAACATAAACAATAAGCAGCATAAGTGAGCACTTGCATCCATATCAATAACTAATCTTTAATTTACAAGCAATTACATGAAAAATGGATGCTATGAAAAATATACTTTTGATGTTCCTTAAACATGTAATTAGGATTGTATGAAATCCAACTTAATGTCATGAACATGCCTCATTGAAACAGTAAAATAGGCCCAATTTAAATGTAAAACCTACAGACCTTGTAAGTCTAGTCCAATTATTAATCAATGAAAATCAGCCCAAATGGAATTAGCAGGTCAAATCAATTGACTCATTTAAACGTAGAGGCCCAAATGGAATCAAAACAAGAAAACCCCAATTATTGGATAACCCCAAAGGTTTTAATATAAAAATATTGCACTGTTTTATTCCAGTAGACTGTTTGAGTAAAGAAATCAAAGTCCTCCGACTGTTGGGTGGTGCATCATAAAATTCTTAAATTGAATTAAATATTACAATATGAGAACCAATGATCAATGAAGTGCACATGGAAAGTGATCCTTAAATAAGTAATAGACATTGTTACTCATTATTATGAGTGATGGATTTGGGTCCATCAACCAATGTATTGCTAAATATGATAACTTGCATTAGTTTATTTTAGTGGGTAGCAAACAAATGAACATTTTTTTTTAATTACCCATTTTTGTTTCTTTCTCTATATTCTCCTTGGAATGAGAAAACTTTATTTATTGAAGTGGTGATGATAGATAAATGGTCATGGTCAAGGATATGGATAGAAGAACCCAAATAATAATATAAGATTTAAAATCAGTCGGTGAAGTGCGACAAATATCAATTTAATATAATTATTATTTGATTCCATGAAACATCCACTATAATTTAATTGCATGTCATGCCCTTGCATTTGTTTCTTATGAAAACATCATCACAATGTCCTTAAAAAAATTGCATAATGGGATAGAGAAATGATTTGCATGTTGTTCATTTTATTGGATTTTGTCAGTCATCCTTTCATCTCATATTCTCTTCTTTCACTCACATCTCTCAACTCCATTCTCACATCTCAGTGAACTTGAAGTGCGTTTACTCTGAAAATGGAGGAAGATCAGAGGTAATTCAGAATTTCAAAAACAATAAGAGGGCTCCTAAAAAAAGCTCATTTTTGAGGTGGATTGCTTGTGTCAGGTAGGACATTAGAAAACGGAAGATCGGTGTGAAATTTAGGAAAAAATTTCTATTAACTCATTTGAGCTTCTCTTAGCTATTTTGTTTTTATTTGAGTAAGTGATCAAGATGGGTATGGTTCCTCTCAGAAATTGGTAAAGGTATCTGTATTCAGAAAATTGAAGAGATGTTTGGTGAGCACAAAAAGGACCATTTTGAAGAAATCGTGTAGGAGCACGTGTACAAATCCAAACAAGTTTCCCTTCCTTGCTGATGCTCTTTTGCTTCTCGGTTATGGGTACATTTCTTCATTGATTTTGGAAAAAAAAATTGCTATGAAAAATTCGAATTTTATGAAAAGTCCTTGAGAAATTTTATTTCTCATATATAAATCAGGGAATTATATTTAGTTCGTAAGAAAAGTAGTCCTCCATGAGAAGAAGCACTGGAGATTTCAAGCAAGATTGTTGCAAGAAATACAAGTGAAAACAGGTGTTGGATATATCAAAATTTAAGCAATATGAGTGCTTGATTAGACAATTACATGTCAACTCTTTTGAATAAAGAGTTTACAAAATAACAAAGTCGAAGATAAATACCCGAGCTTTGGAGAGCATCGTGCTGATAACGTACTGTTAATCACTAATTTCTCTCATCATTAATCTATTCTCATTTCATTCATCTCATGTTCTATATCATTTCATTTTCATTTATTCACGTTACTCCTCACTTTTCACTTTACAAAGCTCTTATACAAACATATATATACATCAGTTGGGAATACTTGTTCAAAAGAAAGGAAATGTGGATAAGGAGGAGCTGCGACATGTACACCTAATGTCTCTACATGATGCCACCTCAACATGAGGTGGACATCCACACTATTATACAGCAACATAGTTAATTTGGGTTCCTTTCCATTTCCAAGGTTCAAATGTCAAAAACACCACCACTTATACTAATTGACACCACTACCCACAATTATTTTTTTTTGGATTTGCTGAAGGACACCACCACTATATAAAGAAAAAAATAAAAAATCCTAACCCTAACCCTCATCTTCTTCTCTCCCCCTTTCTTTTCCAACCGTCGCCTCCTCCTTTTCTTTACCTTGCCACCCCTGCCATCCCTCATCCTTTTCCTCCCCTTCACCCCACCACCTCGCCATCCCTCATCCTTCTCCTCCCATTCCCATTCACCACACCACCTATGCTCTTCCACCCCTTTACCACACCACTTCTGCTCCTCCACCACCTCTCCCCCTCCCCTTCACCCCACCACTTCTCCTCATCCTCCCCTTCACCTCGCCACCCCTCATCCTCCTCCCTTCACCCCACCACTTCTGTTCCTCCACCCCTTCACCCCACCACCTCTCATCTTCTTCCCCATCACCAACACCACCTCGCCACCTCTGCTCCTCCTCCCCTTCACCACCACAACCTTGCCACCTCTCATGTTCTTCCCCGCCTTCACCCCACCACCTCTCCTCTTTCACCCCTTCACTCTACCACCTCTCATCTTCCTCCCCATCACCACCACCACCTCCCCACCTCTCCTCGTCCTCTCCTTCATCACCACCACCTCGCAACCTCTCCTCATCTTCTGATTTTTTTTGCCCTTTTATTCTCCTTTGCCCTCACAGCGGTTCATGCGAGTGTGTAAACCACATTCGCAGGAACCTCTGCGAGGGCGAAGGATAAAATTTTGTCAATGGTGCAAGAACACAGTTACCGCCTCAATTTGTAGAATGAATGCCAGGTGCACTCGAATTTCTCAGCACTATCAACTGTGTCTTATTCGAGAGATTCCAAGATGCCCATATGTTTACTTTGTATATATAGGAATTCAATTGTAATTTTGATGTGTCTGATCCGAGATGCCCATATGTTTAGTTTGTATTTATAGAAATTTTGGGATATAATAAAGTTAAGAATTTTGTGAGTATTTGCAATTGCATTTTCATTACTTATAATATTTGCATGGATAGTATATAAAACCACAAAAGAACAAAAAACACAACAAAAACATTTCCATTGGCATATTCACTTCGCAAAATATTTTATTTTGTTCCTTCATATTAAAAAAATCCAGTTCTGCTTATTAATTACAGCTCAGGACTTCAGCTACCAAAATGAATAAAAAAGGGAAGAGGGGGTCTCCCTGTCTATGACCTCTCAAGGATTTGAAAATAACCCTTGTAAGTGCCCTGAAACATAACTGAGTAGTAAGAGTTTGTAGCCAAACGCAGCGGATACTGCAAAAAATAAACACATAATCACAGACTAAATTGCAAAACTAACAAAAAAGAAGGCAGCGGCTCATGCGACACTGTCCAAAATCCCTAGAAAGACAAATATGCATCGGCTCCTGTGAGCATTATCAATATCCTCGCAGATACCGTTGCGTTTGAACAGAAAACATACTTTGTCCAAATGTTCAATTTTTTGTGTATGAACTTTGTTTAAAATGTTTTTCAATTTCTATGGGTTTGGTACAATACTGACATATTTGCTAAACCTCACTTTTGTACACCCCAATTTGAGATAGTCAAAAGTGGGGTTTAGCAATAAATAAAATATGTAAATACTATAGAAAATTCATAGGAATAATAAAAAAAAAAGATTCAAATACAAAAAAACAAAAAATGGATAGAGTTTGTTTTCTGTCCAAACGCAGCGGTTGCCGAGAAGATATGAATACCTTTCGTTGTAACTACTGCGATTAGACAGAAAAGGGACTATGTTTTTTTCCCTAAATGCAGTGGTTGTTGCGACAACAATTCATATCCTCACAGCAGAAACAGACTCTGTCTAATTTTTTTTTCATTTTTTGATTCCTATGGGTTTGCTACAGTATTTACATATTTGATTTATTGCTAAATTACACTTTTGACCATCTCAAGTTGGGGTGTACAAAAGTGGGGTTTAACAATAAATCAAATATTTCAATACTATATCAAACCCATAGAAATTGAAAAAAAATAAAAAAATGGTTCAAATACAAAAAATTGAAAATTCGGACAGAGTCTTTTTTTGTCCAAACGCAGTGGCTCAGGCGAGGATATCGATAGTGCTTGCACGAGCCGCTGCGTTTTGGGCAAAAAAAATATGTTTTTTGTCCAAACGTAGCGGCTTCGGCGAACTTATGTCTATCCTTGCTTGAGTTGTTGCGTTTTGGGAAAAAACCTGATTCTGTTTCATGCAATTTCTAAATTTTTGTGATTTGTACGGTCACATTTACGTCCGGTTGCTGCGATTGTTATTATTGGGCTCGATTTTGCCGCTGTGTTTTGAGTATCTCGGGGAAGTTTTTTCACTTTTTCCTTTGTCTATGACATTTAAGCATACTTGGGAAAACCACCATGGTTGCATAATCACAAGAAAATTACTTGAGGAGACAAATAGATTTTTTTGAGAAGACAAATAGAATTCATTGGGAAGACAAATAGAATTACTTGATAAGACAAAAAGAATTGGTTGGGAAGACAAATTCATAACCAATTCATTTATTTGTCATTTAAGTTGAGCATAATAAAAGGGGGTAGTCTATTAGTATTCATAACCAATTCAAGAGAAAGAAGAGAAGATGAAGAGAAAAAGGCCAATGTTGAAAGAAGAATCCTCTGACGAAGAATGAGATGAAATTGGAGATCCCGAAGATGACTCTATTTGGTATGAGGACCCCCCATTAATCATTTTCTTCAGATAATAAAGAGGACGATGATGATGAAAATTGTCAGATGAGGAAGATGACAGTGAATCATCATTGTTCACTGATGAGGATGATGGTGATGGTGCGTTAGTGGACTACTTTTTCGACGAAGAGGGCCACAAACGCCATCCCCTCAAAGACTTTGTTAACCGTGTCCAAGACAAATAATGTATTTTTTTGTATTTGTTTTTTAATATTTAAATATTAATGAAAAATTTATTGTTTTCGTGTTTTTGTATTGTAAATTTTTGTTAATTCAATTTGTGTTTGTTAATTTCAATTTGTTTCTAAAATTTACTGTCTAAAATTTCAATTTGTGTTTGTTAATTCTAATTTTTGTTTGTATTGTGAAGAAATAAGAGAAAAAGAAAAAGAAAATAAGAGAGGAAAAGAAGAAAAAAAACACATAAGAAAGATCGGGAGAGATGAGGAGGTGGTGTAGGAGGCTGGCGGGGTGGTGATGGTTCTTGATGGAGAAGAGAGGGAGATGAGAAGAAAAGAGAGGAAGATAGGAGGTTGAGGCGGAGGCCGATAGACAGTGTGGTGGTTCGGTTGATGGTGGCAGGGTGGTGGTGCGATGGTGATGGTTATTGATGACAGGAGAAGAGAGGAAGAGAAGGAGAGAGGAAAAAGATAGGAGTTAGGGTTTTTTTTTTCTTTTTCTTCTTTAGGCGGTGTCCTTCAGAAAGTAGCCCGATGATGATGTCCATCAGGAGAAATGGTAGTATTATTTAGCAGCCACCATAGGAATTTGGCTTTCCAAAAATTTGGAATATGAAAACTATTGGTAAATACAATGGGGTTGGATCCATGTAATATCGGTAGGTTGGCGGGTCGAGTCTCAGTACACTCGGCTAATATGTGCCGGTAAGGTAAACGAAGACTTGGGTCAGGTTTGGGAATAACATAATTGATCGAAGCTAGCCTGATTGGTGTCCCTATCCAAACTACAATGGGAGACCTTGAGACCCATTTTGGGGGGATTTAGTGGTTTAACACTGCCATTTGCAACCTCAAACCAACAAAGAAAAAAAAAACTCATTTAACAATTTGTTTGTGAAAAGTAATGAAACTCTAGAACTCAATAATAGGTCATTTCCACAACATGTGATGTGCTAATGTGGAGCAAGTCCATACCTCTCTCTCTACCTTCTTCACATAAAAATTGGAAGTTATGGTGGCTATGGAGTATTGACTTGGGAAACAGAGGCAAAAACGAAAGGAAATGGTGTGATAGAGAAGTGATGGGCTGATGATGGCGATGGTGAAGTTGGTGGCGTGAGATGAGAGTGTTGTGGGAGATATGCTGACGAGAAGGGCTGAATCGAATTGATGCGGGTTGTGATGATGAAAGCAGGTTATGGAAATGGAGGGCTGAAATGAAGGGAAGGCAATGGGTTGATGGAATGTGGAGGAGGAAGGGATCGAGGGGGGCTCATGCGCACAAAGCGCAGGATCCCCTCATGTGCATTAACCTGAACCGTTGGATTAAACTAATAGTAATCTATGGCTCTCTCCCTTTCATTAAATCACACATCACCCCCACTCTCTCTCTTTCTTTAAATCATACATCACATCTCTTTCTCTCACTTCTAGTCTTAGCAATACTGGTTTTTTATTTTTTTTCATACTTCGCCATTTGGCTTGAAATAGGCTTGCTACTAGGGATTTTTCTAGGCACAGAGACACCGAAGTGCATGACGGATGTGCTGTAGAACCTGCAGAGGAACTCATATGAGCTGCTTCTTCAATGGCAGACTTCAACACAGTCTTTTTCTCACTGTTTAAATGATACCCACCAAAAGAATCGCAGAGAGAACAACAAATAATAACTCAAATCAAGGTGTATGAGAGAGGTGAGACTAAACATTTGGTCTGGGATTTTCCCATGAAGATGGTTTTGTGACAATGTGAGGATTTGAAGTGACTTGAGTGAGGAGATTTGAGGTGGTATTGGTCCTATAAGTGATGGGTTTGATTTGAAAGTTAACTGTTGGAGAGAAGAAGCAGAGGAACCATGTGAAAGTATAGATAAAGTTGTTTTTGTGTAAGTGAAGCAGTGGAAGAAGAAGGCAGATTAGAGGTAAGGAAGATCAAAGATTTGAGAAGGAAATGTGGCAGTGTTTTTGCAGGTTGGGTTAGGATATGACCCAAAATCAAGCCTAGAGACATGGAGGTGATTGTATGGACCTTGTTTGTACTCTATACCAGGCCATGAAGAGCCTGGTTTACATGGGTTTCGATAAGAGAATCCAATTTCTGTCAGAAGACATGGTCTCCATGATCATGAACAAGGTTTCTAGTTCAAAACTATCCATGTTATTTGGCTGGAAATTCTGTTTGGGATGTGGCTGTAGTTGTTGTTGTGGTGGTGGAGGTGATTTCTTGTCATAAAATTATTGGTGAATGGTGGAGGTGGAGGTGGGGGTTTCTTGTTATGGCCATTGATGATTGGGTGAGAAAGAAGAGAAGGTAGAGAGAAAAGCAGAAAAAGCAGTTTGAAAGAGCACCACATAGTGTGGATTGGAGTTTTCTCAGTTGTTGCAAAAAGTGTCTATATAATGCTAGAAAATAGACATTTCTGGAGATAGTAGAAGAGTTATAATTCTAGGGAGCCTGGGTTTGCAGCTTGGTGGGCGAAATTATCCTTTTGCCCCTTCTTTGTTGTTGTTATATTTAAAGAGTAGTTAAAAAGGCAGGGGCAAAAGTGTAAAAATGCCACCCAGGCTGCAAACCCAGGCAGCAGATCCAGGCTCCCTAGAAGCACTCGCCATGAAGATAGAGGACTGGAGTTATGGGGGAGATGACTGAAAATGATGGGTGATGTGTGATTTAAAGAGAGAGAGAGTGGGGTGACGTGTGATTTAATGAAAGGGAGAGAGCCATTAGATTACTATTAGTTTAATCCAACGGTCCAGGTTAATGCACATGAGGGGGTCCTGCGCTTTGTGCGCATGAGCCCCCCTCAATCCAGGAGGAAGAGGGAGGAACTTCCATTGTTATTTGTGCCACTCAAAAAAGAGTTTCAGTAAAGAAGGTAAAAGAGGGGAGGTTTGGAATTGCTCCACATAAGCACCTCACATGTTATAGATGCTCCCAGGACCTACCCAGTCCCCAACCCTGTATAACTCTTGAGTTTTTATAGCAGTAATTCTACCCAACCTGGGTTTCACACCTGAGTTGCTGTCTGGACCCTCCTGGGCACGCACGCTCCAAATTTTGGCTCCAAAACTCAGATCTTGCCTTCATTGTTGAAAACAAGAACTCAGATGCTCCTCAGATCTCGCCTTCATTGTTGAGAACAAAAACAACAACTCAGATGCTCCAAAACTCAGATCTCGTCCTTCAACCAAAGAACAATTCAGATCTCGTCCTTCAACTCAGATCTCGTTCCTTTTCCTCCACAAGACTCAGACTCAGACTCCTCCACAGACTCAAACTCCTTCACAAGTTCAATCTCCTCTTCACAGACTCAGATCTCATTTTGAGTTGCTTTTTGGCTCCAAAGACCCACACCACACTCAGATCTGGTTTTTTGCTCAAAATTTCGCCTAGAAGAAATCAAGACTAGTATATCGATCCATTTGGAGAAGCTCCTCTTCGTCTTCAAAGGTTGCGCATTTCCTCTTCTCTCTATCAAATTTTCATTTGTGTTGTTTTTCTTCTTCATGTTGTTTCAGATATCTATTCATCTCCTCTAACTCTCTGTATGTGTTTCTGCTCACCAAAGCCTAGAGACGAGATCATGACCATCTCTGAGAGAGTTCAAGGTGTGGATCCTCGGTTACAACGCCTCAAATCACTCAAAATTGTCAGGAAATTTATTTATTTTGGTCAGTTTTGTGAATTATTTAAATTAGGGTTTTGATTTGGGTATTTGAATTGGTGGAAGGCAACGCCAATACTGACCTCACCATAATATTGCATAATAATGAAAAGCACCATAATCTTATACAGAAATTAGACATTGGAATAATGATGTTGTGTATTAATCCATTTTGTAATCATCATCATTGATTAATGAAACTCTATTGTCGTGTTGATGAATATGAGTGTTTAATGGAATGGTAAAGAAAAATAGAACTTGACAATGTAGGATCTGTGTCGCCAATAAAAAAATTTGTATGCGATAAAAGAATTTGTATGCGATGAAGTTTGGATGGTTTTATGAATTTGTGTCGCCAATATTCCTTCTTTGTTGCATTGTTTTTCTGAAATTTTTTCTGAGTCTGGAATGGCATTCAAGATGCGAAACTCTAAACCATCTGCAAATTCTGGGGCAAGACCGCATTAACTTCATTCTTGCCAAAGTGGTCAGTTATGTGTTCTTAGTCTTGTGTTTTGACAAAAAAAAGTTGGTTCTTTCTTTTTTCTTTCTCCTTCCTTGTATTCCAACTTAACAATGTAGGAATTGTAAATGTAACTGTCTCTAAGAATAATTCAAGTTTGTTCGTTCTTAAAAAAAAGCCATTAGATGCAAGATAGCTTTCGTTGAAGATAGAAGAACAAAAGTTTTGTTTGTACACCATGTTTTCTTTTGTGATATATACTTGCAGTCGTGCAAAAAAAGAGAACGTGTCGTGTATTGGTGATGTTGTGACTTGGTCCAACTGTATTGTTTGTTCAACTTAGGGTGTGTTTGGTTGCATGTAATCCTATGCCATGGAAATTCATGAGGGGACTCCTACATTTTAGGCTAAATTGATATATCACTCCACATCTACCATTTGACCACAATTTGATTTTGTGAATAATGGTGGGAATGGAAGTCCCATGAACATGGGAATCCCACTCCTTGGTCCCCCAAGGCATGTGATTCTCATGTTCATGAGACTTCCATTCCCACCATTGATCACAAAACCAAATGATGGATGTGGAGTGATACATCAATTTAGCCTAAAATGTAGGGGCCCCGTCATGGATTCCCATAGCATAGAATTCCATGCAACCAAACACACCCTTAGTCTTTTTCTTTTGTTATAATCTTTTATTTATGAGCACTACTACAGTGCCTGGACCTGTGCCTGATGCCACCAGGCACCATCTATCTGTCGCGAGATATAAAATAATTCACATCTCGAGGCAGATGAACGGTGCCTGGTGGCTACCAGGCACAGGTCCAGGCACCCTAGATTTTTCCTTTATTTATTATTTTCATTATTTTCGCTTAAAGAGCAGATACCTATTCCTTGCATTCGTAATTCGGTTTGAAAGAGATTTACTGTTTAATTAGCATGGATATTTCCTATGTGAGGCCTGGCATTTTAATTTATTTGTCTGTTTTTTCTGTAAATATTGGAGTTATTAATGTGTAGCCTTTACTGATGGCAATTAAAAATGCATCTGCTAATGTTCTTCGGTATACCTCTATACCATACACCTATGGTCTAACTAAGATGTTATATCTAGAAGCATACCTGATACCACACGTATTGACGTACATTATGAATGGTTGGATGTTAATAATGAACTGCTTTTGTTCAGTCTTCCCACTTTCTTGAAATATGCCATTTGTATCTCCTTTCCTTCAATTCTTTGTTCATGCCTCTCCCGTTTACTTATTCAAGACATTCCTAGTTCCATAGTCAGTAAACAAGTTTTGTATTGTTACCAGAGTGAGGATGTTAGATCATAGAATCCATGTCACTTCCTATATATTATAGAAATGGGGTTGAAAGTTAGTGGCAAATCGCTTTAGATCCCCAGGGCTCAATTCGCAAGGATGTTATACCCCATACAACTTCATGGTAGGTTGTTAAGGTGGCTGCACCCTGCAGGTACCATACAGGTCTGAATAGACAAAATTATTGACTATCATGTGTGGTGCACTTACCTCTTCTCGAGGTATGTTTATTTAACCACTTGCTTTTAGTTGTAGGGTTGGGCCTATGTCACTTCTTTAATAGCCTTGCCAATCAAATTTAAAGGCAGTTGTTGTTACCAATTTTACCCAGGATATCCAGATCTAAAGCCAGATTAAACAAAGATACATACAGATAGACAGAAGAAGAAGATAAAGAAGAACAGAGTATTGATTAATAATGCATAAATCTTTTAAAGATTTAACTTGGATCTAACCAATCGATCGATACAGCTCTAAGACAGTATCCTGTTTTACACTTAGAGATTCACTGTAAGATCTTATCAGAGTTTAGATCTTAG
Source organism: Berberis vulgaris (assembly GCA_963556465.1). Classification (NCBI taxonomy): domain Eukaryota; kingdom Viridiplantae; phylum Streptophyta; class Magnoliopsida; order Ranunculales; family Berberidaceae; genus Berberis; species Berberis vulgaris. Next base: position 9,784,430 of record OY747137.1, read on the forward strand.
TTAAGTTTTAACAAAAACAAATAGATAGAAATATGCTTATATATTGAAAATAAAAGAAAAGATTACAGAGGAGACTTACTAGTGAAGGATGTACAAGAGAAGGATGAGGATGAAAGGATTACACTATTAGGACTAAGGGATACAAACAGGAGATGGGGTTCTAGTGCGTCTGAGTCTTACTCGAAGACTTGGCTCTTATTTATATAGGATACAAGATAAGAAGAGAGAAGGGATAAGCCTTCTCGAAACTTGAGTGGGGGATGAGCTGGATGCTTATCCTTTTGCTTGAGTGGAGGAGAACTGTGAAAGATGCTTTTACTGTTCACCTTTTGACTGTCGACAGATACTGTTGAAGATGCTTCGACTGTAGCTGCATGCTTTGGAACTGTAGCTTCACATAGATGCTTTTGAAAAAAGAAGATGTTGTCGGGTTGTTGGCCGAAAGCAATTTTGTTTGAACATAGAGCTGGCAGATTCTGCCTTTGATAATGGATGTGGACCCATTAAAGATCTCGAGGATCGAAGATGTTGAAACAATCATCTTCATTGAGATCAACTGCTGGATCGTCTTCTTCATCTGCTTCGTCTGAACAGATCTGGGACAGAGTTTCCATAAGTTGAGCTTTTGTTGGTTTGGCGAGGATATGCTTCAGAATCTGTTGTTTCAGAAGCTTTGCACTGGATGATGAATCTGGCGAGGGGCCAACTTGTAATTGTAGCTGTGGTGTAGAAGACACCTCTTTTTTGGAGAAGAAGACAAGAACACCTTCTTTAGTTACTTTGGAATGGTCAAAACGTTGCCACCATTTAACTTTGGAGCGGCGACATGCATAACCATTGAGGTTTGGTTTTTGAAAGGGTTAGCGAGAAATCAAGTTGGGAACAGACGTAGTCCCAACACATATGATGTGTTTTTTCAGTTAGGCTATGTTTGTTTGTTGGGGCGCGTCAAGTGCTTAGTTCAGAATAGCACTGAACTGATAATTCAGTTTAAGATTCCGTCTTTAGCTTTCATTTGAAGCTTATTATTTCAGTTTGTATGCGATAAAAAAATTTGTATGCGATAAAAGAATTTGTATGCGATGAAGTTTGGATGGTTTTATAAATTTGTGTCGCCAATATTCCTTCTTTGTTGCATTGTTTTTCTGAATTTTTTTCTAAATGTAGGAATGACATTCAAAGCATATGTTGTGTATCGTGGTCGTAAATCCGGAGTATACCTGAACTGGCCAGGATGTTCATCTGTGGTATCAGGGTATCGTGGTGCTCTCTATAAGGGGTTTATGTCAGCGCTGAAGAATCATATGAGTTGTGGGTTTGCTCAAAAGCGGTGAAAAAATATTCGGAGGAATTCAACAACGATGAAGATGTCAAAGTTAACGATCGTGTTTTTGACGATCAAGCCGGTCCAGTCAATGATCAAAGAAATGACACCCAATGGAACAACGATCCTTGTGCTTTTACGTGGGTGTTAATCAACACTTTGATAATAGTAATTATTATCTTAGTTGTACTATTTATTCTTAAGCTCTTGGATGAATGATGTAATGATGTGTAATGTAATATGTACATAAATATGTATTATGTATATCAAACATTCCAAGACTCCAAGACTAGCATGAAAACCCTAGTGGTGTAAAGGTTTTGTTCAGATTCCAACTAGTTTAAATGTTAGATAGAAGCACTTTGAATCACACTCATGCTTCTAACAAATGCAACTATGTGATCTGTGTTGGCTGGCAGTTGCAGGGGTCGAGTTGTGACTCTGCAACTCTGGTAGTGACTCTGCAAGTGCAAGGTCGAGTTGTGACTCTGCAAGTGACTCTGTTAGATAGAAACACTTTTTTTTGTGCCAGGCAAGGTCGAGAACAAAATCGTAAGAAATTAAGCTTGGCATTAACGTAAGTTAATTACAGATGGAAGTTACATTACACCAGCATCTTGGATTACACCAACAATATCAAAAGTTGTCAGATGTGCAAAATTCTCTTTGTGAATTGCAATTTGGAATTTGCATCAGTATCTTATACAGAAACCCTTTCCACAATGGTATCACTGTTTCTTATACAATTATGCACCCACTGGGTATGTAAACAACAGATTCAATGCTACAGAATAGCCTAAATTTCACATGGTTGTAGATGTAGAAATTCAACACAATCCGATAATTTGATCTTTGGTTACATCTGTACACGAGAATAAGATGCTATGAACTCATCTGGTTACATCTGCGCACGAGAATAAGATGCTATGAACTCATCTGGCAATGCGGGCTTCTGCTACATTTTTCAATCCAGTTGGGCTCTTGGTAGCTTCTTCAGGTTCATTTTGGTATTGTCAGTTCCTCTTCAACATCACTTAAATGGGGGTGAGGAGAACACCCATATCTTCTCTTGTGGTGCCTTGGCCATAGAAAAAAATTTACATTTTTTTAAGACACTTTCAATTAGAACAAAATCCAGACTTTCAATTGTTGGGGAATTTCTTCAAACAATATAAGTGCACAAATAGAACAACTGGAATGAAATGTTGAAGATGAGAGCAATCACCACTCACCAGTTCCAGATTCCGACCTTTCGGATCGTCAATAAGAACAAAGACCAAAGCTTTGTGAGGACGAGATTTGAGTTTGTGAGGACAAGATCTGAGTTGGTTGGAGGACGAGATCTGAGTTTTGGAGCATCTGAGTTGTTGTTCTTGTTATCAACAATGAAGGCGAGATCTGTGGAGCATTTGAGTTCTTGTTCTAGACTGAGCATCTGAGAGGAGCATCTGAGTTTTGGAGCCAAAATTTGGAGTGCACGTGCCCAAGACCCTCCCAGGCGCACGTGCTCAGGAGGGTCCAGGCAGTAACCTAGGCGTGAAACCCAGGCTGGATAGAATTATTGATTTTTTTGTAGGTGTGACTCAAGTGAATTTTTTTTTTCCAGTGCATCAACTAAACTTGAAGAATTTAAATCATGGAAACAATAAGGGAAAGCATTAAGATGCTTTAATTCAATTTTTCTCCACTTGTGTTAACCCTATTCCGGTCATAAAAATATTGCAACCACAAGCACCATTGACTACATTAGACTCTTTGCAAGTCAAATATGCAATCTATACTACAATTCAGAATAGTGTTTTATTATTCATTGCTGACTGGGACAAAGTCAAATCAAAAGAATTAGAGATTAAAGATGGTTAAGATTACAAGTTGAAAAATGTATTGAATTTTAGGGTTGAGATTCATTTCCCATGATGACATATTTATAAATATAAAACATGTAGAAGAACAAACATAATGAAAAACTTTTGAAAAAAGTTGGTGGAATGTACATGTGGCAAAGAGAGAAAATATTGTGTTTTGCTTTTAGCAATATGAAAATTATCATAACTATCTACATCGTTATCGGATTTTGGTAAAGTTAATATCGTTGAAATGCATTTTTTAAGATTTTTCCAACAAAATCAATTATCAACACGAGCGCTAAAATTTTAAAAATATATATATATATATATATTCTATAATTAAAAAATATATAAAGTATTTCACGTTTTTAATATTTTTCAAAGCAATGAGACAGACCGATTATACAAAAAAAAAGAGTCAGGCATCTTAATGCACATTTAAACAAAAACTCTAAACTTTATATTTTGGTGAATTCAATGATTAGGGGAGAACTCATTTTTGGCATGTAAATTTTTTTCCCAACTGATTCAAATTTGACCGAGTCTAATTCTAAAATTTATAATATATATTTTTACCTTAAAATAAGCTTACATTTCAATAATGATTCAGAGCCAAACTGAGGATAGTGAAAGAGGTGTTTAATACAAAATATTTAGCAAAAATAAAATTATATGAAGTGCCAACGACACGGGGCATACTCTAGTCTATCTACAAGATGGCTCATCATTCCCTTTCGTTAATGCACAAACATATATAATTGAAAGAAATTATATTCATGTGTCCATAGCTTTGTTAAATAAGAACCACTTTATTTGACTTCGTGAGGAACATAATATTTTAGGGCAGGATTCATGAATTTTGATCCTCTCTCAATGATAAAACATACATCCAATTTAAAAATTATTATTGGTGACCATTCTCTAATTTTGAACAAAAAGAGGACTATAATCTAATTTTCATTTATTATTGGTGATTAAAGTCTAATTAACCCAAACGAAAATAACCAAAAATTTTATAATGACTGTAAATCATATATTAAAAAAAAAGACACATTCATCCCTCCCAAGCTGGGCCTAAGACTAAAGTGTACATCAAACCAAGGAATGTGATTTCGCAAAATCATGCAAAATTTTAACGATAATTTCATTTTTTTGAAGTTACGAAAAGAAAAATGGCAAAAAAATAAATACATTTTTTCGAGGGTGTTTTTTCGAAAATTTTTGAGGTTTTTTCATAAAATTCGTAAAATTCAAATTTCCGTGAAAAATACATAAACCAACTACCAAAAATTACATTTTTCTTTTGAAAATTTTCGGAGTTTTTTTTCATAAATTTTGAGGTTTTTTTTTTTCTAATTATCATTTTTCTAATTATTTATTGATTTTTTACACCACCCCCTAATTTTCTAATTATCATTTCTTCTACTTATATATTGATTTTTAAAATCACTCACTGATTTTCTAATTATATATTGATTTCATGTTTGTTTTATTTCTTGGTATTTAGACTTCTTTTAATGTGTTTAATAGACTTATTTAATTGTATATGAATTTTTCACATATTTCATATACCATCGAAATTCATTATATATATATTTCCAGTGACGGAGCCAGGATTTTTGTTGAAGGGGGGGCGAAGTGATGAGTATAGTTAATTAATGATAATATAATAATTAATTACCTTAACAAAAAAAAATAATTCGAACAATACATAAATAACTATTCAAAACACCAATTGCTAAACAAAACTCAGTCTAACCTATAGGGAAGACAGTGAGTCAAACAAGCTACTTTATAGAAGCACAAAAGATAAATATATGGAAGAAAATTAAATTAGTATATAAAGTTAAGCAACAATTCTAGGGAGCCATATTTGGTGGCCACTTTTGGGTCATTTTGGGATTTTTTTTAATATTTTTACTCATTTTATGAATGGTGTTTATGGTTGTGTTTTAAAGAGAATGATAAAAAGTGTAAAAAAAAAAAAAAAAAAAAAAATCAAAACTGACCCAAAAATGGCCACCAAACATGGTTCCCTAGACCTACTCAAAGTTAAGTAGCAAAAAATAATTTCAAATGTAAAATTAGATGTGGACAAAAAAAAAGGATTATTTGCGATTTTTCACCTATCATAAATAGATATTAGAGGTTACCCCATCATTAATCACTATTGCAATCTCTCCCAGGACTAGTAGTCAATGTGCATTGATTTTCAAAAGGCTCATGCCTTTCAAACAATAACCCACAGAAGAACCTCGAGATACAAATATGTATCTTGAGGAAAAATTAATGGATCAAAATTTTCATTTATCTCCAGAAAAATCCTATGAATAAAAGACAAAACTAGACCTCGAAAAAATACATTTTTCAAAACATTCTTCTTTCTCAAAGCAGGAAAGAAAGGTTGGAGTTGTTCATGGTGATGGTGGGAAAAATAACTAAATCAAACAAAAAGGAAGGGGGAGGAAGATAGTAGGAGGCGTGGCGGTTGCTAGTGTCGCAGTAATCAGAGTGAGGGAGCAGAAGAGGGGAAACGGGTAGAGCGAGGAGGGAGAACGAATAGAGGAAGAGGTGGGGTGGGACGGACTAGTCGGCATTGCATGGGCGACCATAACATTAAAAAAAAAAATTAAAAAAGTCAGTGGGGGCACTTGCCCCCACTTGCCCCCTAGTGGCTCCGTCCCTGTATATTTCATGTATTCTTAAAATTTTTACGTTATTTATTTACACACAAAAATATTTCTTAAAATCAGGAGACCGAAATTAACAAGAAAAACAAAATCACAATCCTTGCATCCAAACACATGCCAAGTAAACATTGAGATGAAAGTAAGCATCTCGAGGCCAAAGAAAAAAAATTAAAAGCCCTTATTCTCTGATGCTCACACCCATTTCGGCCACCACAAGCAGCGCAATCCACCATTACTGTTTACTACGCCAACCACCAGTCAACCACCTCCTTCCAAATTCAATTCGCCAAACTAGCCACCCTCCCCCTCCTCCCTCCCCCTCCTCCTTCTATCCTCTTGTTCATGAAGTTCAATGAACCACCACCATTGGAACCCACCATCAGATCCAACGATTTCACGAAAGTCTCCAGGTCAGAACTATTCATTTTCTCATGGATGTTTATACCACATATATCCATATTTTCCTCTCCATTTTTACGAGATATTTAGAATACTTGAAGGGTTGCAAACCATTTAATGATTTTGAGTTTTATTCCGTTTTTGAGTTCAAGTTTCCCTTTTTTGTGATTTCTCACCATCCCATTTCGTGATTTCTAGTAATTTTGAGATTTCTTGCCACCCCATTTGATTATTTTGCTTGTTTGTTCTATTTCTGACTTATTAAAGCTTCGTTTTTTTTTCTTTTCCAGATCTGATTGAGAGATGAGGTTTGATCATCTTCAGATTTTGTGTGTTTGTAGATGCAGACTGAGGTATGAAAATGGAGAAAGGGGGAAGGAGGTCGGTGGTTGTGTCGGTGGGTTTGATGAATGATGTGACCAAAGGGACTGATCGCGATGGATACGGTGCGGAGTTTTGTAATATGGGATAGGTCATTTTTGGAATTTCAAAATAACAGTTGGAATTACAGTTATGGATAGAGATAATCATTAAAAATCCCAGAAGTGTCTTATCTCATTCTTAGATAGAGATGATCATTAAAAATCCCCAAAGTGTCTCTGTGTCTTAGGAGTGGGCACGGGATGAGATGAACTTCATTTCTATTCTATCTTGTTTGTTCAGAATTGAGACGTGATATACTTCATTTTGATCTTATCCCATTTCAAATGAGTTCAGGACGAGATGATCATGTATAAATAGTCATTCAATGAAGAATAATAAAAAATTTCATCTTATTTTGCACACATACAAATAATGCCTAATTTATGTACATATAACTTTTATCATGACAATATTAAATGTCATATAAAATTTATAGTCGAATGTATTTACAATTTTTTATGTTAAACATCCTCTAAGCGATGCAAGAATAATTGTCTTATAACCAATATAAAATGTGAAAAAACATAAATTTTCATGTGTTCTATTTGATTTAAAATATTAAAACTAAACTTTTTATCTAAACAAAAAGTATCAAATTAAACAAGCAAATTTTCAAACAATAGATGTTTTAATTTAATTTCAACACATTCTAAAATTTATTTTAGAAGAGTAGTTTAATTAAAATTAATAATAATAACTATTAAATAAATAAGATTCGGACCGGATGGAATGGGCGGGATTGAAAATCTTCATCCTGACCCCATCCCACTGTAGATTGGGATGAGACTGGATCGGGATGAGTTTGATCAATTTCAAAAGGGCCCAAAAAAATTGGGAAGGGATGTCCATGTTAGAATAGCGTTATATAAATGAGATATATTTTCATTAATTACAAATTTATATTACATTATATAGACAAGACCGATTTCTGTTAATTACAAACTAAAACTTAAATTTTGAAGAGAGAAAATGATGCAATCATTTTTCCCTCCCAGCTCTGACCTGTTATCGCTAACTTGCTTGACATGCACAAGTAGCACACGTGAGCCATAGATTACCGTGGGGTGGTCGATGACACTCTGATGCTAAAGTCAGACAAATATCTGAGGAATGTGTAATGTTGTAACAGGGAATTTATAGTGTACCTTAGCTTACCAACCCCATGTCTTATATATAGTGCAATAAGTCCTAGGTTAACCAAGCCATCGTAGGCGTAGATTAGGGAGTAGATCTTTCGTGGAAATCCCTCTCTAATTAGGGGTCGTGCTGTAGGAGGAAGTTTCATGTTAGCTCCATGCTCCTAGATACGCGGAAGATAGTTCCCACACTACAAGAAAAATGTTGATTCATAGCGTTTCAAAAACGCTATGGTAGGATACCATAGCGTTTTAGTAAACGCTATGACAGCCGACGCTATAATAGACCCAGGGGCTATTATAGCGGTTTTAAAACGCTATGGTAAGTTTGGCTTTTATAGCGGTTTAAAAACGCTATGGTAGAGGATACTATAGCAGTTTAAAAACGCTATGGAAATCTACCATAGCGGTAGTTTAAGTGTACATAGCAAATTTTTTTTTTTTTTTTTTTTTTAAACTATCAAATGACTTTTTATTATATCTCATAAGTTTTATGTCTAGAAAATAAAAATTTTAATGTGCCAAAGTTAAACATTTCCATGAATTAATGTAATTAATTAATAAACTGTATTACATCAAGTCAGGACTCTGTGTTTAAAAAATACAGTTTCATTTCTGCCAATGGACAACCGCTCAAACAATGTCCCAGTATGAGATCTATGAGACAGCTGATCACAGCTTAACTGACCACAGTTTCATTTCTGGACAGCTGCAGTTAAATCAACCCCACTGCTTCCTCGGTTTGTAACCATCCGCACGGTAATTCCAGCTGATCTACAGACTGCAACGGATTCCTTGACGCCCGGACGAAGAGGATCCTTGATACCCACATGGAGCTGTTTTAAGAGATGAACATGATGTAGTCATAACAGCATGTGCAGGATCATCGCCTGGACACTCTGTAATTATGCACGAACTGCATGGTATCGAAACTGCCCTTAATCTGATGGAAAAACACTGTATTAATAAGGCTATTTTTAGCACTGACTCAGCATATGCCCTGTCCATTCTCACAAAGAATGAAGCTACTCCATAGGAGGCTATTGCTTTTGCAATATATTTGACATTGCAAAGTAATATGACATGTACATAAACATAGATACCAAGGGAGAGAAAAAAAGAGGGAGTAACTAATCTACATTAATGCCGTACCAGAACATAAAAGAAGAGAACACCAATGCAGCATTGATCATCCAATGTTTTAGTCTCTCAGAGTGACCCTGGAATTGAGCAAAAACAATAATCAAAAGACATCTATCAGCTTTTCTACCACATTTTGTTCTTGTGTATACTCGATAAAAATAAGAACGTAATTGCACGGACGTGTATGCCCAACTTTACGTTACTAATAATGTTAAGTACCTAACAAATGCCCATGACATTAATCAATCTAATGCAAAGGAATAAAGCTTAAATCTCATATTAGCACCTGAGCACCAATCAAAAGATTATCTGGCTTTATGTCTCTGTGTATGACATGTTTTCCATGGCAATATATCAGTGCTCTAGCCAGAGATGAAATATACTATTCTATCCATTTCATATATAACAAACAATGTCATCAACAGCTAGATAACAACACAAAAACAAAGTAGAAACCGATGCACTGAAAACTCACAGTGACAACGCGTTTTTCGCTGAAGAATTTGCATTTCTACAGTTCCTTGTAAAGCTCCCCCTTCGCTATGTACTCTAATATCAAATAAACCTGAGTCTGGATTAACAAAATGTAAACAAAGAACTCTAAATCACCATCTTTCACTGACTTTCTGCAATAGATGAAATGTAATGGCTTATTCACAAAAAGTATTGGGGAATGGAATCCAAAACTGATCATAGAAGTTACCACAGAGTTGGAGAATGTTGGGATGCCTGAGATGGCTTTGTATCTCCACCTCCATGCGAAACTGATGCTCAACTTGAGATTTCTTGAGCTGAGACTTGAGCAACACTTTGAGTGCCACTATATGGCTGCTTTGTTTAAAAGACCAAGCATTTAAGAGTTTAGTCCATGGCAAAGTACAAACTTGTAATTATAGCATAATCATTAGAGGCGCAACTTTGTCTCTGGAAGAAGATTCAAATTTGAATTTTGAAAAGAAATATTCAGTCTACAAAAACTCTGAGGTAGACTCAATTATCTACAAAGTACATACAAATGCTAATACTTCACAAATTTCAGCCATAACAATGAGATTTAATTTCACCATAAACAAGCCTAAAATCTAATTAAGCTTTAGTCGATGATATAGAAACCTATAACAACCGGTAATACTTCACCCACACCTTAACCATCGAAGAGACCATTTATTTCATTTAACAAAATCATTGAGAGTCGCCTTCTTTCCTTTTCTGCTTCCGTTGCTACTGGAACCTCTCCTGAGGTCTATGAAAATGAAATTTAACAACAGATAAACCATAATTTAGATAACAAGACAAGTCTAATCGAAAAAACTATAAATTTACACCATAGAGATACATTTCCCCAAATTTTTTGATAAAACCCTAGCTCCCCTTTCAAGATGTCTTCCAAAACCCTTAAATGAGTTACGAGAAAACCTAGATAGAAATAACCTTCTCCCCCTTCTTCATTGTTTTCACAGCTTTCCTTCAGCCATTATGGCCTGGAAGATTTAAGGGAACAGACAGTAAGAAAATTATTGATTCTAGAAACTAAACAAAGCATTTAAGGCATAACTTAGATTTATTGATGGCAAATAAATAAAGAGAACTACAACCCACCCACCACTAAGAACAACACAATATTTCTTATCATACATGGGTCATAAAATGGATAAACAAACGCATGCAAATCTAATCAGATTGTGGCAGCACAAGACGCTCGACAAATTCAATGTAGGAACGGGGAACAGATTCGGTGATACCATCAGCAAAAGAGAAAGTTGTTGAATCAGCAACTGTTGAACTTTGCTGCAGAAGGCCATCAGGACTCACTTTTCACAGCAGAAACAAAGTCATAAATTGTTAGCTTATTGATAGTAGAAGAGCAAATTGAACTATCACTTCTAAACAAAGAAGACAATAATTATGACGATCAGAATTGAATCTGTCCTGTGCAAAAGATGGTGTTTGTGTTTCAAATGGGTTTTATGAAGAGTAAATTGGAAACCATAAACTAGCAAGTTCTCCAAGGATAGCTTATTCCCAATGAAAGCCTACTTTCCTTTTGATTATAGATAATCATGATAGTTGCAAAACATTAACACATATACAAGTCATCTGACAAGACAATGATAAGAGTTTCTTTACTGGATAAATTTTCACTTTGCATTAAAAATTGAGAAAAATAAAATTCCCTATCTTTTGATTGCCAGGATTTAACATTTGAATTTATGGTTCTGTAGCAATACATTAATCAGATGAGCTACATCCAGTACATGATATTAATATAAGAATAAGAATGTATTCACTGAGTTTTGTATTACAGTATTGGGACCTTCCTCAACTAAGCAGAAAGACAAGTCTTAAATTCCATACTTAAGTGTATTTGAGCAAACAGTCGTGACACATTCAAAACGTGAAGAGATGGTGCAACCAATAACCACTACAGTACTTAGTCAACTGGCTTTTAATAAATACCCATACCAAGAAAGCATGTTCAATTACCAGACCATATCAACAACATAAAGGATATTATGATGTATATATCTTGGCAATAAGTATGCTTCCTATATTACCACAAAAACAAACTAAATGATTGAATGTTTCTTGCAAACTAATAAACACAAAATAAGAGTGTAAATGGAATTCAATAATTGGATAAGAGTTGTGTGAACCTTTTAGAACTCCTCCTTCTGAATTCAATTTGAATCCATTTTCTTCAATGAATTGATTGAGGCTTTTGATGTTTTTCTAATGAGATTTTAGCCGATGGGTAGATATGGTGACATCGTTCAATGCATAGCCATTAACTAGAGTCCACGCAGCATATTCACTTTCCCTGGGAACCCAAAAACCAAATAGTAAGATTCCCTGAAATTTAAAACTTTGTTGAGTGATTCTAGTTGTAGACAGGTGGAAAGCCTTAGTGATCTTGAGAATATGCAGCCTAGAAACAAAGTGTATGACATTGCATCCAATTTACCTGAGATGGAACAGAAGTACAGAAATATTTTCACGCCCAATCAGTGAAAAGTTGGGCAACAAGTAAGCCCTCGGTGTGAAAAAGCAAGTCAATGTGTATAAAGCAGAGTTTTGTATTGCTCCTATAGCCAATAAACACACTTATTCACAAAGCAGGGAAACTGAGACCTACCTAGCCAATTCTTTGAAGTCTGTAGATGAGGGTGTTTCCCAAGTCAAAAACCCCAGTGCACTAGCAAGAGCTGCATGCTTACTTCCACTTGCAGACATTTTAATGTATTTTCTAATAATTTCCTGCATTTCAGGAAAAAACGCCTACTTATTAGCATTTACATGTCAATCAGCCAAAATACAAAAGCACTAGGAAACAGCAACCAAAAATTCAATCAAATGGAAAGACAAGAGCAGAATAATTCACATTATCAACACTGAAACAAAGGGCATGGACAGGTACCATGTCTCGCTCTGCATCTTAATGTATGTAAAGAACCAAAGGCTATGAATGACTTCAACAAACAAAAGGGCACAACTGCATATATCCTTTAACATATAAGTATCATATGTGGTAATTAACCATGTTCACTTTCAAGTGTGCAAACTCACAAGGAATTGCAACAATTATGAGAAACCATTCAGTTAAGTCCTCTATCAGGCATTTTCAACGATGATATTCACGAGGCAGAGTGGGTGTGTGCACCGCTATAGAGCCTTTAGGACTTGCCAAACAAAATATATCTTATTATGGCCAAACACAACCATTCTGCCTGCCAATGGGGTACTAGCTCAGCTGGTAGTCTTGTGGCGGATGGTATCATAGTGATTTAAATGCAGAATGGGCAAATAATTCTCAATTACTCGCTTTTTGTGGAGATTACAATAGATGCTTTTGGACTATAATGAGGACTGGGTTTCTCCTCTTCATGCTTGTGAACTATATCTTTTGACACTCCAGTCCCTCTGTAATCAGCTGATTATGATCATATGCGTTGACATTAATAAGAAAGTGTCGGTGTAAGATACCTTGTATCAAGATACCAATGAGACTATATTAACACATGTACTGACAGAAAAATATTAGAAGATTGTCATATCCTTTTTTGAATGAGTAAGGTTTATGTTTTAATATGTCATTCATTTATTATGAGATGTTCATGAAAACTTAGATTTCTGGTCAAGTTTACACAACTTATTATCCACATTTGGACTTTCTAAATTGTAAGATCTCAAAAACCATGATATCACATCACCAACATGACATTTCAAAGTATGATGTCTTATGTTATGTATAATCGATTTCACTGTAAAGAGGAGAATGGCCAAAAGACAATATACAGTGATGGCAAAGTGCTAAGATATGAGGATGGAAGATCCTAGAACAAAAAAAATATTATTTACAAAAGCATTAGCCATGTTTCACAAACTAGCAACCAAAGAACACACCTGAACTCGAGGACTCGTCTCGTCTACAAGAAGCTCTGAAATAAAAACTCTGGGCAGAGGCCCATTTATGCCACTGCCATTATTAGCATTGACCAAGCTGGGAGGAGCAAACCACAACGCTTTTAACTTTTTTGCAGGTAACCTTAATTCCTCCCTGGGTGTATACCCAAAATCTATGAAAAAGTTTGCCAAGGAGGTAATTCCATAGCCATCAACCTATGAAGACACCGTGAAGAAAGTATCTATATATTAGAAAGCATGGAAAAAAAAATGCTACCAAATGGAATTTGAAACCTATAAAAGAATCGTGAACTTGTGAAGTTGGACAAGAATATTGATTCAACCACTGTGCTGGAAAAGACCTACTTTTTGTTAGAAGCAACAGTTATTTTTCAGGGAAGGAGGAAATGTACAAAGCAAAGGAAGTAATACCCCAAAAGTCCTGAATGCAAAATGATCATAACTAATTTGAGCGCCATCAGATGAGTGAACAAGATCCAAAATTGCCTTTGCAGTGGAGTTTCTACCCAAATAGACGTTCTCCATACTCGCCAGCACACTCCTAAAGAATGATTCAACACCCTGCAAACCTATAAGAAATTAACACTGGACGTGGTACTTTTTCAATGCTATAAAAATAGAAATACGACCTTCAAAGTAAACGAATTTGAAATACGGGATGAGATACAGAGAAAAGCATGTCTAGCAATTACAAAACTTGAACACCTCATTATTATTTGCTTCATAAATGGCGATACAATCAACAGATCATTTGCAATTGGCAATTTCATTAACTCGTCCATACAGCACACAACCAATTAGATGTAGCAAATCCCAAATCTTTGTCCCTACAACTTTCCAACTAGATTGGTATGAACCAGATAGTGAATACCAGTCTTAAAGCAACACAGCCAATTACTTTCGATAACTCTCGGACAATTTGCTGCATGTACATACTATTTGTGGTTCCTAAAAACTGAAGAACCCTTAATCAAATTACATAAACCCATTTGTCCAAATAGAACAAAAACCAAAACCCACATCTCAAAAACACAACTTAAACAGTGCAAATTAGAGAAAACCCAAATCAAACTTACCTCCATGGAATGTAGATACCCACATTTATCTGAAGCATAGTTCGTTCACATCTAGGGATCATCTAAATGTGCTTCTTCTTCCATATCCTTCACCAAAAACAGCTTATGATGTTGCTTCTTCTTCTTCGCCCAGTTTTGGGTTTTTGAACCTCAGAACCGCCCCAATTCGCAGCGGCAGCGACATTTGTAAGCTTCCCCAAGACAACCCTTTTCTTGTTCAGTTGATTATCCCCTCCGAGCATAGAACTCGTCACCCTCTTCGCTGCGGCATGAATGACCCTAACATAGTTCTCCTGCACACCCATGGCATTACTTAAACAGGGGAAGAGTGAACAGAGGAGAGGTGAAGCAGAGATAAGAGAGAGATTAGAAGAGAAGAAGAAGTGAAGAACCCACCTAAAGAAGAAGAAGTGCTCGATCCAGCCATCGTCGAGTGTGATGAAGGGGGAGAGGAGGAGGCTTATCGCTGAGTCGTGTTTTAAGTTTTTATTTTTATAGTTTTGAAGGGGGAGAGGTGGAAAGTTGGCGCTGAGTGACGCTATCTAAAATGTTTGGCGAGGCGCTAATGCGTTTTAAAATTCCGCCAACTTAAAAGATAGCTTTTTAAATTTCAAAACTTCAAATAGTATTTACATTTAACTTTTCATAGCACAAATGCAAAAAACGCTATTAACAAAGGTTATAAAAGAGTACTTTTGGTGTAGTGCCAATTCGAGAGCATTCCATCAAAGGGAGTTTCTGTGTGGAAGATACTCTGGTGTTTGCTTTTTAGTTGGAAGCAAAGAGCAGATGTGGTTGCTCGTTCGAAGCAGATCCTCGAGATACTTGCCAGAAAAGGGCTTACGGGTATCATTGAAATTAATATGAAGGATGTAATAAACGTCATTCATATCCATATAAAAAGAAATGCTTGTTTCATCAATAGTATAATCTCTAAACATGACAATACCATCGATGTCGTTGAAACTCGGGTACTGAAAACTTTAAATTTTCTTGAATTGTTTTCAGGAAAGCAGTGAATTTGTCAAATTTTATATTGATCATGCTAGTGTCATAATCTCTTATGGTAACCTTCTTATGACGCAGTTAATGCTCCATGATTGAAAACAACAAATTTAACTCATAACAATTCAAATTAAACAACAAATGGAGTGGTGTTTTCGAATGTGAATTATTTCTTCTTTTAAAGAGGTTTTTAAAACACATATGATGATTTCAGTTTTCATATGAATTTCGTGAGTCCTAATTTTACACGACTTTAGCCTCTCATCATTTTGATATATTAGTGTTTTTATTGAAATTTTAATATTCTCACTCATGCAAAACAAAATATCTGCCAAGGAATATTGTAGTACATTTATAATGTGGTCTTATAGGTTTTCTCATACAACTCCACGTCTCTGTTTCATTAATATGAAAAAAATCTCATAACTACTTATCAAATATCAATTATCAATCATCAACTTACAATATGAAAAAAAAATTCACAGTATTAGGGGTCCCACAAATTTTAGAGCAACTAATTACCAGTTTTTTTTTTTCACTTTCCTTTCCTTTATTTCAATATTATTTTTGGGAGTTTGCAAGATAGTATTGTCGAACTTGATTTATCAATATAAACAAATCACAAAATGTTGATAGATTTATTATAAAATTATGATAATAATCTATTACAAAATATATTGCTCATGTAGCATGAATATACGCTATACAAAAATAACTCATCCATCATGCAAAATAGGCGTGGATTTGATAAAACTACACAAATTAAATAGTAGCGACAAATTTCATGTTCAAACTACACAAATTAAATAGTAGCGACAGTTATATTCTCTCTAGTATAGTCTAGTCTCAGTTTGTAACATAGGAAGGAAATTCACATTTATAAGTCTTGGGTAAAATCATGGAAATTGAGTAAATGGTCAGGATTTCGCCAATAATGTTTGGGTTATACAACATAAGATTGTTTTTTGCTATATCACAAGCCACCATAGGTTTTATGAAGATATGCTACCAAGATGCATCATCGAAAAGGGGAAGGTTATATTGAAAGATCCAGTGTCGGAATTAGTATCTTATAACACTAAAAATAAGTTGGAAAAACCCCTATATGATGAACATAAACAAAACGCTTATTATACAACCACTCATATTTCATGTTTGATATCTTTGGTCATGTGATATTATACAATCACTCATAATTTGCATCAAATTTTATTATTTATTATCTCAACTGGTTAAATTATTTTATCGTGTGTTTTCAACACCGCGCAACAGTGATGTCTACGGCTTGGAAATGATATAAAAACTAGAAAAGACGTTATTCGATTCATCTTTATAATCATATTCTGCTAACAAATGTCTAAAAAACTATATTGTCATGCTAGAAGAGTGTTATATAAATAATATTTGTTTTTCATTAATTGCAAACTAACTATTACATTATATAGATAAGACTGATGATTTTCTGTTAGTTGCAAATTAAAACTTACATTTTGAAGAAAAAAAAGACATTACTCAAAAAAATATTAGCTAAATAACTGCTTAAGCATTGTTAGCACAAACAAGTTATTCATGATCCATTGGTAGTAGAGCCAGACCGTTTTCTATTTCTTAATTTTCATGTATTTGAGAAAATCAGTGTCATTGAAATTAATATGAAGGATGTAATCAACGTCATTCATATCCATATAAAAAGAAATGCTTGTTTTATCAATAGTATAATCTCTAAACACGACAATACCATCGATGTCGTTGAAACTCGGTTACCGAAAACTTTAAATTTTCTTGAATTGTTTTCAGGAAAGCAGTGAATTTGTCAAATTTTATATTGATCGTGCTAGTGTCATAATCTTTAATGGTAACCTTCTTATGACGCAGTTAATGCTCCATGATTGAAAACAACAAATTTAACTCATAACAATTCAAATTAAACAACAAATGGAGTGGTGTTTTCGAATGTGAATTATTTCTTCTTTTAAAGAGGTTTTTAAAACACATATGATGATTTTAGTTTTCATATGAATTTCGTGAGTCCTAATTTTACACGACTTTAGCCTCTCATCATTTTGATATATTAGTGTTTTTATTGAAATTTTAATATTCTCACTCATGCAAAACAAAATATCTGCCAAGGAATATTGTAGTACATTTATAATGTGGTCTTATAGGTTTTCTCATACAACTCCACGTCTCTGTTTCATTAATATGAAAAAAATCTCATAACTACTTATCAAATATCAATTATCAATCATCAACTTACAATATGAAAAAAAAATTCACAGTATTAGGGGTCCCACAAATTTTAGAGCAACTAATTACCAGTTTTTTTTTTCCCTTTCCTTTCCTTTATTTCAATATTATTTTTGGGAGTTTGCAAGATAGTATTGTCGAACTTGATTTATCAATATAAACAAATCACAAAATGTTGATAGATTTATTATAAAATTATGATAATAATCTATTACAAAATATATTGCTCATGTAGCATGAATATACGCTATACAAAAATAACTCATCCATCATGCAAAATAGGCGTGGATTTGATAAAACTACACAAATTAAATAGTAGAGACAAATTTCATGTTCAAACTACACAAATTAAATAGTAGCGACAGTTATATTCTCTCTAGTATAGTCTAGTCTCAGTTTGTAACATAGGAAGGAAATTCACATTTATAAGTCTTGGGTAAAATCATGGAAATTGAGTAAATGGTCAGGATTTCGCCAATAATGTTTGGGTTATACAACATAAGATTGTTTTTTGCTATATCACAAGCCACCATAGGTTTTATGAAGATATGCTACCAAGATGCATCATCGAAAAGGGGAAGGTTATATTGAAAGATCCAGTGTCGGAATTAGTATCTTATTACACTAAAAATAAGTTGGAAAAACCCCTATATGATGAACATAAACAAAGCGCTTATTATACAACCACTCATATTTCATGTTTGATATCTTTGGTCATGTGATATTATACAATCACTCATAATTTGCATCAAATTTTATTATTTATTATCTCAACTGGTTAAATTATTTTATCGTGTGTTTTCAACACCGCGCAACAGTGATGTCTACGGCTTGGAAATGATATAAAAACTAGAAAAGACGTTATTCGATTCATCTTTATAATCATATTCTGCTAACAAATGTCTAAAAAACTATATTGTCATGCTAGAAGAGTGTTATATAAATAATATTTGTTTTTCATTAATTGCAAACTAACTATTACATTATATAGATAAGACTGATGATTTTCTGTTAGTTGCAAATTAAAACTTACATTTTGAAGAAAAAAAAGACATTACTCAAAAAAATATTAGCTAAATAACTGCTTAAGCATTGTTAGCACAAACAAGTTATTCATGATCCATTGGTAGTAGAGCCAGACCGTTTTCTATTTCTTAATTTTCATGTATTTGAGAAAATCAGTGTCATTGAAATTAATATGAAGGATGTAATCAACGTCATTCATATCCATATAAAAAGAAATGCTTGTTTTATCAATAGTATAATCTCTAAACACGACAATACCATCGATGTCGTTGAAACTCGGTTACCGAAAACTTTAAATTTTCTTGAATTGTTTTCAGGAAAGCAGTGAATTTGTCAAATTTTATATTGATCGTGCTAGTGTCATAATCTTTTATGGTAACCTTCTTATGACGCAGTTAATGCTCCATGATTGAAAACAACAAATTTAACTCATAACAATTCAAATTAAACAACAAATGGAGTGGTGTTTTCGAATGTGAATTATTTCTTCTTTTAAAGAGGTTTTTAAAACACATATGATGATTTTAGTTTTCATATGAATTTCGTGAGTCCTAATTTTACACGACTTTAGCCTCTCATCATTTTGATATATTAGTGTTTTTATTGAAATTTTAATATTCTCACTCATGCAAAACAAAATATCTGCCAAGGAATATTGTAGTACATTTATAATGTGGTCTTATAGGTTTTCTCATACAACTCCACGTCTCTGTTTCATTAATATGAAAAAAATCTCATAACTACTTATCAAATATCAATTATCAATCATCAACTTACAATATGAAAAAAAAATTCACAGTATTAGGGGTCCCACAAATTTTAGAGCAACTAATTACCAGTTTTTTTTTTTCCCTTTCCTTTCCTTTATTTCAATATTATTTTTGGGAGTTTGCAAGATAGTATTGTCGAACTTGATTTATCAATATAAACAAATCACAAAATGTTGATAGATTTATTATAAAATTATGATAATAATCTATTACAAAATATATTGCTCATGTAGCATGAATATACGCTATACAAAAATAACTCATCCATCATGCAAAATAGGCGTGGATTTGATAAAACTACACAAATTCAATAGTAGAGACAAATTTCATGTTCAAACTACACAAATTAAATAGTAGCGACAGTTATATTCTCTCTAGTATAGTCTAGTCTCAGTTTGTAACATAGGAAGGAAATTCACATTTATAAGTCTTGGGTAAAATCATGGAAATTGAGTAAATGGTCAGGATTTCGCCAATAATGTTTGGGTTATACAACATAAGATTGTTTTTTGCTATATCACAAGCCACCATAGGTTTTATGAAGATATGCTACCAAGATGCATCATCGAAAAGGGGAAGGTTATATTGAAAGATCCAGTGTCGGAATTAGTATCTTATAACACTAAAAATAAGTTGGAAAAACCCCTATATGATGAACATAAACAAAACGCTTATTATACAACCACTCATATTTCATGTTTGATATCTTTGGTCATGTGATATTATACAATCACTCATAATTTGCATCAAATTTTATTATTTATTATCTCAACTGGTTAAATTACTTTATCGTGTGTTTTCAACACCGCGCAACAGTGATGTCTACGGCTTGGAAATGATATAAAAACTAGAAAAGACGTTATTCGATTCATCTTTATAATCATATTCTGCTAACAAATGTCTAAAAAACTATATTGTCATGCTAGAAGAGTGTTATATAAATAATATTTGTTTTTCATTAATTGCAAACTAACTATTACATTATATAGATAAGACTGATGATTTTCTGTTAGTTGCAAATTAAAACTTACATTTTGAAGAAAAAAAAGACATTACTCAAAAAAATATTAGCTAAATAACTGCTTAAGCATTGTTAGCACAAACAAGTTATTCATGATCCATTGGTAGTAGAGCCAGACCGTTTTCTATTTCTTAATTTTCATGTATTTGAGAAAATCAGTGTCATTGAAATTAATATGAAGGATGTAATCAACGTCATTCATATCCATATAAAAAGAAATGCTTGTTTTATCAATAGTATAATCTCTAAACACGACAATACCATCGATGTCGTTGAAACTCGGTTACCGAAAACTTTAAATTTTCTTGAATTGTTTTCAGGAAAGCAGTGAATTTGTCAAATTTTATATTGATCGTGCTAGTGTCATAATCTTTTATGGTAACCTTCTTATGACGCAGTTAATGCTCCATGATTGAAAACAACAAATTTAACTCATAACAATTCAAATTACACAACAAATGGAGTGGTGTTTTCGAATGTGAATTATTTCTTCTTTTAAAGAGGTTTTTAAAACACATATGATGATTTCAGTTTTCATATGAATTTCGTGAGTCCTAATTTTACACGACTTTAGCCTCTCATCATTTTGATATATTAGTGTTTTTATTGAAATTTTAATATTCTCACTCATGCAAAACAAAATATCTGCCAAGGAATATTGTAGTACATTTATAATGTGGTCTTATAGGTTTTCTCATACAACTCCACGTCTCTGTTTCATTAATATGAAAAAAATCTCATAACTACTTATCAAATATCAATTATCAATCATCAACTTACAATATGAAAAAAAAATTCACAGTATTAGGGGTCCCACAAATTTTAGAGCAACTAATTACCAGTTTTTTTTTTTCCCTTTCCTTTCCTTTATTTCAATATTATTTTTGGGAGTTTGCAAGATAGTATTGTCGAACTTGATTTATCAATATAAACAAATCACAAAATGTTGATAGATTTATTATAAAATTATGATAATAATCTATTACAAAATATATTGCTCATGTAGCATGAATATACGCTATACAAAAATAACTCATCCATCATGCAAAATAGGCGTGGATTTGATAAAACTACACAGATTTAATAGTAGAGACAAATTTCATGTTCAAACTACACAAATTAAATAGTAGCGACAGTTATATTCTCTCTAGTATAGTCTAGTCTCAGTTTGTAACATAGGAAGGAAATTCACATTTATAAGTCTTGGGTAAAATCATGGAAATTGAGTAAATGGTCAGGATTTCGCCAATAATGTTTGGGTTATACAACATAAGATTGTTTTTTGCTATATCACAAGCCACCATAGGTTTTATGAAGATATGCTACCAAGATGCATCATCGAAAAGGGGAAGGTTATATTGAAAGATCCAGTGTCGGAATTAGTATCTTATAACACTAAAAATAAGTTGGAAAAACCCCTATATGATGAACATAAACAAAGCGCTTATTATACAACCACTCATATTTCATGTTTGATATCTTTGGTCATGTGATATTATACAATCACTCATAATTTGCATCAAATTTTATTATTTATTATCTCAACTGGTTAAATTATTTTATCGTGTGTTTTCAACACCGCGCAACAGTGATGTCTACGGCTTGGAAATGATATAAAAACTAGAAAAGACGTTATTCGATTCATCTTTATAATCATATTCTGCTAACAAATGTCTAAAAAACTATATTGTCATGCTAGAAGAGTGTTATATAAATAATATTTGTTTTTCATTAATTGCAAACTAAATATTACATTATATAGATAAGACTGATGATTTTCTGTCAGTTGCAAATTAAAACTTACATTTTGAAGAAAAAAAAAGGATTACTCAAAAAAGTATTAGCTAAATAACTACTTAAGCATTGTTAGCACAAACAAGTTATTCATGATCCATTGGTAGTAGAGCCAGACCGTTTTCTATTTCTTAATTTTCATGTATTTGAGAAAATCAGTGTCATTGAAATTAATATGAAGGATGTAATCAACGTCATTCATATCCATATAAAAAGAAATGCTTGTTTTATCAATAGTATAATCTCTAAACACGACAATACCATCGATGTCGTTGAAACTCGGTTACAAAAAACTTTAAATTTTCTTGAATTGTTTTCAGGAAAGCAGTGAATTTGTCAAATTTTATATTGATCGTGCTAGTGTCATAATCTTCTATGGTAACCTTCTTCAGACGCAGTTAATGCTCCATGATTGAAAACAACAAATTTAACTCATAACAATTCAAATTAAACAACAAATGGAGTGGTGTTTTCGAATGCGAATTGTTTCTTCGTTTAAAGAGGTTTTTAAAACACATATGATGATTTCATTTTTCATATTAATTTCGTGAGTCCTAATTTTGCACGACTTTAGCCTCTCATCATTTTGATATAATAGTGTTTTTATTGAAATTTCAATATTCTCACTCATGCAAAACAAAATATCTACCAAAGAATATTGTAGTACATTTATAATGTGGTCTTATAGGTTTCCTCATACAACTCCACGTCTCTGTTTCTTTAATATGAAAAAAATCTCATAACTACTTAGCAATTCTCAACTCACAAACACACACACAGACAAACCCTCACAATATTGGGAATCCAACAAAATTTAGAGCAATTTATTATCAGCCTATCATTTTCTGTTTTTAACATTTTTTGGGGAGTTTTTAAGATGGTCGTGTTGAACTTGATTTATCAATACAACAAATTACAAAATTTTGATTGATTTATTATAAAATTATAATACTAACTTATTAAAATGAAAACTAATATTGCACATACAATATGGATACTTGCAATACAAAACTAACTTATTCATCATGCATATTAGGCATGCAAGAACAAATCTACACAAATGGCATGTTCAAATAACACAAATTAAGTAGCAACAATAGTTATTTTATCTCTATTATAATCTAGTCTCAGTTTGTTACATAGGAAGGAAATGCATGTTTTTGAGTTTATGGGTAAAATCGTGAAAACAGAGAAAGTGGTTAGGACTGCGCCAATAATGTTTCGATTAGACAACATAAGATTGTTTTTTACTACGTCAGAAGCCGCCACAAGTTTTATGTAAATATGCTACCAAAAAATTTAGCTCCTCGCCCCTATACACTACAAAAAAAAAGGCCTTTAGGGACGTAGTCAAAATTGTCGCTATAGACAACATTTCGTCGCCATAAATAATGGGCGACAAAATATTCGTCGCGCAAAGGTTGTCACCACAGCTCTGTCTCGCAAGCCTTTGCGCGACGAAAAATAATCTTCGTCGCTACAAATGCCTTTTTGCGCGACGACACCACAGCTCTGTCTCGCAAGTCTTTGCGCGACGAAAATAAGCTTCGTCGCTACAAATGCCTTTTTGCGCGACGACACCACAGCTCTGTCTCGCAAGTCTTTGCGCGACGCAACTAAATCTTCGTCGCTACAAAATCCTTTTTGCGCGACGACACTCTCGCAAATCTTTGCGCGACGAAAATAAATCTTCGTCGCTATGAAATCCTTTTGCGCGACGACACCAAAGATCGTTGCATAAGGGTGCGTCGCGTAATGTTGTTTTGCGCGACGCTAATTTCGTCGCAAGAAATAGAATTTTTCTTCGTGCAAAATATACTTACGCGACGATCCCTTTCGTCGCATTAAACTTTGTCGGCATAACTCAATCGTGACGATCCCTTTCGTCGTGTTAGACTTTGTCGGCTTAACTCAATGGTGACGAACCTTTCATCGCACAAGATATTCTTTACGCGACAACAATATTCATCACTCTAATGTTGTCACACAGGTTCCGTCGATCCAAACACGCTTGATCTATTCTTATGCGACGAAAATTTTTGTCGCTTAAAGTTCTGTTTAATAATTTTGAAATCTTTTAATTAAAATATTTATTTTAATTAAATTTGAAATATTTATTAATTGAATCGTCTCAAGCATAGAAAGGTTTTGCTAATTTATTTAAATACTATTAACTTTACAAATTAATAATGTAAAATCACAATGTATCCATTACAAATTAAAATTTTTAAACCGTACTGTATAGTTACAAATTAAAAAAACACATCAGTACATTTTTTAGGGATGTGGTGGCTGATGATGATTTGTCGACAGTAGCGGGAGGCTCGACAAATTAATCACCGACTGCTGGAGAGCCCCTAATAACATACTCCACCTAATTGCCTCAGATTTTGTTACTGGTGGTGGTGGAGGAAGACGTTCCCTTGTTGTAGGTGGATCAGACAGTGCTAGTGGTGTGGGGAGCAAAAGTGGGGCAGGAAGATGTTGCTTGGGGACATGTTGGCGAGGTGAGGCTTGTAGTTGAGATGGAGCTGAGGGTGTGGTCTTGATGTTACTAGGAGTTACGGGAGACTGAAGAGGCACCTCAGCTCGTATTTTCACTTCTTGTGGGTCAACAAAATCAGCAACCAGGAGTTTTCCTCCATTAGTAGGCCATTGTAGGTTGTATACAACATTCCTAGTCTTTGTAGCTTCTTCCACTGAAGAAAACTGCAAAAGATTTTATTTATGATAAGCAGATAGTAAACCCAAATGTAAACAAAAATAAAAATTGTATACTGAATTTCCAAATTGACTTTGTAAAATTGTGCTCAACTAAAATATAAATTGACAAATAAGAGAAGCAGCGAATTCAGCACCAAAAAAGTCAAATCAACAGTCAGACAAACCCTACGTTTTCATCTTGACGATTTACCGAGGTTTCCATTGACCTATCTATCACATTTTGGATAAACCAAAGCGGAAATTATGAACATAAAGGCAGTCTTGAGTTTTGATGACTCGTCGGTAATGAACTTCAAATTTTGGTTTGTTGAAAAAATATTAAAAGTCAGATTCCAAAATCTGATCAGCATCTCCTTGAGGCAGACTGGTGCCATGTCACAGTTCTTCATTCCTTCGGATGATATGGGCACAAGTTTGTATGAATGGGAGCTTGCCTTCCCGATTCGGTTGGACGACAGGCTTAAACCTGTTTGATTTGAATGACAGTGGACAGCTCCTACCTCAAACAAAACTCCATGTCTCCATCTTCTCCCCTAGAACTAACTTTCTCATCTGGTCAGTGGCTCATTAATAAGTACAGCCTTTGTGGTATGATCAACAAACAATCAACCACCTGTTCTTCTTGTGTCCTTTCTCTGAGGAGATGAAGTGCTTGTGATTACTGTTTAGGGGTAGATTTCCTACTAGGGATTTCTCTTATTCAGGGGGCCAACCATTGGAAAAATAGAACTGTATCTTCGAAGGAAAACTGGATTCAGTACCAGCTGATTGTTGCAAGTTTGCAGGTAATCCAGAAAGACAAAATCAAAAGTTTTTTAAAAGCAAAAGGTGTGATCTTCATATGCTTAATATTCAACAAAGATACAAGTGTTGTTTTGGTTATATCTCTTGCCTCCTTTTCTTGGCTCCACGAGCATCTCACTCGTGGTTGCCATTTTAATACAATTCTCTAGTATGTCTTGCTTATCAATAAAAAAAAATTTACTCGATTCAAGCTTGCCGAAGGACGTTGAGTAGACTTTCTATATACAAACTTGATTTCCACTCATGCAAATGCACCATAACATAAAAATAAATAAATAAATAACATGGTGACAAGATTAAGGAAAGAGGAAATAGAGGATATGGAAAAGAAAGGCATACCATCACATAGCAGTGGGTCTTAATGTGGTCCATCCAAAAACTGCACTGTACCAGTTTTACCCAGAAGCTCTTGTACAGCTTTCAGGGTAAATGGCCTGAGAAAGTTATCAATCCTGAGATTTCTGCGATGGTGGAACTGCCAAGATGAAACAGAGCAATCCAAGATTAAAATACAAAATAAATGTGGTGCATTTACAGTTCAGAACACCGAGTTATAATATCTTACCAACACGCTCCTTTGGTGTGTCTCCACCGTTAAGTGTCGAGTCCGATCTAGAAAAGTTGCGCTTGGAGATACTGGACTGGAATGCATCCTTCGGTGTTGTTAAAGGGGTGAGACCTGAGGACTTTATTTCAGGAATTTTAACACTTTCTGAATTCCACCTTCGCTGCCTCTTTGGAGGTTCACTGCCCCTGATCGGCTCTTGATCTGCACCAACAGAACATTAAATAGATGAGATCATGAGAAGTTTAATCTATATAGTTGTAACCTAAGCTTCAGTATAATGATCCAATAATGTACCCAACTAAAAACTGCAAGATCATATTATTAACTACCAAAAATGATAACATTCTACTCAAATTGCAAAAGCAGAGCGAAACTATTGTGCAAATCCTCCCTAATAAGATCACACAGTTCCTAGCTGCCAATAAAAAGAGAAAATGTTCAAATATTTCCTCCTTTCTCTATCTCCTATCTACACTTTCCTCCCATTTCTTCTCTTTTTCAATAACCTATTGATCTCCCATTTTTTTTTATTAAGAATAACAATTCTGATAACATTTAAGGAACTTTTGGTGCTGATTGAATATATTATTTCAGATAGGATTTAGGTAGAATCCTCATGCAATAGCAAAATCAACAATGTTCTACTAGGTTTCAGATTCAGGGGAAGACAATTTTACAGTTTCATATGTTGGTTACAAATAGTAATCTCATTTTTCCAGCAGCAGAACATGCACAACTATGCTTCATCAGGGCATCTTTTACTGCTTCCAAGCAGACTCTGGGAGTCTGGGTGGTTAATGGGCATATGAGCACTAAGTAAAACAACATCAACATGCTTTAAAAACAATAACTTTGAAGCTAAATCAAATACAAGTCCAGGAATGGAAGAGAATATCATGATAGAATATTGAGTTTGCAATTGGCATGTAAACATATTAAGTAATGCATTACCAGCTAACATTTCTATCTCCTGTCTACTCGAAATGTAAGAACCTCAAAGATTCCATCATTACTAATATTGAGTTTATAATGAAGCTATCAAAAAACACAAAGTCACCTTAACATTAATCCACAATTTATCTATTTCCTTCCTACTAGCTTTGAAAATTCTATTGTTTCTTTCCCGCCAAATGATCCAAACCATGGGATGTAACAATCTATCCTAGACCCATTTTTAAAAAATAAAGAGATTGGAGGGGGTGAGAAAGTGAGTGCCAAATGATCAATAGATTCCTCTTTTTGTAGTAGAGTGAAGCTTAGACACATTGTCCAAGAGGTTAGTAGTAGACAAAGTCAGGGACCAACTGTTATAGCACTCCCTTTACTTAGAAATCAGAATATCTACCATTAGATAGTAGATAGGAAGGAATCAAAAACCACTATATATCAATCAAAACTTGATGGTGATGGGCACATGTTCATGTTTTCCGAAATTGTAGACATGATTGAATCACTTATCAAGGTTCATTGGATGGGTACCCTTATAGTGGGAGGGGAAGCTCTGTGAGGGAAGGAGGGGTTGTGGTTACAAGTGAATGGGTGGAGGAGGACCTTAAGAACAGAGGACCCCAAGTTGCATTTGATGAGAGAATAGTACATGTCAGTCTATGTTACATGGAACTTTGATGCGAAACAGAAGGATTTCTATGCACCAGAGGTACATTTCTGCTTGAAGTAGTTAAAGTGGCAACTTGTCTTGAAGAAATGTAGGATTCCATAATTCTGAAAGCAGAGCATAACAGATCACCACCAATTTTTTTCATTTTTTTTTCTTCACATAATTACACCCCATGTAGAAACAGCATGAAATTAAATCTTCAAAAAAAAAATTTTCAATTGAAATACAAACTAGTTCTAAATTACCTCAACAGATGTGCCTTTCATGCCGCTTACCAACACATGTGCCTTGCTCAACCTACATAATCAACTCGACCGATTAATTTCAAAGCACAGTAAAAAAATTCTCAAACCTGTCTTTGCTTCCAATTGAACTCACAAATACAAAAAAATAAATTACAACTAAATGCAGACTTTAAACTAAACTTTCAGATCTTCATTCCCCAAAAAACAGTTCATATACAAGAGCAAAGCAGATATTTTATTCCCAAACCCATTTTGTTTCTCAACAAATTTCGATCCCAATGCTAAAAAAAACTGCAATTCTATGATTTGGGTGAGAGTTCTACAGAAATTTCGATCCCTTGTCAGTTGTAACTCTACCCTCATTCCTATTCTACAG
Source organism: Berberis vulgaris (assembly GCA_963556465.1). Taxonomy (NCBI): domain Eukaryota; kingdom Viridiplantae; phylum Streptophyta; class Magnoliopsida; order Ranunculales; family Berberidaceae; genus Berberis; species Berberis vulgaris. Next base: position 9,813,088 of record OY747137.1, read on the forward strand.
AAACTCACCTTACTCTTGATAGATCCAAAACAAATACTTCAAAACCAACCTAATGGAAGCACAAACTGAAGTCCAAAACCAAATACAATACTTCAAAATCAGAACTTTTTCAAGAGATAAACAACTAAAACGATTGGCAGATAAACTAACCTGCCCCAACAAGTATAGTGACCTTCCCAATCGCACAGCAGCTCAATCGCACAGTAGAGGAAATGAAATCTCTTCCTCTCTGAATCTAACAAAATGGCTTTGAATGGGCTAGCAATGGAAAAAGGATTCTAATTAAAATGGCCAGTTTTGCGCGACGAAGGATTCGTCGCCATATATCTGCGACTTCGTCGCGTTAGTTTTTAAAATTTCACACCACTTTCTTCGCGCGAGTTTTCAAATTTTCACATTTTGTTTTGCGCAAGTTTTCAAATTTTCACGAAATTTTTTTGCGCCTTTTCAAAATTTCGTCGCCATAAATCACAAAATTCGTCGCGCTAGTTTTCAAAATTTTGTGCTCATTTTTTCAAAATTGCCGCCAGAAGCATGCACCATGATTTTTAAGGGGGGAGCATTTTGTGCGACGAAATATTCTAATTTCGTCGCGCAAACATCAAATTTGCTTATTTTAGGAGGAAAATTTTATATTATTATTTAATTGCACTTCGACATTCGTTTAAAAAATTTATGGTAAAAAATTCATAGTACATTAACAAATTTAATTAAATGAACTAACAAAATACATAATATTATTAACATTTTGTAAACGATCTAACAAATTATAATCCTTCAAATGTAATCTGAATCAGTAGAGTAATCACTTTCGACTTCTTCTTCAAGTTCATCTGACATGGTTACCTCAGATTCTTCAAAAACTCCATCTTTTGTAGGTGATACCTCAACATCATATTCGCCATCAATCGGAGGAAGTTCGACAAATAACTCAAATGGCTGTTGGATAATGGGAATGCTTGAAGATGAATTATCTTGATCGGCGGTGTCGTCATCACTGTGGTCATCAGAAGCCTTTTCAGGAATGTCCCATATATTTCTGTGTTGGATCGTCTGGACTACTTTCCATCCACCACCGGCTTTAAGATCATCTAGATAAAAAATTTGTTTTGCCATAGTTGCCAAAATAAAAGGATCATGCTCGTACCAAAGTGTGTTTGTGTTCACACTTACTAGACCATATTCTCGTTTAATACTCCCGACTTTATGTGGGTTTGTATCAAACCAACGACACTTGAATAAAATCACCTGGCAACGGTCTTTGTACAGTAATTGAATTACAAATGTCAGTTTACCATTGAAATCAACATCGGTGGTGTCGCCGTCCCCAGGTACTAATACGCCGCTATTTTGAGTGCTCAAATTGTTGTCTCGCTCGATAACCAGGAACTTAACACCATTCACATAACAACCCGAAAATGTTTCAGATCGAATAGGACCTCTCGCCAGTTTTGATAATTCATCATCGTAAAGAGCCAAATTTACTTCCTTCAAATGTACGTACACCATTTTCCCATAAGTCTTTTAACTCATCAACCAATGGCCGCAAATAAACATCAATGTCCTTTCCGGGATGACCGGGAATTAATAAAGTCATCATTGTAAATTCTTTTTTCATACTCATCCAAGGGGGCAAGTTATAAGGAACAACAACGACGGGCCAGGTGCTGTGAGTAGAGCTCATATTCCCGAACGGATTAAATCCATCAGTTGCAAGCCCCAATCTGACATTGCGCGGGTCTTCTGCAAAATCGGGATACATAGTATCGAATGCTTTCCAAGCCTCTCCATCAGCAGGATGTCTCAAAAAATCATCATCAACCCTTCCTTCATTGTGCCATCTCATATGACTCGCAGTGTGCGTCGACATGTACAGTCGCTGCAATCTGGGCTTCAGTGGAAGATAACGCAAAACCTTTTGTGGAATTTTCTTCGTTTTATTACCAGAATTAGGCTTATATCTTGGCTCATTGCACACAGGGCATGCATCCATCCCTTCAATTTCCTTATAAAATAATGCACAGTTGTATTTGCAAGCATGAATCTTTTGATACCCCAAACCAAGACCATTCAACAATTTCTGCGCGTTACGATAATCCTCAGGCAAAATGTTTTCCTTCGGAAGCATCCGCTTCATAATTCCCATTAAATGAGAAAAACACTTATTCGACATATGATGTTTCACTTTGCAATGCATCAACTCCACAATGGCAGTAAGCAGGGAGAACTCTGTGCAACCGGGGTATAATGCTTGTTGGGCTTGTTTCAACAGTCTTTCATAGTTTTCTAACTCTTCACTTTGCAGCATGTTGGGAGGTACGGTATCTCCTACTATATCATCAATGTCATCTTCGTTCATCGATGCATATGGATAAGCGTCATTTATTATACCCATAACTTGGTCATTATCATTCATGGACATTTCATCAATGTGCGGCACAAGTGGCTGGGAATTCGATGAAGTAGAACCAAATTCTCGTTGCTCCCCATGATAAATCCACCTCGTATAATTCAGAATCATCCCATACCTCGCCAAATGATATCGAATCATATTGAATGTTTGCCACAAACAATTGTTACAACATTGACACGGACACTTGATATGATTTGTCGTACCAGTGACATGTGCCCTTGCAAACTCAATGAAGCTCTCGATCCCATTTAAATATTCATCACAACATTTGTCCTGATTTTGTATCCACTGTCTTTCCATTACGCCTATTTTCAGTTTATAAACAAAACATGAGAATTAAATAGAGTTAACGACACTAATGCGATTAGGTTTCAATGTGGAAAAATTTCAGCAGCATCTCAATTACAATTCTTCAAGTGGACGATGTAGATATTATTAATTAATAAATATCTAGTATGCACTCGAAAAACAATGTGATACACTCCCAAAAATCCACATGATAGCAACCTAATTTCATGAAATTTCAAAAAATAAAAAAATTAGCAATTTCCTCACCGTTTTCCAAGTGAAAGAGAGAGAAGATTGGAGGTGTGGCCGGCGCGGGCGACACAAAGAGAAGACGAAGCCTAATTAAGTGCTGGAAGCTTGGAGTATATAGTGACAAAAATCAATCTAGCAGAGAAAAATAATAAAATGAGAGGAGAAAATTGTGAAAAACGCAGACCTGAGCTTGTGCGACGAACCTGCTCGCTTTAAGCGACGAAACTTTGTTGGGAAGCCTTTATGCGACGAAGCTTTCCACTTCGTCGCGTCAGATATCTTTAGGCGATGACAAAGTTTGTCGCTCTAGGGTGCTGTTCAAAGTGGCAAAGTTTAGGCGACGAAGGCTTTTGGTGCGTCGCGTAAGCTATATTTAGGCGACACCGCTTTCCAATTCGTCGCGTAAGATATCTTCAATATTTTTGTTGTGAATACTTTAGGCGATGACCAAGTTTGTCGCCCTAGGGTGTTGTTCAAAGTGGCAAATTGTAGGCGACGAAGGCTTTTGGTGCGTCGCGTAAGCTATATTTAGGCGACGCCGCTTTCCAATTCGTCGCGTAAGATATCTTCAATATTTTTGTTGTGAATACTTTAAGTGATGACCAAGTTTGTCGCCCTAGGGTGTTGTTCAAAGTGGCAAATTGTAGGCGACGAAGGCTTTTGGTGCGTCGCGTAAGCTATATTTAGGCGACGCCGCTTTCCGATTCGTCGCGTAAGATATCTTCAATATTTTTGTTGTGAATACTTAGGCGATGACCAAGTTTGTCGCTCAAGGGAGTTGTTCAAAGTGGCAAAGTTTAGGCGACGAAGGCTTTTGGTGCGTCGCGTAAGCTATATTTAGGCGACGCCGCTTTCCAATGCGTCGCGTAAGATATCTTCAATATTTTTGTTGTGAATACTTTAAGCGATGACCAAGTTTGTCGCCCTAGGGTGTTGTTCAAAGTGGCAAATTGTAGGCGACGAAGGCTTCTGGTGCGTCGCGTAAGCTATCGTTAGGCGACGCCGCTTTCCGATTCGTCGCGTAAGATATCTTCAATATTTTTGTTGTGAATACTTAGGCGATGACCAAGTTTGTCGCTCTAGGGAGTTGTTCAAAGTGGCAAAGTTTAGGCGACGAAGGCTTTTGGTGCGTCGCGTAAGCTATATTTAGGCGACGCCGCTTTCCAATTCGTCGCGTAAGATATCTTCAATATTTTTGTTGTGAATACTTTAGGCGATGACCAAGGTTGTCGCTCTAGGGTGCTGTTCAAAGTGGCAAAGTTTAGGCGACGAAGGCTTTTGGTGCGTCGCGTAAGCTATATTTAGGCGACGCCGCTTTCCAATTCGTCGCGTAAGATATCTTCAATATTTTTGTTGTGAATACTTTAGGCGATGACCAAGTTTGTCGCCCTAGGGTGTTGTTCAAAGTGGCAAATTGTAGGCGACGAAGGCTTCTGGTGCGTCGCGTAAGCTATCTTTAGGCGACGCCGCTTTCCGATTCGTCGCGTAAGATATCTTCAATATTTTTGTTGTGAATACTTAGGCGATGACCAAGTTTGTCGCTCTAGGGAGTTGTTCAAAGTGGCAAAGTTTAGGCGACGAAGGCTTTTGGTGCGTCGCGTAAGCTATATTTAGGCGACACCGCTTTCCAATTCGTCGCGTAAGATATCTTCAATATTTTTGTTGTGAATACTTTAGGCGATGACCAAGTTTGTCGCCCTAGGGTGTTGTTCAAAGTGGCAAATTGTAGGCGACGAAGGCTTTTGGTGCGTCGCGTAAGCTATATTTAGGCGACGCCGCTTTCCAATTCGTCGCGTAAGATATCTTCAATATTTTTGTTGTGAATACTTTAAGTGATGACCAAGTTTGTCGCCCTAGGGTGTTGTTCAAAGTGGCAAATTGTAGGCGACGAAGGCTTTTGGTGCGTCGCGTAAGCTATATTTAGGCGACGCCGCTTTCCGATTCGTCGCGTAAGATATCTTCAATATTTTTGTTGTGAATACTTAGGCGATGACCAAGTTTGTCGCTCTAGGGAGTTGTTCAAAGTGGCAAAGTTTAGGCGACGAAGGCTTTTGGTGCGTTGCGTAAGCTATATTTAGGCGACGCCGCTTTCCAATTCGTCGCGTAAGATATCTTCAATATTTTTGTTGTGAATACTTTAAGCGATGACCAAGTTTGTCGCCCTAGGGTGTTGTTCAAAGTGGCAAATTGTAGGCGACGAAGGCTTCTGGTGCGTCGCGTAAGCTATCGTTAGGCGACGCCGCTTTCCGATTCGTCGCGTAAGATATCTTCAATATTTTTGTTGTGAATACTTAGGCGATGACCAAGTTTGTCGCTCTAGGGAGTTGTTCAAAGTGGCAAAGTTTAGGCGACGAAGGCTTTTGGTGCGTCGCGTAAGCTATATTTAGGCGACGCCGCTTTCCAATTCGTCGCGTAAGATATCTTCAATATTTTTGTTTTGAATACTTTAGGCGATGACCAAGGTTGTCGCTCTAGGGTGCTGTTCAAAGTGGCAAAGTTTAGGCGACGAAGGCTTTTGGTGCGTCGCGTAAGCTATATTTAGGCGACGCCGCTTTCCAATTCGTCGCGTAAGATATCTTCAATATTTTTGTTGTGAATACTTTAGGCGATGACCAAGTTTGTCGCCCTAGGGTGTTGTTCAAAGTGGCATATTTTAGGCGACGACGGCTTTTGGTGCGTCGCGTAAGCTATATTTAGGGGACGCAGCTTTTCAATTCGTCACGTAAGATATCTTTAGGCGACGACAAAGTTTGTCGCCTTAGGAGGTATTTTTGTTGTGAATACTTTAGGCGACGAAGCGGAACGCTTCGTCGCGTAAGCTATCTTTAGGTGATGACAAAGTTTGTCGCCCTAGGGTGTTGTTCAAAGTGGCAACATTTAGGCGACGAAGGCTTTAGGTGCGTCGCGTAAGCTATATTTAGGCGACGAAATAGTGTGTCGCTAGAGGATATTAAAGTTGGTCGTTTAAAGTGGTCGACACGTAGCCCTAGGTATTTTAGGGTGACGAAATATTTGGTTTTAAGCGACGACACGTTGTCGCATATTAGGTATGCGACGAAGGCTTTACTTGCGTCGCGACAGAGGTTATGACGCGACGAAACCGCTCGTCGCGTTAAGTAGTTAGCTATTTTTTGTACTTGCGTGACAATATTAAATATGTCGTCGCGCCATGATAAGTTTGAGCGACAAAACTTCCCTCGTCGCGCTACGAGTTGTCGCAAAAGGGGATTTTTTTAGTAGTGATAATGAACATAAAGAGTGTATTTATTATACAACCCCTTATATTCCAAGTTTAGTATCTTTGGTTATGTGATCTTTTACATCAATCATATAGATGTTGGCAAAAATATTTTGTACCAAATTTTATTATTTATTATCTCAACTGATTAATACTAAGTTGTAATATTTTTTTGTGTGGAAACTAAGTTGACATGATTGAATTATTTAAGAAGTATTTTACTTTGTAGTGTATCTTAGGTTTTTTTAAAAGAAATAAATTGTTTTACTGTGTGTTTTCACCACCGCACCACAGTAATGTCTCTGGATTGGATAAAGTATAAAACTTGAAAACATGTTGTTCAATTCGTCTTTTTAATTGTACTTTGTTAATGAATGTTTAAAAAGCTATATTGCTTTTCTAGAAGAGCATATTATATAAATAAGATCTGTTTTCCATTAATTGCAAACTAAATATTACATTGTATAGATATATAAAACTGGTTTTCTGTCAGTTGCAAATTAGAACTTAAATTTTGAAGGAAAAAAAGAAGTTATTACTTAAAAAATGATAAGCTAAATAACCACTTTAGCATTGTTAGCACAAGTCGATTATCCATATATTTGTAGTAGAACTTGACAGTTTGGTATTCCTTAATTTTTATATATTTGAAAAAATCAGCGTCATTGAAATTAGTATCAAGGAGGTAATAATCGTCATTTATATCCCTATCAAGACAGATGCTTGCTTCGTTAATAGTATAATCTCCATACACGACAATACCATCGATGTCGCTGAAACATTTACTGAAAACTTTAATTGTTCTGGAATTGTTTTCAGGAAAGTGGTGAACTCATCAATTTTGATATTGATCGTGCTAGTGTCAAAATTTTCTATTGTAACCTTCTTATGACCTAGTAAACAATGATTGAAAACAACAAATTTAACTCATAACAATTCAAAATTAACAACAAATAGAGTTGTGCTTTGAAAGTGAACTACCTCTTCTTTTAAAGAGGTTTTTAGTCACATATGTGATGATTTCAATTCTCATTTGAATTTCACGAGTCCTAATTTTCACACGACTTAGCCTCTCGTCATTTTGGTATATTAATTTTTTTATTCTCACTCACACATAACAAAAAATCTGGCAAGAAATAATATTGAAGTACATTTATAATGTGGTCTTATAGGTTTCCCCATACAACTCAACGTCTTTGTTTCTTTAATATGAAAAAAAAATTTCATAACTACTTATCAATTCTCAACTCACAATTTTTACAAAAAAACACACACACACAAAAATCTCTCAATATTGGAAATCCCACAAAATTTAGAGCAACTAATTATCAGCCTATCATTTTTTTTCTCCTGTTTTTCAACATTTTTTTAGAGGGGGAGTTTGCAAGATGGTCTTGTTGAACATCATTTATCAATACAATAAATTAAAAAATTGATAGATTTATTATAAAATTCTGATACTAAGTTGTTATAAAAAAAACTAATTTTGCACATGTAGCATGGAGACTCACGATACAAAATTAACTCATCCATCATGCAGACCAGGCATGCAAGATCAAATCCACACAAATGTTATGTTCAAACTTCACAAATTAAGTAGCAGTGGTAGTTATGTTCTCTCTAGTATAATCTGTCTCAGTTTGTTACATAAGAAGGAAATCCATGTTTATGAGTTTTTGGTAAAACCATGAAAACAAAGGAAGTGGTCTGGACTGCGCCAATAATGTTGGGTTAGACAACATAAGGTTGTGTTTTACTATGTTGGAAGCCGCCACAAGTTTTATGAATATATGGCACTGAGATGCATTATCGAAAAGGGGAACGTTATATTGGAGGATCTAGTGTCTGGATTAGTATCATATGATATTAAAAACAAGTTGCTCGAACCCCTATATGATGAACATAAAGAATGCACTTATTATACAACCCCTTATATTCCAAGTTTGGTATCTTTGGTTATATGATCTTCTATATCGAGCATATAGATGTTGGCAAATTATTTTGCATCAAATTTTATTATTTATTATCTCAACTGATTAATACTAATTAAGTTGGAATGCTTTTTGTGTGGAAACTAAGTTGGTGTAATTGAATTCCTTAAGAAGTATCTTACTTTACTTGTAGCTTAGGTTTCTTGAAAGAAATAAATTGTTTTACAGTGTGTTTTTAGCACCCCCACTATAGTGATATCTATGGCTTGACAAGGGGATACAAACTTGAAAAGATGTTGTTCAATTCGTCTATATAATCTTACTCTGCTTATGAATGTCTAAAAAGTTACATTGCCTTGTTAGAAGATCGTTATATAAATAAGTTGTGTTTTCATTAATTGCAAACTAAAACTTATATTTTGAAGAACAAAAAGAAGACAATACTTAAAAAAATATAAGATAAATAACTACTATAGCATTGTTAGCACAAGCCGGTTATCCATCTATTGGTAGTAGAGCCTGACATTTTGGTCTTTATTAATTTTCATGTATTGAGAAAATCAATGTCTTTGAAATTAATATTAAGGAGGTAATCACCGTCATTCATATGCCTAGCAAGATAGATGTTTGCTTCGTCAATATTATAATCTCCAACACGACAATACCATCGATATTGTTGAAAATTTTAATTATTAGTTTGTCATTTTCCTTTTTCTTTTACTTTCCTGTTTTTCAACTTTTTTTTTTTGGGGGAGTTTGCAAGATGGTCTTGTTGAACTTGATTTATCAATATAAGAAAATAAAAAAAATTGATAGATTTATTATAAAATTTTGATACTAATTTATTTTAAAAAATTTAATATTGTGGTGACCATAAAAAGAAGTTTTTGGTATCAAGTACTAGTACCCATTAGAAAGTGACCAATGAGACTCTATGTTCTATTGTGGTCTTAGGTACTTCATTGTCTTTTTCCTTGTCATTGAAGATGGACTCCACTTTGTCCCCTAACCTTAGTATCTATATATCATAATTATAATCATTTTGTTAAGCCAATCTCACAACATTAACATCACTATGTAATAGAAAATCGCATCCCCAACCCCCTTATTTCCGGGCAGAACTTGTATTGATGAACTAAGCGAGCAACATGTAATCATGTATTGCCCATCAATAGTTGCTACTTCTATAGGTATATTTTAAGGTGCACCCTGAACAAAACTCCTCTTTGCTTGAATGTTGATATCGTCCTGTCCCAAATCTGTTTGGGATGGGACACGGTCAGGACGAGGTCTATCCTGAACAAACGGGATGGAATAGGGATGAGGTTCATCCCCTCCCATTCCGTCCCGTGTCCACCCCTCTACATGAGATCAATAGCAAATAAAATTTGACAAAAGCTTATGCTTTTGGAAGAGGACTAGTATGTGGGAATAGAAATGGCAAGACATGCAAAATATATTGGTAACATCAAATTTATCAAAAATTCTTAAGAGCCAGGCCCCTAGCGCCAGATCCGCGCCAGAGGAGGCTCCCCATCATGTTTTTAGGAGATAAATCTCCTCAAGAACTCAAAATTTCCTCTCTCTCCTAAAAATGTGCAAGAGATCCTCCCCTGGCACGAATCTTGGCGCTAGGGGCTGACTCTCTAGATAAGCTCCAAATTTATTATCAAACTAACTTATTGAAGGCTTGCAAATATGTGCAAGTGGCAGGGGACCATCAGGCAGAGGAAAGCTGCCACTGGAATTGGCGTAGGTGAATCAATGCTGTTCATAAGTTAGGTGAATTATTCCTTTGATTACATGAGGCAAGAAAAATAAATAAATAAATAAAAATGGTTATAATTTTTGCGGTCAATTTATTATTTGCTAGTCGAAATCATGAAAGATGTACCTAAAACTAAATATTATTTCAAATATAAACTGACTATACTGCATGTTTCAACTATGTTACATAAGTTGGGAGATTTCTCAAATTTCATCGTAGATAACTTGATGACTGCAAAATAAAAAGAACAAAGTAAAATTCAAATCCATTAATTATGACCAATCAAAATTAAGCGGCCCATACAGACCACCAACTCTCAATGCCGATAAAAGCTAGTGGTTGGAATTATGCAGTCATTGAAGCCTTCACATGGGAGTCCAGAGATTTCTCGGGTACACTGAATCAAATTGATATTTGTCTACTTTTGCTATTACTGGAGGGCATGTAAATGCCTTACGTCTTCATTAAGACCCTTGATTCTAGGGAGCGAGGGAGAGAGAGCGAGGCCCGCCCACCACCATCCATCATCATCGAAATGCGCTCTAGAAGTGCTCTGCTAAAGACAGTAATTTCCCTAAGTTAGGTGTTGTTCACATTAACCAGCCTATATATATATGGAAAATCTTATCAGATCATTCTACTACACCTTGTTCCTTCCTTCCCTAATGGATTCAAGCAAAGATGAAGTTGTTTACGAATTCCTTCCATACATGCGTACATACAAAGATGGACGTATTGAAAGGCTAATAGACACGGAGATCATCCCCCCTTCAGTTGATCCTCAAACCGGTGTTTCATCCAAAGACGTAGTTGTCATACCTGAGTTTAACGTCTCTGCAAGATTATACCTCCCAACGCCAACAAGCCTCTCCGGTACTGATAAAAGAGTTCCGCTTCTTGTCTACTTCCATGGTGGAGGATTTTGTACTTCGTCTGCCTTTTCACCATGGTACCATAATTATCTTAATTCACTTGTGGCAAAGGCTGGTGTGGTTGCTGTATCAGTAGATTACCGACTAGCTCCTGAACATTTTGTATCGGCTGCTTTTGAAGACTCATGGAATGCGTTGAAATGGGTTGGTTTACATAGTAAGGGTGATGGTCCTGAGCCTTGGCTGAATCAGTTTGCTGATTTTGATAGAGTTTTTTTGGCTGGAGAGAGTGCTGGTGCTACTATTGCCAATAACATGGCCTTGTTAGCTGGGGATACTGAGCTGAACATGAAGCTACTTGGTATTTTGTTACTCCATCCTTACTTTTGGGGGTCTGAGCCCATTGGATCCGAGGCCTCAGACCCAGGTAGGAAGGCGTTGGTGGACGGTGTATGGCCATTTGTGTGTCCATCCAATCCTAGTAATGATGACCCTCGTCTCAACCCAGTGGCACCTGGCGCGCCTACATTATCAAAGCTAGGGTGCTCTCAAGTACTCGTGTGCATAGCGGAGAAAGACATTGTCAAGGACAGAGGGATACTTTACTATGAAACATTGGCAAAAACAGGGTGGAAGGGAGCTGTGGAAATTGTGAAGACAGAAGGCGAGGACCATATTTTCCATCTCCTTAATCCGACATGTGAGAACGCGGAACTTCTCCTTACACGCTTAGCTTCATTCTTGAATCCAAATACTACTGATTAATTGTAATGATGTTTTCTAGATTATGATGTCGATTTTGTTTGGAATAAAAATTGAGTTGACCATCTAATCAGCAAAAATCAGAATGAATTGCATTGAAACCAATTGAACTGCATTTTTTGGTTTATGAATCATAATTTGCACAACTGCAGTAACAGCTACCATGGATGCAACTGTTGGATATCTGAATTTCAAAACAAAAATAAATGGTCCTTCAATATGGTTTTGATCTTTGAAACTGTCTCTCTATTTAGTCTCATATCTTCCATGAAACTCATTGTAGATCGAGGAGTTAATAAGGAGAGTGTTTGGACTTGGGCTCGGACCCCTTAGGGTACCCACACTTTTGTGAGGAGGGCAGAGTTAGACCAATGTTGGTCCACACGCGCGCTGTCGTTGCCATCCGACAAGAGTCGGGTCATTTCGAGACTAAACCATTCATTTTGCTGAAATTTTTATTTAAAAATAAAAATATCTTTTTGCTATTTTGCTAAAGAGAAGAAGACTGAGTCAGAGGAAGACCCATTCTTCACTCCCACGCCCTCCATGATTTGTTCCCGATTTATCCGCCAAAACCGGGATTTTTGCTTTCAATAGATTTGTTTTCTGGCTATAAATACAAACACAAAAACGAGTCTCATATAAAAAAAAGCTATTTCGTTTTACAGTCTCTTCTATCATAGAGAGTTCTACAGTTTTTGTTTCCTGTAAACTCTTAGGAGTTCAGAGCTTTTAAGCAACAAATTACAGAGTCTTTGTTTTTTAGCAATCACTTCATATTTCAGATAGTTTCCTTTATTCGTTGATTTTGTGATTCCGAGCAATAGGAAATTAAGGGTGGGTAGTATTCCGTTCGTCAACGGTGCATTTGATTGAACGAGACAGATAAGATTTTTAGGTTGTTTTATCCTGAGGACGACGGGGCATTCAGACTGCTTGCACAATTTTGGGCAGAGCCGTGAAATGTCTTAAAGAGAGCGACCTAGTCCGTGCCTATGATCAGTGGGGCTACACCGTATAAATAACGTGCCTATGATCAGGATGAATGAAAACGATAAAGCCACAAAATTTGAGCCTAGGAGAAGTAAACGGAACCAAACTTCTACTTTTGGGAAAAGGCTATTGATGATGAAATGGATTCTCTTGAGTCTAATAGAACCTGACATTTAGTTGACTTGCCATCAGGTTGCTAGACAATAGGTTGTAAGTGGGTATTTAAGTAGAAAATGAAACCCGATGGAAATGTTGAAAAGTTCAAGGCTCGCCTTGTAGCCAAAGGGTTTAGACAGAGAGAAAATGTTGACTTCTTTGACACATATTCTCCTGTTACCAAAATTACATCTATTCAAGTGCTTATTTCTCTTGCTGCAATACATGATCTAGTATTGCACTAGATGGACGTTAAGACTGCGTTTCTTAATGGTGATTTGGAAGAAGAAATTTACATGGACCAACCTGAAGGTTTTGTCATACCAAGGGAAGAAAATAAAGTTTGCAAACTCGATAAATCTCTTTACGGTTTGAAACAAGCTCCAAAACAATGGCATGAAAAATTTGATAATCTTATTATCTCACATGATTTTAAAGTGAACGAAAGTGACAAATGCATTTATTATAAATCTGAAAATGGTATACGCACTATTATATGTCTATATGTGGATGATCTGCTTATCTTTGGTTCTAATATTCATGTCGTGAATAAAGTGAAATCTTTATTGCGAGCGAACTTTGATATGAAAGACCTTGGAGAAGCAAGTGTAATCCTTGGTATTAAGATTACTAGGTCTGATAAGGGAATTTCTTTGGATCAATCACACTATATTGAGAAGATCCTAAAGAAATATAAGTACTCGGACTGTAAACCTGCATATACTCCTAATGATCCTATTGTAAAGTTGTTCAAGAACACCGGTAATGGTGTTAGACAATCTGAGTATGCAAGCATCATTGGTAGCCTACAATATGCTACCGGTTGCACTAGGCCCGATATAGCTTATGCTGTGGGATTACTATGCAGATTTACTAGTAGACCTAGTATAAAACATTGGCATGCAATTGAAAGGGTCATGAGGTACCTGAAGAGGACTAAGAACCTCGGATTACACTATCAGAAGTTTTCCGCTGTCCTTGAAGAATATAGCGATGTTGATTGGAACACCCTCTCAGATGACTCCAAAGCCACCGGTGGCTATATTTTCAGTATAGCCGATAGAGCTGTTTATTGGAAATAAAAAAAATAGATTATTCTGGCACAGTCCACGATGGAGTAAAAAATGATAGCACTAGCCACGACTAGTGAAGAAGCAGGTTGGCTAAGAAACCTGCTAGCAGAGATCCCTCTATGGGAAAGACCGATACCAGCTGTCTTGATCCATTGCGATAGTACCACGACTATTGCAAAGATACATAACCGTTATTATAAGGGCAAGAAACGACAAATACGTCATAAGCACAGTATAGTTAGAGAGTTTCTATCTACTGGTGTTGTGAGAGTGGATCATGTACGTATTGATGAGAACTTGGCTGATCCTTTGATGAAAGGATTAGCTAGAGAGAAGGTTTTCAAAACCTCGAAAGGAATAGGACTTATGCCCTTAGATTGATGAGTTATTCATGACGGTAACCTAACCTACAGACTGGAGATCCCAGTAAATAGGTTCAATGGGTAATAACAAGTCGTGAATGATATGAAATGAATCATGCTGACCTAATAACAATTCCATTCCTAGATTGAAGCATGAGTTCTTGAAGCGATAGTAGGATGAGTTAAAAAATCTTAATGAGATTTATACTCTATGTGGAGTGGAGTACCTAGCTACAAGAGTACTCTTGATAGACTCACCTAAGTGATTGTGGAAGTTTGGCCGCTTCCTATGGAATTTGTGGGCAAAATTCCTAGAGCCTTCACTATACTGGGATATACGTGCATGGCCATAAGGTACGAGCTTTTTTAGACTTCACCCTGGTAAGATTGTGCGTGTAATGTTGTGAGAGATAGAGTTCAAAACTACGAGTTACTCTAGTATAATCTAAATCATGAACACTACGCAAGAGTTCAAGTCGAAAGACACTTTTGTTTATGCACAGTCTTATATTTATAGATTGCTCGATAAAGAAATGTTTTTTAAAAAATTCAAGTGGGGGATTGTTGGATATCTGAATTTTAAAACAAAAATAAATGGTGTTTGAACATGGTTTTGATCTTTGAAACTCTCTCTCTATTTAGTCTTATATCTTCTATGTAACTCATTGTGGATGAGTTAATAAGGAGAGTGTTTGGACTTGGGCTCGAACCCCTTGGGGTACCCACACTTTTGTGAGAAGGGGAGAGTTAGACCAATGTTGGTTCACATGCGCGCGCCGCCGCCGCATTCCGGCCAACCCGAGTTGGGTCGTTTTGAAACTAAACCATTCTTTTTGCTGAAATTTTTATTTAAAAATCAAAATAATTTTTTGCTGTTTTGCTAAAGAGAAGAAGACTGAGTCAGAGGAAAACCCAGTCTTCTCTCCCACGCCCTCCATGATTTGTTCCTGATTTATCCGCAAAATCCGCCGCCAAAACCAGGATTTTTGCTTTCAACAGATTTGTTTTCTGTCTATAAATACAAACACAAAAACGAGTCTCATATAAAAAAAAAAAAAGCAATTTCGTTTTACAGTCTTTTCTATCATAGAGAGTTCTACAATTTTTGTTTCGTGTAAACTCTTCGAAGTTCAGAGCTTTTAAGCAACAAATTACAGAGTATTTGTTTTTTAGTAATCACTTCATATTTCAGATAGTTTCCTTTATTCGTTGATTTTGTGATTCCAAGCAATAGGAAATTAAGGGTGGATAATATTCCGTTCGTCAACGGTGCATTTGATTGAACGAGACATATAAGATTTCTGGGCTATTTTATCCTGGGGTCGACGGGGCATTCAGACTGCTTACACAATTAAATACACTAGTTTCTGAGGCTAATGTTGTTGTTGTATCTGTGGAGTACAGATTAGCCCCTGAACATCCACTTCCTATTGCTTATGACGATTCGTGGGCAGCGATCCAATGGGTTGTTGCTCACTCAAAGGGCGAAAGTAAAGAAGACTGGTTGAAGGAATGTTGTGACTTTGATAGAGTGTTCTTGGCTGGAGATAGTGCAGGTGCTAATATTGTTCATAACATGGCCATACAATCAAAGTTTGATGCTCAAGTGAAGCTTCGTGGGGTTGTTTTAGTCCAACCTTACTTCTGGGGTGAAGAACATATAGGTTCTGAATTGTTAGACTCAGATAAGAAATTAATGGTGGATAAGTTGTGGCCTTATGCTTGTCCTTCGTCATCAAAGGGGAATGATGATCCTCGAATCAACCCTTTGACAGAGGGAGCGCCGAGCTTGAAGTGCTTGGGGTGTAGCAAGGTGTTGGTATTTGTAGCTGTTTTAAAATTGTTAGACCTGATTATAAGGAGCAGCAACTAAAATGTCACAATAAGACATTCCAAAAACTCATATACTAACCATGTTTGCTAGTATAATGTATTGGATGTTTTACTCAAGCAAATTCCAATATGCAAATATAAAACATAAATTCCACCCAAACACTAATCATACGAACAATAGTAAATGCAAATAAGCATACTAATGTAAGCAAACATTCTTTGAAAAACAAAGGAAATCTATGAAGTAAATTCATCCTTAACATGCATGTTTGTTGTAACTTCTGTATAAGATTCAACTGCTGTAAACAATTCAAATAAATAGTTAGGAACGAATGTACCAATTTTTGCTTGGGTTGAGTCGCGGACTAGGTCGCTCTCTTTAAGACGTTTCGCGGCTCTGCCCAAAATTGTGCAAGCAGTTTCGTAGCCCCGCCGTCCCCAGGATAAAACAGCCCAGAATCTTCTCTGTCTCGTTCAAAAATTGCACAGTATATGAACGGAATACAAATCACCCTTAATCTCCTTATTTGCTCGAAATCACCAATACCATTGAAAGAAATCAGCAAGAAGCAGAAATTTCATAGACGAAAACTGATTGTTATAAACACGAAGACTGTTTGCAATCTGTTTCTGATTTGAGAGAAAATCAGCAAAAAGCAGAATTTTAATAGACGAAAAACGATTGTTGTAGACACGAAGACTGTTTGCAATCTGTTTCTGATTTGAAAGAAATCAGCAAGAATTTTAATAGACGAAAAGACTGTTTGCAATATACTCTGAAAGAACACTCTGTTTCTGATTTCGAAAGAAGACTCTCTTTCTCTCTATTTCAAAACTCTAAAACTAGATGGTATCTTTTCTATATTAAAACGTACAAACGAAAACGAAAACGAAATATATACTCCATTCATTTGCATCAATCGCGTGGAGAAGAAAATCAAATCGTGGAGAGAAAATCTCGCCGCGACTTATGCCACAAATCGCGGAGCCAAAACGTGGTTTAGAGAGACCGTTTAGACTCAGTCCTCTTCAGAAATTTATTTTTCGTTTAAATAAATTTTCAGCAAAAAAATGTTTTGCTCTCAAAATGACTCGATGGATGGCGGCGGCGGGCTCTATCTCTCCCCTCTTCATAAAAGAGTGGCACCCCCAAGGGGTCCAAACCCAATTCCTAACTATCTTCTTATATACTCTACCTCAAAGAGAGATATAGTAGATATGGGACTATAAAATAGAGAGTGATTCAAAGATCAAAATAGAAGAGAGAGGTCCAGGGTTCAAAACCAGGTAAACACACATTTGTTTTTATTTTTAAAAAGCCAAATTTGCAACAGTAGCCGAGAAAGATATACTAAGAGATAGAGGATGGGCTTACTATGAAGCACTGAAGAAGAGTGGATGGGAAGGAGATGTGAAGATTTTGGAGACAGAAGGAGAGGATCATGTTTTTCATCACTTCAATCCAACTTGTGAAAAGGCTATTACCTTGGTGAAATCCTTCGCCAACTTTCTAAACCAAGACGTAAAAGAAAGTTGGAACAAAACTTAGACTAATAAGTGCGATTAAAGAATCCGTGGAGAAAGATATACAAACTGAGTGTACTTTGATTCCTTGAATGTATTGTTTTGTTGCAGACTTTTAGTATAAGTTTATCTTTAAGGTTTTGATGGCATTACTCTATTCTATATGTATGAAATGGATGCTAATGAAGTTTTAGACCCTTCTATTTCATATTTCATTTTTTATTAAGAGATCGAGCAAAAACCAAAAAAGAAAGGTTTTAGTCATCTTCAACCTCAATTTTTCATCTCCTTCTCTCTCTTTGCCCTTCTCTATTTTTTTTTTTTTTTTTTTTTATAATTTTCTCAGGAATATTTTATTTTGAACCAAACAAAAAACAAAGTTTTGAGAGAGAGGAGACACCGATAAGAAACACTTGGGTATAGATCCTCGGCTTGTGTTATTAGTAGGTAGTCTCCTTAACTTTTGTGAAATTGGATTATATATCTCAATTATATAGCCTTTCTTCTTGGGACCATGCCAAAATATCACATCCACCAATGTCACTGAATACCGCAAATTCCAATGTTCATATATAAAAAAACATAGTTCATAAGATATGAACATAAGCCCATGTTCCTGTCCAATTTATATACTCCATACATTGCGTGGAAGAAAATTGTTCTGCCTCACTGTGTTCAATGGAATCAAGCAAGGGTAAGAGTGAAGTTGACCATGAATATCTCCCCTTCCTCCGAGTTTACAAAGATGGTTGTGTAGAGAGACTCATAGGCATTGGAGTGGTTCCCCCCCATCGATCAATCCTGATGGTGTTTCATCTAAAGATGTCATCATTGATCCCGAAACAGGCATTTCTGCAAGACTCTACATACCAAAATAGATCAACAATTCCCATGAAAAACTCCCACTTCTCATTTACCTCCATGGTGGAGCTTTCGTAGTTGAATCAGCCTTTTCACCTGTTTACCATAACTACATAAACTCCCTAGTCTCTGAGGCCAATGTTGTTGTGTCTGTTGAGCACAGATTGGCCCCTGAACACCCACTTCCTGCTGCTTATGATGACTCCTGGGCAGCGATCCAATGGGTTGCTGCACATTCTACAGGTGGACTGGTGGAGGTAGTGAGGAATGGTTGAAGGAATGGATTGACTTCGATAGAGTGTTCTTGGGTGGAGATAGTGCAGGTGCTAATATTGCTCACAATATGGCCCTGCAGTCTAACATAAATGCTCAAATGAAACTTCTTGGTGTTGTTTTAGTCCATCCTTTCTTCTGGGGAAAACAACCTATTAGTTCTGCCGCATTGGATATCCAGATATAAAACTGATGCTGGATAAAACGTTTCCTTTTGCTTGTCCTTCGTCATTGAGGGGGAATGATGACCCAAGAATCAATCCTTTTGCAGAGGGAGCACCGAGCTTGGAAGGACTGGCATGTAGCAAGGTGTTGGTGATTGTAAGAGAGAAAGATTTGTCTCGAGACAGGGGTTGGGTTTACTACGAAGTATTGAAGAAGAGTGAATGGGAAGGAGTGGTGGAAATTGTGGAGACCGAAGGGGAGGAACATAATTTTCATCTCTTGAATCCAACTTGTGAGAAGGCTCTTAGCGTGATGAAATCCTTGGCTTACTTCCTAAACCAAGACACAAATTGATTTCTTCTAAGTTATGATTCTCGAAACCGACTGCTTGTAGTGTGGTAGAGACTCATGGTATAAATTTATCTTTGAGGTTTTCATTATTCCCCTATATCCTATTAATCTGTCGTAGTAAGTAGTTTCCTTACCTTTGTTGAAACTCACAGCGTAGACTGTACACACATGTATTACCTGTCCGATTATGTTTACTTCAATGGTCGTGTATTCTATACAGTTGGATATGAGTATTGAATTAGAATCAAATTTCATTTGTCAAGCTACGAGGCCTTACTCACTGCTCTTGGAAGAAAGAGTTTCAAGCGACTCCTTTGAGAAATTTTGACCTGTACAACTAGCATGACTACCTCTGAATTTATAGCCAGCTAGAAGAGAGTTCTTTGCCCTGTTCGCATCTTACTACTACTCATGAAACTCAACAACTTGCTAGTTTTACTGCAGTCAATAGAATGGTATATACTTCATTCTTTGTATGCGTGGACAACCACAATCTCACTCTTTAAACACAGTGAAACTTCCAAGTGCTCAATGCACAAAATAAAGTTTTTGGCTGGAATTTATATGTACCCCGGCACAACTAGCCGTACATTGTGGTAGCTGTTGGTTCGGACTATTGAGCTTTATGCTGCTATGGGATTTGACTATTTTGTTATCCATGGTACAAAAACAGACTATAGTAGTCACTATACCATGGACTATCCACTCTGTTTGTGAGAGGTCGCGTGTTCAGTTATGATTTTGTGAGTTTTCACCCAATATTAAGTGGCAACAATATTGTAGCATTCGGAATATTGTAGCATTCGAGCATGGATTAATAAATAAATAAATAAAAAGCGTCAACGACCCAATTTAAAAAAAAAAAAAAAAATTTAGTCCTATCGCATATGCTCTAATGGGGAACTATAAATCACATTTACATCATCGTATTAAAAACTAATGGTAATCTTCAACACGTTAGTTTGCATATCAATCTAGACATCAAAACTAAAGTTTGGCTGCAAAACTTCTTAGTGGTTCTTGAAACTTAATCCTTGTTGGTGAAGAAATTTTAAGAACAGCCTCTCAACCTTCAAATAAGAAACCCCAAAGAACAAAACATCCAGAGGAACACGAATGACATATTCTAAGTCTGAATACATTTCATAAATAAGACATAAATATGAGAATGAATTTTACCTTTTCAGTGCTGACCATGCGAAATAACCTGCAATGATCATGTCTGGAACCTTTAGACAAAGAACAGGAAGCCTAGAAAGAAGAAAACATGATCATAAGCGTAACAGAGAGTGTAAACCTAACACATTAATCCCAATAGACCATTAAAAAGTGGAACTTCAGTTGCATTGTAAACCCGCCAAAGCCACTGTAGGAATCATTGCAAATGAAGAAGAGACTCATCTTTCCCGATGAGTTTGAGTTCAAAGCTTCGTATAATTGTTAAAACAAATTTTAATAATGTAAGTCATGCGTGGGGCGTAGAAGGTTTTGATCCTTTTGTTCCGGGATGAGAATTCAGCTACAACATTTTACAGACATATCAGCTGAAATCTGTATGTAATAAATCAAATGGATAAACTGCAAATCTTCAATTGCTAAACCATTTGTGGTACCCATGTTAGATGACTTCAGCCAGATAAAAGTAATAAATCTCTATACATGTATAAGGACATCCAAAACCAAAACCTTGCACAACTTATACTTTCTGTGGAATCCAGGCTCATAGTAGTCGAACTCGGTAATATGCATGACTATGCCAATATATTATATCAACCAATGTCATAAAATACTAACATAGGTAACATGAGCCCATGTGACTCAAGACCAAAGTTAGATCATACATATACAACTTCAGACAAACTCTATCTAATTTATGGACTCCATACAAAACATAGTACATTGTTCTGCCTCACTGTGTTCAATGGACTCAAGCAACGGTGAGGGTGAAGTTGACCATGAATATCTACCATTCCTCCGAGTTTACAAAGATGGCCGTGTAGAAAGATTCAAAGGCATTGGTGTGGTTCCTCCATCGATCAATCCTGATGGTGTTTCATCTAAAGATGTCATCATTGATCCTGAAACAGGATTGTCTGCTAGACTCTACATACCAAAAAAGACCAACAATTCCCCTGAAAAACTCCCACTTCTGATCTACTTCCATGGTGGAGCTTTCTTAATTGAATCAGCTTTTTCACCCCTTTACCAGAACTACATAAACTCACTAGTCACTGAGGCTAATGTTGTTGTTGTATCTGTTGAGTACAGATTGGCCCCTGAACACCCCCTTCCTGCTGCTTACGACGACTCATGGGCTGCGATTCAATGGGTTGGTGCCCACTCGAAGGGCCAAGGGGATGAAGACTGGTTGAAGGAATGGGTGGACTTTGATAGAGTGATCTTAGGTGGAGACAGTGCAGGTGCTAATATAGCTCACAATATGGCAATGTGATCTAAGTCTAATACTCAAATGAAGCTTCTTGGTGTTGTTTTAGTCCATCCTTACTTCTGGGGAAAACAACATATTGGTTTTGAAGCATCAGATCTAGATAGGAAATTGGTGGTGGATAAAATGTGGCCTTATGCTTGTCCTTCGTCATTGATGGGGAATGATGATCCAAGAATCAACCCTGTTGCAGAGGGGGCGCCGAGCTTGAAAGGGTTAGGTTGCAGCAGGGTGTTAGTGGTTGTAGCAGATAAAGATGTGTTTGGAGACAGGGGTTTGGTTTACTACCAAGCGCTGAAGAACTGTGGATGGGAAGAAGCGGTGGAGATTGTGGAGACAGAAGGAGAGGATCACATTTTTCATCTTGTCAATCCAATTTGTGAAAAGGCTCTTATCTTGATGAAATGCTTAGCCTACTTCCTGAACCAAGAGGCGAATTGATTGCTTCATATTTACATTTCTTTGTAACTGATTCTGTTTTGTGAAAACTTTTAGTGGAAATTTATTTTTCAGGTTGTCCTCGCATTCTATTAATTTGTGCTGGTTTCTTTCTTGGCCTAGATTACTACTATTTAATGCCTTGGTTGATAATACAGCTAGAGTTTTTTTGTCCCAGAAGCTGGCTACAGTACTATGTGATTTTCCATATCCAAATAGAGTTTTCGTTTCAAAGCTCCCACCATGAAACTCAAATGTTTCAATCATACTCTAGACTTGCCTGCGTACATATAAGGTTTCTTGATTGAATCTGCCTTCTCAAGCCTTTACCACATCAATTCCCGTTGATGATATAACTAGTGAATATTTGAGCAATTGTAATATTCATCATCTTTTTTTTTATTTTATTATTATTATTATTATTATTATTATTATAAGGTTTGGGGATCCTAGAACCCTTGCTCGCTTAAAAAAAAAATTAAAAAATTTCACTAGTCTCTGAAGGTAATGTCTTTGTTGTATCTGTGGAGTACAGCTTAGCCCCTGAAACCCCACTTCCTGCTGCGTATGATGACTGATGGGCAGCAATTCAATGGGATAGTGCAAAGAGAAGGCAATGAAGACTGGTTGAAGGAATGGTTTGACTTTGATAGAGTATTCTTGGGCGGAGATAGTGTAGGTGCTAATGCTAATATTGTTCACAATATGGATATGTAATCACTACACCAAATTGACATTTTTGTAACAATCCAAAAAATAGTAATACTTTTGAGTTATAACAATTCACAAAGCAATTTTACACATTTTCACAAATAAAGTGATTAAATAATTGTATCACCACAAATAGTATGAGCTTACAAGTGATGCTATCCATGGCGATCTAATTTATTGTATCATTTTTTTGTAGCTATTTTTCATTTTGTTGACTAAATTTAATTTTGACTTGAAATTGTTTGGTGGATTGTAATAGCTCAAAAGTGTTACTATTTTTTAAGTTGTTACAAATATGTCAATTTGGTGTAGTGAATCTATGTTGAATACTGAAATGAAGCTTTTTGGTGTCGTTTTAGTCAATCCTTACTTTTGGAAAAAGGCATTGGATCAAGTTGAGAAAAAATTGGCAGATAAAATGTGGATTTTTGCTTGCCCTTCATTGCTGAAGGGGAATGATGATCCATGAAACAATCCAGTTGCAGCAGGAGCCCAAGCTTGAAAGGATTGGGAAGCACTAGCAGCAAGGTATTGGTATTTGTGCAACGAAATATGTGTTTAGAGTCACAGGTTGGGCTTACTAAGATGCATTGAAAAAGAGTGGATGGGAAGGAGTGGTGGACATTGTGGAGACACAAGGGGAAGGTCATGTTGTTTTATCTCTTCAATCCAATTTCTGGGAAGGCTTTTAGCTTGATGAAATTCTTGGCTTCCTTCCTAAACCAAAACAAAAATTGATTGCTTGTAGCGTGGAGACCTTCGGTGTAAAGGGTAGAAGCACAAATCTCCTACCTTATTATGTTTTCTTCAATGATTGTGTGAATTATACACTTGGTTATGAGTTTGAATACATCGACTTCAATTGTCAAATTATGCGACCTTCCTCGTTGCTTTTGGAAGAAAGAGATTCAAGCAACATGTTTCATAACTTCGACAACTATGCCTAGCGTGACTACTGTTAAGTATACCATGTCCAGTCCATGATAGTGTACTACAATGATCCAGCCCATGGTGAAGAGTATAGAGTTCTCTATAATATCTAGAAGATGGCTTGAAGCGTGGTTGGAAGTAGTTGGTTGGTGCATAGTTGGTTAGTGGCTGATACATTTAATATAATGAGGCATTGCTATGCCTTTAAATAGAAGAACTTTTTTCATTTGTGATCATCCCAATCCAGAAGATCCAATCTTGTATACCACTTTAAGTGTGAGAGTGAGATTGAGTGAGAGATTATGTTATAATTCTTTGTATTCATCAAGTTTTGTTAATTTAAGCTTGATAAGATTATTGTAGTATTCTCCAAATCCTTTCAAGTGGTATTAGAGCCCGTGTCTTTGCAAATTACTGTTCACAGCAAGGCGAAGGTACTATTCACGGGAAGACGCCGGTACTATTCATTCATATGAACTATTCATCCGTATAGTATTGTTCACCTGTATGGAACTATTCATCCGTATAGTACTATTCATCCATATAGAACTATTAATTTGTATATTACTGTTCACGAATACAGTACTGTATACGTTACTGTTCATACAGACTTTGGTGTTATGAGATGGAAGGAGCTGGCACTATGATCAAGCTCACCAATTCTAACTGGGTGACGTGGAAACCAAGGATGGAGGATATTCTCTATTGCAAAGATTTGCATGAGCCAATTGAAGGTGATGACGCAAAGCTGCCAATTGGAAGAAAATGAATCGCAAGACCGTCGGCACAATTAGACAATGGGTGGATGATAGTGTTTTTCACCATGTGTCTAACGAAACCAACGCTCATAAGTTTTGGGCAAAGCTTGAGTCGTTGTTCAAGAAGAAGACCCCTGCCAAGAAAGCCTTCTTGATCAAAGAGCTCATCAACATGAAGTACAAGGATGGTTTGAGTGTAGAGGAACACTTGAACAAATTTCATAATATGATCAACCAACTGGCCACAATGAACATGGTGATTGAGGACGAGCTGCAAGCGCTCCTGTTGCTATGATCCTTGCCAGATAGTTGGGAGACCTTCATGATGAGTGTAAGTAACTCTGCTCCTAATAGTGTTCTTACTCTTGATAATGTTAAAAGTAGAGCGCTTAATGAAGAAACAAGGAGAAAAGTTTCAGGCACAGATAGTAGCCAAGTATTTGTCACAGAATACAGAGGGAGGAGCAAGAGCAGAGGGCCTAGAGGCTATGGTAGGAGTCCTAGCTGATCCAAGTCAAGGTTCAGAGGTACTTGCCACCATTGTGCCAAAGAAGGACATAAAAATATAAGCTGTCGAGCTTGGAGGAAAGAGCAAAAGGAAGGTGACAACCATAAGAAAGATGATACCAACAATACCACTGCAGTCTTATGTGGTGGTGTACCAGAGATACTGTATGTTGGTGGGTATCCACATATGGGTAGTTCTGTCAAAGACACTGAAGTGATCTTTGACAATGGAGCTTCCTTTCATGCTACTTCCAAGCGGGAGTTCTTTAGTACAAACAAAGAAGGTGAGTTTGGCATAGTAAACATGGGAAATGAAAGTCACTACAAAAATTTTGAAAATTGGTGATATTTGTCTTGAGACTAACCTTGGCTTTCAGTTGCGGCTGAAAGATGTGAAAGACGTTGTTGATTTACGTCTCAATCTAATATCCATCGGTACCCTTGACCGACAAGGCTTTGATCACCATATTGGCCAAGGAAAATTGAAGCTTACCAATGGCTCAATGGTGGTTGCTAGAACACAACTTTGTTGCACCTTATACCGACCAAATGCCAAGGTCTTGAAGAATGAATTGAATGTTGTGGAGGACTCATCTCAGGATTTATGACATAAGAAGTTGGGTCACATGAGTCAAAAAGGCCTGCAAGTTCTGGCAAAGAAGTCTCACATTCCCTTTGCCAAAAGTACCACGCTAAACTCATGTGAATTTTGTTTATTCGGCAAACAAAAGGGAGTCAGTTTTTCTGTTCCATTTGTAAAGAAAAAAAAATTGTTGGATCGTGCTTATTCAGATGTATGTGGTCCCACAGAAGTTGAGTCGTTGGGAAGAAATACATATTTTATTACTTATATTGATGATGTTTCACGAAAGGCTTGGGTGTTTTTGTTAAAATCCAAAGACCAAGTGTTGCAGACATTTCAGGAATTTCATGCCATGGTGGAGAGGGAGACTGGGAGACCTCTCAAGTGCCTCCGTAGCGACAATGGCGGTGAGTACACATCTCATCAATTCAAAGAATATTGTGCAAAACATGGCATACAACATGAGAAGACGGTTCCTGACACTCCCCAACATAACGGTATAGCTGAAAGAATGAACAGAACCATCTTGGAGAAAGTAAGGTGCATGCTGAGGACTGCAAAGTTACCCAAGCAATTTTGTGGTGAAGCTGTAAGGATGGCCTGTTATCTGATCAATCGATCTCCTTCAGTTCCATTGGGCCTTGATATTCCAAAAAGAGTATGGACTGGTAGAGATGTGTATTACTCTCATCTGAAGGTGTTTGGCTGCAAAGCTTTTGTACACATGCCCAAGGAGCAGAGATCAAAGTTAGACTACAAGGCTACACCATGCATTTTCCTTTGTTATGGTGATGAGGAGTTCGGCTATAGACTGTGGGACCCAATTCAAAGGGAGTTTATTAGAAACAGAGATGTAATCTTTTATGAAGATCAGACACTTGGTGGTTTTGATAAAGAGGCACAACTAGAGGTCGCGGTCAAAGGAGTTGATCACTTAGCTTCAGAAGAATAAGAACATAGTGACATGCCTGAAGCAGTTGCTAATGAGATTCTTCCAGAACCAGATAATATTGATCAGGGGGAGCCTGATCAAAGGGAGCCAGACCATGAGACTATTGATCAGGAGGAGCCTGATCAAGGGGAGCTTACTCAAGGAGAGTCTCCAGCTCAACAAAAAAGTGAAGCTCAACACAGAAGATTCCCTAGAAATAGAAGACCATCTAGTAAATATCCAGAGTATATCCTGTTGACTGATGATGAAGAACCAGAGACTTCCAAAGAGGCTCGAGCTCATAATGACAATGACAAATGGATGAAGGTGATGGAGTCAGAAATGAGTTCCTTAATAAAGAATTATACCTATGAGCTGGTAAAGCTTCTAGATGGTAGAAAAACACTAAAAAATAAGTGGGTGTTTAAACTAAAAAGAGATGGCGATATGAGAAAGTATAAGGCAAGCTTGGTAGTCAAGGCTTTGGTCAGAAAAAAGGTGTTGACTTTGATGAGATTTTCTCTCCACTAGTGAAGATGACATTTATCCGAGTTATCTTGGGTATGGCAGTGAGCATGAATCTTGAGCTTGAGCAGTTAGATGTTAAAACTGTTTTTCTCCATGGCGATTTAGACGAGTAGATATACATGGAACAACCAAAAAGCTTTGAAGTTGAGGGAAAAAATGACTTGGTGTGCAAACTGAAGAAAATCTTATACGGTCTTAAGCAAGCTCCAAGACAATGGAATAAGAAATTTCACTCATTCATAGTGAGTCGTGGATACCAGAGAACTACTGCTGATCCTTGTGTTTATATTAAACGTTTCTCTTAAGGCAAATTCATTATCTTATTGCTTTATGTTGATGATATGTTGATCGTTGGTCAAGACGCTTCTATGATCTAGAAGCTTAAAGAAAAGTTATTCAAGTTCTTTGAGATGAAGGACTTGGGGCCAGCGAAACTGATTTTTGGCATGTAGATTATTTGTGACAGAAAATCCAAGAAGTTGTGGCTGTCACAAGAAAGGTATGTTTAGCAGTGGGCAAACGGGTCGAGGATCCGTGGGTTCAAATCGAACCGAACCGTTTTGCTCTAAACGGTTCGAATTTTAATTTTGTATTTTTAGATACGGTCCGGATCCGTTATAAAACGGTCCGATCCCGGTTCCTATTTTATAAAAAAAACGGTCTGGGTTGGACCCGTTTCAAAACAAATTTACAAATCTAAAAACCTAAATATGAAATGGAGTGGAAGTAAAGAAGATAAGAGACCCGTATCCTCTGTAGCCCCACCCGACCTTTGTTTCTCTCTTGATTTCTTTCCCAAATCTCTGTTTTACTCTCTCTCTCTATGATGCAAAGATGGAGCAGCAGCGACAGCAACAGAAAGAAGACTACCACTCACCACATCCCTCTCATTGCTCTCCTCTTCTCTGTCTTCTTAATTGCTTCAATTCTCTACAATGAACGCAACATTCATGAAATTCACCAACACAAACAACCAGATTCCATCACTCATACATCACTCCCCAACACAATCCACAAGCGAAGCATCAGCCAGGTATGTACCTACATCCATTCCTCTTCAACCCCATCTCCATTTTAGTCTTTGATTTGATCATAAAATTTCTCTGGCAATACGATGAAGAGGGTGGTGGTGATCATTTCGACAATTTTGGTTTTCAGGAACCCAGTTAGGCCACTGAATGGTCTGGGATCTGCCATCGCGATTTTGGGGACTTTCTTGTAGTCGCAGGCAACCACAAAAAAGAAAGGAGGTGAAAAGAATGAACCCAAATGCAACATCTTCTCAATTTGTTTCAACAGTCTCAACCAAATAGATGAGCCTCATAAGTCATAACATCTTCTGAATTTTCATAGATTTCTGTTTCATTCATGAACACCTGTTGCTGATATCTATTGCTGGTATTATTGCTTGCTAATTTATTAATTGTTTGAGTTCCTAATGTGCCAAAAATCTAAGCAAACTAACATGTGCAATGCGAGCATTTGAGGGTTAGTCTATTCAAGAGGTAACTAGAGCTAATGATATTTGACATTTGTTAGTTTGATTCGATTAACCTTTTTTCCACTTCAATGCTTAAATTTAACCTGCCATGAGTCCCACTAGCTGAAGGTAATGAACCCAAATGCAACATCTTCTCAATTTGTTTTAACAATCTCAACCAAATAGATGAGCCTCATAAGTCATAACATGACCTACACGGGCCAGCATGTCGATTGTGCAAATACAATGTTTTGGGTTGGACACTATTTCCATGTTGTGTATGTTGAATCCAAGTGTTGAAGGCGGTGGGAATCAAATTTAGTCTCATTTCCTAGTGAACTTGCCATTATAGAATTTTTGAACTATTTCTGTTTCATTCATGAACACCTGTTGCTGATATCAGCTTAGCAAGTTCTCGCTAGCTTTTCTTATTTCGCGTGGTTTACATTTTGGAATGGTTTGATGGATCTATATTTCTCATAATTTAGAGAAACAGTAATTGTTTTACAATGGTGTGGGATAAAAAGATTATTTGTATGTGTGCCGAGGGGAAACACTTGATTTGGAAATATTTAGAAGGAAATTTTAGATTTGGAACCGTAGGAACCGGACCGTTCAAAACGGTTCGAGTTAGGTTCGGTTCCAATGTTCAAAATGAGGGGATCCGGACCGGATCCGTTAATTTTAAATGGTTCGAGTTAGGTTCCTCCAAAATTGGAACTGATCCGGACCGTGCCCACCCCTAGGTATGTTGAAGGGTGCTTGAGATGTTCAACATGAAAGATGCTAAACTAGTAAGCTTACCTCTAGCCAATCATTTCAAATTGAGCAAGAGGTCATGCCCGAAAACAGATGAAGAAAATGAGAAGATGGCAGATGTTTCCTATTCTTCGGCGGTAGGAAGTCTTATGTATGCTATGATGTGTACACGGCCAGATATTGCTCATGCAGTAGAAGTTGTGAGCAATTTCTCTCTAATCTAGGGAAAGACCACTGGGAAGCTGTTAAGTGGATTCTCAGATATTTGAAGGGCACTTCTAAGATGTGTTTGTGCTTGGGTGGTTCCAAACCAATCTTTGAAGGGTTTACTGATGCTGACATGGGAGGAGACGTTGATGGTAGAAAGTCCACCTCTGGTACTTGTTCACTTTTGCAGGGGGAGCGGTGTCTTGGCAATCCAAGTTGCAAAGTGTGTTGTTTTATCCACAACCGAGGCTGAATATATAACAGCCACAGAAGCATGCAAGGAGTTGTTGTGGATGAAGCGGTTTCTCCAAGAGTTGGGTTTGAAGCAAGATGATTATGTTGTTTATTGTGATAGTAAGAGTGCTCTTGATTTGAATAAGAATTCTACATATCATTCTCGCACCAAGCACATTAATATCTGTTATCATTGGATTAGAGATGCTATTGAGAACAAGGTATTGCACTTAAAGAAGATTCATACTGATGATAATTCTTTAGACAGTTTGACAAAGGTTGTCCCCAAACCAAAGCTGGAGTTTTGAAATAAGGTTGTTGGGATGGACTTCAGGTAACTTGAAGTCATGGTTGGTGTTCCTCCCTCATGCACTGGAGGGGGAGATTGTTGGGTATACCATGTTCAGTCCATGATGGAATACTACAATGATCCAACCCATGGTGAAGAGTATAGAGTTTTCTAGATTATCTAGAAGATGGCTTGAAGCTTAGTTGGAAGTAGTTGGTTTGTGCATAATTGGTTGGAAGGAGTTGGTTAGTGGCTGATACATTTAATACAAGGAGGCATTGCTATGCCTATAAATAAAGGAACTCCTTTCATTTGTGATCATCCCAATCCAGAAGATCCAATCTTGTATATCACTCTAAGCGTGAGAGTGAGAGATTGTGTTATAATCATTTGTACGTATTCATCAAGTTTTGTTAATTTAAGATTGATAAGATTATTGTAGTATTCTCCAAATCCTTTCAACTACCTCCAAGATTCATGAACCTCGACAAATTGCAAGTTTCTTATTGCAATCAAAAGAATGGTGTACTTCATTGTTTGTATTAGTGCGCACAACCATAATCAGTCTGTAAACACAGTGAAATTCCTAACACGGGAACTAGATATTGTTTATACCATATTCAGTGGTAGTGGAGCCACATACACGACATGTGGGGCACTTGCCCCCCTAAAATTTAGGAAAGTGTTTTATTTTTTGCTTACTAATTTATTTTGTAACTATTGCCTATTATTAAAAAAAAAACTCCCCCCCCCCCCCCCCTACTTCAACTCTCATCTTCTATCTTCACACGTTTTTTTATCACCAATTAATAAAAAACAACCTTCACACCAATTGCAAACAATGATAGACCCACATTTCTCTCTCCACACCACCTATTTTCATTAAAAAAATCCACATTTCTTCAAACAACTCACACTATCCCACCTTTCTTTTAACAAAAAAAAAAAAAACCTCACACTATCCCATACACATCACACACACACAGAGGAAACCAGCACACTCGGCCATCTCGGCGAGTCAACTCCTCGTCAAGCCGCCACCCAAAACCCATCTTCTCTCCTCAAAATCAACCAAAAAAAATCACTTATTTCAGACACCAATTTGAGCATTCTTCAAAACCCACCGAATTCAAAGACTCTTGAGGGGAAATTTGAGGGTTGTGAAGGATTTGGGGTGGCTTAGAATCTTGAGATGAAGTGGAATTGTTGAGTGATTGGAGAAATTTAAGTGAAGAGTGGGGTTTTGGGTGGAGAGTGATGAATGTGATGGGATTCATAGCTATGCAAATGGACTTTCTTCACAATGTATTTTTTTTTAGTTGTTTTTTTTTTCTTTGTTGTTTCATTAATGATTTAATTGCTTAAATTTGCGTCGAGGAGGATATTGGTGGGTTCGACGAAGAATTATAACTAAAATTAGGATCACTTCATCCAAATTTAAACAAATAATAATAAAAAAGTTTCAAAAATAAATTAATTTGTTGTTATTAATTTTTAAAATAAAAAATACTAAACATCACTGTTCACTTTGCCCCCCCCCCCCCCCCCCCCCCCCTGGTTGAAAATCCTGGTTCCGCCACTGACCATATTGTAATACATACTAAGGGTCTTGTCACAAACGGGCATTCTCCCCCAGAAATATACAGCAATTGAAATTAGACCTAAACCAGTCACACGCGGAAAAAAAAAACTTTATAGCTAAACTACAATAACCCTTGTTGTTGGTATATGATATTTACATAATTATTACATAATATATCCCTTAATTTATACATGTTAGTGTTTCGATTATTATATTTTATAGTAATTATTTTGTTTTCATGTCTTTTTAGGAATTTGAGCGTAAACGATGAAATCATATTAAGGCGACAAGTTAAGGAACGACAATTAGTCGATTCCAACGGTGGTATAAAGCAGTCACAAACCTAAACCCGAAACCTAATTCATAACCTAAACCCGAAACCTAATCCATAACCTAAACCCAAACCTAATGCCAAGCCCAATCCTTCTCCAAATTATACATTGATGAATCATTCCCTCATTTCATCCCTATTCATCTTGATAATTTTCTATAAATAGAAGATAATAGGGTGAGAAAAGAGAAGGGAAAAGAAGAGAATTAGACAAAAATCAAAACCTCTTTCTCTCAAATTGATTCTCCTCACCATCACCACTCATCCATCTCTCACTCACTCAGCAATCCACAGTCACCTTGCCACCACCATCACCCGAGCACCACCACCACCTCCGGACAGCACAACCGCCACCACCACGAAACAGGGGTGTGACAACCCTGTTTCGCGTCAAACCTTCACTCTGCCACTGTCCCTGTCCATCATCCATCAACCAACATCATCCATCACCTCCGCCACCACCTCCGCACGAGCACCACCACAACAGACCGAGAACCACCACCACAACCACCGCGAAACAGAGCCTCACCGCGACTCTGTTCCGCCTCGCGACAGAGCTAGGCAGGCCGTCCTCCTCTCCTCTCTGTCCTCTCTTCGTCCAGGCCTCTTACCATCTCTCCGCCGCCGGACAACCATCACATAGCGGCTCGTCCGCGGTGCACAACCACCGCTGAAACAGGAAACGAAACAGGGAGTCTCCTTCTTGTTCTCTCTCTCTGTTTTTGAGTTCCTTATTGCATCTCTCTCTCTTTTGCAGGTTCCAGACCCACTTGGAGGATGAGACGCTCGCGAGGAGCGAGAACGAGGCCGCGAGACCGCCGCTGCTCGCTGGAGAAGAAGGCGGAGCGAGGCGACACTGTAGCTGCACTGTAGCGAGGGCGGGAGACTGAGTCAAATTCTGTTATTTGGCTATTGGCACCTTGATTTCTGCTCTGTACCACCACAGAGCATTTGCAGCCATTTGTCTCGGGATTCGTGTTCTGACCACCTGTTGATCTGCTGAGTGCCACCACATCGAGTTTGTGACAAACTAAATGGGTTGTATAAGTTATTTTGATTTATTTTACTGAATTATGTGCTTAATTGTTAATTACAATTTATTTCTGAATTTTTGATAAATTGCTTTCACCTTTCAATTTCGAGAAATTAATCTTGATATGTTTGGTAGTTAGAATTACCCTTTTTCAATATTCAAAGCATGTGCTAAAAATATTAAGCTTAAACTTTGATTAAGTGTGCCCTAAAAAGACACTTAATACTTGGTAAGAGCGTATTTGCTTGAAATAATTTGTTAATGTTTGATAGAAACATAATATAAGTTGAATTGGATTTTAACGATCACATATTCGGTGTAAGCAACGGATTCTCATCCCTAAAGCTTCTCGTTTTTAAATTCAGTAATTTAGATTTAAATAATTTTGCTAACTCATTGGTGAGTCCAAGCCCACAAAACCCATTTCATCTATCTTTTATTTTAGTTTTCTTATTTTTAATTTATTTTTAGTTTAGTTTTAAAAACACTGTAACCCCATTTTCCATTTAAATTAGTTTGGATAATTTCTAAAATTCAATTTAATCCACCTTGCTCGTGGGATCGACCCGTACTTGCCGTTGTCTACCAGTTAGGCACCGTGCACTTGCGGTTATTACAAGTGGGCTGAATTAACCTATTTATTTAGGTTAGTTAAATCCGCATCAAGTTTTTGGCGCCGTTGCCGGGGAAGGTTGCGGTGTAATTGAATTTAAGATTTATTTTCACTAATTATAAAAATTAAAATTAAAATAAAAAAAAACAACAAAACAAAAACAAAAAAAAAATTCAATTTATTTTTATTTTATTAAGTTCTTTTTATACTCATTTTGTGTTTGATTTTGCAGAATACACACTTCTCGAGGATATTGGACGATCCTGCAAAACATCAAGCAAATTTTAATTTTTTTTTTATTTTTTTATTTTGTGAGGAGAGTTTTAATTTTATTTTCACCTCGTTTTACGAGTGTGTGGTGTAATAATTTTTATACTCTACTGTTTTCATTTTGTTTAATCACAAAAAAAAACCCCAAAATTTTCTAAGTCATAAGAAATTCTAGGGAAACAATTTTAATTGTACCCAATAATTTCTTGTGATTTAGAAATCCGACTTCTAAGACCAAGACCAGTAAATTTATTTGCATGTGCTTGTGTGCTGATTGAAACAGATAAAAAGAAGTCGGACTTTTTTTTGAATTGTGCTAACTTTTTGTGCAGATTGGAATACGCACACTGTAAGTATTTCTATCACACGCAACGTATTAGCGACCAAGGTGCTTGGTGTAATTGTTTGAAATTGTGTGATTGGTTGTTTAATTTCTGTAATTGTGGATGCTAAACTTTAGTAATTCATAATAAGCAGACCCAGCTGATAAATAGAAACTGGTGGGACTTGATATCCCCACCTCATCACTCCAGCTGTGTGCAACCAATAGCCTAACATAATTAAAATCAATTAGCAAGTTAGATAGAGCATCTTTTAGGTACGGTGTTCATAAGACAACCAAGACCAAGGTGAATCCAATAATTTTTGTGTTGACCGCTGCTAAAAGTGACGATGGGTTTAATCATTCAATGAACTCCGAGAGGCCACTGCCACAAGGGTAATTTATTCGGCACGCCGAGTCATAAGTAAGCTACTATCCACAAGAAGGATTGGTGTAACTAATAGTTTTGGGTTAGGAACACAAGCCTCAAGTGTGCATTTAACATCACATCGTTCTCACATCTATTGGCTTACAGAGCGGTAGCACAAGGAAGTACTTAATTGGACCATTGTGACCTCCTTCTCTTGTGCGATAATCCGGTTTCTTTGAAACAAAACTCTAGCCTACTGATTTTGAACTTTGTGGTGTAAAGTATACACTCTTAGGATCATCTTGTAGCACCCATTGCTCTGATATAAATATTACATAATAAATAATCTGTCCCCCAAAGATAAAAAGATAATTAATCTCAAAAACACTAATTGCTTAGGGAGGCATTTTTTCTTGTGCATCAATTGATTGCTGATTGTGTTTGAGTCTGTGCGTGAATTTTTTTTAAGGTTAGCAAACATTTCAAACCTCACTTGGTGTAGACTTGTTTATGCGTATTTGGGAACGGGATTCAAGGGGTAGACTAATTAAAGAGGATCCTGTAGAGTTGTTTGAAGTCCCCATTGACCTTCTAGAATCATTCTCATTATCGAGTGAGACCACTGAAATGGCTGAGGAGAAAGCATTTAAGGATTATTTTTCTCCACGTTCCAATAACACCCCATCTTGCATTGTCTTGCCTGAGACCACTGCAAATAGCTTTGAGCTAAAACCATCAATTATCCACCTTTTGCCTTCCTTTTATGGTCTAGAAAGAGAGGATCCCTATCTTCATGTCAAAGAGTTTCTTGACATATGTGCTACTCTGAAATATCCCAATTTTTCTGATGATTCAGTTCGTCTTAGGTTGTTCCCCTTTTCTTTAAAAGATAGGGCGAAGTCATGGTTAAACTCCTTAGAAACTGGAACCATCGACACTTGGGATGCCCTATCAGGAAAATTTTTGACAAAATATTTTCCTATTCATAAAACAAATGTCATCCGAAGAGATATATCTAATTTTCAACAGAAAGAGGGTGAGCATTTCTATGAATATTGGGAAAGATTCAATGAACTCATTGTTAGGTGTCCCCATCATGGCTTTGAAAAGTGGCGCTTGGTTCAATACTTTCAAGACGCGTTAACCTCTCAAAACCATCGAATGATTGACGCCACTAGTGGTGGGTCACTTATGAAAATGAGTGCTAATGAGATTTGGGAATTCTTTGAAGCTATTTCTGAAAATTCTCAACAATGGGATTATTCAAGAAAAGACGCGGATAGGCGAAAGGGTGGTTTGTATGAAGTGAGGGATACATCATCTACTCCTCATCTTCCTCCTTCTTCGAGGATGGAAGAGGTTGTAATGACAATGGCACAGAAGATTGATGCATATCTGGAAAAGTCTCAGCCATCAGTCCAAACCAATGTTCCATCCGAGGTTTGTGCTGCATGTTCAAGTTCTAGTCATTCCACATCAGACTGTCACTTGAAAAATGAGTACCCTACTTATTTTGCTGAGCAAGTCAATGCATTCAATACCTTTAGGCAATCTGGTTATAATCCACACTCAAATTTTTACAATCCAGGTTTAGCTAAACACCCTAATCTCTCATGGGCCCATGGTCAACATCAAGGAGGCCCAGTTGTTATCCCTCAAGCTCCTCGAGCTCCAATTCATGCTAATAGGCCTCAATTCAATCAAGATGTTCCTATCTCTAACACTCAGAGTTTTCAGGATACATTGAACCAATTTATGCAGAGAACAGGAACCATACTCGAACAAAACTCTCAGGCTATCACCGAACTAAGAGCACAAAACTCTCAGGCTATCACCGAACTAAGAGCTAATTCTCAACAACAATCTCAAGCCATCCAAAAGCGTGAGATGACTGTGAGTCAAATAGCAAAATCCTTTCCTGAAAGAGAAGCAGGAAGATTCCCTGGTCAACCCATTCAAAATCCTAAGGGCAAATTCGAAATAGGCAATACATCTCAGCCACGCAATGAAAATGTCAAATCTATCATAACCCTTAGGAGTGGAAAACAAGTTGACAACCAACTTAGAATGCCTAATTTGATTGATCCTGGATACCAATCTACGCCAAGGCAAGTCACACCTCCATCTGAGAAGGAGGCTGATAAAGCCTCATCTTCTCAAGAGGATCATCATCTTGACTCTAATCCCACCAAGGCATCCTATATGCCTAGAGCCCCATTTCCATCGCGGTTAGCTCCGGCGAAGAAAGGAACAATTGCCAACAATATAATGAAATTTTTTAAACAAGTTCAAATCAATATTCCATTACTCGAGGCCATTAAGCAAGTTCCCTCTTATGCCAAGTTTTTGAAGGATTTGTGTACACAAAAGCGAAAAGTGAATGTGCACAAAAGAGCCTTCCTAACTGAGCAAGTTAGCTCCATCCTTCAACACAAAACCCCACCTAAGTACAGAGATCCTGGTTGCCCGACTATTTCATGTGTGATTGGTGATCATATGATTGAGAAGGCACTATTAGATTTAGGGGCAAGTGTTAATCTATTGCCATATTCGGTATATGAGCAATTGGGTCTTGGTGAGTTGAAATCAACTCAAGTGACATTGCAATTGGCAGACAGATCTGTCCGAGTCCCCCGCGGTATGTTAGAGGATGTGATCATTAAGGTGGACAAATTTTATTTCCCTGTGGACTTCATAGTCCTGGACACACAACCTGTTCACAATCCCTCTAGTCACATTCCAGTTATTTTGGGTCGTCCATTTTTGGCCACATCCAATGCTATCATTAACTGTCGAAATGGAATCATGAAATTATCATTGGGTAACATGACTGTCGAACTCAATGTATTCAATGTAAGTCAACAACCTCCCGAGTCTGAGGACTCCTTTGAGGTTAACATGATTGAGAGATTGGCGGAACATTCATTTCCTCAGTTTAATGATCCTTTAGAGGCTTGTTTGACTCATTTTAATTTAGACTTCGATATTAATGATTCCATCAGGGAAGTCAATGCTTTGCTTGATTCTACCCCTATAATGGAAACCAGTTATAAATGGAAGCCTAGGGTGGAAACTCTTCCACTCAGTGAGTCAAATCAAGTCCCTTCCGTTGAACAACCACCCAAGCTCGACCTAAAAGTATTACCTGACAACCTCAAGTATGCATTTTTAGGTGTTGACAATACCTTACCTGTTATTATTTCATCTGCATTGACTGAAGAACGGAAGGAAAATTGTTAGATGTTTTAAAAGAACATAAAACAGCACTTGGGTGGACTATAGCGGATATTAAAGGAATAAGTCCAATCGTTTGCATGCATCGCATTCATATCGAAGATATCCAAAGTATCGCGTGAAATGCAACGTAGACTTAATCCTAATCTAAAGGAAGTTGTCCGAGCCGAAGTGCTCAAATTGTTGGATGTGGGTATAATCTACCCAATTTCGGATAGTCCTTGGGTAAGTCCTGTTCAAGTTGTCCCAAAGAAGTCAAGGGTAACGGTAATCAAGAATGACAAGAATGAATTAGTACCAACCCGTATGACCACGGGGTGGCGAGTATGTATTGATTACCGTAAGTTGAACTTGGTCACAAGGAAGGATCACTTTCCTCTTCCTTTCATTGACCAGATGCTTGAAAGGTTAGCCGGACATGATTACTATTGTTTTCTTGATGGGTATTTCGGTTATAACCAAATCCCCATTGCACCCGAGGATCAAGAGAAGACCACATTCACTTGTCCCTTTGGAACTTTCTCATATTGAAGAATGCCCTTTGGATTGTGTAACGCACCCGCTACTTTTCAACGGTGTATGCTTAGTATTTTTTCCGATATGGTTGAGAGGTTCCTCGAAGTGTTTATGGATGATTTCTAAGTATTTGGTGATTCATTTGATGAATGTCTACATCATTTAACTTTAGTGTTAAATAGATGTGTGGAGAAAAATCTTGTCTTAAATTGGGAGAAATGTCATTTTATGGTACGATAAGGCATTGTTCTTGGACATGTAATTTCACACAAGGGAATTGAAGTCGACAAAGCCAAAATTGATTTAATTTCGAGTCTTCCGCCTCCAAAGACGGTTAAGGAAATTAGATCTTTTCTAGGCCATGCTGGATTTTATCGGAGGTTCATCAAAGATTTTAGCAAAATCGCTCGTCTTTTATGCAATTTACTTGCTAAAGACACGGTTTTTGTTTTTGATGAAGATTGTTTAAAAGCTTTTGAGAAGCTCAAACAATTATTGACTTCAGCTCCAATCATCCAATCTCCTAATTGGAACTTTCCCTTTGAGCTTATGTGTGATGCTTCCGACTTTGCACTCGGAGCTGTCCTAGGACAACGATTGGATAAAAAGCCACATGTCATTTATTACGCTAGTAGAACTCTACAAGACGCACAACTTAATTACTCTACCACTGAGAAAGAGTTATTAGCTGTAGTTTTTGCTCTAGATAAATTTCGGTCTTACCTTATAGGATCCAAAGTAATTATTTTTACTGATCATGCGGCGTTAAAGTATCTTTTCTCTAAAAAAGATGTTAAACCTCGCTTAATCCGATGGGTCCTATTGCTACAAGAGTATCTTTTCTCATAAAGTTGGCACCCCCTATCATCCACAAACAAGTGGGCAAGTGGAGATTTCCAATCGGGAGATTAAAAACATTCTAGAGAAGACAGTTAGACCAGATCGTAAAGACTGGTCTCAACGTCTGAGTGATGCTCTCTGGGCTTATAGAACAACATTTAAGACCCTGATTGGAATGTCTCCGTATAGGCTTATTTTTGGAAAAGCATGTCATTTGCCTGTGGAATTGGAACATCGTGCATATTGGGCCATCAAGACATTCAATTTTGATATGGTCAAGGCTGGATCACATCGTAAGCTTCAACTTAATGAGTTGGAAGAGATCCGAAATGATGCGTACCACAATGCCAAAATCTACAAAGAACGAACGAAGATATTTCATGATAAATCCATTCTTCGTAAGTCCTTTGAGCCATCTCAAAAAGTTCTGTTGTTCGACTCTCGGTTACGACTTTTTCCTGGCAAGTTGAGATCTCGGTGGTCTGGACCTTATATTGTGAAAGCAGTGTTCCCACATGGAGCTATGGAGATCGTTAATCCTAAGGATGGCCATGTATTTAAGGTAAATGGTCAACGACTTAAGCCATTCTTAGAGTTACCTCGATTAGAAGTCGAAGTTGATGTGATCCTATTAGAGGACCCTGTGTATCAGAAGTGAGGATCTTTTGGGTTTTGTCGGGCTGATGACGTTAAACCAAGCGCTCCTAGGAGGCAGCCTAGCTTTAGTTGTGTGTCTCTGCTGTTAGTCTGGATTGATTTTCGAGTACCCTATTTAGTTGTGTTTCACTCATACTCGTTAGCTCCGTAACAGTTTTGACTTACAACTTGTTTTTTTTTTTTTTTTTAGTTTTCTTTGTTTGTGTCGAATCTACAGTTTATCGATTTCTAATGAAAACTCCATGATTGTTATGTTGGTGAGCCTCATTGATGGACGACTTCTTGGAAATTGGTAAAATCTTCACCGCGGTAATACTGTTCTAACCTCCTCTCATGTACTTACTTCATTCATTTGTCAGAATTATTTTGTTAAACATTGAGGACAATGTTTGGATTAGGTTTGGGGGTAGGTTCATGAGTCGGTGAAATTTTCATTTTTTCGTAGTGTTTTCTTTTCTTATTCTTAAAAAAAAAACAAAAAAAAGCTTTTCTGTCAAGACAACTTGGTCTTTTGTGAAAATGGATGCTCAAGAAAATGCAAACCAACTTGACATATTGGTATATTGATAAAGACTGAAAGTTTATTAAGATCCTTAAGTTAGATCTAGTTCATAAGATTTTTCAACTCAATTATCTTTGCACCATGAGCCATATTAGCATAACTTGAAGTTGATGAGTGAAATATATACTAGAAAACCTTAGAATAATAGTGGAGACTTAACCCTGAAAGCTTTGAGCCTTTCTATTTTTCTGAGGGTTATACATAAACTCTGATTTTTCTTGAGTTTACATTATCTCGTTGATGATCTCATTATTTTCATTCTTTTGATCAATTGCTTTGGGAATGACATAAAAATTGAATTATTACACTAGAACTTCTTGGCTTATTCAATTGAGATGTCATAATACTGACC
The DNA here is from genome assembly GCA_963556465.1 of Berberis vulgaris. NCBI lineage: Eukaryota > Viridiplantae > Streptophyta > Magnoliopsida > Ranunculales > Berberidaceae > Berberis > Berberis vulgaris. Next base: position 9,853,686 of record OY747137.1, read on the forward strand.
CGAACTTAGGAAATGATCTAGGCATTTTTTTTCTTTAGACCATTAACTAGCCTTTTAACTTACCCATAACATTAACCTTTTTTGTAGCCTTTTGAGCCTTAGATTAACTTTTATTTGTTAACCCATTAACCTTTACCCAACTTTTCTGGGAATGTGTATGGATGGATATACTTGGTGTCAAAAGGGCATGAAGAGCAAAATATGAGATATTTCATAAATCCTCTATGAAAAAAAAAAAAAAAAGGTTGAAGAAAAGAAAAATAGAAAAAAAAAATGATTCTTCAATGAGGATAAAGATGTGAAAATGAAGAAAAAAATTGATGGTGCGCAACATTGATTTATTCTTGACAGCCCTAATTGTTCGTATAATGGGTGTATACATTCCTAGAAATTTTTGTTAGAATCCTTTGACATTCCTTATTAACTATTACCCAAGCCCCATTACAACCCAACAAAGTCCTAGTTGATCTTAGGTAAAGGTTGGTTTCGTAGATGTGGAGATTTAATAACCAAGACCTATGGTGTTTGATTCAACATTCCCAAAAGTAATTGATATTCCTGTCCATGAGATCATGTTCATTCCATTCTTGAAAAGTCCGTTCTTCATATTACTATATGTGAGATGATTGTTTTCCATTATTTACTCTTTTCCTCATATATAAACTGAGTGAAATACCAAATCTCTGAGTGCTTTATTGTGAGTGACATGAGAGGTTTGAAGTCAAAACAAACTTTCTACAGGAGATTTAGTCATTGTTTTACTCTGAAATGAAAAGTTATGTTGATAGTGCTATCCACACACACACATTGAGTTGAGGATGATTGTGAATTTTTCTCTAACTTGTGGAGAATATTAAATTATTTGGAAATTTGTTGATACACTAAAATGACACTGTTGGTTTCTTGCATTTCTTGAAGTATTAAAATGAACACTGTTTGACCAAGTTTTGATTGAGTCAGTAATGTTTGTGGGTAACATTTCTGGAAACCCTCACGAGACTATAACTCGTCCACTAGAGGTAATCTAGGGGTTTAAAGCCTTGTTGCACGTTTAAGGTAAGTGCAACCGATGATTCCTGCGAAAGTGAGTTAGGATTTTCTTTTTATTGTTTTGCTCGAGGACTAGCAAAATATAGGTTTGGAGGTATTTGATATTCACATAATTATTACATAATATATCCCTTAATTTATACATGTTAGTGTTTCGATTATTATATTTTATAGTAATTATTTCGTTTTCATGTCTTTGTAGGAATTTGAGCGTAAACGATGAAATCATATTAAGGCGACAAGTTAAGGAACGACAATTAGTCGATTCCAACGGTGGTATAAAGCAGTCACAAACCTAAACCCGAAACCTAATTCATAACCTAAACCCGAAACCTAATTCATAACCTAATCCATAACCTAAACCCAAACCTAATGCCAAGCCCAATCCTTCTCCAAATTATACATTGATGAATCATTCCCTCATTTCATCCTTATTCATCTTGATAATTTTCTATAAATAGAAGATAATAGGGTGAGAAAAGGGGGAGAAAAGAGAAGGGAAAAGAAGAGAATTAGACAAAAATCAAAACCTCTTTCTCTCAAATTGATTCTCCTCACCATCACCACTCATCCATCTCTCACTCACTCAGCAATCCACAGTCACCTCGCCACCACCATCACCCGAGCACCACCACCACCTCCGGACATCACAACCGCCACCACCACGAAACAGGGGTGTGACAACCCTGTTTCGCGTCAAACCTTCACTCTGCCACTGTCCCTGTCCCTCTCCCTGTCCATCATCCATCAACCAACATCATCCATCACCTCCGCCACCACCTCCGCACGAGCACCACCACAACAGACCGAGAACAACCACCACAACCACCGCGAAACAGAGCCTCACCGCGACTCTGTTTCGCCTCGCGACAGAGCCAGGCAGGCCGTCCTCCTCTCCTCTCTGTCCTCTCTTCGTCCAGGCCTCTTACCATCTCTCCGCCACCGGACAACCATCACATAGCGGCTCGTCCGCGGTGCACAACCACCGCTGAAACAGGGAGTCTCCTTCTTGTTCTCTCTCTCTGTTTTTGAGTTCCTTATTGCATCTTTCTCTCTCTTTTGCAGGTTCCAGACCCACTTGGAGGACGAGACGCTCGCGAGGAGCGAGAACGAGGCCGCGAGACCGCCGCTGCTCGCTGGAGAAGAAGGCGGAGCGAGGCGACACTGTAGCTGCACTGTAGCGAGGGCGGGAGACTGAGTCAAATTCTGTTATTTGGCTATTGGCACCTTGATTTCTGCTCTGTACCACCACAGAGCATTTGCAGCCATTTGTCTCGGGATTCGTGTTCTAACCACCTGCTGATCTGCTGAGTGCCACCACATCGAGTTTGTGACAAACTAAATGGGTTGTATAAGTTATTTTGATTTATTTTACTGAATTGTGTGCTTAATTGTTAATTACAATTTATTTCTGAATTTTTGATAAATTGCTTTCACCTTTCATTTTCGAGAAATTAATCTTGATATGTTTGGTAGTTAGAATTACCCTTTTTCAATATTCAAAGCATGTGCAAAAAATATTAAACTTAAACTTTGATTAAGTGTGCCCTAAAAAGACACTTAATACTTGGTAAGAGCGTATTTGCTTGAAATAATTTGTTAATGTTTGATAGAAACATAATATAAGTTGAATTGGATTTTAACGATCACATATTCGGTGTAAGCAAGGGATTCTCATCCCTAAAGCTTCTCGTTTTTAAATTCAGTAATTTAGATTTAAATAATTTTGCTAACTCATTGGTGAGTCCAAGCCCACAAAATCCATTTCATCTATCTTTTATTTTAGTTTTCTTATTTTTAATTTATTTTTAGTTTAGTTTTAAAAACACTGTAACCCCATTTTCCATTTAAATTAGTTTAGATAATTTCTAAAATTCAATTTAATCCACCTTCCTCGTGGGATCGACCCGTACTTGCCGTTGTCTACCAGTTAGGCACCGTGCACTTGCGCTTATTACAAGTGGGCTAAATTAACCTATTTATTTAGGTTAGTTAAATCCGCATCAGTATAGAAAGCTTAAGAGCAGGTTCTTGAATTGAGAATAAGGAATAATAAAAGACATGAAACCTTCACAGGAAGTTACCTTGTTGATCCAAGAAAATTTCTTCGGAGCTTTCTAACTTCAACCACTATGGGTAGACAGTCATGTACAAAAAAAAAATGCATTAGGGTCATGTTTTAGGTTCCACATTTCACAAACTATGTGATAATGTGAAATCTTTTGCAGTATTAAAGTTTGGAATGTTTAGATGAAGTATGACAGTGTATCTTACTAATAAACATGAAACATAAACCCCATTAGACCATTAGAAAAATGGAACTTCATTGACATTGTAAGCCCTCCAAAGCCACAGAACGAATCGATACAAATAATGAGATTCATTTCTGTTGGCAAATTTACTATAAAAGAGGTTAAACTGTACAATTGGTTGGATGATGTATATGGAGCATCGAGGCACGTAGTCGCTTTCCTTAAGGCTTAATTCGCCCCCACCACTTGGGTAAAACACTGGGTTACCAGCGAATTTCCTCCAAGATACAGCGGTAACTCCGTTTGTCGAACTGCGGCTGTATTTAACGAATAACGACCCTTTGAAAGACGGGCAGATCAAAGACACAAGCATCAGGAACTGGTCACACTTGTACGAAATGTGGTAATCCCTGAATACCAGTAAGAAGGATGGAAGAGAATTCCTGGAACACATCACTACCCTGGAATGGAGTTGTTCCAATTCCCAGATTTGGAATTGATTGAAGAATATGGACTTGACTTGAATTCTCTGGAATAGAATTGCTTGGAATTGAGTTATAATAATGACCCAAATTAGTGGGCTTTACATAGGCTCGAGGTGACCATCCAACCATGGGTCACAACCCTTCCTTGTTAGATCATGATCGTTGGATCAGATGGACACTTTAGATCGCACCTCTCCTAGTTGACTACAAACCGTTAGATCCTAACCGATCAGATGGACGTCCCAGATCGCATCCTGTGAGGAAATGCATCTGTTGGATCGCCCATGATCCCATGCATCTGTATGTAACATTAGATCCACGTGGATCTAACCATTGGATCCCATCCGGTGCATCCGTGTGCAACCTAACAAACCTGCATCTGACACGTGACTAAAACTGGACGCGACATGTATATAAACCAAGTGGTTCCTAGTTGTTTACTTGATATGGGACTAAAGCTTTCCATATCCAATCCTCACCAAACCTTCACCCTTTTATTTGAAAATAATTCTAACATTCCCCCACCTATTTTCAAATGAAATGAAAACAAAACATTTTAACATTCCCCCACCATTTTAAAAATTTTGAAAATGGAGATGGAAATTTTGAAAATCTGGTATCTCTGCATCCTTGGAAGTCATTCGCATAAACAAAGATATCTTTTTTATTTGAATCTTTGCTTAGCAGAAACAAATCAAAGTTAGTTAGAGAAAGCTAGTGAGACTTTGCCTTGAACTAACCACTCAGATCGCTAACCGGATTCATCCTACACAAACTTCTTCAAATCTGCCAATCCCTCTTCTACAACCTGACACTATTATGGCCCTGTGTTCGTATCTTTTTCCTGAATGTGTGGGGTCAACTCTCTAAACCCTTAAAAGCGGCCGCACTTCCGGCATTCATATAGGTGAATCAAAAAGTACCCCCGTAGTAGATACTTAACATGTAGTCTCTGGTCCATTAAGAGTCTATGCTCAGCCTCCCTTTTCTTTTACGGGTACCAAATACCTCGAACCTGGGATGATTGATCGGCGTTGCCTTCGTACATATGATGTATTATTTCTCATTGAACCCAAAATTTGAGTTGAGGTTCCATCACTGATGAATCTTAGTCATTGACTTTAAACCCATCCCTACTGAAGTCTTTAAGACTAACTCTCGTGAGAGCCCCTTTGTTAGTGGATCTGCCAAATTCTGGCATGATCTAACAAAATCCACAGTGATCACACCGTCGTGTATTAATTGTCGAACACCACTGTGCCACAAGACAATATGACTCGACTTCCCGTTGTAAACAGTACTATACGCCCTAGCCAAAGTTGCCTGGCTACATAGGCTTAGGCCACAACGGCAGCTCTTGTAAAAGAGCCCTAAGCCACTCCGCTTCTTTTCCTGCAGTAGCTAATGCCACAAACTCAGAAGCCATGGTAGAGTCTGCTATAATTGTCTGTTTTTTTGAACCCCAAAAAACAACCCCTCCACCAAGTAAAAAGATCCACCCACTAGTAGATGAGTGATCTTCAAGGTTAGTGATCCAGCTTGCGTCACTATAACCTTCAAGGACCCTTGGATTGCCATAGTAACAAATACAATAATCCATAGTTCCTTTCAAATATTTAAGTATCTTGATTACTGCGTCCCAGTGATCAGATCCTGGATTGGCTCTGTACCTACTTAGTTTTCCGACTGCAAATGCAATATCAGGTCGGGTACTTGTCATAGTCCAACTGTGCGACTGCCCTACCTTTATTAGGTAGTAATCTATTCCCTAATGCAAAGGGAGTAGAAACTGGTTGACAATCATATTGTCCAAACCGCCTTAGAACCTTCTCAATATAATGAAATTGAGACAGTAAAATGCTTTCAGAAGTTCTAACAATTTTGATTCCCAGAATGACATTGGCTTCACCAATGTCCTTCATATCAAAATTCTTTGAGAGTAACAACTTTGTAGAGTTTACTTGGTCAAGGTTAGTCCCAAAAATTAACGTATCATCAACATATAAACATATGATAATACCATGACCATTAATAAATCTATTATAAACACATTTGTCAGACTAGTTAACATGAAAACCATTAGATAATATAACCTGATTGAATTTTTCATGTCATTGTTTAGGTGCTTGTTTTAAGCCATAAAGTGATCTTATTAATTTACATACTTTCTTTTCCTTTCCTAGTACAACAAAACCCTCTAGCCGTTCCATATAGATTTCTTCATCTAATTCACCATTCAAGCAAGCTGTTTTAACATCCATTTGGTGAATTTCTAGATTATATATGGAAGCCAAAGCCAATAATGTTCTAATAGAGGTTGTACGAGCCACCGGAACATAAGTATCAAAGAAGTCTATCCCTTCTTTTTTAGTATAGCCCTTGGCTACCAATCTAGCCTTGTACTTTTCAACAATACCATCTACTTTTCTTTTCCTTTTGAATACCCATTTACAACCGATTGGCTTAGATCCTGGTGGAAGATCCACTAATATCCAAGTATTGTTCCCAGTTATTGAGTCTATCTCATCATTCACAACTTGCTTCCAGAGAGATGCATCAGAAGATGACATCGCCTCCTTGAAGCTAACGGGATCAGACTCAACATCCAAACAAATAGGAATGTCATCATCATTGGTTCCTTCCACCAGATACATAAAGAAATCATCTCCATATGTTTTGGGTATTCTAGCACGTTTACTCCGCCGAAGTTCTTCATTAGAATCTTCTATAGGAGGTGCTCTATCCTTGCTAGATTCCTTAAGCTCCACATGCTTAGGTAAAGAAGTAAACCTTGTTTCATCAAAAATGGCATATCTAGATTCAATAACAGTATTAACAATTATGGATTTATTAGGTTCTACAACCATAAATCTATATGTTTTACTATGTTGAGCATATCCTAGAAATACACATTCTAGACCTTTTTCACCTAACTTTTCTCTTTTAGGTTCTGGGACTCTGACTATGGCACGACAACCCCAAACTCTTAAGTAATTAAGAGTTGGTTTCCTGTGCTTCCATGCCTCATATGGGGTCATAGGTTTTCCTTTTGTAGGAACCCTATTAAGTATGTGACAAGCTGTTAATAAAGCTTCACCCCAATATCCATTTGATAAACCCGAGATTGACATCATGGAATTAACCATTTCCATTAATGTCCTATTCTTCCTCTCAGCTACACCATTTTGTTGTGGTGTATAGGGAGCAGTGACCTCATGAATAATTCCATGAGTCTCAAAAAATGATAGTCTATAAAACTCACCGCCCCTATCAGACCTCAGGCATTTAATCTTGGTCCCACATTGGTTTTCAACTACACTTTTATAGATGTTAAATTTATCCATAACTTCATCTTTATGACTCAAAAGATAAACATAACAATATCTAGATGCATCATCTATAAAAGTAGCAAAATACTTTTTATTTCCTATAGCAGGGGTTGCATGCAAATCACACAAATCACTAAGTATCAATTCTAAAAGTTCATAATTTCTATCAACCGGTGGAAACGGTTTCTTAGTTATCTTGTTAAGCATGCAAGTTGAACATTTCTTATCATTTGTATCTATTTGAGGATCAAATTTGATTTTGACATATTATGTAATTTCACAAAGTTTATGTGACCTAACCGATTATGCCATAAATCAGAAGACTCGACGATATAAGTAGAAATAGTAGCTTTATTGATATTCAGTTTAAATAATCCATCGTACATGTGACATTTTCCGACAAACACCCTACCCTTCGACAGAACAAAGTTGTATGCCTCAAATACAAGCTTAAAGCGATGCTTATTTAGCAGGCTACCGGATACAAGATTCCTACGTACTTCAGGTACATAGAGTACATTGTTTAGAGTTAGGCGCTTTCCGGATGTGAACTCCAGCTCAATAACTCCTTTTCCTTGAATGGCGATGCTTGCTGAGTTTCCCATATAGAGAACAACCCCATCGTTCTCAGGTTCAAGTTGTTTGAACATACTTTTGCTGTTGCAAACATGTCTTGTAGCCCCGGAGTCAATCCACCAAGAAGTGTTGTCCTCAAGTATATTAGCCTCGAAGATCATGGCGGCGAAGTTGTCCTTGGAAGTGTTGCCACTTTCCTTGCTCTTTTGACGAACCCCGACAGTCACGCTTATAGTACCCTCGCTTGCCACAATGATACCAAGACCCCTTGATCTTCTTTCTTTGATTGGCATCCTTGGTGGGATGATTGGGTCGTTTTCGATTCCCTTTATTTTGGGACGGACCTGACCCTTCCGCCATGAGAACCTTGGATTTATCATCCTTGAATCCTTGGTCGCCCTCATATTTCTTGTATTCTTCCTCAATTTGCAAATAATTAAGCAAGTCCTTGAGGGAAATGTCTTCCTTCTTGTGCTTAAGGTTGTGTTTAACACCTTTCCAAGAAGGAGGGAGTTTGTCTATTATAGAGGTCACAACAATAGTCTCATCCATATTCATATTGTTTTGCTTTAGATGCTGGACTATCCTTTGGATTTCGAAAAATTGCTCAATTACAGATCTACTATCAAACATTTTATATAAACTAAATTTACTTACCAAGAATTTCTTGCTGGCGGCATCCTCAGTAATGTATTTTTGTTCCAGAGCGTCCCATATCTCCTTTGTTGTTGCCAAATGCTGGTACGTATCAAAGAGATCGTTAGACATTGAATTGAGGATGTGCCCACGACACATTAAATCATCATTCTCCCATTTCTGTCTATTGTGGGCAGATTGCAAGGTGTCCTGGTTGGATTCTTCGAGTTCTTGTGGTTTCGGTGTAGACAGTACATACACCACCTTCAATATTGCCAACAGTAAGTGCATTCGCTTCTGTCAGCGTTTGAAATTGTTCCCGTCTAACATTTCTAGTTTCATAGCGTTCACCATTTCTTTGAGTGCCAAAAGATCCATCTCAAGCTAATTAAGCCTTAAGATTGTTGGCAAATTTACTGTAGAAGAGGTTATCGTACAACTGGTTGTACGATGTAGATGGAGCAACGAGGTTAAACCACACTTGATTGAAGAATATGGACTTGACTTGAATTATCTGGAATAGAATTGCTTGGAATTGAATTATAATAATGACCCAAATTAGTGGGCTATATATAGGCCCGAGGTGACCATCCAACCATGGGTCACAACCCTTCCTTGTTGGATCAGATGGACGATGCATCTGTTGGATCGCCCCTGATCCCATGCATTCGTATGTAACATTACATCCACGTGGATCTAACCGTTGGATCCCATCCGGTGCATCCGTGTGCAACCTAACAAACCTGCATCTGACACGTGGCTAAAACTGGACACGTCATGTATATAAACCAAGTGGTTCCTAGTTGTTTACTTAATATGGGACTAAAGCTTCCCATATCCAATCCTCACCAAACCTTCACCCTTTTATTTGAAAATAACTCTAACAATTTCCATTCTCCGGATATGAAACAAATTTGAGCTGAAAGCTTCATACCAATGTGATAGTGCATTCAGCTACATTTGCTGCAACCTGTAAGCATAAATCAAAGTCAAAACCATAATTAAACCCTTTTTTTTTATTTTTAGAAAAACAGAAACTAGACAAATATATCAAATCTAGACTGACCAAACCCCTAGATCAAAGTTTGTACTTGCTGTTACATTTCTTCATTCTAGATGATCTTCGAGGAAAAACTTTGAAGTCTTTGAAGCAACCGTGATCCAGCGAATTTTCTGTTGTCATATTCCTCTTATCAAATCTTTTCATAATTAAACTGTAAAAGACCTCCCTAGCTAACTTTGCCGATGGGTTATTAAGAAATAGTAACCATATCATTATTTTTTTCTTTTCAGGTACAAAGGTATAAAAGGGAAGTACATGACTCCATTCACAGGAGTAGAATATATTCAATATATATATATGCTACATACCTCCGATTTAAAATTTTATGGACAAAATTTGTTTCCCGTAGACAATTTTTTTTCCTCTCTAATTGAGGTGCATTGAAAAATCCATTGTCATGAGTTGGATAAAGCAAATGTTACGGCAATCTAATGGTTTCCTATCGAAATGTTAATCCCAAGTTGGTGAAATATATGTAATTACACAGGCCATTTGATTTAATCAATTATTTATTTATTTATTGTACAACTTCTTAATCTAAATAAGGTGGTCCAAACATGAACAACCACGTTTTCTCTTCATCATCTAGTACATATATTCTACCAAAAAATATAAAAATGAAATAAAGTTTTTCAGGTATCTCTAAATTAAATTTTAATGTACTACAAAAACCCTCTCCTTCCGACTCTTGTTCATCGGTTTAAAAGTATATCGCTCTCATTGTAATAATATCTCTCTTCTTTTTGTCTTCATTGTTCATTTAAATAATTTTAATCTTGAATTTTTTTATATATATATTTTTTCACTGGGTTTGCAGCCCCTCTGTTTGGAAAATGTTGTGTCTGAAATTGAAATTTGTTTCACATCTAGAAAGATGCATGATTCTCTTCATTAGCAAGATAGACTATTTCTTATGCTTGTGTTCTTGCTTTTCTTTCATGTCTTCCTGTACTTTATGTAAAGATTGCGGCCTTTATTGCAAAAGATTCCAAATGGTTGGCACTGAGAAGGAAGGTTCAATCTCATCTTTGTTAGTCTCATAACATACCACTAATGCATTCTTTTGTTGTATCAAACTAAACTATTACGGGTGGTTGAAGCTTTGAAATTTTTTTATTTCCTGTCAAGTTCCTCTTGTAATTTGATGCTTTGGGGGTTTGTTATTGAATTCCAAGTTATAATTTCAATTGGTGAGCTTTTTTCAGTCATTGATGCATGTATCTAGGTGAAAACGTTATTGTGTGTGCATGCAGACTAATGGTCGAAAACACCCTTAAAATGTGTGTTGTGTAGCTCCACGTTTGGATTTTGACTGTGTTGGTGTGCACTAATACAAACAATGAAGTATATCAGTCGATTGATGGTGATAAGCAATAGCTTGCAAGTTCCCAAGGTTCCGAGATGTGATCATGCTAGTTGTAGAGGTCAAAATTATCGAAGGTGTTAGCTCGAATCTCTTTCTTCCAAGAGCACCAGAGGAAGGTCGATAGTATATATAATATGGTAATTGAAGTTTGATTCTTGATAGGAATATACACACTATTGTTGGAAGATTGGGTTTTGACAAAATTAAGGAAGCTACCTACAATACTAAATTACAAATTAACATAACACAAAAAGTTTGTGCAAAAAAAAAAAAAAAAGCTCTCCAAACTACAAAGTTTGACTTCAAGTTTCAAGAAAATTGAACCTTAAAGCAATAATTAAGTGTCTTTGTTTAGAAAGTAAGCCAGAGACTCCATGAAGCCAAGAGCCTTTTTACAAAAGTGGATTGAAGAGATAAAAAAAAATGTGATCCTCCCATTCTGTTTCCACAATTTCCACCACTCCTTACCTTGTAGGGTAGAGTGATTATGCTTAAGGCAGTGGTTTCACACTAATTGTATGAACTAGAATTTCACATTGCATTGGTTTTAAAGCTAAGACCATTTGAAGATTAATGCCAGTTTATGATAATTTAAGTTTTCTTTAGATAAAATGACCTATAAAATGTAAAAAAAAAAATTGTTTATAGCTGGGTTTAAGGCCTTTAATGAGTCAAATGTGCACAAAAAAAGCCTTTTACAGACTTTATTGTTCAAGACAAACTCACTGTGTAAACCCTTGTGGCTTCTTGCTCTGTAGCTATGAGATTTTTTTTAGTAATAAAGAAACAGTGGAGTTGTATGGGGAAACATTATAAATGTACTTCAATATTTCTTGGCAGATTTTTTGATTGTACATAGAAGGAATATTGTCATTTCACTAAAAACATTAATATACCAAAAGGACGAGAGGCTTAAGTTGTATGAAAATTAGGACTCACGGAATTCAAATGAAAATTGAAACCATCATATGTGTGACTAAAAACTTCTTTAAAAGAAGAGGTAGTTCACTTGCGAAAACATCATTCCCTTTGTTGTTGATTTTGAATTGTTATGAGTTAAATTTGTTGTTTTCAATCATGGAGAGTTTACTGGGTCAAATGAAGGTTGGCAAGAAAGAATATCATACTAGCAAAATTGAGATCAAATTTGATGAGTTTACTGCTTTTTTGAAAGCAATTCCAGAACATTTAAAGTTTTCAATAACAAGTTTCAACATCATCGATGATATTATTGTTGTATTTGGAGATTATACTATTGATGAAGCAATCATCCGTCTTGATATGGATATGAACGATGGTGATTTCGTCCTTAATATTCATTTCAATGACACTGATTTTTTCAAATACATGAAAATTAAGCAAGGCCAAATTGTCAGTCTCTACTACCAATGGAAGGATACCTAGTTGGTGCTAACAATGCTAAGTAGTTATTGAGCTTATACTTTTTTTTAAGTAATGTCTTCTTTATGTAAGTTTTAGTTATATATAAATCAATTTTTAGTTTGCAATTAATGGAAAACAAATTTTTTTTATAAAACACTTTTCTAGCAAAGACATGTAGCTTTTCAGACATTCGTTAGCTGAGTACAATTATAAAAACAAATTAAACATCTTTTCAAGTTTTTATGCCATTTCCAAGCCATGGACATAATGCTGAAAACGCACAATAAAACAATTTATTTCTTTCAAGAAAACCTAAGCTACACCCAAAGTAAGATACTTATTAAGGAATTCAATCACACCAACTTAGTTTTCACACAAAAAAATTACAACTTAGTATTAATCAGTTGAGATAATAAATAATAAAATTTGATGCAAAATATTCTTGTCAACATCTATATGCTCAGTATGGAAGTACAAAATCACATAACCAAAGATGTCAAACTTGGAATATAAGGGGTTGTGTAATAAGTGGACTCTTTGTGTTCATCATATAGACGTTCGAGCAACTTATTTTTAGTATCATAAGATACTAATCCATACAATGGATCCTCCAATACAATCTTCCCCTTTCTGATGATGCATCTTGGTAGCATATCTTCATAAAACCTATGGAGGCTTAGCATATCTTCATATAACCTGTGGATGCTTCTTACATAGTCAAAAACGATCCTATGTTGTCTAACCCAAACATTATTGGCGCAGTCCTGCAAGATCCATAGGTCCATTTGAATTGTAACCTTCTTGAAGATTTTATCCACTATACAAAATCTCCCTTGCAGCTCTACCAAAGAAATGCGATTCCTACGTCTGTTTTCTAACTCTGTTGGTACAGTCAATCTGCTGAATTTCTCATCTTCAATATCGAATTTGAGAATTGTAACTCCCTCCATGCCAATGCTACTATTGACCAACCAATATATGAATCCATCTACAAATATCGTGTAGCGGTCAAGAGGGAGTTCAGGGGGATCAGTTATTCTTTTCCAGCATGACGATGAAGTAGTAGTTCCACTAATTGTTAAAACTGCACATTGCATGGAATTGTAAGGAGGGGGTTTCTCCCTTGTAACCATATGTGGTTCAGAGTAAACTTGAACTAACTTGTACACATTCTTTGATTTGTCAAAACCAAAGCCGAATTGCCTGTGGCTTAGTCTAGAACCAAGTTTTTTATGAATGGGAAAAGTTCGGAATTGCTCCGTCAGGGGATTGCAGATGTGGAAATTGAAATCACCAACAATGCAAACTAGACCGTTGACTGAATTAGGTAATACTAAGAAGAAATCTTCAGCAGAGTCTTCGGATTTTTCAAGTAGTAGATTTGTTTTGGATTGATTTCGAAAGCCTAGTTGAAAAGTTGAGAGGTGGACTTCAGTAGTATAATCATATCTATGGAGGATGAAAAGGGAAGGAGAGTCGATGTTTCTGAAGGGACGTAGGAAAGAATTAGTGAAGGAAGAATGGGAGATCAAAGCATACCAAGCTTTGCAAACACACTTTAATTTCAATATGTAATTAGCAGGCATCTTCAGGAGGATGTTGAAGATGATATCATCCGGTAAAGTTACTGCTTCCTCTACCTTGTTCATGATGATCATCTTCTGCTCCTCAATATACAAGCAGAAAGCCTAAATACCATTCAAAATATATAGGACCCTGTATATTGACCATACAGACAAAGAGGTTTCTATTTCATGATCTTCCTTCTAATTTGTCACACATCCCATCCCATGGAGGTCTTTATGTTTCCAGTTTCGCTCGGATTATTGCTTCTTTTATTTTGGAACTTTTCCTTCCTAAAAGAGAGATTTCTAAATCACAAACTCCTTAATTATCTATGTCCAAATTTTGATTAGGATTATTTCCTTGTTTGACCTTCTTATTAGGACCCTCTCCTTTAATATTTAACCTTCTTACTTCTTCAGTTTATATTTATAAGAATTGTATTTAATATATATACTTCAAACCAAATAAGGAAACAAAATTGATAAAACCCAAGTTGTAGGGGGCATTGAAGCCAGTGTTAGTGTCATGAGATGGTGGGACAGTAGAGTTGTAGGGGGCATCTTTGTGAATTCTGCTGGGATTTAGTAACAATTTTTCCATTGCTAGAACTCGTCGTACCCTTGAAATCGAGCTCAGTTCGATCACTTAGAAGCTGAATAAAGTTACTAGAGGAGGTAAACAATCTACTAATGCAATATTGTACACGGTGAATGCATGCAAGAATATCACTTCTTGAAACTTCTGTACATGGATGGGTTGTTGAATCATCTGTTTAATTGAGTCCAACTCCATGGCATCATCAAGGAACCAACCACTTCCATGCCTATCTTCACCAGAGTAATTCATTTGCAGAGACATCAAACTCAATTTGAGGGGACACAGTAGAAAATAACCCAGAAATTTAGTCAAAGCCTATTTAGAGTGTTAACATTCATGGCGTCAAATACTTAACAAAACCGCCGGCCTTCCAGCCATCTAAATTGCCTAATTAAGGCGTTGACAACAACTCTCTTGTATTCTGCTTCAAAGTCTGAGTAGCTCATCTGCTGGAACTCCACTTTGCTTTGCTAGAAACACAGCTTTACTAAGTAGTAACATCATCAGTTAGTAATTCAAAGACCAAAGTTGTCTTTACTTGTGATATCAACACAAGTCAATATAATTAATCAAAAATGGCACTAAAGATCAGAAATCCAAAAGAGAGAAGGAAAATAAACAACTTGATCTTCTCTATTATATTCAGAGTGCAGATAACCATGACATATCATGTTCATAGAAAATTTTGAAACCTGCAAAGAAAACAAAACTAGATGTACTTGTGGACATCCTCCCTCATTTTATTCGCATCTTCTTCCTTTGTTTTATCCATACAGAATTTCATGACAAAGGTCCCTATATAAAATTACTAGACTCAATTTCAGCTTTATTTTTAGTTTTGGCCAAATTTCATAAACATGACTACAATAAAACCAGTAAAAAACATAACCTGGATATAAAAATTTGAACTTTAAAGCAATAATTAAGTGTACATCTTTGTTAGAAAGTAAACCAGAGATTTCATGAAGCTAAGAGCCTTTTCACAAAAGTGGATTGAAGAGAAAAAAAAATGTGATCCTGCCCTTGTGTTTCCACAATTTCCACCACTCCTTCCCTTGTAAAGTAGAGTGATTATGCTTAAGGCAGTGGTTACACACTAATTGTATGTACTAAGAACCTCCCATCTTTTGACCTACAATTATTATTAGGGGCATTGGTTTAAAAGAGACCATTTGAAGTTTAATGCCAGTTTACGATTATTTAAGCTTTCTTTAGTTAAAAAAATCTATAAAAAGTAAATATAGAAATGTTTATTAATTGGTTTGAGCTCACATATTTAGAAAAGTTACAAATTCACACTAGTAGAAACTGTTGGAACTGAGCCTTGCTAGAGAGCCAGGCCGGCCCATCACCATCCATCATCCTAGAGATGCTGAAAATGGGTCTGTTTCAACATAAAGTAAGAGAACCATGAAAGACCCATCCTTGAGCTTCTGTGTGAATACACAAGGATCATACTAACTCCTCGCATATCCTTGCTCAATCATAAAAGTATCAAACCTTCTATACCACTGTCCCGAAGATTGTTTCAACACATACAATGACTTCTTCAGTTTGCATACATTTTCTTCCTTACCAACAACAGCATATCCGTCGGGCTGAGACATGTATATGTCCTCCTCCAAATCTCCATGGAAGAAAGCAGTATTGATATCAAGTTGTTTGAGCTCTAAGTCAAATTGCACTGCTAAAGCCAAAAGGACTCGGATAGAAGTGTGTTTTACCACTAGAAAGAATACTTCATTGCAGTTCACACCTTCTTGTTGTGCATATTCTTTAGCCACCAATCTTGCCTTGTATCATATACATGTACAAGTACCCATGGAATCTGGAATCCCGTCTTTCACTGTGAAAACCCATTTACACCCAATCGGCCTCTTCCCTCTAGGGAATGTCACAAGCTCCCATGTATGATTCTTCTGAAGAGATAACATTTATTCAAACAAAGCTTCCTTCCACTTCTCTTTTTGAACACTTCGCAAAACTTGCGTATATGTGGTAGGAACATCATCATACCCATCAAAAACTGAGAATGTGCAAGCTGCGCCATCCTCATAGCCAAATCTAAGTGGTGCACGTCTGACTCTAGGTTTTCTGCCTGCTACTAAAGACGGTGTTTGTAACTGTTGAACCTGTTGTTGTGTAGGATCCATGTCCCCATCAGTGGGAATCTCATTTTCTGCCACTGTCTCATCATCATATATGTATCACATCTTCCCTCAGTAGAAGGAATATCATGCTCTTTATGAAATCTAGGAGCTCCAAGCTCCACCTGCAAAGAATCTCTAGCATCCTCATTTTCATCATAGTTATCACCCCTGCAAATAGGGAAACCATCTTTGCATCTCTCACACTTTGACAGTAATAAAGCCTCCTCATGGAACTTCACATCTCGACTGGTTACAAACTTCTGCAAGTCAGGGCACCATAATTTATACCCTTTCACATTATCTAGATAACCGAGACAAATAGCTTTCATGGCCCTTACTCCAATTTTATCTTCCCTAACATGAAAATATGTTGGATAACAAAATACTTTCAAGTTAGAATAATCTGAAGAAATACCAGACCATACCTCCATAGGAATCTGAGACTCAATAGCTGATGAAGGAGAGCGGTTAATGAAATAGCACGCCGTGTTTACTGCTTCAGCCCACCATATTCTGCCCAAACCTGCATTGGACAACACGCATCGTGCTCTCTCCAACAGGGTACGGTTCATCCGCTTTGCT
Source organism: Berberis vulgaris (assembly GCA_963556465.1). Lineage (NCBI taxonomy): Eukaryota > Viridiplantae > Streptophyta > Magnoliopsida > Ranunculales > Berberidaceae > Berberis > Berberis vulgaris. The sequence goes on from OY747137.1 coordinate 9,870,721, forward strand.
ACCCCGTTCTGCTGTGATGTCGACTTCACTGTGAAGTGTCTTTTAATGTCATGTTCCAAATAAAACTGCTTCAAGGGATCCTCAGTATACTCACCGCTATTGTCAGATCTCACTACTTTGATCACCCTTTCAAATTGTTTTTCAATCATAGCTTTCCACTTCTTAATGATATCAGTGACTTCATTTTTATATTTCATGGTATATACCCATACTCTTCGGTTGAAGTCATCGATAAAAGATACAAAACACCTTAAACCCCCCTTAGATGCAACTCCAGAGGGTCCCCAAACATCAGTGTGGATGTAATCCACAATCCTCGCGGTGTTGTGACTAGCATCACTAAAATTGACTGTGTACTGCTTCCCATAGATGCAATGTTCACAGAAATCCAGTTTTGTCATTTTATCACTACCAAGCAAACCTCGTTTGCTTAAAGTTCTTAGTCCATTCTCACCTACATGCCCTAATCGCATGTGCCATAACTGTGTACGCATCAAAATTTTGTCATCAACAACTGTAGAAATCATAGCTTCACCTTCAACTATACTGCCTTGAAGGAAATACAAATTGACATGTCTAACTATTGTCATAAGCAATCTATCACAAAAATAAACACTACAATACTCATTCTCACCAATATACTTGTAGCCCTGAGCTTCAAGCACCCCAAGAGAAATCAACCCCTTTGAAAGAGCTGAAACATGACGTACATTGGTAAGTTGTCTACATGACTCATCCACCAACTAGAATTTAACTGTACTAACACCCATTGTCTTGCAAAGCCGAGAGTCACCCATTTTAACTGAACTGCCCCTAACCTCGCGATAAGTGCTGAACCATTCCCTTACGGGACACATATGATATGAAGCTCTTGTATCCAACATCCAACCGTCATACAAATGGTCATAAGATTTTTCCATCAGTGCATGTGCTAAGTCACCCCCGATTAGAATATCCTCTACCACATCCGGTGTCTCAACAACATTCACTACGCCTTCACTCTCATTATCTTGCTTATTGTGATTATCTTTTCAGTTTGGACAATTTCTTATGTAATGGCTTTTGCGCTTACATTTCGTGACATTCAACCTTAGACATATCTCTGCCTTTTGATTTAGACCAGTTCCTTCTGTAGTTGTTCCTTTTGTAATTTTTTCCCTTTGTCACCGAAAGACCACGTGCTTGAACCTTCTCACTCAAAGCACTCTTACTGGAAGCCTTTGTAAATACAGCTTGAACAATATCACTATACACAATTTTTTATTTATTCAATGTTGTCATCTGATCAACAAACGGTTCACATTCTGGTAACAAAGAAATTAACAAGAATAATGTTTTATGACTATCATCAAATTTAGCTCCCAAGCTAACACAATCTGAGTATAAACATTCAAATTCATTTATGTGATCAGTCATGAGTTTACCTGGCTACAACCTGAAAGTGAAGAGCTTCTTCTGTAGGTACATCACACTCAATTGATTATTTTGAAGATACATAACCTAATGTTTATCACAAATACCTTAAGCCATCATCTCATCGGCGAAGTTGTAAGCCACATTGCGAGAAAGACACAAACGAATCGTACTACATGCCTTCTGATCCATTTTACTCCACTTCTCGATAACCTCAACCGTCGTCTTATCTGATGATGGTTTCTTTTTCTCATCTAGTGCATCAATCTGATCCAAACTAACCAGAATATCTTTACAATCCATCTGCCAAACTTTAAAATTGTTCCTACTATTGAATCGAACAATGTCGAACCCATGGACTTTCACATAGCCATCATCACGCGATGAAGAAGATCTTTTAGTTATTTGAATTGACACCTTCAAAACACAAACACCAACTAACCGGCGCTTCGATACCACTTGTAAGGGAAAGACCTACTAATGCAAATAATTTCAACACAAGTCTTGGACCTAGTTGGTGAAAGTGAATGACTAAAACACTATGCAAGTAATAGCAAACAACAAGCAATATGCAGAAAATAAAGATGACACCGAGATTTATGTGGTTTGACTTTGCCTACTCCACGGACGACGACTCTATAACTATTTTATTGATATGGAAACACTTACTTGAAGATTATAACGTTATCAAGCAACAATCCTTGAGATTACCCAATCTCAAGCAAACAATATCACCAAGAGTTTGACGAAACTCGCAAACGAAGAATGCCCGAAACCACTCGATTCCAATCGTTCTACTTGGCTACTGTTTCACGCTGCACACACACTAAATCATGCCGATCTTGCAGCATGTTTCACGCCCTTATCACAGCCATTTCACGTCGCACCGCACTCACGTTGTGTTGCCGCTACGTTGCACATTGTATTTGCAGCCAATTGACGTTGTGTTGTTATTGTGTATGTTGTTGATCGTTGTGTTACTGCTGTTGCTGCGTTGTGTTGCTGTCGCTGCATTGTATTCTCTTTGCACATGTTATGTTTGTTGCTGCTCGTTTGTTTATTTATTCACAATTGCATGGCCTATTAAAGAAAGAATAGGACTTTGAAGTAGTCCTCTTACGCCTTCCAATAAATTGGGAGCCAACCATGACAATGAGTATGACTCCTTATTTATAAAGAACTTTAAGTCCTTATCAAAATCTCACAGTGTCATCTTCTCTATGGAAGATTAAAAACGAAGGAGAGTCGAAGTTTCTGAAGGGACGTAGGAAAGAATTGGTGAAGGAAGAATGGGAAATCAAAGCATACCAAGCTTTGCAAACACTTTAATTTCAATATGTACTTAGCAGGTATCTTCAAGAGGATGTTGAAGATGATATCATCCGGTAAAGTTACTGGTTCCTCTACCTTGTTCATGATGATCATCTTCTGATCCATGAGTAAGTCTAGCCAGCCTTGTTTGGTAGCATTTTTTAGTTTTTTTTTTTTGTGTTTTTACACTTTTTACCCATTCTCTTTAAAACACAACCACAAACACTATCTATTGAAGGGGTAGAAGTGTATAAAATCCAAAAAAAAACCAAAAAAAAGGATGGCTAGAATTGTTGATGCTTATTAAGCAGAGAGACTTAAATACCATGCAAAATATATAGGACCCACCATACAGACAGTAGTTTTTATTTCATGATCTTCGTTCTCCATGGAGGTCTTTATATGTTTCCAGTTTCGACTCGCATTATTGCTTCTTTTATTTTGAAAAGTTTCTTATCTAAAAGAGTGATTTCTAAATCACAACTCTTTAATTATATTTCTCCAAATTTTGATAAGGATTTTTTTTTTTTTAAATGTTTGACCTTCTTATTAGGACCCTTTCCTTTAATGTTTAACCTTCTTACTTTTTTTTTTCCTTGGAAAGCGAGGGGGTTATTTAGGATCCCCAAATCATAAGAAAATTGAATATTACATTCTCAGATATATCTTCCCTGATTTGTCTTCATGAACAATGTCCTTCAAGTCCAAGGGTGAGAGGTGCAATATGAGGACTTTCCAGGAGGTCACCCATCCTAGTACTACTCTCGCCTAAGAACGCTTAACTGCAGAGTTTTGATGGGATCCAAAGTTGTATAATAAAACCCAAGTTGTAGGGGGCATTGAAGCTGGGTCCAATTTCCCCAATTATTTACATGCTGACATGCTGTGTCTGTAACAAATTACATGCTTCAACCACCCACCATGCTATATCATGCTGCGCTAAGAAACAACATTAATGGAGAGCCATGGGAGACCTTGTGCTTTCAATGAAAAAGCGACCACCATGAAAGAGTGGAAGCTTTTGATTGTAGTGAGTGATATGTTGGACAAATCCAATAATGTGGGCACACATATGTAATATAACGTGTATTGCTATCTTAAAGTGTAGTCCATTTAAATATGTGATCTAATAGGGGTATTGGACTATAAGGTATTAATAAATAACATGGTGTAAATAAGGATGTAATTTCTAATTCAATGAGGGGCAGAATTGGAAATTCACAGCCCGTAAGTTGAAGGGTTGCGACTTATGGGCATTATAAATAGGATGGGTCCCCGATTGAGCGTATGCGTAATTTGAGAAAAATTTTGGCATTGTCTTCTGTATCCTCTCAACAGAGAACTAAGGGAAAACGCTTGAATCAATCGGAAGATCCAAACAATCCAACTCATCACAATCAACGAGGAAATCGCTATGAATCGATCGGGTATGTTTCTATTCTTCTTGTTTCCATTGAATCAATTAGAGTCTTAAGTTTTTAGTTTAAATACAACATGATAGAGTCAGATACACCGGTTTCAGGTATAATATTGAGAACATATTTGAATGTGATGATGCCGGTGTTTGTGTCATGAGATGGTGGGACTGTAGAGTTGCCTTTTAGCCTCTCAACACGTCCATCTTTTTAAACTCTGCTGGGATTTATTAACAACATTTCCATTGCTAGAACTACTTTGAAATCAAGCTCAGTTCGATCACTTAGAAGGTGAATAAAGTTACTTAGAGGAGGTAAGCATGTCCTCTTGATTAAGTTCTATCTAATAATGCAATGTAGTACATGGTGAATGCATGGATGGATCCCGGCCACTTCTTGAAACTTCTGTACATGGGTTGTTGAATCATATGTTTTTAATGATCATGTTGGATAACCCTTATTTTTTTTTTCATAGTGTTTGTGGTTGTGTTTTAAAAAGAATGGGTAAAAAGTGTAAAAACACCCAAAAAATGCTAGCAAACATGACTGGCTAGACTTAATCGAGTCCAACTCCGTTTTTATGGTACCGTAGTTCAACTATTAGCTAATAAGTACCTACTTTTTTTTTGTTTTACGAAACTCACAACTTGGCGATGCCTCTAAGAGCATCAAGAACACAGACAGTAATTCAGAAAGATCACAATGGGTATTAATTATAATAACAAAATTGCTTAAACTCCATGCGGATCATGTTCATAGAAAATTTGAAACAGAAGAACATAAAAAGTTTACATACATAGAGAAATCAAGCGAGCAACATAAGTGTCGCTCCAGTTGGGTGCTTTTCCTTGTTAGGTTAAAGATCTTTGTGCTTGTGTATAAGCTCTGTGATTCCATCTTTCAACCTCATTCTATGCAGTTAGTACTTTATATTTGGTTTGTTCTCCATTTTATTTCCTAGGTTGAGATTTAACCAGAGTCCACATGGTCAAGGCAAATTTTTTAGATGTAAAATTCTACTGAAAAAATGAGTAAGAAAAGATGGTTGAAGCTAAATAATGAGTTGACATAACAACAAAGAGATGCAGGCGAAAAGGTGCTTTCAGTGCAAAAGTGACCATCATGCGACCACCATGGAAGTAGCGGAAGCTTTCGGGGAGCGATGAAGGCTAGATAGAGTCTGACACATACACACCAGTTCCAGGCACAATACTCAGAATATCTCATGGCTGCAGGTTTTATACAGCTTCCCAGTGGCCAACCACCGTTTCTCAACTAACCCATTTTCCACAAACAACATCAACATGGAACTGAAAGATTTATCATTGAGAAATAACATATGCTGTTGTAAAGATCTCACGAGCATTCCTTGAAAATAAAGGAAAAAAAAACACCGAATAAAGTTTTATGTTTTACTACATATATCGCAACATGGTATTCACCACCTGGTTCAGCAGTTTAAAAAGAGAGATGATCAAGAAACTCAATCATCAGGACAAAAACACAGAAAATGCACAGATCTTGTATCCCACAATAATACCCTGACAATCCATTTCCTTTTAGGTAATGTGGTGTGCACTAACAGAATGGTTTAATAAACCAACGGGAAATGTACAAGTAATTTATCGAAGGGAAATGTACAAGTAATGATACAAATCCAGGCACGAAGAACCCTATCCTATCCATTTGATGAGGCCTGATATACAAGAAAGTGCTATAGGCACAAACTGAATAAAATAATGTTCCGAATAAATAATTGAACAATACTCTGACTGACTGCTAAGCGAATATTTGCTGAATAAATGTCTCCGCGTTCCCATTGTACTGAGCTAGAAGATGGATAGCATCAGCCCTAGGCAAGGCAAGAAATTCCTGTAGCAATCCGCAGAGGGGGAGGAGAAACAAATTAGTTCAAATTTATGTTTCCTAGTAGCAGCCACAACTATAAGTCCAATATCCCAGAAGGTGATACCTAATAGGTCAACAGAAAATCCTACCTGATCACATAAGCATAATATAAAAGAGGAACATATTGAAACCGAGGCAAGAAAGATAATTTGGGATTTTGTTTCTAGTATTTTCCATTTCACTTGTGAACAAATGAACTGCTTAAGCAACTGAACAATAATAGCAACAGATGAACTGCCTAAACAATAGACATAATAGTGCACACTTAAGGAATGCATGGGAAAATATCGAAAAGATGAAGGAATATTTTTAAAGGTAAATTTTAATTGAATAACAGAGAAGAGTTAAATATATTGAAGAAAACAACATAAAAGAGGAATTATTTGCCGGTAAACTAGTTTCCGCATGTGTAAACGGATACTCTTCTGAAGTCCAGCAAGCCAAGCCCCCATTTCAAATGGACACCATAACCTGCACAATGGCCTTGCTTTCCTCCAAGCCAGTGTGGTGAAATTTCTTCTATTCCCTTGTAACGCCAAAATAGTTGGAATAAGGTTCAAGGGTTCTTTCAGTCATGTGAAATTATGCTTTTCTCCTATTTTATTTTCAATTGGTCAACACTTCATTCAAACATAATCGTCTATTTGTTTATCATGTAGATATATCACTACTGATTATAGCCAGTGGAAATAACTAACAACTATACTCCAAGCTAAACTGTCAGATCAATTCAAAACTGTATCTAGCCTACCACATGGTGTTGAACAAATACGCCCTTTTATTGCCAATTGAGATAGCTTTTTATTAATCACAAATAAGGTTTAGAAGAAGACTAAAGATACAGTAACAATGCAAAGTAATATATATATAGCACATAGGAAATCCAGAATAAGAAAAATAGTGTGCTCCTTCCTGAAATATGGTTACAAGCCCACCACATTTCCATTCCCTAGTGTCCTTCACAATAAACTATGCTTCTCTTCTTCAACAGCTGATGATTACGATCTGTATCCTCTAACCAGTGTGTGCTTTTTTATTTTTTGTTCTTTTACTCAACTACTTGCAAGAACCATCTAGCAACCTTTTCGAAAGTCTTGATCTAAATCCACTTTTAGGTCAAGCTCAAGACTTCAAAAAAGCGCAAGAGCACATCCCTTTCCTAGAATACCTCTTAAAGCTCAACACATAACACCTCCAAAATCCCACTTGGAGATGGTGGAAGAATTGTATAATACATTACAGACAGGACATGACAAGACGTGCTCCAGTGGACCGTGACATGTGGCGTAAGCCTCAAGAAACGTATTTCAAGTACAGAAAATATGCAAATAGTATTTTAAAGGAAATGATTGGTAATTTACAATTCCACATCCATAAAAATAAGTGTAAATAATCAAACTCTAGAGTTGCAATTTCATAATGCATATCGTACACTACTTCCCACCTTTTTTTTTCCCAAATGAAATAAAACTCTAATCATATCATTAGTTTGGAATCGTCAATTACTATATTCAAACTGGTTTTTATATAAATTTATGTTATGAAACATGATCGTATGTTTCACATCGTTTTTCAGCAATTGAAACACATTTTGCCTCGTGAAGTACCTCGAATCTTTTTAAACAGCTTGCATACTAATCAAGTTATCAACAATGTTTCTATATTTATACCATAAGTAATGGAAGTTCTAACCAACATGGCCATCATTCTTTTAGTTATCTATTCAGGTGTCTTTTCTCTTTGGGCATAACCATATTTTTTTGCCTCCAAACAATTAAGGTAACTAACTGCAAACAACAGCCTCTTACAAACCATATTTCTCAAAAATTGTCTCCTAGCCATTCTGAACAGATGAATGATTTTTCATTTGATTTTAAAGTTTGGCCACCTCCAACCCAAAAAGAAGGATGTGCGCTAAACATGATTGGAATGACAGGCAGAGAATCAGTAGCAACAACAAATTGTTGGGCGATTGATCATGCAAAACATTGTAGGTTGCATGAGAATCATGGGTCCCATGGTCGACAACACTTCCTCCCCTCCAATATATATATATATATTTATCAGCAAAACACAAGCAATAGTATTAATTATCAAGGAAAAACAACCAGTGACTCAGCAAGTCACATTACAAAGGAGAAAAGCAAAGATCAAACAAACAACAACTTGAAAATGCTTTCCCAATTAAAGATACAAATTTGAAAAGTCTAATCTTTGATTTTCTCCCAGACTTTTCCCCAATGTCATACTAGAGCCTTATTGTCTTTTCAGATTGTGTCTACATATTTCTTCATCCCCTTGAGAATTCTAGAATTTCTCTCCTTCCAAAGGACCCAAATACCTACTGCAAGGAAAACCATGATCCAAAATCATATGTTAACTGTAGTGTAACCCTCCTCCCAATATCAGACCCCATTAAAGAAAGAAGTACCCACTGGAATATGAGACAACGACTCTCCCTAACAAGGCTCCAAACCTGTTCAGAGAAATTTCAGGTGAAGAAAAGATGATTGATGGACTCTTTCTCCTCTTCACATAACAAACACCTGTTCATAATATTCATTCCTCTTCTTTGAAAACCATTCACTATAGCACTTTTCCAATGGCTAAAGTCCAAATGGAAAAAATTAACCCTTGGAGAAACTTCCCTAATCCAAAAAACATCATATGACCAAATGAGGAAGGAAAGCATCCTTGGTTTCTGTATGTGTGGAGAGATTTTGCAGCTGTTCATGACAGTTGCACACTAAGAACATCCTTGTTTTCTCCTTCCATCTCCAATTATCATATTCACCATTCTTAATCCTTGATCACTCTGACATTCCAATTGAGTCACCTAGAGCTCCATTAGAGGCTTTAGTAATTGTCATTGATTTATTGAGGGAGACTTAAATTGCACTAAATCTATGGCGGAAAGAAACTTCACCACCACATCTTCCCAAAAAGCACTCTATTACCTCTACCCTCATCAAAAGGGATTTTTTTTTGCAATTCATGATTGCTCTCCACCAAGCAAGCACGCTCGTATGGTGAGACAACCGACTTGAAAACCAACTTCTATCTTGAATCCCATACCTTTCCACAATAATTGTTCTCCAAAGGGGCAGTGTAGTTAAGGCGTCAAGGCGGAGGTGAGGCGCACATTATTGAAAATGAATTAACGCAAAGGCAATACGTGTGCATCAGTGACATGAGGCACACTTAACTTATTTTTGGATTTCTTTTCTTAATAAATTATATAGCATACTCACATACAAAATTCATAAAATATGTTTTTGAGTTCTTTTTTTAATAAATCATAGTAGCATACCAGCATGTGTAATCCATAAACAATATGTTTTTGGAATTCTTTTCTTAATAAATCATAGTAGCATACTAGCATACATATATCATCGCATACAATATATCATAATACATAAAAACAAACAACCAAATAAAAAAAAGTCTCACAATTACAAAGAAGCCACTAAATCATACACAAAAACAAAAATCGACAACAACAACATTAAAATATAAGAAACATAGTTCTCAAACATCTCATTTCTCATTGAGAGAGGTTATGGAAAGAGGATGAGGATGAGAAGAAAAGGAAGAAAACAAGCTTTTTTAACCCTTGTTAGCAGCTAAGCTAAGTTTGAGGATTTGATGGAAGACGGGAAGATTTGAAGTTGTGTCTTCTTCAACCCTTGACGCCAATAAGGTTTTGTTTGACAAGCAACTCGGCCTGAATCTAACTGCAAAGAAAAGGCTTTGGGATTTTATCTAATCAGTAAAGTTATCAAACTAACTTATAATTATGTAAAAATAAAAATGATAAAATAACCATGTGAAAATGGTGAGGTGTTGCCTCATGCCTGAGGCGCTAGGCACACCGAGGTGAATGCCTTATTTTATTGCATCGCATTTCCTCGTCTTGAGGCAGATTTTCGTAAAAATGCCTTGAGACGCGCTTAGGCAACCATCGTGACTACACAGCCAAATGTTCGCACTTCCTTCCCGAATCTCCAAAGCCATTTAACCGTAAGAGCTTCATTAAAGAGTTTAGGCCTCCGTAAGCCAAAACCTCTATGATTCTTTGACAAGAAAGTTTATATTCCCAATCCCATCAGTACCCCAAAGAAAGTCTCGGTATATGTTTCAATGTCATTGTCCAGCTCATCTGAATTATACAAGTCCAAGGTGTTAAACCCCACTCCATGCAATTTTGGTCTCTAGGATTCCTTTTCCTTGCAAATATTCTCAAAGTGGTTCACAGTGTGGGCAGCAATTTGCCTTGATCGCTGAAGAGATTGTTCTCACACCATAAAGAATCAATGTTATCAATGACTCTTCTATGGTTAGCAAGAATGTGAAAGAGCTTGGCGCACAATAATAATAATAATGGGAAGAAAAATAATAAATGGAATAGAAAGATCCTTAAAGCCGCGAAGTCACCACAACATCCATCTTCAATCTTTCATTACTCATTCTCTTTTCGCTGAATATATTCCTTTCTAATGCAATCTCCAATATGGTACTAGAGTACGCTGCCAAACCAGCCCACCAATAGGTCTTTATTGTTCTTCTCGCTAGTAGAGTGTTATGATTTTTGAATTAATTGTTTGAATAACTCATTGGCTGAGTAATTGGCAGTTTTGGTTGATTTACCAATTAATCATGATTAATTGCTTTCAAAACTCATTGACCAATCGGTCCATGGCAATGTGTTATTAACAAATGAGAAAAAATTGAGGGTTTTTTTTTTTTTTTTTTTTGCCTTAACCTCATCAGTACCTACCCATAAGGCAATACCAAGAGTGTGTGAAGAAGCCCGAGAAAGATGATAAAGAGAAGAGACCAAAGGAATAATAAGCAAAACTAAAGAGTATGGAGTTGCACCTTTATTAGACATTGAATTCTTAATTTGTTATAATAAGCCTTAATTTGTGACAAATGATGTTTACTACTTCAATACAAATTAATTTTTTCTTGAAGTAAACATATAACTTAGATGGATAGGGAAAATATGTTTATAAAATATATGTCGATTAATTTTGATTAATCCCAATTAATCTCATATTGCTCCTTAATCGATTAGGGTCCGATTAACGATTTAACGACATAGCTGCAACTACCCCTCCCACACCCCCCACCCCACCCCCCCCCCCCCCCCCCCCCCCCCCTGAACAAAAAAAAAGTGGTTCCACCTCTCTCCAATGCTTCCATTTGAATCACCACACAAGGGATCTACACTATTCTAGTAGGACTTCTATTCCATAGAACCGTTTATGACGAATCCAATTTCACAATACCAACTTGACAGAAAATATCCATAACTCCATGAGTCAAAACTCTCTGCTTGGATCATATGAATTTGAAGAGTACATTTCTTTTCTTTTTTTATCTACATAAACCATTTGCTATTTCTTCGTTAGCTACTTTAGGGAAAACTTCTAAATTGATTTCTCTCACTCAAATGCAATGTGCCATTACCTATTGGCTATAGCAACAAATGTAATTTCCTGAATCTTTTAGACATCCTAAATCAAAACGAGAGTACATATGACCAAAATTTGGATTCTAAGCATGAAGCTGTACTTCCCTAAGAATAAATAAATGATCCAGAAAATTGGAAAATCAAGCCACCAAGAAGTTCAGAACGGGAAAACTAATTCTTAAAACGTACAAAGGAAAACTGATTTTTGAACATAAAGTAAGAATAATTGAATCCCAAGCTGAATATACGAGCAAACTTAAAAGTAGTTGCAAAAGGTTATAATGAAGACAAAGATAAGAAAACATGAACATAATTTGAAATTTCAGGAAATATGCAAGTAAGCAATAGTGGAACTGACCATCACTTTAAGTATTGCAATTTCATAACTGACTATTTCTCCAGATGACACCTGTGTCGGACTGCTACCATCTTCAGCCATCCTGCTGTTTGAGGATATGGTAACTTATGAAGATCCTGGTGTGCAAATATCCATGCTCGTCTTGGAAGTATCATCAATAAGTAAGGGGGTATTGAGTTCTTTCAAAGAATTGATCTTAAGCATCCCTTCAAAACGATCTTTACACATCTGAAGTTTAAACCATTCATCATGTGTGTGAGGTGTCGCTCTCATTAACTTCATCAGCTGTGGTTCCTCTATGCCAAGCCTCCCTAACCATTGCAGCCTACAATGCCATATCAACCCAAGTTAGAATCGACGAGATAATAAATTAATAAAAGAGTAGATAAATAAATTAAGAATACAAGAAGAGCAACGCTATCTGACTGTTCTGTAAGAAGAAGCTGTTTTCTCAGAAAGAAAAACTTCGATGTGCCAGAATCAGCAGGAAACTTGAACTCGGGTTATATTAACAAGGGAACCTAACCTGGAGGGAAGTTGCAAGAACTGAAAAAGGAAGAACTTTTGTAAATGCATCTTCCTCGGGTTTAAGCAATGCTAACAGAGTCTCCTTCAAAGGTTTCAGTAAAGTTGGATCTCTTGCTGCCAGCGGACCCATATAAAGAGCATGCAACCCTTAGCACCCCAGAATGATCCGCATTGTTAACTAATTTGAGGAATTCAACTTGATGAAAACATCAAAATCACAGAGTGACTAACTATGCCAATTGTTGCATTAGTAACTGTTGAAGTGCTCATTTAGCTTACTGTAGCATGGTCATAATTACCTGCTTAAATTGGAAGAACAAAACAAGGTTCTGTACAAAGGAATTTGGGTCCATTGTGTTCACTTCTTCCACAACTTCTGTAGCATGCCCTTGCAAGCAAAATCCTTCATCTCTAACACAAACTCGTATTTATAATTGTCATTGTCGTTAACAATCTGCAAATGAGAATGTGGATGTATATAACAAAAAAAAAAACTTTAAAATCAATGCAGCATGAGAAAGCACAAACTTGAGCACTTATTTCTTAGGAAAAACCCTGTTATTGGACACGGAAGTACAACATGCCGACAAGTTACAGCAATGAACTTGATCTTACCTGTTTGGATAAATGTTGCTCCTCCTATGTACTCCCTTCTAGGTCTTGTTTATTGGTTCCAGCAGAAGAAACATCAGGAACACCTTCTACCTCCTCAACTCACCCTCTCCATCTCTTACGTCTATGTTCTTCCCCAGTTTCATGGCTTCTACTCCTCTGAAATTTGCATGATGTACCTCACTAGTGCTGCAATCCTCTCGGCTACTAGTCACCTCACATGACGATCTGAATTCAGCATCAGTACCTTGTCCGCTCATGGCTTCAACATTAATGTCTTTTGAGGAATCCACAACAGCATTAGTGTTGATCATATCACCAGATGGTTTACTTGTTCCACAGTCCATGCAGAGTGAAGAGCAAAATCTCTTGGGGAACTGTAGCCAGGATTTGGTTGGGACATTACTGGGGAGCCACCAGGAGTTTGCAAGCCTGACATAGAGAAAGCATAAGATGATTTTTGTGCACTCATAAGCAGGATTCACAACTGCTGTAAGAAAAAAAAGAAAAAAAAGGTAAAGAGAAGCATATCCAACAAATCACCAGATAATGAAGCCAACCCACCATCAACGATTCCCCTATAGACACAATACTCGTGAACAAGCTGATCAACCATTGCAACATCCAGCTTCATCCGGCAAATCTCATTCTGCAACCGACAAAAAACACAAGAATATTAATGAATATCTCAATCAAATCTGGGGACACTTTATATCGAAAAAGATCCAAGAACTCAGCTATTGCTAACATAAGCATCTCAATTGAACAATATCGATGACATAAACATCTCAAATGAATACCCACAGACAGTTTAGTACAATATAAGAATATTATATGTACTCTATAGCAAACTCTTAATGAAGACAAAAAAGTAAACATAAGCAAATAGAGAATTATTAATTTTCGCCTAACAAAATCAAATGCATTATGGATCCCTACATACTTGTAGCCAACTCTGAATGAAAACACATAAAGAGGAGGAGTATTTTACTTTAACTTATCAGCTCTGGAATAGAAGGGATACTGAGAAAGAATTGCTTGAATTTGTGCAAATGACTGCCATCTGGATATATGATAAGTTGATAACTGAGATTTCATTCAAGGAAGTGGAAAAATTGACCCCAGGTAGGGTTTTCCTACGTGGGGCGCCCTGTAAATGAGCTATGCCTTTTCTAGACTATTTAAATCACTTTCTGTACACAGGGATCCTTCTGATATTCTCTGATACACACATAGTGATCTAAGTTTTGACTGCATTAACAAGTAGGACAAAAGTGTCATTGTGCTGAGTCTCAATTCGGGACTTCAATGCTACAAGGTCAAAACATTCTCACAATTTATCATGTGAGTGTCAAGCAAACCTCCATTTATTCCTCTTTTGCTTCGTAGATTCTCAATAAATAGGCGACTTAGTAGGATTAAATTTTCCTCAACCTTAGATACACTAGATTGGGTTGCCCTTAGGTTCAGCCAATCAGGCGAAACCCAGTATGCTCTGATTCATTCATGGTGGAATCTCCTACTGCATCATTTAACTCATTTCGTTGCCGGCAATGATGCATGGACACGGACACGACACGCCGACTCGACAATTTTCTAAAAACTAGGACTCGGGGACACGTCGACCCGTCATACATTTTTTTAATAAATCATATAAACATAAATAATAATCTAATAAAGTGCCTTCCTAGAGTGTTTAACGAAGATGACACTCTGTTGCAACAAAAAAAATAAAGTCGAGAAAAAATATAGCTGAAAAGTAGAGGAGAGAAGCAAATGAGAGAAGAAGAAGAAGAAGAAGCATAGACTACTCTATGCTTTAGTTTCTTTTTGAACAATTTCTTAATTGCTCAATTGAAATAGTCGTTCACTTTAGATAGATCAACAATCATTAAATTAGGTGGTTATTTGCAAATATATAAAAGTAAAAAATAAAAGAAAGTAGGTTTTCGAGTCTTGACTGTGTCCTGACCAAGGGACCAGGTTTTGAGTGTATTTAAGGCATGTCCAACATGTTGACCACATTGACCATGTGTCCAACACCTGCCAACACGTTGACCAAGTGTCTGATGCGTGTCGAGCGAGTGTTGTGTTAGATCCGTGTCAGACACGAATACGACAAGTTTTCTAGAGAGTCTGTGCTTCCTTGCTTGGCGGCAATATGCATACCCTCAATTCGAGAAACCAGACAATCAGTATCATGACGATTCACTTGAGTTTGGGGTTGTAAATCTCTTGTTGCGGGAAAACCCTAATTAGTGTTTCTCAAGTATGTTAACTCCCAGAAACATCACTAAAGAATACAACAATGGTTGACCAAGCTATGAGAACATCACTGAAGGTATGAGACTCGGGTAGGATTGAGTAGTTGACGAATTATCGGATTGTTACTTCCTGGCTTTAGACCTTTTTTTAAATTGGGTGTCCTTGTGTCTTTATCCATAGGTTTGGCAGATCTTAAAACTTTTTTTTTGAGATCCCTGGTTAGGATCGTGGGAATCTTTTTAGGGAGCTGAATTTCTCTTCTTTGTATACATATATATTTCTTAATCGCATCTAAGAAAACCATATAATTTATGACACATGGTGCTACTAAGATGACAGTTTGACCTCTCAAAAACAGGTTGACACCTATGTTGCCAGGGGCTCCGCCAATGCTTTATTTTACTTTAAAGCACCTCGCCCTAGTCTTAGATCACCACAGAGACATACACTAGTCAAGGTGAAGTTACTACACTAAAATCTTCCCCTTTAAAAAAGGTTTTGTTGTGGCAAAGCCTAGAAGAGGCTCTAGAGATAGACCTTGGCCTCACGCCCCGCCTCGCCCCTAACAACATAGTTTGAAACACTACATAACCTTGCAAACCCCAATAGCTTTCTCCTTGAAAACATATAATGATATTAGCATTAACATCTACATATTAGTGTTTTCCTCCCAAAAGCACACATGATGAAAATAATAACAATATCAAAATTGTATTTTAATGGCCAGTAGGATTTAATTTAGTTATCTTATTTAGTTGTTAGGTCGGGTTTAAGTAAGATCGTAATTTAATAATTTGGCTCCAATATAATTTAAGGTTAGGTTGTTTGATTAGCAAGCTAGATTTAGTTATACAGGCAGTTTATAATAGGCCTATAGGCTATTGTTAGTAATTCGCTTTTAATTGATTGAAATACTCCATGAAGAGTATATTTTACCTTCATTTTTTTTTATTGGTTAGATTTGATTGTTCCTTGGAAAAGGATATTTGGTATCAAAGTAGTTTTCGGCTATACAGTGGTTTAATAAATGAAGATCAGAGTGGTTCTTTGAAGAAGAAAATTGAAGTGAAGAAGAAAATTGAAGTGAAGAAGATTGACAAGAGGTTGAGAAGAGAAGGAAAGAGTTTGATTGAAGAGTGTAAAAGGTTTGAAGAAGAGGATTTTAATAGATCAAGTCTTTAAAACTATCACAACCATCTGTCAAAACTATCACAGCCGTCTAAGAATCACCCACCACCACAGCTAAACCACTTATTCCCCCAATCTCCATCCTAATCCCCCACTGCCTACGTCGCTAATCAACACTCATCCATTGTCGATCAGCCTTCACGTTCAGTCCATAGCCACGTTGCCGTCACCATCTCTAGCCAACGAACTACCTTCCACCCTCTGTCATCGTGTGACATTCATGCGTGTGGGAAAGAGAATCAAATTTTTTTAGATGGGTCCCTTTTCATACTAGTTTCATAAAGTAGTTCTTGGTCCCTTGCAGTAATGTACACCACATAATTATTAAGGGCACCCAAGAATTAAAAATAGAAAATAAAATAAAATAAAGATAGAGAAAATGAGTGACCCATGTTATTCCTCATATTCATACTCATATTACCCCACGAAGCCATACCAGTTAGAGCTGTGAACAGAACGGATATGGAGCGGATCAGCCAGTATCATTTCCAATTCGATTCGATAACCCGACGGATTATTAATAATCAAATCCATATATGATTTGTTACACTATCGGATATCCGATCCGATAATCCAATCCTTATTTTTTATTTGTTAACTTTTTTTTAGAATTGTTATACATTACTAACCATGTGTGTGTGTATATATGCATTTTAATACTTGTAAAAAGAATATTAAAATAAATTATACTATATGAAATCAGATCGGATTATTATGGACCGAAGATGCTCAAATCCATATTTCCTACATTATCAGCGGTTTCGGATTGAACCCTTAAATCCATCTCACGTTAAATACATGGGATTCGAATTAAAATTCGATCCATTCACAGGTCTAATACCAATACAATGTATCCCAAACCCAAATCTATACCCATAAACCACGGTGCCTTGAATGTTTATGCCCATTTTTACTATCGCACACCACAAAACACCTATTTCCCTTCTTACCCCCAACCTGAACTCGTTTATCCTACACCACCCCATGGACTAGCGGTATACATCCCACTACCTTTCCCACTGTGACATGTTAAGCTGCGGGTTGGGACAGATACTCACCCGCCTTGATGCATTACTATATGTATGGCAAGAGCAAGGCAAAGCAAGGGTGAAAACGGGTACCAAAGGTTGAAAGCATTGTCCTACACGACACTGGCACCACCTCAACCGCCAGCATCCAAGTTGGAACAATGTCACGCGTCGACTTACAAAAATTAGGCCATTTGGTTTATGCAATTTCTTTCCCCTTTTTTTTGCCAAGAAGAAGATGTTATTTCTAAAAAAATCTTTCTTTCTTCTGCACACCAGTTTTTAATTAAAAAAAAAAAATCCTTTCTTCTTCACGCGATTGGTAATCACAAAGAAGGGCAATAGGGATGTTTCGGCCACCTAGACTAAATTCAATACAATATATTAAATCCTACTTTTCATCATATTTGCAAATAATAAATGAGTCTTCTAGAAATTAAAGGATATGCAAAACGAAAGGAGCAAAAAGTTATTATCAGAAACAAAATTGAAACAGAACCTGAAATGCCTGAAATAGGTTGCCTTCAGAAAATCGCAAACTATCAACTGCACCTTGTCTTGTTAGCTCCACAGCATGAGCAAGGGCTTGTATATCAACCTGAAGCCAGCGGTAAATAAGAAATCCTTTAAAGATCAAGACAAACAGATTAGGTACCAGAAAATCCACCTCATCAAATGGAGTTGCCTCATACAAGTTGTCCTCAGGAATTGGAGGAGGGTCACGTTCCTCAAGAAGCAGCCTCTAGTTAGATCTGAAATTGGGGAAGAAATGCCTTGACGTAAGCAATATCCTTTATGTATACTGTCTATGAGCACTACAACAGAGCACCGGGGGTTAGCCTGGTGTTTTGCCTGGTGCTAACCCCCACCGTCCATTTTGCCTCAAGATAGGTGCTATACCAATCTCGATGCCCAATGAACGGTGGGGGTTAGCACCAGGCTAAACATCATGCTAACCCCAGTGCACTTTAGAATTTTCGCATTAGAAAAGAACAATTGATCTAGAAAGCCAGGCCAAGCGCGTCAGGCCTGCGCCAGGAGCCTCAATACCCTTCACCATTCTAGAGATCATCATAATCTACCAATTAATCTCAAACAAACACACACACAGCCTCCCTGTTTTGAGAAAAGAATAAAAATCACTACACAGAAGTAAGAATCAACATTAAATCATCATGTAGAAGTGTTGGTGGCCAAGTTTTGGTGTTTTTACACTTTTTTTTTTTTTTTTTCTTTAAAACACAATTACAAATACTATTTATAGTTGGAGGAAAAGTGTAAAAAAAATAAACTTCACCAAAAAATGGCTAGCAAACCTGGTTGGCTAGAATTGTTATGGTCTCCTCATCATAGAGATCATCCTCAAAAAAACCAACACAATCCAAAACTCCTAACCGGTACACTTGCCTGCACCAAATTCTCGTTGTCAAAAATTTGTCATCCTCCATTTCAGACCCTTGTATAAAAAAAAAAGATAACAAAAATTAATGAATGACCTTATCAAATATCTCAATGTCATTGAAAATATGGGGTCATAGGCGTTAAGATGAGCTCTTAAGACAGATGCCAGATATCCAGCAATGTCAAACCTCCAAGTTAAAGACCACTGAAATCAATAAAAATGTGCGAGTATGGCAATACAAGAGTTACAACTGAAATAATAATGTTCCACATATATTACCATATTACCATTACGAGTGTCAAATAGATGTATAGAGTGAAGATGGTAAATCTCAAACCAAAAGTGTGCTCGAAAACTTCTCTCCATTTCTCTATGGAAAAGTATGTAGAGTGATCTAGCTATGCCCTGTACATGTGTAATAGCTGATGCAAATTCGGGTATTTGCATCCTAAAACTTGGTCAGACCTAAGCTGCGCATATTACATAATGTAAATGCTGAAAGGCCACAAATGAGAAAATAACCATGAACTGATAACTAAATAAATAAATAAACGAGGTGATGTGTCATTTCCGGATATATCGCAAATTTTTCCTGTTTCAGATGAATTTCGGGATGACTACTGAAATAAGTTGATCCAATAGAGGAAAACTCAAAACAGTTGACTCATTTTAGTAGTCATAATTACCAACATGGAACTAATATACTTCATTATTGTCTAAAAGGACATGAACCAATGATCTGAGTAACATGATTTTCGGACATTGTTCAACATCAATGAGGAGATTAAATTTGTGTTTCACCGTGACTCTTATTTATGGACATACCTCACACCCAACTTTGAATTGCAACTACAAACTACACTACCTCATCACGATTTCTGATCTCAAGTCTCAACCCATACTTAACCATTGGAAGCCAACCTGTTTATGACATTATATGCTGTGCATATCCCTCTTTCTTATTTGTAGCTTTGGCTTTTCAATACCAGTTTTCGCAATACAATGAAATTGGACCTTTCAAATGAAATGAGAGAAGTTGAACCATATCAAACTTTCAAATAAAATTTGAAATGAGGAAAGTTTGCAATACAATGATGTCTACTACACTAAGCAGCGGTGAGCACTTAGAAAAACTATTTCAAATTAAAACAATAATTCAAAACCTCAGCAACTAACCACAAAACTGAGGTGGGAAGTGTTCATTTAGAAAATACAACTGTTTGTGGTTAGTGCTCAATCGTTAAGAATCCCAATCCTTACTACAGTCTACACAAGTAAATGTGGGGGCTTTGTTCTCGTCTTCTATATGTTGTGCAGCTGTGGGTAGTTTTTTTTTTTTTAACCCCTTAACCTTTATATTAATAATAAGAAATCAAGCACACAACACAGAAAGACACCACTACAAGATTTTACACATCCCGTGACATTGATAAGCTTTATTTGTTTTGGATTATGCTCCATGAATTTTTTTTTACATTTCCTATGTCTATTAGATTGACGAGGGCTTGATACATAATTTGCTCCAGCTTCTGCTATTAGAGCCTTGATACACTCGTACTCTTTGCGACCAACCATCACAATTCCCTTGGCTCCGCTATATCATCACTACATACATTCATTGCTTCAAAATTGTTGGAGTGTTTTCGTCATCATCTCCATTTCTGTCTTGATTAGTCTCTTGAGGGACCCCTATGCTCGTATTTGGCTCATGAAAAACCTCAGATCATCTTCATATGGTTCAATGTCACCTTCCTAATCTTCCAACAACTCTTCATTTTGTACCTCTTGAATATCAGCAATCTTGTCTTCCTCTCCCAGCTGCTCTTCATTTAGTATGACACCAGCAATCTTGTCTTCCTCTCCCAACTACTCTTCATTTAATATGACACCAGCAATCTTGTCTTCCTCTCTCAGCTGCTCTTCATTTAGTATGACACCTTCCTCATCTTGAAGGTGGACCGGTCTATGTTATCAATCTAGGTTTTATCTCCTTGCACGATCTCCTGAACAAAATGATGAGTATGTTCAATCTCACCTTTTTCCAGTTTTGAATATAGACACAATGCCTCTATACTGTTAGTCCCCTTCCATATCATTGTTATCATCAAAATAGCTTCAGTTTTTTTTTTTTTTTTTTTTTTCTTTTTGTGGTAGGGTGGCATTATCTAAGATGCTGAAAAACATGTTACCATCCATAAGCTTTCAAGCCTTTAAAATGATGCTATCTATAAACTGAAAATATTTAGAAACAGAAAGTCAATCACCAAAATTTTGATACTATCGCTATAAAGCTGAGAATCAACCAAAGACATGAAAGATACCACTAGTTAGGCAAAAAGACGGTGAAAGAGATGAAGCATTTACATTTGGCATAGGGCTTGTTCTTTGATAGGCAATAATGTGTGGTTTGTTATTGTAAAGCAAAAAATGGCCATCCATAATTGCCTCACATCCAGCCTTTTTCAGGCTTCTACACCATCCATAATTGCCTCAGATCCCTGCATGATCTGTCATAAGCATTAAAAAGTGCATCCAACACCTGCATAAAATTTGTTACCATGAAAACAAAGAAAACTTTTCCAATTTGTTGGGGGTTTTTTTTTGGCAAGTAAAATGCCAAGACACAAACAATTCAGATGAATAACTGATTCCAACTCAAATGCAAAGAAATCCCTCAGCAAGTTTACACATTCCTTGGCTCGAGCGCCTGATGTCAGCACAAACAATGATACAAGGTCCTTGTAATATATTTTACAGACAGATATCCCTGCTGAATTCCTATCACAAAACTTTACAGAATGTATAGACCTGGTTAAAATGCTGACTGTTATCAAGGTGAATCATCAACTTGACTCAATCACCAATTCACACTTTCTGTGCCATCTGGGTAAACCACATTACTCATGCGAGCTTCATTCTGTCATTACAAACTTTCCTCTCCTCTGTGTATCTAGTTGCCCTGCGAGGAAACAATATTTCAGAGATTGTAAGAATCACCTTTAAGTCCTTGGGTTGTTTGATGTCTCATAATACTGCAAAAACAAACACATAAACAACTAGTCCTTGTATGAAATGACAAAGACCAAGGGCACTGCCCTGCTTCACAAATGAAGTATGCATAAATTACGTGTTATAATGGGCCTTCCAAATGGCTCGTATATATAGGGTCGTCTTATCCAATATTTGGATGATTGCCTTCATATAAGAATCAGTGCAATGTATCAAGGGTAAGGACCACTTTTTGAATGTTAAAACCTGATATTTCGACAACATATGCACAAGCATGAAATAATGGAATACTTCTTGTCAGGATTCCAAAATAAATAAACATGCAACATTGCTTAAGAACTACTATTTGAATTATCTTGAATATAAAAATAAAGCGAAAGTACTGCATACTATAACAATCACGCCATGTTCAAATCAAAGGCACAATCAAAGTACATATTGTTTTAAAAAAAAATCTGAAATCCTTGTCTGAAAGGGCTTTTATTGGGAATAAAAACAAGATGAATGAGATAATGGTGAAAACATTTCAAGAAAGTATGGCTATTTGTTTAATTGTTCATAATGCCGAGTGGATTCATGATGGGGACAGGATCACTTTCGCTAAATTAATAAATTATGAGGTTGAGGAAGCTGGAAAAAGAATTGGGTACAGCAGATAAAAAAAAAACCTGGTATCGAAGGTTCTGATGATGAACGTTATCGGTATAACTTGCATCCGTAAAACTATAGTAGTAGAAACAAATGGAAGTGAACAACAAAAAAACATAAGGAGCTTCTACCAAGTTACAATTCCAAATAAGTCCTGACTGATCTACAGAATGAGTCATAAACGACTCCATACATTTTGTATTGCTTATACAATTAGATATAGCAAAGCAGATGACGAAAACTGTGATAATTGATCAGGTTTAATTGGGTTCTCGATTCTGACTAAGGTGTTGGGTGGCCACAGAGACCCATAAACATAGTGTTTAAAAAAGAAAAGAAATCAAAGAAAACATCAAGGCTTTTTTGTGGAAGCAACTTAACCAGATTTGGCAACCTATTGTACTGATACTGTATTGGTGATGATAACTACAAAGCAAAGGTTGCCGAAGAATAAAGTCAAAGGGAGACACAAGTTGCTAACTCGAAATCCAATTCAGTTATGACGATTTTTTTGCAATGAATATGTGTTTCCCTCCTAGGCTACTGGAAAAATAATCTCCCAATGAAAATTTGTGTCGTCATCCGGAGTTTCATATTGATCAAACTGGCCAGAAAGATGTCTTAATTGGTAAAGGGCTGAAACGGACAATGCATGCATGATATGTATTAAATCCAATGAAAGCTTGGATAATATGTTTGTACTGTGAAGACTAGCTCAAGACATATAGCACATCGCTTAAGAGTCCATGTGTAATACGCTGGGTTCTATGTTTGGAAAGAAATAAAAGAATCTTCAAGAACAAGATATGTGAGGTAAGCAAGTTGTTCATGAAATCAGTGTTCTAAAAATCGGTCTAGGCAGTCACCTAGGCAGATTTTTGAAATTTTTTTATTTCCAGTTCGAAAAAAATAAATTTAAGACTATGTTTTTCTAATACATTTTGCATATGTATCTTGGGATTGAATTAGAAGTAATTTATATGTTATTATACTCAACTTTTATAAATTATAAATTATAATAAATACATATCCGCCTAGGCCTCTAATAAATAAATAAATACATAACTGCCTAGGCCTCTGGGCGCTAGTCCCTTGCTCGCCCACTGCCTAGCGATTTTTAGAACATGCGTAAAATATTAGCAATTCTTTGATTAGAGCTCAGTTTTCACTTGTCTTAAGAGGGCTGGTATTGAGAATCTTGTATCTGAGCACATAAACCTCTAAGGCTCTAACATATCCAAAACAAACGTTATAGGCTAAT
The DNA here is from genome assembly GCA_963556465.1 of Berberis vulgaris. Classification (NCBI taxonomy): domain Eukaryota; kingdom Viridiplantae; phylum Streptophyta; class Magnoliopsida; order Ranunculales; family Berberidaceae; genus Berberis; species Berberis vulgaris. The sequence continues at coordinate 9,894,543 of OY747137.1, forward strand.
AGACAAACTTCTACCTCTTAATAAGAGGATCGAATTGGAGGTTTAAAAGTGTAGGTGTAAGCTCTAATTATGGTTTGGCAAACCAAAGTAAATGACTAGTTTGTCTAGGACTCTCAACAGAATTTGGTCATACAAAATGGGTAGACTCTAGTAAAATATTGGGTTAACACTAAGCGGTCGAGGAATGTCTAACCACAGTGAGGAATAAACATCAGTTATTCATATGTTTACCTCAATCAAGAAAAACACCCCCTACTCTTTTTAAGTTTGTGAAAGAAAATACTGTCAAAGGGAAACTCAAATTGTCCATTCTCCATTCATCTCTTCTCCTCTCTCTCTCTCTCCGTTTTCATTGTTTTCCCTAGAATTATTTTCTCTTGAACCAAACCGGACTCTTTATGTTCTTCATTTCAATCAATAACCTATATTTTAGTGGAAGCTACACTCAAAATTTTTTATTTAAAAATAAAAATAAAAATAAAAATAAAAAATAAACATTTATTGCTCAAACATTTAAATAACAAGTAGAGTCCCAAAATCAAACTCCTGAACAATTAATGCAAAATCAAACTTATGAACCTCATCAATACCCGGAACAATCAGATTATGTGGAAATCAATACCAAGAACAATCAGATTTTGTGGAGACCAAAGTGTGTATGTACATTTAAATCTACATATACAATGATAAAATTCGATCCAAAATCAATTTATTTTTTCAATGGGGTTTTTCAGATGTGATTTGGATGATAGAATCAAATATCAAATTCAAATACAAACACAAATTACAAGTATGTACATAATCAAGAAAGCACCATTTTTGTTTCAATTTCATGAAGGAATAAAAGAAAGGGAGCTCACCAATAATGGATTCACCCACTGGATTTTCCAAGTTGCTGGGACGTCAACGAAATCAAAGACTGAAGCTTGGAAATGGCAGATGCCTTATGAGGGGGGCATTTGGAGAGAGAGATTTGTAGCGATTGAAGAGCCACGTCAAGCTTTCCGGCAGCCAAGGCAGCACAACCAGCCTTGTAAGCTTCGTCAGCCAATCGAGCGTCGTATTGGAGAGGTGGGTCTGAGATTGTTCTTCCGCTAGTGTTAGAGGTGGAAGTGGAGGGGTGGAGGAGATAGGTGGCGCGGCCGTACTCGAGAGAAGAGATGGCGAAGTTGATCTCTGCCATAAGGGAGTCGGGGTTGGAAGGGATGGATTTCACGCCATCGAAGACACTCCATTGGGGAGATACCCCTCCCTCACCAGACCCCATTGATCAATCAGACCGACTTTCTTCCTCTCTCTCTCTTTCACGTCTGCATCAGAGAGACGGAGAACCCCCTTTTTGTAGTGAAGATGGTGTTAGATCCACCGTCCATTCCGTCATATGCAAATGCGATGTGTTTTTACAATCTCTAGTTCAATAATAATAATAATAATAATAATAATATTATTCTAGAGAGCCCAGTCTGAAATGACTCATTTGTGCTTGGGAAGAGGGTGGTCCGCACGTGATCGGACCAACTCTACCCATCTCCAAACCCACATAGAGAAAGGTAGAGTGATCCAATCACATGCGAACTACCCTCTCAGGCATGAATTAGTGTTCTGAGACTAAGCTCCATAGAAGAGCTCGTAAATAAAACAAAAGACAAACAAGGCTCTTTGGATTTAGGTGGCGTTTGTTTTTTTTTAAGTGCTTAGAAGAGTTAGAAGTTCTAAACAAGCTTCTGAATGAGTTGTTTATTTTGTTTCTTAATAAGCTGCTAATTAGAAGCTGCAAAATTAATAGGTGTTTATTTTTAGATGTTAAATGCAAACTGTTTGACAATTTTACCCCACTGAGGAGACATATATAGGAACGGAGAGATGGTGGATTGGAAACCCGACATATACGGTGGTGATCATTATATTTGTCAAAACTTCAAAACTACATGTTACATAATGAAAACTAAATGCTACATAATGAAATATTTAAAATATACATGAGAGGGAGAGTTGAAGAGATGAAGAAAAGCTTGAAAAATCTAAAGAAAAAAAAATGCAAAGATGAAGAAGAGAAACGAGATAAGTTTCTTACCATTAAAGAGTTATTGTGAAGGTAGGTAGAATGACAACGCTTAGTAAAGCGAATGAAGGTGTGCCGTCAAAATTTAACCCTACTTGTTTTTAAGAAGATGTGAGCAACAATTGTTATTATAAAATTATTTTAAGGTTACTATAGAATAACTTTTGAGTCAGCACTCAGTGCTAAATGATCAGCACCTCCCTGATGCTTACTCCAATCATAAGTTGAACTTCTGATCAGAATTAAAAACAAACATTCTAAACAAGGTGGTCCACTTCTTATAAAGACTTCTGACTTTATTCAGAAATAAAAACAAACACCCTCTTACTCCTTACAATGTTTTAGTTGCACGAAAAATTGAAATCATTTCCGTGATTTGATTCTGAGACCTCCCGATTTCCATGAATAGTGGGAAACAGTCTTATGAAGAATCTATTTTCTGTCAGTAAATACACAGCTAAACAGCGAAAATCTGCGTAACAAAGAAAATGATTTCATTTTCCAAAGAAAATGGCTCACCAAACATACCCATAGATGAACTAGGGTATTCCACATGCCTTTGACACTCAAATTGTTTTGTTTATAGATAGGTTCAGCCAAACACCCTCCCCTCCCTACTCTATGTGATCCGTTTAATCTTTATGTTCGTTTAAATCTCAGCCATCTCTTGCTGAGATTTGCTATATACATTTTGATTTGCTATATATATATTTTGTAAATAGATGTCCTTTTAGAAGTTACAACTGATTCAGAACGTTTACTTTGCAGGAATTCTAGAGGGCGACGAAATGGGCGAGGCAAAGGGAACGTACACCCATCCCCCTCGAGATGTGCGCCATTGCTCACTCGAGAGGGATGGGTCCCTCGCTCCTCTCCTCGCTGTGTAGAAGGGCTGTTTACTTCTGATTGTTTTGAACAACTTCCACCGAGTAACAAGTAGTGTGATTGTTTTGGTGTAACAATGACACTCTTTTCTTGTTATGTTTTGAGGTGGCACAATAGTTGTGCTTTAGGTTATGATGCACGAAGATCTCTTAATGCTCTTCACCAAGTATCAGCGATGAAGAACAATTGCTTACCAAATTTTCCAGGCTTTTTTGTTTTCTATCTTAGAAATAATCACGTCAAACCATACACACAGAAATCTTGATAATACAAAATTGACTCAGCTTTGAAGGTTGCTTTATCAAAAAATATCTTATACCAGGAAAAATCATTTTTAGCCAATGTAAGCAGACAAACTGTCAAAACTCACAATTAACTTTCGAAATCACAAACTAGAAGTAGATAGAACTCACTGAGATAGAATTGAATTTACAAATTTTAATCAATTGTTAATCGGATTTTAAGTGAACATGATCCACATGGGATTATAACAAAGGTTGGTAAATCATCAGTTTTCCGAAGGAATAATTTGCTTTCTCCCTCTCTCATTTCCAATAAAATTCCCATTCCCTGGAGTTCATCTGCATCAACTACAAAGTTATCCCCACACCTGCACTGGTAAAAGAGCTCTAAGACCTCCCCACCAGCTTCTATTAGCATTTCCTCAAAGACAACATCATCTTCAACAATTTCTGTTTCCTGTCTTGATGCCCAAAGTTCACGATCATACAATGCACGAGAGCTTGAATTACTGAGTATTTCCCAGGCCTTTTGTACATTCAAAAACCTTTCTTGTACTTCATTTTGATCATCTGATGATTTGGCTGTCCCCTGTAATTTATCTGGGTGTGAATTAAGGATGGCTGCCCTGTAACTTACTCGGATTTCTTCGTAATTTGCATCCTCCTTCACAGAGAGGATGTCATAGTGGGTTCTCTGGATGCCAGTCTTGTCAACCAATGACATGGTTCAAAACTCTACACCACAGCCTTTACTGCAGAGTCAACAGAACAACCTCAATAAGAAAAGCCTATTTAGAAAAAGAATATAGCAATTCTTTTATAGGAGTCTTTGACTATATTACAAATAGGCTTAAAAAGCAAATCATATGCAAATAAAACATTCACAATGACCTTCAATTTAATGAAAAGCATAATATCATTTTACAAAAAATAACAACTTCGTATCAGACGAAACTGTAAATAATCCATATGGCCTTCAGACCTTCAAAACTGTTTACCTAAACCTGTTCTAATCTTAGGCTGTGTTTGATTTTTATGATTTCTGTCGAATTAGGGCATATTCCAGGGAATTATGGTGGATTTTCCGCTGTTTGATTGCACTTCCCTTTCTGTGAGTACATTTTCTCACGTGACCCAAATTCTCTCAAAACATTGTTTTCAATTCTTTGCTACTCCCAAAGAACAGGCTTCAGGGAATTTTCCAAACTCTCAACTGACTCAAACCTCTTCATCAACGTCCTTAGTAATCCTACAACTACGTCTGTCAGGTATCTCTAGTCTCTCTCACCATTCTCTTTTTTCTATTCTTCCTTTGTCTCCTCTCCTCTTTCTCCTCCTTTCTCTAGCATAGCAATCTCATCTTATTCCGTTTATCTCGGTAAGTCTGTATCCATTGTTCATCTACGAGGAACACATAAAGCATTGGATGCTATGGTTGCTGTTCCATTAAAACACCAAACTCAAGTTTATTCCCTTGCAGATCTAACCTCAAACGATTCAATATGGGTATGGTTGTTCATCTTCAATTATGCAAGCAATATTAAGAATTGGAAGGTATGGGACTGTGTTGATTTGATGATTCAATCAATTACTAATAATGATGCTCAAATTATGGAATTAATATTGACTAGTTCAATCAATATTGAACTTGAATCGTTGGGTTTTGATGATTTGATCAGTTTGCAACAATCTCCTGTACAAATATAACTGCAGATTTCTATAGAATTATAAGTTCCACCAAATAGTGGAATTGTGTATTTCCCCAAAGAAGGTTTCCAAGGATTCTCTGGGTAGGGAAATTACCCTTATTCGGTGGTATTGTATTTCTCCAACCAAACACAGCCTTAGGAGTCAGCTATTATTGCTTAGAAGGTTTCCCACTGTTTCAAAAATCAATTATCTACGAATACTATCCCATAGGCACTCAAACTAACGTGGACGATGCAAGCAATATGAAGCATATTTTTAACTGGTAATGTTCTTTGGAAGGCTTGTAGAGGGCATCATGCTCCCATTGAGTCTATAAATTTTCTGTGTGACATTCACAATTTTTTTTTTTTCACTTCCATTGTGCTTTCTACAATCTCTTAAAAGTATGAACATTTCTTCAATTCAATATTGCCTTGAAGTGCATGTACGTTATTTAATAGCTCCAAGGAAGTTAGACTGCATCATAACATAAATATATATATATATATATATCAAACACAAACCAAAGAAGCTGAGGAAAAGAGATGAAATTTTGTGTTAGTGATATTCCACAAGTACAACCCCACTGCCAGACAAGGGCAATATCCCTTTTAATTCCCTTCAAGATCCTAGAGCTTTTCTCTCTCTTTCCAGAGCACCCAAACTCCAGCCAGCAGACTCTTCCTGTCACGCCCCGACCCGCCACGGGAATCGCAGCGTGCCGATGCGTGAACTAACACCTACACAGGCGGATCGTAACCGGCCACAACATCATAATATAACACATTCTTGATACGATAAACAAACGAAAATAAAACTACGCTAAAGTTTGAACAAAATAAATATATTTTTGATTCGCCCCGCCAGAGTCATAGCGACAAAATCAGTATACAAACATTTAGTTTAACAATAGAGTACAACTGAAATACAGAGAAAGCAAAACATACCCGTACAGGGTGGACACAACCCAAAAAGCACAAAACGCTCCTACAACGAAAATCGGGGCCTACACGCCACGACCAGCAGGAACTCCAACACTGCCTGCACTCCAATAGAAGCACACCCCTTGCGGGGTCAGCAAAGCACAAAGCTAGCTGGTGCGAGCGAACTAAATACAAATAACGGGATAATAAACAAGGAAATTCATGCCACACAACAATGAATAAGCAACAAGCTCTAAAGTCTAAATCACACCGTGTCTCTAAGGATAATGTTTCTAAGTTCAAGCAACAACACAAACATTTCAGATTCAACAATAACTACCAGTTTACGATATATGTCCATCATTACACACGATTCAAACAGGGTAAATATCAAGCAATGGAAATAAAACAATCTCTTAATTCTTCCTAGCCTCCTAGGTATAGCAATCAAGTTGAAATCAGAAATCCTGTAAAATCCTGTATAAGTGTCTCATATCGTAGGTATCCGCATACCCTACGAATGTGTCTCACCCAGACACATCCCACAACGTGCACCAGTACCACTTCGGGCTTGTTTGTATCCTAATGGGGTGCCATCTGCCAGGATACAAACTCAAACGTCCCGAACGACTGGCCTAACACGGCCAACCTAACATAATCAAAATCAAGCGCGCGGAGGGAAAGCGAGTAATCTCCAAAGCACGTCCTCCGGGACCCGTCCTACTGCACTCTATAGTGGCAAGTGCGTGCGGGAGCTCACCGCACCTCAGCAAGCTTGCCACATGCAATAGCGTCCACAATGTCAGGTGCGAGTCATCTCAAGCACCGTCCAACTCACGATGCGAGCAAGCTCCTAAGCATCGGCACAACAGGCATTATAGCGGGGTAAAGACACTTATACTACTATCCACATGCACAAATGACAAGTCTGTACATAACCAAATGTACAAACGTGCAATCATAAACAATTCGGCAATTTTTATAAAACCACGACTATGCCAGGGTCCCAACATGACCCCATTCACCACAATAAATTTACTCGAGTCGCTTATCATACATGCTCAAGACTCGAAAAATCCACGGTAAAACATGACAGGCTATGCAAACTAGAAAACAAAGCATACCAGTCTCATGTCATTACACCAAAGCCTAATCACACCAAAATTACTATTCGATTTCATTCAAGTATATCATGTTTTCCGAAAATCCAATGCATAATTCATTCACACATAACTAACACAATCCTCGAAATATCTGAAAACTCCGAATTTCAGATTTGGATTCAATTCTACACAATTGACGGTATAATGTAAAAATTCAATTCAGGATTTCAAATACTTATTTCTTAAAATAAAAATTATAGTTCCACTCACCTGGCGGAATGGATTTTCAAAACCCAATTCCTACCGGTCGAAGTTCCAAACACGCAAAACCACAAATGCGAGACCACGAAAATTCTAAAACTGCAAGGCGGACTCGAAAATGAGTAAACTAGCCGAAAACTGAAATAAATAAATAAATACAAGCGGCGCGTGACTGAAAGGAAAACTTACAGGCAAAAGGAATTCGGCAACCACCCCGCCGCAACCCAAAGTGGGGCGAAAACGCGTCGAAACCCTCCCTACACCGGTCTGATCGCTACCAAACTGCACCACAGCCCACAAAAGAGTCTAAGGACACTCAGAGTCACGAAAAGGAGACTCACCCACGCACCCAAAGCCCGGTTTCACGCCGAGGAACCCTCCAAACAAACATGCACCCTGATTTTTTTTGAAAAAAAAATTTTGGCCAACCCAAAAGTCTTGCATGTCGGTTCTAAGAGCTCCCAAGGACGCCACCAAGGCCCCAACACGGCTGATCGGAGCTAAAAACCCGATCAAACCCCAAACCCAAATGAAAACTGATTTTTTTTTTTTTTTTTTTTTTTTCGAAAACAAACAACCGAGAAATAAAGAGGGGAAAGAGGAGAGGACGAACCGAGGAGGAGGAGGTGAACTTGGGGGAGAAAAACCCACAAAACCACCGAAAAATCGCTGTAGAAATGGCGAGGAGCTCGCTGCTGGACGAAAGGAAAACCAAAAAGAAGGAAAAGAAAGAGAAGAAGAAAGGGGGAGGGGGAGGGGTCGTTCTGTTTTAAAGGGGTGGGTGGCTATGTGCCCCCACCACCTTTACTGAGTACACCCCGCCCTTTAAAAAATCTTTTTTTTTTTTTTTTTTTTTTTTGAAAAACCGCAGGTCTCACACTTCCACAACCACTCACTCACCTTTGAGGGAACAACTTCTGCCCCACCTAAATGCCATATGAATGAAGCTGGGGACTTCAGGTACTTGAATCCCAAATTTGCTTTGTAAAATGACAAGAGAAGAAAATGGGATCAATTGATTCATCTCGAGCTTCACAAAAACTGCTGCACCTATTGGGGATGAGAAGACCTCTTCTGATCAAATTATCAATTGTAAGGAGCTTACATGTCCTAGGGTCCAAGTGAAGAAATTAATTCTCAGTACAAGCAAATAGAAAAACATATCAACAGTACAAGCAAATAGTTCTTGCTTCAATAAGAAAATAAAGATTGGGAAGCATAGGTGCTACCTGTTGAAGGACAATAAAGTGGACAGAGGAGGAGGACAAGGAGAGTGGTGGTGGCAGTGGCAACATTTCATGTGTGATTGTGAGGAGATGTAGAAGAAGGGATGGTGGCTTATGAAGTTAGATAAAATAAGTCATTACAAATTCATCGTAAAGTTATTATTTGAAATGAATTTTCATTAAACACTAAGTGCTAAGTGATTAGCACCAAGGGGGGTGTTTACTCCAATCAGAAGTTCAACTTCTAAATAGAAGTAAAAATAAGCATCGTCAGTAGGGTGTCTCACTTCTTATTAAGACTTCCAACTCCAATCAAAGCAAAAAACAAACACCCTCTAAATTTTGGTAACCACTACGACTACAATTGTATTCGATCAATAGTCTATGAGAAAAGAAAGTGATACATAATTTTTTTAATCATTATTCTTTGCTACTTAAAGTAATGAAATTGGGTTGAGAATGAAGAAAATTACTCCCTACACAACAGGGCATATGATCTCAATTCTTATTAGTAAATGGCAGTGGTTAAGCCCTTGAAGAGATAAGAGTGAGGTGGATAAGGTGAAATTCTGCTTGAAAACTGTATGAAATGGATCTACACTGAACACAAGTAAAAGAGAAAAATCCCTCAAGTTTTTATTCAAACGAAGTTACATGTAGAAGTGGAGTCTTCAGTGTGTTCAACTACACAACTTTTTGGGTTTTTATAGGATCTTAGAATCCATTAAAGATGCCGCAAGCTGGGTTTGAACCCATAATCTAGTGGTACCATCCGCCAAGCTCTAACCGTGAGTTGTCATGCCATTAGCAATAACTGTGTATAGTGATATGGAATATAAACCATTGGGGGTATTGCATCATTGGCAAATACTCCGTTGTTTCCTTATTTTCTTCTTCATTCACGCCAATTGGGGCTACACTAATAAGCTTAGAACAACCAATTTTCTTCCTCAACAACATGGTGAGGTTGGTTACATCCATTCCATCCCCTGTAACAGCTATTTCATTATTTTCGGGGCCTTGTAGCTCTGCTGATGTAACACCTGCATTGAATTCAGATGACAAATTAAGATTCCAAGATAGCCATGCTGATGTGAGTGTAATACTACAAAGGTTTATAGACAGGAAAAGGTTACCCGGTACACTAACTGCAATCTTCAAGGCCTTGGTTCTGGATTTCGCATTATGCAGCACTGTTACTTTTATTACAACTTTTTGCTGCAAAAATAAATAGACAAATACAGCATACTAAGCCGTGTTCGTTGTTGTCCCAAAACTACCTCCTAGTTGAGCAATGTCGATGTAACTAAAATTCTGAAGTTGTAATATTTTTTACCTTCATTGTTATGTATTGATCGAGCTGAGAATAATCTTTTGTTTTTTGTACTGAAGGACTAGTTTTAGTACCTTCTGTATAAAAATTAAAAAAAAAAAAATCTCTTTACACTTATTATTGGTGCTCTCCTCCATTTATATCACTCTCAAAAAAGACCAAGTAAACTATTGGAGTTAGGAGGAAGAAGAGGAGAATATGAGGTGAAAGACTTCAGTGATGAAAACCAATAAAACTTCTTAGCTTCTTCTATTCAGATGAGTGAGATCAGTACTTTCCATGTTGTATAGTAAAATAAAGAGGAAACAACAGAGGTCAGTTGGTTAAGAGATTATATTATGTATTAAAATTACATAAACTCATGGACTAACTGTATTTGATGGATTCACAACAGGTTGTTGGGTTGACTTGTAATGGTCTTGGTTCAACATTTCAAACATCTTTGGCTTATTCCTGATTCCACCCTTTTATAATTGAATATGGGAGTCGTTCACCGACCAGACGAGATATATTCTACGATGAGAAATGGAAGAGTCAATGTTCCTGTGAGCGCCTGCATATCGAGTTTCCTATCCTCTTTCAACTAAATCTAAGTCACATTGGTCTTCCACTTATTTATATGGACAGGGAAAATGGCAGAAATTAGGTTGCAGACAGAAGAAATTGAAAATTAACGATGAACTATAGAAGTTTGCTATTTGACAACCCGAAGTTTGAAACTGACAATCCAGGAAACGCCATAGTAAGTGCGAGAAAAATATCTAATTTTGCATTATAATGAGAAACGGTATATGTACAAAATAAGTATTAAGGGAAAACATTGTCCCAAACAGAACTTACAATTGATAAAGAATTGTTACAATGGCTTTTATGCCTTTGCCATGACATAACCGAATCACAATTTTGTGACATACGAAACGACTGATGAGAAATTTCCAATACAATGAAAAATATCCCACTCACAAGCTTCTAACACTTGGTTAATATCTCAACCCCATCTTCAGTAATAAGTAGTGTATGTTCAAACTGGGCTGATAGACTTCCATCCGATGTAACAACCGTCCAGTCATCATCCCACATAACTGGGTCAATGCTACCCATTGTCAACATCGGTTCTGTATAAGCACATCACATCACAGGCAAAACTATTTTAAACATAGACATTTGGCTCAAGAGTATGGACTTGAATACCTGATCATATGAATATAGATTAAAGAATGTGGCCTTATTTACAGAAAGTTCCATATGAACTGAAGGTCCCTTTGAATATGGCTATGTCCCATGCAAGAATATGCAGTATCACTTTACAGGCTTCCAAGTCTGTACATGTGTTTTATCATCATGTATGCTATGACAATCTATTCAACAACGACACTATTTCAAAAACAAACAAACAAAAATAAAAACAAAAAAATGAGTCAACAAGGATCGTGTCGGATATTCGTGTCAACACTAACGAATACTCCCATCAATACTCCATGGTTAGATCATCGACTTTTTCACTTATCTTTAGAAAGTTTCAATTCTACACTAATGTTACAAGTATATTAATGGCAAGTAAGTATTACATCATCATCGTCATCAAAGCTCATTCCCAATATTTTCAGGGTCGGCCACACGGATTTTGGTTCTCCAAACAATGCGGTCTTCCCATATATCATCGCCTAATCCAAGCTCAAGGATGTTTTCCTTCACCGCCTTCATCCAAGTTTTTAACGGTCGTCCCCTCCGTCTACACCATTTATTAACTTGTCAATTAAGACATTTTCTAATTAGCGACGTGTTTGGTCTCCTCCGCACATGACCAAACCAAGTTAAACGTCTTTATCTAATTTTGTATTCTATGGGCGCTACACCTAAGTATCTCCTAATTCTTTCATTCCTAATTTTATCCTTACGAGTTTTACCATACATCTATCTTAACATACACATTTCTACTACTGTCATCCTATGCATATGTTGTCCCGTAGTAGCCCAACATTCTGAACCATTTAGCATGGCTGGTCAAACAATTGTCTTATAGCACTTTCCTTTTAACCTTGCAGGCATCCTTCTATCGCATAATACTCCTGCCGTCATTCTCCATTTCGTCCAACCAACTTTAATCTTATTGTCTACGTCTTCTCCAAAAACCCCATTCTTTTGAATTATATATTTTAGATATCAAAAAGTGTCATACTCTGGGACCTCCACAATTTCAATCTCAATTGTATTACTCCTCCCTCGTAATTCACAATCAAAGTTGAACACTAGATATTTTATCTTCGAACAACTAATTCTAAAACCCTTACTCTTGAAGGCCTCCCACCACCTATCTAATTTCCGATTTAAACTTTCACTAGTCTCATCAATTAATACTAAAATATACAAGTATGTCCCCTAGGTATTCTTTTTCTGGTCAACGTGTCCAACACTTCATATCCGTGTCGGATACCGATACTCGTATTTTGTGTCATTATTACATAGGTTAGAATACAAAGTAAGTCTTAAAGTAGAAATAAAATGTACATACATAATCGAATTATTATAGACGGATAAAGCTGGCAGTTTGTAAGCATCGTGACTCATCTTTGATACTCAGACCAGTTTCTAGTTGTGTCAGGCCTCCCTTGGTTACAGTTAGCATGGAATGATGGAGGCCAACTTTGTGTATCCTTCTTTATTAACATACTAAATGGGCCATTTTAAGACCTAAAGCTTCACCAAATATAAGCAACCCTCACACATTCTTATTCAATTCTTTGATTTCCTCTAGGATGCCCAATGAGGGAGAACGATTTACGGTCCCTTTTGGAACTGGAGTTGCAAGGGAGAGAACAAACAAATTTATCGGGAATCACCCACTCAAGTTACCTAGTAACTGCAATGAAAACAATTAACTGACTTTGGAAATATCTTACCAATTGTGAAGGTCTGCCCCAATACCATCCGTCCCTCTTCTCTGTTTCCTGTAGGACAAAAAATGTTGGATGATCCATAGTGAAAGGCATGGGTGAGAAGCAATATTTCCCACAAAAAACAATGTCACAATAGCTCTTAGAAAATGAATTCGATGAAAAAAATTATAAACTCTATGGTCACTGTAGAGTGGATTCCCTATATGCATGATCATTAAGAAATGACAGAATCTAATGAGCATTTGACTGTTCTAACTTGTTACAAAGAATGAAAAGTGTGGAAATCAGGTCCTATATAGAAGAAATTACATGAAGCAATAACACGTGAATTTCCCCTGCAATTACAGAATACTTACTATAATGTAGAACAACTGGATCGCTGTGGAAAACACGTCCCACACCATGGCCAACAAACTGTCTGACAACACCATAGCGATATTTATCTGCATGATCACTAAAATACTCTTGACATAAGAACATGTGCAAGTATTTGAAACCACAACTTCAAGAAGCATTATTATTGAAGCAATAGAAATGAGTAAATAATCACTAGAAGGATTTTATTTTTATGCATGTCAAGATATACAAGTCAATTGTTCAATGGGTTCTTAATGAAATTTCAAATCAAAGATGATAACTTCATCTTAAACTTTTAGTAACACTTGAGAGGATGATATATGCATTCTTGAAGGATGACAAAAAACCTTTAGAATTATTAACTTATTTAAGTATTTAATCACCTTTTTTTTTAATCTCTCAACCCCTCCCACCCCAAATGCCGCCACCAGGGTTTGAACCTTAGACTTGTGATACCATCCGCCACAAACCTACCAGCCGAGCTAGTACCCCATTGGCCACTTCTTTTTTTCTTTATGTGCATGTAAAGAAACTATTATTCCAAACAAGAAGAGCATGAGATAGCCTACCAACACAACCAAAAAAAAAAAAAAAACCCAAACCCGATACATAACATCATGAATCAATCAGCTTCTTATTTATAAAGATTCAAATTGATTCATCATGACATCAGAAACACAATTTGCAATGAAACCATATGAACTCTTTGAACACCCTACGCCAACAAAAAGTATTTAACTTTTAATGTCCACAATCACCATATCCACCTAAATGAAGAACCTTCTAAGGTAATCTACCTTTCTGCTTCAACGATTGTTTCTTGACAACCCAAAAACCTTTTTTCTATAGAAAGAGATGAACAGTCACTCATGTTTAATGAATCCTTAGAAGTGAGTGTTATTTAAATAGTGTTCTTCAAAATATCCGAACTTAGAGATTTCTGATTTTATTTATTTATTACAATATTTCCACAAAGGTTAAAATAGTTTTTTGTTAAAGATTGGGAATAGTATGAGTAGGGCATCTAGAGGGAACGAACAAAGATTAAGATTCACACCATTAACAAGATGCATATCATGGAGTGAGTATTTGAAGATTTTCCTTCATGCACCGTAACTACAACAATCTCTTATCACAGAAGATGTTTAATATTGGCAGAATGTATTTCCTCCATTCGCTTTTCTTTTGAATGTAATGACCACTGCCCAAGCATGACCAAAATGAACTGGAGGGTCGCTATTTGTTTATGAGAATACCAAGGTTTATATCAGACGCAACCTTCCCTTTTACAGAAAATTATCATCCTTTGTGATTCAAGTAGCTAATCTATCAACAGAATCCAGCTCAAGCGTTTGCTTGATGCCAATGTGACATTACAAGGCACACAAGTTGCACTGTTGCACCAATGGCATGGAAAAGGAAAGTGTTGTAATTAGGATATTTAGTAATATTAGCAATAATAGTATTTTAGGCAGTATTAGAAATTCTAGTATTATCGTCATAGGGTTTTCAATTAGGGTTCTAACAATGAGGTTTAGAGCTTATTTTAGAAGTTAGGTTAGTTATAAAAAGGGTGTAGGTTCCCCATTGTTAGTTAGTTGATTGATGAAAAGAAATTTATTTATTTATTTATTTATCGTCGATTTACTTTATCGTTCAATTTATTTTATTTTATTTCAAGCATTATCTTTCAATTTCCGTTATTCCACAAGTTTAATTCTATCAAAAAGTCATAGAAATAGAAATTGGGTATTCTTCATTTCTAAAAAAAAAAATTATTTATGAAATATACCGAAACAAAAATAAAAACAAAGTCAATGCCTTACTGTATTGCTTTGCCAATTCTTTTGAACTCCACCCCTGGTGCACATATTGATATGGCCTTATCCAGGCATTCCTTAGTTACCTTGACAACAAAAATAAATCATTTTCTTCATAGATGATAATGCGAATTAAACCAATATGTAAACAATGAAAGACGTTAAAAAGTGACACTGTTTTGTCAGTGTGACTTGGTGACAATGCCAGTGATAGGAGTAGCGTGATAAGAAGTTAAGAATGTCTTATATGTAATGGCATGAAAAGTTTAAGGTACCAAAACATCATATTGACACGCAATTAGTGACAGACGCTATGATCACGTGACATACCCAAGGCCAAACAATGGTATTGGACGCAATATATCATCATGGTTACTAAAAATATGTGTTGGGCTCTCTTTCTATAATATACCCTTAGGACATAGCATAATTTCCTAAAAGTGTCCAGGTATTTATTAGCCCAATTATCTAACTCTCGGGGTTTAATGAAAGTTACAACGTAAGATGAATATCAACACAAGAATACCCCAGAATTAGTAGTTAGAACTTGCTAAACGTGCTTCTTTGGCATTGGGAAATTGCTTGGCCAGGGCTTAGAGGAGTGACATTTGTGCAATTATGCTGGGACAACTTTGTCAACATAATTTCTCTTTCATGTTGCCTGTATGCCCCTTTGTAATCCTCTTCTACCGATTGAAAAATAAAGGGGATTGTCCAATCATAAAAAAATACATCACCAACCTACTTTACCTAAAAAGGGAGTAAAACCTGATACTCCAACTCTATAGCTCAAAGAAGCCCTTGCTAGGAATGGTAATATGCTCATAAGTCAATCTGTTTTTACTTCAAAATATTTAATGTTTCAATCTAAACAAAGACCTTAAAGGATTATTATCAAAAAAAACAAAAGACCTCAAAGGATGCCAATGGGCGTGACATTTTGAGGCAACTCCCCTACAGAGGAAATAAGAGTAAAACCCACAACTACTGAATTTTCCCATGGACATTATCTGGGACGTAAAACCTTTATCCTGGAAAGTAAAAGACTTAATGTCTAAATGTACTATTTTCACAGAGAGGGAAAATGGTCTCAAAGCTGCAGTTCCTCCAAGTCCAAGTATAACCCTACAGAGGAAATAAGAGTAAAACCCCACAACTACTGAATTTTCCCATGGACATTATCTGGGACGTAAAACCTTTATCCTGGAAAGTAAAAGACTTAATGTCTAAATGTACTATTTTCACAGAGAGGGAAAATAGTCTCAAAGCTGCAGTTCCTCCAAGTCCAAGTATAACCCTAAAAATCAAACAACAAGCTCCCACTAATTTATTCATCTATTTATCGAATTATATTGGTAAGTTTCATAGTTAGTTATCGAAACGAAATTTGATTGTTTAAATGAGAGTGATATAAAAAGTAGTATGATGGTCACATAAATATAATAGAATCAATATAGAACTATTGAGCTAAAAAATTAGAGGATCTACCTGAACTAGTTGCTTGGCTTGTTCATCAACCTCTCCACAAAAATAAGTTGCTGATGTATCCCCGTGATAGCCCTTCATAAATCAGATTTGCGTGACTCAATATACTAAGAGTCTCAAAAACAAAATCTCCTTACATAAATAAGTTATATGAGCTTAAAAATGAAGTCTTGGCACCAATGCAGTACTTCTGGTTTTACTGTATCGTAAGCCATAATCAAGTCTAGGCATAACAAGAAAAAATGCTTCAACAAAAGGACAAACCACACTTATAATCAGTTTCGGAAAAGAGAGAGACCGTGTTCATCCAGCAACATAGCCCTTTGGCCTTAAGAGACAACATTTGTGTGACTCACTTGAACTCTAGTACAAGAGGTCAGAGCAGGGACAAATCGATGTGTCTTACCTCTCAAAGGTCAGAAATTCCAAGTTCTCCTCGATGTACAAACCATGTCCACAAACAAACACTCAGCCAATTATGAAATTTCTAAAGCCATCACCTTCAGCATTGAAGTTATCCATGAAACTAGACAAATTAAAGTTTCGATATGTATATCAAGGTACAAATATCAAAATGAGCTTTTTTGTGGAAGAGAATGAACATTAAGGAGATCATGCTCACAGAATTTCAATCTATTTTGAATTGTCTTATTGTGTAAACTATTGAGACGTTCCCTCTCCTTTGATGCGAACAAATTCATAATTCTATTTACATGAACACAGAAACCCTTAAATAAACTTACATTCAAGTAAACAGTGACGTCGATATTGATTATATCACCATCCTGCAAAAGGCAACAAGCTCCGTCAGGTTTTGAATATTATATACATTAGTATTATAGGAAGAGAAATTCCATTGCTAATTCAGGATAAACCTCGAGCTCCCTGGAGTCTGGTATGCCATGGCAAATGCACTCATTTACCGATGTACATACACTTTTTGGAAAGCCGCCATATCCAAGAGGTGAAGGATATGCTCCATTGTCAACAATCATTTGGTGAACTGCTTCGTCAATTTCATCCGTCTTTATGCCTGGCTGCCATAAAACAACAATTAAAATTTTCAGGAGAAAGCAAAGTATCCCTCCCCTACCCCAAACAAATTCACAATATGTGTGTTCTCCTCTATCTAGTTTGATCTAGGGCATAATAAATCAGACTTTGTATAATCAAACCTTTAGATTGGATTTTGAGCCATAAAGTGCATCCCCTAAAGGCCTTTACCTCAAAACAAACCATGGTTGGATATAGATCCAACTGGATTTAAACAGTATCTAAGCTAAAAAAAATAAAATGCGCTTTTTATTTGATATCATCTACAATACACTTGAAAAATCTATGGTTTTTAATAGTTTATGTACATTTGATGATTTTTTAAAGCTTTCTCCTATGTAAATATTTGATGTTTTCTTGTGAAAATTAAAAGCACTAGTGAGTTGATTTATTTAAAGGATCCAAATGACCCAATTTAATGTAAGAAGTTTGGATCTCAGTAAAGACTTTAACAGAATATCAAATGCAATGCCGAACTACTACATTCCCCGTCCTTGATAACACAATAACATAATGTGTGATTGCGAAACATAGGTTCTTCAACAGGAAGCCTCGAATTCAAAGCAAGAAGAGTAATCACTATAGAGAAGATGAAATGATTAAGAGCCATGGAACCATGGAGTCAAGAAGGATCACTCTATAATCTCTCGACAACTTCAACTTTGAATTGTTTTAGTGATAAGTATGCTCATAAAGTAGTGCTGATCCATTTTTCAGATAAAGAACGAGAAAATGAAAAGAGGTGGCCAAGTCTGATACGAAAAAAGAAGTTTACATATGGTAGGAAAGCACTAAAAACAACACAGAAGTTTATTATGATACAATATTACATGAAGTAATGGTTTGACCACCTAACAAAATCCATGATAGTATTCAAAGTTCACCTTGACTAAAGTCCCAGCATATTCCAAAACCTGTGCTGCCAGCTTTCCAGAAGCTCTCATGCAATCTTTTCCATACTCATCATGTACTTCAGGTCCACTTGCAATCCCAGGGGGATGCTTCGAAACAACATAAGGTGGCTTAAGTATGTGATCTGGAACCGGTCGACGAGGAGAAAGTTTTCCAGGGCACAGGCGTTTGCGTTTACTGTTTGCAATATCATTTTCATTCCTGAAATTTCAAATTATCCAAAATAAGCATTTAAGTTCAAAATAAAATACATTAAGTAATGGTACAGCAAGGTTAAGACAACTAATTTATTAAGAAAGAAAGTCTGTAGCATACCGTTTATTGAATAAGAGGTCGGTCAAGCCAGAAAGCTTCCGTGATAATCGCATTGACACATGTCTTGTTCCTGCCAGCAAATATAAAGAGGCCAAAAGTACTTATTAGCATCGTCACTTGAAGCAAACACATAAATGAAATAGTTATATCATGCTCGAAAAGTATGTTGAACCAAGTAAACTCATCCACAGTTTATAACAGGAAATCATTGCAAACTGTGACTATAAGGTTACCCCCTAGTTTCCATCTAATTCCCAACCCTTTTAGAGTTCAGGGGTCAAGACTTCAAGTATAAAAATAGTTATAAGGTCAACCAGGGTTTTATTTACTGAGAAGATAAATAATGATTCATTGAAGTGGACAAAAGTTGCCGTTCTCGCATAAGCTTGTTTGTCTTTGCTTGAATAAAATCCTGTCTTGCTTGATGCAAAAAAAAAAATATAAAATAAAATATAAAAGTAGAGGAAAGTTAACTGGGTGTTCCAGTATATTCAATACTCTGTACTGTAGTAACAGTCCTGATGGTAAAGGGAAATGTTGTAACTACATATGCAAGATTAGGTGTTATTCAAGATCTTATATTGTCTTCTGATAAGAGAATCACTTGCAAAACCAAGGCAAAGACCGTCAATCCTTTCTCATCGCAAAACTGCAATTCTTAAACAACTTCACATAGCTAACTCTACAGTCTCACACTGACCCTCTCAATCGTTAAATATACATGATTTTCATTCTTTACCTGATAAGTATATCTAGGGCATACCTTTTTTTTTGGAAGTATCTAGGGCATGCCTACTCCTCCAATGATGTCGTTCTTCAATTAAGTACTCTCTTTTTAACAAAATGCTTAATCTTGCTCATGGAAAATGTTGGTAACGGACATCATGTGCTTTGCTTCTTAGCCCATGGTGAATTTGTTAATCATATCTGACTTTATTTACCTTGCACCAACTATGAATATTAGGAACTTCCTTATTACTGGAATCAAGGGTTTGGATCCTTTACGCATAAGAGAGAGGAGTCCAAAAGACATTTTCTTCCTCATTGTGAGTGGGTCAGCAACTATGGATGATTTTATTGGATTATCATGGATTTTGCCGCCATTAATGGATGAGGTTTTGAGGAGCCGGAAGATTCTATATCACCGCACTTTGAACGGAAAAGTCTTAGGGAATGTGTTTCCATTTTTTTTATTGGACGGTCCGGAATGAGTAGAGTAATAAAATCTTTTGGGATAAGGTTTTGGATCATAGAGTTGTCGTGATGAAGGAGCTTATTAGTCTTTGGGGTTGGGAGTCCATCATCCCTCATTTAAAGTTATGTATTCTGAATCGTCATACGCTCATTGGAACAACATTATCTTAGGGCTTCAATCCTGTTAGGGTCATGCTTGTATCAGTTCTAATGTTGGTTTGTAATTATATTTCATCTTCAAAAACAGTTATTCTTCGAATGATGCTCATGTACTCTTGTCCTAAGGGTAAGCTTTTGTAATCAATCCCACAGGCTAAATGGTCAGAATTATCGTACTAGGACTTGCATATTTTGGTTGCCTTTAACGTGGTTTGGACCAGCTGCTTTGACAAGTAAATTTATATATATATAAGGACACTGAGAAAGAGAAAGCTCTCATCCTACTTGTCGCTCTCTTAGGCCTCCAATGATGAGGTGGCATGCTTAAAAAACTTAATGACTATATACATCAGAGATTTGTAGGATTTTTATTTTTTTTTGTAAAACATTCTCGGCATGGACTTAGACAAGACTCCTTAACCTCCAATAAAATAAAATATTAGTGAATTTGTATTGAGGTCAAAGATCAGGGAAAAATAAGGGGATGTTAGTGATCAAACAATTCTTATTTTCATAAGGGTGTGGATGAGAAAATAAAATTTGTAAGTTTTAATTTGTTTTTCTATTAAGTTTAGATTATTAGATTTAAATATATTTCATAGTATTGTGTGAAAAACACTTTAATATAACCATAATATACCAATAAAAAAATCCTTTCATATATCTACTCGATAATAAAATGGATGTTCTAATTTAATAAAAAATTATAACGGTGAGTAAATGTAAGAATTAATATAATATCAGTGAATACAAATTACTTTCAATTTATTCAATAACAGTCACACACGAATCTCATATGATATTACTAATGTTTTTAGAAACTTTCAATTTTAATAAAAAAATTTAATATCCTTACAACTCAAGTAATAATTACATTTACAATACAATATTCATTAGTATATCTCAAAAGAAATATTCTAAGTTATATCAAAAAGTTGTGCCCGTGCTGAGCACGGGCTCCAAAGCTAGTATATAATATATTCTGCAGTTCCTTTGAGTCCGCAGACCTGCATTATACTTGTTGTACATTCCATTTCAGTAGTAATACATCTCTCTCTTTTAACTAATCACCCAACTGCATATATTTTCCAATGGTGCGGAGTGTCATGTACAACTTACTGCAATACTGAAGTCGGAGCTAAAATCCTATTTCAATATTCAAGTCTAACACGTCTATTTCTTTTGTAGTATTTCGCCACTAAGCTCTACTAAACCCATAGAAATCATTTTAATGTTTTATCCGAAACCATTAAAATGCCATATTAGGGTATCCAAGCTGCCCCTTTCAAGCAAAGCATGGGGAATGTACAATAATAATTGACTAGGCCAGTGTTACAGCAACAAACAATCAAGGGTAATTATTCTATCCACACAATTTCTGAGCCCCAAAGGTGCGACTTTGATGATCAATTGAAGATGGGGTGTCCTTATTTAATCCAAAATCATAAATAATCAATCTAGGTATCACACGTTTACAAAAGAAATATCAAATCCAAGACCAACCCAGTAAGTCCATACTACCCCAAAGTCCCAAACCAGAGACAAGCATGCAATGGGTACCAAAGATTTCACATTTTTACTCAAATTAAACGCTTGAATTCAATTTCCTAACTAAAAGCCTTCAACTGAGATTGAAACGTAACATTCTTTAAAATAACCAAAAATATTAAAAATCGAAGGCAAAGGGAGGGAGGTTTGATGATACCTGGGTTGTATCCAAAGACTTGGTGAAGAGGCTGTGTTGTATTGAGAAGACGGTCACCCACAAAGGAAGAGATGAGGCGAGGTTGTAGGGATGAAATCCTCACCATTTTTTTTTCTGGCACTGTATCGTCTTCAACTCAACACCCACTTCTTTGTTTGAGTGGAAACGGAAGATGGAAGTTTTGTTATCCCTATTCTTGGGCTGGACATTTTTACAAGTTCTCAATTGGGCTCTGTCCTTCAGCCTCCCAAGAATTCATCCAAAGAATAAGTTTTGAGAAAGCCTTGATATTTTGTTTGGTTTGGAGGTTCATGGTCTCCCTGTCTCCCATTGGAAATGGGTTCCGATGGATAAGATTAAAAATGATGTTCACTCCAAAATTAGATAAGGTTTAAGTCAAGATTAACAACATTGGCACATGAAAGAAAAGACAACGGTAGGTGCTCCCATCGACAGTCAAACTCGCATGCACGAAGAATAATAGTTCTACTTTTAGTGTGTTCTGGACACATTGTCAAGGATAGCGATACACTAGCTTAAATTTCATGTCTGCATTTTAAAACCTTGCTTTGAGCCTTGCAATTGCTAGGCTACGACTGCTGTTTGGTTACTCAATGGAATGGGTTTCACCATTACACCATTCATTTGTTTGGTTGTGTTTAAAAATGGCTTAATGGAAATTACCATTACAAATTTCGTTAAACCATGAATTGGTTACAAATTCCAATGCCCATTGTAATGGTCAACATTTCATTTGCCTTATTTTCTCCTTATCTAACATAGATGCCTAAATCTAAAATCTATAATTGATAATTGATGGCATAATGGTATAAATACAAATCATTAGGGTGTGTTTGGTTGCTCAATGGAATGGGTTACGCCATTATAATGGTAATGACCATTACAATGGTTTAAGCCATTTATGTGTTTGGTTTGGCATAAAAATGGCGTAATGAAAATGACCATTACAAAATTTATTATAATGGGCATTCCTTCTCAAAACCCTATGAATGCCCATTGTAATAGTCAACCCTTCATTTATCTTATTTGCCTTCCTTACCTAATATAGATGTTTCTTTATCCACCACAGGTCCAAACTCATGGTTAATAATAGAGGACATAACGGTAAAGACACAAATCATTATCATCTTTCCATCAAATAACCAAACATAGTAATGTTCTCATTTCTATTCATATTACTATTATCATTCCATTGAGTAACCAAACACACCTTTATAAATATTCCCATTTTCATTTTCGTTCTCATTCTTTTTTTTTTCTTTTAAAAAAAATATAAAAATATAAAAAATTGGATCGTTAACCCTTTTTTATTTATTTATTAATCTATGCTCGAAGGCTACATGATTGACTCTATAAGGCTAACAAAATCGTACCCGAATGCTACAATATTGTTACCACTTAATATTCTCGTCGCCTCCATTTCGCATTGAGACCTCGCCCTGGTCTAATTCATCTAAGCAATTGTATTCGCCATCTCGCATTGAGACCTCGCTCCGTTCCAGTCCATCTAAGCAGCTGCATTCAATACTCGAAGGCTTATCAATGACGGAATACATATACTTCTAATAATCGGGCAAAAATTCACAAAATCCTAATTGGTGAATCTCGAACCCGCCCATTGTAAAAGCAAACATGGTAATATTATCATTTTCATTCTCATTCTCATTCCATCAAGTAACCAAACATGGCCTGATAGTTTTACTTGTTGTGAGAGTAAATGAATTGCCACTGGGGAATGGGGATCATTCATTTCCTCTAGGAGGCTTTGATATGGTCTGGCTAATGCCATGAGTCATATCAGGATCTAGACCAATTGCTCACTGCCTCCAAGCCCCGTGGTATTTTGTTGTCCAATAGTATTACTATTGATTATTTTACCGCAAGCATGTAACTACCATTTTTTTCAACTCTACCAAAACCCTGCTGCTTCTGTAGAGTGTGATGCACATAATTTATTTAAAAATGCTAGGAAACCATATTTTTGCAACCATATTTTGCAACCAGTGTGATGTGGCATGATTTCGAGAGAATGATGAAATCCCCAAAGAATTTATGTGTATATCTTTATTCAATAATTTATTCAATTTATTACCTTAGAATTACCTTGATTAGTTAACAATAATAATAATAATAATAATAATGGATTTGAGTGTAGAAAGGACATTAGCTACATTTTTTATTTTACATTTTAGCCTTGGAATTGTTTTCATTTTTCTGTGTTTGTATTGGGATCATGCGAATGGAAGTATTTATATCTTCTTTTTGGTTTCTTTTTTAATTATCAGTCGTATGCAGTCCAACGCGTCCCATGCCATGCCCCAACTGTTAGAATGTATAAGACTTGCACTCAACACAGTCAAGCTCAAGTCCAAGATTGATTCACCTCTACAATAAGGAAAGTACAAAAAAAGAAAAGTTACAAGAAGGAAAGTCAAAATATGACACAATTAGAATATCTTGTATAAAAAGTTTTAAGTTTCATGTTTCTATTAGGTTATGTCAAAGTTAGCTCTATATAAGTTTGTATCCAGTCAATGAACAAAACAACAATAATACTATTCTCAATTATTTTCTTTACGTGGTATCAGAGCAACTTTCTTGGGTGACCTAAGACTCAAGGGATTCAAGTTCTTCCCCGCCTCCGACGACTACGCAAGAGGTGGGGAAGGGATGACTGCAGTAGGAACATCATCAACAGCAAGTTCAGTCAAATTAAAGGGAAATCTCACTCTGCAACAGAGTCCACGCACAAGCACAAAGAAATTCGAGCAGTAACTTCACAAAGCCTGATCCTCCACCTTTACGCCAAGTAGCAAACGCAAGGAGAGATTCAAAAAAAAAAAAACCACCGCCTGCCACTTTGCTCACGCCAGCAGCAGCAAGAGAGGCCTTTTTTTTCTCTCTGTTTTCCTCCATGTCGAGCTTGCACAACCCAAATCATACAAACATCACAATTCAATACTCGCCACCACCTCGCAATTCAATCACAATCAACAACAAAAAAAAAATCAATCATCACCACATATCATTAACGTCGCCACCAACCGGCGACCTTCTCGCCTCCATCTCGACAACAACAGGCGATCTTGTTGCCACCTAAATCACAAGCCATCACTCAGCCTCGAGCACCATGTCGAACAGACTCTTCATCATCTCGCCATCCAACAACAGGCTCCCTCACATCAGCGACTCTCTCGCCAGATTGAGCCAACGTCTCTCACCCAAATCAAATTCAAAGATTCAGCAATAGCCAACAGACACAACACCATAACACCTACTCTCTATCTCAACAGAACGAACAACCCCCACAACAGAGATCGTAGTAGACACAACACCTCGCCAACTTAGTGTTTCGCACTCTCTCTTCCTAATATCTCCGCCGACAACCACGTTGCAACCTCTCTCAACCACCGTGTGTTCCTCCACACGTCCTCAACCACCAACCAATCACCACAACAACAAAACACAACAGGGAGGATGAAACGTGAAGGAGGAGAAAGAAAAATGGGATATTTGAATTTTTCACTTTTTGCACCCTACTCCTTTACTTACTACCACCACAAGTAAAAAAAAAGTTCTCAACTCAACAAATAATAGCAACAATGTCTCTCTATGGCGCACATGACAGCAACACCCAGACAGATGTAGACCACGCGATCTTTCACTCGTCCTCTCTCTTCCCTGTCACAAGTTCGATCGCACAGTAGGGAAAAAAAAAAAAAAAAAAGAAACGGAGGGAAAATAAGAAATTTGAATCTCTTTCACTCCACTATTCACACCCACCATCTTTGGTCACTACCAAAATCTGTGTTGCCTCGAATTGAGCAATACCAAGACTCAAATTGAGTCATGATTTCTTCATACATGAATCATCCTTAACTCGAATTGAACAATACCAAGACTCGAATTGAGTCATAATTTCTTCATACAGGAATCATCCATAATTTTTCAGAATTCAACAATCATGATGCCTCGAGTCGAACTATTAGCAGCTTCACTCGACAATCATGATTACTTCACCAAATTGGACTTCAAAGTTTCCTCCAAGCTGCTTATTTCGCCTGTGTCTACATGTTCAGCTTGCAGGGGAGTGTTAGAATATATATGATTTGCACTCAACATAGTCAAACCCAAGTCCAAGATTGATTCACCTCTAAGTACAAGAAAAGTAAAGTTACAAGAAGGAAAGTCAAAATATGACACAATTAGAATATCTTGTATAGGAAGTGTTAAGTTTCCTGTTTCTATTAGGTTATGCCAAAGTTAGCTCTATATAAGTTTGTATTCAATCAAAAAATAAAACAACAATAATACAATTCTCAATTATTTTCTTTACACCAACGCTTAACAAAACAAATATGAAAACGACACAACATATCGATTAACCAATTTTTTATCATCAGTGTTTTACTAGCACCTCATCCTACTTCAAGATGTTCCCAAACATATTGTACTAGGGGAATCTGAACTGTCATTCAAACAAAAAGCCCATTTCTATATCTTCCCCTCCTTTCACTCCCATAACCCAGAGGGCAGGCATATGCACATGGCAGCTAGAGATAACCAAACCAAGAGGTTCCCACAAAAGTGGTCCTTGACAAAGATAGTAGTAAAGCTAGCTTTGAGAGACATACAAGAGCTTGCAAAAAAATTAGGGAAGCCCACACACAAGACCCTCTTTAGGAGGGCACCCTTAATAAGGGACTCTACTTGGTGGTCCATTTATTGAACATGCAAGCATTCACAATGGCCATGCATGCACTCTCATTTGAGTCCCATCTCCCTCTCAACTATAACCTACCTTTCCCTCTTTAATAAAAACCCCACTAGGAAAATCCCAGTGCAATATTTTTGCATGGATTTGGGTCTACATTTAAGTGTACATCTCAAAAGCACTATTTTTATAGCCTACTTCTTTGATCCATCTATATGACTCTACAGTGGCTATATTTTGATTGTTTTCTTGTTCAAGGATGGGATTTCATGGTTCAATGGATCTAAAGTTTGATAGTTGTCATTGCATTTGAGGTGATTGTTAATTAATGATCGCTGACCGTATAACTAATTATTAGATATCATTAGCTTGGGTATCAAGTGCTTGAAGTGTTAATTAAGGTTTTATGGTACTCAAATTTTTTTCAGGGTTTGGGGCGATATAGACCCTACTTGCCTTTTTCAGTTTAAGCTCCACTTATTCTGAAAGGTGTAGAGCTTTTGAATCACATAAAAGGAAATTAGACATAATTATCTCAAACAAGAGTCAGGTTTTCTCTTTTGATCTTAAAAGTAGTTTGATTATTCTTTGTAGCAAAGTTTTGAACAAGGACATGATCAACAATGCCCGAATCTGGTGAAGATTTTTCATACATTCAACATAAAGTTTGACCAATTTTTTGTGTAAAGATAGTCTAATAACAACTTCTCATTTCACTTTTTATTTTTACTTTTTTTAAATTTGGTTAATTGGTTGTTTGTAAAAGAAAACCTTCTAGCCTAAGCTCCAACACATGCCTGTTAACCTTTGCTCACCTCACCTCACCTCACCTCTAAGTAAAAATTTACCCTTGTGGGTCTAGGGACATTTAAGTGTACGTACAAGTAAAAAAGTAAAACTACCCTGAATAACATATATAATCGGATAAGATTGTAGTGCAAATTATTTATTTCTAGAATAGAAATTTTGTGTGTCCTGGACCATGCATGACGTAGATGATGAGTTCAATTATATATAGTCGGCAAACAGCAAACCCAATTCGTTGATCATAAACACTTATCGACAATGGAAGATGGAGAAGATTTATAACAATTTGTGGTACCACCAATTAAGAACAACAACATGTACCAATGGAAAAATAAATGCAACCATTAGCATTAGTGTGAGATAGAGTGGGGGAGATAATGTTATAACTAACATGCAACTTCTCTGGAGTACAGGGACTTCAAACACACCTCTTTCAGCTGAAGGATTGATCCATAATAACAGTGAGTGTAGCCTGTAGGTACAACAACAAAGGTATGGGCAGGAGAATGGGATGAAAACAGAGAATTCATTCCAATCATGCATGCATGTTAATTTACACACCTGCAGCTGCCACGTCGCATTCTCTGGTAAGATGGACTGCATTGGATTCCATCAAATTCTGGCCTTACCACAACACACCACACACCATCCCCGATTGAAGGATTGAAAACGACCTTGCTTGTGTGTATGGTTTTTTGACATCTTGTGTTTAGCACAGTTGCATTTTCTTCGGGGGAGGAATGGATGAAATTAAGGAGATGAGATCCAAAGAAAATGATGTCTCTAAACCCTTGATTATGTCATGGTATGTCTATTTCAAGTCTCGTTGATGTTTCGATGCATATGATGCACCCACCATTTGATAGTCATTGTAATTGAGCATTTCGTGTTTGTTACTCTTGTGACCTTAAATTGATTGCTTGTATTAAGTTTTATATAGAGCACATGCTGTGTTTTTCTATCACTAGTTAAGATGTATGGATGTGTTTGTTTTCTGTTTTTTCTTTTGTTCCATATAGACAATGTGTGTTTTTTTAAGTTATGGTATTAAATGAAGCAATAATTGGTTATTGTGGTTGTGATGTTCATGATGGTTGTTACACGCAATTATTACATCAGGAACATGCTATGTTTTTATCACTAGCTAGTAGCTGGTTAGAAGGATGCTCGACTTTTGTTCAAATTAGATTTAAAATTTTTGATAATTGCTTAAGCAAATTTTCAGAACTTTTGACTCGGATGGTATCACAAACACAAAGTCTAAACTCTGGTAAAGGCAATTAAATTTACAATAATCTCAATGTAAATATGTATTGCGTTTCTTAAAATATTACTTCTTCTTCTTTTTATTTTTAAATTTTTTTTCACCATAGCCATTAGTTTTGAGAAGGGGCTGAATGTGCTCCCAAATGGAAAGTGAATAATATGCACGCTCTTGCTCTTTGATGAAAATAATTGTAGAAAAACTCAGGGATGGATGGAAAGAAAGCTAACAAATGGGGCTGTGAATCAATGATTTGTGTTACAGGTAGTTTGGTAGGTAAGGTAAGGTAAGGTCACTGAGAGAAGCAGAAAAGCTGCATGCATGTTTTCTGCTCTGGCAAACAGTAGTTTCCATTCATCAACAATGAACCAAGCTCTTGCTTTTGATCCCTCAATCAATCAATACAACAACTATTGTTTGGTCTTGAATTTTGTGCAGAGTACGTAAGCCGCAAAGGTTCCCTTCTCCACTTTTAAAAGCTCTCAATGGACAAACATATTGGCCCCATGGGTGAAAACTTTACAAAGGAGCAAGTGCTTTTGAAGTTACCATCAGATCACAAGAGGGCCCTGCCCTGCCCTGCCCTGCCTAGTAAGTAGCTTTGAACGTGGAAGGGTGAAAGGAATCTCAGTGATGATGGCTCCAAGGCCATTGCACTGTTCACCATCTTAATTTATCATAATTAACAAGTCTCACAATCCCCACCCCCAAGAGAAGAGAAGATAACCTTCATATACCTTTTGCTCATTTTTTGCTTTTTCATCATGATCTCTCTTATTTTACTTTTGTTTGCTATTTATGAAGATCAATCTTACAAGAATTTCTCAGAGAATTATACAAAACTATAAAGATTAAGGATGTATGATATTAATGAAAATTCCAACATCATTAATTGGATGTCTTATGTAGTACAAAAAAAAAAACGAAACAAATGAAATTAAACCTTACATGGTTTGACTTATGTTTATGAATGATCCACAAACTAGACTTACAATCCATCATGAATATGCAAAGAGTTCAGAGTGCAAGGTTTGACTTGACCCATGTCCAATTGGAAGCATGCCTCGTTTCATTTTGTTATACTGCCACAATTTTTCACTACTTTTCAGGACCACTTGTCAACACAACGTTCATAGGAGCACGCACATTTTAATAAAATTTGTATACAACCTTATCACAATCATTACGTTAAAACCTTGAAATTTATTTTCTACACTTTCAGATACCTTGTGCGTAAACTTATTATGCTGTCACACACATTTAATAAAATTTGTATGCGACCTTATGAAAATCATTATGTTAAAACCTTGTAATGTATTTTCTACACTTTCAGATACCTTGTACATACACTTATTACGCTTCTCTTACCATAAATTGTGTCGGACTTTTAAAGAAAATGATAATTTAACTTGGTATTAGAGCTATAATCATTAGATTTAATACTGTGAACAAAGATAAAAGGTCTCCAAATGAATGCCAACTTAATTTTAACTACATTATGAAAACTTTATAGTCTGGTATATATTAATGGGAGTTTTTGGGTTCATATGTAGTATACCATTTTAATGAGTTGAGTACAAGCATGGCAGTCTCTTGTACTGGGCTCTCTCAACATCAATCATAGATTGAGGCAATGTACTTGAATCTCTTCTTTTCTATCCAACACTGCCTCCTGCTATGCTATCCTATGCTCTGCTGCTACTGTTAAAATTCTCTCTCAAACAAAAATAGAGCTCCTGCGAAATTATAATAAATGAACAGGAGGAAGAGATTTGGAATCAATTTACCCCAATTCTAGGCAGGGTCCACCTTTTTCAGAACTTCAAAAGGACCACTTTTGCTTCTCTTTCCAATTGGGAAGATATTTGCCTTCCACCTTTTGTTTTCTTCCTTTCTCCCTGATTGAAATTTCATAGATTTATATCATTCTCACAATATCCTCAATTTGAAGCTCAAATACCCTTCTGGACATCTATATATAATTCATAATGTTAGAGAATAGAAGTCTACCTATGTTACAACATAGGAAAGTGTCATAGAATAGAAGTCTACCTATGTTACAGAATAGAAAAGTGTTACAGAATGGGTTAGGAAGACTTTCCTATTGTATTTTGGTTTCCTAAGTTTGATAGGAAAGTCTTCCTAACCCATTCTGTAACACTTTTCTATTCTGTAACATAGGTAGACTTCTATTCTATGACAATTTTCTATGTTGTAACATAGGTAGACTTCTATTCTCTAACACATAATTTTATTAGACATCTGAATTTTAGATAAATCGTGTGAATGATAGCTATGAAAAAATGAAAATTACAAGGTGTCAATCAATCACTTGTAGGTATATGCACTATCTGCACTTCAAGGAGACTATAACTTTTGGAGTTAGCTAGTTGAACGCTTTGATCTACTATTTAGACTATTATTGGCATTTAAATGTTTTTTTTTATCGACAAAATACTTTATTACAGCAAAAACTAATATGAGTCTATAGAAATATTCTAAGTTCTAAAGCTAGCAGCAATAGAGAATGAGCAAACTTGTTACAAGATCTACTTACACAAACAAAATTCTCATTTTTCTTTTATTTCAGAATTTTCCTTCAAAAAATGCTAGGAAACCAGGTTTTTGCAACTATATTTTGCAATCAGAGTAATGTGGCGTCATCTTGAAAGAATGATGAAACCCCTAAAGATTTTATGTGTATCTTGAGGTTGTAAAAAAACTCTTCCGACGATGCCACATCATCCTGGTTGCAAAACATTATTGCAAAACCTGATTCCCTAGACTCACTCTTTTTCCTTTGATTGTTAACGTAATGTCCAAAGGAAATTGCTATTCAGAGCTAAAGATGTAATTGTAAATGCACTTGGAAACACCTCATTCGTGGGGTTTAAGTTTTCATTATAAATGGTGGATTTTATCATATTTTATTTATTTATTTAGGGCTAGTAAACGAAACACAAAATTTACAGCTCCAAGAGAATCTTAGCTTCAATAAATGCAATTTCTTAAGACATAATGAATAAATGCAAATGCATGAAAATGTTAGGTATCATAAGATTGCAAACAGTAATAATCAAATTGAAAGTTTGCAGGCACATGCATGGTCGCATGGCAACCTAAAAAAGTTACATGAAAAGAGAATATGCCTAAGTACGTAAATAAAAGCCATCATCATAGACTTTATTAATGCATGTTTGATTGCAAAAGTGTTGCATGATAATGGGATGCTGAGTTAAAACTATGTTATAATGCTATCTTTATTTCTACCTGTTACCTAGCTGGGTACTTTCTGGTGTAATTATTTGATTCTTATTGCTGGTGTAATTATTTGATTCTATCTTTGTGAAACTAATTAATATATTACACCTTTTATGTAATAAGATCCCATACAAATGGTCCATAATTTCCCCCCTCTTTTTGGTAGAAACCCTTCAACTAGGAAGTAGGTGATAACGGGCTTCTTCTTCATACGATGTTAGTTTTTTGGTTCAATCTCAACAGGGAACAATCGGAGTCTTTGCAGTCAACATGCAGGATGCGGTGCTAGCACGGGTTGCTTACCCAATCATAGGGAAAGTGATGGATAGTACCATGGCGGAGTGTCATGTGGGCTGAAGCGACTCTTCTTCTGATAAGCTAAGCAGCGGAGAACAAGTTTTCTGATGGGAGACTCGGGGACACTTCACACTATTCTTCATGATGATCAGCGGCAACCTAGAACAACCATGGACTGAGCGTGGCGACCTTTCATTAGTAGCATACAACGACTACTCTCTATTCACGTGATCTGTGGTTTTGTAATTTCATCTGTATAGACCTTAATTATGAAGCTCATAATCTCTATTCACGATCTGTGGTTTTGTAATAAATTCATTTGTAGAGAGCTTAATTATGAAGCTTATAACCTAGCTGCTATGGCAGTCCAACAGTTATGTACTTTTAATTAGCAATATATGCAATATGCTTAAAAAGAAAAAGAAAAAAAGATAACGGGTTTCTTCTAAACTAGTTGGTAGTTACGTGAGGAGACAATTGATGCACATAATTTACAAATGGTGTTTTTCAAATTGCCTAACAAAATATGTTTTACTATATAAGTTTGAAACTTTCCTTTACGAGTGAAGTATAAACTGTCATCATCTATCCAAAATTTCATGAGCGTATGAATCCATAAGTATTAGTATGAACCCGTACCATTGCCAACCCTGCATATCAAGCAATTTTGTGTAATATTAAAAGTAATGATACTTGTACCGGAAAACGAATATTTCAAGAGGACCCATATATAATCATCATTCACACTCATTTCTAATGGCCATTTTTAATGTTAAACACAAAGCTCTTGAGGGTAAAAGCTTCTCAGCCTTCTAAGATGGGGCACAGTCACAGTCACAAACAAACACCTTTTAGAGGCTTTGTGATCAGTTAATAAGCTATCCCAACCTCAAATTATAAGAATCTTTTGCTTTTTGTGTCCACCACCACTTAAGCACCATGTGACCTTGTCTAGGGTTTGCTTTTGAGCTTTTAATCAGTCACTTTTAGTGGTGGAGTTTCATCACGGCTTTTACACTAAAAAACCTTAGTATATGAAATGACCCATTGTTGTGTGTTTTGGTGGCAAGTTTTCAAAATTCTTCTCTGTGATTAGTCCTTTGTTCAAATCATAGCATGTAAAGATGCTTAATTTTCATACCTGGCGCACCAGTAGTCGATATGACATTTTTTTTACAATGTGCTGTGTACCTATCACTAATTAAGGTGGGAATGCAAAATATCAAGTGTTGTAAATCACATGTATAATGTTAATACAAATAGATAAATTAGACAAACAAGAGCATCTCAATGCAAAAACTACTACTTTAAGACATGCCCCATTGCACATAGTGTTTGGTATTCGAAAAGTATGGCGGGAAAATAAAAAGTTTACATTGTTTCTTGCTTATTACTAAAATATGGAATGCCCAAGTTTGGGCGGGTGAAACTTAAAGTGTCATTCAGGTCTCTAAACCCACTTTTGGTGTTTCATTTATCAGACAACAGAGTGAACTAACGTTAACTAGTTTTGATGGATTACACACATAACCATCCAAACCCTAGCTTTAGTAGCAATTACATTGGCGTACTTTTGGTCAATTGTGTGTCCCATTCAATTATTTTCAAAAAATAAATTTCTAAAACTTTTCAGAAAAATCGTTAGTTCCCCTTTTCTAAAGTGTAGAAAACTTCCAAAGTTCAACAATTGTATGATTTAGCAGGTTGAAAGCATCTTGAATGGTTCTAAATGTTTATAACTGAAAGTCTATCATGACATTCAGAAAGAGAAGAGGGGATTCCAATTATGGAATTCTCTCATGCATTGTGGATGTCATATGTAGAGAAATAAAATCACTATTGAACAAAAGATAAGAGTGAAGGAAACAAAAAGAGAAGTGATTATGAAGTTTCCAACTAATGTCCTCCCAACTCTCAAGGAAAAAGTGTCCATGAATCATTCAACCATCTCCATCCTTATCTTTCATTAGTTTCTCATTTTAACAACATTATAAGACAACATATATGGCACTAATTAAATCTCATAATTATCACATTAACCTTAAAAAGGAGGTTAACCTACCTTTTGATCCCCAAAAACTAAACTCTACTCTGACTCAAATTTTCAGTCATTCAAGTCATTAACGAAGAAAACTCACTCACTTGAAGGACTACCATTTATGTGCACCCAAGAAAATTTAGGGTGTCGAACGAATCTAATGTGAGTGTATCTCAACTATCAACTCAATGCATGAAATGGCTTTTCTCCGTTATTTAAACAACCTATTAATTAAATTGTTGGATAGTAATTAAGGAGTACTCTAACTATACCAATCATCAAACTATCATGAAATTTATAGGATTTTATCATGTTTATGTCATCATCTTATTTTTTAACATTCTTCATTTTTAAGGAAAACATTAATCTTTCAGCATATGCCCTTCTTAATGTCGAGGAAATGGGTGAGGAAAGAGAGCGAGCCCATCCCCTCGAGATTAGTAACAACACGCATATCAAGGAGCCCATCCCTCACTCTCTTCCCCTCGCCCATTCCCTCGACATTTAGAAAAGGGGTTGAAAATGAAAAAAGTGGGGGAAATATACCTCACAATATTCTTCTTTTTATTTTTAGCTTTTTCTTCTGCCAGGTGTCCTTCCTGCATTTGCCTTGACAGGGAATAAATTCTGTCACGTCTTCCACTCATTGTGGTCAGTACACACAAAAAATGCATTGAACGCCAAGCAAGCTGTAGCAGAAGAGTGGCACTTTAGTTATTTCTATCAAATACAGACCCAATTGTAGCACTACGAGAAGGTAGTAATAATTACCCTCTTGAAACCGGGCTCCGGACATAACTAATCGCACAATGTTTGCAGGGAATCCGTTGGCACCCTTCACCGACTCTGTACCCGGTCATTCTTTCTCTCCCTCTCCTTTTCACCGGTTATTAACGGTCACCCCAAACGTGCTTCACTTCCACGTGTTCGTCACTCATTTGCCCCCTCCTTTACTCTCATCCACAACGGCGTCTTCTATGTAACGGCGCCGTCACTTCCCCCGTTCATGCCCGTCACCGTTATCTATCCGTTATCTCTCGCCCCTCTAAATCGAATCCCAACCGTTCAACGTATCCTTCTTTATCGTCTCACCTCTCTCTGTTTCTCTTCAAAACTCAAATAGTCAAGAAAGAGAGAGAGCTTTGAAGGTGAAATGGTGAAATGTGGGAAGAAATGCAAAGCGATTGGAGAGGTTTCAGTAGCAGAGATCGGAGTGAGGACGAGAAGGAGATCAGCTCAAGCTTTACCAATGGCAGAAGCGAAGAAGAGAAGAGTTGCTTCTTCAACTACACCTTCGACTAGTGAATTACAGTTCAGTTCTTCGTTAGTGAACCTTAGGAGTCGACAAGGAGTGGCGAGGACGCCGGAAAGGAAGAGTTCACCGGCTATTTCGGAGAATTCCGGAGGTGTTTGCTCGAATTCCGATCATTCTCGATGCTCGAGCAATGGATCGAGCAAACTCGTGAACTCGACGAGTTTGAGATCCGGTGCAGCGGATCTGGAGGAGGTCTGTAAAATTCAAATGACATTAAATTTCAATTTTGGCTCATTTAATTTCATCGGATTCTGCTTTTAATTAATTCCGTTTTTGAAATTTCAAATGTGTTGTGTTTTCAGGGTTTCGATTGTCAAGATATCAACTCTTCTTCTTCTTGCTTGTTATTCCACCAACGCGAAAACAGGTTTCATTTCCTCCCTCTCTCGCTCTTCTCTTCTCATCTCTCTCTCACTGTTTCTCTGATATTTCGCTCGGATTGATTTGATTTGATTTGTAGAAGAGAGATGACACCTTCAAGTGAATTACGCACCACCGAACCGTACGATCTGGAGTCCACAAGGAAGACATCATCAATGGTGGCGAACTCGCAAAGATCAATAGCGGAGGAAACGCCATCACAAGCGGAGATTGACGAGTTCTTCTCCTTCGCTGAGAGAGTCGAGACGAAACGATTTGCAGACAAGTAAGTTTCACTAAACAAAACTCTCTCTCTATCTCTCTCGTTTTCTTTTGAGGTGCGCACGATAAGGTGTAATATACACACACGCTCACTTTAGCGCTTTTCGTCTTTGCAGGTATAACTTTGATGTGGTGAAGGATTCTCCAATGGAAGGCCGATACGATTGGGTTCGATTGAAACCATAAAAGACTAGAGGAAACATGGAAGGAGGAGGAGGAGGTAGAAGAAAAGGGGGTAAAATGTGAAGAAAGAAATGGTGAAGGGCTTAATTTTAAAATATTTTCATAATTAATTTTAGTTGTTAAGCTTACACTTCTGCTGTGTACAGTCCCTTCTCTCACTCTCACTCTCTTTAATTTTTTCTGGTTCTTCTGTTGCCTGCTGTAGTCAGTAGAGGAGAAAAAGAAGGTCCCTCTGTGCTGTTTTCTGTACGAAATACATACGGAGAAGCTTCTTCTGCAAGCGGATTCCCTCAAGAGGGAGAACCGTAAGAATAAAATCGATCTTTTAATTTTTAACCCTTCTAATTATTAGTTTTCTTCTTCTTCCTCTTCTGTTCATCATCCACTGTGTTGGTGCAGCCATTGCCGCTGCTACAGATACAGTAGTGGACAGTAATAATTTGGATATTTTGTGTGAAAGTATTCGATAGAAAGTACAAAAGAGTAATTGTTCCAAATTGTTTGGTTTCGACTGTTATCTGCAAGTGCAAGTTTTTCTCTTCTTGCGATACAACAAAACAAAACAGTGTTGTGTTTTCTTTATTTGCAGTGCAGTGGGGTTTAGAGAGAGAGAGAGAGAATGGGTGCCATTACATGCCAAAGAAATGTTTGCCCATTCTGTCTCTTTACATCCCAATTTGGTGTAAGAAATAAGTACACACTTTTCTTGTTTTTGTTGGGGGTAAATATTTAGGTGTATAGTAAGTTTTTAGTCATGGGTTGTGATAACTTGGTGATGAATTGTACTATGGACCACTTCTCTGGTCTCACACGAACAGGGTGTGGTTGATATAGTTGATCAAACATAGGGTTCATGCAGGAAGTAATTTATCAATTTTGACAAAAATAAAATAAAATAAAATGTTTTAGGTGATTTTCAAACCTGAACTTCTCGCATATCTTGCCATCTTTTTTTTTTTCCTCACTTCTCTTTTTTCACCATAGAAGAGTTGTGTGATTCATTCTTTCTTCTTTTACCCCCTCGTTCAATCTAATCTATTTCAATCTAATCTAATCTATTTTTTATCTCATTTTAGTAGTAAAAATACTGAGTTAATTTGTCTCTTATTTATTTCAATTTTGTTTTCTTCCTCGATCTGCCAGCTTTTGTACATTTTAATTCCAAGTTTCCCTCAACTTTATGGCTTTAAGATATACATTACAACCAGAATAAATTCCCATTCGAGCGAGCTACTGAATCAAGAGGGAATTATAAATATTTTTCAGAACCGTTTATTACTTTGTTTTGTAAAATTTATTTCTTTGTCGGAAGGAGGAGCGGCACATAGCGTGAGAGGAGGGAAGTAATGAACTTGAAAACCGATCTTGTCTTCCAATATTTAAGAGTGAAGCAATAAAATAACGTCGGTTGCACGTGCTTCTTTCTTATCTCTTCAATGAATCAATGGCCGTATTTTATACTATTGGTTTTGGATCTGATGATGCCTTTGTTCATTCTCTTTGAGTGAAATTGATGCATTTTGGTAGATGGATAATGAGACTCTGATTTCGATGGGAATGTATGGTGATGGTTCAGCCAGCTTTCTCTTATGTTTAATAAGCTTTGTTGGTTGTCCGGGTGGACAAGTTTTAATGGGATCTAAACTAGTTGTGTGCATGGGCATTTGTTTAAGTTGATAATCCCTATATTAAAATTTAATCATCTACTGATTGAATGATCAAGGCTGATTGATTAGTTGTAAGAGAATGTCTGCAGATTTGTTTGTACTAATTTAATGGAAATTTGATATGACTGCAAAATTGTATATATATATTTCTTCAGGAATTTTGAGGTAGAAAGTTGTGATTTGGTTGTGTTTCAAAGAGAAGTGCAAGCGAAAAATTAGCATCATTTAGCACCATTTAATTGTATATGAAACTATGAGGGCGCGGCATCATCCTCACCAAATTCATGGAAAACATAGTCTGTGCTGTTTTATAACTTCCTCGATTATGTTGTTGTTGTGGTCGTGCAATTATGTAGATAAAGCAAAAATGAAAATGTAGGCTAATTATGAAGGAGATAGAAAACATGTACATAGCTCAATCTACACACTTTTGCACTTCTTTCTTTTTCAAATAAACAATAATATATCAAAATTAACATTTTGCATAGCATGCTACATACACGTAATATGGGGGAATGGGGATGTAAGTCCTTCACATCCTCCTCAGAAACGTTTTTAGCACAACATAAATTGATGATTGTGAAAATCTCCATTCGAGATCATGTACATAACCCATCTTCATCCAAACTAGAACTTGATGAAGCCCAAGGTTTTAAGGTTTTTGAAATAGAAGAAGGATTCACCACCACCCCTATTCCTACCAGAGTTTCTAGAGTAATAGTTTAGGTGAAGCGAAACTTTTGGCTGTTATATATGATATTGTAAGACTTAGAGCTTGTGTCACGCTCCGATTTTCGAAAAAAACGAAAATCCTAAAGTTCACGTAAGATTATTCGTTTTCCCAAAATTCGGGATGTGAAAATTCAATAACAACAAAAACAATTAGCAGCAATAACTAAAACATGATTTAATTACTGAAACAAATAAAAACTCTAATCCGGAAAGACTCTGACGTTGCTAGCCTCACTAACGGAACTTCAGTAACGCTGCCCAGAACTTCTAAACCTGAAAGGCTAATCGGCTACATTCCCAAAGGAATGTACCCAAGAAGCAAAAGATCACTTAGGTCAGCAATAAAGCTGGTGTGAGAAATCTTCATCCCAAAATCAATAAATCCGCACGTGATAACATCAAACTAAAAAATAATAATAAACAACCACACCAACAAGTAGTTCCCTTAATGAGGCAAATGTGTCATGCAAGAAAAAGCACAATTCAAAGAATTTAGTTTCTCAACGAGGCAATTATGTCATCATCCTAATAAGTAAATATGCATTTACTTGTACTAACACTGTAGAAGTTGACTATGACAAGTCTGACCTACAAAAATTGTTAGTAGACTTACCATCCTACACGAAATGATTAGACACAAACGGATAAAATTTATGAGTTATCAATCCTCATAAATGCAACAACGATACAAATCATAGTCATATTAGACTATTATTGAAATATTAACAAAACACATTTTTTACCTTTAGGAATACATATAGTTCTCATTCACTGGTCGAATGAGCATTTAATTTATTCCTTTAAGGTAATCAAGCACATACACAAAGAGCATAAAAAAAAAGTCAACTAAAACTCAAAACTCTTTTATGGTGACACTTTGTCAACCATAAATAAATCAACCACAGTATCCACCATTCTTTTGGAACTTATTTACTTATTGTCGATCTAATTACCCTCCTAAAATACTTAGAGAAGCGATCCCTTAATTCATGCCAAATTTCAAACACAATTAACTTGGGCATGGTTCTTGCTAAGCCCTAATTAAGTTTAACAACACCAATAACGAACTAAAAAGGAAAATGAAACAGAACACAAACAAAAAGTTATTGAAGCTTAAACATACAATAGAATATAAAATCGAAGATCCATAAAAAGTTGCAATGATGGTGATTCCAATTTGCTTGATTGGTAATCTTCAACCTCCCAATATGAATAAAACAAAACCAATATGCCTACTTCTTTGCTTAAAAGCAAATTTTTTTTCCAAGACTTCTTATCAAAGAAAACAAGAAAGAAACTCACCGGAGAGATCACAAATCGTAAAGGATTGTGCAATGGATCCACGTAATAACCCTTCACAACCAATGCCATCGTTCTACCCCTCCTTTTTTTTCTTCCAATTCTCACTATGTTGTAAAAAGAAGATAGAACAAAACAACTTTCCTTTATCTTATTAATTTTGGCTAAACACACACATACTTTATTCTATTTAACAATGGCAAACAAAACAAATCTTTTTACCAATAAATGAGATTACAATATATGCCACAATTAATAAATAAGAAAATTTATATTAATTTAATTAGGCGGGTATTACAGCCCGCTTGTTAAAAATACTGAATCTGAACACTTATATTGAATATTGATGCTAAAAATAAACTCTGAATGTTAAATACAAAAGTCTGAAAAAAAAATTGTTTGTTGATTTCATTAGAAAGATAAATAAAAGTTTGAAATTTTGTTTTTTGATTTTATTACAAAGATAAATAAAAATAATAATTTTAATATGTAGATGATGTTAAAGATAGAAAATATAAGATTAAAAAAAAAGTTAACGACACTTTTAGCTTTCAGTGTTTAGAAATAAGTAAGAAAATTCCTTTAAAAAAATAAGAAAATTTTGTTTTTGTCTAAAAACTTAATTTGACACTAAATACTAATTCAATTAAGATTTCTGACACATTATGGAACACAACATAATTAATAAAACCACTTAATTTTCAAAAATTAAGTCTTAAGTAATAAATTAAGTCTTAAGTAATAAATTAATTCCAAGTTTTAGCATGGGAATTCACCATGATTAGTTAGAATTCAAAATCCATTTAAAATTGTTGGGTAGACGTACATGAGAATATCTTAGAATTTAAAATTGTTGCGTAAATTTAAAGCAATAATGACCCATTGTTCTATAGCTATGTTTCTGAGTACATGTAAATATCTTAGCTATTCTTCCAACTAAATTGATCTTACGTTTTTTCATTTTTCATTTTACATTTTACTTTTCCAAATAATGTGAAAAAGTTTAGACATTTTTTTTCCAATTATTTTTCTCATCTTAATTTGAATTCAATATTGAAACCATAACTATCCGTAAAAACTTATGGGTTTTTTTTAAAACAAATGTAGGGTCCATGACTTCTCGTAGCCCTATCAAGCTTTGGGCCCTAACTTTGTCTTACAAAGCCACCAACTCTTCAAATAAGAAATCCCGCGCTTAGCAGTTTGGGAACCCGCCATTTCCTCATTGCAGACCTACTTGTTCTTCATCGGCGCCTTCGCTTAGTTCTCTGCTCGTTTGCTCGAATCAGAATGTAAGCACACATCCCTACTTCTAGTTTTACCAGATTGTCACACTAGTTGATTTGTTTTTCCCGCTTTAGGGTTTATGAGATTTTTTTCTTCTTTA
This sequence comes from Berberis vulgaris, assembly GCA_963556465.1. NCBI lineage: Eukaryota > Viridiplantae > Streptophyta > Magnoliopsida > Ranunculales > Berberidaceae > Berberis > Berberis vulgaris. The sequence goes on from OY747137.1 coordinate 9,935,791, forward strand.
AATTATTAGTTAATATTATGTTAATGATCGAATTTAGTGTTTTATACAACTTGATATGCAAAGAACGTTGAGTTTGAGTTTCTATGTGTGAAGCAATTGGCAGATTTCAAATATTTAGCAATTTTTTTTAGCATTTATATGGAAATATGTCAAATGCGTATAAGGTCTTTGTTGAATTTACCAGGAGAGGTTAGAGCATTGTTCTTTATGAAATGCATTTCTTTTATTGAGCACACCAAGGAGGGGAGCTCCGTCGTTCTCTAAGTGACCCCCCTTTCTCCTGTCCGTCCATCCCAGCCCCTCCGGCTCAGTGGGTTTGATCGATTATTTTTCAAGTTTTTTTTGTTGAAAATATCTATAATTGAGTCATATATGTTGATTCTACAGAGGCCCAGTTGCTTGGTTGGTTCAATTGATTAATTATAGTTTGTGTTCAATGGTCTGATTTTACAGACCCAATTGGTTGGTTCTCAATTGTTGTACTAATTGAGCAATCACGAAGGTGATGGGCATTTCTCAGTTCAATCCATGGATAATTTTCAGGGTTTTTTGGACTATTTTTGGCTGAATTTATCTCTAATTGAGTTTTATATTTTAAGTTTTTACAAAGATTCAATTCCTTGGTTGGTTCAATTCATCGATTATGCAATGACGGGTCAATGGAGGTAATGCACATTTCACAATTTTCAAGACTGAATGACCGAAAGGAGCTCAATCGTTCCCTAGGTACCCCCAACTTTTCTCGTCCAAATTTAGTCAAACTCTTCAAGTGATCGAACAAACTAAGTCCAATCTCCACCTCCTTCGATCCTCTCACCTTCGCCAACACCTTTCTTGTATAGGGTTACAGAACCAATGCCCCTGATCCCCACTCATCATTCCAATCGGCCAAGCCATTCAATCAATCAAACAAATTACGAGCAAACGAGAGAGTTATCAACATCCAAGCCTTTTTATTAAATTTTGGCAAGAAGATATGCAAAAAACACAGGAAAATCCAAATGAGAATACTTCTCTGCTTTATTCAAAAAATTTCAATGGCTATTTATAAGCCTTTTACAATGCAATAATCGTTCCATATCTTCCCTAAGAACATGGACTTGTTAATAACTAAATAGAAACCAATTCAAACACATAACTACTTGATAACTCAATAACTAAACACAAAGTTCCAGCCCATAACTAATCCAACATATCCTCCCTTAAACTGATTTCAAGATTTAAAATCAGTTTACACATTAGAACAGACTCCAAGCAGCACGCGTAACTTCAGAAAGGTATCCAATTTCAATGGCTTGGTGAGGATATTTGCAATTTGTTCTTCAGTCCTGCAATGAATCAACTCTACAATCTCTTCCTTTGTGAGCTCTCTAAGAAAGTGATATCGCACATTAATGTGCTTACTTCGTCCATGCATCACAGGATTCTTTGAAAGTTTGATAGTTGAACTGTTGTCACACCAGATGGTTGTTGCACCCTTCTGAACATGCTCTAGTTCTCCTAAGAGTCTTCTTAACGACACAACTTGACATGAGGTGGATGCTATAGCCACAAACTCTGCTTCTGTGCTGGACAATGTTACTACATATTGCTTCTGTGATGACCAAGATACAACTCCATTACTTAATATGAAAACATAACCCGTCGTACTCTTTCTATCATTTATATCTCCCGCATAATCATCGTCAGAATAACCAATCAATCTGGAAGGTCCTCCTTTCTTGTAAAACACTCCTAATTCAAGTGTACCTCTGAGACATTTCATTAATCTTTTCATAGCTAGTAAGTGTAATTGTGTCGGATTCTCCATGTACCTGCTTATTAGACTAACAGAGTACATCATATTAGGTCGGGTGTGGGTTAAACACATCAAACTTCCCACCATTTGCTTGTAAATGGTGGAATCCACCTTTGTTCCACCTTCGTTCCACCTTCATCTTTATTTAGTTTAGTACCTGGTACCATTGGATTGAGCACAGGTTTTGAATTTTCCATACCCAACCTTTCAAGTACCTCCATTCCATACTTCTTTTGACATATAAAGATTCCTTCATCACCTTGATTCACTTCACTTCCTAAGAAGAACTTCATTTTACCCAAGTCGGTCATCTCAAATTCAGTCATCATTGACTGCTTAAATTGCGAGAATAACTCAACGCAATTCCCAGTAAAGATTAAGTCATCGACATATAAGCAAACAATCAATAATTCACCTCCCTTACTAGTTTTAATGAACAGTGTGTGCTCGTAAGGGCATTTCTGAAACCCCTCCTTGATGAAGTATGAATCAATTCTGTTGTACCAAGCACGTGGTGCTTGTTTAAGCCCGTACAGTGCTTTCTTGAGCCAATATATCCCAGTGGTTGTTCCACAAAGACTTATTCTTCAAGGTTACCATGAAGAAAGGCTGACTTCACATCGAGTTGATATACAGACCATTGACATTGTGCAACAAGGGCTAAAACAACTCTAATGGTATCCATTCGTGCTACCGGGGCAAACACCTCATCAAAATCCACACTATGTTGTTGGCAGTAGCCTTTAGCTACTAGCCAAGCTTTAAATTTGTCCACTTTACCCTCCTCATTGAATTTGGTTTTGTAAATCCATTTCAAACCAATTTTTTTCTTTTTCTTTTGGTAATTCAGTTAGTTCCCAAGTTTCATTTCTTTCTATGGCCTGCATTTCTACATCCATTGCGTCACGCCATTTTTCGCTCTTAACTACATTTTGATATGATATAGGATCACAGTCTGCAAACATCACAAAGTTGACTGAGTTCTCATCATCTGATAAACCTTTCCCAGTTTCATAATTTCTCATCCATTATGGCATTCTTCTCATTCGTCCTTCAAGTTGATTAACAACTCTCCTGAGTGCTCCGTCTTGTTGGGTGTCATTTGTAGATTCAATTGGTATTTGTGAACTCCCTGCTGCTACTCTTTCACTGTTTTGATCTACATTCCCTTCAACAACTAAGTCTTCTTGTTCATTCTCAGATACTTCAACATTCCTTTCAATTTCTTCCAAGTTGTCATCACTTTCACCCCAATCCAATATAGCATCCAAGTCCTTATAACTGACATCCCAATCCCATTCTTCATCTTCATTGAACACCACATCTCTACTAATAATTATTTTCTTGCAAATCGGGTCATATAATCTGTAAGCTTTTGATTCCTCACTTATGCCAGGAAAGACACACTTGATGCTCTTGTTGTCCAACTTGGTTCTCTTCTGATTAGGCACATGTGCATAGGAGATACTCTCGAATATCCTGAAATGATCCACAAATGTCCTTACTCCACTCCATGCCTCTTCAGGTGTCAAGTTCTTCACTGATATTGCGGGGCTTCTATTGAGAATATGCATTGTCCAATTAACAGCTTCTGGCCAAAAGGTTCTTGGAACTCCTTTTCCTGCTATCATACATCGTACCATGTTCATCATGGTTCGGTTCTTTCTCTCCGCCACACCGTTTTGTTGTGGTGTGTATGATGCTGTTAGTTGTCTTTTAATGCCATGATCAACACAAAAACTTGCAAATTCATGCGAGTTAAACTCACCTCCTCAATCTGTTCTCAAACATTTAATGCTCATTCCACTCTCCTTCTTAACCATGTTTTTGAACATCTTAAAGACAACAAAAGGTTTCTGACTTTTTGAGCAAGAAGAATGCCCAAGTTTTGCGACTAAGATCATCAATGAAGGTAATGACATACCTTTTGCCGCTGTTAGAGATTGGAGTAATTGGGCCACATAGATCGGCATGAACAAGTTCTAATTTTTCTGAAACTCTCCATGTGCTTTCTCTAGGAAAAGGTTGTATGTGTTGCTTCCCTGCTAAGCAAGTTTCACACACACTTGATATTGACTTCAGTTTGGGCAATCCACTCACTAGTTGCTTCTGCTGCAACACATTAAGTCCCTTATGACTCAAATGACCATACCTACAGTGCCAAAGATGCTCCAAGTTTTGAGATACTATGTTATGACAATGTTCCTGAGTCACAAACACCTTAGTGACTAGTATGAACATTCGATTCATTGTGATTGATGTTTCCATGATCAATCCTCTACTAGGATGAAACACCTTGCATTTGTTATTTCGGATTAGTATGGCCAGACCCTTCTCCTGTAATTGTTCCACACTCAACAAGTTGTTCTTCAACTCAGGAACAAAGTACACTTTAGCAACCACTTGGGTATAACCATTAATTTGCATTCACACACTTCCTTTTCCCATAACTTCCAAGCTGCTATTATTTCCAAGCTTCACAAGATGCCTAAACTTGGTGTCAAGTGTGTCGAAGACACCAACATTTCCACTCATATGGTTACTACACCCAGAGTCTAGGAACCATGCACTTTCATCATCTCCCTTTGTAATATTCACATGAGCCATCAACAACAAATCCTCTGTGGCTTGGACATAGTTGGCTCTAGGATCCTTCCCTCGGTTGGGACATTCATATTGAAGGTGTCCCAATTCGTGACATAGGTAACACTTCATATTTGATTTATCATAAGATTGTAGCCTACCTTGACCTCGACTTCTTCCTCTATAACTTCCACGTCCTCTTCCTCTTCGAGCAAACCCATCATCATAACTCACCTTGAGTGCCTGCTCTTCCACTTCGTGATTAGACATTCTCTGCTCATGTACTAGCAAGCTACTTTGTAGTTCATCTATTGTCATCTCATCGAGATCATTCGACTCTTCTGTTGAGCAAACCACGTAGTCGAATCTAGGTGTCATTGACCTCAAAATCTTCTCAGTCACCACTGTATCACTCATGCTTTCTCCATGTATTCTCATTTTGTTAGCCACTGAGAGTTCTACCAAAATATTCATTCCCGCTTTCTCCTCCCTTCATCTGCAGGACCTCAAATTCTCTCCGCAAAGCCTGCAGTTGTGCCCTTTTGACTCTTGCTGAACCTTGATACTTCAATTTCATTGAATCCCATATTCCTTTGGTTGTATCCTTATTCAGGATAGTATCAAGAATAAAACGATCTATTGCTTGAAATGGATAGTTATTTGCTCGAAGGTCCTTCAGTCTTTCATCTGCCAAATTTTTTCTCTGTTCCTCATTCTGTGGTGCATTTTCTACTGCGGAAGGCACCCCATTCTTCACTGTCCCCCAATACTCTTTTGAACGTAGAAAATTCTCCATTAGCATTGCCCAATGGTCGTAGTGACCATCAAATTTGGGAATGGCTGGTTGGACAAAACTACTACTTATTGTAGACATGCTTGCCTTTTGCTCTGATACCAAATATTAAATTTTGGCAAGAAGATATGCAAAAAACACTGGAGAATCCAAAGGAGAATACTTATCTGCTTTATTCAAAAAATTTCAATGGCTATTTATAAGCCTTTTACAATGCAATAACCGTTTCATATCTTCCCTAAGAACATGGACTTCTTAATAACTAAATAGAAACCAATTCAAACACATAACTACTTGATAACTTAATAACTAAACACAAAGTTCCAGCCCATAACTAATCCAACACTTTTTTAATCCAACACTTTTTTGTGTTTTCTAGTTATGTGGTTTTAAAACATAAGTGTAACGCTCTCTTCTTTTTCTGTAGATAATGCCGTGATTGATTGAATTAAGAATTTGATTGAGTCGATTCATTGTATAGATAAAGACAATCGAGACATATCAACATCTGACCTTTTTTTTTTTTTTTTTGAGTTCTCTTGGTTTGAAATGTCACCGATTAAAATCTCTTCTTCTTCTGCAGATATTACAGTGATTAATAAAATCAAGAATTTGATTGAGTCAATCCATTGAGCAGATGAAGGCTATCAGTAGAGGTATCGCATCAACATCTAGTGTGTGATTGAGTAGATTGAAATATTGCTATTTAAAATTGTGCTCAACTATTAGGGAAATTGATACAACAACATTTGCTTGTAATCCCTTGTATGAGACCAATTAGAGTTGTGGAAGCCGCTTAAGAGCCTTTGATATCCTTGGATTTTCATGGAAACATAAAGATGACAAACTTGATCTTGCCGTAGCACAAATAGGATCATGTAAATAATCATAACAATGCAATCACTGCAGCAGCTGTTTTCCCAACCGTCATTATGAGGAAATACCCCTCACTTCCTAGCAGCAATTACAGGTTACATACAAGCAGGATTGAATTTAAACATATGGAAAGTGATTAGAAAAATGATTCATTGTTTTAATGGGTTCATTTGGTTCAATGCGGTTGAAGATGACATATTTGGTTAATTCTTTTGCAGTTTTTCATTAACATCTAGGATCTTCTTAATTATTTTTACATTTAGTAAAATGTGATTGTTTCTTTATCGGAAATCATAGTTTTTCTCCCATCAAATTCCTGAATTGCAATCAGTAAGCTCCGAGCCTTAAATTAATTCACTTTTTTTTTTTTTTTTTCTTTCCTTTTCTTTTCTTTCAGTTAACCAGTCAAGACACTAGTTCTGTAGTATTCCTTGAAAGCAAGCGAACATTCATTTGGTCAGATTTTTCAATATCGTTGTTCCTGGTTTGATTTGTTGCTCATACGTTTGTTCTCATGGATATGAATGAGGTTGATGAGGATGAGTTTGGTTTCTCTAGAAATTATTTTCTCGCAAAAGAATTGCGTGGATCTGGAAAGAAATCATCCCAAAAGCTTTCTGATCTTAATATCGTTGACGAGCAGGTCCTCTCTCCTATGGGTCATTCTTTGTTTTTTTTTTCTGCTTCATAGTTCTTCATGCTGTTTTGATTTTACATTTTTAAGAGGAGGCTTCTGTGGCCCGTGTGCTTTATTACCGTGAATGCAATCCTTGAGCTTGTAATGGCAGGAACTTAGAGAAGCAGCTTCGAAGCTAGTAACCAAGCACGAGAAAGAGATTATATCTTTGACAAACAGCTACAAAAGTTTATACTCCAAATGGGTTTTTGAGCTGAGGTCAGTTTTTATGCATTTCAATTTTTGCTATGTTGAAATGTGGTTATGTCACTAGCTATAGATAACTTTATTGTTGTTAGTGCTACTGCTAATGATGACAGGCATTCTAAGTTGCATAGCTTTTCCAGTTAGTTTCCTACTTGTTTCTGCAAACCAGATTAAACACGGATGGCCTTATTGTTCATTTATTTCTTTAAAAATTAATATAATGTGAACTTTTAAGGTTCCAAACTTAATTTATTATAGAATTGGTATGACGTGAGGGAAGGAATTGTTAAGATGAGATACATATTGGATGAATGTCTTGGTTGCCAAGTGTTGCTGCATGTTGTAGAAATGGTTGTGCCTCTATCATATCCCTTAGGATGATAATCAAATCATAGCATTACAGACTTGATGCTTTCCAAAGGAGGTGCGACCTGGTTAGACAATCTCTTAAGCGAGTCTAACAAATGGGGTTGTTATGGACTAGCCTGTAGATTACTGGCATTTATCTGCTCCCGTAGGTTCTGGTATGCTGTTTTCCTTTCATGATCATTATGAACTTAAGGTGCTATCTCTTGCTGGATGTGGTTCAATATTGGAATGACTAAGAGAGGCAATTAAAGCACTTATTAGTTATCCCAAATTGTTTGGGGTTAGTTTTCTGTCTTTTTAGAGGTTAATATTCTTCACTCGGTATCAGTGTTGCGGTCCGTGTCCTTGGGTTTCCTTTCACAATTCTAACTGTCAAGGGTAATGCTCCAAGTCTGCACACTCTTTCTAACTGTAGGCAAAATTGAAGAAAATGTAGAAAGTTGGCCTCAAGGAAAATTAGATCACTTGAGCTCACTATACATGATTCAGTGATCTGGACTGTTTTGGATATCAGGTCCCAGAAACAAAACGTAGTGTCTAGAATGAAGAGAAGGACTGGAAATACTTATGATCGATGTAATAGCATAATTTTGGGTCAGGCGTTGATCATGCCTATTTTTGGGAGGGATTTGAACAACTAATTGTAAACAGATATAGGACGAGTTGAGAGATATTAATCCTCTTTAGATTCTACTTTCTTGTAAGTTATCTTTGTTAGATAAATCTATGTTCTTAGAATTTTGTTAAATGATAACAAATTTCAAGTGGTACCAATTTCTATCACCCATTGGAAATTTCTGTATTTTATCCTTATGATCTTTAATGAACATAACTTTAGTTTGGCACATCCACACTACAGAAATATTTGCCATCATGCCTCTCCTTAAGATTGTTGTCTGTATATTTTTCAGGAGTGGCTTTGGCCTATTATTTTATGGATTTGGCTCTAAGAAGGTGCTGATTGAAGATTTTGCTGCAACAACATTGACGGACTCTGCTGTAGTTGTTATCAACGGCTATCTTCAATCAGTTAATCTTAAACATGTAATTTCTACCACTAGTATTTTTCTTCAACAATATTTACGTTACATAGTTTTGGTTTAATACATATTATGAATGTAGTTTTATATAGGCATGTTAGTAAGATGTTCACAATTGTTTGAGGTCAACACTAAAATAAAAAAAAAATATGGTTAGAATTTAAATGTGTTCGCTCAACTGCATGTAGTTTGGACTGTTAGAATTTAAATGTGTTCACGCTCTATCTATTGAACATGTAGGCCTTGATTGCTTCCTGCTCTACCTATTGAACACGAATTGGAAATCTGTGAAGTTCATAATCATAATATGCTAGATTTAAATACTATGTTGACTGAGCTGACTGGACCTTCGCTAGCATAAGCTGTCATCAAGTAATTATCTCCTTTTTCAGGGTCTTGTGTTTGCATTACAATATAGTTACCCAGTCTATTGTTTATTTATTTGCCTTTTGCAGTTATTTTCTGGTGAAACAACAGGGTTTAGCAAGTCACTGGTTTCCTCGAAAAGTTCCTTGATGTGACCCAGATTTTATAATGACAAAAAAACATCAGAAATCAAAGCAAGTAGTTAAGGAAGGCAATCAACTTACACACTCATGTAGTCAATGTATAACAAAATCAATGTTGATTCTTGTAAACTTGAACTGTACATGTTGATATCTCTTGACCTGTAAGTTATAATTGTAAGATTGCATTTCGAACTATATGACAATTGCATTTCGAACTATATAATAACTGATAATACTGGAATCTTAATGTGTCATTACCTGTTGCATATTGTAGGTTGTGACGGCCATGGCAGAACTTCTGTGGGATCAGTTAAAACTGAAACGCAGAACTTCTGTGGGGAGTATGCACAAAACCCACCAGCCTTCTAGTTCACAATCCATGGAAGATCTTCTTGCCTTTTTGGACGGGTCACACTCAGAGGAAAGTCATTGCTGTATTTATGTTGTTGTTCATAACATTGATGGGCCAGGGTTACGAGAAATTGAATCACAACAGGCTCTTGCACGAATTGCAAGTTGTTCTCTTGTTCGCATGATTGCATCTATTGATCATGTCAATGCACCACTCTGTAAGTATTCTTCAAGTCACCAGGAATACTTTATTGAATATTATATTTGTACAAATTTATTAGCATAAGGTTTTGTCTGTTTGTTAACTATCACATTGATCTTTCTGTGACATGTTTCGTTCAAGGAGTTGGATTTTTATTTTTTTATGATTGAGACTTTGTTGTAAGCAAGAATCTCACTTTTCTGACACCAAAATGGATGACTTTGTAATTAATTTGTTTGGAGGATTTTCAGAATTAGCGGAAACCAGTAAAAGAGGCGGAGGAGAAACAGAGAGAAAATAGTGGAAAAAGAGAAGCTTCCTTCTCTCTCCCCCTATTTCCTTCTTTCTCCCTTTTTCTCTTCTCTGCCCTTATTTATCTGCGTTTTCCTTGGAAGTTTTTTATTTTTGGTTTTTACTACCAAACAAGGCTTAGGCACCTTCACGAGAGCACTCTATTTGAGAGGTAGTTATAGTTTTTAGATGTCCCTTTAGTCATTCTATTAAGTTATATAACAACCTAGGAGCAAGGATGCATGGACACGGACATGTGCATCATATTGGACACGACACGCTGAATCCACAATTTTCCAAAAACTAGGACTTGGAGACATGTCAACGCATCGTACAATTATTTTTAATGTCATATAAACATAAACAATAACTAATAAAGTGTCTTTCTAGAGTGTCTTCATCTTTGTTGCAAATAGAAAAAATACGAAAAAGAAAAAACATAGAGAATAAGAGGTGCAAAGGCGGAGAAGAAGATGACACTCTGTTGTAGAAAAAAATAAAGTAGAGAAAAATATATAGTAGGAAAGACATAGAGGAGAAAATGAGCAAATGAGAGAAGAAGAAGCATAGACTATCTCTATGCTTTAGTGGTTGTTTTCCTCATTTATCTTGAATCTCAATTGAAAGAGTCATTCACTTTTGATCAAAAACCATTAAATTAGGTGATTATTTACACAGTAAAAAAATAAAACGAAGTCAGTTGCCGAGTCTTGACCAAGTTTCGGGTGTATCGGATGAGTGTCCGTCATGTTGACCACATTGACCATGTGTCTGACACCTGCCGACACGTTGACCACGTGTCCGACGCGTGTCAAGTGAGTGTCGGTGTCGGATACATGTTGGACACGGATACAATTTGTTTTCCAAAGAGTTTGTGCTTCCTTGCCTAGGAGGTACTAGCGCCCATGCCTTTCTTCTTGACAGTTGACTTGTTTCTCTTTTGCTTTTATGAATGTATGGAATATTCATCGATTTTCTTCTTCTTCACAATATACAACATTTTGCTTAAACCTAGGTCTTGGTTCATTTGTGACAATAGGGAGTTACAAGCATTTTGTAAACTTATTTGTTTTCAATTATGTTCATTTCAAATACATGGAGTACTCACTTTTCCTTTCCATGTTGGACCTGATTGATTTGTTGCCTGTCATCTGGAACACTAAAGAAACCAATCCCTCTTAGTGTATATAACTTCTGCTTATCAGCTGATTGGGTTTCTTTTGAAGCATTTTCCATACTTATGTAGCCTATTTCTATTCAATTACTGCATTCTGTTGAAGATTTCTTGGTGATTGACCTAACAGTCTATCTGGTTTAATAAATAGTGTGGGATAAGAAGATGGTTCACACCCAGTTCAACTGGTCCTGGTATCATGTTCCTACATTTGCACCTTACAAAGTTGAAGGACTCTTCTTCCCGTTGATTCTCGCCCATGGTGGGACAGCCCAAAGTGCGAAAACTGCTGTTATAGTGCTACAAAGTTTGACACCAAATGCACAAAGTGTATTCAAAGTTCTTGCAGAACATCAATTGGCTCATCCTGACGAAGAAGGCAAGTGTTGTGGTTGCGATGAATAATGCTCTTGATTAATTCTATTTTTCTTAAAGCATGTTATATCTTTACTTTTCTTTTGTGATAGGTTGTGCATCGTTCAATACATTGAGTTGCCTCTTATTTGCTTTTCTTACTCAGGGTTGCCAACTAACAACTTGTATACGATCTGCCGTGAAAAGTTTCTTGTTAGTAGTCAGATGACACTAAACTCTCACTTGACAGAGTTCAAAGATCACGAGTTGGTTAAGACTAGAAGGCACTCAGATGGGCAGGATTGCTTCTACATACCTCTCACATCTGATGCACTTGAAAGGTTGTTACAAGAGATTGGCTGAACAGTTATCGCAGTTGGGCCCCATAGCTTTAACAGCTTATCGAAATTTCCTAGGTAGTCTCTTCTCTTTCTTGTCCAGAAACTTTTCAAGATCAGGAATATAATTTACGAATGTCTGATATATAAATCCTAAGACGAGAATATTTATTTCTTTTTTTGCTGGTGTCAAGGCCAAGTTCATTCTTTTTTCCCCTTTAATCCCTTCCACCCCAATGCTGCTGGCAGGGTTCGAATTTTGGATTTGTGATATCATCAGTCACAAGTCTACTAACTGAGCTAGCACTCCACAAGGTCAAGTTAGGTTGGACCGAACCTGGTGGTTGAATGTTAAAATTGACTTCCTAGTTCCGACTTTTCTTCACTTATAAAATAGGGTAATCGTCAGTGTGATTAACCATTTTTAAATTACATAATTCACTGTTGTAATTTGGCATATATGTTTATTTAAAGTTAGAGCTTGACTAGATTTTGTTTTCCTTACTGTATTTCGTCACTTCTTTAGCTAACAACTTAATGTCGAGAACTTATTCATACTTGACTTCAAAAGATTCGTTTCTTTTGATTTGTAAGTCTGATGTTAGTTATACTGATATTGGTAATCACCTGTTGATATCGTCAAATAAAGGTCCATACTATATTTTAAATACGGCAATTAATAATCTTATACAACGCCCTTAAACTTTTCTTTTACTTAGAGATAGAGACATTCTTCAAGTAAACTTGATTACTTCCCACCAACTCAAACTTATATTATAAATAGAATTGAAAAGTTATAAATAATGTGAAAATCAATATATTAGTTAATAACCTGATTCCTGTTCCTCAATTTGCACTGGATCCAGTCACACCACACCCACTAGTATTTTGATATAGTTCTGAAAAATAAGTGTTTTATTTTTATTCTTTTTCTTACCCTCCCTCTCTGCAGTAGTTTATTTATTTATTGCATCCATCATTTTCAAAATGATAACTCTCCCATTACACACACTTCTGATGAGACCTTAGTTGATGTTAGAAATTAGATGAGTGTGGGGCAAGAGTTGGTGGAGAAGAGTGTTGGATCCATAACGTGTTTGTGTTTGTGTTTGTTTTTGGGCCTACTTACTTCATTAGGAACTGGTACAATTGTTGGCTTTGATAGAACATGCTAGATCTTCAGGGGTCATGCTGTGAAGATTCCATTAACACACTGACAGGATTCCAGTATGAAACCAAAACTTTGACATGGTTAACAAATAGTTCAACTGTTCATTGCAGGATTCCAGTATTACTATTTGCCATTTGCTAATTGAGATAAAATATCATTTGAGGCAAATCCACTGTTGAGTTCTTATGAAAGGGCTGAAATGGTGCCATTCTAGTATTGGGTATGACCCTATATCACTCAGTGTCATTGAGTTTCATCGGTCATCGAAAACATGCAACATCACTGATTTACTTATTTCATTAAAGTATCTATAATGGGGTACTGATGATGACCCCATTTCATTCTCATAGTAAAGTTTGGGAGAGCTTTAAAGCTGACTTTGAGAACCACACTGAAAAAAGTTAGGGTTGGAGGTATCAAAATAATAGTGGGATGGACATTGCTGATTTTGTTCACCCAATTGCATGATACATGTGCATATAGAGGTTGAGTGGAGTATGGAAGGAAAATTGACAAAGGCTTCTCCTTGTGACCCACCTTCGATATCAATTTGAAAGGCAAAAGATTTGGCACCATTCATGTGGTGCCTTGCAAATAATGCATTTGATTTTGTTTTACTATAGCAATGGTATTGTGTACATGACCAAATTATATAGGCCACAGGTTTGGGAGAATGATTTCATATCAATACTTTATGGAAAAACAGGACTTCCAAGATTATGACTTGAAATTTAGGAGTCAAGATTGCAAAGAAGAAGTAGCTGTTTGTTTAGTTTTAGTCTTTGTTATAAAATTCTGAATCAGAATTCACCATTCAGCTTTGATGTTAAAGAGTGTTTTAATTTAAATTAAAAAAAAAAAAAAAGATCAATTTAGCAGACACAAAAAGAAATAGTCTAAATTTAAGTGGTCCACACTTGATTAAATGTTCTTCAACTTCATTTGAATTAACAGGCAAAAAAAAAAGGATCTAGGCATTTTCCTAAACCAATCTAAAAACATGTTTGTTTCTACAATTATAAGTCTATGGAAAGGGACACATAATGTATAGGAGGATAATCGAGAATAACTGAAAAAGAGAGGCTTAAGAAGAGGACACCATCGATCCCGTTAAGGCGCTTTAGTGAAATATGATTCCCATATTTTGTGATTTATAATACATCAATGGGTTACTTTGCTAAGTTAAGATTTTGAAGGGGAACAAGCATGATTCTCTGTAGAATAATCCGATTGCATAAAACAAATATCATCACCATTCCAATTCACTGTTGGCCTGTTACTACTTTTTACTAGTTCATATACTTAAAATTCTGCTCGACAATTAGAAAAGCCCCTTAAAATTAGTAAATATTGTTTTCATTTTTTCATTGACAATCGACAATGGTATGACAGCTCAACGATTGGAGCTTGACAGATGGTACCACTTGGTCATGGGTTCAAACCTAACTTGCGGCATCTTTACCAATTTATAGTGTGTTGACCAGTTCTGGTCTTTATTGGGTTCTGAGATCCTATAAAAACCCTACTCGTCTTCCAAAAAAAAATGACGGTTTAGATAAATTCAGATAACACAAAAATGATGGGTTCGAGATGCCAAAATGATCCTCTTCGCATTACATTACTTTACACATCTCAACGATCTGGATCAACTTGTTTGACTGCAACGTTGGCTGTCAGATCAGATCAATTGGACTTCGTCATTACCCTCCTCTGGTTCAAGATAAGCAAGCCCCTCCCTCCATAACCCAATCCAAGTCTAACATGCACACTATGCGCAACCTCTTAAGCTACATACCCCAAATAGTTACAAATAAATATCATTTAAATTCACCCTTTGTGGCTCAAGCGAACCCCGTCCCTCCGCATCCCTGCGCATTTTAGCACCTAATCCAGATATTAGAAAACAAGAAAAGCTGCAATTTTCGGTCACCCAGAGAAGAGCAAAAGAAGAGACGATCGATTTGGTTGAAAGGGTTCTGGGCTGAAGTGAATTGCAACAAATCCCATAGTTTTGATTTTGATTTTGAGTAGAAGAGGAGGAGGAGGAGATGTGGGGAGATGGGGGGAAGTTCTATTGGGGGAGAAGGGAGGAGAAGAACGTGGAAGGAATCGTGGTGGTTTTCGCTTGGATGTCTAGTCAGGAGAAGCACTTGGAGAACTATGTGCAGCTCTACGAGTCTCTCGGATGGAATTCCCTTGTTTGCCATGCAGAATTTCTCAATCAGTAAGTTGTTTTATTACTCAATTGGTCATCTTTTGCAGTTGAAATTCAGTGATGAGTTCGTTACTGTGATTTTGATGTTTGGGTATTGTTAATTTTATCATTTTCATGTTTGGGTATTGTTGAGTTTATCAGACTTTTCTAAAGTTTTGATTTTTATCCATTTGTTCTTAGCTAATGAACTGGGTGGTTTGATGGAAATTGAGTCGAGACTTTGTGACTGGTGGTGTTTGAAGTAATTTGGAGTTTTGAAGTTTGGCTATGTATTTTAGATTGGTGTTATCTGCTTTTAGAGCAAGATTAAGCTACCCATAACTTGCAGCTATTGTTGATCTAGTTGTGTTTGCTTAACTTAAAAGGGGTTTTGGACTAAACAGAATTTTATGGCTTTTCAGAGTAGATGGAAGAAGGAGATGGCTTTAGTTTCCTTCTTCTATATGTTAATAATTGATTGCGACATATTGAATCCAGCTTTACCTCTGTTGGCCTCCAATCTCTTCTTATCTAAGTCGTAACATATTTGATTTGTTTCACACTAAGGTTCAAAGTGTGGACTTCCATAAAGATGTAGAAAATAAAGTGTGGACTAGGAATAAGATTTGAGGACATAATTGGAGTTAATTACAAAGTTGCAAGTGAGGAGTACATTGTTGTTTATCATCTTGGAGTCATGATAAGAAATGAGCAGTGAATTTATTGCTAATTTAGATTTTAGGAAAAGAAAGCCTGCAGAAACTATGTTATTTGGTAGTATTTTTGTTAGGTTTTGTGAAAAATTGAGTTCTTATTGTGATTAACCAAGTCTTGGTGGAGATTAAGATGATTGCTACTCAATTATCAAGGCGTGATGGAAGAAAGGGGTTATCTAGATGTTCTTATAGATACACTTTCAAGTTGTGTCTTCTACTGTTTTCAGATTTAGCCTGAATAAAAAATGCTAGAAAAACATAACATGTTAGTTATATTTATTGATTTTCAAGAATGTCTATTGATTTGTGCAGATTTTTCCCTGAACGAGCTAAAGCACTTGCACTTGGTGTCGTCTGCGAACTTGTTAGGGTATGTCATTTTTTGGGAACTTAGCATTAACATATTTACATGTCTCTCAGTCACTTTGTACTCCCAGCCCTTGTAGTCTTCTGCTTCAATTTAAACATCCTAATGCTATAGGGAAGGATGCGGTGGAAGCTTCCCTGCATCACATAAACAGTTATGTGCCAGTTTTTCAGGAAAATAGAATACACGTAAC
Source organism: Berberis vulgaris (assembly GCA_963556465.1). NCBI lineage: Eukaryota > Viridiplantae > Streptophyta > Magnoliopsida > Ranunculales > Berberidaceae > Berberis > Berberis vulgaris. The sequence continues at coordinate 9,951,993 of OY747137.1, forward strand.
AGATAGGATTCTGTAATTTTGGTTGGGCCTATATCATGAGCATAGTGTACCAAATATCTCTTATGAGAAGAATTCGCTAACAGGACTACCAGTATCCTAGCTAGAGGACCGCTTCTAATCAATCTTTTAACGACGCGTCTAGATGTGTGTTTTGGAATAACTGCACAAGTCCCTATGAAATTTTCATGAAATGGGTTTAAGACCTTAAGCATCTCAATGGACGATCAAGAGCTGTAATTCATGTGGCCTCTAGTTAGGGAACTGCATGGTCCTGGTAGCGCTGCTCTTTCTAGAGTTCCGTATGGTTTTTATCTTGAAGTAAAGACACCTTCTATGCTATAATGGCATTGATGGTTGAATATAAACTATCAGTTGACTTTGATTCTTTCAATATCTACAAAAATCAAAATAATGAACCCTGTCAAATAATTCATTTCTCTCAAATGCAGGCGTTAAAGATAAGCCCGTGTCCTGTCGTCTTGACAGCCTTTTCTGGTGGTCCAAAAGCATGCATGTACAAGGTGCTCCAGGTAAGTCAGAAGTGAATATACAGTGCATTCACATTTTAATTTTGAGTACTGATATCAGAGGTTGGAAATAATAATCTAAATTTTGGATTTAAATGGTTGATTAAAACGTCGTAATGACTAGTTGATTATCTGATGACATACTATAATTTGAAAAAAGGTGATTGATCTTGAAGAAAGTTAACTTGCATAATTATAGCATAGTCATCTTTGTAAGGTTAGGCCAATCAGAGAACATATTCATATGGAGAAATGCTCATTTTTGCCAATGACAATGTGCACATTGGTCACAATTCGATGCTGCTGCCAATAGAAGCAAGGAGTCTATATATGGAGAAAATTGTGATTGTTCCACTAGTTGGTGGTATCCTGTGATCTGTGCCCTTAAAGATAATGCTTTAATGTTGGGAACCACAACCCACATTTTTTTTGGTTAGACTAGAGAAATGATTTTTTTGGTTAGACTAGAGAAATGATACAATTTAAATTTTTAGAAGGCTGAATAAATAAATGACAAATTGTGTTTATTACTTAAGAGAAATATATTGGAATTTGGGAATCTTGTTTACAACCTTCAAATGCAACACCTCTTTGGGCCCACAGTGCCCCACCCGTTGGTTTTTACGATAAAAAAGTGCCTCACTTGATTTTTTATCATTAAAAGTGCCCCACATTTCAACTTTTACATGGTTTGAATTTACCTGGCTTGGGTAATTGGATGTGTAGCGTAACCAAATTTGGGCACATGGGACGGGGCCCTTGCCCCTCCCCTTGATTATGTAGCTCCATCCCTGGTAATGGTAGTGACTAGTTGATTACCTTGAGATATATTGATATACTATAATTAAAAAAAAAGTGATTTAGTAAATTGAATTTTGAAGAAAGTTAACTTGCATAATTACAGAAAAGTCAATGTTGTAAGGTTAGGCTTAATTAGAAAACATATTCGTATGGATAAATGCTCATTGGAGCCAATGATGATGTGTGCATTGGTCACAGCTTGAAGCTGCTGCCAATAGAAGCAGGGAGTCTATATATGGAGAAAATTTTGATTGTTCCACTAGTTGGTGGTATCATATCATGTCATCGTTGCCCTTGAAGATAATGCTTTAATGTTGGGACCACAACCCACATTTTTTTTCTAAATTTTCTCAGATAAACAAAATTGTATTATATATCAAAGCTAAGGGCAAAAAGTATACACAAAAGCTCAATATTTGTATCTCTCACTATCTCAAACAATCATACAAACGAGAAGTGAGTATGTTTAAATCTATGCAGTTAAAACAATGTTATAACGTCGATATAACTCTGATATAACGCTTAACGGGGGTGAGGCGTTACGTTATGAAATTATCACGTTTTTATATCACGCCTCCAATATAATGCCGTTATATGACCATTATTGAGATAACATTTTTTTTAATAACGCCGTTTTAACTTTTTGTTCTAATATTAAAAAAAAATCATTCATTTCATTCTCGATCGAAGGACCAGAGCTCGCCGATCGACAGAGAACCAGATCTCGCCGGTTGACAGAGAACGAGAGACGAAGAATGAAAGCAGATGAAGAGTCGACACACTCTCTATTGTGTTCTCAGTCTCATACGAAGGGAATATGTTTTTTATTAATATTTTGATGTTTTTGAATCTAATGTTATGAACATGATTTACTTTTTTGACCTCTATAATACATCAATACTTTGTGGGGTATTAAAAATATGTTTAACAATATATACCGTTATATAACGTTATATCCCGTTATAACTTATAACGTTTCTGGATCGTTATGGGTCCGTTATTCGTTTTAACTGCATATGTTTAAATATAGCCAAACCCATAGAATGATTTTAGTGTCTATCCGCAGGCTATATACATCTTTAGAGCTACCCTTGAAGATCCTATAGTCTTTCCCTCCAAACTACCCAAACAATGGCTCGAAGCATTCTAGCCCAAACCCACTTCCGAATCTTTGTAATTACCATTTTTTTTCTAAGTCATATATATTTGATGCATTATCAAAATTATATGTATATTTTTAATAAAATATATTATTGTAAACACATTTTATATGAAAAATAAAATTTCCTTGGAAAAAGTCAACGGACTTAATGTGCCTTCAAACTCAGAATGGATGAAAGAGAAGAAATAATTAGGTCTCTTTCTCTTAAAAAAAAATGGAGATGGTATGAGATCTCCATTGATGTAATTAGAAATGACATTGGAATTATGCATTCTAAATTTAGAGAAGACAAGAATTGCAATCTTATGAAGAAGGAAAATTGGATAATCTGAAACACTAAGGGTATGTTTGGTTTGCCATTTTCCTTGGGAAATGAAATGCATTTCTCTTGTTATGCAAATTTTCGCTGTTTGGTTTCTATTTATTGATAGGAAATCGATTCTTCATAAGACAGTTTTCCCACTACTCATGAAAATCCAAGTCCGGAGGGAGGCCTCGGAATTGAATTCACAGAAACGGTTTCAATTTCCATGTCTCTTTCCCGTGCAACCAAACAGACCCTAAGAATAAACTGCATTCTGTTTCAGGGAAGTTATATGAACTCTCAAACCTGAAACTATAATACCAGTAGAAAAATATTTTGGAAATATAGGGAGAAATCACATGGTGTTAATCTGAGGGATCATATTTAAAGACTGAAATTGCAATTTCTTTCAACAGTAGTACAGAATTGACATGATTTCTTTTTGTTGCAGATAATTGATGGGAGAACTGAAACAGAGCTCAGCATGGTATGCATTTATTCTTTGAGCTTCTTTCTACTTTTAAAATTTATTTTTTTCGACTTTTTATATAGTATTTGTTTCCAAGATTTTATTAAAACGTAAATGTTCTTGCAACATGGACAAGCTATTGATCAAAGTGGCATCTTGTCACCTTGTCACCTTGTTGTATATGCTGAGAGACTCTATAGGTGTTGAACAGACTAATTTTTTGATGTACTGAATGATTCTACTACGGAATGTTTTCATATTTAGATTAGTTCGTGCTGAGGAGATCTTACTCTCAAAATCAATGGTGTCTGATGCAAAGTTTCTTATTAGCAATATATATGATCAAGGATCATTTTGGAGTTGTAACAGTATGTTTAGATGATGGTCATGCAGCATTGCTCTTTTAATTTATATGTAAGCCACATATTCAAGAGGCTTACATGAACATGAATATAAAGATGATTTCAGTGAGCAAGCACTCTAATATATCCAAATTACAAAATGTTAAACTCACCAAGTAATATATCCAAATTGCAAAATGTTAAAACTCATGGAGGAAGCCTAACAAATTATTTTCTTTTATTTGTATCTTTATTTATAGCAGATGTCTGTTTATTTCTTTGTTGATTGTTCCATCTAAAGTGTTGGATAGAAAGTCTCTTCTCTGATGCATTACTTTTTTTCTTTTTTGAAGGATGAATGCCGATTGGTGAGGGATTGTATTTCCGGTCAAGTTTATGACTCTAGTCCTGTAGATTTTACTAGCGATCTAGGAACTAGATTTGTCCTTCACCCCACTGTCCTCAAAATGTCAAGCCCTCCAAGATTTGTGTCATGGTTAGCAAATGGCATCGCTTCTGGTTTGGATTCTCTTTTTCTAAGTAAGTTTGAATCAGAGCGTGCCGAGTATTGGCAGACTCTTTACGCATCAGTTGTAAGTTCCCCATAATTTTCTAATTTGAATTATTGTTTATTTCCCCTTTTTCTTCAAATAATTTGGATCATTCCAATGCAGAGCATGGGGGCACCTTTTCTTATTTTGTGCTCAGAAGATGATGACCTGGCTCCCTATGAAATTATTTGCAATTTTGCTCAACGTTTGCAAGAGCTCGGCGGTGATGTAAAAGTAGTGAAATGGAACAAGTCTCCTCATGTAGGTGCGTCCAAATTGGTCTAATACTTATGATTTTCATAGTTGACGTTATTTTAGTTGAGGATGATATATGGTAAAAAGGTGTTATAGTTTTGTACTTGTCAACAAAGATCAAGGTTGTTTAGGGAGTTGAGAATTGAAGCTATAGCCAATAGGATTCACAAAAAATGCATTCAATGTCTCATAGTTCATAAAGGTGAGGTTGTTTTTACATTTTTGAATCTTATTAACTTAATTCAGCGTCCTGGCAGGTCACTACAAGCATTATCCAACTGATTACAAGGCTGCTATGACTGAGTTGCTTGGAAAAGCAGCCTTAGTTTATTTGCGGAGAATACAAAAGCTCCGAGAAGATGGGAAAGCCATGCAGGGGTCCAATGATGAGATATCAATGTCGATCTGCAACCTCCGTAAAGCAGCAATGACTTCAAGCCAGAGCCTATTGAAAGTTGCTGTTGACCCAAGTGATCACTTCTTTTTGCCTAGCTCAGTTGAGTTACATGAGGGAAGAGATGTGAGCTCTGCTCAGGATGAAAGAAAAGAAGGATTGATCCATCTGCAGCATCCACCAAGCATTAATGCACATGGGATACTGGGTCAAATCCTTTTTGATGTTTGTATTCCTAAGAACATAGAGGAATGGGACCTAAAGCCATCCAGTTCCTTAAATGGGCATCCATTTTCTTCCAGATGGAGACCTACACCATTCAATCCCATCAAATGCATCCGTCGCTCCAGACTGTAGGATCTGTTCATAGAAATTCAGTAAAAATTAGCCATGCATTTGCAGGATGAAGATATCAATCTACTGGATTTTGAGAGAGCCCTGCAGACCTGCTAGAGAAGACCCATCAATGCATCCCATCAATGCATTGCTTTGAGACAGCACCGACTGAAAAACAAGATTGTGAGAAGCATAAATGTGAGGTAATTGGCTGTTTTTCTAGAGCAAATAAGTTCATCACCGTAGCTTGTGCCTATAGCATCCTTGGCATGAAATGTACAGGTAGTAGTTTATCTGTTGAATCTTTTGATTTGATATATTATAGCACTGATGACTAAACCACGAAAATAAGAGGTTGTAATGACTGTAACTACTTGTAGATATAATCATATATATGAACCTTGACCATTCTCTGATTTTCCAAAAACAAGTGTCCCTTCATTTATGTTTTTTGTATTAGCGCTGTAGTGAGAATTTGTAGATATCTACATTTTGCATGGCTTCTATGTTTGATAGTTATGATTTCTTGATTTATTTTTACTAGAACATGGAAGGGATTCTGAAGCTCATTTAAATGCGACTGTGAAAACTTTTTAAAATGTTGCTGTTAATAGAAAGTAAGATTTGTATACAGCAGTGTGGCTTAGAATGTTGAAAGAGCAAGATGAACATGAAAAATGCATCAATTCGAGAAGGTATTGTTTAGGTATCTTTTAATGCTAGTAGAACATACTTCATTTTAGATATTTAAGAAGAAACATGAATGATGGTATTTAGATAGGGTAGGCATGGGATGTGTAGGACACAAAGTGAACTCAAAACTTAAATGAAAAGGCGAATTCAGTAAGTGTTGTTCATTAGGACTGAATATGAATTTCATGTTGACGTCTTTCTCAGCATTGGATCAAGTTGGTTGAAATAAGGTGTGGTCCTAAACATTGTATATCGCAAGTGAAATTATTGTTCTAAAGGCTGTGTTAGATGGTCTCATCAAGTGTATGGAACAGGAATACCTAAAAACACCCATTTTCAGACCTGCCTTTTGGTTGGATCTTGGCGTGGGATGAACTCTGTTTTCAGAACAATTTTCTTTGTTTCAAAGTTTCATCAAGCAAAAGCCCCCAATCAAACTAACATTACTTGAAAAATATTTACCAACAAAAAAATTTGTCTCTGGATTCCTTGAATTATCCTTGTACAATATTTATGCAACGAAATAAAAATCGTTTTCAATAAATAAATTTGTTGTCACATAGTTCAACAAAGGTCTAGGCCTTATTCACCAAAGGGCCTAACTAACTAAAATAAATAAGCAAATAAAATCAATCCTGAGGGCTACACCTAATTCTCCAAAAGAGAACTAGGGTCTAGCCAAAAGAGAACTAGGGTCTAGCCCTAATTCACCAAAGAAACCAAAGCTAAAACCAGAAAGACAATGTTTAAACTTAATATTCTCAATGAGAATGTCTAGACGTCATTCATCAAAAAGGTCCAGACCTTATTCACCAAAGGGCAAGACTTCAAACCAAAATGACAAATAAATAATCGAATAAAAGAAAGGTTTTGAAGCCTTAACTTCCAAGAGAAAACCTGCCAAGCTTCCCAAGCAATTGAACTCCACAATACCATGCCAAACTGTCAATAATTTCCAAAATTCCCAAACAACTTGATGAACCTAACTTTCAATACCATACCAAACTGTCAATATGATGAAATATCTCACCCTCCACCCAGTATTCATTGAAAAAACTGACATGTCCATACTGATCTTCTATATAGAGTGATCCACCATAAAGTTCTTGAATTCCATGAACTCTTTCAGGAAAGGGGAAACACCAACTTTTACGTCCTAGATTTTAATGGGAATCTGAGTTAATAAATATTTTCTTCTCATAAAAATAGCCCATAAGGAGTATATATTCACCAAATATCACAAAGCCTTTATGTGAAAACTTTAACCACACAATCTAGACTACGCACATTCAAACGTCATTCTTCGGTCGGAACACTAAGCTTTTTCCATGCAACCCATTTACGCTCGTGTCTACCTTCATGATCCCCCTAGAAGAAATCAACAATCAATTTTTGAATATTATTCAAGACTTTTACATGCACACACATTGCAACTATGGTGTACACAAGCATCGATGAAAGCACGTGCCTAATGAGGATCAGTTTTACCTCCGGGGATAACAATCTCGCTTTCCAACCCTGGATTCTTTGTTGTATCTTGATCACCAAGTTAAGATTCAAAGTAAACAATTTTACATTTACCTTGGTATATCGGCATTCCAAGGTAAATAAAAGGTGAGGGCTTGTAACAGAAATCGGTCCATTGTTTAATAAGTATCATTCTTTCTGTTCGTACTCTCATCTAGTATAAAAGAGCTTTTGCCAATATTAATTTTCTCCCTTGAAGCCAGACAATATATCCAGGAAATTTATGCAACCCTCCACAGATTCTTTGCTACCATTCAAAAACACCAAAAAATCATCAGCATATAGTAAATGGGTAATCGGCGTACAAGTCCTAGGAGTGTGGTAAAAACCAATTTCTCCCCTGTGAAAGGCCCGTTTGAGTCCCCTATTTACCATCTGGATTAGGGGCACTATTCCGAGGGATGTTGAACACGACATTTTTGACCTCTTCTAAACTTGGCTGCTGCATAATTCCATCACATTCCTCTGACTGGATAATATGAGGTATACATTCCAAAAGCTCATGATCCTCCCGATATCCTTCAGATGTCAACAAGTGCTGAAAAAACCAGTTCGCCTCATGAATAATAGATTTTTGCTCTGTAATAACATTACCTTTCATATTGCTTATCTTTAATATAACCCTTCTTTTCTGTTAACTTTAATAGAGGCAAAAAAAAATTTTGTGCAAGCATCATCTTCTTTAAATTCTTTTTCGCTTGACTTTTGCTTCCAATAAATATATTTTCGCACCATTAATTGCTAATTTAAGTTCCGCCGACATCTATTTAAATCCACATTATCATTTATATCCCATCCCTATATTAATCTGAATTCCAACTGTTTAACTTCTTCCTCCAATCTCCTAATATGACCGAAAATGTTTTCAAAAGTCTCCCTGTTCCATATTTTTAAAGCACGCCTCAAGCTTTAGTTTAAAGGCCATTTTATGCATAGCTCCAACTCCTTCATATTCTATATTCCATTTCCTTTCAACAAAATTCAGAAAATCATGATGAGTGGACGACATTATTTGAAATCTAAAAGGAGATATACCTGCCCTCAGGGCTATTAGCACAGAGATCAAGAGAGGCGCATGGTCCAAGCAAGTCCTAAACATATGTTCAACCTGGGTATGATGCATTGTTGCTACCCAATGGTGAATTCGCCAAAAATCTATCCAATCTCGCCCATGTTCTATTGTCACATTGTTGATTGTTGCACCAAGTAAATTTCGGACCAACAAACCCCAATATCCGTTAGCCCGCAGGCGAAAATACAATCCGAAAACTCTAATAAGGCCAACTAAAGTGAAGGACATCCACCCAATTTTTCTCCTCCTTCTGCAATCACATTAAAGTCCCCTCCAATGATTTAGGGATCAGAAATTCCCATAGCAAGATGCTTCATCTCTTCCCATAACCTCCTTCTTTCCAGGAGTACACATTAAGCGTATACAAAGGAAATAAAGAAGACTCTATTCGAGCAAATAATCGTTGCCTTACAATGCATAATCTGATCTGTGTATTTCAACACCTCAATATTTAAATCATTATCCCAAAATATCCAAATTTTACTGCCAGCCTCTTCATTAGAAGCAAATAAAGGTATATATATATATATATATATATATATATATAACCTCCATGTGTCTAGCAGCATCTATCATCGGCTCAGCAATCTAACAATTTTACATTATTTTTCTGCATGAGTTTTTTTTATCCTGCAACAGGTCACCCGATTATCAACTCCCCATGCATTCCAATACATAATGATATCTATCATTAATACTGGTAGGGGTTGGCATATTCCTCGTCACTCTGCACTCCCCCATAGGCGGACCGGTTCTAGAACTCTTCTTTTTTCTTTTCTACTTAACCTCATCCAATTGGTATCCCATTTCAATGCCAACATTTGTATTAACATCATAATCATTATCCTAGAAAGCCTCTTTTATAGACGGATCCTTATCATAATGGATAGCTGCTTTTTTCCTGTTATTTTTTTTTTGTAAACGAAACTTTTTTGGTCGTTCTTGCACCCTCTAAAGTCACCATACCTGCAATGAGTCACTTCTCAACGGAGCCGCATTAACAACACCTTCTACTACATCAACATGGACGTTTCCAGCAGGAACAGTCCCAGTAGGGACATTGCCAGCAGAAACCTTGCCAACAGGGACGACGCCAGCAGTGACATTGCCAGCCAAGACGTTATCAATCGGAACTACTCCATCGATCTCAAAATATTTCGTACCTACCTCCATTGATTCGTCCCCAACAATCTAATCTTCTGTGTTGCTCTCTGCTACGAATGGAACAATCCAAAGTGGGGCTGAAATAGGTTCTGAAATAGAGGACTCATACTTTGTTTTATTTTCATCACTTCCGCTTGATTTTATAACTCTTGCTATCTCACTAACCGTATATCAAGCCTCCAACAATCCTTATTGGGCTTTCTCTTATTGCTGTTTTCCATCCCCATCTGACCTAGGACCAGGTTCCAGTTTATCAATGAATTTGATAGGTTGTTCCTCCTGTTTTTGGACTGAGATACCTTCATCTTCCACAGATTCATTCTCCGTAGGTGCATCTGCTGGCGCCGCGTATTTGTTCGTCAAATTAATTTGATCAGATTTTTTGCTAGCGGATTTATGCCTTCCATCTCCTTCCTGGACACTAGGAGTCTCAATTCCTTGACTATCTTTAGCCCCACTTGTGCCAATATCCTCCTTGGCTTGTTTCGATTTTCTGTTAACCGGCATATATACTTGCTTAACCATGTTTGGAGTTTGTTGCGCCTTACCCATATTCTTTTCTTCCTTACCATTTTCTCTCTCTTTATTTTGATTTTCCTTTTTTCACCCATAAGCTTCCTACAATGCTATTTTTTCATGACTAATTAGTGCACAATGCTCGCAGTATTTGAAGCCTAGATACTCGAGTTTTTGCCAATGTCCGCTCATTTAGGACTTTCAAGCCAAATCCCGATAAAGGTTTAGAGACTTCCATCTCGACGCACATACGTGCAAACTTTGGATGTGCGAAATAATGATTACCATCGCTAATCCATAGGAACTTTCCAAACGAATATCCAATGGCCTTCATGATATCCGTTAGGAAGATGGCAAGTGGGATATTAGGGAGTTCTACCCATATTGGAGCCAATTTTGGATTAGCCCGAAGACTAAACCTCGGATGCCAACGAAAAATCTTGAATCTTACACCCCTAATAGTGAAAGAATCCTTGGAGAAAACCTTCTTCACTTCAACTTGTGATTGCAAGTATACTAGAACATGCCTTGGATCTAAAAGACCCATAATAAACTTGCCCGAGATGCCCCAAAATCTATGGATTGAATCCCTTATTGCGTCTAAAGACGGACGAATATTTGAGAATTTCAATACCACTACATGGTTCGAAACATGGGATTCACCCCTTGAAACATCTGAATCTGACAAAGTTAATGCAAAGCTTCCTTCTTTTCGAAAACTGGTTGAATCTGTAGGTTTTTCCTTGATTTGATCAATGTTGGCAAGCCCTAGGACTTGCGCAAAGGTTCGTGGGGGTGGAGGGATTGCCGCCATGACAAGGGAAGGGAACCCTAGTCTGGACAACTTTGATTATTCCTGAAGTAGATATGAAGCTCCACAATCCACAACTTTCTAAAACGGACTTTCCAAAACTTTCCCTAGAGTTCACCTAGGAATCGCCTCAAAGCACTTTCTAAAACCGTGCATATTTTCATACCACATCTCTTCAAATAAAGGTTGAGTTGGTGACATGTATCTTCTTAGCGGAGAAAGTGCCTTCTTGAAAGATGTTTTAAGTATTGCTTCGGACGTTGCTGGAACAAGAAAACCACATTTTCATATTCCTTTGCGGGTTATGGAGGCTTACACATGGTTGATAGATCTTCTATCATATCACAGGAAACCTTTCTCAGACTAGTCCTCGGTAAGTGCATCATCATGCAATGACATCAAAATTTTGAACTACAAGCTTACAAATTTGCACTATCTTGAATTGTTAGTTCGATCTAGTAGGACGCATGCGCATGACACTCTGACCCATTTACGTGTTATGGATAAGATATCATAAATGTCAGATATCAATGGGCATATTCATGTGTGAAGGCCAAGGCAGAACTTGGGTTAACCCTAGAAGCTTGAGTGAGGACTGGAAGAATGCTTCCATGGTTGAATAATGAAGAGTTTGGGTTTGATATATAGAATACTAAAATGATGGATCAATGCATTATGCATGTTAGTTGGTGTTCGTGCTCCGTGCTTTTTATTCACGTTTGCAGTGTCTGTTTTATTTGTTTCCATTTTTTGTATCTGTAACCCATGAAGCTGTTCCAGATTTGCAATTATCTATATGATCATACCAGTGTAAAATGTTAATCAACTGCAACTACCAAAGAAATCTCCAAATCACAGCCAATGTCATAAAAGAAATTTGAGCACCTTGATGTAATATAATCAAATGTATGAGTAAGGTGTATTCCTTGAATGCTAAACACCAAACTCTGTATAAGGAATGCAAGATGCACGTGTTCGCGATAGTATTGATAAATTTGTTGCAACACGATGCATAGAGAGTGTTGAAGGCCAAGTCGAGTAGTTTTTGCAGATCAGGTGGAATTGTTTATTTTCTGAGTATTTATAAGTGAATATACTGCATAAACACATTGTTCTTTTTCGGCTGATACATTTCTGTATATGCACAGGCTTCCCAAGATGTGTACACTTAAGGATGATTACCAATACAGATTCAACTGGTCTGGAAACACTACTTTCATGTCTATTCTAGTTCTGTCTCTTTGTATGATGTAGAGAGAACAAAAAATAGGGAAAGAGATTAAGCTATGTGCAATTGATGTTGCATGTTCTTTCACACGTTAATGCCTTATTTGTTCGTGTTTACTACAACTTTATGAATAATTAATAAATCCACCTTTCAATTAGTTTGTCATTTACATAGGTTTCTTGAGAATATTTTGCCAAAACTTCTAATTAGATTCAAGTATAACAAAGATTTAAGTATAACAAAGATCAAGTCAGCCCTCAAGCACATGTCCCTTTTACCAAAGGGATAAGTTTTTCAAGTGTTCAATTTGCATCTCGTGTTCCACACATCTTGCGCGGTGACCCCAAGCAGGCAAATTAGCATTTGCACCAATCTTGGTTACAAGCTTAGCATTTTTCATTATTTTGAATTGTTATTAGATTGAGTAGGACATGTTATCCAATTCTGATCACTTATGTGTAATTGCTGTGAGGCTGTTAGAAATATGAGACATCAATGGGCTTATTCTTGTTAGAAGGCCAAGGCAGATATTGGTTGAAGGACTTGGGGAGGTACTTCCATGGTTGAAGAGCGCAGGCATCACAGAATACTAATAACTTGCGTTCTTGCATATAAGCTGGAGTTCTGTCGTCACTTGGGGATTATACTGTTTCGTCTTACGTAGCCCTTTCCCCAATTTCTTATCCTTGAAGTTGTACGTTCTGAACTGGGTTTACCTATATGCCGGCTAAGGCCTTGCTTTGTTGTTGCTGTTGCTATTCTGAGAAACATGACTGAGCACTCCAAACTGTAACTCGGGTTTCTCATATCATTATTGACCTGGATTTCGTGACAGTGCTGCAAAATGATGACCCCGTGGGTTTTTTCTTTGATTTTTCACTGCTTAGTAATACAAAAAGGGAACCAAAAAAAGATGAGAAATGGGATTGTTGTTCTAGTGTGACAGTCATAGTTTTTGTACTTTTTTCTTTTTGTTGCGACAATTTAATAGTTGCATGCTTGAGGATGACTGGATGACCATTAGTCAGAACCCCTAGAGGTGATAGTGATACTGAGGCTTATATTTACATTTTAGCAAAAAAATAGGTATATTTGCATTTGGACAAAATGACATTCCATATCATTGAATTGAGACGATGTTTTTCTAAAGGTATATTCACTCATCATAAATACCTTTGCACAAACACACACAAAAAAAGTCTTATTAAAGCTAGTTTTTTGAAAAACTTGAGAATATCGTTAACTACACAGGATTTTGTTTTTTGGGTTTCTTTTTTGACCTTCACTATGCATAGTTACCCACAATGAATTTTTTTTTTGGAAAGCAAGCAGGGTTTTAAGGAGCCCTTAACCTTTATAATAATTAAAAATAAGTAAAGCCAAATACAAATTCTCTCCAGAGTGGGAGAAACACCACTACAAGGATTTGCTAATTATATTAGTAAGCTAATTACCTTTTCTTGTGATGTGGAGACAGATAATTCATCATTTGTACTTTTTGTTCATTTTCTTAGCCCTAGTTGATCTTCGAGGACAAATGCTAAAGTCTTGGGTGCATACGTTTGAGAACTCCTTTGTAGCCAATTCTATTGCAACATCTTCGCTAGAAGGACTTGACTCATGTTATTCTTCAGAATCCGACTTTTCTTGAGTCAACATAATTTCTGCTCGATTGTTCTCATTTTACCATAATGCCTTTAACAATGTGAGATCTTCCTTTACGACATCTTTGTCTTCTCTCTCAACAGTTGCTTTCAATATAGTAATTACTACTTCGTTGCCCTTGTCGTATTCATCTATCATTCTCAGGAACTCTTCAACCTGAGATAGAGAAGGACCTTATCTCATAACTCCTATTAGAGCTTCATAATAATATTTTGAGGGATCAATATCTTAGACAATATTTTCTCCACAACATCATCTTCGTGAGTAATTTGTCCAACTTCCTGAATTGTATTAGTATGATGGAGAACCTCAACATCCTGCAAGCAGTGTTCTAAAAATCAGGCTAGGCGCTAGAGAATGGCTAGGCGGGTCTGGGCGATTTAGGCAGTCTGGACGATTTTTTTTTTAATAAGGCTGATTGTGTTCTTATTTTATTTTCTTTCCTCTATTTTTGGAAATAAACAATTTAATTATTATTTATTCAGTATATGTCTGAGTGTAGCGAATGATGATTACTTAATGAAATTCTCAAAGAATCTGCCGGTACCAATTTTAGTAATGTAAATTTTATCAAACATGACTGAGATCATTCATGCAATTTGAAGAAAAATAAAAGAGTAGGTTTGGATATTTGTCTACAAATTCAACTTTATATAAAGTACCCATCATAACCAATTTCAATCATTTGAGTTTTAATAAATTTTGTTCATGATTGTTAAATTTTCATGTTTTTAAAATTTGCATATGTATATTGGCATTAAATTGGATATAATTGATAATGTATTATGCTTAACTTTTGTAAATTATTAAAGTTAAACCTAAGACTGCCTAGGTGTCGCCTAGGCTCCTGGGCGCTAGGCACCTGGTCGCCGTCCGCCCACTGCCTTGCGCTTTTTAGAACACTACCTGCAAGTTTCATAATAGTGTGATCTGCACCATAGCATCTGTATTGTCACCCCACCCAATGATGACATCTGAATACTATGTGTCATTGTCAGCGCGATACACCATTACATTAGCTTCCTCAGCCTGCAAATTCTCAGTACCATCTACTATACTGTTAAGTGTTAACAACCTGACCTGGTCATTACCAACCTTCTTGATTAGAGTTTTCGGTTTGAAGGTGTGCCTTCTTGGAGAAGCACAATGAATATATATATAATGAAAGCATAGAGCATATATAAATAATATAAATGTTAATACTGATGTGTACAATGTTGGTGGGCAACATTAATAGCTAGATTGCGAGCCTCATAGTTGAGTTCTCGATTAATAAAATTACAAAACCATAATTTGTTTAAGGCCAACAATTTTCTAATATTATTAATAATAGGCCTCCATGCCTAGTTCATCCTTGTTCTTGTGTTCATATGTGATTCTTGTAAGATAGTGTGGAGTATTCAAAAAAAAAAAAAAAGTGGAGTATTACCGAATCTCCTAAAAAAAGACCTATCCACCATGGTTTTGTCGAGCCTACCTCCGCCGCATAAAACACAATGAAAAGTATACATAGAAGAGCTTTGCTAGGGGTCGAGGGAGGGAGCGAGGGATGGGTGGAAGCCACCCATCTGCCTCAAGATGAGCAACATCGCACATCTCAAAGCCGATGCGTTCATCTCGAAGCGGCCCTTGCCGCTTTCCCTCGTTCCCTCCCTCGACCCCTAAAATTTTCGTACATAGAATTCACTATGCAAATTTAGTAAAAGTACTTTAATGTGGGAATCACAAATTTTGAGACCCGATCCATGATTTGACCCGATCCGAGTTCCGAACCTTAAAGTGCGTGAAACAAAAGCAGAGCAGCGTTGATCATCATCGTCACCATCTTCTCTGTCTCGCTGACAATCTTTCAATCTTTTTTGAAAATTTCTTTACTTTTCGTCTATTAGCAGTGTCTCTCAAACAACAAGCTGGAAGACCCTCCATCGATTTCCATCCTTTCACTCTTTCACTGATTCAATCAATAAATAACATTTCTTTCTTTCTTCCTCTGGGTCTTGTTGGAGAGGAGAAGAAGATAATGGCAGACAAAGCAAGCAGAGGACTCGTGATTTACGGCGATGGGTTGATGAGATTCATCTCTCCATCGCATACCCATCTCCATGAATTGGCATCTCGAGGCACCTGTGGCTTCCTCTCCCTCCCAAACCCTCCTCCTTCAGGTCTGTCTCCTGTAAAACTTACCCAATAGTTCCGAAGTTTGCATTTTGTTTTTCTTTCTTTCGTTCTTCCGAATTTGGAATCTGTTTATAATGCATTGAATGAACTAAAATTTGTTCTTGAATTTTGTTATAGAAAAAATGGGACTGTTGGTTGATTGATTGATTGTCTGGAGTCCCTTTATAGCTTTTGATTTTGCAATGTTATCTATTGATAGATAGATCTTAACATCATATATATTTAGGAAGCTTGTACTTACGATCCTAATGATGGGGTGGTTCATTTTTTGATGATCTAATTTGGGTTTTTGGTAGAAATGAAATTGATGGTAAGTTTGTATTGAATCGAGTTGCTAGAAATATTGGTAATACCTTTATGATGCATCCGAATGTTAAACAAATAGCAAATGGTGGCATGATATCAATGTTTTAATAGCTCATCTATTATTTTTGCTATTTACTTCAAGTTGTATTGCAGAATTAGAAGATCAAAGAGTGGTTAGAGAGTTAGCTCAACTGTTGGATTCATACGACTCTTATAAGTTAAGGGTGAGTTTCATTCCACAAGCTTGGGTTTTGAATCAACTTTCATGTTTCTGGTTTTGATAGTAAGCTTCATGAGACATCTGAGATAGTTCATATGTCCATCATTTCAGAGTGGAGAGCTAGAATCTCAAGACAAATGTGCAGCGCCAACCATATCAGAGAGGTATGATGATTTTACCAATGACAATTCTTATGATGATTTTACCAATGACAATTCTTAGTGTCGAAGGAAGATCTTTCGTTGTGTTAGTGTTTTACTTGTATTACTCAATATGAATAATTTATCATGCTTCAGGTTTATGGGGATGAGAGCTGCTATACTCACAAACAATTCAAGTGTGAAATCATTTGCAAATTACTTGGGCTTCACTGTTTTACAATTTGATGAGTTGATTAAGAAGAACCAGCCCCCAGAACTACCTGTTTCGGAGGTACTGAAGCTCCTTGGATTTCAAGACGGAAAGACATCAGAAACATGTGATTTTGATTTGCTATTTGTGCACATTGCATCTGATGGAAAGGACATTCCCCTGGAACTTAATGGCAATGAGATTGAATTAATTAACGGGCTCGTTGGTGGAGTATTGCAAATAGCTAACCATGGGTCAGATATCGCTTCACGCTTGCTCTTGTCTCTTGTGATGAGTTATGGAGGTTTGGCTGAGGGTGAGGATGCCGACTTATTGGATTTGACCCTGCAAAAAGAGTCAAATCCTGATCTTTCCAAGATTTTCCCTCGTCAAAGTTATATCATGAAAGGAGCAAATGTAGTGGATAATATCAGGTAAGCAGGATCTCACCTAGATATTTTTATATTGTAATTGCATAACATAAGTTGCATATGAGTTAATTCTGTATTGTAGGCACCACTGTCCAATGTTGATCGCACAATGGCAAGATGCTGTTACCCGGAAGGACATGGCAGATATATTTTCTTTTAAGGAATTTAAGGAAGTAAGCTCCATTTTTATTTGTTTATTTTAATTATGTTTGGTTTAAGGTCATATCTTCGCAAGTGCTTATCTGGAATAAGGAGCAGTAGCCTTTATCATACCATCTTGATAATATCTCCAAACTGTACTAACTTGCCTTAATTTTACTGCCATAGAAAAATTACAGCAGAACTTGTTATGTGTGTTATATTGGTCATACTCCCATTAGTTATTTGGGTTCCTTTTTAATTATTGTAGTACAAGCTGTCATGTAGAGTACTGTAAGATGTGTAGGAACGCCAGTGGTAGCGTGGTTAGTTGGCTAAGGTTGTGGTGGTTTAACTCCCACGTCTTGGGTTCTATACCCACCGGCGACACGCTTGCCTTTCAAAAAATAATAAAGAAAGATGTGTAGGAATATTTGAATGAAGAGTGAATACTTTGTATAGTGAATCTCATACCAAATGATGCCATTCTTCCTTGCATGGAACTTAAAACAGTCATCTTGATGTGACTTCTTTGGGGCGTGCGGTTCCTAATTCTGCAACCGTGGATGTGTAACAGAGTTGCTCATAATGATCTATACCAACTCTTAGATATTGTCGTACACTTTCTAATTGTTGCAGGAGAAATACCTAATGCAAGATTTAATAATTGAAAAGTTTGCACTCTCTTACAAAGTGCCTAGGATTTGAGGAAGGGAAGTCAAGGTTTTCTAGAACAAACACGTTCGAAGGTTTTATCTAGCAAAACTAGAAGATCACAGCATGGCCCTTTTGGTCATTAGAGGAGGGATACAGGTGAAGATGTCCACTTCTCTAATGTATGAAAATTGAATACGTTTGGATTTTGGAAGGAACCAGGCCCTAGGTGGATGGTCGTCATTTTGACGACGTGATTTTGAGATTGGATGGAATGTGATTGAGCAACCCTTCTTAGAGGCCATTAGTATGTAAATTCAACCTAAACGTACTACTTTTTATGGCCTTTGCTTGAATTTTGTCATGATAATAGTTTGGGGGTTGGTTAGAGAAGTAAGAGAAAATTTATCAAAGAATTAGTTGTTTTACATATAATTTTCTTAAGGAATTTTTTGGATTTAAATTATTTAATTTAATATTTTCCAACTCATACAACTTGGTGAACTTGTAATTATCTTAATTTAAAGATGCATATAAATTGTTATTTAGAGCAAAATGTTAAAACTTCAAAAAAAAAAATGAAAAAATCTATAACATTAAAGAACAGTAAATCATAAATATCAACACATATATATATAGTCATTATGAGATTTAGTTGTATACTTGGATTCATACCTTATCCACAAAGAAAGCTTATTTAAATCAAAAACTGAAATTTCTTGAAGCATAAATGTGTCGACGAAGAAGAGTCATGTCTGGGTGGGATGTAGCATTGAGGCAGCGTGTGATGCAGATATAAATCCATCTCATAGTTGAAAGTTTCCTGCCCGTCATGTAGACTTCCAACCAATGGGAAACAAGAACTTAGCAGTTTTGTAGGTCGACCATTAGCTCATTTACTGAACTTGTTGAATATGGAAACCTCACACATAGTCTGATGTGTTTCTACGTTTATTGTGCAATATATTTTAAACTGGGTGTTAGAAAGGCCGAATATATTCTGCTGCTTGATTGATCAGGGAAAAAGAAGCTGGTTTGGGTTGAAGACTCAATATATATGCAAACTCTGCAACACGTCGAGTCTTATAATTAGATTTGTTAGGAAAATTCTAGCTTGTTGACTGTGTTAGGTCGTTTCTGTAAGCCAATCCTCACATACTTGGGTGTGTTTGAAATACGGTTCCAGATACGTTATTTAATATACATGGATAACATATGGGACCACATTATCACATTTTCAAATTGAATGAGTCAAAGCCTCCATAAGTGGGAAGTGCTGGGTTTCCTTTTGGTTGGAAGTTTCCAAAGTAGGAAAATATTTTATACTTGTTGCTAAAGGTTTCAGTTATGACTTTAGTCAATTTTTCTTTGTGGATAAGGTACGGATCCAAATAAATCTCTTAACTATTATGTGTGTTGATATTGTTTACAAGAGTAGATCCATGGTTATAGCAAATTTTCTGTGGTTCTAACTTGCAACTCAATAGAAATGCTGATAGCTGGAGTTCTGATGGTTTTAGTGGCCATATCTGTTGCAAAGATTTTTTTTGGAAGGGTCAAAATCATTGATGATGTGTCTCTGGGCAATGCATGCCAGCAGAAGGCTATTGGAGTATTCATAAGGTTTGTTGTGCAAGGTGGGCAAAGAATAAGAAGGCATATTTTGTTGACACCTGGGGTTAACATTGGTTGTTGTTGGGCAGGATGAGGGCTAGGGCTAGTTGATACAAGTTAAATGGTTATAGTTTTATTTTACCAAATTAACACCATACAAACAAGTTGAAGTGTAGTTTCATACAGTTGAATCGTTTGAAACAACTGTTCATAAAGGATCTCGAATCCCATTGTAAAAGGTGAACTTTCGCAGAACTCTTTCAAGCTGTTACTCCTTTTTGATGTTTTATCTCAGAATTTCATGTAATTTTCAAACCATGGACTTAGCAGTTATTCACTTGTTCTGCTGTCTCCCTGACCATATTCAAGAACAATATTTGGTTTTTTTAACCTTAACGTAGTCAATCCCTTATTTAAACCTGTACAAAAAACTCCTAGGCAAATTCGGTGCGTCATATGATAGTCTGTGTGCTTGACAACATAACTGGGATGGTAGCACCTAATTTTAACCTTGTTGTCGTTATTGTGGTGGTTTAGCACTGACCATCTTTTTGGTTTGAAATCTTCTATCAATACCAACATATTGTCACCTTTAAGTGTAGTTTCTTATGCTTTATTTTGCCTTGCAGCATGGAGCAAATCTTGCAATACCAGCAGAAAGGTTTCTGCATGAGGTAGCTTTCAAGCTTTGGAAAGCCCCCAAATATGGCGCATGAGTTTGCGAATCACTGAAGTCTGAAAGATGTGAATGCTGCTCAGTCGGGAAAGTGAAGCAATGTGCAAACATGATGTTTGTTTCATGTGATTGTTCTGAACTTTTTTTGATAAATCACAGAAAGGAAAACTAAGAGTCTCCTTACTTGATGCTCTTGATCAGGAGTGTGAACTAGTGCACATTAACATAGAACAGAGATTCGACATCAGATGAAATGCAGCATCATATATATATATATATATATTTTTTTTTTTTTCTTTTCTTGGATTTGTGTGATGCTTGGAATGTCTCTCTCTAAATGTATGAACTTCGTTTAAATAGCTTTGCTTGGGTTGAGTTTCAATTGACAGTAATTAGAAAACTCTTTTCTTTTTAGATATTTACACTGATGAAGACTATCATGTTTGTTTTTATCACTTGAGACTAAGTTGTGAAAAATTCAGTAGTTTTCCTATTAAATGTTGTTTGTTAATGTGTCTGAATTGAACTAGTATTTAAAGAAAAGTGAAATTTCCTTGAGTGTTTCAAATGTTCGTTTTGACATTGTTACCAACTTACCATATTAAAAACTTTAATTAAAAGTTGATTAATTTCAGACTTTGATATTCAACATTTAAGGAGGATTTTTTTTTTCCGATATGGGCATTCAATCTAACTCTTCACTATCAACTCTCAGTACGAGACTTCACCTTCGGTGCTATTAACATTTGTCAAGATTTGGAATTCTAGCTAGTCATGCATTAACCTGAAAAGTTTTAATTTTTTTTTTCCGAATACTCTTGTGCGCTAAATATAGGGAATGGCGTAAGAAATGAAAGAGTTATTTAACAAACAATTCCTCTTGTACATATTGGAAAGGAATAAACAATGTGCATTTGGTTAAGTATCAAGGATATACTGCGGTATTATTTTCACTTTATTTTAGGGGATTGGCAAATTATCTTGATATTCATTCAATAAAGCCACCTATCAAGAAAAATGTGTTCACTAATCACTAGAAACTAGAACCCTCTCTCTCCACCTTAGTAATTTCTCTAGATAAGCGTAATAGACAGAACAGAGCGCATAACAGAACAGAGGAGTGCCTCCTTCTCTCCTTTACCTTTATACATCTCTCTCTCTCTCTCACACACACACACACACACACACACACACACACAGTTCTTCTCATTTCCCCTCTGATGTGAAGACCCCTTCTCTTCTCTTCTCTTTCTGTTACATAAGCATTGGGGGTAGTAGTAGGAAGTAAAGAAGGTTGATTAGGATGTCAATGAAGAAGCAGAAGAACTTTCTTGACCCTTTGTTTTCTTCAGATGAAGAAGAAGAAGAAGAAGAAGAAGAAGAAGAAGAAGAAGAAGACATTGGGACGACTAGTAGTAGTGACAACAAAGACTCTACTGGAAAAGATGAAGATCAAGGAGAAGACAAAGAAGACATGGTGACATTGTCACAGATTTACAAAAGGCAAAACAAAAGCTCCCCCACTGCCACAAACAACCCCAACTCTTCTTCTAAGGTTTCCTTTCCTCTCGCCCCTCTTTCTCTCTTTGTTTCTCACTGTAATGCATACCCCATTACATGATCTGTAGAAATTATTCTTAGCAGACCCTTTTTGTCAAGCACTTGTAAGATTTGGTCACCTTTTTTTTTTTTTTTAAAGGAAGCAGGGGTTTGAAGGATCCCGAAAAGTTTATATTAATAGAAAATGATGAACCAAATACAATCGCTCATTCGTTCGTTCACTGCATCATCAATAGAAACAGAAAGATCGGATCACCTTGTCTTAACTTTGAATATTAAACTAATGAATGCAACCAGTTGTGTTGATTGTTAAAGAGAAGAACATCTTAAATCAACTAGTGTTTTGTGTATAGAAATAAGTAAACACCTCAGGATTAGGCAGTGGAAATAGAAGAGGGGTGACTAATTATTTGGTTTGGCATGATATTTTTCAATGTTAAAAGGGTTCAGTAAATTGTGTGTTTGTCTGTTTGATTAACATTCTTATTACCTTGCAAGAATACATAGCCCATTGTTTTGATTTTCAATTGATTTAAAAAACTGCTGTTCAATTATGTTATATTGCCAAAACCTTGTGCTCATGGAGATTAGAGAAGGCACAACTGTGAATATGAAAGAATTTATAGGTGGCACGCCATGGTAACAGTGTTAGACTCGCCCTCGAATGCTGGAAAGACTTGAATCCATAACCTCTATGAACTCGAAATCTAGGGCTATGATACCATGACAAACTTCCACTTTGCTCCAAAAGCTTCTCTTTATTTGTCTGATTTTCACTTGCTATATGTAGTAAGAAATCCGAAGTATACCAGTTCTGTATTCACTACTACCTTGATGTCTAGGTTTGATGATTTACATCAGTCTCTACTTGGGCTTTGTTTTCTTGCAGTTTTACCTTACTGACAGATTGCCTTTTGGGGGGCTCACTATGCGCATTTTAGAGTTTTAACCGTTTAAGCCTTACAAAATGCTGCTTAGTGAGTTCGTAAAGGTAAAAAACATAAAAGGTTGGTTGTATAAATAAAAACTTTTTGAACAACTTTTATGGGCAGGGACAACTTTTTTTCTATATTCGTTTATTGGATGCAAGTCTGAGTCATATAATTTCCATTAATTTTTTTTAATCCAGCATTTAGTTGTTATAGTGGCAATACTACGTCTCCACGTAATAACTCTGGTTTATTGCATTTCACAGAACAAAGAAAATAAGACTGTTTTACATTATTGTAAATAGCCATCTAAACTGAAATCTCTAGTACGTGCAGACTCACAACGTGACTGTGCACTGCTGGACAGTAGACAATCATAGCAAAAAGACGTGAGCGGTCTCACTAAGCATACCTTTTTCATGAAATTCCTACCAGAATTTGAGATATCCATGGTACATACACCAGTAGGGGGATTTTGAAATATTAATAGAGACACTCATAGATGCTTTGGCATAATTAGAAATGATCATTTCTAGAGGTTAACTATTGATGTTTAAACAGGTAGCTTTGGTTTCCACTGAGGGATCTACAAGGTATGTTTACTTGTGCCTTTACTCGAATTTGGTATTTGTAGTAGCAGTGATCTTCTTGGTAATTGCATTGCCTCACAATAGTTTTTTTCGACAATCATTTGATGTTAAGCAAAAAGCGACAATTATTTGATAATACGTCCAACTTACATGCTCGAAAACGGGCAAAGGAACTTCAAGCAAATCTAGAACCCAGGTTCTCTAGCTGGGTGAAGTCTATGTCTGAAACACATGTTGATCGTCGATTTAAGTTGGTAACCTCCATTTCTGTACACATTGTGAATATTAGGTAACAAACATTGCAGCGCTGGGAACATTAATTTCACATTGTTTCTTCATTAGTACTATTTTGTTTTACCTTGTGTTGTAGGGGATCCCTGAACCTATTTGCACGTCCCACTTTCCAAAGAGGAACATTGTGATTGATTTGGTCGACGAGTATCAAGATGAATACCAAGTTCAATATTCAGTGAAAGAGATGGCTTTGATTCGTGGATGGAAAGATTTTGCTTTGGCGCATGAGTTGGTCAAGGGAGATGTTCTAGTGTTCCAGTTTGTAAAACCTACTGAAATCAAGGTCTTTGTTGTTTTGCCCATTATCCAAATTCAAATGCTTGAATTTAGTTTACAAATTAGTTTAGAGCAAACTTAGTATTTCATTAATCACCAATTTTTAAATTGGAGTTTAGATCTTATTTAACGAAAGGTTGGAATTATTTGCATCACCAGTACCTTTTAACCTTACTGATTTTGGTCGTTAGCTGCTAATACTGCCTAAGTTAAATTTTGACTATTGGATGGTTGTTATTGAACTTAACTTCATTTCGAGAATATACCTTTGCCGTTCTTTGCTCTTAAATTTCCTCAACCTCGTCTTTTATTAGACGTTTTCAAGTTATGTTTTTTTTTTTCCTTCCTTTTTTAGGTATATGTTATAAGGGCGTATACTATGGCTGAAACAGATGGGGTTATGACTATGAGCATTAACAATTCAGATGCTCGTGCAGAAAAAGTTAGACCTTGTAAGTAGCTTAGCCATTTGCTCTAATGTTTGATTTTTTATTACGTGGATTTTTTTTTAATGTAGGCAGGGATCCTTTTAACTTACTGGACTTGTTTGAGTAAGGAAGTTAAGATGTTAAACAATGAATGTGGCATTGTTCTTTTCGCCTAGAATACCGGAGTTTTGACATGGATCAAGGTGGTTAAAGTGTATTTGTATTTGTAGATACTTGACTTCCAGCAGAGGTCGCTTTGGATAGCATTGAATATAATTAGTGGATGCCCTGCGTAGGAGGAAAGTAAACATAGTTTGTCTTCAAGAGACAAAATGGAAGGGGAACAAAGCTAAAGATTTAGGAGGGTTCAAACTCTTCTATTCTGGTAAAAATGGAACTAGGAATGGAGTGGGAATAGTGGTAGATAAAGTTTTTAAGGATGCAGTAGTCGACGTTAGGAGGTTTGGGGATAGAATCATAAGTATTAAATTTGCTTTAAAACTAGAGATAGTGCATGTTATTAGTGCGTATGCATCCTAAGTGGGTTTGGACGAGGAGACTAAGAAGGATTTTTGGGACTCTTTAGAGGAGTTAGTTCTTGGAATTTCCTCTTCCGATAGGGTTTTCCTAGGTGGGGCTTTGAATGACCATGTCGGTAAGGATAGAGTTGGGTATGAAAGGGTACATGGAGGTCAAGGATTTGAGGATCGAAACACTACAGAGATTTCTATTATAGACTTTGCTTTAGCTCAGGATTTTGGGATCGTAAATATTTTTTATAAGAAGAGGGAAGATCACTTGGTGACCTTTGCGAGTGGGCGCAATAGAAGTCAAATTGATTTTTTCCTTGTTAGGAGACACGATTTAGGTAGGTGTAAAAGTTGTAAGGTTATACCAGGGGAGTGTCTGACAAACCAACATAGGCTGTTAGTTCTCGATTTTTGTCTTAAGAGTGGGGTCGTATTGCTATAGAACATGTTATATCGAGAATTAAGTGGTGGACCTTAGAAGGAGATGTGAGCCAAACATTTAGAAAAAAGATTTTGGGTGGCCAGTTATTTTCAGAGGGTTGGGAGAATCTAGAACCAAAGGATAGGATTAGTAGCGCGGATCTTTTTGAACATTTGGCGAACCGAATAAGAAGATGTGCGAAGGAAGAGTTAGGAGAGGCCAAAAGAGGAGGTTTATATGGTAAGGAGACATGGTGGTGGAACACCGATGTGCAACAAACCATTGCGAAAAAGAAAAGATGCTTTAAGGAGTAGCAAAAAGATAGGTGCCTAGAGTCTTATGAGCTTTATAAGCAAGCTAAGAAGTTGAGTAGTAAAGCTAAGAAGAGAGCATATGATGACCTTTATAATAGGCTAGGTACAAAGGAAGAGGAAAATGATATTTTCAAGATAGCTAAAGCTAGAGAGCGAAAAACTAGGGACTTGAGTCATGTTAAGTGTGTTAAGCATGAGGATGAAAGAGTTTTAATGCAGGATAAAACTATTTTAGATAGATGGAAGGATTACTTTTGGAACCTACTCAATGGAACACATGTAGGGGAGTTAAACTTGGAGGGGTATGTTTCACAGGAAGGGAGAGATCGCGTGTTCCATCGCAGAGTTAGTGCCACAGAAGTGAGAGAAGCTTTAAAAAGAATTGAGACAGGGAAAGCCGTTGGACCGGATGATATATCAATTGAAGCATGAAAATGTCTGGGAGAAGTTGGGATTCAATGGCTAACTAATCTCTTTAATAAGATTTTGAAAACTATAAAAATGCCCGATTCATGGAGGCATAACATTGTGGTATCAATTTATAAGAACAAATGGGATATCCAGAATTGCTCGAACTATAGAGGGATAAAGCTTATAAGTCATATGATGAAACTTTGGGAGAAGGTTATAGAACGAAGACTTAGGAGTTTAATCACGGTTTCGGAGAATCAATTTGGATTTATGCCGGGTAGGTCTACTACGGAGGCCATCTTCCTGCTTAGGCAAACTATAGAAAAATATCGAGAGTTTACATATGGTTTTTATTGATCTGGAGAAAGCATATGATAGGGTCTCCAGGGAGTTAATGTGGTGGGTGCTTGAAAGGAAGAATGTGTCTCAATGTTATGTCGATATCATTAAGAATATGTATGAAGGGGCTGTAACAAGTGTTCGCGCAGTAGGTGAGATGTTCAGTGAATTTTCAGTGTCAGTAGGATTACATCAAGGGTCGGCGTTAAGTCCATATCTCTTTGCTTTGGTCATGGATGAGTTGACGAGACATCTGCAAGAAGATGTACCTTGGTGCATGTTATTTGCAGATGATATTGTCTTAATTGATGAGACTAGTGCAGGTTTAGGTCAGAAATTAGATAGGTGGCGGGAGGCTTTAGAGAGTAAAGGTTTTAGAATTAGCCGTTCGAAGACGGAGTATAGTGTGCAACTTTGGTTGTGAACCACGAGGGAGAAGTAATGCAATTAAGATCGAAGGTATATAGGTCCCAGAGTGTGAGGCTTTTCGATATCTAGGATCTATAATTCAAAAAAATGGGGCTATTGGAGAAGATGTAGACCATAGGATTAAAGCTGGTTGGTTGAAATGGAGAATGACGTCAGGAGTATTATGCGATAGAAGGAGGCCTGCAAGGCTAAAAGGGAAATGCTTTAAGACAATTGTTCGACCAGCCATGCTATACGGTTCAGAATGTTGGGCTATTACGGGACAACATACGCATAGGATAGCAGTAGCAAAAATGTGTATGTTAAGGTAGATGTGTGGTAAAACTCGTAAGAATAAAATTAAAAATGAAAGAATTAGGAGATACTTAGGTATAGCGCCCATAGAGGACAAAATTAGAGAAAGACGTTTAACTTGGTTTGGTCATGTGCGGAGGAGACCAAGCACGGCGCCAATTAGAAAATGTCTAGATTGACAAGTTAATGGAGGGTGCAGACGGAGGGGACGACCGTTGAAAACTTGAATGAAGACGGTGAATGAAGATATCATTGACCTTGGTATAGGCGAGGATCTGTGGGAAGACCGCATTGCTTGGAGAACCAAAATCCATGTAGCTGACTCCGAAAATATCGGGAATAGGCTTTGATGATGATGATGATGGATGGACTACAGGGTCAACCCCAGTTATATGGAATAATTTGTCTAAATGTTGCTGTTGCTGCTGTACTTCGTTTATGGAAATCTTTAAGTCTTAATATTGTGCTTTCATAATTCATGGATTTTAATGCTGCAGGTGAGCTGACCAATACAAATGAAAAAACTGCATTCACTCTTTTTCAACAACAAGAAGAAGGAAATCTCAGAAGTCATAGTGAAGAGGTTGATTCAAAAGTTCTCGAAGGTGTCCGATTATCAGATAAAACTATTGAGTTTAAAGAGGCAAAAAATCTGAACAATTTCTGTGTTGCTGTGAATGGAAAGATCATAGACAATGAACTCTCTGAGCAAGTTGGGACTAAATATAATGAACTATGCTGCAGTCAGACTGTTTTACTTCATGAAAAGCTTTTTGAGGGAATCAACCCAAAGTTGGCAGCTGGTGCCATCGCGGAAATTACTAGAATTGCTGATTGCATAAGGTCTAGCAAGCTGAGCACCACGACAGATGAGTTTGCAGCCTGGGATAAGAAACTCAAGGCATTTGAAGACCTAGGCATGAACGTGAGTTTCTTACGCGCTAGGATACAAAAACTTCTTGGCATTGTTTTTGAAGCAGAAGAGGGGATAGACTCGAGAAGTTATACTGAAGCTATAGCCCAAAGAGATGATGTGAAGGAGCAGATAAAAGACATGAAAGCAAAACTTGACAAGTTGGAAGAAGCTTCTAAAAGATTTGACAATCAGATTAAGATTCTGAAGGCAAGGAATGGACAGTATGAGTTGAACTTCAAGGAACTAGTTGATTCTCCGTGGTGACTTCTGTTTTGTTCTGGTGTCTTGTTTTTTCTACCTTCGCCATTTTCCAGCATCAGTATTCAGCAAAAGCCTTGGAGCAGAACTTTGATAGGAGCTGGGCTGCACGGGAGTATTTGTGAGACCCCTCCAGATTTGTGACACAAGTACCTTCTGTGTTAATGACCGTTATGTAATTAATAGGCACTTGTTTCTTAAGTAATTCAAAAAATTATTCTTCCTAATTTTCCCTCGTGGGAAAATGAGAAAGTTTATTACTCTATGCCACATAGTTTCTTCTTTTTCTTTCATGGTAGAACCAAAACAGACTTTTTGTAATCTCAGAAGATCACACCGTTTCAAGATCGGAAATTTCAAATAAATTTTGTAACGGGTTTTGATTCATTTGAAAAGGAGACGAAAATGAGTTGGTTTCACAGGTTATACTATGGGCATACCAAAGGTTTAGGTTTTGTCTTTCAGTTTTCAAGATTGATTTAATGTGTTTGTATATGCAAGGTTTTAGTATTTTTTTTTTCACAAGCTGAGCCAAGAGGTTCATACCCTTAATATACCAAAAACATAAGTTGGATTGATAGACAAATTTGAGATTGGATCTAGAGAACAGGATCATCAGCATTCGGTATAAATCTTCATATTCAATGTTTTTAACAAAAGTGCTCTTAGGCCTTTCAAGAGTTGCTTATTTTGATGGTTATAAAGATGATGGATAGTGAACGATTTCAACATCGTTAAACATGGGCAAATTTTCTAACTTCTAGATGCACGTAACATTGATTGGTTAACTTTTTGCAAGGTATTTCAAAAGTTTTCTTCTTAGAAAGAAGCATGAAAGTAGTAGGGAAGATAGAGAGTTTCTTTAGATTTGCTCCAAGGTATATAGGCTATGAGGAGCAAGGATATAGAATAACAAACTATCAGTAGTTTAAGAATGTCAAGGAGGAATATGTTTATAAATTTGTTGACGTCTTCGTCTTCGTCTTCGGAGGAAGACAGATTTAGTACTTGTGCAGAAGAAAAAGAGGATGAAGCTGAAGAAGAAGAAGATATGAAACCATTCTCAAGGCGTTTATCTTTGGCTTCTGCTGATAGATTTGCAAGGTTTGTTTACTCATGTTTTTACCTGTATTCTTGGTTGTATGTTGTGATGTTTCTTTTGATAATTGCAGTGGTTCATATATATGTGTAAAGACTTGATCCTACAGTGCTACGCTGCACGCAAGGGAAATTCAGGCTAATCTAGATCCCAGATTTCCAAGCTTTGTGAGGACACTGAGTTGAACGGAGGTTAAAATTGGATTTAAGCTGGTAAGCACGATTCTGCAGTATGAAACTTAATTATACAACTCACGAATGTTGGAGCACTGGGAATAATAACAGTTTGATTTTTATTGATTAGGTACTTCCCATTTCTTTTTGCAAAACTCATCTTCCAAAAACGAATGAAGAGATTAGTTTAGTCGAAGAAAATCACCAAAATTATTTAGTTGATTATAAAGGAAATTGGATAAAGCCGGCTTTGGGAGGTGGGTGGAGATCATTTGTTGTTCACAAGTTGGTCCAGGGAGATGCCTTGGTGTTCCAGCTAGTAAAGCCAACTGAGTTCAAGGTCTTTCTTACGTGTTATCATTTTTTCCGATTCAAATTTAGTAAGTTTATACACTAAATGCCTTAGAACAAACAGTTTATCAATTGCTAATTCTTAAGTTTCTTTGTATTTTACAGGTGTACATTGTAAGAGCAGAAACTAGTAATCGGGTTATGGGAATTCACAGCTCAGAATTTCGTCAAAAAAAAGCCCAAACTTGTAAGAAGCATGACTGGACACTCGCTCTGACATTTGACTCTTTGTTATTGTGGATCCATGTTAAGCATGCAAAAGATCCTTGCGACTATCTGGACTAGTGCGAATAACATTGAATAGAATGATAATTGTTCATGAGTTGTATGAGACAACAGAGTCAACGCTGTCATTTTGGACTACTGCAATTGTTGTGATTTGTGATCAGTCATGTTTATATCTTTATTAATTAGCATATGCCTTCACAATTTTTTTATGTATTGGATGTTGCAGACTGTAAGCATACCAAGATGACAGACACCCACTTTTTTTCAAGGACGACAAGGAGGAAATCATAGAAGTAGCAAAGAGGTGGATTTGGAAGTTAGGGAAGGTGCTAGATTGGCAAAAAGTACTATTGAAGAGAAGAAAAATCTGAAGGACCTTAGTGTTGTTGTGAACGGTGTGAACATATATAGACTTGGAACTCTTGGAAGGTGTATGCAAGAAGTATTATGAACTATGCCGTAGTCAGAATGCTTCCCTTCATCAAAGTCTTGTGGAGGGAATCAACCATAAACTCACAGCTGGTATTATCTTAGAAACTGTAAGTATCATGGATGCCATCAAAACAAGCGATATTAACACCTCTAAGGATGAATTTACATCATGGGATAAGAGTTTGGCAGCGTTTGAGGACTTTGGAATGAATGTTGCTTTTTTAAGAGCTTAGGATACATAATCTAGTTGGCCTTCTTTTTTAATCAAAAGATTGGAAAGATGTTAGAATATGTAGGGCTTGCACTCAACATAGCCAAGCCCAAGTCCAAGATTGATCCACCTCTAAAAGAAAGAAAATATAAGAATAGAAAAGAAGCACTTGCTGGAAAAAGAGAAGGTGAAGGGGGAAATCAAAACTATGATAAAAAAAAACTTTATGAATTGGAAGATTGTTTAACTATGTGGGATTCTAAAACTGAGACTCTGAAGGTGAAGATTAAACAATCAGAGTTGAAGTTCAAGGAAGTCATTGATTCACCGTGGTGATTCTCTCTGCCTAGTACTTTTCTTAATTCATCGACATGCTACATAATACAACTGTTGTTGACAATAGAAGGGAATTACTAAGACTGTATTGCTTTATATGTACTGGTTCTGTTTTACGAGCTTTTGCTAGCTAGATTCGACTTTGATGAATTCATATGATGCTAGTCATTTTTGTAGCTCTGTTTACTTTAATTGATGTTCTCTTCATGTTGTAGTACACCCATATGCTTGATGGGAGTAGAGATCTTTAGAGAGACTAGTTATAATCTCAGTCAGGTTAGGGACCATTACTTCAGTCTAAGCCTGTAAGGTAAGATGGAACCATTTAGCAGACTAGCGATAATGTGTTGATTTTAAAACATCTGTACAAATGGTTTGGACCTTGTGAGAATCAACAAGTTTCACACATCTTAAGATACGCATGGGGATGTTTGAGGAAGAAGCAAAGTTTGGGATGAGCTTGTGACAAAAAAAACTTGTAGATGTGGGTAAGCTTAAAATTAACTTTAAAAAAGTTATAAATTTTGTGGATGCCATGATGTATATGTTGAAGACTGAATAGATTATCTTTACCTCATGTGGCCTAGAAATATAAAACTATGCCGAGGCAAGTTAAAATATAAGTCGAAATTCATGAATACATAGATCCACAAATTTTCAACTTTACATTGAACAACATTTTCCGATTTTGAATTGGTGGTAGTATAGCTAAATGCACCTGCCACTTATATCTCATTAATAAAACATTTAAGGGTGTGTTTGGTTTCACGGAATCCAGACATATATGGTTCATCAATTTTGAATTAGTAGTAGTATGCTAAATTGCTGAAAACAAAAATTTCCCAAAATTTAATCACTTATCTACATCAATCTTCAAGATCAGTTGAAGAGCATTATTAAGTGCACTTTGTAACATGTTAAAGTCCTCAGAATAGTAAACTCTCTTTTAGGGTGCTGGATCATGTCTAGAAAAAGAAACAGTGTTCTATTTGATTTGAAGCAAAGCAAAACTACAACCAAATGATTCATCAACATTTTAATCCTTTAAGAGTTGTTTATTTCGAAGGTCATGAAGATGATGGATAGTGAATGATTTCAACCTCGTTAAATGTGGGAAATTTTTCTTACTCTAGATATTAATGCACGTATGGTTAACTTTTTGGCATGGTATTTCTTGTAAAAAAAGGAAGCCGGAAATTCTGAAAGTAGTAGTCAAGGTAGAGAGTCTCTCTCTGCTCCAAAGGTATACAGTAGGAGCAAATATATACTGAACCAAATTTGACAATTAGTACGTAGTTTAAGAATGTCAAGAAGGAAGTGCGTAATAGATTTGTCAACATCTTCGGAGGAAGACAGATTTAGTACTTCTGCAGAAGAAGAAGATTTGATGCCATTGTCAACGCGTTTATCTCAAATGCATAGGCAAAGTAATTCCCCAACCAACCGCAACTTTCTTTCGAAGCAAGTTTCTTTTTCACCCTCTCTTTCTCCCTGTATATCATGCATTTTGGTGATATTACTTAACATTTTAGGGTTTATTAAGGATCCCCAAACCTATATAATAAAGAGTAGATGATTACATTCGTAGATACACTCTTCCTATAACATCATCATACACCATTTTTTTCAAGTCCTCTGCAAAGTAACTAGGAATAAGCTAGAAAAATTTTACATTTGGGTAAAAGCTCGCTAGGTAGTCTCTGCCACTTTATTTTTCAAGGCTTCGCAGTTCTCTTTTGATCTTCTTAACAATGTCTTAAATCCCATCGGGAATCTTTATCTTCAGTTAAGATAGATTTCAGCATAGCCGAGTCTGTGCTGAACTGGATTTCTTAATATCAAGTTACTAAAGAGTAAGAGCTGCTTTGAAATCCTGTAACTCATCCATAGCCACCTACTATAATGTAAGGAGGTGATGGAGTGCTAAAAAAATGGATGGAAATGTTTCAGGTTTGCTTAACATGTATATTAATAATAAATTATAAGTAAATTAAACTGATATGATTATGATTTAACATAAAAATTAACTTCATGTTAAGTAAATAAGTAGTACTGAAACTAAAATCTTACTGATAATATATTAAAGGTTTCTTATTTCCAATGTCATAGTATTTGGGGTGATAGTATGATATATACCTTCTGTATATATATTGCATTTGGGTCTTAGTTTCACCATTAGACCCTATTGGTTAAACACTTGGCACATAATAAGATCTGCATCGACATTCATCAATTAATATTTTCCGTAAGGATATCTCATGGTCAAAGGTGCTAGTTCATATATATGCATGTTTATCATAATCAGAAATCATCATTTTTATTTGATGTAAGTAGTAAATAGAGCAAATGATATTCCTATAGGTAGCTTTGGATTCGACCGAGGGATATACAAGGTTTCCTTACTCTTGCTAGCTTCTAGTTGTATTTTGAACATATTGCATTGGCCTTTCGATAATTGCAGTGTTGTTTTTTTCCCCCTACTATTACTTGATCATACAGGTGGAAAAGAACCTTTGTTGATCACAATAAGGCCAAGTTAGGCTCTACAAGAAAAGAAGAGGAAGTTCAAGCTAGTCTAGACCCTAGGTTCCCGAGCTTTCTGAAGATAATGACACGAACCCACGTTGAGTCTCGATTCAAGCTGGTAAGCAGAGTTCTGTATGAAAATTAAGTCATGCGTGTTGGAATGTTAGGAACGTTAACACCTCTCTATTTGTTATTGTTGTAGCCTCTTCCAACATTTTTTTGCAGAACCCACTTTCCAGAAATGCCAACAAAGATCACTTTAGTGGATGAGAATGGGGATAACTACATAGTTAGTTATACAGGAATACAAGTGCCAACTTTAGTGGATTGTCGATGCACAAAAGTTGGTCAAGGGAGATGCCTTGCTAGTAGAGCCAACCAAATTCAAGGTCTTTTTATTATGTTTTATCCATTTCCAGATGTCATAAATTAATAGCAAATGCTAGGTAATTGTTTTCTAATTCTTACGTTTTATATGCTAAGTAGGCAAGGATCCTTGCAACTGTCTGGTAGGGGTGTTAATCGGGTTATTCGGTCAACTATTGTAGTAAAACCGAACCGAACTTGTGTTTCAGTTTTCGGTTCGGTTCGGTTTTCAAAAAATTTCAAATTCTAACTGAAACCGGATCGAACCGACCGGGTTCAGTTCGGTTTTTTAGACAGATGTACAATTTAACAAGTATCATCAAATTTAACCGGACCAGACTGAACCGCCCTCAGGTTCGGTTCGATTCGATTTTTTCCGATTTTTTAGACAAATGTAAAATTTAACAAGTATCTCTGACTTGAGTATCATCAAATTAACACATCAAATTTAACAAGTATCATCAAATCAACTAACCAAACTTGAGTCATGTTTACACAACAAGTACTCCTCAACAAAACAATTATCATCAAATTAACACTAGCAATAATTTAACACCAGCAACACTCATCATCATCAACTAATAAACTAATAAACATAACAAGTTCTCTATACATTAATCAACATTCATGTAATCACGAAATTACAATCCAAAATGCTAATCCAAAGCTAATAAACTCAACAAGTTATCTATGAAAAAAATTCCTCTTAGCAGCATCCATCATCATCTGAACCTTGAGGCTTAAGCACATTTGAGAGATGGATGAAAATATGATCTACAATAAAACAAATAATCATTTAGTGCCAAAACCCAGAAAACTTGTATATGTCAATATGAAGACTGTAATGCAGAGATTAATAAGTGTTGCAGAGCATTTCATGTGTAACAGGTTTGGATAAACTTTTTTTTTTTTTTTTTTGCATTTTGGTTTACAAAATCATACACAATTAGGCAAGTTGATATCCTCCTTGACTTGAACATGTACACACTTTGCCATTGGTTGTGGTTGTTGTTGTTGCTGTTGTTGTTGTTGTTGTTGAGTCTTCATGAAACTATTGCATCTATTGATCCTAGAACAAGCTCCCACTGAATCACCACCACCACCAAGTGGGATCACAGGTAGGTTGTCACAATTGCAGATTTCAATCTTGAAACCATCTGGATCATGGAAGAACAATTGATCAACAACAATTCCTCATTCAACAATTGTCCTTTGCTCATATTTTATCCCTATTTCTTCTAGCTGTGTATAACAGGTTTGGATGTTATGCTATTGTGAAAATGCTAGCAGAGTTCCAAGCACATAACTATTTTTCAACTTCTTTTCCTTATTTACCATTCACTTCATTATAACTTTGATTCATAATTCAATTAATGGATACAAATATTAAAATTGAGCTCTTATTACAACTAGTTTGAGATTATCTGAAAGTTATAGCATAAATGCAATTTATAGATTATAGAACTAGCAAAATAGATGAAACAAACGATTATTTTGGTAAACTCAAGAAATCTACAACAAAAATTGATCAAAACTATGGTTCTCAAACATGGAATAGAAAGCTATGTTTAGTAAAGAAATGGACTATTTAGAAAAGCAATTACCTTTTAAGGCTTGGACTTTGGAGGCAACATCGGACCCTTTTCAACTTCTACATAGTACGTACGTAATAAATAAAAGATATTAATCACTGTAAGATAAACAATATTAACTATTTAAACACTAAGTATAAAAAATAAAAATCAATTACCTTTTTCAATAGCTTCATAAAACTCTATCTCCTCATTAGAAGGCTCATGATGCAAGGCAACATTTGTACTCAAAAGCCAATTTTGAGTACAAATCAAAGCCTCTGCCATCTTCGGACTCAACGAGCTACGAAAAGAATTAATAATCCGTCCACTTGTGCTAAAACAAGATTCCGAAGCTATCGTTGATACCGGAATGGCTAAGACCTCACGTGCAATCCGTGCCAAAATGGGGTATTTGGATGATCCATAAACTTTCCACTAACACAAAATATCAAATTTTGAATCTTCAACCTCCTCAATAGGATCTTGAAGATATCTATCCACATCATTAGTTATAACCTCTATTTTTTTGGCTTTCCTCAACCTGATCTTTGCTTCTAACTTCTTTTCGGACTCCGTTGAGGCCATGCTTGGAGTACCACTATCATTTGATGATTGACTACTACCGCTACTATCATCATGGTGACGTTTTTCCATTGGGTGAGAACGTTTGGATGCCTCCTCATAGATACTATAAAAATTAAGCAACAAAATTTTCACAATTTTTGTATGAGCTTCAACCTTGTCATTCTCCTCACCAAATATGATCTCCAAATAGTCAATCACTTTTTCCAACTTATGACGCGGATCAAGAACAATGGCTATGAAATAATACTTATTGACACTACCCATTGAACCCCAATACTTGTCATATTTAGCTTTCATGCTAAGAGTAATGGATGACAGTTGGTCACACTGATTTTCATGCAAGAGACTGTACACCTTGAACACATCCATAAAAGCATGGTGAATTGTCGGTGTATTTGAACAACAAGATCTTAGGGTGATATCATAGAAGGGTTTCAAGAAAGAAGCAAACACATCCCCCAAATCCCAATCATCATCAACTGGTGGCCCTATCCTCCTCTCATTAGCAAAGTAGGCTTGATAGCTACTATCATCATCTAGTAATCTATCAAAAGCCCTACGAAATTTAATAGCCGATTTCAACATCAAATAGGTAGAGTTTCACCTCGTTGGTACATCCAATATGACAAGACCTTTACCAGCAATTTTAATATGCTCCACACAACTTTTAAATAATCCCAACCTAGAAGGAGATGACCTAGCATATCGAACTGCATTACGATGCTTTGAATACAAGTAGTCAACTCATTTAACCCATCACCGACAATCAAATCAAGAATATGTGCAATACACCTTACATGCAAATCTTCCCCACCTAACAAAAGTGCATCCGGTCTTGGCCAATGCCCCAATCTCTTAATCAAATAACTCAACCCCGAGTTATTGGAAGAAGCATTATCAACTGTAATGGTGAGAAGTTTCTCAATGCCCCAACTATTTAGACATTCCTCCAAAAGCCTCCCAATAGAATCACCCTTGTGGTTTGGAATCAAACAAAAACTCAAAATCTTCTTATGCAACATCCAATCATCATCAATAAAATGTGCAATAACAACCATGTAATTAATGTTTTGAAGAGATGTCCATGTATCGGTTGTTATGCACATCCTATATCCACGTATAAACTCCTTCAATGATTGCCTTTGGGAATAATACAAAGAAAGAACATTTCTAGCCACAGTTTGACGACATGGAACTTTCCATGTAGGACATGCTCTCAAGCAAAATTTCCTAAACCCTCCCCCCTCTACAAAACTAAAAGGTAACTCATCTATAATTACCATCTCAACACATGCTTTGGTAATTTCTTTTTTACTAAACCCAATTGCAACTTTTGTAGGGTTACTATAAGACAAGACCTTTTGTTTTGCGGACATCTTTTCCTTATTGGTGGGGGGGGGGGGGGGGGGGGGGGGGGGTATTTCTTACCATTTTTTGAAGAAGCCACAAAAGTTTTACTACAATATTTGCAGTTAGCCCTAGTTCCTTCATTAGACATATACCTTTCATAGTGATCCCAAATGTCAGCCTGCTGCCTTTCTTGTTGTTCCGCGAGAAGATCATGTACCTCAACAACTGACCCACTTCCGTCTTCAAGCACCTTTGGAGCTCCACCTTTTGCTTGATGGCTTGATTCTGAGTTGGACTGAACTTGAGGTGATGATAAATCCCTTTCAATTTCCATCTACATAAATCAATAAAAAAAATTTAGTTCACCTAAAGTTTTACCATAAATATCCAAAAAAATGTTAACTAATGTTTACCTGAGATTTTCTCTTCTTTGATGAACCATTTGAGTTCTTGGTGATCACCATCATGTAAAAAAAATTTCCAGTTCAACATAATACACAGTTACACACTGTCAGAATTGAGAAGAACCCATTAAAAACAATTCCATGTTCATATTCAAAAATCTCAACAATCAAATACAATTAAAGCAACTGAAAATTTCCATGTTACTAATATTTTGCACTTATTAATAGAACCTAGGATTTTTGAATAAAAAAAAAACACTTCAATAAAAAGACTCCTTGAACCAATGTTACTAGCAAACTCCTCTGCAATAATCCATTCCCTACATTTAGAGTTCACTAATTTCACCAACTAGCATTTCAAAAATAAATAATTTGAGACATTTCCCATTTTTTCTGGCACCTATCATAATCTAGCACCATTGTTATCAAATATCATAATTATCTAATTCATTCGATCTGCTATAGAGTACTAGAGAAAAAGGCCCCTGACATATATGAACTTCAATTTCTAAATATCTCAAACATCAAAATCTTTTTGTGTCTTCTTATTATAACAAGTAATCAATATACAATCATCAGACTTAGAAAATCCCAAATGTCTTCTTATTTATTGCTTGCATAAATACAATCTCCAATCTATTTATAGCATTGACTAAATCGTGCAGCAGCCACTTTAAAATGCTAATATTTTCTTCGTAATTTTATCAGAAAAACAATAGCCAAATTTTTTACTAATATTTTGACTTTATTAGTAATACCCTAATATTTTGCACTTATTAATAACCCAAACTCAAAACTGTCCTTATCAATTGAATGATCTTAATAAAAAAAATGATAGAGAGAATAAAACATGATCCATCATGTGCATTTTAGTTATAAACCCTACCAAATAAGCATACCAAACCACACAAAAATGCAAAAAAGATAAACATCCAACTCATTTTCCCCACATATCACCTCATCTAATAAAGTTCAAACCATTCTGTAATTGTGGTTGGCACAGACAGTGAGACATAATCCTACTTCTACACTCTCATTGCAGCATGCAAGCTCATTTAAACAAATCAAAGATATAGTACAACATAAAAGAACTCAAGCACTGAATCAAAGAACTCAATAGGTAAGTTGAGTGAGACATCAATAGGAATAAACATCAACCAAACAGAATCCTACTTCTACACTCTCATTGCAGAAGAGTGAAATGTCTTTTAATACAACATAAAAACATCAAAGTAAGATGTTTGACCATCAAAGAACTCAATAAGAGTGAGACAGAATCCTACTTCTACACTCATTGCAGTCTGCAAGCTCATTTATATAGATCAAAGATATAATACAACATAAAAGAAACATCAACCAAACAGACATGCATCATCAATGCAAGACAATACGTAAGAGACCAGGGATGATTATGAACAAGTAAACCCTACAATTGGTTGTTGTTGTTGACGACAGAAAAAGAAGAGGAAAAGAAGAGAAGAAGAAGGAAGAGGGTCGTACCTTTGAAAGCGAGGAGGTGGTTGATGTGCCTTGAGGTGGTCGATGGCAGCCGGAGGTGGCTTGGTGCTTAGATCTGCTCTTGGAAGTCTCTTGAGTCGAAAGTTCGATTGAGAGATATGAGAAGTTAGCCTCAATGAGTGCTTTTATTGAGGAGGGGAGGTGGCCTGAAGAAGAGTGAAAGGAGGTGAGGAATGGAGGCTTTGTTTAGGCCTTTAGGGTTTGAGAGGATAAAATATGTTTAGGGTTTGGTTTGAGACTTGGGAGGGTGTGTGTCACGTGAGGGAGGGGATTTTGGGGAATGATTTGTATATCCGGTTCGGTTTGGTTTTTTCGGTGTTGAAAAAACCTCAAACCGTAACCGAACCGAATTACTTTGGTTACGGTTCGGTTACGGTTTTCCGATTTTTTCGGTTTGGTGATTTATTTTCGGTTTTTAATTGGTTTCGGTTATTTTCGGCTCGGTTCAGTTCGGTTCGGTTAATTCGGTCGGTTTTTAGGGAGAAATTAACACCCCTACTGTCTGGATTAGTTTATGGAAATTGATCCGTAGATATATGGTTCTTGTTTCACTAGGAATATTAACGTAGATTGAAGTGTTGATGAAGTATTTCGAGCACTGAATAGAATGATATTAGTTCAGTTTAGTCAACAACGTCATTTGGAATTTGTTTATTGATATGATACCACAAGTGTTGCAGTTTGTTGATGGTAATCTTTAATTAGGTCTCAATTAATTACTTCGTGCTTTCATGAATTTTTGGATGGATTTGATATTGCAGGTCGTAAGCATACTAATAGTGCCTCCGCTCTTTTTCAACAACCGGAAGGACAAAATCATAGAAATGATTATAAGGAGGATGATTCTGAAGGTGTTAGATTGACAAAAAGTTCTATTGAGTTAAAAGAGGCAAAAAATCTAAACAACTTCACTGTTGCTGTGAACGGCGTGGTCATAGACTCTGAACTCTCTGAAGATGTCCGCATGAAGTACTATGAACTATGCTCTAATAAGAATGCTTTCCTTCATCAAACTCTTGATGAGGGAATCAACCATAAACTATGTGCGGGTATCATTTCTGAGACTGTAAGCATTATGGATGCCATCAAAACGTGCCATATTAAAACCTCAAAAGATGAATTTACATCATGGGATAAGAAATTGGCAGCATTTGAGGAGTTTGGAATGAATGTGGGCTTCTTAAGAGCTAGGATACATAAACTAGTTGGCCTTGTTTTTGAGTCAAAAGACAGGAAAGCTGCCTATAAAGAAGCAGTAGCTGGAAGAGATAGGGTGAAAGAGGAAATCAAAACTATGAAACTAAAGCTTTATGAAGGGGAAGGCTCTTTGAAGAGGTTGGATACCGAAATTGAGACTCTAAAGGTGGAGAATGTACAATCAGAACTAAAATTCAAGGAAAACATTGATTCGCCTTGGTAATGCGCTGTTTTACAATGTTGGGGTTTCCACACAATTCCTAGTATCTTGCTTATCCTTTTACGCAATACTTTTGGTTTGTATCATGTTTCTGACAATTAAATTATTTGATACACTACAGAAGGGAGTTACAAGGCCTGTTTTGCTTCATATATGTGGGTTCTGTTTTTCTAGCTTTGGCTAGATCTGACTTCATTGTATTCATATGATGCTAAAGTCTTTTTATTTAGTGATTGTTTTGAATTTCATAATTTTCTTAGTAGCTTCTGTGACAGGCTTCATTTTGTAGGGGAATGTTCCTAAATTCTCAAAAGAAACTGCAATTGTGATGTTGATCAGGTTTAGACCGTTCACTTCGATCTAAGGTTAGTAAAACCATTTACTGGACTATAAAGTTTCAGTACAAGCGACTTTGAGGAATTTGTGAACTCCAGTACACGACTTAAGATTTCTTTGTAGGGACATCTGACCATATCTCCACAAAGCTTGGGAAGAGCTTGTGGCAGTAAATTTTTGTGAGGTGCGATCACTGCCAACATTTAGGATTTGGCAAGAGCCCAAATAAGACACATTTTCTTGAGGTAATGAAAGCAACATGGCCTGGATCTTAAATAGGTAGCAGTTGAGGCAAAATTTTCTCAAGGCTTTATAACCTCCTAATTATGTGATAAGTTACTTTTTTATTGTTACATTTTGATGATACACTACACCAAATTGGCATTTTTGTAACAATCAAAAAAATAGTAACACTTTTGAGCTATAACAATCCACAAAACAATTTTACACATTTTAAAAAACAAAGTGATTCAATAATTGTATCCCACAAATAGTATGGGCTTACAAGTGATGCTATTTATGGTGATCTAATTTATTGTATCATTTTTTTGTGTAGCTATTTTTCATTTTGTTGACTAAATTTAGTTTTGACTTGAAATTGTTTGGTGGATTGTAATAGCTCAAAAATGTTACAGTTTTTTAAGTTGTTACAAATATGCCAAATTGGTGTAGTGATACATAAAAACGGTCACACTCCTTAGCCGAACACGTGTCATGATGATCTCGAGGAACTACGGTCTCAAGCACCGACCTAATACAGATCCAGCCCAAGCGGATCTAAGTCCGCTCAACTTCAGTCCGCCAAGCGGACCCGAACTCTCACAGCATGCTAGACCCACACATCTCACAACTATCCTCAATACCCATAAGCCCTCTTTAGGCAAGTATCTCAAGGATTAGCCTCGGACGGACAACTACAATTGTTCTCTACTTCCAACTAGGAAGCAAACACCAGAGTATCTTCTACACAGGGAAACTCCCTTCTATGGATTGCTCTTGGATTGGGAACTATCTCCTGCGAATCTAGGAGTGCAGAGCTAACATGGAACTTCCCTCCTACAACACGACTCTTATTTAGAGAGGGATCTCCACGAAGATCTCTTCCCTAAACTACGCCTACGATGGCCTGGCTAAACCAGGACTCCTTGCACTATAAATAAGACATGAGGTTGGTAAGCCAAGGTACGCTACAAATTCCATGTTACAACATTACACTTTTCTCAAATCCCTGTCTGACTTTAGTATCGGAGTGTAATCGGCCACCCCATGGTGTTCTGTGGCTCACGTGTGCTACTTGTGCAGGTCAGCAGGAGCTAGGTCGGAGTAGGGAGCAAAAAATGACTACATCACATTTAATGTTTATTTGTTGCCTAAAAATTACTGTGCAATCCCCGTAGGATAATCGAAACATTGTCCGAATGCTACATCACCATATGGTAGAGTGACCA
Source organism: Berberis vulgaris (assembly GCA_963556465.1). Taxonomy (NCBI): domain Eukaryota; kingdom Viridiplantae; phylum Streptophyta; class Magnoliopsida; order Ranunculales; family Berberidaceae; genus Berberis; species Berberis vulgaris. The sequence goes on from OY747137.1 coordinate 9,994,720, forward strand.
AATCATTCCTAAAGGCATTCACTGCACTGCCATGTCTATAAATAATTTCTTTCTGCTGCACTCTATGTAAGCAATTACACCTAAGTACCTAAAATGTCGATGCACATAGGCTAGGCTAATCGATGTCATAGCATAGATGCTGCCTTTGGTGATGCGATGGTGGGTCCATCAATCAAGTGGGGAGAAGACGTCATAGCAATCGTCTTCATTGAATGGAACTGTAGGTTCATCATCCTCATCTGAATCTTCTGAACAGATCTTGGACAATGTTTCTAGGAGTTGAGCTCTTGTAGGTTTCCCTCGAAGTTGCTTCTGGTTATAATGGCTTTGGCTCATCATAGTGAAGGCAAAAATGATAAGACTATTGCTGCAATTATCATTGCTGGCTTTTCTGGTCTACTCAAAGGATGGTTGGATAATTACCTAACAACAAGTGAACAACAATCAATTTTTAATGCCGTCAAAATTGATTTATTAGGTAATCCTATAAAAACAGAACAAGGATTAGAGATCCTTGATTCGGTTCATACTCTAATCTTCTGTATTCTTAAACACTTTATGGGAGATCCTAGTGAGTTTCAAAGCAAATCCAAAGATTTGCTGATGATCCACAAATGTCCGACTTTGAGCCACTTTCCGTGGTACAAAAACATCTTCCTTAAAAAGGTTATGTTTCAATCTGATAATAATAACCCTTTTTGGAAGAGAAAGTTCATTTCTGGTCTTCCACCAATCTTTGCTGAAAATGTTAGAGAAAAATTACAAGATATCTACAATGAAGACATTCCCTATGAACGTTTCACATTTGGTGATATTATTGCTTTCATTAACAAATGTGCTTTTCATATTTGTAATGATCTAAGACTTAAAGCCCAACTAAAGAAACAAAATATCAATGGCCCAAGAGAGCTTGGTGATTTCTGTCAACAATATGGCTATAATGACTTTAAGCTCCCACATCAAAAGCCTTCTCAATCAAAACTCCAATACAGGTCTCATCCTGCTAAACAGTTTAAGTCCAAAAAACCTTATGGACCTAAACAACTTCAACCCAAAGACTATAATCAATATTATAGTCAGTCCAAGAAACATGGTACGCATAAAAACAAACCTACCAAACCATTCAAGAAGAATCTAGCCCATACATATTCAAAGCCCGTTTGATTTAAATGTGGTCGTCTTGGTCACTATGCAAAGAATTGCGAAACAACCCAAAAGATTCAACAAAGCTCTTGAAGATATCAAAAACATGTTTTTACAAGTTTTGATAAACTCTGAATCAGATAATTCAGACGAAGATCTTCAAATTTTCAATTTGAATTATTCTTCTTATTCTGATCACTCCGAAAAGGACGATGATGGAGAATGCGCAGAGGCATGTCATTGTCATAACCTTCAAATCATCAATATGCTTTCAAAAACAAAAGAATCTAGTATTCTTTTAGATTTTGTTGATCGTATTGAAGATCCTACCCTTAAAACAGAATATCTTCAACACATCAAAACAAACTTAACCACAAAACCAACCCCAGAGGTCATAAATCCATTTTATGATCACAAACAAATTATTGATAGATTTAGAAGATCCACCTCTTCCATCCCTGTCAATTTATCTGATCTTCAACAAGAAGTTAATCATATCAAAAAAGATATTATGATTTTAAAACAAAATCATTCTCTCCTTGATATTCGTATCAATGGATTACAAAATACATCTTTACCTGATATGCCCTCTTCTTCTGAAACCCCTGTAGAGACTATTCCTCTTCTTTTTCTTAATGAAATCAACAAAGTTACACATCAGCGATGGTTTTGCAAAATAAACCTCGTTATCAATAAAGAGATCAAAAATTGTATACAACCACCAATTCCAAGTTGGCAATACAATATAAATTAACCAATGCTCATATCTGCCAAGATAAAGTTTGTATCAAACAAGATTTTTTGCTTGTTCAAAACATGGTCCAAAAGATTATTCTTGGAACACCATTTTTTGCTGCAATTTATCCGTTTTTTGTTACAACATCGGGCATCAAAACCCAAATTCTTGGAACAGACGTTGAGTTTCCTTTTCTTCACAAACCTGGAATTATAGAAATTAACAATATCAGAAATGATACTTGTTTTTTTAATTTCATTACTCAAAAACAACAACATTTGCAATCCCTCAAAGCAGACATTTCATTTAGACGCGTTGATCAGCAAGTTCAAGACCCTAAACTCCAAACTCAAATTGTTCAATACCAAGAACATTTGACAAAGGAATTATGTTTTGAACTTCCAAATGATTTTTGGCATCGCCATCGTCATGTTGTTCGTCTTCCTTATGAACCTTCTTTCAAAGACTCAATGATTCCAACTAAAGCTCGGCCAATTCAAATGAATTCAGAGCTCATGGAACATTGCAAAAAAGAAATCAGAGCCTTGCTTTCAAAGAAACTTATTAGGCATTCCAAATCTCCCTGGAGTTGCGCAGCCTTTTATGTTAACAAAGCAGCTGAATTAGAAAGAGGAAGTCATCGCCTTGTTATCAATTATAAGCCCTTAAATCAGGTTTTGCAATGGATTAAGTATCATATTCCTAACAAGAGAGATCTTCTTAATCGATTACACTCAGCTTGTGTATTCTCTAAGTTAATTTGATCTCAAATCTGGATTTTGGAAAATTCAGATTCATCCCTTTGATCGTTACAAGACAACATTTAATGTTCCATTTGGCCATTTTAAATGGTTTGGTCTCAAGAATGCTCCTAGTGAGTTTCAGAATATCATGAATGATATTCTCTCCCCATTTTCAGCCTTTACAATCGTGTATATCGATGATATACTTGTTTTCTCAAAATCAATTCCAGCTCACTGGAAATATTTGTATCAATTTGAAAGAATTATCAAAGAAAATGGTTTAGTTCTTTCTCCAACAAAAATCAATCTTTTTCAAACTAGTGTCCGATTTCCTGGACATAAGATTTTTCATGGGACTCTTACACCCATATCTAGGGCAATCGATTTTGCAAACAAATTTTCAGATGAGTTAAAAGATAAAAACCAATTACAACGGTTTTTAGGATCTCTTAACTATGTTGGAAACTTTTACAAAGGCCTTCGGATTTTATTAAAACCCCTGTTTGCCAGACTTAAAAAAAACCAGGCCCATGGACTGAAGCCCATTCCCAGGTTGTCCGCCAAGTCAAGTCCAGAGTCAAGCATCTTCTTTGTCTAGGGATTTCCAATCCAGAAGCCTTCAAAATTGTAGAAACAGACGCGTCCAATTTAGGATACGGTGGTATTCTCAAACAACGTCTTCCTGATTCTACTACTATCCAATTGGTCCGATACCATTCTGGTATTTGGAACTCAGTCCAATTCAATTACTCCACGATAAAAAAAAGAGATTTTATCAATTGTCTTGTGCATCATGAAATTTCAAGATGATTTAATTAACCAAAGATTTTTATTACAAGTGGATTGCCAATCTACCAAAGAGATTTTAACTAAAGACGTTTTAAATCTTGTTTCCAAACAGATTTTTGCCAGATGGCAAGGTCTTTTTTCAGCATTTGATTTTGAAATTAAGTTTATAAAAGGAGCTGACAATTCTCTTACAGATTTTCTAACAAGAGAATTCCTTCAAAGATGAGTTCTTCTAACTCATCTTCCACTCACCCTCCTCCTTTTTCCAAACCTAAATCAAAATCCCAATATGCTATGGCGCCTTTTGCCTCACAGCATCAATCCCCACTTTCTTATGCTCTTTCCCTTTCACAGAAATTCACTCCGTTGAACCAAGCAGGAGCAACTGGTTCCACCATGACCAGTTTTACAAAGCCGCAAACTTCGATACCAAATCCATACATTCCTAAAGCATGCCTTGATTATATCACTATGATCGAGCCCTCTATATATGTTTTAGTCAAAGAGCCCCTGCTCATCGCCAAGAATCTGTTTCCTCAACAACAACAGTTTGAAGAAGCAGACAGTACAAAATCACAGGAGTTCTATGAGTTCATTCTCGTAGATTCTGATTCTGTGATCATCACCCATCATCATGATAAAGATCACCAAGAAAGGATCACACATTCCAAGTGTCAGATCCTCAAAGTTCTCTCTGAAGCTGATTGGCATCAGCTCCCTCACTACCACAAGAAGTTCTCAGTGAACTATGTTCCTTAGACTTACAATTATCTTGACTATAAGCTCGCTTGGTCAAGAGCCTTCTACCTACAATCGCAGAATTGCGGCCATTCATGGTTTTTTTTATTCTGCAAAAAGTTCAATCAGAAATTTGTTCCTCTTTGGTTCCAACACATTTGGTGGAGTCATTTTGGTCTGATTCAAGACATTCTTCCCCCTGCTGTCCAAGAAGGATGGAAGATTTTTCAAGAAAAGTACCAACCTTCAATTCCTGTTACAGAACAGGTTTTGTCACTTTGGTTCTTCATCATATTTGGTTTGCCATGGATTTTATGTTGGGACTATACTTGCTCGGCATTGTGCAAACCTTATCAATCTAAGAATGCTCCCATGTGGTTTTGCCGCCGTTTTAAAGTCAAGTGGTGGGCACAGTTTGACCACTCCAGAGTTACAAAAGAAGGAGTTATTCGCTTCTTCTCAGGCAAAGACCATTCACCTGCCCCTCAGGTGAATCCAATTGACTCCCTTTCAGACACTAAGCTTCTTCGCCAACATATCAAGAAGCAGCTTCGAGGGAAACCTACAAGAGCTCAACTCCTAGAAACATTGTCCAAGATCTGTTCAGAAGATTCAGATGAGGATGATGAACCTACAGTTCCACTCAATGAAGACGATTGCTATGACGTCTTCTCCCCACTTGATTGATGGACCCACCATCGCATCACCAAAGGCAGCATCTGCCAACAGTCACTACAAACAAAATGCTTTCGGTCCCGACAACATCTTTTTTTTCCCCAAGGCATCCACGTGAAGCCACTGTTCACCCACTACAAAAGCAGTTACAGTCGAAGCATCTTCCACAGTACCTGCCGACAGCCAAAAGCGAATAATTTTTGCATTATCACAAAGGACAAGTTGTCCACCTTCCTTATCTTCCAGCTTTGCTTATCTTCGTCTGGATCCCTTCTATTTAAGAAAGTAGTTTCCTAAGTTTAGGGAAAATGAGTTTTCAGTTTTATACAGTTTTATATTTCAATAAATCATATCTTTTCTATCTTATTTAGTTCAATAAACTATTTAGCTTGATCTTACAGATAATCCCCAAGTGTAAACCAAGAAATTGGCTTGAGGCTGTATCAATCTCTAAGATAGTTTAGAGAAATCTTGTATTGTACTTTATGTTTTGTATTTCAATTCTATTCTGATTTATGCATTATCATCTGTTTTATCTATCTGTTTATCTATTTTACCTTTGTTAGTAATCCTGGGTAGAAATTGAGGCTGTATCAATCTCTAAGATAGTTTAGAGAATTCTTGTATTGTACTTTATGTTTTGTATTTCAATTCTATTCTGATTTATGCATTTTCATCTGTTTATCTATTTTACCTTTGTTAGTAATCCTAGGTAGAAATTGGTATCAGAGCCATGTCTCTCTTTCTTCGGGGGGAAAGTGTTGGTGAGTCCTAGGTATTGTTGGTCAACCGTTGGTAAGCCTGTAAGTATGTTGGTCAGCCGTTGTGAGCCCTGTGTAAGTCGCCATGTTGAGCGCAGTGTTTATGGGTTAGGTGGTCCCATACTGGTGTTCCAGCTGTAGGTAGTCCGAGTACAGTGTTCCCAATTCTCAATCAAAACTCCAATACAGGTCTCATCCTGCTAGACAATTTAAGTCCAAACGATTAAAAGTCCTACATGACATAAACCCAACCTGAGCCATTGCAAGGAATGAGAAGGAGAAAATCTGCAAATAATGTTTATTGGAATCTCTGAAGAAGAATATGAGTTCTCATTTTGTGGGGCACATTGCAAATGAAGCAAACTTTTCAATTAATGGTCCAACCCTTTAATCCCTTTCGCTTGAACAACTTCGATATGACTCCCACTGGATATCTTTCTCGTCATTGTTTCAAGAATCTTCATCAAACACTTGGCAGTTTGTAGATCCTAGCGCACTTTGGCCTATCCGCCGTTGTTTATTCGCTAAAATGCACCAAAGAAAAAGTAATGGCCCAACAACAACAAATTGGTGTTAAAGAAAAAAAATCTACATATGTTATAGAATAAGAAAGTCAGTATTTAATATGTTAGGAAAGTCATAATAGAATATGAAGTCTTAGGTTTCATGTTTCCACAAGGTTGGGTTGGAATTAGCTTATATAAGCTTGTAGTCAATCAAGGAATTACAATAATAATTCAATACAATTCTAGGAATATTTTCTTTACATGGTATCAGAGCAAGGTTCTCTGGTGAACTAAACCCTAGCCGCATTTTCTCTCGTGAATCAAACCCCCTTCTCCATCCACAGAAAACAACACACTTCTCAAACAACAACCACACTTCTCGTCACCGATCAACAAAGAGTCCATCCTCAAACGATCAACAAACAGTCCATCCTCGCCCCAATCAAAGCATTTCCTAGCACAATCAGGCAAACTCTTTTCAACTGCAAGAAATTTAGAGACCTTAAGATTGTGATTGGGAGAGATCTCTCCCAAGTACTCTCTACAACTGCAAGTCCATTGTTGTTGCCCTTCTTCTTCTTGATTCAGGTCGATCAGATTTGAACCTCAGGGTTTGCAAAGAAGAGATCTTGATTCCATCATCAATCGTCCATCATCGATTCACTAATCGTCCATCCTTGCCTCAGTCAAACTCCAATAAGCTTCTGCCTTCTTCACCTTCAATCATATCTTGCATCACTTCATTTTGATCGTCACAATCTCCATCACGAAATCTCCTTACCACCTTCTGTTCATAATACAACAACAATATTAAGGGAAAAAAATCTCACAGAATGCCAAGAAATCTCCATTAGACATAGATTCAGCTATTAACAACCCAAAATTAGCACCTGTTAAAGAAATCTCCATCATAGGATTTGTTATGATGCAATTTCAGTGAGAAACGAATCGAATCGAGCAGAGAAAGAATCTGATTGAGATCATGTCTCGGTCTAATTGAGATTGTGGAAAAGAATAATAAGGGTTTGCTTGCGCTTTTAGCACCCCAAGGTTCAATCAGTACACCTACTGATCAGGCTATTAACACTGTAGAGTTCAATCTGATCCACCAATACACTACGTAGTCGCCGCCAACATGGGTGACAATACAAACAGTGGTTCCAACACCACTACCTCACCTTACAACAATCCTAATCACCCATACTTTCTTACCACTTCGATAACCTGGAGTGGCTTTTGTTTCACAGCCACTTACTCCTACCAATTACAACATATGGAGTCGAGCGATTACCATGGCTCTTAAAGCCAAAAAAAATTGGGTTTTATTGATGGATCTATCAGGAAACCCGACGACAAAGCCAAGAATGATGAACTACTACAATGGGATCGTTGCAATAGCTTGGTGAAATCATGGCTCATCAACACCATTTCACCTTACCTCTAGGCTAATGCCATTTACTGTGAATTGACCTATAATGTATGGGCTGATTTAAAAGAAATGTATGCACAAACTAATTACGTGCAGATCTATCATATTGAATCTGAAATTAATCCATGGATGCACTCAAGGGGCGATGAATGTGAGTGTCTACTTTACGAAATTGAAGGCTCTCTGGGGCGAATTGGATGTTGTGGTTGGTTTTGGTGAAGACACTAGCGACAACATGAACACGTTCTTGCATATGTCCACACTCAACGCTCAATCAAGTTCTTGATGGGGCTAACCGACGCCTACAATTCTGTTAGGAGTAAAATTTTGTTGATGGATCATCTTCTTCCACTCAACAAGGTCTACTCCCTTGTGCTTCGTCACGAATGCCAACAAGATATTTCTACTGGCAAACCCACCATACTTGATGTTGCAGTTTTTGCCATGCGAAATATTGATCTCAAAGGTGCACGCAACACTGACAAGTCGGGAGGACCCCGAAAGCCCCTTAATCTCGACGTCAAGTGTGGAACATGTGACAGGTTAGGTCATACTGCTGCTGACTGTCGTTCTCATCTCACTTGTGATTATTGTGGATTGAAAGCCCACACCATCGACAATTGTTGGAAATTTAAGAAAGTTGATTCTGCTAAACAACGACGTTTTCAGAAAGATCATCCTAGGGGCAACAATGTGTCTACTTCTTCGGATGTGCAACCATCCAATCCTTTTCCATTCACTTTCGAGCAATGTAAACAAATCATGGCCTTGTTGACTAACAACAAGTCCAAGGCTCACAATATTGGTAATGACATATCTATTATAGAATTGACATATAAAATACTCTATCTCAAATCTCATGGCTCTCGTTCATCTTGGATCCTTGATAGCGATGCCACTGATCATATAATTCATAACCTCATTAACTCACATTTTCCAAACTCGTCCACAATTGAACCGTTGAGCTTCCTGATGGTACATTTGTTGTTGTTACTCACATTGGCACCATGACTTTCTCCTCCGTTTTTACCTTGCATGATGTTGTTTGTGTTCCCTTTTTTTAATATTAATTTAATTTCCATTTGCAAACTTACAAAACATTTTTTTTCTCACAATTTTTCTCAACTATTCTTGTTTGATACAGAACGTTTGTTCGGCAAAGATGATTGGGACGGCAACTGAGCTTGATGGTTTGTACTACCTGGACGGCACCACCACCACAACTTCCACCACTTGTCACATCACTCAAGATAACAACTCTGTGTTATGGCATAATCCCCTAGGTCACCTTTTGGACAAAACTTTCCATCTCATTTCTGTCTCTTTTCGTGATGCTAGTATTTGTGTTTCCAATAAATGTGTTATTTGTCCTTTGGTCAAACAAACTAGAAATAAATTTCTTTTATCTGCATATTTCGAATACTACTCATTTTTCCTTATTACATGTTGACATTTGGGGAGGATATCATGTTGCTTCCCTTTCTGGAGCGCGTTATTTTCTCACCATTGTTGATGATTATACAGGATGTACTTGGATTTATCTCATGAAACACAAGCCTGACACACGCACACTCTTAATTTCATTCATTAATTATGATGAAAACCAATTTTCTTCCAAAATTCAAACCATTCGTAGTGATAATGGACTTGAATTTTTCCTTATTGATTTTTATGATTCAAAAGGCATTACCCATCAAACTTCTTGTGTCTTTACACCCCAACAAAATGGGGTGGCGTAACGCAAACATAGGCATCTTTTGAATGTCACGCGTGCTATTTTATTTCAAGCACATTTCCCTAAACATTTTTGGGGAGAAGCCATTCTCACCCTACCTATCTCATTAATTGCACACCGTCCTCTGTTCTTAAAGGCAAAACGCCTTTTGAACTTCTCTATAACAAACCACCCACCTACTCTCACCTTCGAGTCTTTGGTTGTTTATGTTTCGCTTCAACACATGCCCAACGTCGTAGCAAATTTGATACTCGTTCTAGTCAATGTGTCTTTCTTAGATATCCTCACGGGCAAAAAGGATACAAAGTCTATGATCTCACCCAAAAAAAGGTATTTGTTTCTTGTGACGTCATCTTTCATGAGGAGACTTTTCCTTATGTTCTGACAAAATGCACAATCACCTCGCTGACCGGTTAGACACACTTCCTTGATTGGTCGCCCGTGCTTCGCTTTTTTTATCCTCTAATAGGGTTTTTCTCTGACCAGTCAGACCATTCCCCAATCCCAATCCCAAGTGGTCACCTTTGTCACCGATCGGTCGAAAAACCTGAAACCCCAATCCCAAGTGGTCACCTTTGCCCCTGTTCTGCCCTTAAACCCCCCACTCCCACCTCGCACCTCCACTTGTGCCACCCGTGAACCATCTTATCTTCAACAATATTATCTTGATGCTCGATTGGCTTCCCGATTGTCCCACTCATTTACTTCTAACGTTGGGCCTTCTACAGGTATTGTTTACCCCCTTTCTGATTTTCTTTCCTATGACCATTTATCCACCTCTCATAAGGCCTACACCACTACTATTTATTTAGTAAAAAAAACCCACCAATTTTATGCTGGCTATGCAGGATCCAAAGTGACGTCAGGCCATGAGAAGTGAGATTGATGCTCTAAAAACCAATAACACTTGGACTTTACAGCCTCTTTCTCCTAGCAAGCATCCGATTAGTTGTAAATGGGTCTATAATATCAAACTTAATCCAGATGGTAGTGTTGAGCGCTACAAAGCCCGTCTTGTGGCTAAATGATACAATCAAATTGAAGGTATTGATTACAAAGAGACCTTTGCTCCTGTTGCTAAATTGGCTGTTGTTTGTTTTCTCCTAGCTCTTGCAGCTACACAGGTTGGCATTTAGGTCAACTTGATGTCAATAATGCTTCTCTTTATGGTGATCTTTTGAAAAATGTGTACATGAGTCTTCCTCCTGGATTCGGCCGAAAAGGAGAGACTCGAATATGCAAGTTGAACAAGTCTTTATATGGTCTCAAGCAAGCCTCGAGACAATGGTTCCTTAAGTTATCCTTTGCTCTCATATCACCAGGCTACAATCAGTCTAAGGCTGATTATTCATTATTTGTCTGATCCAAGGGTAACAACTTTACTGTAATTCTCGTATATGTTGATGATGTAATATTGGCAGGTAATGATCTCCAATACATTGAAGAAACAAAGCAATTATTAGCTGCAAAGTTCAAGCTCAAATATTTAGGAAAATTGAAATATTTCTTTGGCATTGAAGTCGCGAGGTTATCCAAAGGGATTTTTTTATCTCAACGAAAATATACACTTGAAATATTGGAGGACACATGGTATCTTGGATCAAAGCTTTCACATTATCCTATGGATCAAAACTTGGTACTCACACAGAATGATGGAGATTTACTACCAAATCCCTCAACGTACCGCAGGCTCGTTGGAAGGTTGATATACTTAACAATCTCTAGACCAAATTTGGTTTATTCTGTACATGTCCTAAGTAAGTTTATGGACAAGCCCAGAATACCACATTTGGATGTTGCACACAAGGTCTTGAGGTATATCAAGGCTTCACCAAGACATGGTATTTTTTTTATTTTCCACCAACTCATTACTGTTGAAAGCTTATTGTGATGCAGATTGGGCTATATGTAGAAATACTAGGAGATCCATTACAGGTTATTGTGTCATACTTGGCGATTCACCAATTTCTTGGAAAACAAAAAAACAAACTAGTGGCAAGATCTACAGTTGAAGCAGAATATAGGGTCATGGCTTCCACATGCTGTGAGTTAACCTAGTTGAGGTACATTCTTAATGATTTTCACATTAATCATCCTTAGGCAACCTTTTTGTTTTGTGACAACAAGGTTGCACTCCATATTTTATCTAATCCAATTTTTCATGAGCGAACGAAGCATATCAAGATCAATTGTCATTTGATTAGAGAGAAGATACAAGAGGGTACTATTCAGACTAAGCATGTTGGAACACTACATCAACTAGCAGATTTGTTCACTAAAGCTTTGAGCACTTATCAATTTGATAATCTTCTTAGCAAGTTGGGTGTTATAAACATACACTCCAACTTGAAGGGGAGTGTTAAAGAAAGAAAGTTTACATATGTTACAGAATAGGAAAGTCAGTATAGATTATGTTAGGAAAGTCGGAATAGTATAAGAAGTCTTAGGTTTCCTATTTCCACAAGGTTTGGTTAGAATTAGCTTATATAAGCTTGTAGTCAATAAAGGAATTACAACAATAATTCAATACAATTCTAGGAATATTTTCTTTACAATTGGAGACTGAGATATTATTTAGTTAGTAAGAATTTCTGAGGCTGTTTGTTTATCGGTAGAGCTATCAAACTCTAGATATTCCAAAGTCTAATGTTATTTTTTTTGATGTGGGTATGTAGAAGTTCAGTCACCCCACACCCTTCTAAACAAAACTTCAAACCAAAGTTGTTTGTTGGATTCAAGACGATATTCATGTTGGCTTGATTATTGATTTTGTTGATCGATACAAATTATGGGCTATGAAAGAATACACGATTCGTACATGGCTCTTGCACTGAAGAATTTATCATTTCATGGAATGTGCCTAGATTCAGTCCATGGCATTTTAATCCTGTGATGTTGATGAAGAATGCAAACATTTTGCTGCTTATTCATGAATCTCTTATGTGCTATGACTGCAAGGAAAAGTTTTAGCTATTCAGATTCACAGAAAATTTTCTTTCGGATTTGCGACAATTACTCGTGTGTAGTTTCATATCATTCTTAAGAGATTTTTTTTCGATCAACAAAACAGGTAAGGGACAACGGTTTCATTCTTTTATTCCATTTGGTGAATATTCTAAATTGGTAGATCGTGATTTGTTCTTTGCATTATGTTACACTATGTTCTTGTTTGAAATCCTACTAAACACTAATTTGCATGCATGTTATTTATTATAAGTTTTCATTACAAATAAACCAAACCGATTCAAGTATTTAGTTGTTGTTGATCTCTAAACGATTGATAATTGTAAAACAAAATTAATTCTCTATCACATAATTTGGCTAATTTTGGTGCTTACATGTTCTTTTGTTAACCAAGCATTGTTGTGGATGAAGAAGTTCTGATACATTTTCTTTGTACTAGGGTTGTACATTAGAAATCTTATTGCTTGTTACTCACAAGGCCACAACCTACTTACATTGTACTGTACTTAATAACTTCACCCTAGCTTTTGTTAAGGGGAATTTCAGAACTGTGTTTCTCGATTCATTAACTCGTTGTCCATACAACGTAACACTTGCCTATTGGCCTGAATGATTTTCGCGTTTGAGCATTTTCTAGGATACTAGACACGAGATGCATAGACTGTTCATTTATGTGCACATTTATTGAGGTTTTATCTCTAAATTTTGAAATTAATTACTCCTTTGGAAGTTCCATGTTGGTGACTAACTTGAGTTCATATTTTAGTGTCTTCAAGCAATTCCTTTTCAAAGTATACTTTTGGGCTGACTAATATAGCAAAGTGATAATAAAAAAAATATATGTTTTGTTGAAAATAGTGTAAAAATATTGTGTTGATAATTAAAGGGAGTTGCTACGTGTATCCGACTATTTGGCTTGGTTGCACTAACTCTTTGTTGCATTGGCATTTTGAAATGTTTTGATTTGTTGCACCAACCTAAAAGATGTAACACAAACTTACTTTTTTCTAATAAATGGAAACCATTTGGTGATGAAATTTTCTCATTTAGGAGCGTCAATAAATAAATTATAAGAAATATAAGTGGTTGCAACTATTAAAAAAATGCATTTGAATCCAAGAACTTTACATCCAAAAATTTACAATAAGAATCATCCGTATAAAATCCTAAATCAACAACCTACCATAATGTTTGCTATTTATTGTAAAACTTGTGATGAGGGTTAGTGTATCTTTGATGTTTGTACGCAAATTTAAAAATTAAGAATTCGTGAGTGAAGTTTAGTTTTATCGATAACATTTACTTCTATTTTTTGTCAAGAACAAATTAATGTCCACAAACGAGAAAATTTGACAACCAAATGATTTTTATTGATAAAAAAAATATAAGTCGGTGTTATATATTTTAATTGGTGCAACAAAGATTTGGTGCAACCGAGCCAAACAGTCGAAAACACGTAGCAACTCCCTAATTAAAGGGAAACATTATTTGTATTAAAAATCAGTAGAATGACCATCTATTTATCATTTAAAATTGTAAGCCATAACTGATGCCGATGGGATGGACATTTTCAATAAGTTGTCATACTATCGGGTTTGAAGTATGGAACTCTTGGAAGTGAAAATATGAGCAATTCTTCAATGCAAATTAAACTCCAGCCCACATAATGGTATATTTCACAACTTGTTTAATTGGTCAATAGGTCATGTTATAGGAATTGAATTCTTTGAAATCTAATTTCCAGTTGTTCCGTTCCTCAATAGCTCAGTGCTAGAGCTGTCGGTTTGAAAAATAATTTCACATTCTTCTTTTCATGAAGGGAGGATTGGAGAAATTCAATTGATTTCAACTTTCTCCATACCTCTAGGAAAAACATGAAAATAAAGGCTCGAATGGTAAGATCCCTCCGTCACTCTTTTCATTATGGGGTGATCTCGTAGTTCTTTGTATGTGAAGATGTGTTGTTAGGTGTTCCATTTTATTTTTCATTAAGGCCAAACCGATGTATCTTATCCCTAGGAGGTCTTCTCCCACTAGCAGATAAATATATCAAAAATAGAAAATTGATACGACATAGACAACAACTTTTTAACACCACATAGTCCGTTGTCCCACACCACCAGACCTTTTTTTACCTGTTAAATACCACTTATTTAAACCACTATTCATCTTTTTCCTCTTTCACTCTCTCTTATCCCCTAATCTAAAAAAATTCCCTTTCAAATTCGATTCATCTTCTTATCTTCCACTCAACTCAATCTCCCATATTCCCTCCCACCTCCACAACCATCACTCTCTCAACAGTTTTCCCACGCTCCCATTTTCTGAAGAACAATAACATGAACATCAACAACATTTAGAACAAAAATGGAAGATAGTTCAATAAGGTTAGTTCTTTACTGGGTCGAACCTAAAAAGGGCATGCTCGATTCCATCGTCATCCTTCTCCCACTTCTTCTTCTCCTTCCCCTCTCCCTTTTTGTTTTTTTTTTCTTCTCGCCCTCGCAGCGGCCTTTGCAATAGTGGGTTCCTCACTCGCGGAGGCCGTTGTGAGGGAAAAAAATTTGACCCATGCGGAAGCACCTGTGAATGGAATACTCGCAATCATGGAGAATGATCATCTACTTAGACAAAGTCCAAGAGCCTCTAGATGTGACTCATCCAGCATATCACCTCATTTTCAACAGAAGAGTCTACATGCAAATCATTTTGTCTTCAGCTAACTACATCTCAACAACATAACAAACTTCAGGTCTCGTAGACGGCTCCCCCACCACAAAAAATGCCAATCTAAGAAGTAATTTATTTTTTCATTTTTAAGAGATATTTCCTCTCCAACAGAGGAGTCAACCTCAACTCTAGCTGATTCCTTAGAAGAAGCTTCATCAATAGAGACGAATAAGTCAACAAGATCAGGGGCATTCTACTTCTATTTTTTGTGTGACTCCTTAGTGAAAATCTCCTCTGCTTTTAAGTAAGAAGAAAATTAAAAAATGGCCAACTCAAAAGCAAAGGAGATGAAAGGCAATTGTGGGAGCAAAAATAATTTTTAGCCCAACAGGATAAGGAAGCTCGAAAATTACCCATTAAATATATAAGTACAGAAACCCCAAGTCTGAGCCTATGCAACTCAGCATAACATTTTTTTCTCAACAGAGGAATAGTGTTCAGCGCAACCACCATACTCAGCTGAGCACATAAGCTTGCAGGAAAGGTGTTTCCAAACAAGAAGTTACAACTTTCTATAGAAGTTACAACCATCTATGGTAAGTTACAATTACCTACGTGAAGTTACAACAATCTGCAATCAGATAGCTTCTGACCTGCCACGTGTCTCACTCGTCTACCAGCAATTGGCTCGTTCTGCCTCTATAAATAACCAAACACAAAGTCATTTTGAGGTAACTATTTTTTATTTCACAATTCTCTCTTAAAACACAAATAAATAATTAGTTTTCTAAAGGCATTGTTCTAACTTCTAACTATGACATCATAGTCCCCGTCGCAGGCATCACACTGGTGTCAAGAATTATCTCCATCTTATATAGATTGTTCTGTGTGATCAATATGTAATCCAGTGGAAATTTGCATCCACAACCTCTATTAATAGACCCATGACATGTGCTTGGACGGTTGAGATGCAACTTCAAAAATCCAACGACATTGATTTAACTCCTTATGTTTGATGACCCAAATTCATTTGTTGGATAAAGTGAATGTTTAGAATTTATTACGGTTAGGGTTTACGTAGATTGTATGAGAATAGATAAAGAAAAATCTCCAAATATTTGATATTAAATAATTCAAATAAGAGTGGTTTTGGAGGGATTTTTGAAATGATATTGGTAGAAATCTACTCAAATGATAATTACAATGAGATGTGGATATGTCATAAAATGTGATTTTTTGCACAAAACATTAAATGGGCCATTAAGGAGCATTTAGAATTGGATTGGATTTTATAATTAGTCTAGCTTGAATTTCTCCGTACATAATTTCTCCAATTGCTCCTCGAAATGCAAATTAATGATATAATTTCTCGAATTTTGCGCATTTCTATTTTCTACAAAAATTTTGAAATTCGAGATAAATAGAAGCATTTAACTAATTTTAAACACAACTAAAGATTAATAAAGAGCTGAGTGGGACGAAAAAAATCAATGTTTTTGGTGTTTATCACCGTACCATACCGAATTGAAATGATACATTTTTTATTCCGAGTTTTCAAATACCAAAAATACCGGATCGAACTGAATAGTAAATATATATTATTATAAAATTAAATAATTATTAATAAGTAAATAAAATAAAGTTATTAGCCTTAAATGCATTTTTCCTATTAACAAATACAATCATCATTCCACATATGTTTATTACAAATAATACATTTTATACTATCACTAAAACTGTGAATCATAAGTTGTCACTTTTTAACTGTAAACTATTTGTTAACATACGTATACTTTGCCACTTGAACCAAACTAATGATTTTGAATATGTATCTCGCGGATAAATTACAATAAGATTGATTCATTGTGAATCCCTCTCCGTCTCCTCTCTAGGTAAAAATAAATAAAAACGATACAGATCAAAATTGGTATCGAACCGTACTGTTACCGACCGGTACGTTACGATTTACCAACTTCAAAAACTTCCCAAAATCGAACCATGCCGGTTTTTTAATGGGAATGATGCATGTATGGGGGTGGTACCAAACTGAACCGAATTGCCCACCCCTAAATATGTGAGTCAAATAATATTATCACTTAAATGTAAACGCCTTTTGTTTCCTTTAAGAAAAATTCATGTACCCAATTACCCATCGAGATAGGAAATTTATGGTGTGTTTTGTATAATTATCTAATTTAAATATTCAAGAGTAAATGGGGTTTTCATTGTTTCTTGACTTAGAATATGTTCACAATACTGCTCAAGAGTTTATGGTGGCAACAAATCTAAACAGTGCCAAACTTTTACTCTGTAAATTCAATATGAATGTGTCTCATAATCTATTGATAACGAATAACATTGAATTTTAAATTCAATCCAATTTCAAATAGAGAATTTTGAATTTGTAAACTATAAAATGGAAATCGTTGTCATCTTATTTTAATGACAGTGAGAGTATAGGTGATGGTGCAATAGTGGTGGTGGGTATTGAGGAAGAAGATGAGCAACGATCATTTCCCCACCCCATAGATCCCCTCAAGAATTCTTCAAGATCACTTCAAGAACTCAAGATCTCCTCAAGATCTTCTCTCTCTCCTAAACATGTGCAAGGGAGCCTCCCCTGACGCTATGGGTCCGACTCTCTAGATAAGCTCACCTAATACCTCTACCAAGAAGTTAAAAGTTGAAAGAAGTACTAAAAATATTAGGCATTTTCTTCTTACGACCGCCCCTATTATAAAGCAGTCTCTTCTCACGTCTCTGTTCGTAAACAACATCCTCAATGCCTTCGTCCATGAAAGCTAAATGATTTTCTCTTTCTTCGAAGAAAAGAACAACATTTCCCGTCTCACCTCAATCACTAAATTTCCATTTTTACCAAAATCAATCAGCCAATAACAAAGTAGAGCCCTTCTAGGGAGCGAGGGATGGGTGGTAACCACCCATCCGCCTTGAGATAAGTGCATTGGCCTTGAGATGCACGATGTTGCTTATCTCGAGGCGGATGGGTTGCTTCCACCCATCCCTCACCCCTTTCCCTCGTTCCCTCCTCGACCCCTAGAATTTTCGAACAAAGTATATGCACCCATCAATGATCAAAACATTTTTATTTTCAGGGTGATTGCTAAAAAAAAAAAAAAATGGTTGAATGGATGAGTTCAGGGGTTGCAAAGGGCAGGAGACGTGAAATAGTGCGAGTGCAGATTAGAATGAAACTTCAACTCTTGATCCGGACTTATACTGTTGTGTTGCGTGCTCTTTTTTCTTTCCTCTTCCGTCAAAAAGGAGTCTTGAACTTGAAGACGACCCAAGTCAATACTTTTACTCTCCCGCAGTCTCACTCTCACCCATTTCGACTTAATTCTTCCGAAACCGAAACCCCTTTCTCTCTCTCTCCGTGTCTCTGTTTCTCTCCTCCTTTGGAGTCGGAGGAGGACAATTCACCAAGCAGAGAGGGGGTTTGTAAGGAAATAAGCTAGGGTTGACCATGAAGAGGGACTTGCTTGCTGTTTCTGAAGACGAGGTCAGTACAGAGGAAGAGGAAGAAGAACAAGAACGAAAAGAGTTGGAGAAAGAAGAGGAACAGAAAGAGCAGGACAAGGAAGAAGAGGTACAGAAAGAGCCTGAGAAGGAAGAAGAGGAACAGAAAGAGCAGGAGGGGGAACAGGAAGAAGATGAGATGACAATCTCCACGATTTCATCACAAATGCGAAGCAAAAGCTCTTCCTCCAACCCCACTACTCCAAATATGGTATATTTTCACCCTTCTCTGTTAAAGTTTGCTTTTTAAGTGATACCCATTTGTCGGATTGGTTGAATTACATGTTTTTGGTGTAATGTTTGAATTTTCAGTGACACCCATTTGTCAAATTGGTAGAATTGTATATTTTTGTGTAAAGTTTGCATTTTGGTGATACCCATTTGTCGAATTTGTAGAATTGCAAGATTTTCGTGTCAAGTTTGCATTTTTAGTGAAGCAATTGTGGAATTGGTATAATTGCATGATAATTAGTGTTCCCCCAATTTGTACGTTTTTCATTTTCATGTTTTTCAATGAGTAATTCCGTCCAATTTTGTTAGGTTGTCGTCGTTTACCCTGCAATGTGGGCTACTTTTTGTAACTCTAGGCACTAGGTCTTTAATGGAGATTTTCTTGGAACATTGGGGGGTGATTGATTTTGTGCAGTTTAAGACGGTTTGATGAAATTTCGGACCTCTAATTTTGTTAAACAAACACCCACTCGGTGTGCATAGGGATATAGTACTTAAAGGACCATGAAGATCTTGTTTCCTTTAGCTAAATTTCATGATCACTATGAAGATTTGTAGTATGGTTTATGGTATAAACATGAGGGGAAATGGCTAGTCATAATTGATGCTAAGCCTAATGGGAGTAAGAACCCCAAAATGGTGTATAATAAAGTTGTTTAAGAAGAACATTTGCTATTATTGCATACAACTTTTTATGCTTCGTTCTTTTAAATTTTACTTTGGCAAAACAATTTTGATCAAGATTTGAGTTTCGGCACGTTGCTTTTCAAAATTTGTAGAAACATCACTTTTGTTGAGAACGCAGTCGAACAATTTTTTTGTGATAAAGAGATGTACTGGTCTCTCACTTTGGATGAATTATAAGATGTGCAACCAGTTGTCAAGGTCTTTTGGGGGAAGATATGACAGATGGAAACATATGAAGGAATTAATGAACATACGAGTAACGAGAAAGCTACAACTTTAGAGCCGTTACCGTTAGGAACAAAAAATCATCTTCTTGCACAAGATTCTGCATTAGGCTTGTTCGGGCCTTTGTATATATCTGCAAGACAAACAGTGCTAAATATATAATTTCATTGGGATTATAATCCTTAGGAGGATCTGTGACAATCAAGAACTAACCCCTAAGAAGAGTTAAAACCTGAAAGCAAATCTCGAATTGAGTACTTCCCCACATTCATCCTGCAAAAATTCTCTATTTCAGATTAGAACATGATGGAGATATAAAGAAAAGAACTTGAGAACAGACATTGATTTGCAGCAATCGGATTCTATACCCCAACAATCCATTTCATGCTTGGCGTATGTGGTGTCATTGTCAAGTGAGTCCATCACTCATTTCTCAGTGTCTTGCAAAATCTTTGCAAATTTATATTAACCACCGACACCATCGCTGAACTTTAGTCAGAAAAAAAAACAAAAAAAACAAAAAAACAAAAAACAAAACCCTAATAATAGACAAGTTATCAACACCCTTACTAACTGAGTGGTTTCATCCCTCAAACAATTGAACTCAACACTTAACTTGTTATTCAATCGTTTCTATTTTAGGATTATTTTAATAGGAAACTTGCCATGTATGACCTGAAATTGCAATCTAAGCTAATTCTTTCATCCAAGGATGATGAGCCGGTCAAAATTAGATGGGAAATGTGGCTTTTACTAATTTTTGAAAATCGCGGTGAAACTTAAATTTCGACCAATATTCTGTGGTTTAAAAGAAAGGGTGAGAATCTGATTTTCTGGTGTTAGGATCCTCTTGGGTCCATGCAAGAAGTTCTGGGCTTTGATATGGGTCAAGAACATCAAGACAATTTAGAGGCAGGGCTGTTTGATTATGAATCCAATGAGGGTATAGGGTCGGAAGGGCTTGATTTTCTGATGATTCATTCTTTTGGAGATGGTGGTAGTCACCACCTTGGGCTTCGTTTTAACAATCTTTTGTTGCAATGAAATATTATTGCTACAGTGCTATGTAGCTTCAATAACATCGACTGTTCGCTGTGCGTTATTTAATAGAAATGTGCAATATTTATGTATATATAGTTGTAGAGGGGTGTATATATAAGTGTGGAGGGAGCAAATCTTTAGTCCTTATTTGGAAAATCTTTACTAAAAAGACCTGATGGTATTTGAACAGGCTGCTGTGGTTCATACTGAAGGATCTAAAAGGTTTGTTTCTTGCATTTCTCTAGAGCTTGGTAATTAGTAGCTGTCATTTGGTAATAACAATGGTCTCAACGGTTTTTTTAATAATGGATACTAGACGCTGCAAACAAAAAAGGGCTTCAACTGATCACCATAGGGCTAAATCAATAGCTATGGAACGTGCAAAGGAGGTCAAGTCGAATCTAGAACCCAGTTTCCCGAGTTTTGTGAAGAGTATGTCCCGATCGCACGTTCAAGGGGAGTGCAGGCTGGTAAATTTAATTTCTGTACACATTATGTAAACTAGACACGCATATTGGAGCACCTGGAACGTCGATTTCTCATTGTTTTATGTAAATTATGTCATGCATATTGGAGCACCTGAAGCATTGATTTCTCATTGGTGTTTTTTTTTTTGTAGGGAATTCCTTCATATTTTGCCAACACCTACCTCCCTAGAGATAATATTGAGATGAAGTTTGTGGATGAGAATCGTGAAGAAAGCACCATCAGATACCTATTTGGAAAGACGGCTTTGACTGTTGGATGGAAAGCTTTTGTTAGTTCTCATAACTTGTTGCAGGGAGATGCTCTGGTTTTCCAATTGGTCAAGCCCAGTGAACTCCAGGTGATATATTGATGTAACATAGAATTTATTTTAGTAGTTTAATTGTTGGGTAGGGCCTAAGTAAGCCCATTAGAATAAGTAGAGATTAGGGCTCACATAGCTTGATTTGCAATTTAGGTTTAGTATAAATTGGGCCTATATGCCATTGGTTGTAATTAGTTTTGGATGAATGGAGAAACTCCGATTGAGATTATTTTAGGTTTATTTAGTTTTATTTATCTTTTGTGTAAATTTGTAGTTTAGGCTACATTATGTATTTTGTCCATTTTTGTTCGTTTAATTGGTAAATTATGTTTACCAAATGGTTTCGAACAGACTTGATTTTTGGTACTCAACCCTCTCTTTTTGTTACCCTTTTGATGATCATGTTTCTTCTCTTTTGCAGGTTTACATTATCAGAGCATACGGTACGGCCGAAATCAGTGGAGGCATTCAAAATTCAGATTCTGCTCAGACAAAAACTCAATCACGCATTCAAAATTCAGATACTGCTCCGAAGAAAACTAGATCCCGTATGTAACTTAGCCTATCTGTCCAAATATTTGATTCATCATTGACTTGTATTAGGGTAATGATGCTTGGAAGACATTATGAATAACGGGTTTATGAGTACAAGATCTTTGACATGGTAGTAAGAAAATATTTGTAGATATTCGAAGACATGAAGCAGTAGATAGGATAAGATTTGCTCAGTTCTATCATGTATGCAGTCAACTGTATCATTTGGGATGCTTTGTTTATGTTGTTGTAGTTACTGGATGGAAATCTTTATTTCATGATATTGTTTGTTTTTTTTTACTAGTAATGTCCATGGATTTTAATGTTGCAGGTAAGCGTGCAAAGACAAGTGAAAAAACTGCATTGGTGGTGCATCAGCAGCCAGGTCTCAAAAGCGATAGTGATGAGGTTAATTCAGAAATTCTGGAGGGTGCCAGACTATCAGAAAACACTCTCCCGTTAAAAGAACTGCAAAGTCTAAGCAACTTTAGTATTGCTGTGGATGGTGTGATCATAGACTCAGAACTCTCTGAAGAGGACCGCACTAAGTATTACGAACTATGCTGTAGTCAGAATGCTTTCCTGCATGGCAGTCTATTCAAAGGAATCAACGCTAAATTAGCTGCTGGGGTTATCTCTCAAATTGTAAGCATTGCTGACTCCATCAAATCTAGCAAGATTAGCACCTTGCCTGATGTATTTACTTCGTGGGATAACAAATTAGGAGCATTCGAACAGCTGGGTATGAGTGTGGGCTTTTTAAGAGCTCGGATACAAAAGCTTGTGAACGTTGCTTTTGAATCAGAAGAGGGAGTGGATATGAAGAGGTATAAAGAAGCTATAGCTGGAAGAGACTCTGTAAAGGAGGAAATCAAAAGCATGAAAGCGAAACTTGAGGAATTGGAAGAAGCTTCCAAAAAGTATGACACTGAGATTGAGACTCTGAAGCCGAAGGTTGGACATCATGTATCCAAGTACCAGGCAGAGGTGGATGTTCCTTGGTGATTTTCTCTACATTACAATTTTTCCTTGTTTAAACCATTGTACCAGTCGTAACATAATGCTATTGTCTGTTTGTATGTGTTTTTAACTGTTGAACCATCGATAAGTTGCAGTAGGAACCTGACAAAGGCTGTTTTAGTTTATGTTTGTTGATAGTCTAATCGTGGATTCACATCCACATTATGCACTAATGCAGAGTTGTATCTGTTGGGCAAGATTGTTTAGATTCTTCTCCTTGGGATCAATTTGCTTGATTTGCGATGATTTTCTCTGGTCCTTGATGTCTGGGCAGTCAATGTTCACTTAATGAATGATGCTTAATAGTGTTGAGGCTTCACGTATGGAGCAAAAGTTGATTATGGGTATTTGTTATTTTACCACAATTTGCTGTATGTATAATTATTGTCATCCTTAAGGTTTTACAGGAGCTTTGGAGAGGAATTGAAGTTTGCAGGTTGTGCAGTCTGCGAACTTGATATTTGTCAGGTATAGCAGAGGAAATTGGACATGTTTAATGCTTAAATGAGGGAAGCTAACGCGATTGGGAGATAAAAGTAGAAATTATGCTATTCATTTGCAAAGAATCACAATTTAAGGCGATTGGGTATAGGTAAATGCAAACTGAACAAGCCACCAACACAAACTTTAATTTACCATGGGAGAGTTTATAACAGAAAATAAAAATTTACTTGGTCAAAAACAATTTCCTTGTTATGGAAGGCGATGAGCTCAAGATCAACAAACAACAAAATGAGAATATTGCTTTAAAAGGCCAAAAAATAGCGCCAGACTCGCGTTCCCCACGATACAACGGTACTCTCCACCCACGTCCTCCTAAGCGGAGACTCTTGAGAGCGCTCTCTCTTTCTCTCTGTTACAGTGACCCATAACGTGAGGAGGAGGAACAAGAAGTAAATTCGATGGCAGTGGCAGCGGAGCAGATTGAGAGCTCCCCATTTACCCCGGATGATGCATTCTCAATGGTTTTCTCTTCCTTCTGCACGATTTTTCATAAGATTTTGAGTTGAAACTTTTGGTTGTTTTAAGGGGTTTTGTGAGATTTTATACTACCCCAGCCAAGTGTGGGTAGGGTAGTTGGTCCCAAGTTTGTATCATTTGGTGTTAGAAGAACCCTTTGAAGCCTTTGGTGAAAACCCACCCCAGAGGCTTGGATGATCTGATTGAATGCCAGTAGCAGACCCATTGCCTCTTGTACAACTTTAAATCCCAAAACATAAATCCTTCCAAGGAGAAACACCAAACCATAAATTGTGGGTATAAAAAGGTTTTAGGGACCACTAGACCCAATAAGAACATCTCCAATGGCAGACACCATTTCTTCCCTATTCCATTTTTAAGTTTTAGGGTCTGCTTGGCTCGATCAAAAAATTGTTGACGGACCGGAACTCGCTCAACAATCCTAATCTAGAGTCAAGCTTTACATTTAGGGGACAGATCCACTGGGATTACGTCTTTGAATCAGGAAAAATATAGGTTTTCCCGTTGGAGATCTCGGTTTTGTTAGGCGAATTTAAAGTTTGTTTTGCCTGAGATGCTTTGGGGGCAAGAGTCCAATTGGATGTTGGTTGCGCAAACTCAATTGGTTTCTAGTAGAGCTAAATTTTAGTTTTCCCAATTGGGTTTTTCATTTATTGTCCTTAAGCATGGTGCTTTTCTTTCACTGTTATCCCTGAGCGTAGTGAAAAGCATGGGTCTGTGGTTATCTCTGTTTCATGGGCTCCCTGCTCAAATCGGGGTATCGTGGTTCATTGATGACTTTGTAATAAGTTATTAATGTTTTGGATGTGCAACTTTTTTATATTTCCTTGTTTTGTAATCTATTTCTTATTCAAATATGCCTCATTATTCACTTTCTTCTTGATCCATGGTCAGTCCTCACTGCCAGGCAGTGCACTATTTACAATATCAATAAACTTGATGGGTTGATACATCTGTGTGTAGTCTTGCTATTCATCTTCAACATTAACTGTACTTCTGAATCTACTTGATAATCCTAATTAAGAGTACTATGTAGTGTCTTGCCAATCAACCTAGCTTTTTTCAGGGACATGATAGAATTAGAATTTCAACATCATGTAAAGCATCTATGTTGCAACCAATTTTAGGGAGTCTGATTCTAATCAACAAAATGATCACACAACTTATTGCATTCGCTTTAATTTGTAGCAATACAGTGTTAATAAGCAACCCTCATGACTTCAGCAGGTAGATTTGGATCATGCTGAGGAGTCTACAAGGTCTGTTTGCTTGCATTTCTACTGCAATTCTATACTTAATATTAATGCTTCATTTGGTAATTTCATAACCTTACAGTAGACATTTCTACAATTTTCCTGGATCTATAGCCGAAAGAGAGCATTGGTCGATCACGATAAGGCTAAGTCATGTGCTATGGAACGTGCTGAAGAGGTTCAAGCCAACCTAGATCCTCAGTTCCCTAGTTTTGTGAAGTCTATGCTTCGATCACACGTTACTAGAGGATTTTGGTTGGTAAGTACAGTCTTATTTAGGAATTTATTTCAGCTACTGAAAAACTGATTTCTATTTTCTCTTTATTTTAATTACTTTACTCAGGGGCTTCCTCTACAATTCTGCAAGACCCACCTACCAAAGGTAGATCTTATGGTTAATTTGGTGGACGAGAATCAGGAAAATTATGAAGTTAAATATTTGTTTGAAAGGCAATCTCTGAGTGGTGGATGGAGAAGTTTCTCTGTAACTCATAAATTGGTTGAGGGGGATGCTTTAGTTTTCCAGATTGTCAAGCCCACAGAATTCCAGGTGCTTTGTTATGTTCTGACCCTACTTTATCAAAGTCCTTATTTTTTATTTTGTTAATGTTTTTGTAATGACATTAGTGGTATTTGACATAGAAAATCGATTTCTACTATGTTGTTACTAGTTTAAACGTGAACTGCAGTGACTAAAATAAATTTAATTGTGACTGGAACTTATAAAGTTAAAATTTCTGAAAATGCACAAAGAATTAGTTCTTTCTGATTATTTTTTTTTGAGGTAATTGTTAACAGTCTCCTCCTTTTAGGTGTACATTATAAGAGCGTATAGCATGGCTGAGGTCAATGGAGTTATTTCCTATCTAGGTTTGGATGCTCCTTCAAGACGAATCACTTCATGTAAGTTTCTAAGCCTGTCTCATATATTCATATTTTGTACTATTGTGGGAGTAAGTAGGTACAGTCCCTTTTACTTGATTAACCATAGTGAGTAAACTAGTCGATAAATGTATGATTCTTCTTGTCTCTGGACTATGGGACTTTTACTGAGGATTGAGGTGGTTGAAAAGGATTTTCATAGACGCATGAATTCCTAAGGGATACGACTTTAAAAGGAATTGAACGGGCAAACATGATTGTTCAGTTATCTAGAGTCAACCTCAGTCACTTGGGATGAGGCCTTTTCTATGCTGTTGTAAAATAGTGGACTCCTAAATATTTATGATCCATGAATACTGAAGTTAAAGGCATATTGCAGGTAAGGGCACCAAGCTTAATTACACAACTTTTAAAAAACGACAACAGGTTCTCTCACCGAGCACTTTCCAACAACCAGGAGGAATATTTGGCAGTGATAGTGAAGCGGTTGATTCAGAAGTTCTGGAAGGTGCCAGATTATCAGAAACAACTGTTGAATTTAAAGACATGAAAAATTTGAACAACTTCAGAGTGGTTGTGAACGGTTTGATCATAGACTCTGAGCTGTCTAAACATGCCCGAGCTAAGTACTACGAGCTCTGTTGTAGTCAGAATGCTTTCCTACATGACAATCTTTCTGTGGGAATCAATCCTAAGTTGGCTGCTGGCACTATTTCGCAGATTGTAAGCATCGCTGATGGCATAAAATCTAGCAACCTTAACACTTTCCGATATAAATATGAAGAATGGGAAAAGAATTTGTATGCATTTGAGCAGCTAGGGATGAACGTGAGTTTCTTGCGTGCACGGATACGGAAACTTGTGAGTGTTGCTTTTGATTCAGAGATGGGGTCCCTCAGAAAGAAGTGTAAGAAAGCTTTAGTTAAAAGAGATAAGTTGAACGTGGAGATAAAAACCCTAAAAGCAGAAGTTGCTGAATTGGAAACGGCTTCTAAAAGATTGGAATCTTATATTGAAAAGCTGCAAATGATGACTGAATACCACGAGGTGGAGTTCCAGGAAGAGGTTGGTGCTCCTTGGTGATTTTGCTTACATTGTAACATTTTGTGTTTTTGGTTATAGGCTTAATAGGCTGAGTTGTAGGAGAAGCTTAAACCCTTCATTTTGTAAATTTAGTGTGTGACAGGAGCATGTATATGGAAACATTCTAACTGTTTAGGAGTACATATGTGAATTACACGCACTAGTTTCTCTTCTAACTCGTTAGCTGAAGCTTGGATGATATCACCTAGCAAAACGAAACAATAATGCACTGATGTTGATGTGTTTGATGGTAGTCCCTGTTGCCCCGATTGATTACTACCTACCTTATGCTTTAGTAGGCTTTTTCCTATATCCTTGTATCCATACTTTGATGTTATGTGTGAAGCTTCTGGTTAACTACCTTTGTTTCTCAGTGATTCTGTCGTGTACATGCTGTAGAAGGTCTTTGAGAAGATGCAATGGTTTTTTTGAATTGTTTGTTGAGACTTTTCTGAAAAGAAAAGCTGTTGTTGGTAGTCTGTGTGTGATTCATTTGGTCACTTTGTTGGTAGATTCAATGGCACCATTTAACATGCTTCCAATAACTTAGCCCAAATGTGATTCTCAACTTGCAAGCCAATCCACTGTCATGATAATCTCCCGTCTGCTGAAGAGTTGCATGTAATTCTTGAAGCTAGTCAAATTCTGTAGGATGAGAAAGTCACCAAAACTTTGTGGTGTTCTCATTTTCCCAAATTTTGCTCTGGCAATTTGATAGATATTAGTCCTTATTAGATCTCCATTCACAAAGATATAAATCATATTCTCCAAATTGTGTTAAGTATGATCCTTTTTTTTTTGGAAAGTGAGCTGGGTTTTTATAGGATCTCATAACCTATCAACAAGGTGCGACCTACAGGTCAACACCATAAGAAAGTAACCATACCGCTGGCGGGTCTCGAACCTAAGACGTGGCCCACACAGGCCTAACCACTCGACAATAACACCATTGACATTATGATCCTTTTCTCATAATACACAATAATTTACTGACATTTTACGGAGAAAGCATATAATCTCTTAAAATCCTTTGCCATTTCATAATTCTTTTTATTGTTATTGTTAATTATTTGTATTTTTTGTGTATTGGTTAAGGTTAAGCTACACTTGAGGGGAATCCTATTGCATAAGTTTAATTATGCGTCTTACTTGTAAAATAATTAAAAAAAAAAAATAGTCTTAAACAAAAGATTTACAAGATGTATAAATGATTGTGTGACTAATTTCAAAGTATATAGGGTGATATACAAATTGTTAGTAAAGAAGATGATGTCTTAAGGGTTTTTTTTTTAAGTTTGGCTCCCATTAGTTTATGTCTATTTGAGTTCATACTCTCAGTGTAATTTTTAGACTCAGGACTTTACTTGATAATGTACACCAATATAATTGACTTGCCCTTGACTGTTTTAATTCCCTGAAAATTCAAAAATGCCCTTCACTTGGATGACACATCCAAACCACGTGAGATCTAAAAATGGTCAAAATTCTTTGACAAACCCTAAGTTATCTAATGGTTTTTAAAACAACAAAAAAATAATAAAATGCATCAAAGAAAAGTACTGATCTTGAGGAGATTCGGGGGCGTGCCTTCATCGTCTCCTTCATTCACCTCCACATCAAATCATTACCACCCCATATCAAAACCATTTCTCCCCTTCATTATTGTTTCCTAAAAATAATTAAATCAACACTGAAACATCATCAAATGAGCCTAATGTGGTTCACCATTTTCATTTGTCATCTACCCACCACCACCATAAAAACACCACTCCCTGTCAAACCCATCGACTAATCCCTCTTATTGTTCTTCAAATATTCAACGACCACTCAAGTCTTCAACCCACAAAATCATCATGACGGGATGCAAATGTAGGTAGAAAGGGGTAAAAACCTAGAATAGGAAGGAATGAGGTTAGGAAGGGGAGGGCTTGTGTTGTGGAGAGGTGGAATACGAGAATTTTCTTTTTGCGGCGAGTATACCACGTCACCATTTGCTTTCTCTCGAGCACCGTTTTACTCTCTCACATCACTTACTTTCTTTCTCATACTATCATACTTTCTCATAACATATGTAAACAAAAATCATCCATTTTTTTTTCCTCACCATTCCTCCCTCATTCGAAATCTTTTACAAATCTCTCCCCACACTCAAATCTCTTCCTTCTTCCTCGAAATCTCTCAAAATTTTCTCAAAGTCAAAACCCTTAAACCAAAATTCAATAAATATGCATAACTTAACATAACAGAAAAATCCAAACTCAAAATGAAAAAAATATAAAAACAGAGTAACTTTTGACCAATTTAAACCCTCAATTGAGATTGATTCTCAACCTCATCAAAACACAAATATTGTAGTACTCTTAGTTATCTAATAAAGACAACTTTAATCACTTGAAAATGTTTTGAAATAACCAAGTTATGCTCATTTTACTAAAGTTGTACAAATATGTTTTGTAATTAAAATGAGATAGTGTTTCTGACTTTCGGCCAACTTATGTGCTTGATCGAGACCGATTCTCAAGTTGATCAACACACAAAAGTTGTAGTACATTGATTTATCTAATAAACACAACTTGAATCACTTGAATATGTTTTGAAATGAGCAAGTTATGATTATTGTACTAAAGTCGCGCAATCTGTCCGAAAAATTTCTGTATGCAAAGTGCACTGCGGAGTATCTGGGATACAGTGCACTCTGCGAACATAAATGTTTTCGGATAGATTGCGCAACTTTAGTGAAATAACCATAACCTACTAATTTCAAAACATTTTCAAGTGATTAAAGTTGTGTTTATTAGGTAACTCAAAGTACGACAACTTTTGTGTTTCGATCAACTTGATAATCGGTCTCGATCAAGCACATAAGTTTACCGAAAGTCAGGAACACTATCCCGTTTTTATTGCGAGACAAATCTGCGCGACTTTAGTAACATGACCATAACTTGCTCGTTTCAAAACATTTTCAGGCGATTCAAGTTGTGTTTATTAGGTAACTAAGAGTACTACAAATGTTATGTTTTGATCAACTTGAGAATCGGTCTCGATCGAGAAAATAAGTTGGCCGAAAGTAAGAAACACTATCCCGTTTTTATTGTGCGACTTTAGTAAAATGACCATAATTTGCTCGTTTCAAAACATTTTCAAGTGATTTAAGTTGTGTTTATTAGATAACTAAGGGTAATACAATATTTGTGTTTTGATCAACTTGAGAATCGGTCTCAATCGAGAACATAAGTTGGCCGAAAGTCAGGAACACTATCTCGTTTTCATTGCGAGACAGATTTGCGCGACTTTAGTAAAATGACCATAGTTTGCTCATTTCAAAACATTTTCAAGTGATTCAAGTTATGTATATTAGATAACTACGAGTACTACAAAATTTGTGTGTTGATGAGGTTGAGAATCAGTCTCAATTGAGGGTTTAAATTGGTCGAAAGTTATCCTGTTTTACATTTTTTCATTTTGAGTTTGGGTGTCTCTCTTATTTTAAGTTATGCATATTTATTGAATTTTGGTTTAAGGGTTTCGAATTTGAGGGAATTTTGAAAATTTTCGAGAGAGACGAAGGAGATTTGCAAGAGATTTGAGTGTGGGGAGAGATTTTGAATGGGGGATGGAGGAATCATTGTCGATTTGAATGGTAATAGAAAAAAAATGAATGATTTTTGTTTATATAGGTGGTGTGAAAAAGTAAAAAAACAAAAAAAAATAGTCACTAGTGGTGTGAGAAAAGAGGATATAGTGATGTGGTACAGTCGCTGCACTTTGTTTTTAGCATGTGCTTTTGGGCATGGTGTCTAAATCTAAGTAAAGTACATTTCAGGCTTTAAGAGAAATTAAATACTGGGGACAATCAACTATGTTGACTTGCATTGACTGACTGAGTTTGGTGGTTAGATTTAATTAGTTTTCCAAACGAGGATTAGACTTAAATAGGAATAACACAAAGGAGGGTTAAATTTAAAAAAAAAATCCTTATCTTAATGATTTAAGCAAACAGAATTTATAGATCTCACCCATTCTTGTAGCATGCACAAAAAATTAAACTAAACTAGTGGCTTCCAATTGTGAAAAAACTAGTAAAATTTGAGGATCAAAATATGGTGATGTAGGATGTATGGATATCTTTTTTGAAAGGCAACTACTACTTAATATCAACAAAACTGTTTTTTCACACCATTTTACTCTTTTTCATCATCTGCTTTATTTTTCACATCACCACTCTTTCCACACCACTTATATAAACAAGGAAAACCATTTTTCTCCTTTCCATTTAAATCGAAATGCAAGTCTCCTCTCTTCTCCCCCATTCAAATATTCCCCCTCCCCACATTTAAAACACATTCAAAATTGATTTCGACTATTTCTCTTTGTTCAATTGCTTTTTCCCTTCTCGCATTTTCCCTTTCGCAAAACAAGCAAGCAAATCTTCCCTGTCGCATCTTCCCTTTTCTTGATTCGATGGCTTCTACAACCTCTCGGATCCATTATTCACTTCGTATCAGATTTCGACTCCAACGCTTCTGAAACAAACTTTCAAGTTATTCATTTCTTACAAAAAATTACAGAAAAACAAAGTAATCTCGTGGAAATTTCAGAAATATTTTCAATCAAAAAAATAAAGTAAACTTCAGAAAAATTTTCAGAAATCACAAAAAAAAACTATTACTCGCATGAGACAATGCAAAAAACCTCGCATTGATCTAAGTGAACAGTAAAAAAAATTTGCTGAAAATTTCCTGTTTGCCTGCGAACAAGAAATTTTTAGTGAATTTTTTTGGATAGATTTGCGTGATTTTAGTAAAATGATCATAACTTTCTTATTTCAAAACATTTTCAAGTGATTCAAATTGTGTTTATAGATAACTCATAGTACTACAATTTTTGTTTTTGATCAACTTGAGAATCAGTCTCTCTCGAGCACATAAATTGGCTGAAAGTCGAGGACACTATCTCGTTTTCATTGCGAGACAGATTTGCGTGACTTTAGTAAAATGATTGTAACTTGCTAATTTCAAAACATTTTTAAGTGATTTAAGTTGATTGTAACTTGCTAATTTCAAAACATTTTTAAGTGATTGTAACTTGTGTTTATTAGATAATTCAGAGTAATATAATTTTCATTTTTTAATTAGTTTGAGAATCGGTCTCGATCGAGCATATAAGTTGGCCAAAAATCAGAGACACTATCCCATTTTTATTGAAAGACAGATTTGCGCGACTTTAATAAAATTGTCATAACTTGCTCATTTCAAAACATTTTCAAGTGATTCAAGTTGTGTTTATTAGATAATTTAGAATATTACAATTTTTGTGTTTTGTTGAGCTTGAAAATCGGTTTCAATTGAGAGTTTTAATTAATCGTAAATTATCCTATTTCTAAGTTAATGTATTTTCAAAAATAGTTTTTTTGGTGGTGTGAGTTAGTAGAAGAAAAAAAAACATAATGGTATGACAAAGCTTTTGGTAGGGTGGAGTAGTCATTGCCTTCTTGAAAATATGGTAGAATGTAGGGGTGGGCAATGTCGGTTCGGTTCGGTTTTGAGCCCCAAACCGATTTCGAACCGATTTCATTCGGTTTGCCCAAAACCCAAACCGAAACTGAATTTCTTATTTGTAAACCAATGAATTCGGTTGAACCGAATTTCGGATCGGTTTGGTTCGGTTGGGTCGAAATTTCAAGCTCAAGCATTTGAAAGACTTTCATTAAAACATGTCCAATTTTTTTACAAGCCCAATTTTTTTTATAGACCCAATTTTTAGCCCAAAATTGAAAACTTTGAGAGAAGGGGGTGATTCAGTGCAACAGGGTGTACTGCAGTGCATTTTTTGCACTAATCAAGTATTGACACCTACTTGTTATTTAATTATTTATATATATCTAATTAATCGGTCGGTTCGGTTATAAATCGGTCGGTTCAAAATCGTAAACCGATTTCGAACCGTTTATAATCGGTTCGGTTCGGTTTAAATTATTTTCTTTCTACTCATATTTCGGTTCGGTTACCGAACCGAATTTAAAAATCGGTTCGGTCGGTTAACCGAATTTAAATCGGTTTTTGCCCACCCCTAGTAGAATGACTGGGATTTCAAGGACTGTGTATATCAACTTTGTGACCATGGTAAAAACTCTTGTTTTACATTTTGACTATGGTAAAAAAATTCTTGTCGTCCTAGTAAGAAGTGGGTCTCTTTGCATTGTTTTGTCCGAATATGCTTAATGTTTAGAAGACCCAGTGGTCCAGTAGACGAGACGAGCGAAGAGTGTGTCTTGACTTGCGTGCTTGGCTCGACCATTAGGTGGCCATGCCGTTAGAATAAATAGATTGTTTGGGGCATTTCATCAAACAAGTTTGAAACATACCAAGCGAAGTAGCTTAGGCGACGAAGCAGCCCACTCACTATTCCAAGCCCCAATTGTTCTCTGTACGGTTTCCTCTCACCCATCTCTCTCTTTTTATCTAATCTCTGATAGTTTGCAATGAAATTATCCTTTTGATTGATTAGAATCAATGGCCTAGAAGCTCGATCTGTTCAAATTCAGGTTGAAAGGAAACCCATTGTCTCTTAGGCTATGCGGTTGAGTGGAAGAGGTGAATCGTGCAATTGTAGTGCCAAACCATTCAAAGAAGTTGTTTTTGTGTACAATTGGAGATTATTAGGGTTTTGTTTACTGTTTCCCTAATTATCAACTAGGAGTTTATTAGTGATTGCAGTTGATCATTAGTGATAAAAATTCTGCCTTGACTTGTCTACTTTCGGGATTTAGGGTCCGTTATGGTTCAAGGTTTATCATTTAGGTTAAAGACACGTCATCCCCATCCTCTTCCTTTCCCCGAATTTCTGCTTTCTTCTGATGTTTTTTATCTGATAAATGGGTTTAAAGATCTAACCTTTTGAATTCTGATTGACTGGGTTGAGAAAGTTATCAATTCATTTTATGAAAGTCGAGTTTGAGTGGAAAAGTTTAAAATTTTTAAGCTTAGATGTTGTGATACAATTCCAATTAATGGTAACTGTTCAAATAAAGAAAAGAATCCTTTGATATCTCTTTGAATCAGTGCTTGTTACCTCAGTCAGTTCACAACTGTTCTATCAGGTGAGAAGCATACAGGTTTACTGTTTCAGTGTAGGATTCTTTTGCCCGGTATCTGATATTTCACCTAAAAAATTTGTCATTCTAATACCAAATATGTGAAGCATTTGTGCTCAGACTACATGCCGAGATTGTGTTCTACTTTCTAGATTCTAGTTAGTCCTTTGTCGAGGATTGTTGAACCAGATGTTATAAGTTATTGGTAATTATAACAGTATGTTGATGTTTGGATCCTAACTATGCAAGCTGACATCATGAACTTTGCACTGTTAGGATCTTACATTCGACTAACATTGTTGGGTAAATTAGTTATTTTGGTAAAATCCATCTCAATATGTATCAGTCTGATTCTATTGGCCAAAGAAAATCCCTAGATTAGTATTCTTAGAATTGGTGATGAATTAAAGAAATTAACAACTAGCGGAACATATACCATTCTTTAAATTTTAGATCCATCATTTAACGGTATTCTGTATTCAAGTTTGATGATGAAGATAAATGGCTCATAAATGGTTTTGAATGGCAGTGAAGACATGATGGAGATGATGCCGTGGTCATCAGTAACAGAGAGCGTGAAGAGAGAAGGAGCTCTGACAACTGCAACAGAATTCCCTCATTCCACGGGAAGCTTCCTCACCACGCCCTTCCCCATTTCAACGGTTTCCTCTTTATCCTCTTTGAGTGCCCAATTTGAATATTAGATGGCATACATTATCCATTGATAAATGCAGAAATATACCCTTTTTTTTTGTCTTTTCCAAAGATTGAGTTTTATTCAAAATTCAAATTTGTCACAATCCCCATCGCCACCCCCCTTTTGTCCCCGCTAAATACAAGGTATTATCCATAATTGGAAAATGTCTTACCAGCATACATCATCCACAATCATATGTGCCCCTACTTACATGATCAACAATCATATGGGCCTCTGCTTTAATCTTGAGGTAGTTTTGAATTGTCGACAGACAGGTTGCGAAGCATCTATACTACAGACAATTTTAAGGAACTGATTTATCATACCTTATTGAATATGGCTTCATTGAAATTCTAAAGATTAATATATTGAATGTCGATTGCTGGTTAGAAACATATTTACTGATTTCTGATCAAAAAGTTGGAGCAGTTGTAACTTTAGTATTTTTGATTAATTAGAAAATCTCATTGCTTGAGCAGGTAGCTTTGAGTAATCTTGCTGGGGGCCCTACAAGGTCAGTTTGATTGATTTCTACCATATTATGGTAATTCATGCTAATTCTCCTTTTGGCAATTTCAATGTCTCGTAATAGTCTTTATACAATTTACTTGAAGCAACAGCCAAGAAAGAGTGTTAACTGATCAAGTTAAGACCAATTTATGCGATATGGAAGACGTAGAGGAAGATAAACTTAATCTAGACCCTGGGTTCCCTCGCTTCGTGAAGTCAATGCACCCATCAAATGTTGGTGGTGAATTTAGGCTGGTAAACACAATTTTCTAGATGCCCTTTAAAAACCATGTCAGTCGAATTGAATCGTCTTGAATACTTAATTCTGTTTGTTTTTCTTTATAGAGGCTTCCTGCACATTTCTGCACCACCCATATGCCAAAACAGAACGTTATGATTACTTTAGTAGACGAGAATCAGGAAACACATACTGTCAGCTATATCGCAAGTAAGAATAGGTTTGGTGGTGGATGGAAAGCTTTTTCTATGTCACAAAAATTAGTTGTGGGAGATGCTCTGATTTTCCAGTTAGTGAAGCCCACTGAATTCCAGGTGCTTTGTTATGTCATGCATCTGTTTCTAACTTTATATTGCATTCCATTTCGTGATATGACTTTCCATCCTGGACTGTTTGAAAATATTGAAACACTATATTTTCAACTCAAAATTATTATTATTATTATTATTATTATTATTATTATTATTATTATTATTATTATTTATTTATTTCTTTTTACATCAAATGTGTAGGTAGCAGGGTCAGATGTTAGTTTCATTCATAATACTGTTTTGGTAGATGAAACTGATCTATGTGATATGGCATGAAGCTTTTCTATTATAAAGGGAGAACATAGAAAAACTCCAAATTGGTGTGATGTGATATCACCTCACAAAGAACAAGATACACGTGGTCAACTGCAATTCGCGTTGGATCTCAACCTCAAGTCCTCAACTCCCTTCTAACCACAAGGACACGCCCTGGGATTTCTATTTGTATAATTTTGGAAGTGAGGGACCAATCTGCCAATTAGGAAATGAAGAGTACCAAGGCAAAATGCTTAACATGGCCATCCTTTACAAGAATTACATTGGCTATATTCAGTGGGATTGCCTCAGCCAATTCAACTGAGGGAATCCAGTCCTTCGAATTTTCTATTTCTAGAAGGAGCACTCTTGGAACCCGTTGAGCGATCATATTCATCCTTGATTCATACAAACCCAAGCATCACTAAGCTCCTAAAAGGAAGATACTATCATAAAATTTAAAGTCCCCCTTGACTTAAGATCCCATTTATAAATCATCTGAGTCTTTTCAACTCCACCTATAGCTGAAATTTTGTGATCCCATGTGGTCCCAATTGTAGATATATTTATAAATCCGTTCACTCTATCCAGCTGATCTCTGTTCTGGCCTCTATTCATGACCTCTCTGATAAACCTTTGATCCTCCATTTCTGATAGTCACTATACACATTGCAATATGACTTTGAAGATTTTGTTTTCAACTCTTAACTGTCTAACATGCATTCTACTTCACGAAGTATTTGATTTTACCATCAAACATTCTAAAGCAAATTTGTATGGATCCTTAGTTAGCAATTATGAGTCATCACCAATCTCTGCCCACATATTCACTAAATTATTACCATTGTGAACACATTTTGGGTGGTACTACCAATCTATATACTAAAGACAACCACGTGTCTGCTGATTCAAATTCTATAAATTATAGTCTGTAATATGTAACTGAATATAAAGATGTAAATAGTAAGAATTAATAGTGATTGAAGTTAGTTGGAGTAATGGTAATCTTTAGTATTTATGAATATGAATGACTAAACAATACTACATTGTACGAG
Source organism: Berberis vulgaris (assembly GCA_963556465.1). Lineage (NCBI taxonomy): Eukaryota > Viridiplantae > Streptophyta > Magnoliopsida > Ranunculales > Berberidaceae > Berberis > Berberis vulgaris. The sequence continues at coordinate 10,032,035 of OY747137.1, forward strand.
CAGGTATCTTCAAATCGCATTGGAGGTGCAAGGTATTTTTACTTGCATCCTGCTAAAATTTCGTAATTTATATTAGTTCTCTTCCTGGTTTTGGCAATATTTTATAGTAGTTTCTCTTGCAATTTACTTGAAGCTGTAGCCAAAAAAGAGTATTGTCTAGTCTAGAAAAGGCACGCACTGTAGAACGTGCAGAGGAAGTCAGAGCAAATCTTGATCCTGGTTTCCCTAGCTTTGTGAAGTCTATGATCACAGCGCACGTTAGCGGTGAATTTTGGATGGTAATCACATCATTTTACAAATCAGAAACTAAGCCAAGCATATTGGAGTATCGGGAACATTTATTTCTAGTTGTTTTTTTCTTTGTAGAGGCTTCCTACACTTTTCTGCCATTCCCATCTTCCAAAACAGAACGTTATGCTCAAGTTAATAGACGAGAACGGGGAAGAGTGCTCTGTAAACTATCTTGTGGGAAAGACTAGGTTGGGTGGTGGCTGGAGAGATTTCTCTATTGCACATAAACTGGTGGAAGGAGATGCTTTAGTCTTCCAGTTAGTCAAACCTACTGAGTTCCAGGTATATGTTATGTTCCATCCCTTTTTTGTTTACTTAATTGGTAATAATAGCTTTGTTGATGAAATCTATCTTGTCCGAAAAGAGGTTAGTAATTTTCATGTGATCAGCATTGTTCAAGATTATCAATTCATTATCAACCACAAGTATTGGCTATATGAAATTCAAGAACTCAAGTCTGCTCTGAGAATTTGTGTGAGACCTTATTTAGCTTAGCTTAAATTATATGCATTTTTTCATCAATTTATAGCTTAGGAAGCACGTACTCGGACACTCCGACATGAGGAATCTCAAAAAAAGTAGGACACTAATACTAATATATATGTGTGTGTGTGTGTGTGTTATTTTGTCAAAATGCATGTAAGACCTTAAGTAGAATGACAATGGTCCATATTAAAATAACGTTATAAAGGTTAAATCTAAAACATTCCAATAATTCACATAATTCAAACTTATAACCGATGGCATAAATAAAAAATCTTACTATATTGACATTCTTTCAAGTACATATTCTACTAGTATTTTTAAAAAAATTGGGTGCAGCGTGCTTATTTACACCCTTTTTATAAATCTAAAACAAAAGCTTTCAAACAAGAATGTCCAATTAGTAACCAATTAGTAACAAGAGTGTCCAATTAGTGTCCACCATGGAGTGTGGTCAAACATTTCGGACACTTCGACCAAGCGTCTTAGGAGTGTTAGTGTCTGATAGGGTCCGACATGGTCACTTTGGATGTTTTGCAGTCAAGGATGCACCGACTCATCAGAAAACCTTCGTATCGCGTGTCAAATACGTGTCGGACACGCGTTCGACACGTATTGGACACGTGGTCAATAGTCAAAATACGTTGACAGATCCAGACACGGTCTGGACATGTTGACAGATCGATGGATATCTCGATGGACAGATCGATGGACATCGATCGATCTGTCGAGATGGCGAGATCTGTCGAGAGGGAGACTGTCGAGGGGGAGAGTGAGAGATGGGAGAGATCTGTCGAGAGGGATCGATAGAGATCCGTTGAGAGAGATCTGTCGAGAGGAGGGACCGATCGGGATAGAGATCTGTTGAGAGAGAGAGCTATCGAGAGGAGGGACCGATCGATCGATCTGTTCATTCCTTCTTGTTCATTCCTTCGTTTCTTCTTCTTCTTCTTCTTCTTTCGTTTCTGTTTTGAGAAGGTAAGCCTCTCTATTTTGAGAAGAAGACCGAAAGAAGGGACTGACCGGGATCGATCTGTCGAAAGGAGGGACCGACCGGGATAGAGATCTGTTGAGAGAGAGGCTTACCTTCTTTCGTTTCTTCTTCTTCTTCTTGTTCATTCCTGGTCTTCTTCTCAAAACAGCAAGCCAATGATCTTAGTTGCCTGGAATCTTCAGTTTGTCTATGCTCTTACAAACAAGAATTAACAATGTCAAAAAGGAGATATTACTCTTTGGATTTAATACTCCATTCTTTTATAATTTTGCAGAACTCTTTGACATAGTTTTCATTGAGGGTGAAAAAATCAGGGAATGGCTTTTCTTTGATAAGCATAAGAACATTGGACTCTGGTCTTACTAGATAACAAATACCCAACTTAGGCCTTGAGATTTGGCTTTTGAAATTGGGCCATTTAAAACTATTCTTGGACTAGACACCTTTGGCCAAGCCTCAAACTAATTCTTGGACCTTTTGCTTCCATGTTTTTAACAAAATTTAGTTTTGCCCCTTGGGCCTTTTGCTCCTTGTTTTGCTCATTTTATTTGCATGTAAGCATTCGAAGTCATGTATATGTTAAAAAAAATATATTAAAATATTAAGTTTGACCGTGTCGCCGAGTCTTATTTTTTTTAAAATTGTCGAGTCGCCGTGTCATATCCGTGTCCGTGTTCGAGTCCGTGCATCCTTGTTTGCAGTGTCCGTGCTTTAGAGTTTATAGCTTAACACATCAATGAAGTTTAAGAAAACCCAACTCCTATGACATGATTAAGAAACACAAACAAAAGATGGTTTATTTCGCTCACTTTAGACTTGTAATTTAATCATGTAGACAAGGTATGTAATAGTTATATGTGCTATGGACTTGAGTAATAAGTGGGTTAAAATTGAAGCCGGATCAAATGGCGCCTTGGTATATATTGTTGGTCTTAAATTCTGAATTTTGTCTTTTTGTTTGAACGCTGCTAGTTCCTGATGTCTCCTCATTGTTTGTAGGTTTACATCACAAGGGCATATAACGTGATGGAAATTGATGGGGTCCTTGGGCGTTCAAATTCAGATGCTCATCAAGAAGAGATTAAATCATGTAAATATATCGCCCAAACTTTCTTTCTGAAATTCCATCTTTCATTTGATAATGTTAAGTAGCAAAGGTCGTCCTTGCACCTGATAGGATTAGTGTCAGTAAAGGAATACAGGATAGTTCTCTATCACCTAAAACATTGGGACTTTAACATGGATTGGGGTGGTGAGCACTTGACTTATCAGAAGATATGGTTCTGGCTGAATTGCTTTTAGTGAGATTCATAAGTTATCTGGAGTTCACCCGAAGACACTTGGAATGAGACATTTCCTTTTATTTGTAGAAACATTGAACACTGAAGTTAAATTTGTTGCAGGTAAGCGTACCAAGACTCGTGAAAATGCTGTGGAACTTTGCCGAGAAACTTTTCCATTGGCTACTTTACAGCAAATTGAAGGAGGAAAGTCTAGAAGTGACAGTGAAGATGGTTCAGAAGTTATGGAAAGTCTCAGAACTTCAGAATCCAGTTTTGAGCTTAACCACGTAAAAGATCTAAAGAATTTCACAGTCATAGTGAATGGTTTAATCGTAGACCCTGAGCTCCCTGACAAAACACTGACCAAGTACTATGAACTCTGTTGGAGTCAGAATGCTTTCCTTCATGACAACCTTATCAAGGGAACGAATCGTAAATTGGCTGCTGGAGTTATTTCCCAAACTATTGACATAGTTGATGCCATGAGGGCTTGCACGCTCAGCACCTCCCGAGAGGAGTTTGCGGCATGGGACAAGAGTTTGGAAGCTTTTGAGCACTTGGGCATGAATGTGGGATTCTTACGATCTCGGCTACATAAACTCATGACTGTTGTTTTTGAATCAGAAGAGGCTGTAGACTCTCAGAGGTATAGAGAAGTTGTGATCGGAAAAGTTGATGTGAAAGAGGAGATAAGAACTGTCAGAACAAAACTTACTGAATTAGAAGAGATTTCAAAATGTTTTGACTCTGAGATTGAAACTTTGAAAGAGAAGGCTAAACTCCATGAGTTGAAGCTACAGGCAGTGCTTAATGCTCCATGGTAAATCTGCGTTGTAACATTCTGTTTTTGGCCACACCAATGTACAGAATACTGACATTACAGTGGAATAATTTAATATGTATGAATAATTAACCTTTAAACTTTTCTTTTTCAAAATTTTGACGTTTACTGTTGAAATGCATGCAGTGGAAGAGGAGAATTCTACTCAGCTTGGCCGTGTTGATTAGTGCCTGGCGGAGTAGAATTTCAATTTTACCCTGCTCTCCAAACCCATGTATTCACCTCCACTACCATGGAGAAAGGGGTAAAGTTGGAATTCTACTCCGTCAAACACTAATCATTGTTGTCTTGCCAGGCTGAGTAGATTTACTCGGTGGAAGATGATGTATTCTCTTAAAATTAGTAATCTCTCTTTTATGCTCCCTTTCTTTATTTACTGCGACACCAATAACCGCTCGCCTCCTCCTCTCTTCCTTTCTCCATTTATGCTTGATTTATTTTTCTTTTCCACCAACGCCATTAGCAACCCCAACCTCTCGTATCTGCTTTTAGGAAGATGTCTTTTTTATAAGTATTTTTTTTAGATGAATTCGTATTTTGATGCTTAGTTTTGTATTTTACTCATAGGGCTTTCTAGAGATTCATGAAAATTTTGATCCATTAACTTTTTCCTCAAAATACAAATCTGTGGGTTATTGTTTGAAAGTCATTTTAGTAATCAACATGAGCCTTCGTTGATTGCTAATCCCGGGGAGATTGCAATAGTGATTAATGGTGGAAGTAACCTTTAATTGGCTATTTTGATAGGGGGCAACTAGCAATAATCCATTTTTTTGTCTACATATAATTTTACATTATTAATTTTTGCCCCTTAACTTTATTTACCAATTTGATTTGCCTCATATATCTATCTTTTGTGCTCCTACAAAGGAGCTTTTGGGTTCATTTTCTTTCTCATAAATTAGATGGAGTTTTATTTAGCAATGGGTGTTTTGTATAACTATTTATGTATTGTTCAAATTAAAAAAAATTATTAAAGTAATTTTAATGATAATAATTCCGCCCCCTTCAACCAAAATCTTGGCTCCTTTAATGCTGAGAAGGGTGATAATGAAATTGTACACACTAAGACGGGACGAATATGACTGCCAATGGTTGTTAAGGAACTAGATGAAGACAAAGAATCTATGTACAATGATGAGGTTGGTTTAGTAACTCTAAAGACCCAAAAACATTAAGGGTGTGTTTGGTTGCATGGAATCCTATGCCATGGGTGTGTTTGGTTGCTTGAAATCCTATGCCATGGGAATCTATGAGGAGACTCCTATATTTTAGGCTAAATTGATGTATCACTCCACATCCACCATTTGGTTTTGTAATCAATGGTGGGAATGGAAGTCCCATGAACATGAGAATCACATGCCTTGGGAGACCAAAGAGTGAGATTTTCATGTTCATGGGACTTCCATTCCCGCCATTGATCACAAAATCAAATGGTAGTCAAATGGTAGATGTGAAGTGATATATCAATTTAGCCTAAAATGTAGGGATCCCCTCATAGATTCCCATGGCATAGGATTCCATGCAACCAAACACACCCTAAGAGGATTCTACCATTGAAGTGAATGATGTGAGCACAGACTCCAAGCTTTCTGAACAAGTACGTACCAAGTACTATGAACTCTGTTGCAGCCAAAATACTTGGCTTCACGAAACCCTCGCATGGAAAAGATTGTATGTTGGTTGCTAGAATTATCTCTGAGACTATCGAGATCGTGATAGGAGCTAGCAAGCTTACTACCCCCACGAGATGTATTCACAAAATGGGCTAGGAGATTAGGTGCATTCGAGCAACTAGGGATGAACGTAGGTTTCATACGTTCTCAAGTAAAAAGCCTTTTGGACATAGCTTTTGAGGTCCAGATCCACGGAGGTATAACAAAGCAAAAGTTGAAATTAAAGTTCCAGCAAGAAGTTAATGCTCCTTGGTGACTTTTTGCATTACGATGATCCGTTGTCTTATTTGAAATTGTACGTGATGTAGTCGATTCATACTCTCATTCCTCGCTACTTACCTAGACCTAGACATGCACAAGTAGCACACGTGTGGTGGCCGATGGCACTCCGATGCAGGCTTAGGAGAGGCTTAAAGCTGTAAATTTAGTTTTTGTAGTGTATCTCGATGTAGGCTTAGGAGAGGCTTAAAGTTGTAAATTAGTTTTATGTAGCGTACCTTAAGTTCATTGACCTTATTTCCATTTTATAGTGTAAGAATCATTGTTCAGCTAAGCCTTTGGCGGCCTAGTTTAGGAAAGAGATATTGCTGGAGATATTTTCCTAATTAAGAGTTGTCCATGTGGGATAGTTTCTTTACGCGACTCGTGCTTCTAGATCTGCGGAAGAGGTTTTCCTTTCTAAGTGTTGTTCATGCAAGAAAGTTTTCTTGCCTGACTTATACTCTAATATTTGTTTTCTAGTCGGATCCAATGTGTTGCTGGCCTGCTAGTCTTGGGTAGATCTCTCACATAGTTGCCTTATAGTTCTTACGAGTATTGGGTCTAATCGCGTGACGTATGGGCTTAATGACTCATTGCAACTCAGACCCAACTGTCTGGATCTTGCTAATGACGGGCTTAGTGTTATTTGTGTCTCATTGGATTGAGCATGCAATCAGGCCTGCTTTGTTCTGTTGACGAGATATCATGACACGTGTACGGTGCTGATCAAAATACAGTTTTATGTATCATCAGTACATCCTCAAGGAAAGGTAAGATCCCTTCAACTCTTTTTTAGCACTTGTGTAGGATATGAGCTAGTCCTCATGGTAAAAAAGTTCATTCACTTTTATAAATGAGCCCAATCATGTACCATGGGGTCTATGTATCAAACTTTTAGTAAGTGTTTATTTTTGCCGTAAGTTTTAATTTCTTTGGAAAATATGCTATATCACACAAAATTCAAACCTTTAATTAGATTACGATGCACAAAAAGCATCTTGTTAGGACCTCTCTCTAAACAATACATACTTCTGAATTTGACTAGAGGTGGACAACACCATTACAGTAGCATTTCCAATTCCTTGTACAAAATCCGCAATATGCTTCTATTTTCCTTCATCATGTGAACCAAAATCTCCTCCAATGCATTGAGCAAAAAACACATTATACTGTATCAGGCTGTTTCCAGATTGGATGCATGACAAGATTTAATGAGTGCATGTTAATCACACTTTCATGCCAAGTAATTTCGGTCATATGGTACCATTTTCACACTCCAACATTTTGTCTGTGCAATCTGCTCAGGTTGCGACATTTAGGCCATGTTTGGTACACTGTAAAATAATGCATTTTGCAAATTGATGCATATGCATTAGTTTGCAATGCATTACTTTACGAGTACTTGGTAGTAACTAAGGAAAACCGATGCAAATTAGACAAATGATTGTAGGAGGTGTTGATGATGGTAGTAATAATTATTGCAGAGTCATAGTGGCGGTGATTGTGGTTGATGATTGCAAATGTGGGCAATGATGGTGGGAGTGGTGGCAATGGCAGTGTTTGTTAAAATGGTTGTGGTGGTGACGAGGGCAGTCATAGTGCTGGTGATTGTTGCAGTGGCTACGGTAGTTGTGGCGGTGTTAGTAGTGAAAGTGGTAGTAGTGATGATTATGCTATAGTGGTGGTGGTGGTGTTATGCTATGATAGTTGTGGTGGTAGTAGTGGTGGTTGTGGTGAGTATTCTATGGTAGTGGTGATGGTGATAGTGGCAATGGTTATGGTAGTGGTGGTTGTGATGGTTTTGTTATGGTGGTTGTGATGGTGATGGTGGTAGTGGAAATGGCGGTGGTGGTGGTTGTTATGTTATGGTGGTTGTGGTGGTGGCATGCGATGACAATGTTTATGGTGGTAATAATGAGGTGGCATTCGTTGCGGTGATTATGCAATGATAATGGTGGTGGAGGAGGTAGCGGTTGTTATGTTAGGGTGTTTGTGGTGGTCGCGCGCGACAACAACGATTATGGTGGTAATAGTCAGGTGGTGTTGGTTGTGGTTATTATGCTATGATAGTGGTGGTTGTGATGGTTATAGTATGGTGGTCGTGGTACTAGCGACAATGTTAGCTGTGAAGGTGGTGGTGGTTTGGGGTGTTTACAAAATAGTATGAAATACGCAGAGGAGATGATGAAAGTTTTGCAAAGTGATGCGAGAGATTTTGTTCCGCAGAGTTTTGCAAAATTTTATAACTAGGAAATGTGGAGGTCCTGAATTCAAATTCTAATAACTGTTTTCTGTAAAGTTAACAAAACACCTAAGTTTATGTAACTGCTGTAAACTTTTACATTATGTATTCTTTTACCGCATACCAAGCGGAGCCTTAGTATTAAGGTACATGGTCGGAAACTTTGGGTGACTGTCCATTTTTTGCACAGCCACTTGGAGAAGTTTGGAAGGCCTTAAAAGCATTAAAATATTTCTAAACAATTTTACTAAAACCATAAACCTGAATTTTCCGACCGTTGTACCCATCACTTCATTACTTTAATTCAAAACCTCATTTTGCCGCTTAGAAAACAGAGACTTTAAAAGCAGAGCAACTCAACGGTCGGCTTGAGACCCTTCTCTCCTCTTCCCTTCGTTCTTGAACCTTCTCTGAGAGACCTTCTGACTTCTGAGTAGAGCAAAAATGGTGAAATCACCGCAATCTTACGAGGAGATTCGGAAGCAAAGGCTAGAAGAGAACATGAAGAGAATGGAAGATCTCAATCTCACCAAGCTGGCTCAGAAACTCCGTGACGACATCTCGCCGAAACCCTCCCCGGTTTGAATCCCACCTTACTCTAATCTGTCTTGATTTTACTCATTTATAATCTTTTGATCATTTATGGAAATGGGTATTCTTCAAATTTGCAGATGAAGCATTCGAAACCTCGAACACCTAACAAGGAAATGACCCTTGTACCTGTGAGGAGATCGAGCCGAGTCGCGAACCTCCCCGCACCAGTTTACAAAGAAGTGGGTCACTCTTGTTTTTGCTCATTTTTACATAATGAATTCACCCTTGAAATGAGGAATCACTAAGCCTCTCTTGCTGTTCACAGGTTACAGTGGAGGTTTTGGAGAGGACTAAAAGGTAACAATGTGATTTTTTTAATGTTTTTTTTTAATTAGGTAATTAGTGTTTTGATTCAATGATGAGATTGGGTTGATGGGGTTTTTGTTGGAAGGTTCTTTAAGGCGAGGGATTTGTCGAATCGAGTTTATGCCTCGGATGAAGCTAGGGCTAGTGCAACTTGCAAAGCTGAGAACCTAATGGCAAGACTTGAAAATGAAAATGGGTTCCCTAGCTTTGTAAAACCCATGCTCCAATCCCATGTGACTGGCGGGTTTTGGCTGGTAGGCATTTTAATGGTCATTTAAAGGTTGTTTAGGTTTATGATGATGCATTTAGATTTAGATAAAATTGAACGCGCATTTAGAGTAGAGAATTGAGTTGTAGCATAATTTGGTTGCACACACAGGGACTTCCTTCGTGGTTTTGCAGGAAGCACTTGCCGAAAAGCGACTGCATGATTGATTTGGTAGATAGAGAGGGGGAAGAATTCCCAACAGTATACCTTCCCCGAAAGACAGGATTAAGTGGTGGATGGAAAGCGTTCTCTATTTCACATAATTTGGTTGATGGTGATGCACTAGTGTTTGAGCTAGTCAGGCCTACAGAATTTAAGGTATGAATTTTGCATTTAGTAAACATATTGGAACAGTTTGCTTTCAACTTATTCGGTTTCTCATATTTGAATCTCATCTTTTGAAGAACCATTTGTTCAGTGATGTTGAGAATATATATGATTATAATGACAGATAACAAGCAATTACAAGAAATGACTGACCAAATAACTTTGTCATGGTTTTAGAAGAGCATTCATCTGAATCCCACAAATTTGTTAAAGCTCCCTCCTTGTAACTGATTAAGACTATTAATTAAGTCCACTCCACCAACCCATCCTCCTGCCGAAATTATTGGGATTTCGGTGGATCACTTAGACGCATTGACATTTCAACAGTAACTACAGTTTCCATAATGAATTTTAAACGGCCTTTACAAACTCTAGTTCAGTGAAGTGTTGCAAACTTATAGTAGTCAGCCACTGGCCAGTTGACATATCTTTCAGTTGTTTTGCTTCTTTATGGACTTAAAATATATTTTTGGTAATCTGAACCTTCTAAACTTAGCGAGTTCTCTTAAATTTATTCATGCTAATGGATGTAAATCAATCTTACATTGAGATCAATCCAACTAGATGCACTAGTATAAACTAAGGTTGGTCACTAGATGAAGCCTACATATTTACAAGTATAACCGGCAGAAAAATTCCACCAAACAAGGTTGAATGACACAAAAAATACACTAAGGAAGATTAAAAAAAATTGCAATATAATTTAGGAGTCCCATAAAGCCAGTCAAATCCCATGCGCCGCACTTTGATACCTTTTTGCCTCACATTCATGAGTTGTGATATTCCACCATAAACTGTTTGAGCTTCCAACACGTGCACAACTGCACCAAACTGCTTGGATGAAGGTGTCTTCAAAATTCAGTTGATGAATGTTGGTTGTGTAAAATATCATCTTTAATAATCAAATGAGGTACAAAATGTTTTGATCCAGGGAACAAAAACCTTTAAACAGTCTCTTAAAAACACCCTAAACCTGGTTTTAGAACCTTCACACTTGCAACCAAAATCAGACTTTCTTGATATTCGATACAACATCCAATCGAGGTTTGCAAACGAAGCGTCACTGTGTCCAATCAAAGAGAAATTTTATCTGTGAAGTTTTGATGGTCTTTGGCTTCTTAGATGCTTTTACAGCGCTATTCGTTCATGTTTGACATCTATACCTTGGGCTAGGACCTAATTCGTGGTTTTGTCATAAAGTTTATCCAGTTAGGATTTTCAAAATCTTCTATCAGTAATGTTCTTATTGATGTTTTGAAACTATCAGTATTAATTAATGATGAAATATTCTTCAAGTTCTAGGATCCGTTCATAGGCCTTCTTTAATTACAGGTTTGTATCAATATTCTTTGCTTTTTAAACGCGAGAAACTGCAAGATATATTTTGAAGTATTTTGGAATTTATATTTATTTATTATTGATGTGCAAAATTCATTTTAGTGTTTGTTTGTTGTAATTGTCATCCATGCCATTCGTTTGAATTGCAATCTTTAGCACCTTTCGAAACCTGTTCCTTTAAAGGTTTCAAGTATTTACTTTGACCTCTGTCATCATTGTTCTTGATGTGCAAATAGTATCCTTTAAATGGTATATAGATATTGTTTTCTTACTCTAGCTAACTTGTTTAGGTTTACATAATACGGGTCAACGGGTCTGATGAAGATGGTGAATCAAGCTCATAATATTGGTGCAGACTGCATCAACATTAGTAAGTTGTTTGATTTCTTCTGGCATTCTTCTGAAATTAAATTCTAGGTAGAAAAGAGTTTCATCTTCATATCAATATCCATGCAAGCAATCCATGTTATTCTTTGGAAGATTGCTCGTTGCATTTTTCAAAATCAGTAATCAAAATGAGTTTCACAAATTTCTGAGGTATGTCATGATGGCTCAGGCCTTCAGGGTACATCTTTTCCTCATGGAAGGGACTTGGGTAACAAAAATATTGATTTCGACCTAAAAGCAAGACTTTTTTTTTTGCTCAGGTGCTTCTCCCACATAAATAGTCTTCGAGACTCATGCTTCTTTGTTAAGCTTATAATATCCAGCTTGTATCTTACAATGTAAACAGTATAGTGCAATGCCCTTATCCCATGTTATCCTGTACTTAACTCCTTTGATTCTACTAAATGTGGGGTTAATACAATGCCCCAGTCACTCGGTGACTACCGCAATCTTTGCACAATCTGTAGGTCCTACAGCCAAGAAATTACCAAAGAACATAAAGTAATCAAGCTGTAATCACTTCTACATGTCTAAGTCCAGTATTCTAGATATGTTTATGACCAAATACAGGCACAGACAATGACTCTCCCAATCTGCATGTGCAACTAAAACCACTTCCTTACCAATTATGTTCATACTCTTCTTCACCCTAAAGAAATACCAATTATGTTCGACGCACATGCCACTCTACTAATCTATGTGCATCAGGAAATATGCATTTCTCTAGTTTTAGAAGGTTAATGCATGTGGGATGCTTTCGTATGTAATCTCATATATAGTTCATAAGCAAAAAAAACCGTGGAGATGATGATCTATTTGTACTACTTTTCTAGAGTTTGGTTTGTTTCTAACATGGATGCTCTACATGGCTATACTTGTGAGATCAGCAACTCACTGGACAAGAAATGACCATAGTTAGCAAAGTTGTGCGTATGGACTGAAAATATATACTAAATTTTACTGATGCGAAGATGTGAATGTTAGAAAATTTACCAAGACAATTTCCCTCAATTTTTCTCTTTTCTCCATTTGTCTAGCTCGATTTATTTATTGACATATCTTGGCTTATCGGTTGCAGTTGCTATTTTATGTGATACGCCATTTTCTTTTGTAGGTAAAAAGCAAACCTATGTTTCATCAAACTTCTTGAAGACTTTGAAACCAATATTTGGTGCAACTTCAAGGAGTTATGTTTTGGGCATCTATAATGAGTCATTTGTTTGTATAATGAGTCCTAAACAGAATTAGTACTAGACCAATTTGCTATTTGCTCTCTCTACATCAATTTTGTTTTTCTTTATAGTGCATTGGCAGTGAAATGAAATTATCAGAAATGTTGAAAACGTACTGAATAAATGGAGTGTTGAAGACGCGTAGAGTAGAGTACACTGCTACCAATTACAACAGATGACTATTGTTTTGTCTACACTAACCATTACAACAAAATTCCGAAAGGAACCACATGGATAACCAGAAAAAGTCACGAGTTTTGTTAATTGGTAAGAAAGATTTAGAAGAAGACCCCACCTGCTACCAATTAGTTTCCAAGAACAGAACAACAACTACATGAAATAACACCACCCAATTATTAAGGACTCATTCAATCAATCAAAGCCGGTGTTTGTGTTTCTCTTTCAAACATTATGGGGCCCTTCTCAGCTGTGACGCGCTTTTGTTTTTCCTCCCTTTCTACTTGCATTAAATTTTTTTATTTTTCCATTTCTTCTTCTCATTTATTAGAAAAAAAATACTTTAAACCATAAGCCATTTTTCATTCAATTCTTGCCCGCCTATCACGCGCAACCCCTTGTTATTTTTATAAAATATGTTTAATGTCTATGATACCAAATTAAGTCGGACTCTGTTGATGTGATAAGTTGGAATAATGTGTTTCTGTAATACTATAATGGTCTAAAACCAGAATTTTTTTAGCTAAGCTGTATGTACTTGTCGAGGACTACTGTATTTTATGAGTATACTTCCATTAACATATGCCAAACAAAACACAATTTGTTCAACATATAATTCGTAACAACAATGTTAATGCGGAGAGGCAAAAAAAAAAAAAGCAAAACCAGCATGGACCAGTAGATTGACGAGGTCTTGAGCCGCTCTGGATTTGTTTATTTTGGCTTACAACTTCTTTCCTCATGTCCAAAAAATATGCAACTTTAGCTATTGAACCATCCACACAACTTATCTTGTGCTTGTGTTTCACAATATGTGCTTATCCAGCCATTTGTAATGTATTGTAAGCAAAAACTTCATAGATAGTGCATAATTTAGTCGCATATTTGGTTTGGAAACTTTATATCTGTATTGTACTTATTTAGAGAAGCACATTACCAACTTAGATTTATATTGGTAAGGCAGTGCTTACAATTAAAAGTGTGTTAATTAACTAATCTCCCAATCATTAATGAACCATACACTTTATTCTTGCAGAAGTATAAACATGTAAGAGAGTGGAATATATATATAATAGCAAATAGCATATCTGCCCATGTGATCATGGAGATGATTGTATGCAAACATGGGAGAGAGAATAACCTCAATTTTTTAAATTAACTTCATTACTTAAGATCCCAAATTTCAAATACTCGTACTTTAAGATGGAATTTAAATCGATTTTATTGAAGTCAAACATGGGGGTAGGAAGTATATGAAGTGAAATGCAGATTGCATTCATGCCCCAACTTATTAGTTTTCACATACTGCAACTCGATCCCATCCACTATGTGAATGAACACTATACTTTTTTACGATGCATAATATCAAAGGCATGCTAACATGTGTTAAAGAGCTAGATACATGGTATCGGTTTGACGTGCATAAATTGCTAATTACATTTTTTTTTTTTTCAAAATGCGCATGATAGCAGTCCTAAAAATGGGGTGGTGTTTAGAGAACCAGAAGTTTTTATTTCGTTGACATATGAGCACATAAAAAATGAGGAAGAAGGAAGGAAGACCTTCTATTGCGCCTCTCAAATCTCTCATCCTTCCCAATCTCTCTGTTTTTCTCCCTCTCTTTTCACAAATCCCATTTTTTTTTCTTCCCCAATCCTTCTTTCTCCTCATCATCTGTAACAACAACAAGCTAGCTCATTGATTCATCATCTCCCACATTTTTTTTTTCACAATTTCCTCCCTTCAAATCCGCCCACATTGGCTGGATTTCTCGTTTCCGTAAGTTTTCTCTTCGAAAGATCTGATTTTGACATCTGGGGTTTGCAAATCTGTGCCAATTACCATGAGTTGTGGGTAGAATTCGATCCGATTGACAAACAATCTGACTGAGTTTTGCTGGAGAACCTGGGCCGGAGGTACCATCATGTCTAGTACAAAGAATGATCACACAATGGTGCCTCTTGCGGTGCTTCTTAAGCGTGAGTCCACCAGCGAGAAGACTGAGAAACCTGATATTGTGTATGGGGAGGCCAACCAGAGCAAGAAAGGTGAGGACTTGACGTTTATGAAGACAGAATGTCAGAGGGTTCCGGGTGATGGCTCGTCCACGTTTTCGGTTTTTGCGGTACGTTGGAGCTTATATTTGTGTTTTTTTTTTTTTAAGATGAATTTGTGATACTTTTTGGTATAATTTGATGGGGTTGTGTTGAAAATTTTGAATTATTTGATGATTTTGAACAATGGGGTTGATTTTTTTGATGGAGTAGGTTTAGATTCATCAAATTCATTACTTTGTGGGGTGATTATGGTGATCACCATGTAATTCTTTGATGCTAAATCATTTTCTCTTGTAAGGAACTGTTTGAGGAAAGATTGGTTCATTTGGTGTGGATGGGGAGAATAAGGAGGAGAAGGGGGTGAATCATGGAGTACTATGACCTGTACATCTCGGGACATTATGGCAGGCTTTTGGTCCACAATTCTCTGTAATATCCATTTTACATTGATAATTCAAATTTCCAGGTGAGATATATTATGAGTGAATGCACTGAATTCCTCAGTCCAAATCGCTTTTGGTCCTCGTCTTCCTCTTTGAGAAACAGACCAGCAAGTTCATATGGGTTTCGTTGCGATTCATGGTCTTTCATTCAGTTTCATCTGAAAAAAATGAATTTGATAATAGGTCTCCTTCAAACTCCTAGCTTGCTCTTAGAACCCTCGACTTTCACATTTTTTTTTGTTAGGGGTAGTTTTTAGTATGTATTCTACAGGATCAAGCTGCTCTTTTAGTTATATAACGTAATGGGGATACTCCAATTCTTTGAATGGTTATGATTTATCCTTTTTCAGACATCAGTTTGAGCATCTTCGCTTAACTACAACAAGCTTGTGGTGGATTGTTCAGGAACATTTAGTCTCTTGAAGTACAACACATCTTGTTGATGATTGAATTCTCAGTTTGTGGAGATAGTTCCCAGGAAAAGTTCGCCCTATTGCCAACCCAACCTGCTGCAACCCTTCTTTGATGTCGTAGAATATATTCTTAGAGAGTTGTGTACACCACCTGAAGGACAGATACATGAGAGAAGTTTGCACATGGATGAACTTCACACCAGTTCCATATTTGTTCAGTCAGATTGACCTCACATTTTGAGAATTTCGTGAAAGGAGAAAACAGAAAGGCTTAGGAACGAAAAGTAGTGTTTTTGGTGAAGATGGTTCTAAGAAGGATCTATACTTGTTTTCAAGGTGATTTACCGGAAGAAGAGGGTCAAGTGGTAGAGAAATAAAATTTACCAAACATGAGTGGTGTGAATAGGAGCCGGTTTAATGTAAAGCACTCTCTAGCCTGAACTCTAATTAGCTATATTAACTATGCTTTACTTGGCCAAGTTAGCGCATGTTATAGTTAAGATAGTGTTTTACTTAAATAAACCAAAATAAATAAATTTAATAAAATAATCTATACTTTAGTGACATAATCTCAAATTTATATCAATATGGGACACGATATATTCAGAGATGTCAAATTGTAAGTAGTGTTTTGCCACCTCAGACAATATAACATATACTAATTGTATTTACTGACTCCATATGGTATATTTATCTATTTTATCATCTTGGCCCAATATGCAGTAGGTTGAGGTATCAGCGTTTATGGTCTACATCAGATTAGATTGGTTGACTTATGTCATTCTGATTTAGGTCAAGTCAAGTTTGTTTTAGGCAATCTAATATGTTTTTGTTTTTGTTCTTATATGAGGTTATCACACATCTCAGCATATGAGATTATTGCTAGTATAATATTGTCTACAAGCGAGATACTTTCAGGCAACTACCTCTAGGGTTTACTTAAGTTTAAAGAGTCATCCTCTAAAATATGGGATGTTCAGAACCATAGGAAATCATTATTTTTTTTTTTGGTTTTATATGTTTCTTTGTATCTTGAGACTAATATTAATATGGTGATAAAACTTTTATCAGTAACCGGGATTGTTATACATTTAAACGTTGTTATCATTTTTTATTAGTATTTTTTTAATTTGAGGAGCAATGTCCATATCTGTTTGCTAGAGGTAACGAGTGATTACTGGATTTTACAATAACTCTACCTTGTATTGCATTGCATATTCTACAGCTATTTGATGGTCACAATGGGTCTGCTGCTGCCATTTACTCGAAGGAGAATCTCCTGAACAACATTGTTGGTGCTATTCCTTCAGATCTTAGCAGAGATGAGTGGTTAGCAGCTTTGCCTAGAGCGTTGGTTGCAGGATTTGTAAAAACAGATAAAGATTTTCAAGATAGAGGTATGAAAAACTTTTTCTTAAAATTTTATAGACATTGTGACTATATTCCTCTAATTAGCATGTTTGGACACTTTTTCAATAGTGTAAGCATACAGTTGAACCAGGTTTCCACAGAGATAATCCCTGCCCTAACTTGGGATATATCATATATGTACTCAGACACATTTTCTGGCTGCAAACCGTCAAGACTAAGGATGACCAAGTTTTCAGTCTTAATTGCATTATCAATAAAAGATGGGTCGAAGTATAGCTGACCTTTCTAAGAAATATATCTATAATAAGGCCCCTTATTGATATTAAGTAATTTGGTCCCTCAACAACTAAAATCACCAAACGAAAATACATGTTATCCATGTGGTGGTTGTCACCCACTTTAGATAATCTTTTTGTTTGTTTTGCTAATGAAACAAATACTTTTACAAAAATCTTAAACATGTTAAACGTTATGTTACATTTAACATGATGTTACTACAAATGAAATCTTTTTTTAGCTTAAGAAAGCTATATTAAAGCCTTTGTTCACATATTTAATATGACAGCGATGTCCACAATTGTTCCAACTTTGAGGGAGTCATTACATTTCCTACAATCCTTCCTCTATAGTGGTATCTATTTCGACATGCAACTTATTGGTTATTCAAAAGTAAAGTTCAACATGGGGGTAAGGATCCACTTTTTTTTAGTCTGGTAAGGCTTGATGTCTTATAGGAATAAGGGCATGATTCTGGTGCATCATGCTTTTTAAAACACAGCTAATCCTTTTCTCAATGGGCCATGGTAGTGCATGTGGAAGATTTATAAGTTACTCTGTCATTCTTGTAACAAGGAAATGAAATTTAACCACTTGGTTTTCTTACTATGATATATGTTGAAACACTTAGAGATTAATCTCTACTAGTCACGGTTCACGCTAAAAGTTGAGAGCTGTGATGGGCATTTCTGTACAATTATGTAAATTGAAAACTTTTAAAACTATTGAGCTGGTTTTTACAATAACAATAATGATAATATTTTGCCTTTACTTGGGTGACTGGTACCTAGTGATAATATTTCGCTTCCTTTATGCTGAGTTAATGTGGTTCTGTTGTCTAGAGTAGACTGTAGATTCAACAAAATCTTTAATAACAAGCACCAGAAAGCTTTGGTTCTGTAGTGCTCTGCGAGTCTTATGTCATTTATCTGGTTCAGTTTGTTTGTATTTTTGCTATTTCAAATCTTCTCACCATCTCCATTGTGCCGTAAATGCTGTTTATAAAGGTTTTCTTTTCAAGTCAATTTGGAATTTGACATGACCTCATTGTTTTTTCAGCACAAACGTCAGGAACAACTGTCACTTTTGCAATAATAGATGAATGGGTTATAACTGTTGCATCAGTAGGTGATTCCCGCTGTATACTTGAATCTGCTGAAGGTTCTATGTATGCATTAACAGCAGATCATAGACTGGAGGTCAACGAAGAGGAGTAGGTTTCATATTTAATACTTGTGTACTACAATCCATAAATGCTTTGAGATTTTCTATGGGCCTAACTCTTACTCTAACAGGGTGCAACGTGTAACAGAAAGTGGTGGTGAGGTTGGTCGACTCAATACTGGTGGTGGTGCAGAGGTATATTGCTCTTGCTCTTGCTCTTACCTTAAAACATGCATTTTCTCTTGATTATTCCATCCCATATGTAGAGTATTTATGTGAAGTTCTTGTTGATCTGGTCACATACCTTCCACATGATTATTTCACAAATCACTTCCTCCACTATTTATGACCCCCTAATCTGCAACCGACAACTTATGTAGGATTTGCCTACCATTCACATGGGCATTCTCCAATCTAGATGCTTAGACCTTGCTAACAATACTAGATACATTTTCTCAAAAACACCAAGTATAACATTACCAACCAAATGACTCCTTTTTCCTCTGCACTTTGGAAGTACACTTTTGCTATTACATTTCTATCAATTAATAAACCATTTGTCAAAGAAATTTTCTTGCATTTTCTTCTGAAGTTGTCATGTTGGATGAACCCACTTCATACTACCAAACATATAAATCTAACTTTTCTGAATATTACTAGGCAAAAGAGAGAAGTTTTAACTCGTGGCAACTCGATATTGCAGATTGGTCCTCTTAGATGTTGGCCAGGAGGCCTGTGTCTTTCGAGATCGATTGGAGATATGGATGTTGGCGAGTTCATTGTTCCTGTCCCTCATGTAAAGCAAGTGAAGGTGTGCTCCTACTTTGTCCACCATCATTTTTATTTATCTAGTTATTTTATTATTTATTTATTTATTTATCTTTTGTTTATGTTTATTTGCAATACCTTTTACCATACAGTATGATTTCGGGGGAGTGATTTCTTTATCTTGCCTGATGTATTTAACTTGGGTTTTCATGTTTCATCCATTGTTTAAGTCTGGAAAGTTTTATGAGGAAACTTTAGGAAAAAAACTGATTTTCTTAAACCTTTTCTTTCAGCTTGTTTTATAGGATTCTTTGAAAGCCTATAATCTGTGTTAATTAGGCCATCTTTCATCGCCCCTTTTTATATTTATAACTACTGTGAGATTTGATATCCCTTGTTTTACGCTCAGTTTATTATGTTTACCCCAATGAGATGTAGCGTATCAAAGAATAAGTTTCAAGAGTCAGTTTAACTGTGGGAGTCTCATTCTTTAGTTGGAACTTTCTCAATCTTGACCGCAAATCTAATTTTTCGGTCGAGCAATGAGATGGCTTCGATCAATGCCCTGTGAATTTGTCAGTAATTTGTGCTGATGATGCGAAGTTGCTGTTATATGAAATTTTAGTTGCAATGATGTGAAATATAGTCGTAGAACAGCATGTCAGGTGCCAGATGGATATCAGGGGTAGGGGCTTGGGGTAAGTTGGACAAGAATGGGATGGGTTCAGTGGCTGGGGATGTCTTGTGAGCATTAGAAAGCTGAAAGCGTAGGATTCTTAAATGAGAGGAAGGAACAATATGGCTGAGGTGATCAAGAACCTTATAAAGCTAATAAGTAACAGTTTTTGGTCAAATATTCATATCATTTTAAATTAGACAATGCATTGCAAAATGACGGAAAGTTAATTCTCATTTTTTTTTGGTGGTTTCCAATGCTTTTATCAAAAGTACCTAATAGTAGTAACCATATCAGCAATAATTTAAATTTCAAAAAAAAAATGCTTGACATTAGTTTTGTGGAATTACTGGGAAATAGAGCAGGATATTTTTTGGCATGTACTAATTTTTTTTATCTTATGTTTAATTATTTTTTATCCGCATTTGCTGTTGCCTGGACTAAATATATTTCCCAATGTTTTTCAGTTTAGACCACATTTCTCTAATGGCAAGAAACCTTTTTTGTTTCTTCTTTGTTCTTGGCATTAAGCACTGTAATATGATTGTTGCAGTTATCTACCGCTGGTGGTAGGCTTGTCATCTCAAGTGATGGTGTTTGGGATGCTTTGTCTTCAGAAGCAGTTCTTAACTGCTGCAGAGGGATGCCACCAGATGCTGCCGCTGTTCAAATTGTTAAAGTACATCAAACTCCTCGTATTATTTCTGTATCTTCTGATTTTCTTATAGCATTTTGAGTATTCTTCTGTAGAGTCACACCTTTTTTTTTGCTTAACAGGAAGCTGTGGGATTCAAGGGACTTCGAGATGATACAACTTGCATTGTCATAGATATATTACCACCGGAGAAGCCAGAACCTCCCATGCCACCACAAAAGAAGCCAGTAAAGGGTGTCTTTAAGTCCATGTTTCGTAAAAGGCCATCTGAATCATGCTCCTATCAAGACAAGGAATATATAGAGCCAGACGTGGTGGAGGAAATATTTGAGGAAGGATCTGCTAAGCTTTCAGAAAGGTTGTAACTCTAGATTGTTGGTATCATTGAAGCTAAAAGTTCTTCCTTGAATATTGATTGTTTGGCAAGCTTCATCACACTTTCTATTAAAGTTTTCTTCTTCAAAACTGATATATGCATTTGTTTGTGGATAATCCAATTATCAGAATCTGATGCATTTATGTGAATCACAGGTTAAATACAGAGTATCCCTTATGCAACATGTTCAAATTGTTCATGTGTGCTGTTTGTCAAGTAGAAATAAAACCGAACAAGGGAACATCGGTGCATGCTGGTTCATCAAATCCAGGAAAAGCGCGTCCCTGGAATGGCCCATTCTTATGCTCTGACTGTCAAGCGAAAAAAGAAGCCATGGAAGGGAAAAGACGTTAGTACAAAAACTATCTTTTGCCTGATTATTCAGTCTGAAATTCAGATCCTTCATAATCGTATCTGATCTCTCCTTATTTATATTTTTCAGATGCAAGAAACAGTAGTGATAGTGACTAGCCAAATTACCAGTGCAGCATCACCATGATCGAGCAATGATCTTGCCACTAACAGATGTTACAGCTGACCAGTAATGGGAGACACAAGGTCTTCTGACGCTATTGACTTCATTCTTTCATTCCCCCATGATTGATTGGATTGTTTGGCTCCATTCTGAAATCTAATTGATGACCTGTTATGAGATCTCTCTAGTTTTGCGTCTCCACAATGGGAAACCAAGATATTTAGCTTCTCTGTGTATTTCAAAGTTGTATGGGAAGGATTAGCAGGAAGCAGATTCAGCTGTTCCTTAAAAGTTTCTGTTAATAACCCATTCTTCCGTTTCTGGGTTCATTTCCATTGTATACGACGAGTTCTTTTATAGTGAAAGAGATCAATGCTGCTTTTGGTGTAATATTGTCATATAGGAGGGATATCAGTGAAAGTCTTTACAAATTTGTTAGTGAAATGAATTTTATGATCATACTTGCAGAACTCCAGTATCTACATGGCACTGATTTGTGTCCTGTGAAATTTTGTAATCTGAATCAATACTTAATGAAAGACAGGAAATCAAGAGTTGACATGATGATGGATACTGTCATCTAAGGACCCGTTTTCCTAGATGAAAGTTGGAGCAGAAACGTGTCTAAAGTCTACATGAATGTGCTTAGAGTAGTACTACAGTGCACTGGTATTATACCAGTGCAACAAAGAATTTCCCATGTGCTTAATGGTCATCTATTGGCAAGTTATCTTTTGGACCTAAGTTATCTTGTGATGGTCAGAGATGAGTGTTTGGATCATACCGAGCACTATCTTAATTATCAGCAAGTCCCAGCGGTCGCAAGATCTATCTCGTGATAACAAAACTTGGCTGAATTGTATTTATTTTTATCAGTTAGATGTTAATCCTATAATTTTGCATTATTTTTGTAATGTTCATCAATGATAGAGAGAGGAAATAGAAAACTTCGATTTTTTTTTTTTTTACAAGATAAGCTTCAATATAATGGTTGAAGTTGCTATCATATGATGTGGAAACCAGCCAACTTGTTTAGGACATGTTTTTATATTCTATTTTTGCCTTATTTTAGGCTTGGTGAAGAATCTTTTGTTTTGTGTGGTGTCCCATACACTCAATCTACATCTTAGAAAATATGCCAAAGTTTGACCTTTGCAACACCCATCCAAATCCAAATCCAAATCCAAATCCAAAGGAAATCATGGCAGGAAGTAAAACAACTTTCTCTTCAATTACTTATTGAGGTCCTTGAATGTAAAGCAACTCTCCAACCCCACAAAACCATAACCAAAATTATAGTAGAAATATGGACACAAGACAATTGTAAAAACCTATGATTATAGTGTTTTTATAAAATGCTCGTATATCTAATTTTAAATAATAATTTTTTTAGGCTGACTGCCGTAGCTTTTTATTTGCTTAAAAAAGTTGCATGGATTTCCAAAGATGAGTATACTACTTGTATTAGACAAAAATTTGCAAAGGTTTTTATCTTTTTCTTAAAAAAAAAAATGCTTGCAAAGGCTTCTCCATGAACCTTTCGAATTGCATATATTCTAAAGATATCTTTACATTGTCATTAAACTCAAGTGAAAGAATACAAATTTTAGGTGGTGCCTTTGGTTGAAAAAGAAAAACTCTATGGACAAACAATGGAGAATCAGATGCTTTGGGGACCAAGAAGTGTGATTCTCATGTTCATTTGATTTTCATTCTCAATATTGATCACAAAATTTAATGGTGAATATAAAGTAATAAATTAACTTAGCCTTAAATATTGGGGTTCCCTCGTAAATTCCCGGGACATAAGATTTCATCCAACCAAACACAACCTAAATCTTATCGTTTATCTCCACGCTAGCTCTCTCTTTCCATCATTCCTATCCTTCCTCTTGCTCATATTGTCCACCAAAACTATATGAGTTCACAATAAACTATTTAATACCTTCTCTTCATAATTGGACTATGAACAAACATTAGCTTGAGACTGCAAATTACAGCAAAATATTTCGTCTGGCTTCTCATTCAATCAATCTCATCAGCCTTCTTTTCATACTCTTATAGTCAAGCCCACTTTTTTTTTTTTTTTTTTTTTAAATCCACCTGGCACAGCACCTCCCATTGCCACGTCACTCTCCTCCATCGTTTACGGTTTAAATCATTCTCTAATTCTAATACTAATCAAATCTTTATTACATACAAAAAAATAAAAAAGGCTTTTCTTAGAGAGAGGAGAAGCGCCAAAGCTTCCTTCATCAACACCTGAGCTTCAAAACCCTAACCCTAGAAATCTTCAATTGAAGTGATAAATCGATAGATAAGTAATCATTCATTCATCATTGATCAGCTCTTGACAGATGTTTCCGTGGGGCATCGCCAAGTCCGCGGAGGCGATGTTCTCTCGGTGGGCAATCAAGCACGTATTGAAGTTTCTATTGAAGAAGAAATTGGGGCAATTCATTTTAGGTGATTTGGACTTGGACCAGCTTGATGTACAACTCGGTGCTGGAACGATTCAACTCACTGACCTTGCCCTCAACGTTGCGTTTATCAACCAGAAGGTAAGTCTCCTGTTGCTTCCTGCGTCAAATTTGAAGTTTTTTTGTTTTTGTTTTGTTGGGGGTGAATCGAGTCTTTGGGGTTTTAATTGTGACCCAGAATTTGGAAATTTGAAGTGGGAGTTTTTGTTTAGGAGTGTTTATGTAGATTGCAGCTCCAACATATGCATGAGTTTTGAGTTTGCTTATGAAAAAATCGATTTTTATCTACGGAATTGTGGGATGGCAGTGGAACTATATATAGGTTGAAGTTAAATTAGTTGCTTTGTAGGCTATGAAATAGATAAGTAAAGACTATGACTCGAGCAGTTTGTGTTATGGAGATATCTGCTGGGTGTCCGAGAGGTTTTGTTAAATTTTGTCATATATGGTGAGGCTTAAGCTATTAGAAAAAACAAGTCTGTCATATATCAAGTGGTCATGGGGAGCAGACTTTGTTCTTCGCAGATTTTGAGTCCTTTCTCTCTGCTCCCATCACGAATATAATTGATTAGGTAAGCTGACAGGGTGTTGTAGCAGGAGAACCTTGTGGTGGTGTAGACTGAGTGAGATCACAATTGGAAGCTTAAACATTTACACTAGAAATTAGGTTAGAAATAATAGAGATTGTACCAGGAGTTATAAGTGGAATTAGTGCATATGGTGAGGCCATTGAGTTTCAATTGTCAGCATGAACATGGGTGGAGAAAGGCTCAGTTCAACTACCTGCCAATAGAAGAAATCCGTTAGAACCAAAAAAAAAAAAGGATACTAAAAATTCAAGATTACTAACACTGTAATGCACCCATTCATAAATGACAAATCGCAGCTAAAAAGTCTTTGAGATGTTGAAACAAAAAAAATCCATTGTGCAAAAGCATATTCAGTTCATGATCTTAACTCCAATCTAATTACTAATAAAGGTTCTATCAAACTATACGATCTTCATGTTATTGATTTACTTTTTTTTTTTTTATACAAGTTCAAATTTCATGGAAAAGAGCAAAAACAAAGAACAACCTAGCTAACAAAGGGCAAACATCCCCAACCCTGGGAACAATAACAAGACATTATTGGACCCTCAAGAATTCTTCCCACTAACATAAAAGCCTAGTATTTCGAAATTAATGATTCGTTGAAAAATGAGATTATTCCTTTCTTGCCAGATAAACCTCCGTTATTCTTGGAGAAGGCTTAACAAAGCATGAAATACGTCTACAATAGAGCTTGGCATAACCCAATCAATCCCACAAGCGACCCAATCAATCCCACAAGCGTGTGTAAAGTGATAATAAGCTCACTAAGTTGCAATGGAGCAGAAGATGATCCCTAGAGTCTACACCATGATCATACAAAGGAAAACCTGGCTCCGCCGTCACACCCCTAGTACTAATCAAAACATCCTGAATGTCCATATGTTTTCAAAGAAGCCCATATGAAGGACTCTTTGGGAGGCATACACTTGCTCCACACGCGGTTAGCATTGACCAAGTGGTTATAGAATGATGAAACCAAGAATGACCTTGACTTCAACCATTTCCATTTCCACCCACCATCATCATGGTTAGGAACCATAAATCAAAGTCAGACATCAGATTCAGGACCTCTAACTCCTTGTCACATAACTCTTCCTAAAAATGAAGATTCCAACCACCTCTAGAGGCTTCCCTATAAAGAACTCGTGCACCTTCCCCCTTGCTAATATTGGACACCCGGATGATCCTAGGATACACCTCCTTTAAAGGTCCTGTACACACCAAGTGTTACGCTAGAAACATTTGCAGAGAAAAACAAGAACAGTTGCAGGGAAACTCATATATGGATATCCCTTCATTTGCAGATAATAACCAAAGTTAAACAATATCCATGGTTCCATTCTAAGAGCTTAGTTTCTTTCCCAAGTTCAAATAGAAACAATCTTCCCTCTAAATCTCAACCAATTGCAGTTTGAAACAAGTAATCGAATGCTTGACAATCAGTTTCACAAATTAACTATTTCCAGGCCCGAAACCTGATAATTCATAAAAAAGGTTAACCACAGGGAAAACTAAATGAATGACTGATCAATATTAAATCGATCTCTATAAAAATATGCGATTGAAAAAACAAGGAAATATTACCTCATTCATTGCTTCAATACATAAGTAACGGAGGAGAGGAATATAGAAGTTCGGTTGCTGAGAAGAGCTTAGTTCTTGATTAAGCAAACTGACACAGATGGTCTGCAAGAGCTCCATGTTGCTAAAACAGAATTGCTGACTTGCCGATGCTCATGGATACTATACTTCTTGCATATGGTCTTGATCGATTTTCATGGCAAGTACCCTCTGTTAGTATCTTTAGGTTGTGTTGGTACATATGCCATTATGTATACTTTAACAAATCACCAGCCCTTTTGAGCCTCGTTCTCGACTGTTTGCTTAACTAAATGAAAGGATTGACATGGTACATGCAGATTATGTGTTTCATGTCACTCTAAAAACTGCTATTGACAGGACTACCATATGCATCTATAAAAATACATTGTGGGGTCTTTCAAAAAGGGTCAACTTAGTACATCCTGCAGTTCCCCAGTGGGAACTCTGTAATCCAGGATTTTTCAAAACTAGACCATTTAAAAGGTCAACTTAGACAATTTTGGGAAGTAAATTTTCCTTGCAAGTGTTTTTTACAATTTCTGTTGTTACAGTATTTAGTCAGCAATTTTGTATTTTATTTATTTTTAATCATCCTAACAAGGCAAATTTTTTTGTTTTTTTAAATATTTTTCAGTTAGGTGTATCACCAGTCATTGTGAAAGAAGGATCTATTGGTTCATTGCTAATCAAAATTCCCTGGAGAGTTGCAAATTGTCAAATTGAAGTGGAAGAACTTGAGCTTGTGCTTGTGCCATGTGCAAGGACTGATTCTCCAGATGGGACTGAGAAATCTGGTTCTACTCAAGATTGCAAACAGTCTGTCTCATCTGGATCAGAAAAGTTGGAATATGAAATGGGGAAAAGTGTGTCGACTACTATTTCCATGGATGTTCATGAAGGAGTGAAGACGATAGCCAAAATGGTGAAGTGGCTGCTTACGAGTTTCCACATAAAAGTAAAGAAATTAATTGTTGCATATGATCCGTGTTCAGATAAAATTGAAATACCTGGATCTAATAGATCTCTTGTTCTTCGCATCTCGGAGATAGAATATGGAACGTGTGTTTCAGATGATGCTAGACCAAGTTCAGATTCACAAGTAGACAACTTTCTAGGAATAACTAGACTAACAAACTTTGTAAAGTTTCAAGGAGCGGTAGTTGAGCTGCTTCAAATGGATGACGTTGACAAGCATATGAAAGAACCATGTGGAAGTTCGCTTTCAGAATCTACCACACCAATTTTGACTGGGGAAGGTGGTGGATTCTCAGGGAATCTCAAATTAAGTATGCCTTGGAAAAATGGTTCATTGGATATCCACAAGGTTGATGTTGATGCTTATGGTGATCCCATTGAACTTAGACTTCAGCTCAGCACCATATTGTGGATCATATGTACGTGGCAATCTCTCACAAATTTGGATAAGGATGGCCAAGTTCATCAGAGTGAGTATCACTCTGTTTACTTCAATTCTACATCTCAGTTCCATTCCTCCGCCCTAGATTCTGTTGGAATGGCTATTGATCGACCAACAGCAAGCACTGAAAGTTTATCAGCTGGTCTCAGCTCTCAAACAAACCAAGAAGCACCAAGAGATGCTTTGTTAGGGGGTTCTCATGTTATACAAGATTGGGTGCCATCGTGTAGCAACATAAATCAAACAGTCGGTGCAGAAGCAGAATCTGATTTCAGTGCAAGGTTTGCTTTGTTTCTGTCATCATGGTTAACAGGACTAATATATTTTTGAAAGAAAATGCTTTAACTGTTTTGAGAGATTTCCTGAAGAGGGTCTAACCCCCGCACCCCCTCCCTTTGATTTCAAATTTCCCAATCTATTCCTCTTGCTCAATCCGCCATCCTCAAAAACCTCACACTTTAAACTCATCCACGTTAGGCTATATATATTGAATAGGGAAAGTAGGCATGACTGATAAATGGCTTATTCTCTAATTGCTACATACGACATCTTCTTCAGGAGCTGGTTAATTTGTTTCATAGCTCAAACCTATAAACTACACTTTGTAGAGTGGATCATACATGCAATCTGAACTTATATCTTAATAGAAAAATGAAAAAAAACATATTTTATGAAAGCGATGTAAGCAGGTAAATTAATCGGTAGTTATTTGTAATTGGGCCAAATATAATAAAGCCTATATCAGTCAGGGCATTAGCCAAAATAGGGGTTAGGGTTAGATTAGATTGTTTCCCAAAAAAGCTACTAAGCCTATAAATAAGGCGTTGAGTTGAACATTGTAGGTGGTGAATTGATTGAATGAAATTTATGTTATTTTGTTTATCTCTTATTTAAGGTTTATCGTAGTTCTAGTTTAACTTTAGTTTCAGTGTAAAATTCATCAGAAAGCCTCTAGTAATGTCGTATCATTTCGTTTTACCTGGTTCTGGTTACCTACATTTTGACAGGACCTTTACCAAGTCCAGAAAGCACCCTGTCTCTCATGTCAGCAAATATGATTTTCAGTTCAGGATTGTGGTGGATAAGGGTTATTTGGCTTTTGAACCCCTTATTTGACTTTGGGCCTGGTAAAATCTGACATGTTGCAACTCTTAACACAACACAAACCAGAAACTACATGACACATTGCATCCCCTATATACTGCAAGGAGATCACCATCACCAAAAATCAACTGCATTTCTAAACTTATATTTGTATTAGTTTGATTTCGTTTTGAGCCAAATGATTACGACCCAACAGATGCATTTTATGAGCGTATTTATATGTTCCATAATTTATTTCCTTATATAGCTTGTAGATTATAATCGTAAATGTTGCTAACATGTGGAATATGCTACCTCATGAATTGGTTGCAGCATAGATCAGTTCTTTGAGTGCTTTGATGGACTGAGGACATCCAGTTCTGTTTTAGGCAACAGTGGCATATTGAACTGGACTTGTTCAGTTTTTAGTGCCATAACTGCTGCATCCAGTCTTGCTTCTGGGTCAATGCAGATTCCTTCTGGTATGTTCTTTATAACTACATGGCATCCATAAACATCAGTTGGGCCACTTTACATATGCATTAGAGAACCTATATTTTTCCTCATCAGATCTTTTTATAAAAGATGTGTGGCTGTACCCAATACCCATAGAAGTACCTGTTGCTTGTTGGACCGATGAAAATATGCAGATCTTTGTAGCATGTAACATTTGATGGGTGTAATCATTCTCATTTGAACTTTGCACATATGTATATTCTGGTTGGTAAGTTGTATAAACTCCATTTATTTTTCCTTGTATTGTTGTGCAGAGCAGCAGCACATTGAAACAAATCTCAAGGCATCTATCGCTGGAATATCTA
Organism: Berberis vulgaris; assembly: GCA_963556465.1. NCBI lineage: Eukaryota > Viridiplantae > Streptophyta > Magnoliopsida > Ranunculales > Berberidaceae > Berberis > Berberis vulgaris. Next base: position 10,061,405 of record OY747137.1, read on the forward strand.
TCCTACTTCCCTTGCACAAGGAAAACCGGAAGTATGCATGTAATATGCAGGGTAGCTTGGAAGATCTTGGTCATAATTTACATTATCTGGGCGTAAGATTCGAAGACCTTCTCTTAGTCTTACAGGTAATAACTTGCTTGAAGATTTATCTCCATCAATCTTGAGTTGGAGACTCTCTTATAAAATGGTTTTTTATGAATGCATTTTGAACTAATTTCACACTTTGACAAGGTCAACAGATTTCTCCCCATGAAACCAAGTTTCAGGCAACAGTTAAGCACATAGAGGTTGATGATTACTTCAATGGTGAAAGCGAGGTTGTGGGCTTTGGACTGTTGGGATGTGAGAATGCGGTTCAGAACCGCACTTTGTCGATCCAGCAATTGCAGGAAGAAGTTCAAGTTGCTCTGCCTGCATTCCCTTTTTTCCCAACTGATTCCATGGACGAGGACATGAGTCATGGTATTCAGAGAACCGTCCCAGCAAAAAATCTTGTAAAGGTGAAAATATTGAAAACAATGAGCATGACCCAATGCGAATTCGCCGTGGCTTCTAGCCGTGCAAATAGCAGATTAACGTCTTCAACATCTGTTTCTTTGAATCTGCCACCATTCATATTCTGGGTGAACCTTAATTGGGTCAACATGCTATTAAATTTCTCGAGGCAATTTGAAACTTCTTTTCAAAGTAACAAAAGAATTAAAGATTCTGATAAATCTGGTTCTTCATGTAATGGCGATGCTAAAGAAGGTAGATGTCCTTGTGGTACAACTTCTCCATCAAATGGAAGTCTTAGGGGAAATATTTCTTTCTCTAATGCAAGGGTCATTTTATGTTTCCCTTTAGAGAACAATGGAGATCGTAGATGTTACTCTTTTTGGGATCAATTTATTTGTATGGATATTTCCCAACCATCGGGTACGGAAAGATTCCCAGAAGTATATTCATCAGGTGCAAGTTTACTGAAGGCATTTGCAAGTAAAGCTTCCGGTTCCGTCCATTTGAATGTTGGGAACCTTAATATCTATTTAATCAGTGCTGATGGGACCATCAAAGATGTTGCTCGGAATAATTCCTTTCCACTGAACAGGTCTACCTATTTGGCTGAGGAGATTCTTTCTGTAACCACACAAACAGCCAGCTTTTCAGGAATTAATATGCTTTGGCAAAATGATGCGCTTGCAGGTCCTTGGGTCACAGAGAGGGCTAGGGACGTGGTTACCTCACAAAACCTGGCGAGTAAGAGTAATATGATGGGTAAAGGCTATGAATTTGCATCTGCTAAAACAGCAGGAGACCAGGATGATAGAAATTCCTGCACACGAAAAGAGATGGTTCTTAGCTCTGCGTCTTTCCTGCACATCCGTCTCCCTTCTGTTTCAGTCAGGCTTGGAAGTTTTCAGTACCATGTTCTGCAGCGTCTTGTAAATCAGGCTGTTGATGGTTTGTCATGTGTAGATGTTAATAGCAGTAAGAATTCAGATGACATTGTTAAAAGGGAAATGGATTCCGCATCTCAAGTATCTGTCCTTATGGAATGTGATTCACTAAATGTTGTAATCAACTTGGAGAAGGTAAAAGGTGTAAAAAGTTCATTAGAGATGGAACTTCCAGGTTCTTGGCATTGCCTAAAAATGCACATTCAGAAGCTTGACTTGTTATTTGTGTCAAATGTTGGAGGAATAACTGGTGGGAATCTTTTTTGGTTAGGGCATTGTGAAGGAAAGTTGTGGGGTACAGTTGATGAGTCTCCTGCCCAAGAACGTCTACTGATATGTTGTAACAACTCTAGTGTGCGCCGCGGTGATGGAGAAGGTACAAATGCACTGTCTATAGGTTCCGCCGGTAGTGCTATTGTGTATCTTTGGGATCCACAGAACTTACAGAATTTTACATCTGTGACAATTAGAGGTGGCACTATAATTGCACCAGGTGGTCGTTTGGATTGGGTGAATGCTATATGCCTTTTCTTCAGTTTACCATGTGATACTGAACAAGCAGGTGCTGATGATGTTCAAGATGGATGTTCTGGAGATGGTACAGGTCATGAAGCAAATTTTGTTCTTAACTTGGTGGATATTGCTTTAAGTTACGAGCCCTGCATAAAGAATTTGGTGTCTGGTGACAGAATCTTGGTCCCTGAGCTCCATAGTTCTGCTAATATCAGTGAAGAATCTGGGGATCCATCTGTGGCTTGTCTTTTAGCAGCAGCTTCATTGAATATTTCTAATCAAATGGCAGCAAGTTCTAAGCATAATGAGTACAAAATTAGACTGCAAGATGTAGGACTTCTTCTTTGTGCAGTTTCTGGGCCAGAAAATTTAGATGGCACGTATGATGTAGAATACCTCCATAAGATTGGCTATGTCAAAGTTGCTGGAGAGGCACTCGTGGAAGCAGATTTGAGAACTGACTGCAATAATGGTCACCTTTGGGAACTAGAATGTCATCATTCTCATATCAACCTGGACACGTGCTGTGACACTGCTTCTGGCCTTACACGTTTAGTTGCTCAACTTCAGAAGCTTTTTGCACCTGATATGCAGGAGTCACTTGTGCATCTGCAGTCTAGGTGGAATGCTGTTCAGCAGGAACACAGTAGTGATGCTGTTAACACTGAATCAAAGATCATTGGTGGTGATTCTGTTGCCTCATCACCCTCATGTATGCAGCATTCAGGTCAAGATGCAAGTGGTAACATTACATATGGAGTTGTTGGGCTGATGGATGAAATATGTGAAGATGCATTTCATTTTAATGGAAATGGGACTAGTTCCTCTGGTTCACCTGAATCACAATCTCATGTATCACTTGATGAAACTTTAAATTGTAGCAATCCCGAATTTTTTCCCCATGATCTCTCCCCCATTGGTTCAATTCGTTCTAGAGCAAAGGAAAGACCTCAGATGGCATCATCTGCACAAGATAATTGTTTCCCAGAACTTATAGAAAGTTATTGCATATCTAGCATGCGTCCCCTACCAGAACCATCTGTGAGAAACCATTCATCGGATATAGATATTGCATGCAAATCAGGAAAGGAAGCTTGTGGATATGTTGGAGCTGGTAGCAGTGGATGGTATCAAGACACCTCTCTGAGAATTGTTGAAAACCACATTCCTAAGGTGACCGAACAGCTTTGGGAGAGAGAAATTTCAGGAAAATTAGAGCTTTCTTCTGTTGATGATACAAGACCAGTTGAAACCTGCAATGCAAAAGGACGGATACTTCTTAAGAATATTGATGTGAGATGGAGAATGTATGCTGGATCTGACTGGTACTTCCAGATGAACGATGGACAAAATACTACGAGGTTGATTGGAAGAGATACAACCAAATGTTTGGAGCTTAAATTATCTGGAGTGAACCTTCAGTACGACATGTTTCCTGATGGCAACATATGTGTGTCAAAACTTTCTCTCACAGTCCAGGATTTCAATATTTATGACCAAAGCAAGGATGCTCCTTGGAAGCTGGTAACTCAGTTCTCATATGTTTAGTTTCATCTTGTAATAATTGACATTCTTTTCATCTTGTAACAATTAACATTCTTTTGTATAACATGAATTATCTGAACTCATATGTTGATCTTGAAGGTACTTGGATACTATCACTCAAAAAAGCATCCTAGAGAATCCTCTGCGAAAGCATTTAAGTTGGACTTAGAAGCTGTCAGGCCAGATCCTTCAACCCCCCTCGAAGAGTACCGGTAATCTATGTTTTAACGTGCATTATCTCTCAAGTTAATAATTAATTGATCAGGGATCCAATAAAAACACTGCTCGCCCTAAAAAAGGTTAATAATTGATGCCATGAAGTCATAGTAGGCAACTGAAAATTGGATGGAGGTGGCTTCATTTTTTTTTAGTTTGAAGTAAATCTGTTTGTAATGGTGAAACTTAATAGCGTGGAAGGATGAAAGCAACACTAATATAATTTAAGCAATTGATTGCAGAGGCTTTGCAGAGAAAGTTCATAAAAAAAAAAGGAAGGCAACACTAATATATTTTAAGCAATTGATTGCAGAGGCTTTGCAGAGAAAGTTCATAAAAATGGGGTTTTTTGGTACTTACAGTAAATAGAAATCATATAAGATAATCTTCCACTCCCGTATAAAACCTTTATGTAGGTCACTTATGCCATTTGGCACTTCGATTAAATGCCTTGAGAATTCAAATTGAATTGCATCTTGTCATTTCACACCTTAGTAAGAAGAGTATCCTAATCAAACATCCAACAAAGTACGTCACATTTAATCTCTTGGGAAAGGCCCTCAAATGGTCTTAAAATTCTATAAATAGGGTTAATTTGGGCCATTCAAGATGGCAGTTGGATATATATTTGGTGCGATTGTTGGAGGGATTTTGAAACTTTCTAACATCAATAAGTTGACATCCTGTCTACAAATATGTACTAGTTCGAGATCTACTACATCCCAGGAAGTTGAACATGAATGAATATCTCACCCATTCCATTTTCCAACAAAAAGTACCACCACAATCTTATCATCAGTGTTCTAAAAAAAGGTCTAGGCGGCTGGGCCGCCCAGGCGGGTTTTTGAATTTTTGTTGAAGTTTTTTTAATTTTCAGTTTGAAAAAAAAAACAAAAAATTAAGACTTTTTTTTATACATTTTTCATATGTATCCTAGCATTGAATTGAAAGTAATTTATATGCTATTATGCTTAACTTTTTATAAATTATAATAAATAATAAATAAATAGAAAACCGCCTAGGCCCCTGCCTAGTCCTCTAGGTGCTAGTCTCTTGCCCGCCGCCCGCCTAGCATTTTTTAGAACACTGCTTATCATCACAGAAACATGTCAGAAAGCGAATACAGCATAGCATTCCTTCTTGAGTCAAATGAGTTTCCCCGTGGTAATAGCTCCAAACTGAAATTGAAAATGGTAGCATTCTAAAATTTGACGATTCTCTTAGAAATAGGTTAGGTTCTAGGATTATTAATTGGTCCAAGATAATTTGTTATCCCTCGAGATAATATCTTACAATATTTAATATAATTATACAGATGAATTTAAAAACAAAGAAGGCTTTATGTTTATATAATTAGGAATGTTGGTGACTTACTCTAGTAATTGCGTTATAACAGTAAATGTTACCTTATTTAACATAATGAGTGCAAATGACATCTAATTAAATATTTTTGTTCTATTATATTTTTTATTATTTTTGTTTTTTAGAAGTTGATTTCGGCTGCCATAACTCTCCTTTCATGAATATACCAATACAAGTTGTTTCATACCATGCCTATACATTTATATAATTAGGAATGTTGATGACTTACTCTAGTTGTGCACTCAGTATTTCTCTTCCACTCCTCATATTGAAGGAGGATGATGATATATTACCATACTAATGATGAGTTGCTGAAGCCATCATTTTAAGTCTATAAATATTTATTAGCAGTTCAAGTTGCTCATCTGATTGTTTCCCTTCAGGTTACGCCTTGCATTCCTGCCTATGCTATTGCATCTTGATCAAGATCAACTTGATTTTCTCATCAACTTCTTTGGAGGAAATGGTTCGTCTGGTGACCACTCTTCAAGATCGCCTCATGATGTTTATGGATCAAGAATGTCATCTACAAGTAGTAGTGGTCTTGAAGAGCATAGTATTGCTGAGGAAGCATTACTTCCATTCTTCCAGGCAAGTATCCTGTGTGTGCTGTCTGTCTGTGGTTACTGGATCATTCACAGTTTACTCATATTGTTCTCCAGCTTTAATTGCACCTTAATTTTAGCCAGCGTTCTCTAATCTTAGACTCATTTTTCCATTGTCACACCACACCCTAAAACATTTTACATTTCTTCAAAGTGTTTGTGCATTTATGTTGTATCACAATAACCTTGTTATAGTTTTTGCTCCAAACAATCAAATGCCCATCACTGATTCTATTTTACCTTGGTTGCAGAATTTCGACGTTTGGCCAATTTTGCTCCGGGTGGACTATAGTCCTAGACGTGTTGATCTAGCAGCTTTGCGAGAAGGGAATTATGTACATCTGATTAACTTGGTTCCTTGGAAGGTAGGCATGTTTTTTTTTCTGTATAAACAAGCCAATATTGTCTATTGGCTGATCTTTTGATACCTTCTACTGGCAATATTTTGAACTTTCAGTCTTCTCCCTTGGATGTAGCTTAGGACAATTAAAAGGGTTTATTGTACCGTTTTCACATTTGCCTTCGATGCTCCAGATCCTACACTCCACTTCTCTCCTTGCATTTCCGTTACAAAGTGTTTATAATTTGAAAGACACTCAAATCAATTTAGGGATATTTACACAATAATTTTGGTTTTGGAAAATGTCCATTGTGATCTTTCTAAAGGACTAGTGGTTAGTGTTGCTTTAAGAAAAGTTAAAACTATTTTTGCATTTTTAAGCGCATAAAAGATAGTGTATTAGAAGATGTTAGCATGTGCCTAGGGCACGGGTGCTACATGCTTAGAATGGGAAGCTATACATTTAATTTTTGACATAAACATGTGTAGAGAGCATGGTTTGCTGCATGCTTAGGATGTGCCTTCCAAAAGCATGCTGCACTAAATTTAACATTTGAAAGCAAAACAATAATTATAGATGTGCCACTTGCTGTAATGCGGTCAAGACATCATTGTTGTGAATTTGAAAGAATCTCAGCTGCTATGTTGGTTTTCCAAATCCAACCGGTACTGTGTATGTATGAACTCTTATATAACAACGACACTATTTATATCAAAAAAAGGTGTGTTGACACTCAAGGATACTCCCGTTGGGCACTCTATGCTTAAATCATCTTTTTCACATATCTTTAAAAAATTTCAATTATTTATAAATGTTACAAGCATAGTATGGCAAGTTAGTGTCCCAAATGTATCTCGTATTTTGTTTATTTTGGATGACGTGTCCAACACCTTGTACCCGTGTCGAATACTGATACTTGTGTCCGTGTCGTTGTTACATAGATGAATTTTCTATCAAATATCATGAGACCAATTTTCAAAAGCTCTAGCTTCCACGTGCATACTTGTATTCTGCTAGTTGCTCGTGAATAGGTTGTTCTTTCTCCTGGTTTTAAGAAGTTGGTTTCTTTTGTCTCTGCTCTTGCTCTGGTTTTATTCATCGTTTCTTGTTATCTGTGTGTTTTCCCTTTAGAGTACAAAATATGTGTAACCATATTTAGTTTTTCATAAGATACTTGTTGAACATGTATAACAATATTCTCATTCTATTTTATTTTTTTTAATTATTCATTTAAGAATATTGCAGACTTGCTTTTGCTTGTTCACTTAAAAATGTTGAAGGATGGTTCTGATGTTAGTAGACTTCTTTTTTATGTCAACAGGGTGTGGAGTTACAACTCAAACATGTTCATGCTGTTGGTATATACGGATGGAGCAATGCGGGTGACACAATAGTGGGCGAATGGTTGGAAGATGTATCGAATAATCAGGTTTTGTTCTGACGTTGTGCACTTCTTGAAAATGTTGAAGAATTCCATATGCCACTTATCTGACAGTTATGATCCCTTTATCATACAATATAGGTGCACAAAATTTTGAAAGGCCTGCCTCCCATTCGATCACTTTTCACTGTTGGTTCTGGTGCTGCCAAGCTAGTCTCCTTGCCTGTTAAGAATTATAAGAACGATCATAAGTTGCTCAAAGGAATTCAACGAGGTATTTTTTTTTATAAGTTCAAAGAGACCATCTTTTAAGTTGTGATTTTTTGTAAGCTTCAAACTTCTAGATCTTATTTCATCAAGACTGAGACTTACAAGATAGCAGATGCATTATTAATGTGATTGCTTAGACTTTAGAACTAAGTTTGCCTTTTGAACTACAAAACGATTTCAGTATGATACTCAATGAATGATTGTTAGAAAAAACATAGGTTATCAGCTGTCCTCAAATAAGGCACTGAAGTGGGTGCAAAACAATCTTGAAAGTCAAAAGCCTAGTTATATTTACTGTTAAGGTCAAAACCCTGTCCAGGTTATCAGATTAACATTTTATTCTGTATTAATTGGTTTCATTTGAAGTTACCATTTGTTTGCATGATATGCCTTTGCTCTCTTGAGGTTGGTGCCATTTCACAGGTCTAAGATATCTCATAGTCTGAGGCATCTCATAGGTCCTTCCTCATTTGTCTTATGGGAGTTAGCTTCTTATTCTCTCTGTTGGTTTATTTGGATGGCAAGGAGCAATAATGATTTCAAGGATGAGTAAGCTTTCATTAGGAGAGTAGTGGTTGTTGTTTGTGTACTAATACAGTGGAGATTTGTAAAGCCTAAGAGGGGTCGGTTTTGACAGTTTGCTCTTAAATTGGTGAAAAAGTAGTTAGAGAACTCTAAGAGCCTCCTTAAGGTTTAAGAGGCTCATTAGTTGTACCACCACCACTACCATAGTATAATCACCACAAGCAACAACACGTTCACTACTACCACCATAACCGCTGCCACGCGTCACCACCACGACCACCATAACATAACCATCACCCCCCCCCCCCCCCCCCCCCCCCCACCACCGTCGTTGCCACTACCACAATCACCATGTCACCACTACCATCATAGCTGCCTCCACAACCACCATCACTGCCATAACATAGTTACTATTACCACATTTACTACTACAACCATAGTCGCCGCCTCCACCACAACCACTATAACATAACCATCACAACCAAGGCTTAAAAATCGTAATCAAGAATGAGGCAAAAAAAATTGAGGCGTGAGGCATACGCCTCACTCGAGGCATAAACAAGTGAAAATAAAGAGTGCCAAAACATTGCTCATTAGTATGAAACACTACCAAACAAGCGAGGCTTAAGCCTCAGTTCATAAATTTTTTTACGAGGTGTGAGGCATGTGAATCTTTCATTAATCTTTATACATAATTCAGAAAATAAATGAAAAAGAAGGTGCAAGTCTAGAGCTTACTGCCTGGGGCAGGGGAGGGTGCTTTTGGTTAGTTCTTTCTATTTCCATCGGTGAAGAGGGGAGACTCCGGAACCAAATATTTGATTGGTTGGGCCTAAAAATGGGGAAATGCTTAAAGTGACCCTAAAATAAAAATAGATACAATACTCAAGCGCTTCTCCGCTCGGGAGTTGGGCCTCTTTATTATAGTAGTAGCCGCAGCGGTCAACATAAGGGCATGGTGCTTCAAACAAATTCATAGTTGGTTAGTCCCCCACGATACACCCTCTCGCTTTTCATGAATGTATCTCCCCCTGCTTATGAGGTTGAAAAATCATAATGATACTTAGTAATAAAATACTAGGAAAAGCTTACATACCACGAAGACTTTTTGTTACTGTAGGACGCGCCCTTCCATTTTCTCGCTTGGAAAAAAAATAACGCCCTTCCTCTCCCTCCCACCGAGGATTAAATTTTTTTTCAGCTAATGTAAGTTGTTGATTCAACTTAATAATTGAGCAAGCCAAAGCTCCAATTGAACGCAGTCATTAAAGTTGTTTAACCAATGGGCTGATGAAAGCTCAAAAACGAACTAGAAGACTAGCGAACTACTTCGTTTTTTTAAACTATAATCACAACCACCGCCACTGCCTCTACCACCACCACCTCCACGATCACCACTACCATAGCATACTCACTGCTAACTTCACTAGGACCAGCATAACTATCGCCGCCGCCACCATAACTAGCATAGCATAACCAGCATCACCACTGTAGTATAATCCCGCAACCACTACCACCTTCACTACTACTACCACCGCAACCACCATAGCCACTACAACCATCACCACTACTACCACCACCATCCCCGCCATTATATCCACCGAACCACCATAGCTTAACCACCACAATTTCAAAAACCACTGCCATTGCCACCACCACCACCATCATCGCCCTTATTCGCAATCACCATCACTACAACCACAATCACCGCCACCACGACCATGTAACAATTACAACTACTACCATCATCACCACTGCCTACAATCACTTATTCGATGTGCATCAATTTTCTTTAATTGCTACCAAGCACCTGTAAATAATGCAAACTAATACATTTGCATCAATTTGCAAAATGAATTATTTTACATTGTACCATGCAAAGCCTTTATTTTCCATGAGTACATTTATAGAATTAACTGATATATTTATAATTTTTCTACCAGGTGCTGTTGCATTTCTCAGAAGTATTTCACTTGAAGCCGTTGGACTAGGCGTGCATTTAGCAGCTGGTGCTCATGACATTTTGCTCCAGACAGAATATATTCTTACAAGTATTCCACCTTCTGTGTCTTCACCATCTAGAAGCAAATCAAAGACAAATGTAAGATCTAACCAGCCAAGTGGTGCTCAACAAGGAATCCAACAGGTAACAGTTTTAAACAGATATTCCCGACATAAGTACTATCTTTACTTCGGCCTTTGTTAGATGTATATTGGAATAAATTTTGTGGCGAATAGACGGTCCAAGCAGTCTGTTGGAAATCTGTTTTTCGTAGTTAATGCGCACAATGTGATCTTCCATCTTAAATAATTACTGGAGAAGACTAGCTAACCATGTAGCTCTTTGTTACATTGGATCATTGTGGTGGAAATAAAGAAGCAAAATGTTTGAGTGTTTCTTATTCTGGTTGACAGGCTTATGAGTCTCTCAGTGATGGCCTGGGGAAAACAGCTTCTGCTCTTGTCGGAACCCCACTGAAGACGTATCAGCGTGGTGGTGGTGCGGGACCTGCTTTGGCAAGTGCTGTCTGTGCAGCTCCTGCAGCTGTGATAGCTCCTGCCTCTGCTGCTGCACGTGCCGTACATTGTGCTCTTCTTGGAATCAGAAATAGGTGAGTTTTGTGGCTCTAATTAGATGATTAGCAATTCTTTGGTGATGTCCTTGTTGCATGATGAGCATTCGTGGGAATTGAATTAATGTATTATATGTGACCTTTGCATCTACAGTCTGGATCCTGAACATAAAAAAGAATCAGTGGAGAAATATTTGGGTGTGAGACAACCTCGGCAGCAAAGTTAATGGTGCGAGTTTTAAAATCAATACAATTTATCTGTCCATTGTTTTTACAGCTTGGCTTTTGTTGAATCTTAGCTTGTGTCCTCTGTTTTGTTGCAGATTCAAGGTTTATTTCAAATCAGATTATTGGTTCACATTGCTGACATCTTGTGTAATGTAAGTTGAACTGCCCTATGTTATATCCGTAGTATAAGAACATTTGCTTGTGACGTTGTCACTAAACAAGTGACTGATTTTGATTGTTTGTGCACGTAGAAGTGTGATATGCTTTCTTGGTTACGTGCAGGTGTACAGTTGAATGGACAGATTTTTTTGATGCTGTGTACAAAATGTCACAAAATGTAAATAGGAATGTGTTTGTAGATTGATCTAGGCAGGTTTAGGTTGTAATTTGATTTTAAAAGCCTTGTATACTAGTCATATTCTTTCCTTTGTGTAAATAGTAATTTGCTCAGTGTCTTTATAGCAGTCATCATTTTTATTTTATTTTTGTTGTTGTTGTTGAAAGTCCTCGAATGCTAATCATTGTCCACTGATTGCACTAGTTCTTATATAACTTCCCACTAACGACGATGTAAAATAAGATAGGAAGATAGTCTGGGTTCGAGGTAAGCAAGGCTGTCAGGGAGGCCTGAAAGTGTCAACCGGGGTAGGGAGGAAGAGTGGGTGAGGCTGTTTGGTTAGTAGAGAGGGAGTCGGCTCAAACCACTAAGTCGAAGGACTAGTGGGCAGTCCAACACTGCATTCCTGAGAATCCACGTCACTATTCTTGGATCAACCCACCCCTTTACTTATAATGAACAAGGGAAATCACAAAAACAAGGGGAACCCAGCCGATGCTGGCAGCACTCCATGCATACAGCAATAGTAAACAGATATTTCCAGTGCAGCAAGCTCCATAACCCAACAATAGCTCAACACAAACCCAGCAATAGCTCGACACCAATAGATGAACTACCATCCAACCAAATAAAACACACACAAACCAAGCTGTGACAACAAAAATTTTGACCATGAAATGTTTGTAGAAGCTATTTTCCATTAAAAATTTAATATGATTCGTTTAGGATTTGCGAATTTCATGTTAAGTTTTTTTTTTTTTTTTTTTTTTTTTTCAACTTAATTTTTGTCATTTTGGTGTTTGAGTGAATTATAAGTTTGTGTAGCGGTTAGTAGGGGTGGGCACAAGATGGGATGGACCTTGTTCTATTCCATCTCGTTCATTTGGGATCAAGGCGAGATCGAGGCTGGATAGATATCATTTCGACCTCATCTCATCTCAAATGAGTTCGAAACAAGATGAACATGTAAACAACGGTTGTATTAAGTTGTTTATGCAGTATTTATAATTTTAAAATGCTTAAACTTATATTGTTAATTCAAAATTTTCCATTTTGTATAAAAAAAAAAAAATTTGAAATATTTTTTAAAATCAGAGGACCACGATTAGCTAAAAAACGAAATCACAATCCTTAAAAGTAACTAGATACAATTTCACTTCTTTTTTTTGTTGTGCATGTAATCTAATGAGTGTGTATTCTATATAGACTTGCTGAAATTCCTTTATGAACTAACTAAAACTGGCACTTTCAACATCAATTCCGATGATGCGATGATATTCGTGGAAATGGATCAAATTTTTGAAGCCCTATTTTCCGGCCTATTGATAATATACGTATTTATGTTTTCGTTGACATGTACTGTACATAAACTATTATACATTTACTTGTTTCAAACATATGTAAACCATGTTTTAAGGTTGAACAAAAAATCGACCAAATCGATTAAATTGATCGAACTGATTGGCAGATCAAGTTCGGTTTTAAAAAATTCAAAATCGATGTGGTCGGTTCGGTTTTTGGTTTTAATGTGATTTTAACCGACCAAACCGAACCGATCGAATATATATAATAAATAATATATATTAAATATAAAAATAATATAATATATTTAAAATAATCGATCGGTTCGGTTTTAGTTCGATTTAAGTTGATTCGGTTCGGTTATAGTTTGCATAAATTAAAATCGATTCGGTTTCGGATCGATTTTGTTAATGGTCAATTTGATTTTGGTTTGAATATTTTGAAACCGACCAAAGTCGGTTCGATTCACAGTTTAAATGAAAAACCGAACCGACAATTCGCTTTTCAACCCTACCATGTTTGTTATTGGATGTTATATTTTTATCTAACTATGTTATTGGATGTTATATTTCTATCGAACTATGTTCTTTTTTAGAAAAAAAACTTTTTTCCTATTGAGTGAATTATAAGTTGGTGTAGTAGTTAGGCCTGTTTAATTCAGAACTTAATACACAAGATGGAGGCACGGATTTTAGAGTTAGAACTTCATTAGCTTTATTTATGATATATGACATATTGTTTTTCTTGTGATTACAGGATGGAGGCACGGAGTTTAGAGTTAGAACAAGAAATTTGAAAGACATTTAAAGTTGATATACAAAAACAAACAATATACTGAACGTTTTACTACATGAATTTGTAGAAAGGAATCCCATAAGCGGTCAAAAGATGGATCAAAGTTACATATCATTGACGAAATACTCGTAGTCATTTGATTCAAAATTGCGGTATAGTTTTCTGGGACAGCTGTAATTAATGGTGGAGATACTTACCAAAGAATGTCATCAGTTATTCCCAAAATTGTAAATTAATCACTTTTGCTTCTTTTTTTGGTTTATTTGTCTTTGATGTGATTGTCTTTATCAACGATTTGTGATTTCATTTTTGTCCCTAGGTTTTAGAAATATTTAGTAAAAATTTTTGTTTTGTGTAGAAAATATAAAAAATTTGATTGTAATTTCGAATTAACAATATAAGTTTAAGCAGTTTAAATCTTAAATACTATATAAAAAAATCTCACACAATTAATAATGTCATACAGATTACATATTACTTAAAAATCACTCATATAAACAAATTTTTGATATTAAAATAATATTATAACAAGTTAAAATATACAAAGGTTACTTAAAAAATCACTCGTATAACAAATTTTTGATATTAAAATAACATTATAGCAGATTAAAATATACAAAGGTCGAAAAATAATCCCCTGTAAAAATAAATATATCAAAATTTGAAATATATTTCAGTAACTTTAAAATATAAAATATTTCGTGATATTTCCATAAATCACATTCGTTGGTATGACTATTTGAATGCTTAATTAAAGCTATATACAATATGAGTAAAAGTCGAGCTTCCAGTTTTTTTTTTTGGAAAGACAATAGTTTTCCTGAATGTGGATAATATTTATGAGTGCCAGGAATAAACTTATAAAATTGAGTTAAGTTAATTCTATCTTACTATATTATAAGATAGCAGGTCTATCTTAGCTTTTTACTTTCGTTGAAATAGTTTTCTTGTAAGAATAAAGTTAACTAATAGGTTGTTACTAAAATCCCCCTCTTTAATATTGTGAGGCATTGAGAATTTTCGGGGATTTCTTTCGGACCTCATGTTTATCATCAAATAAATTGCAAAGAACATTATATTAATTGAAACTTTGGACTGAGAAGTCTCGACAGAGGCGCGAGGGAGGGCCTCCCATGCCCACCCTCTTTGAGATGCGCGGTGGGAGGTCTTCCCTCGCTCTCTAGAATTAGGGTATTATTATACATTCACTTGATTTGCACATTCAACATGGAAGACACAAATCGAATTCATTCGTGCAATAACTTATTTTTTTTATGGTTTCCAACAGTACATAGATCACATTTGCTATTTGATACTATGGGTGTGTTTGGTTGCATGGTATTCTATGTCATTGAAATCCATGAGGGATCCCTAGATTTTAGGTTAATTTGATGTATCACTCCACATCCATCATTTGGTTTTGTAATAAATGATGGGAATGAAAGTCCCATGAACATGAGAATCACATGCCTTAGGGGACCAAAGAGTGTGATTTTCATGTTCATGAAAATTTCATTTTCACCATTGATCACAAAATCAAATGGTGGATGTAGAGTGATATATCAATTAAGCCTAAAATATAAGATCATCTCATGAATTCTCATGACATAAGATTCCATACAACCAAACACACCCTTTATTTCTAACTTTGTTCTTCTCTGAAAAACTATTATATCCAAATTCCAAATTAAATATTGTATATTCTAACTCTTTTCCTAGCTAGTAGAGATATTTAGTAACCACTAACTATAATACTTTTCATTTTGCCTCGCTAGGGCGGTCCACCAAGTACCATTGTTGATTCTGCTTAAGGTGTTACATGCATTTAACAATTTTATTTATATATTATAAAAAAAATTGGAGTGTACTCTGAGATTGTGGTTAGGGATGGTAGTGGGGCGGATTTTTACGGATATCCGCCCCACCCAATCCGTTTGGGGCGGTTTTGGGTATGCTTAAACGGATTTCGGGGCGGATACGGATATGCAAATAACATCCATCAAATAATCGGAGCGGATACGGATTTGGACAAATCCGCCCCGCGGATATCCGTTTAATCATGAGAATTACTGAAATACCCTTGGCCTTTAAAAAGGAAAAAAACCCTAATCCTAGGCTATCACTTTTCACTTCGCCTCAATTCTCTTTGTCTTTCTTCAAAGAAATCCTCCCATCTCTTCAACTGAAGATCTTCTTCTTCAAAAACCTTCTTTTCAATAGTTCAACTTCATCCTCTTCGTCGAAGTCGAGTAAGATCTCTCTTCAAAGAAAAGAAGAAGATCTTCAGTTCTTCTTCGAAAACCTTCTCTTCAACTTCATCCTCTTCATCGAAGTCGAGGGCAAGAAAACATGAAGATCCACTGATCCACAGATCCAAAATCGATCTTGAAGAGAAAGATCCCCCATCTTGAAAAGGAAGATGAAGATCCACAGATCCAAAATATCTTGAAGAGGATGATCCACTCCGCCATAATCCTAAATCGATCTTCCGACAAAACCCTAGATCCACTCCGCCATGATCGTAGCTTCCGAGACGAAGCACAAAACTTCACCATATACCGATTCTCTCCCTTATTCACCTTCGTAAAATGGCTACGAAGCCCATTCTGAAACCTCCACAACAGCTGATCTCTCTGATTACAACCATCAAACCCATCTCCCAATTCTTCACCTTCTTTCAATTTGTTGTCCTTCGATGGTGAATGTGAGTGATTGTTGTTGTTGTTAAATGGTGATTAGGTGTGGTTTACTAGGTTCAGGATTGGTGTGTCTCTTTGTTGTGCTTCTTCTTCGGCATTGAAATCAATTTGTATGAATATATGCATGCGATTGTGTACCTTGCCATGTTCTAATTCATTCAACATTTTTTTTAATAAATTAAATGGTTAATTGGGGCGGGGCGGATATACGCCAATCCGTTCGAGGTGGGGATGGTTTTTAACAAAATATATAAACGGATATTCGGGGCGGATTCGGGGATCCGCAATCCCTGACGGGGCGGGGATGAATTTGTCCAAATCGGCCCCAATCCACCTTGTTGCCATCTCTAATTGTGGTTTCGAGTCTCGTTCAACGCAAGTGTTGCGAGAATTTTCAGTATTTTCCTCGCGTTTGTGCTGAGGGGGAGTGTTGAAATATTAAGCTCACTCTAATTATCCATGGGCTTAAAATTGCCCATGTACGTACTCACGGTAGTACCGTGTGAATTTATAGTGTAGTTGTACGATTGGTACCCACCGATATAGTTGTAGCCTCACGCCCCCGCCCTCACTTTCGCTTGATATATTATTAGATTTGTTCTCTCTACAGTTCGAGCTTTTAGATAATTGTCAATTTAATATGGTATTATAGTGAGGTTCGATTTTCACCTTGCACAATTGTTGATGTATTTTTCAGACATTGTGCTGAGGGGGAGTATTGAGACTAGAAGTCCACTCCACCTGTTTCATAGACCCCGACTTTGATATATGCTTAGATATGCTATCTGTACGAGCTAAAGTGTGAAATAAGGTGGTTGAGTTTGAGGTGTAAGGTAAGGCATCATTACCTTGTCCAATCAAGGGTTGTGTAATTCACTTCGCAAGGTCCACCATTAGTGCTTGGCGAGTTGCTGATTTCACTGAATCTGTTTTTTTGTTAAAGGGTAGAGATTTTAATGTGATAGCTCTCGGCATGAATAGTGTATGGCCCTGCTGCGCTTTAAGGCTGGGCTAGGGTTTTGAATTAAAAATTGAGCCTTACGACATATCTAATAGCTCCCTTTCAAGCTACTGCCAACAAACAAAATTATGTAACGCTGCTTTGGAAATGAAAAGAAAAAAGAAGCCTTAAATTCAGAGAAAAGCAATATAATACTCAAACATCCTGAAACTTTGAAATAAACAATTATTTCATTATGCATGCACCTTATAGAAATTACACTACAACCACAACTGTTCAGCTAGCATAAATGGTGAAATCACCTGACAAGAATCACCATCCAATTGTCTGCAATGGCTTTGATGAAACAGATATGGTTTCTGTATTCAACTCTTTGGAGTTCAAACAAGGAATGTTGCTTAATCTTCTTCATGGAACTTCTTTCCACCCTGGTTGGTGAAACCTGGCCCAGTTATATATGTGTTTGCTTAAACAAAACTAACTTATTAGGACTTGTATCAAATAATTGATAATTCGATATAACCATGAGCCATGCAAGTAATGAGTAGAGATTAGATTGCAGACTTTGTTCCTTACGATGACTCTATTATTGCTCAGGCCCAGTCACCTACATCTCCTTGCCATGACCATGAAATTTTAGGAAGCCCTTTGTGTGATACCAATCCAAACTATGACTCAAGATTGGTTAACAGCGCCTCTATTTGAATCGAATCAGAGGAAGCAAACTCTCGAGAACCAACTCTCAAAGTTCGATCTGTGGTTGAACAAGTCAAATTACCATATAAAAATTTTGGTACAGTTGAAAAGCAAAATTGTAATCGTTGAATAAAAAAGGTTTGCTTGCACAGTTCACTAATAATGACTCTTATACTTAATCGTAGGCTTGAATTAGAGCACATTCCGGTCATCTTGGCTGGTTATACTAATGCAGTCAAGGCAATCCTCTTGTGCCGTTGCTTTTCTCGTAGGATGTACTTGTTCAAACTTAATTGATTGTGGGTGTACTTTGTGCTTAGAGCATTTATCCAAATTCAGCCATTGTCAATCATCCAACTATTAGGAGAGCTTGCACAAAGTGAAAACATGTAAAACATTAAGGTACATACAACCTAGCACATTTCTCCTAAATCTTGGCATAAATCTGTTGATGTTCAGATACCATACACCTTGTTATACAACGACAAGCTTATAGACGAGAATTTATAGAACTGGAATGACCAATCATGAACTTTGACGTTGAAAGAAAAATGCATTGCCGACCGGTCTGAAGTTTTGCTCCTAGATTTTTCTAATTTTTTGAGATTTGGGTTTGGAAGAAGTTTAAGCCATAGAAATGTACCAAGAAGTTGTGTTTTGGTCTTTGCTATTATGGGGGTTAAAGTAGTTATTGGGAATGCTATTGGTTTTACCTGAGGCAGCCACTACTCTACGTCACTTTAAAGTATTGTCTCACACTATTATATTAACTTTTTCTTTTTCATATCATCTACTTTATTTTCCACATCACCACTTCTCTTTCACACCATCAATAAAAACTTAAATCTTAAAATTTTCTCTTTTCTCCCCTCCATTCATCTTTTTTTTTTCGTCTTTCTTTTCCATCAAACACCACCACTTCTCTTCCTCCTGCCACTGTCACATTTCTCCCTCTTTTCTTCATCAAGCACCACCACCACCCCGCTACCTTTCTCACCCTCTTTGTCTCTGAAAATAAGGTACTATTCCTGACTTTAGTTCAACTTATATACTCGATTGAGACCGATTCTCGAGTTCATCAAAACACAAAAAAATGTAGTACTCTAAGTTATCTAACAAACACAATTTGAATTACTTTAAAATGTTTTAAAATGAGCAAGTTATAGTCATTTTACTAAAATCGCGCAAATCTGTCTTGCAATGAAAATGGGATAGTGTCCCTGACTTTCGGCCAACTTATATGTCCGATTGAAACCGATTATCAAGCTCATTAAAACATAAAAATTGTAGTACTCTGAGTTATCTAATAAACACAAGAAAATATTTTGAAATGAAAAAGTTATGATCATTTTATTAAAGTCGCGAAATCTATCAAAAAAAAAAAAAAAAGTTTTTACTCATCAATTCGCATAAGACAATGGAAGGATCTGGCGAAACTTTGCTCCAATTGATGCCATTAACTAAACCAAACATTTTAAGACTGATGGCTAGCTCCTCTCCAACTCTCTCTTGATTCTTCCTAAGAACCTCGATTATCTTCAAAAGTGTCTACAGATTTACTTATAATTTGTCATTGTTCCGCAAGTGTTGTTTGTTTATGTATTCAATTGTTGCTTCTATCTTATCACTGGATGATCAATTTCCTTTTGGGTTTTGCATACATACATCGTTATCCAAATTCCCTGTCATGAGGTTCCATGTGGAAGAAAATTGGAACTCTTTTATGATTCCATGGTGTTGGAATAAGAGATTTTTAGTTGCTAATGGCAAAAGGCATGAAGAGTAGCTTTCTTGATGAACACCAAAACATGTGCAATGTGGGGTGAGTTTTCATCATCAAAGTTTCTTGTTTCATGCGAATGTTTGTATCTCAAATCTTGGTTTTATGCTTTTTCTTCTTTATCTTGAGGAAATTACAAAGAAAATATTTTGGATTTTGAAATGGTTGGTGGACAATTTATATAGAAGTGTGTCCACCAAAAATAATAATGATTCAATGATTAAGATGTTGACCTTAAAATACATACAAAACCCTTCCAAGGATGGACCACAACTTACACGTGCATGTGGGACTTGACCTTACCAAACAGCTAATATCCAGTGGTTTGCTACCATAATTTCCAGGACGATACGCTTATCTCGAGGAGGATGGGTGGTTACACCCATCCCTCGCTCATTTCCCTCGACCCCTAGCAAAACTCTTAGCCTATAGCTTACTGGTTGCGGATATATGCCTCATTGGCTTGGTAGATACGGAGATAGACAAGTCTTAATCAACAAGGATAAATGTTAAAAAGAAAATTTATTGTAAGGACAGAAAGATAGATTAAATGGTTAATGTAGATAATGTAATCTTGAGACTCAGACTCTAATCCGGATAAACTCAAAACTCATTCATTGAATTGATAATCTAAAATTTAAATAACCCTTAAATACACGATGCCATTATATGCCGCTGGTGTTTATATTTGGTTTACGAGATAAAAAAAAGTATTTAGTTATTCTAAAATAAAAATGGAATGCATAACCTTAAAATGTACAAATTTTGCGCATTCCAACGTCTAAAATTTCACAAAGGGTTTAGTTATTCTAAAAAAAAAATGGAATGCATACATTTCAGGTCCAGGTGGCTTTCAATAAAATGTCATTTTTTATGTTATCATTTATCCTCGAGAAGTAACATAAGATACTGCCATTTTCCAGAGGCTTGCTCAAAGCTATCCACAATTTTAAAGAGGTCGAAGTATTCGACTTCAGAATTTCGATGAGACATTTGTAAGGTAAGATTAAGCTTTCAGGTTCAAAATTGGAAAAATGATTTCAATCTTAATTTTTTTAGCAAAGGATAAATTCTATTTGTTTCTTTGGTTTCTTCCAATATTTCATAGACAAATATATATATGTGTGTGTGTGTGTATAGTTAGTTGTTCTCAAATTAGAAGGATACATTATGTTTATAATATATAATTCCAAACCAAAATTCATTTTATGCTTATAAATCACTCTAAACCAATAATGATTTGCCACAATATATGAATTTAGTGCATAGGTATGAGAAATGGAAGTTAATATCAATTTGTATGTTTAAATCTAACTTTTAATTAACAATCAGCATTTTTCATCACCCATTCACCTATCTTAAAAATGCATGTTAAATCTCCAATTATTAGTGTCCTCACATATGTTAAAAAGTGCATAGGTATGAGAAATTGAAAATTACTTTTAAATGGTGAACAGAACCTCGCATATTGAGTTCATATCATTTTTATCGATACTCATAAAGCGAAATTGTTTGTCCTCACTAGTGATGCATCTCCAATTATTAGTGTAAGGATTTTTTTTATAAATGGAGTCTAAATTAAATCTCTGAACCTTAAATTATTTGGGTGCCCTATTCAGGGGCGGACTCAAAATTGCAAACAAAGTGAGGCAAAAAAAATAAATTATAGATAATTTAATTTTTAAATAAATAGATAAATATAATTAAAACAGAAAATAGAATGAACTTTAAACAATACCAAGAACTTGAGAGAATAGCCAATCCAGAAGTTCAGACGTTGTTTTTGTAATTAATCCACTCTCCAAATTATTACTATTAAATATCAAACAAATACTAAATTTGAGAGTCACAACTATATCAATGAAATGAAAATTAGTACACAAAGTAGTGAAAATTAGTACAAAAATATTACTTTGTATCATCAACACTTAAACAACCATAGCAAATATTCAAATGAGAAAATTTTACTTGAAATTGGATTAAAAAGATGATCTCTTTGAAGAAGCCTTGATTGACATGGTCTTTTAAAGAGAAATAATGATTTGTTAGTATTTGCACCAACTCAAGCATAGCTCTTGCATGACTTCATTCTCTTCTTATAAGGGTTCTTTCTTTTTGCAAGGTCTTCTAAGCAATCAACATGATAGAAAAACAATATCTTCCCGAGCTCCTCCCTTTCATGTTGTCCCTTTTTCAAATCAAATACACAAAGCTTAATTCCTTCACTAAGTGGTTGTCGATGTCAACCCATTGTATATAATCCCTCGCACCTGCACTTCCAAGAGAAAGTTAATCAAAATAACTTCAATGGGCACACAAAATCAACACTATTGCAATGTGGCTGCTCCTAATTTGCATCAAAGAGAATTAAAGTTTCAATCTTAAATAAACAACTCACAACCCCATCATTCCAAATTATCAGAAACTCTAAATTTTGAACAAATCCAACAGTGAAGCAACAAAATTTCATTATTTTTTTTCATCAACTCGTTATTGGTTTTCATGGGTTTGTGAAGTAGAGACTTCCAATTGAACAAAAAATCAGTTGATACACACCTAGAAAAGTTGAACTTATACTTCAAACACTGAAATATTGAAGACAACAAGAGAGAGAGGGTGTGAGACCCTGGAGTGGACGGACCTGAGGGTGAGGGTTGGAGCCCAATAGGCCCGAGAGAGGTTGGACGAGCTACAAAGGGGGACATAGTCCCACATCGCCTGGGTGCGGGAAGGGGATGTGCTACTTATGTACGAGGTTGGATCCTAATAGTAACAACTCGTTTTAAAGCCGTGCAGGCCGGTTGGGCCCAGAGCGAACAATATTGTTACTGTGCGGATCGGGTCGTTACAGAATGATATCAGAGTCTGACCCATCCGGAAGTGTGCCGACGTGGACGTTAGGCCCTAAGGGGGGTGGACTGTGAGACCCTGGAGTGGGCGGACCTGAGGGTGAGGGTTGG
Organism: Berberis vulgaris; assembly: GCA_963556465.1. NCBI lineage: Eukaryota > Viridiplantae > Streptophyta > Magnoliopsida > Ranunculales > Berberidaceae > Berberis > Berberis vulgaris. The sequence continues at coordinate 10,083,933 of OY747137.1, forward strand.
AGCCCAATAGGCCCAACAGGCCCGAGAGAGGTTGGACGAGCTACAAAGGGGGACATAATCCCACATCGCCTGGGTGCGGGAGGGGGATGTGCTACTTATGTGCGAGGTTGGATCCACATAGTAACAATGCGTTTTAAAGCCGTGCGGGTCAGTTGAGCCCAGAGCGGACAATATTGTTATTGTGCGGATCAGGTTGTTAAAGAGGGAGTACCTGCAAGATCACAAACCTTCACCGAGATGACCGATGAAGTTGAATAGAAACCCTAGAATTACACAGAGCTTCATAGATTTGAGCTTCTTTTGTCTCTCCATCAGAGATAAGGTGTTGGGTTGTCATGTGAGAATTAAAATCAGAGACACAGAGAGAGGAAGAGGGGGGATTAGACGGTGGCGGACTGGCAAACTGGAATCACAGAGGAGGTGGAAAACGGAGGGGTAGAGGACAATGTGGAGAAGGGGAGCGAAAATGAGATGTCGTAGTAAAAATTGTCTTTGTAAAGGAGGGGAGCAATCTCAAATTTTAAAGGGGACAATATACAAAAATATAACTACTTCAGTGGATTTTTTTTTAAAGCTAAGGCCGCCCCTGGCCCTATCTGATCGATCCACCACGTACATTATCATCGTAAAGATACAATGAACCAATAAAGTATATCCATTATGAATAAACATGTAATGTCAAGTGCACGTAGATAACAAAATTTGTCCTATAGTTCAAAGCATGGAAATCTTCATTAATTTTTAATTAGATTTGTCAAAAAATCGGTGGAATTTATATATTTGGGTGAAGGAAAGAGAGATTATAGTGATCTTCCATGAAAAATGTGTGGGTATTATAGCTTGAGAAAGTTGTAGCCTTATCCTTTTTGGTGACCTCACTTGCTAATTGGCTTTGTTCTTCCTTTTGTACTATGCCACCCCCACTCATTTTACTTGAAAATGAAGAATGTAAACCTCAAGAAGGATTTATGTGCCATTCCAAAGATTCTTCTGGTGAAGTGTGTAAATGCCTCTTCTTTGACCAAGACCAAATTTCATCACATACCCAAAAGTTGGTGACTTGGGTTTGGGTCCTTTATACCATACATGTTTGGATCCAAATTTTTCACCATTTCGAGTCGTGATTCTAGTTAAGAAATTTTCAACAGTTTGGGTTTTTAAAGAGTATTAACTAAGTCGGTGTTTGAGAGCAACGCTTAAAAATAATAGTACTAAGTTATCGAATACATTTAATAGGTGAGAAAGAAGAGCCATCTTCTAATTATCAAATAACACAAGAGTTGGTGAATTGGTTTCATCAATAAAAGAGGGGAAATTCTAAATGGCGACGGAACTAGCGAGGGAGGGGGGTGAAGTCGTTCATCTCCCTCGAGATGCATGATAACGCGTATTTTGATGCACTTTCACTCATCTCGAGAGGGAATAAACGGCTTCACCCCTCCCTCACTGTTTAGACAAACCCATAAAAGAGTAAGTGACAATATTGATGTCAAAATGATGCAATGTATATAGAGTAGGATATATATAAAAATAAGAAAAAATTGAATTTTATATACACGTCTGCTTTTGTAGAAAATTGGATTTTTTGAGGTATTTTATTCCCATTTCAAACCTTCTACCTAACCAAAAAAAAAATTAAATTAAATTAAATTGACAATGACCCACCACCCTATTATTTTCGTATGAGAATCCCATTTTCATATGAGAACCCCTCCAGGCAAGGACAAAGATAAAGACATGGTACATTTTATATACATGACACGACATTCCTAGCTCGAGTCCCTCTCTCCCTCCATTCACTCAATCCCATACCCTTCACTTCTTATCTCTCCAATTTTTCAAAAACAAAATATAGAACACACACACACACAACACAAGAAGTGAGGAGACTGAAAACACTGACAAACACAACACCCAAGTTGATTGCTTTCTCTTCATCCTCTATACTATAGTATAAGCCAGTCTTTGAGCTATGGATATCAAACAACAAGCAACAAAGGAAGATGTAAGAGGAAACCAAGCAACAAAGCAACAACAAGCAAATACCATAGTTTCTTCTTCTTCTTCACCACCTTCATCTTTATCTTCTTCTCCATCTCATGATTTTTCCTTCACAATCTCTCTTCATTCATCCTCCACCGCTGTGCCGGATAAAGCTACCAGGACTATGCCATCCTATGCCATAGACTTATCTCCAGCGGATGATATCTTCTTCCATGGACACCTTCTTCCTCTCCAAATTCTATCTCATCTCCCCATCTCTCCGCGATCTTCTACGAATTCTTTAGATAGTTTCAGTCTCCCAATGAAGGATTTATTCGAAGAACCACGACTGAGCCATGATGTCTATGGCAGCAATAAAAGTAGTAGCTACAGCAGCAAGAACAACAACCATGACAAAAGTCTCACCAACAACAAGAACAATAGCAACAAGAAAAGAAGCAGTAAGGTAATAAAGTCTATTTCATTACTTTCAAGATGGCGAAAAGGATCTGAAGTTGGAGAAAGAGAGAAAGATGAAGAAGACGAGACGATGAAGAAGAAAAGGAAGTCGAGGTTCAATGTCAGTCATATTTTCCGAAGGTATATAAGGATCATTAGACCTCTTCTGGTCTTCCGCGGAGGAAGAAGAGAAAAGGCGCAACTACGAAGGCAACCGTATTCGTTTTCAGGCAATTTAGCTTGGAAAGGGAAGCAAGAGTTGAGAGGAAGAAGAGGAGAGCATTCTGCACCAGCATCCATGTGGACATCACCGACGAATAGTGGCCTTCTTGTAGCCTCACCAACACTTTCGTCTTCAAAGAGTGATAGTACCATGGAAGAACTACAAAGTGCAATTCAAGCTGCCATTGCACACTGCAAGAACTCCATTTCAATCAAGGAAGAGAAACTCAAATGCTAATTCATCAGATTATAATTGTAAGAGTATATTTTTAGTTATCATTTTATGTGTAAAATATGTATCATCAAATGAGTAAAAACTTGGTGCAATATGAGCTTGGGTACATAATTGGTATTGGGTTTTGCTAATAAATTTTGAAATTTTTAACTTACTGGAGAGCTTCCCTAGAAATTGTTCTTTGCTCATCATCAACTCCCATGAACAAACCTTGTATTGGTACAATAAACTAATCTATCCTAAGTTACTTTGATTGATTTGTTTATTTGGTTGATCGTAACATGAGTCTCTTTGGAGATATCCGATAAAATTGGAACGTCACAGAGAAGATTAACATAGCCTGTAAGGATGATACACACGGACCGAGAAATAGTTAACAGTGACAACCTAATTTAACAGAACCGGCAGATAGAAACTTTGGTGATTACAAAGAGTGAAGAGAAATGGAAAAGGACATGAATTGAAAGTACTGAAAGAAAATGGAAGGACAAGACCCAATTGTTCAATTTGTTGACATGTTGCTACAAGGGGTGTGGGGTTCAATTAGTTGGTCTTACCTACTGATTAGAATTCTTAAATCAATGGATGTTCAAGGATCGATGTGACTTCAAAGGTTTAACAGAAGCGAAGTTGGGTGCGGTGGTGTTTGGTCTGATGTATATGTTCTGCGAAATCCGCGGAAGACTCAAGGAAGAGGAATGCAAATAAATTAAATTGATATATAAGAACAGAACAATATAACATGGTTGGGCAAAAGCCTTCTTCAACAAGAGCGAAGACAAAACCATCAACGTATTGACAGATTACAAGCTTCAAACTCTATCCTAGGAAATCTCTCTTGCCAATCTGAAAACAAAAACTCGAACGGATCTTTATTCTATCCACAGATTTAAATGATATGTAAATTGCATGTGTGCCTCAAGCTTTGATCAATTTGAGATGTATTTAAGAGTTAGTTACGATCAAAATGCATCGTCTAGTCAATTTTTCTGCTTGAATCTGATGCAGAATGGACTGGCTCGGTTCCTTTGATTGCCACATTTGCATGTTAACCAGCTTTATAATTGAACTTTGTATTATTGGATTCAGGGCTCCACCTCATTTTACCGTCTAAGTTAGGTCATGGTAGTCCTTTCAATGGGAGTCTAGCCTTGCGTAATTGTTATGGGATCATAATAAAGTTCACAATCCCTGCGGTACTTATGATAACACTGATCTTTTCATTAACTACGAAATACAAGATATTAAGTACTAAAACATCGACCTCCCACAATATCAAGTGTTAAAAATGGCAAAAATCACGGTTCGTCAGATACTGTAAAGATCATGCATGCAGGATGACTTAGTTCACTGATAATAACATAAAACCACAGAGGACATAATACAAACTGAATAGCTAACAGTCCTGGTAATCCACCCACCCATGTTCATTCACCTTTCACTGCTATTCAACTTTCTTTCCATGAACTGAAAGGCAAAGAGAAAGGGTAACATGAATGAGCACTTGGAAACAATGATGGAGAACCACAACAAATGACTAGCGTTAAAGAAACATCTTATCATCCATAAAGGCACAGACAGCTAAAGAATTTACCTTACCAAATCTGAGTGAACCTTTCCTTGGATTTTTTAACAAGAAAGAGTTTCCTGCTCAAATATAACAAGGGCAGAGCATATTGGCTAAAATTTGTCGACTGACGTCGAATCCATAATAATAAAGGTAATAGAAAAAGGTATCGTGGTTGTACCTTCGCAGCAAGTGGTAGGGATTTAAAAAGAGCTGATAACCATGGGATTCCATGTTTGTGGGTCTCACGATTTCGATGGGTGCGGTATCTATAGATGTAGTTTCTTTTGGATTAGATACTACAGTTCTCCATGGCAATTATGCAGGACATACCTAAAATACACTGACATCTCAAACATGACTAATGCAGGAATGTGGTGATCCATATTAGATTGTCTTCAACCCTGAAACGACACAAAATCGTTGAATTCTGTCGTCAGAATCTCGAGAGCTAGATCCTGCAACTCCTCTATAATAGTTATACAATAGGGTATCTAGTATACATTGACATCATCTCAAATATGATTCATGTAGGAATGTTGATCCATATTAGACACGCCGAAAGGTCAGAACAACGAAAATCTTTGATATCTGGCATCAAATCTCGAGGGTCATGGATTTATAACCTTTGGGAATTATCACAGTATTTTACAAGTAATACTACTCTTTTTTTAAGTGAGGAAGATCATCCTCTCCTTTTTAAGATCAATATATCTTTATCATGATTATATTACTACCCCCACTAAATCAATACCACCTCCCCACTTGCAAGTGCTTCAATCCTTTTGAAACAATCACTTTAAAGACATAAGAGCAGAGAAAACTATGATAGTGGCATTTCATCCAATGAGATGAGCTATATGGACTATAAGAGTGTGTTTTGTGCAAAATTTTCACCTTTTCTTGGTCCAACATTGGAGTTTACAATCAAATGTCTTTGTTAGGTTTGATTACTGGGCTCAAGGAGAATCATGTTTTATATTATAAAAAGACATATTCATGGCCAGTTCATCAAGCAAGACAACACTTTCAAGGACTCAATGATTTCAAAGGTATACATGACTACAAAAAGTTCAAAATACCAAATTTGCTCAGAGATGCTTAAGCTTTTCAGCCCAAATTGACTTTTATTCACCAACAACAAATAGATCTGACAAATTATCTTAACAAATCAAAAAAACAAAAGAGCCCCTGAAAGTCTAAATTTTCAATGGTAAGTGCAGAAGTTTTACCAAACAGCTAAAATGAGTGCTACAAAATCAACACTGAAAGAAGGAAAAAAAAAATAAAAAATCCCTTAATCAGCTAGAATTTCTGATTTTACAGAACCAAGCATACCTAAACAGTTATTTGCAGGAACCGAATTCACTGTCGTCAATTCTTAGCTGTTTAGATAGTAAAAAGTCTATATAGTCATTCACCTGTTCCATCCAATTCTACCTACAGCTATAATAGTCTTGCTTCATGAGAAATTCGAACTAACATAAGAAATACTATAAATAAGTCATAGCACTTTAAGTGCATTATTCTAGATACACTTCAACATGGGTAAACATCAGGTACTGCAAGCGAATAAATTCAACATATGGACATACCAGATAGTAATGTAGTATATTGTTGCCCATGAGCTGGTAAGGAACTATCATCGAGATCACGGGCCACCAAGATGCGCAGTAAAGATAGACCTCAGGAAGGCTTATGACACAGTGCGGTGGGATGCAATCTACCATATCATGCGCAAAATGAACTTCCCAGATCTATTCGTCTCTTGGGTCATCGCATGCACCTCTACAGCGAGGTTCTCCATCTCTATTAATGGGTCCCCCAAGGGTTTCATTAAAGCAAAACGAGGTATCCGACAAGGGTGCCCCATGTCTCCCTACTTATTTGTTCTGATTATGGAAAATTTCCACTTAATGCTCAAAAAGAAGGTCGAGGACGGCTCATACAAATTACATTACAAATGTTAAGACCCAATAGTCACGCACTTATGTTTTGCGGATGATCTTATGGCCTTCTTCCATGGTGACCATCACTCTGCAGAAGCACTTGCTAGTGTCCTTTCCAGTTTTAAAGAGTGCACCGGGTTAGATGTTAACTATTCTAAAAGTAATGTGTACTCGACAGGAGTGGGAGGTGTTGAGTTGCACACTATAAGCAACACCCTTCACTTCAACATTGGGACTCTTCCTGTGAAGTATCTAGGCTTGCCTCTGGTCACTACGAGGTTATCTCACAAGGACTGTCTCCCTCTTATCGAACGAGCCCGAAAGAGAATCACTTCGTGGCAAAATAGAGTACTTTCATATGCTGGGCGCACAACTCTAATCAAATCCGTTTTGAAGAGCTTACACATCTACTGGTCTACATGCTATGTACTCCCCAAAGAAACTATAAATGAGTTAATTACAGTCATGCGCAACTTCCTGTGGTCTGCGTCTGATACATATACTCAGGCTCCGTTGGTGAGTTGGACCAAAGTATGCAAACCTTATACGGAGGGGGGACTAGGCATTCGGTGTATCGAGACGGCAAACAAGGCAGACTAGACACATCTGGAATGTGGTCTCGAACAAGGACACCTTATGGGTCCGCTGGGTCAAGAGAAATCTGATTAAAGACAGGGACTTCTGGCTCATGGAGATTCCGCGCGAATGCTCATGGAGCTGGAGGCGCATTCTTGACAATCGAGACATTGTTCAAAAACTCATTAAGCACTCAATAGGCAATGGTGAGAATACTTTCCTGTGGAAGGACCCATGGCATCCAATGGGAATCCTCATGGATAGATTTCCTCAGCATCTACAATATGACTCCTCCCTTCACAAGAATGCCAAAGTAAGCACCTTAATCAGAGGAGATAAATGGGCAGCTCTGCCTCATATCCAAGCAGCAATTAGCGAGATATATGATGACCTTTCAGCAGTTGAACTCGATGTAACGGCTCAGGATGAAGTTGTATGGCTGGAGGGACACTCTGATGGGTACTCTAGCAAGGGCGCCTACAACTCCATGAGGGAAAGAGGCCCCCCAGTTCCTTGGGCTAGACTAGTCTGGTTTAAGGGCAAAGTACCAAGACATAGTTTTATTGTATGGATGCTCATGAATAAAGCTTTGAAGACAAAGGCAAAATTGAAAGTTTGGAAGAAGCTTGACCACTCTACATGTAGCCTTTGCAATGCTGATGAAGAAACCGAGTGCCATCTCTTCTATGATTGCTGGTACTCCAAGCTGGTCTGGACATGTATTCTGTACTATATGGGGTACAATAGGCAACCATTGACTTGGGCACAGGAGCTCGAATGGTGCCTTCTGCACTTCGCAGGTACTTCCCCAAGCATGTTGATCAAGAAGCTATGCTTCACTGCATCGATATACCACCTGTGGCAAGAGAGAAATAGACGTGTCTTCCAGTCGAAACGCAAGCCCGCTCTTGAGTTGATTGCACATATAGTAGAAGATGTGCGTCTTCGAATTCTTGTTCTAGACCTAGAGGTGGAAGATAACGACTCTAACAGGAAGCTATGCGAGAAGTGGAGATTGTCTGTCAGGTTCGTCCATAAAACCATTACTCAGCACACATGGAAACGGCCTGACCCTCAGTGGTTCATGATAAACTCAGATGGATCCAAGACAGGTACACGAGGTGGATATGGGGCCATTATTAGGGATCATAATGGGACGGTCATTGCCGCTGCAGCAGGGTCAAAAGAAGCAAACTCTGTCATTCTTCATGAACTACAAGGAGTGGAGCTCGGCATTAAGCTTGCAAATCAATATGGCTCAAGGAAGATTATAATGTGCATGACTCGGCTAATGCACTCAGGTACCTAACGAGCAACACTGCACCCCCATGGGAGGCAAGACACATTATACGACGAATTAAGAGAGCTGTAGAAGGATTTGAGGAACACCAAATGATGCATGCTCCAAGGGAGACTAACAGTGCTACTGATAAATTAGCTAAACTGATGCCCACTGCAGAACAAATCCAGGGCACATTCTGCTACATGAACAAATTATCGAATACCGTGGGACTGGTATACTAATATTCCAAGTATAATTCCAATGACCAGGAGAGAGAAGAAGGTTTGGATGTACAGGAAGGAATGTAACACTTCAAACAAATTACACGAGAATCATGTGGACAAGTCTATATTGTGGAGTAACAAAATTTAATGTAACCAGAACGTGCGCATTGACTTTATACAACCTTGTAAGGTTAACACTACGTACTACAGATAGCCAAGCAGTTAAATCCATTTAGCATCCATACCCACCAGAATTCCATCCTTCTATCACGTAGATGTAGATAGATGCAACAAGGTTCTTCATTTCCAAACAATATTCTTGTAGATTCTTCCCCTGAGCTGACTGATGCTCAGAACACTTACTGCCAGAGGTTTCTGTCGAAAGGTTAGTTCCATCACGTGTGACTCTGCAGAAACCAAATAACAAGGTGAGTTTAATGCATTTTAATCAAAGTACTCAAAGGCAGCTTCATCCCAACAATTGCATTTAGAAAAGTGAAAAACAAACTAGGTTCTAGTAAACTAGTAGTGCATAATGGACTCTCAACAAGTTAACCACCTTGCTTTACGACTTGGATATAAGATAAGAGGCTGATGAAATATGATGTATTCCAATCTAAAGTTCTACTTGAAATTTAAGATCTCAATGAGGAACTATCTTTACAAAAATAATTGTGTTTCATGATGCAACACCTCTATATTTCAATCCATCAAATTATACTAGATTCGTGACAGAACTAATTCTTTGTGCTTATGATGAGAAGATCATCATCTAAAAAAATCAGCTTACTCTGACACTGACAAGTTTATGAAATATAATAATTAATTTCATGGTGAAAAAACTATGTAAAGTTTCGACTTTGAAAGGGTTAGTATTGAAATGGGGCGAATTTTGATGATGATACGAGACGCTCCCAGACTCTCGAATCCCCAGAAGATCTTGCTTTATCCCGCCAGGAGGTGCTGGGATTTGATCTAGAGGAAGAGCTGAGAGCGGATAAGGAAGTCCGGGTAGAAGAGTTTGGTCTTGATAAGCTGTTCGAGGGGGAGGGGGCTGTGTTTTCCATTTAATCTGCCTCAGATATATGTAAAGTGTTTCCAGGGATTCATTTTAATCTAAGGTTATCAATGAGATTTATATCTTTTTTAAATAAATAGATAAATTAATAAAATCTTCTTCTTCATGAAAATTATCCTCACCAAGGAAAACCAAATTCAATTATTCAAATGAAAAGTTTTCAAATTTTCGCGCGTATGGATAAAATGTATAGAACATGTCTAGGGATCTTAGCTTCTTGTCCAAACTCGTGTAACACACTATATACAATTTGTGTCCAATATCAATAGGCTATACATAGCATATCAATGGTGCAGAGCCTTCGCATAACAATCAAGATTATGTTCTTTTAAAATAGTTGACTTCTAATATGTGGTTGTGGAACTTCATGCAAACTTATTGTGTATATGACAAAGGTAATTAGATGATAAAAACAGTAACCTACCAGTGATAACCATTAAAGAGTCAGCTTTGTATGCAATCAAGGCTGCTCCTTAAGCATGTCAAGTATCTGCTGGAAACCATCTTGCCCCCTTCCAGCCATATTCTTTTCTGCAGTGTTGTTCTCCCCATAGTCATCATAACTGTGCAACTGTGTTCTGGAGTTTGTGGGACGAGTACTCCTAGACCCTGGATTTCTTGATAAGTTACCATGTCCATAGTTTCCAAAGCGCCTGGGTCCAGCAGAATCCCGATTTCTATTTTCATTGGAACTGTAACTGCGCCCTCGAGAACCTTCAGAACTTCCATATCGGTCTTCTGCAAACTGATCAACATAGCGACTCGTTCTTGGTCTAGGGCTATCATTCATATCCATTCTTCCTCCTCTTGGTCTAGGGCTATCATATCTCCCATAGCTGCTTTCATCCATATCCATTCTTCCCCCTCTTGGTCTAGGGCTATCATTTCTTCCATAGCTGCTTTCTTCCATATCCATTCTTCCCACTCTATTTCCAATACTATCAGCAATTTTCGGAAGCTGTTAACATAAATGTTAAATTGTTAGTCCTGATGGAATTCAAAATAAATATCACTTCCTAGCAATATTGGATAAAGAAGTCCTAAGAAATGAACAAGCAAAGTAACTCAAATATTAAGGCCTGCTGTAGATCATCTTAAACCTCTACAACTATTAGAAATGATGAACTCATCCCATAGATACAACAATTATCCACATACGAAATCAGATCTTCTCCATATCTTTTACGTTGGAGTTCATACCACTTTTGTGCCAGTGAGTGAATTGCGCTCACTGCAAAGACCACTTCATACCCAATTGCAGCAATCTCATAATGCATAATACCAAAATTGTTAAATTACCTAAGTCCATAACTTGGAAGTATAAATGTTACCTCTTCAAACTTGCATCCAAGGTCTCTCTCTATGGTGCTGACAGCGCGGCGCTGGTTTCTGGTATACATAAGTACTGCAGTACCTTTCCTTCCTGCCCGTCCAGTCCGGCCAGATCGATGGACAAATATTTCAGAACTATTTGGAATTTCATAGTGAATTACCTACAGAGAATTGATTCGAAAGAATAAGCTCTACCAAGCACCACATGGAGATCAATAAACTATTCAAAGTAAACACAATAGCATAACTTGATAGTTACTAAGGATTACCAGGTCCACATTTGGAATATCCAGTCCACGAGCAGCAACATCGGTAGCAACCAGCACACTGAATCGTCCATCCCTGAAAGCAGCAAGTGTTCTATCCCTTGCAACCTGCTGCATGTTTCCATGTAATGCTCTGCTTGAGAGAGTACCACGGATGGATCTTGAAAGTTCTTCTGCATCTACCTTTGTTCTCGTGAAAATAATGCTTTTGCCTCCCTTTCCATATTTCTGAACATAAAACATTATTTTAAAATTAATGCTCAGCAATTGTGTTGTATCAAAATGGCGCAATAAAATGAATAAAATCAGATTTCAGTACATATTTGTCTGCATCTGATTATTAATACATTTCATTCATAGTGAAAATAAATCACATTGTCCTTCATAATTCTGGATGCACGATGCAAATATAATTAACAGTTTGGCACTCAGATGTTCCTACTCTGCACATATGCCAACTACAAAATTTGTTACACAACTACACTCACATATAACAACAATGTAAAACCGTTGTAATTGGGTTCTTTTAGTAATAGTAGTATTAGTATTATTGTAATTGGGCCTATTTAGTTACAATCATAATACCTTTCAATTAGGTTTAGGGTTTTTTTCTTGTCATAGAAGGTAGGTCAATCATAAAAGGGGAGTATGTTGTTCATTATTAGTAGGTTGATTGAATAAAGAATTTATTTTGTTTACTTGTCTTTCAGTTATCATAAATTTATTTCAGTTTCTTTCAATTTCTGCTTGATTCAATTCCCGTTTATTTGCAAGTTTAATGACTAACTTTCTTAATGCAACTGATTATCAACTTTAGTAGGATAAGATAACACCCATCACTTTAACCAAACCCCTGCAGTAGGACTGACTTTTTAACTTACAGTAATTAATTCGGGAAGAATATTTTCCTTTCCAGAACTGGTTGATACAACTGAATACAGAGATATGCCATCAGCCAACCTCTGATCTTCACCACCCACCTGTGAGGAAATAATAATAAGGCATGTCAGTTATCATGAAAAATATCGTAAGATGTGCACTTTCCAAGTTTTCATATGAATCCATAGTTGCTCGAAGTCCAAGAATATGTGGAGCTCAGAAGAACAAAACACACACAACTTGGTTATTATCATATTTTAAGATTAAACTTTATTTTTAGAATAACCATAAAGAAAAATACATAAAAATGCTGAAACAAAAAACTTACAAGGTCAATTTTTAAAGGATTCCTGAGATATTTCCTTGAAAGCTCATTCACCCATGATGGCATTGTCGCTGAAAATAGCATGCTCTGTCTCTTGGAAGGTAAATAACCCAAAATAGACTCAACATCATCTTGGAAACCAACGGCCAACATTTGATCAGCTTCATCCAACACGACAAACTTTACTTCGGATAAATCCAAGGCACCCCTTTCAACCAGATCAATAATTCTTCCAGGCGTACCAACAGCAATGTCTATACCATACCTAAGTTCCCGCATTTGGCTCATAATTGGCACTCCACCATAGAGGCACGCACTACTTATTTTTGGTGCAGATTCTTTAAATTCTTTCTGGACTTGCCTCGCGAGCTCTCGAGTAGGAGCCAACACTAGAGCAGAGGGTACTTGCTTTTGCCTACAAAACAATAAAGATGATGCAACAAAGAGAAAATAACAAATTTTGCTCATTCTAACTTCCTTCCACACCAGATTATTGTTGCTCTATTCCATGGAAAGAGAGATTATGAAACAGTAAAAGGACATGTCATTCTCAAGTAGTTTTACATGGGCTGAAAATTAACACACATTGAAATGATTGACATGACTCATGAAATAGTAAACAAATTGTTTTGTTTTTGTATCTCAAACCCTCATCTTTTTACCTAAGTCGTTTCTACTTTAGTATACCTTTCATATATGAGGATTTTTCAGAGATCAAAACATCAACATGTCAAGGATGCACACACTCTTTGGAAAACTGTCGTATTCATGTTCGACACGTATTTGACACCGACACACGCCTTCGATACGTGTCAGACACTTGGTCAACGTGTCAGCAAGGTCAGACACATGATCAATGTGGTCAACATGTCGGACACGCTTCCAACACACCCAAAACTCAATCAGGACACAATAAAGACTCAACAACCAACTTTATTTTGTTTTAAATTTTTAGGTAGGCTCAAATAACCACCTAATTTGAAGGTTGTTAGTCTATCTGAAGTGAGAAACTTTCAATTATGATAAGAGTCAAGATAGAAAGGGCGATGAAATGCCATTGAAGTGATGAAAGGAGTCTATGCTTCTTAATCTTTGCTTCCTTCTCCTCGACTTCTTTACTTTACTTTTTTTTTTCTTGCAACATAGTGCTTATCTACTTCTATACCTATTCTTTTTTTCTCTACTGTTATTTCTTCATGTTCTTTATATTTTTTATACTTGCAATAGAAAAATGAATGCACTGTTTGTATTCATTTTCATTTTCATACTTCTTATCCTTTTTTATTTAAATTATTTCTTTATTGAATTGTTGTTTATCTTCATATGATGTGATTGAAAAAAGGTACGACGTGTCGCTAAGTCCTGGTATTTTGAAATTGTGGAGTCGGCATGTCGTGTCTATGTCTGACACGACGCGCGTGTCCGTTTCCATGCATCCTTGCAACACGTGTATAAGCATGAATGGTGATGTGATATTGTATAACATTCAACTCAAAAGGAATATGTGAATCAAAACAAATCACTTATATACAATTACATGATGAAAACAGATTTCTAATATCTCGGTGTAGCTACTCTTAATTAAAATTTTAATAAAATATTTTATGGAAGATGAATTATTTGTTTTTGGTTAATTCAAACAAAGCAATAGAGCAAGAGTAATACAGGGGAAACATAAATAATAACAACAAAATGCAATGATTATTGAATCAAAGGATGACACCACCTTATGACTTGAGTGTTAGGATGTGCATAGAGATGGGCAAGTGTGTGTTAACAAAGCCCAAATTGTTTAAGTTTGAGCGTTTAGAGAAGAATAAAGAGATCAAGTAGGTAAGAAACAAAAACAGAACCAATTTCCAGATAACAAAAGGGATGGGGAAGAGAATGGACCTGCGAGGGCTTTGATTTTGGATAATCTTATCCAATATTGGGATGCCAAATGCTAGAGTTTTTCCCGATCCTGTAATAGCTCTTCCAATCATATCACGACCTTCCATGGCTGGATCCAAAACTGCTCTCTGAAAAAGAAGGTAGCATACTTCAATAATTAAATAAGAGATTGACAAATTGAATATGAAACCACGAGAAAAATATTCTCTCTACCATTTATGCATCATCTCTTATTCACAATCATACCTTACGCCATATCTTATCTAAAAGAAACTGGGGCGCAGATCCGACGTGCAATGATTATTCAATTTTATCATATTTGACCCAGTGATAGTTAAAAAACAACTTTATTATGCTTTACCTCAAAAGGACTTCCATATTATAGTGCAGCACTTACCAATAAGTTAGACATTTAGTTGTAGATTCAAGCGACATTTTATATCTGACTGTCAACATTAATCTTCAAACATGAATGTCACTATAAACATTTTGAAAATGATTAGGGTCAATCGATTGAAATACTAAATTGTTCCTAAGTTTAAAGTTCAGAAGACATTACAAATCATATTATCTGCTTACATAATCATGAATCTACATAGTCTTCATTGATGAACAACATCTATAAATTATCTCTAAACTCAACTTTCGAAGCACTTACATTAAAATTTTAACATCCCCTTTTCCTCAAAAAGGTTAAACCTTTACCACTGAAATTCACAAAATTTTGTATTCAAAATAAAAAATCACCCAACTAAAATTCATAAATCACAAAAACGAATACACTTGAAATGCACAAAAAAAAACCGTTAAACATCAGCTGTTCATAAAAAAAAAGCTTAAACCTTTACAACTTAAATTCACATATCAACAAAAACAACAGAACCCCATTATGTTACAGTCCTAATAATTGCAATTGAACAACAATTCACCAAAAAAATACGAAATGAAGAAGGAACCTGAATGGGGAAGAGCTGGGTGATTCCTCTCCTGGCAAGGGCGGAGACAATCTCTTCGGATATTCCGAGCTTACTGATATCAAGAGACCCCTCACCATCACCACTCTTAGTGGTGGGAACATCCAAACCACTCGTCTCAGTTGCGGAAGCGAAGCGGTAACCAACAGCAGAGGAGACATGGAGGAAAGGGTTGGTTCTACGTGAGGTGGAGATGGAGATTGAGGTTGGGGAGAAGTTGGAGAGCAGAGAATGGCATGATGAAGAATGGGTTTTGTGGAGAAAAGCTGTTGTTGAAGGTAGAGGTGAGAAGGTGAGTGTTGAAGCCATTGGAGAGTGAGCGAAGAGTGAAGAGTGAAGAGTGAAGAGTGAAGAGAAGAGAGAGATTTGGCTTTTGAGGACCAAATCAAATATCTCTTCTGTGCTGTGGTGCCCTAAAAATATTTTTGTTCATTTCGTGGTTTCTCTCCCGCGCTCTAGGAATAAAATATCTTCTGGGTTTCCTTTCCTAGAGTGAGCGAAGAATTAACAAGTTGTTTTTAAAAAAGCCCATTGTGTCTAAAACCCCAAATTTGAAGCCCAACAAGAGGTCTTGTTGGTTGGTTCTCTATAAATAGGTGTGTGGCTGTGGGAGAAACAAATTTAGTTCAAAAGTTCCACAAACTTAGTAGGGTTAGCAATGGAGACTAAAACAATGCTTTGCTCACCTAGGCTCCCCCCTTGGGGAGGTGGTGGAAATTCTAGAGATGATTTTCCTTCTTAAATTCTAAAGTTTGAATAAGAATGGTCTGACTTATTTAATGGATTTGTTTTCTAAGTTTTTATTAGAAGATATTCAAAACCATTTGTTATTACTCAACTAAACGCTATTTCAAGCAATTTTTCAGAATTTCAACTTCAATTAGAACTCCACTTCCAACTTCTTAAACATAAACTAATAAGCCACACCGTAGACTATAGACGATACTATATATATTATAAGGTGGTCTAGTCTTGGTAAATGTTCACCCCAAGTTTTTTTTTTTGGATAATAAATTGTGGCGGAGTTATATAATGTAACATCTACAAGGAAGTCGTGAGAATTCGAATAAATTTGAACCGAGTATAACGTAATTAAATTTGCACATTTCTCAGTTTCTTCCCTGGACTTCCTTAATTCTTTAAGAGAGTTTTTTTTTTTTCTTCTTCTTCTTTTTTTCTCACTTTACATTCACTTGAATTACTCCTATGTAGGATTTTTTTTTTTTTTTTTTTTTTTAAAGAATTTATTTAAAAGCACGTAAAATAGTTTCAATGTATCTGATTGATTCAGAGTTCTCTCTGACTCAGTTCCTTTATGTAGACAGAGTTAAAATTTCTTTCTCATTGCCGTTCAATTTTGAGCAGTCACCAGCTGCCTAAAGATGAACCAGTTGTACTTGGTAATGGCTCTCCTGTTTCTTGGTACATCAAGGACCCCTTCACTATTAATGTCCTTTCTTTTCCTTTTCTCCTCTTTTTACCTGTTCTCCACATGATATGTTAAATGATTTTCATACCAACAAACATACTTACCTTCATCTTCAATCGAAAAATAAATATATACATACACACACACAATTCAACTCTTATGTTATAGCAACACAATATATATCAAATAGAGATCTCAAAACTTAGCATCAATAAACAAGCCTTGATACACATAAACATCTTAGTACGTAGAACTTTTCTTCAATTGCTTGCATTTTGTACAAAAAAAAAAAAGAGAGAGAGAGAGAGTGAGAGAAAACACCATTGATCTACAAAATTCAACTCAAAGATTAAAAAAAAAAAAAAAAAAAAAAAAAAGAGAGAGATAACAGACAAGAACCACAAGCCAAAAGATAAGCCAAGAAACAAAATTTAATCTCCCCGGCCTTCTCTTCATTAAATTTCTCCACAACCCCTCCTAGCATTTCATGTAAAAAGTAAGCCAATTCTTCAACAACTGCTTCATCAACAATGGCTTCATATCCCCACCTCCATATCTCTTGAAATTGGCTCTCTATCAATCAACATATCCTGGCAAAAGAAACCAAACCAGATCAATCCATTTTCAATATATATTTATGTATAAAAATTATGTCCATGTATAATATTATGTTGTATGAAGAAGTTATAAATTCATGAATACCTGTGAGATTTTGCTAACTTCCATCACATCATAAGCAAAAATTGACCCATTTACTTCATCTATTCTCTCCATGTGCACATCACTCTTATCAACTTTCTTATGAGACTTCTTCAATCCTAGAAACTGCCTCCACTTGGTTGGACCCTTAGGTGGCCTAGGCGAAGCCTCATCGTCCTCATCAACAAGAAGTTCATCTCTCAATGTGGTCTTCGAAGATGACTTGAATGGAAGCAAAGTACCCCGGGAGAAGAGCTCATCCGCAGGCATCATGGAGAAGTTGGAGACAGAGAACTCAAAATCCGAAGCCACCATAGATGAGGATTGTGGTGGTCCGTTGTTGCGATCATCATGGTTGTTTGTTTGCGATTGGGTTTCGATAAAATCGTTCGAGAAGGAGATTCTTGGACTCATTGGAGGAGGATGACACATGCCTCCTCCTTTGTTGTGTTCAGGGTTGAACATGTTGTTGTCTAGGCAAGCCATGGTCACTCACTCAAGAACAGAGGGAGGAGCTAAGTAGAGAGAGTACTACTCTCTTAATGGCGGTGGTTCAACCAGCAACTTAGTGTTTGTATTTATATAATTGAATTGAAGGATGTGGGATGAAATGTATGTATGTATGTATGTGCTTGTGTACATGTATGTGATGCATGTGTAGCGTCCATTAATTACAGTAATCAACCATTTAGATCTGCCACATGTGGTATATCAAGATGAGTGGTTGGAGTGGTTGTAGCTTTCACTATCTTTGGAAGGATTTTAATACTTGCTATCTAGCTTAGTTGATGAAGATAAGGTTCAGTGTCTAAGTACATGTATGTTTGTTTTCATGTTCATGTTCATGCTCATGCATGTATATATATACATATTTGTTTACATCTATTTCTCTGTTTACACACCACTTATTATTTGAGACATGTAATGAGTTTTAGTAATATGAATATAAATTGTAATCATGCATGTAATTATCAACAAAGATGCTCTATTGCAAACTTTGCCAATTAGAACTTGGAGATCTTTTTGAGATTCACAAATAAGAAATCACCATCTTGTTGAATCCTCGTGTTTGAAGGTATATGGCATTGAGGATGATCTAATTTGGTCCATCAATCCATTGAAAGTTTATTATTTATGACCTTCTACTTCAACAAACTGGCATGGCGTCAATGGCATTCCAGACGCGACTCTAACAAACTGTATGTTAGGGCACGTCTAAGAGAGGAACAAAGGCAAAATTATGTTTTTGCCTCCTCCCCTAAGACATGCCCCTGATAAAACTACCTATACTATCCATGTATGTGATGAACATGGCATTCATCTATATGTGCATTATCTTATCCATGATGAACAAAATCCATGAGCTTGGGAATGGGAGAGGGTGAGTTTAGAACAATTGCTATTGCTGGCTTGAAAAGCAAAGCAAAGATAGAAAAGCTGCAGTAGTGGTGTAAATGAAAAAGGTCTTTGACATAGACCTTGACCTGGTATGGTATGGTATGGTATCAGTATGGTATGCAGTGATGGAACCAGGATTTTTTTTTTTAAGGGGGAACAACGAATCATAGTTAATTAATAATAATATAATAATTAATTACTTAATAGATTTTTTTTAATTTGAATAATACATAAATAACTATATAAAATACCAATTTTAAAACAAAACTCCATTTAATTTATGGGGGAAGAAAATAGATCCAACAAACTATTTTGTAAAAGTGCAAAAGATAGATTTATAGAGGCCAATTCAAATTGGTATATAAGATTAAAGGGCAAAAATTAATTTCAAATGTAAATTATATGTTTATAATTTTTTTTTGTTATTTGCGATTTGTGCCCTATAAAAAATAACTAATTAAAAGTTACCCCGACATTAATCATTGTTGCAGCCTTCCTCAAGATTAGCAATCAACATGTGTTGACTATCAAAAGGTTCACGTTGATTACCAAGATGCCTTCAAACAATAACTTATGGATGAATCTCGAGATAAAAGCCTGTATTTTGAGGAAAAATTAATGAGTCAAATTTTTCATGTAAATCATAAGAATAAAATAAAAAACTAGACCTCAATATACAAACTCATCTCGAGAAAATACTAAAAAGAACTATTTTATTTCTTAAAGTAAACAAGAGATGTTGAGATTGTTAGTGGCAATGGTGGAAAAGGAAAATAAATAAAGCAAAAAAATATGGAGATAAATATGAGGAGGCGGAGTGATTGTCAGTCTCGTAGTAAATATATAGAGGGGGTATAAAAAAAGGGGCGAAACAGAATCGTCGACGTCACAAAGAATGGAGGAAGAGAAAAAGTGGGGAGGAAGAGAAGAAGGGGTGGGACGGGATGATGTCACCCACATCGAATTGTCTACAAATCGCAAATAACAAAAAATTATTTAAAAGTTAGTAGGGGCACTTGCCCCCACTTGACCCCTAGTAGATCCGTACCTGATTGGTATGGATGAGTGTAGGTGGTGATGAGATGAGCTGATGGTGGCTCTGGTGATGCCGACGGATCCATGCAACCACGTGATTAAGATTTATTACTCTAAATACTATCAACTTTTTATTATTTTACAAAAGCCATCAAAAGTTTCTCTTCTAGTTAATTTGGTTGATTGGACATGTGGAAGTCTTCTTCTCTAAACTTCCAAAGCTGGTCAAGATCTCATATTTTGGCATCACCTGCAAATTTGGATATACAAATTTGATCGGGTACTAATTTAATGGTAAATTTGTGACGGATGAAATCACAAGTCAATTTTTGAACCCTGAAGATGACATTTGATGTGGGAGGGGTTAAAAAAAACAACCATATAGCTCTTCTTCTTCTTTTTTTGGGGCAATCGTATAAAGAGCTAATGCGAGATTTTCTTTTCTCATAGTCGATAGGAGATTACACCTTAATACAGCCGATTTCGAATCATTTTCAAAGTTATTGTCGTATTTAGGGTTATTGTCAATTCAAGACTAAAGACAAAACCTCCCAGTTAATTTGGACCTAAGATTGACTAACATGAGAAGGAAAAAAATTTCTAGCTTATGGATCAAAATGTGTATAGTTGGCACTCACATGGTATATTACCCTTTTATAGTGGGATTGATGTGAGTGGCCAAATGGGATGGTGACAAATGGCCCATTCTCATGTCTTTACTGGTGGAAGAAGAGCTTTCATGGACCAGTCAAACAAAGAGAGAAGAAGATAGTGGTTGAAGGCCTGTTCTAAGGGTGATGTGTCCCTCTTGGTCTCCTCCCTTGTTAGCAAAACTTGGATATAGGGTTTTATTAAGGACTTTTTGATTGAGCTTAATTTATTGTGTTTAAGGCTCATTTTTCAAGGATAGATCAGAAATTCATGAACACTCTTTCTTTAAGTGGATACTAAATTCGCCTTAATTTGGCCTCAATCATCAATCAACCATTGTTCATTTGCTCATATCATTGTGTATTCATTTGGTCATTCAAAGTGTCTCTTTCTATTGGTGCTAAAACAAAGAGCAAAGCAAAAGGCATTTGCTTAGACAACAAATAAATCTGCATTTGATTTATATTTTTTAACGGACTAAAAAGTGGACTTAGCAATTGATTAGAGATGGTTTGTATGTAATGCACACAAACTTTCACTAAGATAATGTTTACTATGCACAAGTTGGGGAGCACCAGAGTGGCTTATACATGATTTTACCCAAAAATTAGGTGAAAAAAAAAAAAAAAAACACCTGAATATCTTCATAATAATACTTTGATAATTATCAGATGATCATCCAGAATAGCACACGGACTACTGCTGGAAAGCTTTTGTGTAGGTTTCCAATTGATTCTTACACACTCCAAATGTAGTAGAATGATAGTCAGGGGTGGGGTGTTCATGAGCTAAAAAAATTCTCATAATCATAAACCTCTAATCATGTTTAATATCTTGGATAAACATAAATCAGTTCATGTCTGAAAGTCGATAACGATGACAAAATATGTTTGTCTTTGATTTCAACCAAGTTGGCAGACATGTTTGGTGCTCTGTTTTGTGAGTGTAACAAATGTGTTTTCAGATATTCCATCTGTAAAGAATGAACCAAAAGAAGAATATTGACATATGCTGAACACTAGAAGGAATAATCAAGGTATTAGGTTCAGTAAGTGAAGTAATATTCAATTGGCAATACAAAATGTGGTTTAGATCTGAGTCTTCTAATGGTGGGTTATTGATGGGGGAAGCTTTATCATAAACAAAACTGTGGAGAAATTTTTTAAAGTTCATCTTAAGATAACGAAAAGATCATCTTAAGATAACAAAAAGATGTAAAACATAATGCCGGTGATTTGTTAAAGTTTAGTCAGGGGAGATGATTCTACCAAAATTTTCCTGGCAAGAGATCAAATGTGGTCACTGTAAACATAGGGCAGGGTACCTTTTGGCTGAAGTTATGAATCGCATTGATCAGATCTGACTAGGGTGCTTGAAACCAGTGAATCCATAGAAAATTTATGGAGTGGGCAGATACTTTTTTTAGAACAAAACTGCAGTAACAATTCACCAGCATAAAGCTTGAAAATGAGGGAGGTTTTCCAAAATTATCGATGGTCAGATCCTTGACCTCGTGGTGACTGGATTCTTAAGATCCTACTCACCAATATAGTGAACACTGTAGACGTCACAAAATGACACACACTGAGTGAAATGTAATTGCCAAGATTTTTTTAAAAGTGGACATTAGACAGGCGGCCAGTTGACCACAAACGAAAATGAAGGCAATTTTAATTGCAATAAAATTTATTCCACAAAATCATCATCATCAGGTTCAATATTATCCACAAATGACCTGTTGATGGGTAAATTACTATTGCCAGTAGTTCTAGGCTTTTTTGGCACATGTAGTGTGCTTTCGAGAGACGCTCTTGATAATTTTGGAGAAACCTTTGGTAAAGGCAATTTTGGAGAAACCTTCGGTAAAGGTCGGGATGGGGCAGGCGACATGATTTCAGTAGATACTTTATTTGAAGAGAATTTTGGAGAACTATTCTGCAAAGGTTTGGATGAGGCAGGTAACATGATTTTGGTAGAAATTTTATTTGAAGAGATCAAAGGTGTTAGTGTTTGTGGACTTGAAAAGGGTTTTTGGTACTGAGATTTAACCTTTAAACTGGATTGGTTAGCATGTTCTTCAACTTCCCGGGGCTTTGTACTTTTGGCTGATTCAACTGGGACAAGTTTCCCGTCAACTTGGTTGGTGAAGACAAATGTGACCTGTAGCAACATCATAAAATTTGAACATTAGGTGTGGCAGACAATTGGTACAGCAACCATATTAGTAAAATACATTATAAACATCATACAGTTAAGGTGAAATCTGTTAAAGATGAAACTAGAGGTCAGCTTGTGATCGTCAAAGCTAAATGCAATGCTAGCTATGCACTCAGCTTCACGATACATGCCAAGTTCATAAGGGGTGGTCAGGCAACTGCAGTGGGCGATAGCAACAAATAGCACATACACAAATAGCAACACTGAAGCTTTATCAAATGGACAAAATGTAATGTTTTGACTTGAACAGCAGGACATAAACCAAAAACAACAGTTTGATAAGCCAAGACAGCCCAACACTCTACAATTGGGGAGCAATAAGGGTTTGCCTGTATATGACGGGTTTAAAGCTGACACAAAATCATGAGTTATTGACTCTTGGTTGGATATGCATTTAAAAAAGAAAAGAAAAAAAAAAAAAACACCTAAGCAAATGTAGTTAAATCTTTGACCATTCGTAACAATGTAATCCAATGAAGTTCTAAAATTCTTACATTCGGTATGATTATTATTTTTTTCCTGAGGATTACCTCTCCATATAGATTGAATGTAGCAGAAATAACCAATTCAGGAATTTCAAATCCCTTCTCAAGATAGATAAATATTGGACATATCTCACTTTGATGGGAGAACTCCACACTGAAGTCACCCTAAACAACAACAACAATAATGATGCAAATTGAGCTTCAACATAAACTAGTACAAAACTTTAGTCAACGGGATTCCCCTCCGGCCTCTACAGCTAAAAGAAAGTAATCCCCTCCAAACAAGCTCCTATAGTCACTTTCCATGCTTTTGGTGCTCTCCTCATTTAGAGGTGTTAGGTATGTTCACAATATAATGAATTATTTTTAGGTTACATTAGTGGAAAACAAGA
The DNA here is from genome assembly GCA_963556465.1 of Berberis vulgaris. Classification (NCBI taxonomy): domain Eukaryota; kingdom Viridiplantae; phylum Streptophyta; class Magnoliopsida; order Ranunculales; family Berberidaceae; genus Berberis; species Berberis vulgaris. Next base: position 10,107,483 of record OY747137.1, read on the forward strand.
TTCTTTTTAGGTTAGGGCAAAGCACATTTAGCAGCTACAATACACAGCTCTTGAATCCTATAATATTTAGCGCACTATGATTAAATACCTAGCAACAAGGCAAAGCAAATTATCTTTTCTTATTTGATTGACCAGATGAAGTGTAGTAACTTAAGTCAGAGCCCACCTCGTCACTAGCTGAAGCTTGAAAAATTGCATCAGGTACTGATGATGAGAAGTAATGATGTCCCCAACTCCCAAGATCCTCTTCTAGAGGAGCTCCCAGCTGAAGAAAAAAAAAAAGTGTCTCAAAAAAATAGTAATCATATTGAGGTTTAAACAGAAATCAGAAACAAAGATGTATTATAGTTGAAAAGTAGTCTACCTGTTTCTCTGAGCTTTTTAATTTTTGCAGGCCACCACATTGTGCTGCAAATCCACCTATGTCATCTTGACAACCTTCAATGGATCCATCTCCAATGTCCCTTGTACTCTCATGATCTGTGGCTTCTGACGAAGATGTTGAACAACGAGTACAGTTCATCTTCTCATGAATTTCTGACCTATAGAAGACATCAAGTTTATACATGATTATGAGAGATTCATACATCCCAGCGACACAGGTTGGCATCGTTAGAAAACAAGGGCAGCGCCACAAAATAAATGGGCTCGATATGGTTATTTTCCTATTAAACCAAGTAGCTCCTTTTTGAGCTGCATATCTCAGTATTTCCTTTTGCTGTTATTTTTTCTAAATTAGCTACAATTGTTCAGTGTTTATTCTTTGTGGAACCTCTTAAGCACCACAGATGGACATCGTCTGTTCAGTAGCAAACAATCAATGTAAATTTATGTGCCTTCAGCCGAGATTGCTTCCTTCTTATTACTTGTTTATTTGAAATTTGTATTGGGTTTCCATTAGCTTCAGGAAACATGAAATTGTGCTAGAATTATTTCTTGCAAGGTTTCTTGTTTCACATCTTCTTGTGAAACCACATGTATATATCATATTGAGTAAAATTCTTCATTTATCTCCCTAAAATATGGCAAGCTACAGTTACCTTTGTGTTATTCTTTAAGGTTGTTACATGTCCTTTGTTCTTTTGGTGGTTAGAACTTACTCAATCCATGTTGTTCAAAAGCATAGAAAGCCCACTGTCCACAGTCACATAATAAAAACAAATCCTCATTTGGAAGCCATGGTTCTCTAAAATAACAAAGCATTCTTTCCTTGAAAAAAAATCAAAACAGAAATTCCCCATTATAAAGCTTACATTAAGGAAACACTTGTCTAGATTATCAACCCAAATAATCTACCAAAGCACAGAGGTGTTGGGAAATGTCCCAAACCCATTAGCCTCACATTGAAGAGGAAGCTACTCCAAGACTTGGATATCAAGTGGGAGATCCCCCTGTGCTACACCGAGACCTATTAAGATAAAAACCCCACGCCCAAGGCCTAAGATCAGGCATGGTTGGGTGGTTACATTGGGACAATATCGGTGCAAGGTGGGGGCTTTGCTTTAGCCCAAAACAAGCGGTACCAGAGTCCATGGTTGCAATAACGTAGATCCTTACAATCCGGTGATCGTCGAGGCGTTCAATTGAAGAATGTGATAAGTTGTCTAAAGAGCTTGTGCTTTGTCATTATTTTATTCCATTGAAGAAAAACTATTTTCCATTGATCTTAAACGCAATACCCTTCCAACCTACTTGAGTTGACATAAATGACTACAATGAATTGGTTTTGCTTCACATTTAAGTGATCCCTGTGAATTCAAGGATGCTTGTCATTTTCACAAACTGATGAATAAGAACACAAATGACTTGAAATTATATGAAAGTACACAAAGCATGAGAAACAGAAATACTACAGGGAATGCCTAGACCAGATTTAATTTTAAAATGGTTATTTTTTACATTACCTGGCATTCTCATGAAAGGTGAAAAGATCACGAAGGTCTTCTGTTGAAAGAAGATTCCCCTGTAAAAATAACTGTTCAACTTCCTTGTGTTCAGGGAGCAAACATAAAAATATTGTACAAGAGTGGAAGTTGGGACAAAGACCTGTCCCTTGAGGTTTTCTGTTTGCTCTTGCTGAATGACTTTCTGAAGCCCTTCCTTTGACATCTGACGTTGGTATACCTGCAACAGATTACAACGATAATCAACAAAATTGCTTCTCAGAAACAAAATTTAGTCATGCAATTGTATTTACAATAATGCATAGAAAACAAATAGCAGTTAAACTGCAGATCAACAGCATCTGTACTGCATAACAATGGTAAACCTTTTCTTCAATGGTTCCGGTACTCAAGAACCTGTAGATGTATACTCTCTTCTTTTGCCCGTCTCTCCAAACTCTTGCAGCAGCCTATATATTGTAAACATGAATATTATGGCCTGATTCTTTTTTGGATAAACGTACATGCATATACAAAAATAAGCACGCACTTGTTTGTCATTGGCTGGGTTCCAGTCAGGATCAAACAGGACAAGGCGATTTCCACCTATTAAGTTAAGCCCACAACCACCAGCTTTGCTGCTTAGGAGAAAGACGAACTCATCCTGCCATGTGTGTTTTAAGATAACCTTATCATTTAACATTTAAATAAGAGAGCATATAAGCATCTTACGTAGGTGAAATAATAGAAGCATACCTTTGAAGGATCATTAAAACGGTTGACTAATTTCTGTCGTTTACTGATAGAAGTGGTTCCATCAAGCCTCAGAAATGGATATCTTCTTTCACGGCATAATTGACCAAAAAGGTCCAGGGTCTGGTTTAATACAATAAACATTATTTACAAATCATGTGTTCATTTTCATAACTCTTAAATTCTAAATAAATAAATAAACTATTCTGTAAAACCATTTTTGTAAAGTAAATCATCAGTGGGTACTGGGTACAGGCTCATTGGAGATACTGACAGAATTTTTTTTCTAGCATCAGTTACATACCTGAGTATAGTTTGAAACAAGAACTATTCTGTCATCAGTTTGCCTATGCAAATTCGCCAGCAATCTAGCTAAAACGTGCATTTTTCCAGAGAGTTCAACCCAAACCCCATCACCTCCAGTCCATGCACCCGATCTAAGAAAAGAAGATAACATGTCCTAAAACATAATCTTAGAACAATTTATATGCAAAACAAAGAAAATCAGAGAAAATACCTTCCTGAAAACATCTCTGGAGGGAAAAAGTGCAAACAGTCTTCAAATCCTGATGTCCCGGGACTCCCACTTTTGATTGTGTCATATATGAGCTGCAAACAAGTCTCATCTGAAGTCAACTTATTGAAGTAAGATGCAGAAAAAGGGAGGGGGGGACATCATCTAACTATGACAGAAATAGCTCAGGTGGAGTTGTCACCAAGCATTCGCTGGGGGACTGAGACAGAATTTGAAAATGACGGCATGAAAAAAAAACCCAAAGAAAACAAAGCATAAATAAAGAAGTTAGGCATAGGGAATTGTCCACACCACAATTAAAAGGACCAAGTGATATCCAATCCAGATCAGAAAACTTTTTGTTGTTTAACAATTTCAACAGCACACACCCTCTCCCTTTTATGACATACAATGTGCAAAATAATTTCTCAACACACACAAGGTCTTAAAAGCGGTTTACAGTCAGAATTCAGATCCAGGATCTCAAACTGCATTTGTGATTTACCATTGTTGTGATCAGTAGCTATCTGTCCATGATTTTCCCCTTCGTTTTATGAGATTTTTATGCTGATTATTTATTGTCCGTTTTTTACATTGTTATTGATATTTTATCACTTGACCTAGTCTCAAACTGCAAAAAGGAAGTGGTGAACTTTGTAGGTAAAGAAATGGGCAAAAATGATGCCTCCAAGAAATGCAAAACAACACAAAAGCAGGGATGATCAATTTTGATGCAGCAGGTGTCTCAGGGGTTGGAATTGTCTCTGTTTTAAGATGATGCTCGTCACCATCTTGGAATTTTTGGAAACTTTTTTCTATAGCATGTGAAGACACCCAACGCTAGTCACCATAAATTTGTACTAAAGCGATCTTTACAAGCCATGAAAACTGGGAAAATAAGACACGGATTATACTTGAGAATTGAGATAGTTAAGTTCACTGGACCAACAGACTTTTGGCCAGTCGCAAGTGCAAGTCAAAGATGTTTTGACCAAATTTGGATATAATTGCCCGAAAGATTAGTGGATGAAGAAGTAGGAGGCCAAAGTGCATAGGCCTAATAACCTGGGACTGAAGTCTTCATATGTAACAACGATACGGACGGGGCGTATCGGATACAGCAACCTAAGAAAACACACATATGGATACTTTGCTTAAGTATACAATTTTGTTTTAGTTTGGGTTATCCAATAGAATATGAGTTCAGTAAACATGTCCGAGGGCCATATCCATGTGTGTCAGCATGTGAACCCGAGATGAAACAATCAGTTCTTCAGTATCGTACCTTCGGATGGTTACACAGCTTTTTAAGAGCTGTAATATAGGCCAAAATTTGTGCCCGTTTCTTCTCGTCAGAAATTACTTTTTTTACCTGAAAGGCAAAAAAGGATGAAGCAATAAGGGCCAATTAATTGTATTCACACATTTGTAAACAGTCGCATTTACACATATCAGGAAAAAATATTATAATTTATTATTATTATAATTATATCATTATTATTATTAATAGTAGAAACATAACTTACATTTTTAGAACGTATAAAATGATTATACAGTTGAGACTGCAGAGGAGTCAACTTGCAACAAACAACTTCCACTATCTGCAAAGATACACTCAATGACTCAATCAAATATTTCAAAAAACAATATGGGGTTAAAAGAACAGCACAACTAAAACTACCAGTAGAAATCCTTATTGAAATAAAAAGGAACTCCAATGAATGAAAAAAGCAATATAATCAATCTTGGGTTAACTTATTTTACCCCTTCCCAGGTAAAAATAATAATGGAAAAAAATAAAAGTAAAATTTTCAGGTCCTGGCAAACATGGTGTGTAGGATTAAATTCAAATATACATGTTATTTCTTTTTTTTTCATTTTCAATGTGGCAAGGAATACTCAACCAAGAATTAGCATTGATAACATTTTAGTCCATAATATACTGGAAGTTGACACTAAATGAAGCTAAAAAAAGGAACCTTGGATTTGAATTCACCCTTTTTTAGTTTACATATTACATATTGTGTGTTATGGGGGAGTGGGAGTTTGCTTTCAAGAGCCACAAATTGATTAGTTGTCATAAGGATTGTGTAAAATAAGAAATAAGATATCTCTGTATAACAACACTTCACAAGCACATAGACAAAATAACAAACACTGATGAGAATGCTCAGATGAGGTTCATACCTTGGGTGGTAAATGATTTGATAATAGAGCATTGGTCCTCCTAAGAATAAACTGAAAAGTAATAAACTCATTATGTTAATTGCAAAGAAAGTTTTTTCTTGTTGCTTATTTTATATCTCCCTACTGGCATAAAAAAGGTTGGATATAAAGAAAATTGCCTGGCCATAAAGGTACGGAAACAACAAAGGAACACCTTCATAATTTAGCCACATGTAACTCTCAGAAAAAATTACCTGGTTCACCTTGGCACTTAGTTCAGCAGAGCGTTCATTACCTAATTTTCTCTCTCCTTCAGTTGCTGAGGGTTCCCTTCCACAAATGATAGGTGTCTGCAAGGAGTTCAAGCATGTCTTAACTAGTCAAACAATTGAACTTGCTCATAATATTATATTTAAATGTCAAAATTGCTCATAATAGTATATACTTTGAGATTACATAGAACAATTGATGGTACGAATGGATACTTAACATCTTTACTACCAATAATCACTTTCAACTAAAAAAGGGTGAATAAGATTCACCAATAGTCAAACAAAATATACACAGACTTCCCCAACTGCATCACTCAAGAGGCTTCAAAATTCACATGTATACTTTCCACCAAGAAAGAACCAGCTTAAGTGCTTAACCACTTACTAGTATCCTCTATGGAATTTAAAGGATACTCAAGAAAATTAAGAAGAATTTTCCCTAAAATTCCCACTAAAAGTATCAATTTCCCAAAATAGGTTTTGAATTTCAAAACAAGGGAGGAGGAACTCAAAATAGGTTATTTTCCCAAAATATCACATAAAATGGCGAATGGCGTTATTTCACAGGGTTAAAGCTGGTTGGTTGAAATGGCGAATGGCGTCAGGAGTATTGTGCGATAGAAGGATGTCTGCAAGGCTAAAAGGGAAATGCTATAAGACAATTGTTCGACCAGCCATGCTATACGGTTCAGAATGTTGGGCTACTACGGGACAACATACGCATAGGATGGCAGTAGCAGAAATGCGTATGTGTAAGGTGGATGTGTGGTAAAACTCGTAAGGATAAAATTAGAAATGAAAGAATTAGGAGATACTTAGGTGTAGCGCCCATAGAGGAAAAAATTAGAGAAAGACGTTTAACTTGGTTTGGTCATGTGCGGAGGAGACCAAGCACAGCGCCAATTAGAAAATGTTTAGATTGGCAAGTTAATGGAGGGTGTAGACGGAGGGGACGACCGTTGAAAACTTGGATGAAGACGGTGAATGAAGATATCATTGAGCTTGGATTAGGTGAGGAAATGTGGGAAGATCGCATTGCTTGGAGAACCAAAATTCATGTAGCCGACCCCGAAAATCTCGGGAATGGGCTTTGATGATGATGATGATGATGATCACATAAAATAACATTTATGTGATCCACAATCATTGTGGATTTCCCGATGGTTTGTGGCTGCCACGGTTGTTTTGGCGTACCTAGTCATACTTGTTTGGTGTTATATTCCTTAATATGAAGTCTGATTGACGAACCACTTTTATCTTTTGTCTCGGTTTGAAGTAATACATGAATGCAAAATAAAAATGACAATGACAAAACATGCTTTAAAAAATTCCAAAATACTTTTGATCGTGTCTTAGGTTCATCATTCAGTGATTGAACTACTCATTTTGCCGCTTTGACTTGCTAACATTTGATCTCGTCATGGAAACCAATTTAAAAAATTTATAACACACAAAACGTGGTTTTGGAATGGAATAACATGGACATGGATTTTCACCCAAACACCCAACACCTCCAGCAATGAAGCCAAAAATAATAAACAATGGTGTCTTGTATAGGTAGTACCGAAAGAGCAGCATAAACAAGGATCTCTTCATCTTTCGAGCAAATAGTAGCAGCAATAAAATTGGGATTAGAGAGACATTGGGTTCATAATATTCTGGTTGGATGGTTAAGGTTGTGGTGGTTTATCCCCCATGTCTTGGGTTCTATACCCACCGCGGCATGCTTGCCTTTCAAAAAAAAAAAAAAAAATTCAGCAAAAGGGTAAACTGCAGTTTAATTCAGAAAATTTTGATCTTTAGTTTTCAAATTGAAATGAGTCTGTTATTTGTCAAACCACTAAAAATAGCTTATTTCTATCGATAATTAAAAAACACAACTCAAGATACATAAAGAAGGCTATCAGGACTCGGGAGTTTCCTAAACAATAATGATACTTCTTTAGTAATACCTGAATGCCTCAAGGAAATTGAAAAGATGGAATAAACTGTAAAACCTATGGAATACACTCTAAATATGATATGCTCCAGCTGTGAGCTGACTAGCTAAAAACTACAGTAAAATGATGAAACATACGCTACCTTGATGTTCAAAATTTTGAATTGATTCTGGTATATTGCTCAGACATACGGAACTAAAAAAATTATGACAGCAATATTATTGGACTCCTGATAATGTCAATTAAACAAAGGATGTCCAACTACCTACCAATCTATGTAACAAGGACACTTGAGTTTCAAATATGTGACTACGTGATTAGTTCAGCGACTTTCTTTATGGATGCTATAAGTATATGACAAGATCAATTTTTACTTTTTATTTTGTGTGTGTGTGTGAGGACATAATGGTAAGATACAGATACATAAGTAGCAAGGCTGATCTAAAAGTAAAATGAAATTCACAACTGGGAAAAAAAGAATATCTCGTAGTGTACAGGTGTGTCCCTTGTTTAGTGGGCTTTTAGTCAGTGTATCTGAAACCGGAATGGAAACAGGGTTTGGCATTTTGTTTGAATAGACCCAACCTGGTATTTTGTAACTGAAAAATCCCAACCCAACCCGTTGCCATCCTACAAATCTAAAAATGTATACCCAAGTCAGACATTGACACATGCACTTCTACCTCAAACTCTCATAGCCATAGCTACAAATATATGGAATACATTTAAGTAAGAGGTGTCAACTTACTTGATAATACCGACGAAAATATGCTGCGTCTCCTAACACTCCTGGATTAGTAAAGTTAACCATCGCAAAGAACTCTTCTAGGTCATTCTGCAAGGAAATGAGTCAAGCTATCTTATGCAATAAATAAGGAAATGACAGTGAGGTGTGATAAGCAAGACAAATGCGCTCTGACCTGCATAGGTGTTCCCGACAACAAAACACGCCTACTGCATGAAAGAGTAGCCAATGCCTACATCGAGAGTAATATTGACAAAGTTATGCTATGTATAGAATCCAGACACATACATTGGAAAATAAGTTATTTAAGTTTGTCTCACCCTATTTGTTAATGTCTGATCATTCTTCAGCCTGTGGGCCTCGTCACATATGAGAAGGTCACATGATCCACTTTTGTCAAATTTTGATGCATGCATCCGGAATGTCTCATAAGAAACAATCAGAACCTAACAACACGTTTTAATTAACCAGTACGGCACAAAATCAAGCAATCAACTGACTTTTCGAGGAAGAAGCACATAGGTTTAAATAGGTTTACCTTAAAAGGGCTTCGAGGTTTTATGAAATTGTCGATTCCAGAGACAACATCCTCGCGGGTGCTTTCACACAGAGCAATAAGTTGAATTCTTTCTCCAACCCACTTCTTAATTTCTGACTCCCAATTACTAACAAGGCTGGTAGGGGTGACAATCATTGCCTTTTTTACCATTGGTTCACTCTCAAACCCCTGTCGCAGAAGGGTATACAGCAATGTGATGGACTGTAAAGTCTTCCCTAAACTGCATATACAAACCAACACCCAAACTCCATGAAGTTGTGACCATAAAACTTAAAAAGTCTCAACAACAAAGATAAACCCAAACCAGGCACAATGCTTACCCCATATCATCAGCTAGAATGCATCCAGATATATTAGATGAACTGACCAATCCAGCAACACAATCAAACATAAACTGAACTCCTTCTCTGCATCAAAAGTTCATGACATCTATAAACTTATGAAGAAAAAATTGTGATTTTGGTGAAATCTTAAAATTTTAAACCAAATTTGCTATTGAGAATTATAGTCTTCAGAAATCTCATGGATCCATTTACCATTTCAATTCCCATTGATAGAACCTCTTTAAAAAAAAAAAAAAAAAAAATTGGGGTATATTTCAGACTCCTAAAATCATATGCATTGTCCTTAACGAGGGCCAATTTTCTTTGTTCCACAATTTTCACAAATTTTGATGTGGCCTTCTCTTGATTTGTCAAAACTTGTTGCCACACCCAAACAATGGCAGGGAGGGAAACCAATTCAAACCATTTCATTCATACAATCTAGATAATCCAATTAGTCAACCAACAAACCCAAACTAAACAAACAATGAGATCAAAACTACAATACCTCTGATGGGGTCTAAGGAATCGAACAAGAAACGGTTCCACTGCAATTGCAGTACAATTCCCACTCCCCTCTCCGCATTCCTCTGGTCGCCACAGCACCAAAGGCTCCACCCCTTCTGGGAGACCCACCTTTTCCTCTTGAACATCTTTCTCAACACTACTAACCCGATTAATCACCGGAACCAGTGCGGGCCTCGTCGAACCCCACTGCACGAACCTCTTCCTACTAGCCCAAAGCCGACGCTCAAGCTCCCCATTCTGATTGTACCCATTGGCGCACGGAGGCTTAAAGGGCTTTCTTGCTGCTGCAGCTCCATCCGGTACAGAAAGAACCCTGGGCAACAACGATTGCCTCCGCACAACAAGACTCCCTCTGATAAAATTACCAGGAAACTCATCTTAAACATCGAATTCTCTAATTCTAAACAATAGAAACCCTAATTACCCATTTGTTCAAAATGGGAAAAAAAAAATTTCTTACCTGACGAGAGCTTCGACGTTTTGGGATTTCTGAACCTCGCGAGGAGGCGAATCGACCGGGGGCGGCTCTTCTTCGTCATCCTCGTCTATGTTGTTGAGATCTTTGTCGTCGATGTTGAATTCGTCGCTCGAGGATTCGGTGGTGGTGGATGATGAGGAGGAGAGGAGCTCTTCGTGTTCTTCTTCTTCTTTCATGGCTGATTCTTCTCTCTAAAGACTTCACCTTTTTCTTTCGGTGATTTTCATTTCTATAACACAGTGTTGGGTGTTTGAACTTGCAATTTTTTTGGCGGGAAATGGTTTTGGGAATTTCACTCAGATACTTTCAGGAGAAGCTGGAATTTCTGGTAGGATGATGGGCCATGGGCTGGGCACACCTTCAAGGGATGTTTCATCAAATCGACATAGGAGGGTCGGTAGATAACTAGATAATACTCGAGGGCGTGTTTGGTTACTCAACGGAATGGGTTTGTCCATTACAATGGTTTAAGTCATTCATTTGTTTGGTTAGATATAAAAATGGCATAATAAGAATGACTATTACATATTTTATTGTAATGGGCACTCTTTTTCAAAACCCTATAAACACCCATTATAATGTTCAACACTCCGTTTGTCTTTTTTGCTCTCCTTACCCACTATAGATCCAAAATTTACGGTTGATAATTGAGGGCATAATGGTAAAGACACAAATCATTTGCATTCCATCGAGTAACCAAATATAGTAATATTCTCATTTCCATATAATAACCAAACATGATCCTTAGTGGTCACGAGACAACTGTCTCCAAGGAACTCGGCAAAATAGCCTCATAATTTCGGGAGAAGGGGTGTCTCCTCATAAAGGGGATCACAGTGACCAAGCCTAGGCGACTAGGGTTGGGCCTTTCAGATCGAATCGATCGGGCCGGTCCGATCCGGTCTTTTTAATATTCGGTCCTAAAACCAGACCGGGTCAAAATTTTCGGTTTGGTTTCAGTTCCAGTTTTCAAAATGCACCGATTAATCGCCCTGCCCAGTTTTGATATTTTTTTAATGGCCCAATATTAGTCTGATATTGATGGCTCTAAGCCTCTAAGGGTCCAATCGACAGAGAATTAGGGCCCTAGTTTCAGATCTGGTCATTCTCTCACCTTCTCGCGTGCTCTCACATTCTCACGCGCTCTCACATTCTCACACGCTATCACCTTGCTTTCTTTGACCTCTCATTCGGAATCAGAACTTTTATCAGGCTTATGCTCACCGTCAAATTCCTCCGCCCTAATCATATCTTGTTTTTCCATCTCCACCTCCTATTCATCTCCGATTCTTTTCAAATAAAAAAACCCTATCTTTTCACGAATCAGTTATGTTATTTGATTTTTAGTGTTTTAGTTTGTAGCACGAAGAGGTTTTATTTAAGGTTTCTATCTCCATGGTTTGGGGATGCATTTCTCTCTTCTTCCAACTCAGTATACAACTCATGTATTGTCTGCTGGTGATTGCTGAGCATCCCCCGTAGAGCCACACATTCATTCTCAATCTCCACATAAGCAATCGAAGCAAAATCATATGGAACATGATGCACGACTAGAAGAACGCCCTCAACGAGCTCAAATTTTCTTATCACTGATCGATTCCATGTAAATGCATACGCAGCCGTGCTAAACAACAATCAACTACACCCACAGTTACAACATCTCTTCGAATCACTATTCACATACAACGACAAAGCTCGCAAACCCATTAATTAGCAGGCATCCAAGTTCAACACGCCAATTCTCTCAAAAGAAGAATAAGAAAAAAAAAAACTCAAGAAAGCATTTGGGTTGAAAAAACTAGGCTTCAAAATTTTGAATTTTTATGGACCGGCCTGGCCCGAAATGTCGATTAACTGGCCTCAACCGAATCGGGTTCAGTCCCTGAAAATCCAAAATTTTGAGGGAGTCTTCGATTTTGGCAATTCGAGCCGGTTAACGGGACATGTCGAGCCCTAACTCGACTATAAGGCCACTCTTGGTTACACCGTAAAAACAATGTATTTATTTCGGACTGCGCTTATTACATTAAATAATGCATTTTGCAAATTGATACAAGTTGACGAAAAATTGGATAAGTAGTTGATTTTTCTACATGAAATTAGTGGTGGTAGTGGTTTTGCGTGATGGTGGCTACAAAGATGGTTGTGGTGGCTGTGAATGACGGCGATGGTGGTAATCGCGGAGCCACAATGTAACCAGGGGCAGTTCCCCCTCCCCCCCCCCCCCCCCCCCCCCCCCTCAACTTTCCACTTCCCTTACAACCATGTACATTGTAGCTGGTTCCATTTAACAATCCACAAAAACACACGGATCTAATGGGTTTTCGGATATAATTCGGTCCATTGACAACTCTAATTTCCTTGTTAAAATTTTATTTCACTAATTGCTCCCCAAAATGTAAGCAAATCATATTTTAGGGACCTTACATTAACAAATTTTATAAGCAACCAAACCACGAGCATTTATCCTGTTTTGAAATTTAATTAGGTGCATTTTTTTAATTTCCAACAGAACTTATCAAATTTTTTTTATAATTACCAAAAAAATTTATCAATTTTATTTTTATCCTAATTATCTACTTCTTATCGACAAAAAGAAAAGAGAGAGAGAGAGTCTAATGCTATAGTATTTAAATGATTTGTAAGTATCATTATTTACTCCTTTTTTTGGGGGGGGGGGGGGGGGGGGGCGCGGTAGGGGTGAAAATTTTAGCTCCACCATTGGATGGTGGTGATTGTGGCAGTGGTTGTAATCATAATGGTAGTAGTGGTAGTCGTGATAGTTATGGTAGTTCTGGTTGTGGTGAACATGCAATGGTAGTTGTGATGGAAGCGATGATGGTCATGCTATGTAGTTTGGTGGAAATGGTTGTCATGTGATGATAGTTGTGGTGGTGGTGAACGTGATCAAGGTGGTAGTTGTGTTAGTTAAGCTATGGTAGTTGTGGTGGTGATGGTAGTTATGGTATGATGGTCTCGATAGATGTGACAAGGTGTTGTCACGACCCGATCCACAGAGTACTATATTGTCCGCTTTGGGCCCAGGGCCCGCACGGCTTTAAAACACATAGTACTTTGTAGATCTAACCTCGTACATATATAACACATCTCCTTCCATCACCTAGGCGACGTGGGACTATGAAGACTTCACCTTTTTCTTTTGGTGATTTTCATTTCTATAACACAGTGTTGGGTGTTTGAACTTGCAAATTTTTGGCGGGAAATGGTTTTGGGAATTTCACTCAGAGACTTTCAAGAGAAGCTGGAATTTCTGGTAGGATGATGGGCCATGGGCTGGGCTGGGCACACCTTCAGGAGATGTTTCATCAAATCGGCATAGGAGGGTAGGTAGATGATACTCGAGGGCATGTTTGGTTACTCAACGGAATGAGTTTGTCCATTACAATGGTTTAAGTCATTCATTTGTTTGGTTAGATATAAAAATGGCATAATAAGAATGACTATTACATATTTTATTGTAATGGGCACTCCTTTTCAAAACCCTATAAACGCCCATTATAATGTTCAACACTCCATTTGTCTTTTTTGCCCTCCTTACCCACTATAGATCCAAAATCTACGGTTGATAATTGAGGGCATAATGGTAAAAACACAAATCATTCGCATTCCATCGAGTAACCAAATATAGTAATATTCTCATTTCCATATAATAACCAAACATGATCCTTAGTGGCCGCGAGACAACTGTCTCCAAGGAACTCGGCAAAATAGCCTCATAATTTCGGGAGAAGGGGTGTCTCCTCATAAAGGGGATCACAGTGACCAAGCCCAGGGGTTGGGCATTTCAGATTGAATCGATCCCCCCCACCTCACTAAAAAAAAACAAAAGAGTAAATAATGATACTTACAAATCATTTAAATACTATAGCATTAGACTCGTTCTCTCTCTTTTCTTTTTGTCAATAAGAAGTAAATAATTAGGATCAAAATAAAATTGATAAATTTTTTTTGTAAATATAAAAAAATAAATTTGATAAGTTCTGTTTGAAAAAAAAAAATGCACCTAATTAAATTTCAAAACAGGATAATTGCTCGTGGTTTGGTTGCTTATAAAATTTGTTAATGTAAGGTCCCTAAAATATGTCTTGCTTACATTTTGGGGAGCAATTAGTAAAATAAAAATTTAACAAGGAAATTAGGGTTGTCAATGGACCAAATTATATCCGAAAACTCATCGGATTCGTTTGTATTTTGGATTCGAGCAAGTTAAATGGATTTGGATTGAAATATTGAATAATTTTCAGATTGGATTTGGATTCGCTTAATTTTTGTTGGATTGTTAAATGGAACTAGCTACAATGTACATGGTTGTAAAGGAAGTGGAAAATTGAGAGGGGGGAGGGGGGGCAACTGCCCCTGGTTACATTGTGGCTCCGCGACTGCCACCATCGCCATCATTCGCAGCCACCACAACAATCTTTGCAGCCACCATCACCACCACCACCCAAAACCACTACCACCACTAACTTCATGTAGAGAAATCAACTACTTATCCAATTTTTATCAACTTTTATCAATTTGCAAAATGCATTATTTCACAATGTATTAAGCGGAGCCTGGAATAAATACATTGTTTTTACGGTGTAATCAAAAGTGGCCTTATAGTTGAGTTAGGGCTCGACATGTCTAGTTAACCAGCCTGAATTGCCAAAATCGAAGACTCCCTCAAAATTTTTGATTTTCAGGGACTGAACTCGAACCGGTTGAGGCCAGTTAACCGGCATTTCGGGCCAGGCCGGTCTGTAAAGTTCAAAATTTTGAAGCCTAGTTTTTTTCAGCCCAATACTTTCTTGAGCTTTTTTTTTTTTTTTTTTTTTTTTTCTTCTTCTTCTTCTTCTTTTGAGAGAATTGGTGTGTTGAACTTGGATGCTTGCTAATTAATGGTTTCACGAGCTTTGTCGTTGTATGTGAGTAGTGATTCAAAGAAATGTTGTAACTGTGGGTGTAGTTGATTGTTGTTTAGCACGGCTGCGTATGCTTTTACATGGAATCAGTCAGTGAAAAAGAAATTTGAGCTCTTTGCTCTAGTCACGCATCATGTTCTAGATGATTTTACTTCGATTGCTTATGTGGAGATGGAGAATGAATGTGTGGCTCTACGGGGAATGCTCAGTAGACAAATACATGAGCTGTATACTGAGTTGGAGAAGGAGAGAAATGCATCCCTCAACCATGGAGATAGAAAGCTTAAATCAAACCTCTTCATACTACAAACTAAAACCCTAAAAATCAAATAATATAGTTGATTAAAATAGAAGGTTTTGGATTAGGGCGGAGGAATTTGACGGTGAGCATAAGCGTGATAAAGGTTCTGATTCCAAATGAGAGGTCAAAGAAAACAAGGTGAGAGTGCGTGAGAATGTGAGAGCACGCGAGAAGGTGAGAGAATGACCAGATCTGAAATTAGGGCCCTAATTCTCTGTCGATTGGACCCTTAGAGGCTTAGAGCCATCAATATCAGACTGATATTGGGCCATTAAAAAAGCTATCAAAACTGGGCAGGGCGATTAATCGGTGCATTTTGAAAACTGAAACTGAAACTGAAATTTTCGACCCAGTCTGGTTTTAGGACCGAATATTAAAAAGACCGGATCGGGCCGGGGGGGGGGGGGAATTTTAGCTCCACCACTAGATGGTGGTGATTGTGGCAGTGGCTGTAATCATAATGGTAGTTCTGCTTGTGGTGATCATGCAATGGTAGTTGTGATGGCAGCAATGATGGTTATGTTATGTAGTTTGGTGGAGATGGTTGTTATGTGATAATAGTTGTGGTGGTGGTGAACGTGATCAAGACGGTAGTTGTGTTAGTTAAGCTATGGTAGTGATGGTAGTTATGGTATGATGGTTGCGATGGAGGTGACAAGGTGTTGTCACGACCCGATCTAAAGAGTACTATATTGTCCGTTTTAGGCTCAAAGCCCGCACGACTTTAAAACGCGTAGTACTTTGTAGATCCAACCTCGTACATATATAGTACATCTCCTTCCCTCACCTAGGCGATGTGAGACCATAATCTCCCTTGGTAGCTCGCCCAACCCCTCTTGGGATCCACGGGCCTATTGGGCTTCACCATCACGGGCCTCTCCCGCACCCTCCCCCTTAGGTCCGCCCACACAAGGGTATCACAGTCCACCCTCCTAAAGGAGCCCAACGTCCTCGTTGGCACACTTTCATCTAGGTCTGGTTCTGATATCATTCTGTCACGACCCGATCCACAGAGTACTATATTGTTCGCTTTGAGCCCAAGGCTCGCATGGCTTTAAAACGCGTAGTACTTTGTAGATTCAACCTCGTACATATATAGCACATCCCCTTCCCTCACCTAAGTAACGTGGGACTATAATCTGTCATTGGTAGCTCGCCCAACCTCTATTGGGATCCACGGGCCTATTGAGCTTCACCATCACGGGTTTCTCCCGCACCCTCCTTCTCACGTCCGCCCACACAAGAGTATCATAGTCCACTCCCCTAAGGGAGCCCAACGTCTTCATTGGCACCCTTTCGGCTAGGTCCGACTCTGATACCATTTTGTCACGATTCGATCCACATAGTACTATTTTGTCCATTTTGGGCCCAAAGCCCGCACGACTTTAAAACGCGTAGTATTTTGTAGATCCAACCTCGTACATATATCACATCCCCTTCCCTCACCTAGGCGATGTGAGACTATAATCTCCTCTTGGTAGTTTTTGCAAACCCTCTTGGGATCCACGAGTCTATTGGGTTTCACCATCACGGGCCTCTCCTGCACCCTCCCCCTCAAGTCCGCCCACACAAGGGTATCGCAGTGTGATTGGGTGTTAATGAAGTAGTTGGAGATAGAATTTGAAAATGAGGAGATTAGAGAGTTTTGCAAACTAGTGTGAGACATTTTGTCCCGTAAAGTTTTGCAAAATTTCAATTTCGAATAATCATTTCAGTAAATTCAATCAAGCACCCAAATTTGTGTAACCATCATAAAGTTTTGCATATGTAATCTTACAACTTACCAAGTGAACCCACAAATTAACACATTTGCATTAGTTTGAAGTGCAATACTTTATGTAATGGTGTTGGTTTTGTGAAAAAGTGAGGATAGTCATGTTATAGTTGCAGTGGTGGTTGAAGCGATTACGGTGTGTTGGCTGTGGTGGTTGCAGTGGTCATGAGGGTGGTGTTGGTTATAGCATGCATGATACTAAGGGCGATGTGGTTTGAAGAGTTTGAAATGTTGTGATGGTTAGTGGCGATTGCTTTTGAAAAGTTTAAATGTTGAGTTGACTCATGCAAACTAATCCCAAAGACTAAAAGATATAGTCGATTCATACATAAATGCACTGAGTTCACCGATAAGATTATGATATGCACTTAGAAGTTGGGCCACGAATATCCTCAATCTCAAATGAGTCTGTATTTTTGAGTTTGAGGTTCAGCTACCCATTAGACGCCTTAATGACATTCCTTTGGTTGAGGAATGCACATTGAGTGAGTTGTTGGATTCCTATCTATTCCAGTTAATGGACGATTAATAATTAACCAACGTTGTAAGGAATTCGGATAATTTCTATGATACTTTTCTCTTTAGAAATGTCATTTTGAGATTATTCTTTAAGATATATTGTCAACATTGCATATTACAATATAGCATTATCAATAAAATGTAATGTACATTAACAAATAAAAAAACATTTAATTTCACTAAAGGCCCATTAGCTCAGTTCGTTAGAGCATAGTGCTAATAATGCGAAGGTGTAGGTTTGAGACTTGCATAGGCCAAATTTTATTTATTATTATTTGTTTTGAAATTTTCATTTTTTTCACAAAAAATACCGAGATAGTATCTATTTGAATTTTTTGTTTTTTATTTTTTATTTTTTGCTTTCAAAAGAAAACCCAGAGAGTATCTATTTGTTGAAAGAAAGGGATTAATATACCTCCTTCGTTTTAATTTTTTCTTTCAGAAGAAAGCCCGGAGATAGTATCTATTTGTTGAAAGAGGGGGATCAATACACCTCCTTCATTGCGCCCTCCTTATGAGCATCTCCATTGTGTAACTATTTTGGGAGAGGTAGGATATTCTACAAATCCTGCAATGTTAACAGTGAAAAATGAATTGTGACTGGATGATTATGTTTTTTTTTTTTTTTCCTATTTAATCGTTAGCTACAACACTGCATGGGTCAATACGCACAATGCCTAGTATCCATCATTTACGGCTAGGATTACTGGGGTATCTAATCTCACTCGCTATCTTAGCTTTCGTCTCTTAGTGTTAGTATCGACCTATTAGAGTGCTTTCGCGCGTTGGTGTTCTTGTCGATCTCAATGCATTTCACCGCTCTACCAAAAATTCCCTATGTCTAGGGTTGAGCCTTGGGTTTTGACGACAGACTTGAAAAGTAACCTACATACGCTTTACGCCCAATCATTCCAGATAACGCTTGCATCCTCTGTCTTACCGCGGGTGCTGAAGTTATCAGTGAATGAAGTTTTCCACTTATCTTTTGTCACACTCACACACACGGCTGCTGAAGTTATCAATGAATGAAGTTTTCCATTTATCTTTTGTCACACACACAGACAGTGCCAAACTGCCAATGGGCTTCTAGTTTTAGCGGTAACCTTGTGACGGATGGAATCACCTCACAATATTTTCAGGCCGTACTTGCTGAATTTTTATGGACGTGTATTTGAATATGATCGAGAAATCACCTACACAAAATTTCAGGCCATACTTGTCAAATAGATTGTTTCAGATTTTGTGATTGAGGAATCCCCAGCTTTTCCATAAAATAAGGGAGAATGCTATGCACTTCTTCAATGGGAAATGCATGTCAGTAGATCCTACTTGTTAGATATTTGGAAATGAACTAGATCACCATTTTTCTTCACTTACAATGAATTCAGAGAGCTAATACAGGGGAACAAGTTACCAAACCAACACACATTAATCGTAAAGAGATACACTATAATCTACTTAATCATCTCCTTAATGTAGAAAATTAATTAGATGAGATGATTAGTAAGCAACGATCTTGAACCCCAACTTCTTATGTGCAAACTCCATAAGATGATCAACTTCATTATCTGATATGTACCCATCACCAGGTGCAGACTCAGGAATTTAGTCGAGGGGGGGTGAAATGAAAAATATTTATTAGTTGATAATAGTAGTTATCAATGGTAAAGCCAAAAAAAAATTTCTACCCGACCTAGTAACAAATAAAAAAATACAACTATAAAAAATACATTACATATATCAAATTGGATTAC
Source organism: Berberis vulgaris (assembly GCA_963556465.1). Lineage (NCBI taxonomy): Eukaryota > Viridiplantae > Streptophyta > Magnoliopsida > Ranunculales > Berberidaceae > Berberis > Berberis vulgaris. Next base: position 10,126,917 of record OY747137.1, read on the forward strand.
ACTTGATCCAATTTTAAGCCAAAATAAGTTCACTATCAATAACCTTAGCAAAGAGCAAACGAACATTATAACTAGAATATATAACTAATATCACAAAAGAGTTTGTCTAGGCAGCCAGACTTTAAAGTCATTTTTTTGTCAGGTTAGGGCATTTTTACACTTTTACATATTCTCCTCAAAATACAACCACAAACATTATCTATAGAAGGGGTAGAAGTGTAAAAAGCCCAAAACCTGACAAAAAAGTGGCTATAAAGAATCACAAAATAATTAGAATAAGTATTTAGGAGAAGCTAATATTTTTTTTTTGAAATTTGCGAACATAATATGGTTATAATACAATTTCATAGAAAAAATAGTTTATATGAGGCTCAAATTTTGTACGAGTTGGCTAATGGTATATATTTTCATTGAATTCTATAGTTATTATTTTAGATATTAATTTTAAACATTTTTTTGTTAGAGGTTTTATACAACTTGTGAAAAACAATTCATTTCTTTAATGTTAATAAATTTTTATTAAACTAAACATTTTTTTTAATGTTTGCAATTACTAATAAACTTGCATTGAAAATAAAATAAAAATGCACTCGAAGAGTATCAAACTCGGGTCTTTTACTAAAAATGATAAATCTCCAACCACTACACCAACAAAGACACATTGGTGAAAAACAATTCATTTCTTAAATGTTAATAAATTTTTATTAAACTAAACATTTTTTATGTTTGCAATTACTAGTAAAATTGCATTGAAAATAAAATAAAAATGCACTCGAAGAGTATCGAACTCAGGTCTTTTAGTAAAAAAAATAAACCTTCATCCACTACACCAACAAAGACATATTCAAATATTTGCATAAACAATTATCATATTGTATTAGTAGGTCCGCCCATGTCCATCACGATTGTCATCAGTTGCAAGCATTCCGTTTCTTGTCTTCCACCAAGGGAACCCCACACCAAGGCTTCGTATGGCTTTCTTTAGCTCAGTTTTGCTTATACGCCCATCCCCATCCGTGTCAAATCCCTTCAACCAATGCTTGAACTCTTCGACTGTCATCTGTTTGGTAGTTTTGGCTGCCTTAAACATGACCATCAGATTACCTATTATGTACTAATTATTCTCACAAAACAAACGATAATAGCTAATGCAAACTCACAACTTATGGGATGTTTAGGGTCTCTGAGCTATTTTATAGAGAAATCTCTTTTTCTAGCTAGTATTCCTTGGAAGTTGAAGATAAGTAGTAACTTTTTCTCTTTTCTTTGTTCCTTCTTATCGGATGGGAAGATTCCTTGCCACCAAATGGGCTACTTGGCAAGCTAGCTAAAATTAGCCTGGCTGAGACACAAAATTGTGTAAATTGGGCCAGCTTATATCATAACACTTTACATGCCAATCTCACATAGTCTAGGGTGTTCTGATCGGAATGTCTAAAATTTAGCAAATGCTACTTAACGTGTTGTCTGTAGTCCTGGACCTTCCATCATTTTATTGGGATAGTGTTGGCTTGAATTGTGAGACATCAAGTAATGAGGAGTTGTCACTAATGTTTATAAGAAGATGGTCTACTCCCTAGTAGCAACGAGGTCTTTTAGAGAAAACTCCACACCACCTAGGCCAAGATGGAAGGTTCAATATGGTGGTGTTCAAGTTGGGGACAATATCATTGTTATGTATCTTGAACCAAGGGGTGCACGCAGGTGCGCGACACCGTCCTCCGGGTGAACGATCCAGGGTTAGACTCCAAACCATTTCCAAGTGAGTATTCTACAAGTCCGGACGAGGTGGAGTTAGTGCAGTGGTTGCGAATGGGTGGAGCCAACAACGTTGGGAACAGTCGAGCCTGTACACCAAGAGGAGGTGTACTTTGAGATGTTGAGGACCGGGCGGATGGATTGTAGGATGTGTGACTCGTGCCAAAGGTGGAGATTGTTGGCTTGAATAGTCCCACATCAAGTAAGGAGGAGTTGTCACTAAAGTTTATAAGGAGATGATCAACTCTTTAATAGCAGGCTCAATATGGCGGTGTTTAAATTGGGGACAATATACTTGCTATGTATAGTGGACCAAGGGGTGCACGCAGCTGCGCGAAGCCCCAACAATTGGTATCAACATGAATTCTACCTTTTTTTTTTTTTTTTTTTACAGAAGTAAGTGAGCAACACTTTTTAAGTCTCGGGACTAAACATCTTTGCCTATTGGAGATGTTGAAAAACAGATAAGAATAGACAAGGTGTTTACACCACCTATTTGATTTGATGAGCTAGCCTTTGAAGAGTTATAAAAGAAATCTGCTAGAATTGATGACAGGGAAGATGGAAGAAACTGCAAGAAATCGATTTGTTGACAACATCCTATTAGGAGTTGGTGGTTGAAATTGGTGAAGATGATGGCTGCTTTGTCGGCAAGAGTCGGTGGCCAAAATTGTTGAAAATGGTGGAAGGATAGAAAAGGTTGAAGAAGCTCCACCACTGCCATTAAACACCACCACTCAATGGCTATAAAGGAATATGGGATCCATCAATTAAAACCCATCTTTTTCAAGTTGAGATCGATCATCTGTGTGTGTTTTTCTTTTTGTGTTTGTGTGAGAGATAAGTGAAAAGATAGGAAGATAGAGTGATATATGCACCATACGTATGTGTGGTGTCATTTAGACACATTTGTATTTACGCCATTGACGTTGTGTAGAAGACATTTCTCCATTTCTATTCTTTGATCTCAATAGTGAAGCTTTCCTCTTTGCTCCTTGGACGTAGGCAATATTGCCGAACCTCGTAAAAATTTGTTGTCTATGGTATTCTTTTTTTGTTATGTAACTTTGCATTACGTATTTGTAACACTTCCACGCATAACAAATTGGTATCAAAATCAAATGTATTTTTTGGATTTGTTTAAAGGTGTCTAAATTGGTGATCATCATATGAAGGTTTTGAAAAGCATGTTAGATCCATCCAATTTTGAATAAAAAATGGTTATCGCTACAGTCGGTCAATTTGACATCGAGAAGTTAAAAAATGGAAAGAAAAACTTCGGAATGTGGCAATCCGAAGTTCTGGATGTGTTGGCAGAAGATAAACCAGAAACCATGAGAAAATAAGAATGAAACAAGCTGATTTGGCAAGCATGTGGGTCTATTCGATTGTGTTTAATGAATGAACAAAAATACTTTGTTATGAAGGAGACATTCACTAAAGTATTATGAAAAAAGTTGAAAAATTATTATATGATGAAGAACATACAAAATAAGCTCTTCCATATGAAACAATTTTTTGGATGAATATGAATCCCAAGATTACTCTGTCTGAGCACTTGGATGAGTTCAATAGGCTTATTGCCGACCTATTTAAATTGGAAGATGTTCCAGAAAATTACAAAGCTTTGTGCCTTTTGAATTCCCTTCCAATAGAATATGAACATCTCACACAACTTTGTTAACGGAAAAAAAAAGTTGAATTATGATGAAGTTGCTACAACGTTGCTTAATTATGAATTTAGAAGAATGGATCTCAAGGTCCATAGGGATGCAACGTATGAAGTATTGTTGAATCTGTTGGAATTGATGACAAAGAAAATGGTAGAAGCTACAAGAAATTGATTTGTCGGCAACAACCTATTAGGAGTCGGTGGTCAAAATTGATGAAGATGATGGCTGAATTGGTGGTTGCTTTGTCGACAAGAGTTTGTGGTAGAAATTGTTAAAGATGGTGGAAGGACAGAGAAGGTTGAAGAAGATCCACAATCGCCATTAAGCACCACCACTCAGTGGCTATAAAAAAGAGGGGATCCGTCAATTAAAACCATCTTCTTCAAGTTGAGATCAATCCTCTGTGTGTGTTTCCCATTTTGTGTTTGTTTGACAGATAAGGGAGAGTGTTTGTGGGAGAGAGAAGTGAGAAGAAAGGGAGAAAGTGTGATATACGCACCTTGCGTATGTGTGGTGTCATTTAGACACTTTGTATTTAACGTCATTGACGTTGTGTAGGACACATTCTCCATTTGTATTATTTGATCTCAGTAGTGAAGTTTTTCTCTTTGCCCCGTGGACGTAGGCAATATTGTCGAACCATGTAAATTTGATGTCTCCAGTTTCGATTTTTGTTTTGTCACTTCGCATTTTGTATTTGTAACGCTTCCGCACACAACATGAGATGTTCTAGTTCAAGTCGGTTATCTAGATAGTAGGGGACTGTGAGGTTGCCTTAGCTTAACTCATACGAAACCTTATCTTTTTCCGTTCAAAAAGACCATTGCATGCAACTCTGTTTCACGTCTCGTTCCTGAGTCAAGTTGAAATTATCACGACTCCTAATACTTTTGAGTCAATAGTGATTCCCCACAAACGTAAAGGCTTGAAAGAAAGCCAACCATATTTGATTGATTTACCAAGATAGATCTCTTGGATTAGCATTTGATCGTTATCATCTTTGTGTTTTTTTTGTTTGTGTTTCATAGAAGAGCATCCGAAACAGTCATGAGCCTAACTTTGAATTTTGAAAGCACATGGAAATTGATGCAGTCGTTTTCGCTCCTTGTTCTGACCTAGTCCAACTGACCTGTTTGACCTGCACAAATAGCACACGTGAGTCACAAACCATCGTGGGGTGGTCGATGGCACTCCGATACTAATTAAGTTAGACAAGGATATGAGGAAGGTGTAATGCTATAAAAGGGAATTTGTAGCGTACCTTAGCTTACCAACCTCATGTCTTATTTATAGTGCAAGGAGTTCTGACCAGGCCATCGTAGGCGTAGATTAGGGAGGAGATCTCCGTGGAGATCCCTCTCTAATTAGGAGTTGTGTTGTAGGAGGAAAGTTCTTTGTTGGCTTCGTGCTCCTAGATATGAGGGAGATAATTCCCAATCCGAGAGCATTCCGTGGAAGGGAGTTTCCCTGTGTGGAAGATACTCTGGTGTTTGCTTCCTAGTTGGGAGCAAAGAACAATTGTGGTTGCCTGTCCGAAGTAGATCCTCGAGATACTTGCTTGAAAAGGGTTTACGAGTATCGAGGATAGCTGTAAGACGAGTGGGCCTAACATGCTGTGAGAGTCCAGGCCTATCTGGCGGGCCGAAGTTGAGCGGGCTGGATCCGTATTGGGATGTTGCTTGAACCTGTAATTCCTCGAGATCATTATGACAGTGTACGGCTCAAGGGTGTGACCGTTTTTATGTATCATCAGCTACTCCCCCCGAGTTAGTGGCCATCACATCGGTTCGCTAAGTCATATCTGGAAGGGATGTGCCGCTCATGATGATTGAAGCTGAATCGTTGTCTGAGCCACGCGCTGCATTAGTTGAACATGCGTTGGTTCGGCAAAAAAGAGACGGGAACCCATCACCTATATAGGTCATCCGCAATGCAGCGTCTGACTCTTCTATTTTTCTTGCTTTCGAAGATATCATTCTGATTAGAAGAGTTTGTTCGTCTTCCCCATGGCCCGAGAAGATCTTCTTGATGATGCTGTCTTGGTCGAGGGCCTAGAGTTTTTTAAAGATAGGTTTCGAGTCCTGGAGGATTTGCTGTTGTACCTCCTAACAGGCGACCACACGCCAATGTCGCTTCCGGATTGTCTTATCTATTTACATTGGGGGATGCTTCAAACTGGAGTGTGTTTCCCGATTCTCGAAATAATCTGGGAGTTCTTGAATCTGCTAGGGATTCCCCTGGCTTAGTTGGGACCCAACGGATACAGGGTCATCCTCATGATTCTGCTCCATGCTAAGGAGGTTGACGTTAGCGTGACACCGTAGGTGACCCAGTTACTTACCGTTCCTTGGCTGCAAAGCAATGCTGTCTGTAAGTTGAGGACGCCGAAGTGCTTCGGTAGACTGCCTGATGACTTCAAGTTCTAGTAGAAGTTATGTTTCTTGGCCCTTGCAGATTCAAAGTATTTTCAATGCAAGGATTATCCGCTCGAGCGACAGTTTGGACCGCTTCATAAGTTTGACTATTTTCTTGCAACTTTTATGTGTTTGACAATAGATTGACAAACTGTTGCTCATGTTCTTCTGCAGGGAGACTGATGTAATCAAAGTTTCCAACTTCATCCACAGTGGGCTGTGGGACAATTGGCACGTAGCTCGCACGTTGTACCGAGAGACACGCATCAAGTCGGAAGATGGAGTCCCTTCCAGAAAGAGGAAGGCTGCTAGGGTCAATGCTCCTGTTTTGTCTGATGTGGAGGAGCCGTCTGAGATGCTTGCTTCCTTAATGAAGAAGAAGCCTCGAGTTAGAACTGGTTCGTCTTCTGCACGACCCGCTCCACTGAGAAATGAGAGCGAGTCTGCTGGGCCTGTTGAGGCGGAGTCTAACGTTCCCGATTTGGATGAAGATTATCTGTGGTTGGCGGGAGTCACAAATGGGTCGAAACTTAGTGCCGCGCAAGTCGAGGCTCTGAATGATTGTCTGGTGCGGGTTGCAATGGCGGTTTCTACTGATGCTGATTTGTGTGGGTCGTTATGATAGAAGGCCCTTTTGAAGATTCGCTCGAGGTAGTGGAATTTGATCGCCCCACTGATGATTTGCCTGAGAGTGGCCGTGGTACCGGTCGTGTTTCCTCGTCGAGGGCCACGGTTAGAAGTGTTGAAGGGCCCTTTGGATACTTCACTTCCTCCTCTGCCTTCGGATCCTTTGAGCCGTCTCGCAGTAAAGGGTCGCCTGCTATTGATAAAGGAAAGGTCACGGAAGAGAGTCTGAGGACTGTGGTGATCGTGAAGGGTGGTGCTGGCGCAGTTCTTGATCAGGGGACGCTTCATCCTAGGGGTGGGCATTTAGGACCGAGAGCCTAGACCGAACCGAAAATCGGACCAATCGGGTCGGTTCGGATCGGTTTTTATTAATTATAAATGTTTCGGTTGTAAAAGCCCGGCCCGACCCGAAGTTTCTAGTCCGGGCCTCGGTTTCCATTTCTGAAGCCCGTCGGGTAACCGGCCCGGCCCGGCCCGACTCCTCGACTCCCTGTGCAACACTGCCACATGTGCCTTTTTTTTGCCTTTTCTTCTTCTGTGCAACCGCAGGCTTTAGTGCCCAACAATGGTTCAATTCAACCCAAAATGACAAAATGGAGAGAGCAGGGAGACGAGAGGGATAGAGATGGAGAGAGCAGGGCGAGAGCAGGGAGAGAGCAGACGATGCTGATGGTGTTCGATGCTGATGAGGGAGAAATGGTGTTCGATGTTGATGGTTCATGTGGAAGATCATCAACTGGTACTGTATCCAGAACTCCTGTAGGAACTATGCCATCAGAGTACCTGCATGAGGTTCACATGAGTCATCTGTTCTTCTGCATTAGTAAATAAAACCATTCTAAAGAAAGCAAGTACCATAGATAGTCAACTGTTCCCAAAAACTTCGAATGAAAAGTAGTAGCCAATGGTTCACCCAAGGCATATCTTGTTCTTGCAGATCCTTGGACAATATAGTGTAATAAGCAAATAGGTACATCATAGATAGCCTGCAGACAATATGCACAGAGATAGAGAGGTAACTCAGACCTCCACGGAAGCATAGGAGCTATGTAGTATCAAAGGATGCTCACTGTCGTACAGTCAGAATTGCCTGTTGCAGTTCTCACCTCTTCATCAATCTAGCCATAGTTAAAAAATCTCTTTGTTTTCTTGTCTGATGGAGAGGGAGGAGAAGGGAGAGGGGAGAGAAAAAAAGAGAAAAAAAATATCTGGTTGATTGGACCGAGACCGAGACCGGCCCGACCCGAACCGAACCGAGAATTCGGTTAACCGGCCTTATTCGGTCCGGGCTTCGATTTTAGGTTTTCGGGCCGGTTACCCGGACTTGCCCATCCCTACTTCATCCTGATGCGCAGATAAGCTTGTTTGCACCAGACTTGGTGAAGATGAGCTCGCAGGTCTGGCACCGTGAGGTGGATATAGAGTATGCTTCGAGGAAGCATATAAGCAGGCGTCATAGCTGACTGATGGACCACGCTCCGTAACCCAAAAAGGATTTCCTTGAAGGGTGTATGGATAAGGGTTTGAAGTACCTTATACTGGGTATGTCTTCAATGAGCCACACGGCCGTTGCTTGAACAGAAGTCGAGGCGACTTGTGAGAGTGTACACCTTGGAGCGTGTCTTCTCATATGTGCAGAAGTTGTACTCTGATGTGCTTCATGAAATTGGGCGGCTTAAGAAGCAGGCTGAAAAGATGCGGTTGGATCAATCAACTATAGCCGTTGAGGCTCAGAGGGTTCATCTGGAGGACCTTGAGCACAAACTGGCAGAGGTAGTGTCCGAGAGGGACGGATGTGTTTTGCATGGCGACACCTAAAGAAGACAATAACTTGCTTTTACAGGTATTTTGTTGGTAAATAAGTATTAAAAATAAACTAGGCTTCTTTATGGAATTCTGTTTGTTCTCTTTCGGTTTCCATTTCTGTTTGTTCTATTTCAGAACTTTTTCCATGTATGTGCTCGGCCAATGTTCATTAAAGTGGAATAGCTTGGGCTGTAATTTCTAGCCCAATGTCTGCCAGGCTTAGAAAACACAGGCAAACCCGAATCTCACTTTGCCTGACCTGATATCTATGCACTAGGCCGGCCCTTCTTTCTGTACCCGTTTGTTATGATGCTGGGAACTAAAAGTCCGGAAAAGCCACATCTCAGTATTTCGACTATGGAAGCTATACAATCAGGCCTAGCCTGATTATTTCCTTATTCTAGGCTGGTCTCAGCTCTCAACTTGCTCTGTCGAGTTTAAATAATAGCCTGGTCTATACTATACCGATCCCAATGATCAGATCCCTTAGCTTCAAATTCAACCCCTTACTGTTGCGGCCCTGAACATTTTAAGCACCCATTGACATCCAAAAATATCATATTTTAAGAAAGAGATAATTTTTTTTAATTATTATATACCGTTCTGTTTTAGCATTACCTTGAAGATCGATATGAAGGGACAAAAGATTTCCCAATTGGAGTTTAGAAGAGCTATATGGTGAGGACTGAGGAGATCATCCGTAATCAATCTGAAATTTCTAACTGTATAGACAACTACATAGGTAAAGCCATAGGTGAAAACCAAAGTTAAGTGGATCCTTCTCCATTAAGAAATTCAAATTCGTGTGTTTGGTGGATGCATGATCATAGTATAGTATGACGGAGTGAGGCAGAATGATCAGTTGCTCGGTTTTAATATCTTGACATTTGGGTTCAGATGAAGCAGAGCTGCTAAGATTTTCTTCCGGAATGGCTTCTCCAACTGAGCTTAGCTTGCCTGTCAAATTTTGGGTAAAGAATGATACATTTTCTATATATAAATTTTGTGGTTTACATTGCGTTAATTATTATCTAAAGTATCAAGTATCTATAAAAATTGAAATGCAGGGTAGTATATATAGTAGGGTATTATGTTTGCTACTTGTGTATGTGTTTTCAAATTAACAAATCTGAAGCAATTGCAAATGAGTGTTGAAAACTGTCGAGTTGGGCATTTTAAGGAAAGCATGCATTGCAAATGATAATTGTAACATTTAAATCTATCCTCACTCCACATTATACATTCAGTGAGTTATCTCATAATTATTCACTGACAAGTCTACAAAAGAAAGTAAAAAAACACAAATCTCTTAAAATGTATAACCAGTGAAATATGGAATTCTTTATTGAGTAACAGGAGACATTGGCCACATAAACATTTTAGATAGTTTTCTTCATAATTATACAATGAAAAATCTACAAAGAAATTAAAACAACTCATAATCACTCTCGCTCTCTCTCTCTCAAAAAAAAAAAAAAAAAAAAAATACTGAATGAAATAGGGAATCTACATTGATTCAGAAGACATTGACCAATATGATGGATCAATGCTCATTTGTCAAGTTCAAATCCCTTGCAGAGTTGGCTGCCGTAAGAAACCTTCTTTTATTGAATTTCCTGCAAAAAAAATTGAATAAGATTATACTTGTGTTTTATGGTAATAAGATGACTTTTGATCAAAACATCTTAACTGATTTTCATAGTGGACACAGAACCTGAAACCAATGGTGACTTCAGTTCATTGAATTCAAAATTTTTGCATGTCAGGCTTTATATAACTAGAAATCATCAATTAGTGTAACTATAGGCTTATATATTTACAAGTAACTAGGCCAAGTTCATGGATCTTACGAAAGAGAATAAATTGGTAAATCCACTTACACTGCTTTGATGATTGCTTGGTGATGTTCAAACACTTTCATCAATGTCTGTACTAGAACTGCCTTCATCTAGTTCAGCTGTAAGAAACTTCATACGGCCAATTCTAGCCTCTAGTTGCTGAACTTTGCAAATTAGTTTCATGACATATTTTGCTCTGTCTCCACACTCTTCAACACTGCTCTTGAAAACATAATATTTGACGACATATGGGAGCTTACGAATAAAGAAATACAACATTCCAGCAAACAGCATCTCCAAAAAATCGTTCAGCTCATCCAGTGAATCAAAGCCTCCGATTGTGATGATCTTTGCCATGACATACAAATCAAAACCTCGTAAACTTTCTTTATTGGATGTCTTCATTATTTCATCAATGATCTTGAGAGCTGCAGCTACTGGAGTTTGATTTGATTGTTTGTCACACCTCCTTACTGAAGGTTCAATGATTTTCTTGTATAACCAGTGGCACCTGAAGTTTCTGCACATCCATATATCCTCTGCAAGCTTGAATCTCTTTGCATCTTGGGCGTTATTGACATTGGTGCTCTTGTCGATCAAGTAAGTGCTCTTATCAACCAAATAAATGATATCGAAACATTCATTTAATGCAGCTGTTAGAGAACTACTGCAAGATGGTATCACAACCTCTACCAATCTTACAAGTATTACCATTGAAAGACATGATACTCTGTATTTGCCCCAAACTTCTTTTGCTTCCGCAGCTGCAAAGTCTACGAGATCTTCAACAAATTCCTCTTCTTGAGGCCTCCGCAATAAGAGTTGAATTAGGTCTCTAGGTGGGTCTTTCTTATCTTCTTCAATCAACCGGTCCATGTCCTTCACAGCCTTCTTCAGTATCCAATCGACAAATACTCGGTGTCCCTGTGAATGTATTGCGTCTCTAAAATGTTCTTCCCTGGTGGAAGTGGATCCCGGTTCTCTTGGTTCGTGAAAAATTTTACACAGCCACAAAGACGCAACTAAAAGGTAATTGGTAATTGATTCAAACCACTTAGCCATTTTAATCATTGTTGATGTTAGCAGTGCTTCCATTAATCGAAAGACCTTGAAATAAAATGTGCCAGATAAAATCCATGGGAGAGAGTAGAGGTTTTCGTAGACTGACTCATAAAACCATTCTCTTGAGGAATCATCCTTTGTTTTATCAAGTTTAAAGTGGAGAACCATGGTGAACCATCGAAACCCGATGCCCCAAATACCGACTATGATCGTCAGAATTTGGATTCCCAGAACCATCTGCATTCCCCATTTAGACTTGAAGCTTCTATCACAATGTTTCAACTCAGTAAAAATTAGTGTTCCTAGGACTGCTTCTAACAGGGCTGCTGTGCAAAGTGTGCAGATCAAACCTATTGTGGCACAATGTGTGACTAAACCAAGCAGAAACTGAGGGTTACAAGTGTAACCAAATATGTAACACCACTCTAATTGACTTAACATTTGCTTTGTGGTATTGGGATCGTTTTGAGATTTAAAATGAGTCTTTTTATACTCATTGAAAGCACCCTTTCCATGATTGACTTCCAAGCAGATAGTCCACAACATTAAGAGTAATACAAACATGAAGAACAAGACCACTCCATGCTCGAAAATGAAAGAAAAGATGACACCAGTGAACATTTGTGCAATGACATTGAACTCAACAGCCACTACTAAGATGGTCAAAGAAGCCATGTTTTTGATGCCCTCAGAGCCTTTCTCAATACCAAGAGATGGCATGAAAAAACCCATCGAGATGCATATTAAGACTGTGCCACTAAGCTTACAAAGCTGGTCTTCAGCACTAAGCATTAGTGTTGTTCTGTCAGAGGGATACCTTGCAGCTAGTGAAACAAAACTTAGTGTAATGGAGTTGAGTGCGAACAAGTGGCATGGTAACCATGGTTTATTACAACGATATCCATTTAAAATGTCAATGAAGATGAATGCGAAACATACCAATGTTATCGCAGAAATGCCTAGAGCTGCTGTGATGCCTTGGGGGTAATACTTGCTCACATCAACACTTGTAAGATTCACTGTGACACACCAATGGCTCTCCATCTTTCGTATGTTATTAACCATGTAGTAGTTTATGTTTTGTTCTAGTACTACTTATATGGTTTAAAAGGTTTAAACAAGCAGAAGCCAGGGTTTTGAAAAGTTTCGCATCATTGATGTGAATAACAGCTTAGCAATGTAGCTAGGAATATCTTCAGGTGAGGGCAACGGTTTTGAAGAAGTTTCGCAACTGAGGGTAAAGTTGACATTGACAAAATTCAGGGAACCGAAAATAAATATAACTAAAACTTACTAGAACTAAAATCGTTATGTCAGAAAGTTTTGCTAAGGTGAAATACCCAACTCAAACTATAATATTGAATCGAAACTTACAAACAGAAAAAGAAACTAGACTGAAAAAGAAGTAAAAGCAAAAAGTTAAGTTCAAAGGAAAAGCAAAGAAACTAGTATTCTAACACTCTGAAACAAGCAAGGAATTCATAATTCACTTGGGAATTCATAGTAAACATCATGGTATAGGATAATAAACCAGTCCAACACAATGACAGACATAATTGGCTTAATTGATATATTTTGTTTCCTAGAAAAACTTTAAAAGTTTATCACCTCATGGACAAATACTCTAATCTTATGGTCAGGAACTGCCGAATCTATGTACATGTTTTTACCATGGCTTCCATAAAACTAATATTTGTTAATTATCCAACTCTTTGGAGCATGGGATCCGAGTGTGCAATCGTGTTTTGCATGGTCATAGCACCTAAACAAGGAAAGAATTTGCTTTTCACACATTTTTGTTGCTAAATCAACAAACATCTTCATGGAATATCTAACTTTGGAATTTTGTGGACTTTTATTGTGCGTGCTTTGCCTATGTTCATTGAGGTGGACAACCTGGGCTGTAACTTATGGTCCATTACCATTTAGATGAAACTTGAGGTTGAGTTCATCTTCAACCTCAAGTTCTCCCTTACTTTTCTCTCCCATGAGTTGAACATCGCTAAAACAACTGAGTGTATTGAAAACTCTGACAATTGTTGGCTATATTTCCAAACTATCATTTTTTCTAACATAAAACAGACTTGACATAACACACTACGTGGAACAGACATGGCAACCACTTGTCCAACATACTATGACAATGTGTACTTAAGTCCGATCTTAATCGATGTTGTTCCCATTGTTTGTACCTAATATATCTTTACGAGCTAAGCACGTGACAACAACGTTGGTGCATGACGAACACGCGCGGAATGGTCTCGTGCATGACGTGAGGGAGAAGTTACATGAATAACTAAATTTGGGAGGGAAACTGGTCACTTTCTTGGCACATGTTACCTGATTCCTTCTTCGCTAGAACAACCCTCACAAATTGTGTATACTATTAAGAATGAATCGGATTGAAGCTATAACATCATCATTGGCAGGTCTGCGAGATGCAAGCAAGTGAGAATTGAGAGGAGAACAACTAAGGAAAAATTGGTCGAACATCTCTAAAGGATAAGGTAAGCAACCACCAATAGAGAAGAAGAGCCAATGAGAAACTTGGAAAGTAGAGTGCTCAGGAGAGGAGCCAACCAATTAGAGATGAGCACGAAGGCATCTCCGACCAAGGGAATCTGGTTAGCTATGTCGGATAACAATTAGAGGTGATAGATGCAAAACAATAGTGTATAGCAATGTCAGAAGAAAGGCTAGAACAAAAGTAGGCTACTCAGCGGTTACAGTGCTCGGCAAAAGGTGATACTTTATAAGATTCCTTGTCACAAATAATTTAATGCAGGATATGGTCAAGTAGGCAGAGGAGGTAGTATAAATAGAGCCCCTTAACAAACGAGGAAGGGGTTGGATCTAAGGAAGCTCTAGAGAAACCTTCAATCTCTGAAACTCACTAAGACTTTTTTTTTTCTATTCGTGTTCTATTCTTATTTCCATCGGCTGCTTTCTAACTTGAGCATTGGTGGCTCATAAATCGTGAACAACCCGTGTTTGTTAGCATATTACCTAGCTAACTTCTCACCTCCCCCATCCAACAAGATGAAAGTAGCCAGAAGTTCGACAACCGCGTTTATCATGTTCACATTCGCAGAGGCATCCTTGCGCTCTGGCACGTTCTCGAAAGGTTGGTTATCATCCCGTCACTTGTTGCTAATTGGTCAGCTAACATATCCACCGTGGACTGGAGTATCCTCAACGAATATGGACATAAGCTAAGGTCGATGTCGGCTTCTTGCGCCCGGGCTCTCACCTCTTAGACATTTTCAGCTTAGGGAGGCCGGTTTGAGGGAAATTGGGTAAGACTGGGATCCAGAAGGCTTGCTTATTTGAGCGGAAGGTCTATTGATAGGGGCAACACTCTGTCAAGTGCATAAGTTCTAATATATAGTTGGCACTCCTTCGCTCGACTTTTGGAGGTCATGGCAGCTGGCTGAATGACTAGGCATGGAAGGTGCTTAACCCTGACCAAGGCCTCGTCTAGTCGAGCCTTGGTCAGCTACCTGAGAGATTCATCCACGGAACCGCTCTCGGTGAGCCCAACCAGCTGATGGTAGAGCTGCGTAATCTCTTCATTGTCGCACATCCACGTTTCTAAATTGAAGCAGACGTCTGGAGTGTAGATTGGGAAGGCAGTGGCATTAGTCTCATCAGCTACATGCAAACATTAGAAATATTCGGTGAGAAGGGAAATAAAGAGGAAACAAACTCCTAGGTCTATAAGGGGTTGTAACACTACACCACAAATCCTCATTTATAGCATGCTAAAACCGCTATAACTGGATAAAATATCATTGTCAGACACGTTGTGTTAGCCCACGCTATTAAAAGTCTGGCTCTATGATAGCGTTTTTAGAATGTTGTGGTAAATCCTATGATAGCGTTTATAGAATGTGGTTATATACTTTTTTTTTGCTATCGTAACCCCTTTAGTAGCGTTTAGAAAAAAAGTTGTTATATAGTTTATACACCGTTGTAATTTCTTTCACAACATTTATAAAATGTTGTGACAATTATCTTCAACAATTTTAGAAAACTGTTAATTAATTATGACACTTTAAAAATGCTATTAAAAGTCTACGCTATTTTTTTGCTCATTTGTTTTTAGCTTTACGTATCATTTGCAATCTGTATCTGCTATTAAAAAGTGTAACTGTCAATACATGGTTCTTACAATAATAAATAGAATCCAACTATATAAAAATCGTATCAACAATAATATAATCTAACCATGTATATAAAAATGCAACAATAAATACATGGTTCTTACAAATAAGTCTCATCAACGTAGTACACAGAATCCAAAATAAGTCAATACATGATTCTTCATAATCATACTAGTAAATAGAATCCAACCATGTACGTAGGATCAGATCATCTTCAAAAAGCTAGGAACATGTGTTGATGAACTCTATCTTCACGTTGGGAAAATATATCAAGAAGACAAGAAAAGTATTAATTAATGACAAGTTCAACATACAACCTACACTATAAATGCAACGACCCAGAAATCACGCATCTTAGCTTCGCGGATGACTTGATCGCCTTCTTCCAAGGTAATGGGACCTCTGCGGCTGCGCTTGCTGATGCCCTTCGTGTTTTTAAAGTGTGCACTAGACTAGAAGTCAATTGCAACAAGAGCACATTATTCATGACCGGGATCAATGAGCAAGACACACTCGCTATCCGCAGTCACTTACCGTACACAGTTGGATCTCTCCCTGTTAAATATCTTGGGCTCCCATTAATATCTTCTTATCTCTCGCACCAACAATGCACCCCCATTGTGGAGAGAATCAAAAGGAAGATGTGCTCTTGGAAGAACAAATTCTTATCCTATGCGGGCAGGGTCATGTTGATCAAATCAGTCCTCGCAACCATGCACATCTATTGGACCTCATGCTATGGGCTACCAAAGCAAATGCTGAAATCGATAAATGGGGCACTCCGAAACTTCCTTTGGTCGGGGGAAGACTCATACTCAAAGAAGGCAATGGTGAAGTGGGAAACTATATGTCACCCGTACAGTGAAGGTGGGCTAGGTATTCGCGACATACAGACTGCGAATGAGGCTGCTACTATGAAACATGTCTGGAACATTGTCAATAACAAGCAAACCTTATGGGTCCAATGGATTCGAAAGCATTTAATCAAACGTAAGGACTTCTGGCTTATGCACAGACCACAGGAGGCATCGTGGTGTTGGCGCAGAATTTTAGAATGTAGGTCGAAGGCTAGTTCTATGGTGCTGCACCTGATCGGCAATGGAGAGAAAACACTATTTTGGAAGGACCCTTGGCACCACTTGGGTTGTTATACGACAGATTCTCACAAGGGCTCCTCTATGACTCAACACTTCACAAAAACGCTAGGGTCAGTGCAATTATAAGAAACAACAGGTGGTACGTTCCACAAGGCTTACGGGCCTCTATCAGCGACATTCTGGCCTCCATAAATGGAATTGAAATTGACACACACAGAGAAGATGATATAGTGTGGAACATAGGATCTGATGGCACTTATCAAATGAAGACCACCTATGAGGCGCTCCGTCACAGAAACGCCACTGTGGATTGGGCACCTATTATCTGGTTCAAGGGTAACATTCCACGTCATAGTTTCATCACATGGTTCCTGACCCATGGTGCACTGAAGACGCTCTCCAAGCTGAAGAAGTGGGGCACAGTTCAAAGCGACCTTTGCTCGTTGTGCGCTTCTGACATAGAGACTGAAACTCACTTATTCTTCACATGCATATACACTCAATTCATATGGAGATACATGCTATGTTATTTGGGTTACTCTAGACAGATTCAAGGATGGCAGCAAGAACTTCATTGGTGTGTGAACAACTTCCAAGGTAGTGATACCAGCATGATGATCAGGAGACTTACCCTCAACGCCACTGTGTACCACATTTGGACAGAGAGGAATCGACGTGTATACCAACAGGCTCGCATAGAGGGCATCGAGCTAGTTAAACGCATTTATGCAGATGTGCGGCTGAAGTTCACTGCTGCTATCTGCTCCACTGCAGATAGTCCATCAAATAGGCAGCTCTTCGCGAGATGGAACCTCGATATGACCTATACGATTCCTAGCTCAACTACGTGTACATGGGTCAAACCTGAGGTCGATTGGATCAAGCTTAATTCTGATGGTTCATTGCGAGGAACTAGAGGTGGATACGATGCTATCATTCGGGACCACAATGGCGAGGCCATATCAGCGTGCACTGGCGAAGACAAAGCCCACTCCGTCATCAAACATGAGCTGCAGGGACTGGAAGTGGGTCTCAAACTAGCAATATGACATGGCGTCAGGAAACTAGAAAAATGTACTGACTCCAAGAGCGTCTACCACCAGCTGACAAATAACAAAAAAACGTTTCATGGGACCTCAGACACATTCATCACAGGATCAGAAGAGAGTTACAACAGTTCGAGTGCTACAAGATCAGCCATCAGTTCCGAGAGGCCAATAAAGCGGCTGACTACCTATCCAAAATATACCCGGGCCACGTCTTGATAGAAATCATTCCTAGCTCCTTCGCCGAGGACCTTAAGAAGATTGTGTATGAAGATAGTATAGGAACGACATATTCACGACTGTAACTCTTCATTTTTTCTATAGGTTTGGGGATCCTTAACAAACCCTAGCTCAATTTTCAAAAAAAAAAAAAAAAAGGTTCAACATACTTGATGTGATAAGGATATTTTCATTAGATTAAAGATAGTTGAACTCACCGCTAGAACCTTGGGATAACAAAGAGAAAAAGGCTCGTACAAGCAAAATAAAAAACATAAAACATAAACCATAAAACATAAAACATAAAACATAAAAGAAAAGAATACAACTTAGATGACGTGTTTGTATTGCATTGTACAAGTATCTTAGATGATGTCCTTCTGATGGATAATTTGACCACGCTTTCCCTTGACAAGCCTCGTGTTGCTAGTATCAACCTGAAATGTTGCTATAGATTAAACAAAAACGTAAGTTATGAGCGAATTCAAAATCATTTAAATTTTTGATTATCTATTCGTGAAACATGCTTCTATATTACTTTTCTGCAAATAGTTGGAGCAAATATTAGTCCACTATCAAACCATCTAAACAATTGAAGAATCTAAGTATAAACCACCAATAAGTAGGGATTGCATCAAAACTGACATCTTAAGCTTGGTATAGTAAGAACGAAACAAGAATAGTGAAACGAATTTTATGAAAAACGCAAACGAGTATATAGAAGATTACAATTGTTGATGCCAATGAGCTGGACCCCTTCAATGCCTAGCACACTATCCATTTCCCTTTCGTCATGAACCTGAAAGGAAACAAGCAAAGTAGGAACTCATGCTCATGCACCCAATAAATGAACAATCATATATGCAGTTGTCTATATAGAAATTTGGATGGAACTATTATCGACCCAAGCATGGAGTGAGGAGAATTAGAGGCATCCTAATGGAAGCCCTTGGTTACACTAAATTATGAAACAAAACTACCAGGTAAACTGAATGGGAAAACCTAAATATTCTGAATGGAAGAACCAAACTTGATTGTGAAGTTAAAAACTCGGACAATGGTTCAAAATGGCTCTAAAGTGCACTCAGTGATACCTCCAAGCAGTTAATAAGCTGGAAGACTCAATTGATGAATGAGACAATAGTACTTAGATTAAGCTGGAAGACTCGATTGATGAATGAGACAATAGTATTCAGATATAATCATTTGTTACTCGATTGATGAATGAGACAATAGTATTCAGATATAATCATTTGTTACTAAATCTTGCAAAATGGAAATTATGTTTATTGATTAGAGTTCTACCACATTAATGCAGTTATGACAAAAACTAATTCCACCAACCTAACTAATGCTGCCAAACCAGACATTTTGCAGATATTTAGCATATCTTTGATATCAAGATCAGGTAATACGACTGCAATGAAAAGAACTGCATCTGCGCTTTTTGTGTGAGCATAAGAAATTTGCCATGCATCAATGATAAATTATTTGCAAAAAAGAGGACACTGCATTCATACTCAAGTCAAAAGAAGCATATGGCAAAGAAACTAATTGGTTAAGCAAGTATATAGATGAAACAACATAAAACACCCTGTTTTCCTTGAAAATAACAAAGAAGAAACTAAACCATGACATTAAAAAAAAAGTGAACAAAAGACTTTTTCCTGTTTGCGCCCTCCAATCTAATCTGCATCAAAAAATTTCCAAAATGTGTACATGTGATTGGCTTAAGAGCTCAAGCTTGTCAGAGTTCAATCTGATGAGAAACCTTGCATAACAACTTGAGTGATTGACTTTAATAAACCACATTTTCTTCCATGAAGTCCATCCTATTCCGACATATGCATAGTGAATGACAGTTTCAGGGGCAATGCTTCTCATGAGTCATGACATAAGGAGAAAATGACAAGATGAAACATAGTAGATGATTTCAGGGATAATGGTTCTTGTGAACATAAAGAGAAAACAAATTATTGTATTTGTAAAACTCAAAGCATCTGATTTTTTTTTTTGTCAAGCATGAAATAAAGGCTTTACATGTATTTCACATAGATATAACATATCAAGAAACAAATGCAAAAGAAACAGTTGTGTGGCATCTGGCTAGCTAAAAACAAATATGTACTACCAATATATGCGGATAAGAAAATAAGATGTTCATCTACCACAAAGCCTATATTATTAGTAATTGCCTATAACATGCCTTATTCTTCCCATTGATAACAATGAAACATGCCTTTTTGCTCCTTGTTGCGGGTTTAACCGGCCTAAATAAACATGCTAATTTGTCCCACTTGTAATAACCGCAAGTGAACGGTGTCTAACTGGTAAACAACGGCAAGTACAGGTCGATCCCAAGAGGAAAGTGGATGCGATTGAATTTTAGAATTTATCTAAACTAATTTACAAAAAAATGGGGTTACAGTGTTTTTAAAACTAAACTAAAAATAAATTAAAAATAAGAAAAATAAAATAAAAGGAAAAGATGGATTTTGTGAGGTTTGGACTCACCGATGAGTTAGCAAATATATTTAAATCTAAATTACTGAAATTATAAACGAGAATCTTTAGGGATGAGGATCCCTTGCTTGCACCGAAGATGTGATCATTAAAATCCAATTCCAATCATATC
The DNA here is from genome assembly GCA_963556465.1 of Berberis vulgaris. Taxonomy (NCBI): domain Eukaryota; kingdom Viridiplantae; phylum Streptophyta; class Magnoliopsida; order Ranunculales; family Berberidaceae; genus Berberis; species Berberis vulgaris. Next base: position 10,147,255 of record OY747137.1, read on the forward strand.
AGGTTTTTGTCAAACATTAACAATTTATCTCAAGCAAATAAACTCTTACAAAGCATTAAGTGTCTTTTTAAGGAACACTTAATCAAAGTCTAAGCTTAATAATTTTTAGCACATGCTTTGAATATTGATAAAATGTGAATCTAACTACCAAACATATCAAGTTTTAATCGAACATGAACGGTGAAAACAATTTATCAAATTTCTGAAATAAAATTGTAATTAACAATTAAGCATTTAAGTCAGTAAAATAAATTATACAACCCTTTTGGTTTGTCGCCGCCTCGGTGCGGTGGTACTCAGCAGATCAGCAGGTTGCAAACAGTCAACTGTTTTTTCAAAACAGTTGGTTCCCGCCAGAAAAATCGTGGTCCTTTGCGCCTTCGTCTCCAGCGAGCCGTGCTCCTCGCGAGCTCTTTCTCCCTCCGAACGGCTCGGGCAGGGTTGCTCTTCGCTCCTCGCGAGCTCTTTCTTCGATTTGAACAGAGAGAGGCGGGAAACTCCACCGAAGCAGGAGCGCTGTTGAGAGAGAGACCGGAGGATCCGGTGATGCTCAAGGCACCCGATCGAGATTGGAGGATGGAGGAGATCCTCCGGTTCTGGTTTGTGGCGTTGTGACTGCCCCACGAGAGAGAGAGAAAGACGAGAAGGAGGACGAGAACGGGCGAGAGAAACAGGGGGTGCTCCCTGTTTGCTGCTCCAGTCTCGGTGGTGGTGTGCGAGCTAGTCCGAGGTTGATCAGAGGAAGGAAGGCGGGGTGGAGAAGAGAGGACATGGGGCTCGTGCTCCGGTGGTGGTGGTGGCTGTGTGGCGTGATGGAACAGGGAGATGAGCGTGATATATTGCTTTATGTGGTGCGTGAAAGATGATGGTGGTGCTCGGTGGTGGTGGTGGACGGTGGCGAGGTGAAGACTGATGGTCTGGACAGAGAGAGAGTGAGAGATGGATGGTGATGAGATGGGTTTGATGAAAATCACTTTGTGAAGGAAGAGGGTTTGATTTTCTGCTTATTTTTTTCTTCCCTTCTCTTCCTCCCCTTTTTCTCATTTATTTCCCTTGTATTTATAGATAACTAGAAAAATGAATATGGACAACTTAAAGGAGAGGATTCAATGAGTGATTTAAGGCCTAAATCAAACTAGAATATTGGATAATTAAGAGAATATGCTTTGGGTTTGATTGGGCTTGCAATGGGTTTGGGTTGATGGATTTGGTTTTGGGTTTAAGCCAAGGGCTCAGGTTATTTTCACCTCAACTTCCTCTGAAGTCACCATCTGAGATTTGTTCATTGCATTTTTCTCTGATTTCTTCATTATAGCTCCACATTCTACAAAAACACAAAAATTTAATAATTAAAAGATTAACAAAAATATAATAAGAGGTAATAATGTTATAATTATGTGATTATCAAATACCCCCAAACCTATATTTTGCTATTCCTCGAGCAAAACAAAGAAGAAAATCGAAAAGAAAATCCTAACTCACTTTCGCAGGCATCGTCGATTGCACTTACCTTTGAAAACGTGCAACAAGGCTTTGAACCCCTAGATTACCTCTAGGGGACGAGTTATAGTCTCGTGAGGGTTTCCAAAAAATGTTACCCACAAACATTACTGACTCAACAAAACTTGGTCAAACAGTGTTCATTTTAAAACTTCAAGAAATGCAAGAAACCAATAGTGTCATTTTGGTGTATCAACCAATCTCCAAATAATTTAATATTCTCCAAAGATTAGAAAAAGTTCACAATCATCCTCAACTCAATGTGTGTGTGTGGATAACACTATCAACATAACTTTTCATTTCAGAGTAAAACAATGACTAAATCTCCTGTAGAAAGTTTGTTTTGACTTCAAACCTCTCATTTCACTCACAATAAAACACTTAGAGATTTGGTATTTCACTCAGTTTATATGTGAGGAAAAGAGTAAATAATGGAAAACAATCATCTCACATATAGTAATATGAAGAACAGACTTTTCAAGAATGGATGAACATGATCTCATGGACAGGAATATCAATTACTTTTGGGAATGTTGAATCAAACACCAAAGGTCTTGGTTATTAAATCTCCACATCTACGGAACCAACCTTTACCTAAGATCAACTAGGATTTTGTTGGGTTGTAACGGGGCTTGGGTAATGGTTAATAAGGAATGTCAAAGGATTCTAACAAAAATTTCTAGGAATGTATACACCCATTCACGAACAATTAGGGCTGTCAAGAATAAACCAATGTTGCGCACCATCCATTTTTTTTCTTCATTCTCACATCTTTATCCTCATTGAGGAATCAATTTTTTTTTCCACATAGAGGATTTATGAAATATCTCATATTTTGCTCTTTAATGCCCTTTTTACACCAAGTATATCCATCCATACACATTCCCAGAAAAGTTGGGTAAAGGTTAATGGGTTAACAAATAAAAGTTATTCTAAGGCTCAAAAGGCTATAAAAAGGTTAATGTTATGGGTAAGTTAAAAGGCTAGTTAATGGTCTAAAGAAAGAAAAGGAAAAAAAAATGCCTAGATCATTTCCTAAATTCGGGTAAGTATTATGACATCTCAATTGAATAAGCCAAGAAGTTCTAGTGTAATAATTCAATTTTGATGTCATTCCCAAAGCAATTGATCAGAAAAATGAGATCATCAACGAGATAATACAGACTCAAGAAAAATCAGAGTTTATGTATAACCCTCGAAAAAATAGAAAGGTTCAAAACTTTCAGGGTTAAGTCTCCACTATTATTCTAAGGTTTTCTAATATATACTTCACTCATCAACTTCAAGTTATGCTAACATGGCTCATGGTGCAAAGATAATCGAGTTGAAAAATCTTATGAACTAGATCTAACTTAAGGATCATACTAAACTTTCGGTCTTCATCAATATACCAATATGTCAAGTTGGCTTGCTCTTTCTTGAGCATAAAACATTTAAAATCCATTTTCATAATCGCAAAAGGCCAAATTTTCTTGACAGAAAAGCACAATTTTTTTTTTTTAAGAATAAGAAAAGAAAACACTACGAAAAATTCACCGACTCATGAACCCTACCCCCAAACCTAATCCAAACATTGTTCTCAATGTTTAACAAAATAATTTTGACAAATGAATGAAATAAGTACATGAGAGGAGGTTAGAACAATATTACCGCGGTGAAGATTTTACCAATTCTCACAAGTAATCCACCGATGAGAGCTCAGAAACAAAAGAATTGTGGATTAGTTAATAGAGATAGATAAAATACACACTCAACATGCACCTTTACAACAAAAGTTGGGCTGCCTCCCAGTAGCGCTTGGTTTAACATCATCAGCCCGACAAATATTCTTCCTAAAATATGGTGTATCGAAAAGTGGAGAGGAAGAACATGACAAACACTTAGTCCATGGTCGTATATCAACAACCTGAACAGTTGAGGATCAGTCCACCCAAATATAGCAATCACATGGGGCACCAAATACACTAGGACATCCCAAAAGTGACCAGTAGTCATACACAACAGAGGATTCTTGCGTGCTTGATGCAGGAGCATATTAATGAAGTCTTGGGGAGATGAAAAATCTTAACAAAGTTTTTATAAGTTAATGTTTTGAGTTGTTTTATAAATCTAGGAAGAAGAAATGATGAATCTGGGAAGTTGTATTGAATTATTTTCTCTGTCTTTTCATTTTCTTGTAAAGACTATTTAAACATGATGAATGAAAGATGAAAGTCAGACTTGGCTTAAGAAAAAAATATTTCTTGCAAGAATACTTTGTTTGGAGTTAAGTATTTATTCCTTTCTAATCAAGCTTGTGGCTTGGTAGCATCGAGTGGCATCCGCGATTAGTAGCGTGAGTGGCATCCGCTGCCTTCGGTTGAGTGAATCTCGAAACTATCATAACTGTATTTTTCTTGCTCCAACGATTGCAGGCATCAGCTGCATCAAATTGGTATCAGAGCCTTAGTTTTGTTGTTTCCTGGCAACAATGGTTCGAGGGAGAAGAAGGAGCGTTGAACAGGTTAACGTGCAATCTGATCTTGCTGAGTTGCGTCAATCTAATCAAAATCTACAGCAAATGATGAACGAGATTCTCCAAAGACTTCCACAATCTCCAACTCATAATAGGAGGGGTAATTCTCGTAGCTCTAGAAGTGAATATTCTGATGAAGAATCAGAGTCTTCAAATATTGCTGGAAGATCCAATGCTGCAGATGAAAATCCATTTGTCATGAATATATTGATGAGAGCTCTTGAAGGAACAGATCATAGTATTCAAGTTAATGTACCAGATTTCGAAGGGAAACTTAATCCCGACGAATATTTTGATTGGGTATCATCGTTGGAAGCCTTCTTTGAATGGAAAAATCTTTCCAATGAATATAAGGTACGGTTCATAGCTACAAAATTGAAGGGTCATGCTCTTGTTTGGTGGAAACAATATCAACGTAGCCGTGATCGAAGGGGCGTTCCAAGAGTCAACACATGGGCAGAGATGAAGTTGAAGCTAGATGAGAAATTTCTCCCTCTGGATTATCCTCAAACTCTCTACCAAAAATTTCATCAAATGCACCAGCGTAGTGATCAGTCCGTGGAGGAATATACAAAGATTTACTATAAGTTAATGAGTCGGGTTAATTTAAATGAGACAGATGATCAATTGGTGGTGCGGTATGTAAGCGGACTGAAATATAGCTTGTGTGGAGAACTCATAATGCACTCTATTCATTCTCTTGAAGAAGCATATCAAAAGGTGCTTAAGGTTGAGGAGAAAATAAAATGGAGTTCGTTTAAGAAGGCGGAGAGCTCCAAGACTTCGCAGGAAAAGATGTTGTCTTACGGGAAGAAAACTTCAACATCTAGCACTGAGCAAAATGTTCGCATTGCAGGAAGTGGTAAAGACAAGGGAAAGGCTGTTCAATCTTCAACTTTTACATGCTTTAGATGCGGAGAATCAGGGCATCGTTCTTATGAATGTCCTAAGAAGAAAGCCGAGATTAATCTTGTTGAAGGGGATGACGAACTAGGCGAAGATAAGCCCATTTTTTATGAAGATCCAGATGAGGATTTGGGGGAAGAACGTTGTGAACTAGAGTTTGCAGCTAAGAGCCTTGTTATTCAACGGATTATGACAATCCAAGAAGATGATCAATGGCTGCGAAATAATATTTTCCGAACTTATTGCTTGTCCCATGAAAAGAAGTGCATTTTGATGATCGATTCGGGAAGTGTAGAAAATATGGTGTCCAAGCTTATGGTCGACAAATTGAAGCTACCATGTGTACGCCATCCCAAGCCTTACAAGGTGTCGTGGTTCAAAAAAGGCGGGGCGGGGAGGTGCTGGTGTCTCAAAGATGCAAAATCAAATTCTCTATAGGAAGGTATGAAGATGAGATTTATTTCGATGTTCTTCCCATGAATGCTTGTCACTTACTTCTTGGTAGGCCTTGGCAATTTGATCGAAATGTCCAACATGATGGGAAGAAAAATATTTACTCTCTTGTCAAGAATGGAGTAAAGTATTTGTTGCAGCCCTTGAAGAATGCTCCTAGTACAGTGCACAATGACGACCAAATTATTTTACTATCTCGCAAGGAGTTTGAGCGCTCTTGCAAGGACAGCGAAGTAGGGTTCATGTTAATGGCTGTTGAGAAGATTCTTGAAGACGTAGCAGGGATTCCTGAAGAAGTTCAAGAATTGTTGGACATATTTGAAGGATTGGCTCCAAACGAACTACCGGAGGGACTACCGCCTCTTCGCAATATTCAACATCAAATTGATTTTGTTCCAGGTGCAAGCCTTCCTAACTTACCTCATTATAGAATGTCACCTAAAGAACATGCTGAATTGAAAAGACAAGTTGATGATTTACTTAATAAAGGGCTGATTAGAGAATCACTTAGTCCTTGTGCTATTCATGCCCTTTTGACTCCTAAGCAGGATGGAACTTGGAGGATGTGTGTTGATAGTAGGGCTGTGAATAAAATTACAGTGAAATATAGATTTCCTATTCCCCGTCTTGATGACATGTTTGATATGCTTGATGGGGCAAAAATATTTTCTAAGATTGATCTAAGAAGTGGTTATCATCAAATTTGTACTCGTAGCGGCGATGAATGGAAAACGGCTTTCAAGACCAAGGATGGGTTGTTTGAATGGCTTGTTATGCCGTTTGGTCTTTCTAATGCTCCTAGCACTTTCATGAGGCTTATGACTGAAGTTTTGAGGAGTTTTATGGGGAAATTTATTGTGGTTTATTTTGATGATATCTTGGTTTATAGCCAAAACAAAATTCAGCACTTAGAGCATTTGGCTCAAGTTTTCAAAGTGCTCCATGACAACCAACTGTTTATTAATCTCAAGAAGTGTTCTTTTATGGCTGACAAAGTTGTATTCTCAGGCTATGTTGTGACAGCTAGAGGCCTGGAAGTGGATAAGGAGAAGGTCAAAGCTATCGTAAATTGGCCAATACCTAAAAGCCTCACGGATGTTTGAAGTTTCCATGGATTGGCGTCTTTTTATCTGTGATTTATTAAAAATTTCAGCACCATTGCAGCTCCTATGATGGATGTTATAAAAAAGGAGTTTGTATGGACACATGAAGCGGAGAAGAGTTTCCAACTCTTGAAGAAAAAGCTTGTTGAAGCTCCCGTTTTGGCCTTGCCAGATTTTGCCAAAAATTTCCAAGTTGAATGTGATGCTTCTAATGTTGGAATTGGGGCTGTTCTTATGCAGGAAGGAAGACCAATTGCTTATTTCAGCGAGAAGCTAAATGATGACAAATTGAATTATTCAACCTACGACAAAGAGCTTTACGTAGTGGTTCAAGCTTTGCGACATTGGGAAGATTATCTTATTGGCGTGGAATTTGTTCTTTATTCTGATCATGAAGCCTTGCGGTTTCTTAAATCCCAAAGAAAGCTGAATTCTCGTCATGCCAGATGGGTCTCTTACTTGGAAAAATTCAGCTTTGTGCTGAATCATAAATCAGGAACTTCTAATAAGGTGGCTGACGCATTGAGTCGAAAGTACAACTTGTTGACCACTCTTTCCTATGAAGTGGTGGGTTTTGATTTTCTCCTAGAAAACTATGCAGGTGATCCATTCTTTTCCAAGGTTATGGAAGAGCTGAGTGATGGGAAAAATAATGATTACTTGCTCATGAATGGCTATCTCTTCAAAGGAAACCAACTTTGTCTTCCAGAGGGCACACTTAGAGATTTTGTTATCACAGAATTACATGGAGGTGGACTTGCTGGTCATTTTGGAAGAGACAAGACTGAGGCACTTGTAAGGGATCGGTACTTTTGGCCTACGTTGAAGCGTGATGTTACTCGTTATGTGCAAAGGTGTTATGTTTGTCAAAGGGCCAAAGGAGGAGTGCAAAATTCTGGTTTGTACCAACCTCTACCTATTCCTAATGTTCCTTGGGAGGATGTTTCTATGGATTTTGTCCTTGGATTGCCAAAAACACAACATGGGTATGATGGCATCTTAGTTGTTCTTGATCGATTTTCTAAGATGGCACATTTTCTTCCGTGCAAGAACTCCAATAATGCTTCAGATGTGGCTACTTTATTTTTCAAAGAAGTGATTCGTTTGCATGGAGTTCCAAAGTCCATTACTTCGGATCGTGATGTACGATTCATGAGCTATTTTTGGAAGACACTTTGGAGGATTTTGGGAACATGTTTACAATTCTCTAGTGCTTATCATCCTCAAACAGATGGCCAAACGGAGGTAGTGAACAGATCCTTTGGCAATTTATTGCGAAGTTTGGTTGGAGCGCATCCTAAGAAGTGGGAATTCGTTATTCCTCAAGCTGAATTTGCTTATAATGGTTCTTGCAACCGCTCAACTAAGAAAATGCCCGTTGAGATTATTTATGGGCGTAATCCTTATCAAGTTTTAGACTTAGTGCCAATTTCTAATCAATCTAGAGTAAGCATGGATGCGGAGGAGCTTGCTTCCCATATCAAGAACATTCATGAACAATTTCGTGAGCACTTGAATCAAGCTTCTCAGCGTTATAAGAGTGCTGCTGATGCTCATAGGAGACATAAAGAATTTCAAGAAGGAGATTTGGTGATGGTTTATCTTAGAAAAGAGAGGTTCCCTGCTGGAACTTACAACAAATTAAAGCAAAGGAAATTTGGACCTTGTCAAATTCTCAAGAAACTTGGAGTAAATGCTTATCGTGTGGAGTTACCGCCTGGGTTGTCAATTAGTCCAACTTTCAATATAAGTGATTTGTATCCGTATTATGGAGATAAAGGTCCTATATCAATTGAACCTAATGACGTTGCGGCCACAACCACCAATGCTTCTCGCGAAACTATTGATGTTCTGGATGTGCGCACCATTACAACAAGGCGTGGAACTTACTCTCAATATTTGGTTCATTGGATTGGCAAGCCTAGTTCTGAAGATGCATGGATTTCAACTCAAGAACTCAAGAAGATTGATGAATTACTGTGGGCAGAATTGACTTCGAATTCTCAGTCAAGTTCTTTTCAAGCAGAGGAGAATGATGCAGGAGCATATTAATGAAGTCTCGGGGAGATGAAAAATCTTATCAAAGTTTTTATAAGTTAATATTTTGAGTTGTTTTATAAATCTAGGAAGAAGAAATGATGAATCTGGGAAGTTGTATTGAATTATTTTCTCTGTCTTTTCATTTTCTTGTAAATACTATTTAAACATGATGAATGAAAGATGAAAGTCAGACTTGGCTTAAGAAAAAAATATTGCTTGCAAGAATACTTTGTTTGGAGTTAAGTATTTCTTCCTTTCTAATCAAGCTTGTGGCTTGGTCGCGTCGAGTGGCATCCGCGATTAGTAGCGTGAGTGGCATCCGCTGCCTTCGGTTGAGTGAATCCCGAAACTATCCTAACTGTATTTTTCTTGCTCCAACGATTGCAGGCATCAGCTGCATCAGTGCTCCAAAAAGAGAACATCCTAGGTCTGGTTCCAAATCAGAATATTGAATAATTTTTACAACAGGATGGTGAAAACTGAAATCCTCACTATAGAACAAGGGATCGGTGAAAGTAGCCTCAGTAAATGGGAATGTGATGCAAGTAGATGAGACGATGGATATATCAGGTGGTACAGGCTCATCACATGAAACACATAGAGATATTGGTCTAGACAACTCAATGACACCCATATCAGTCATTTCTACCTGATTTTCAACCAGTTTTTCATTTTTAAGGGTAGTAATGCATTGGACATCTTCATCATCTGACTCAGATGTGCCACTAATTTCGAATTGACCATTTTGATTTAAAATAGGTTGATTAGGGAATTTTTCTGACTCTATCTCAGAAAGTGACTCAGCTATCTGACTCACAGTCATTTCAAGTTTTCGAATAGCTTGGGAGTTTTGTTGAGAAATAACTGTCAATTCTGTAATATCCTGAAAATTTTTCTCAAGCATTTCTCATGTTCGCTCTATAAAAAGGTTCAAAATATCCTCTAACCTTGATGTGTTGGATGGAGGAACAACTTGATGAAATTGAGACTCATTATCAGGAATGAAAGCTTGAGGAGTCTGAGGAGTGTCTAGAGGGCTTTCATGGTACTGACCATGAGCCCATGAGAAGTCAGGATGATAGGCTAAACTTGGGTTGTAATAATCTAAATATGGATCATAATCAAGTCGTTGCATGTCATAAAATGAATTGACTTGCTCGGAAAAATAGGCTGGATAATCCCTTGTGTTCATTTTTTTTAAAATCATTAACTCTAAAAATATACACAGACTCACACGCAATCAGCAACCAATAAATGCACAAGAAACATGCCTCCCTAAACAATCAACGTTTTTGAGATCAATTATCTTTTTATCTTTGGGGGACAATTATTTCTTATGTAATCTTTATGACAAAGCAATGAGTGCTACAACTTGATCCTAAGAGTGTACACTTTACACCGCAAAGTTCAAAATCAGTAGGCTAGAGTTTTGTTTCAAGAAAACCGGATTATCACACAGAGAAGGAGGTCACAATGGTCCAATTAAGTACTTCCTTGTGCTACCACTCTGTAAGCCAGTAGATGTGAGAATGATGTGACGTTAGATGTACACTTGAGGCTTGTGTTCCTAACCAAAACTGTTGGTTACACCAATTCTTTCTGTGGATCGTAGCTTACTTATGACTCGGCGTACCGGGTAAATTACCCTTGTGGCAGTGGCTTCTCGGAGTTCATTGAATGATTAAACCCATCGTCACTTTTAGCTTTGGTCAAACACAAAAATTATTGGATTCACTTTGGTCTTAGTTGTCTTATGAACACCGTACCTAAAAGATGGCTCTATCTAACTTGCTAATTGATTTTAATTATGTTTGGCTATTGGTTACACACAACTGGAGTGATGAGGTGGGGATATCAAGTCCCATCAGTTTTTATTTAGAAGTTGGGTCCGCTTATTATGAATTACTAAATTTAGCATCCACAATTACATAATTTAAACAACCAACACACACTTGCAAACAATTACATAAAGTTACAGTGTGCGTATTCCGTTCTGCACAAAAAGTTAGCACAATTAACAAAATGCTCGACTTCTTTTTATCCGTTTCAATCAGCACACAAGCATATGCAATCAAATTACTGGTCTTGGGCTTAGAAGTCGGATTTCTATATCATAAGAAATTATTGGGTAACAATTAAAATTGTTTCCCTATATTTTCTTTTGACTTAGAGAACTTAGGGTTTTTTTTTTTAGGTGATTAAAAATGGAAAACAATAGAGTTTACAAAAATTATTACACCACACACTCGTAAAACAAGGTGAAAATAAAATTAAAACTCCCCTCACAAAAAAAAATTTTAAATTAAAATTTGCTTGATGTTTGCAGGATAGTCCAATTTCCTCGAGAAACGTGTGTTCTGCAAATTCAAACAAATAACACGAAATGAGTGTAAAAAGAAATTAGTGAAAATAACACGAAATGAGTGTAAAAAGATTTTTTTTTTTCTGAATTTTTCTTTAAATTAGTGAAAATAAATCTAAATTCAATTACATCGCTACCTTCCCCGACAACGGCGCCAAAAACTTGTTGCGGGTTTAACCGGCCTAAATAAATAGGCTAATTTGTCCCACTTGTAATAACCGCAAGTGCACAATGTTTAGCTAGTAGACAACGACAAGTACAGGTCGATCCCACGAGGAAAATAGATGCGATTGAATTTTAGAATTTATCTAAACTAATTTTCAAAAAAATGGGTTTACAGTGTTTTTAAAAATAAACTAAAAATAAATTAAAAATATGAAAAATAGAATAAAATGAAAAGATGGATGAGATGGATTTTGTAGGGTTTGGACTCACTGATGAGTTAGCAAATATATTTAAATCTAAATTATTGAAATTATAAACGAGAAACTTTAGGGATGAGGATCCCTTGCTTGCACTGAAGATGTGATCATTAAAATTCAATTCCAATCATATAAGGTTTTGTCAAACATTAACAATTTATCTCAAACAAATAAACTCTTACCAAACATTAAGTGTCTTTTTAAGGCACACTTAATCAAAATCTAAGCTTAATAATTTTTAGCACATGCTTTGAATATTGATAAAATGTGAATCTAACTACCAAACATATCAAGTTTTAATCGAACATGAAAGGTGAAAGCAATTTATCAAATTTCTGAAATAAAAATGTAATTAACAATTAAGCAATTAAGTCAGTTAAATAAATTAAAATAAATTATACAACCCTTTTGGTTTGTCGCCGCCTCGGTGCGGTGGTACTCAGCATATCAACAGGTTGCAAACTGCCAACTGTTTTTTCAATACAGTTGGTTCCCGCCAGAAAAATTGCATTCCTCTGCGCCTTCGTCTCCAGCGAGCCGCGCTCCTCGCGAGCTCTTTCTCCCTCCGAACGGCTCCGACAGGGTTGCTCTTCGCTCCTCGCGAGCTCTTTCTTCGATTTGAACAGAGAGGTGAGAAACTCCACCGAAGCAGGAGCGCTGTTGAGAAACTCCACCGAAGCAGGAGCGCTGTTGAGAGAGAGACCGGAGGATCCGGTGATGCTCAGGGCACCCGACCGAGATTGGAGGATGGAGGAGATCCCCCGGTTCTAGTTTGTGGTGTTGTGACTGCCCCGCGAGAGAGAGAAAGACGAGAAGGAGGACGAGAACGGGCGAGAGAATAAGGGGGTGCTCCCTGTTTGCTGCTCCTGTCTCGGTGGTGGTGTGCGAGCTGGTTCAAGGTTGATCAGATGAAGGAAGACGAGGTGGAGAAGAGATGACAGGGGGGTCGTGCTCCGGTGGTGGTGGTGGCTGTGTGGCATGATGAAACAGGGAGAAGAGCGTGATCTGTTGCTTTATGTGGTGCGTGAAAGATGATGGTGGTGCTCGGTGGTGGTGGTGGACAGTAGCGAGGTGAAGACTGATGGTCTGGACAGAGAGAGAGTGAGAAATGGATGATGATGAGATGGGTGTGATGAAAATCACTTTGTGAAGGAAAAATGTTTGATTTTTTGCTTATTTTTTTCTTCCCTTATCTTCCTCCCCTTTTTCTCATTTATTTCCCTTGTATTTATAGATAACTAGAAAAATGAATATGGACAACTTAAAGGGGAGGATTCAATGAGTGATTTAAGGCCTAAATCAAACTAGAATATTGGATAATTTAGAGAATATGCTTTGGGTTTGATTGGGCTTGGCAATGGGTTTGGGTTGATGGATTTGGTTTTGGGTTTAAGCCAAAGGCTCAGGTTATTTTCACCTCAACTTCCTTTGAAGTCACCGTCTGAGATTTGTTCATTGGATTTTTCTCTGATTTCTTCATTACAACTCCACATTCTACAAAAACATAAAAATTTAATAATTAATCTAAAATAAGATTAAAAAAAATAAGGATTAACAAAAATATAATAAAAAATAATAATGTTATAATTATGTGATTATCACTCCTAGTGATAACCCGTGATAATAATGGGTTCAACTAACTAGTATGATGATAAACCTCCTATATACTTACAATGCTTGGACATAAACACCTACCCGTTAGTTAAATAAACCCAATCTAATGAACATATGCATAAACACCTGGAGTTAAATGATATAAATGAATCAAAATGACTCAACGCAATATAAAGTTCAAATAATAGCTATTAAACATTCCAAAGCGAAGTTCAAATAACAATTATATATTAGTCTTTAGCGTAATTCAATATAGAACCCTAGTTTACAAAAATTGCATAAATTATTTTCTTTGGAACCATTTATATAGCACGTAAAGTTACACAAAGTTCTAAGATGAACAATATATAGCAAAAATTGTAACAAGATAATACTAATGCTATGTTTTCCACAAAAGATAAGATGAGATAAGATGAGATGTTTTCAAATATCTACAACATAATATGTTCCAAAAAACTCTCAAAATACCTAAAACAACCTGGTAAGATGTCTCTGACAACAACTAGTTCATCTGGTAGATGATACAAGTAACACTAAACAAATTTACTCCTCCACCAGCAAAAAAATTGCTCCTTTTTACTTCATAAAATTACAAAATCCACTCCATTTTAAGGTAGGCACCGTAAGATTGGAATGCTTACAAAATCCAAAAGCTAACTTGATCTAATACCCAAATTATTCCCAAAAAGAACTGTTTTTCCTAAACAATCCAACAATCCTAGACTGGACAGGCATAAGCACGAAATTTGGAATTTCATTTCACAACAAGATGAAAACGAAAGGGAAATTAGGATTTTGAAAGGTGAAAAAAGAAGCTTACATTGCTCTTGGAAGTAGTAGTTGCCTTGGAGGCGAGAGCCGATACGATCAATGGCTTGACCGGTCTCACGAATCCAGAATCCAACGATATAAATTGCTTTACCCAAAGTCCCCATTTTCTTCTTTTTTCTCTTCTAATCTCTTCTGTGAGAAATTAGATCGATGACTACCCGTCGTTCAAAGTGCATCTCAACCGGCGTTTTGAGTTTGTGTGTGTGAGTGACAGAGAAATAAGGTGATGGAAAGGGGAGGAGGAGAAATTGAAGTGTGAAGGAGAGGGAGAGAGGTGCATACTGTTTACTTTTCTTCCACTAATTTGTTCAATTTTACAGAACTGTTTACTCATTATAACCCTCTAAAACAAGAACCCCTGACAGACCAAAAGACCTTTGAAACTCAAGCCAATCACCAAAATGCCATGGTAGTAGAACCCCAAAAGATGAATCAAGAATTGAAGAAGAAGATGAAACAGAGATGGGTGTTTGACTGATTTACCTCACTTCTTCGTGAGGAGTGGAGATTGAGAGGTCCGGCCAAGTGAAGCAATCAGATTCACCAAACACACCATCACCAAGACTAGTTCCAAGTTGCCATGAAAAACCACCAAGAGATGCAGAAACACCATTAACACCGCAACCATTGCCGCCATGCTGATGAGTTGATTCTCCTCTTGAAATCTCGCACAATGGCCAAACCTCACGAGTGATATCAAACCCCATGTCCTCGTAACCAGACCCCCAAGAGCCAGAAAGCTTGGATTTTGCGTGTTGAGCAGAGAAGTGAACCCCCCAGAGATTGACTTAAGGTCGAGTGGGTCTGGTTCAGTGGTTGTTGTGATGCAAGAAATGGGTTTGGAACAAATGGGGGTCTGAGGTTGATGTTGGCAGTGGTCTTGGGAAGCAGAGGAGAATCGCAGAGTGAGGGGGAAAAGAGACTTGCAGCAGAGGGAGGGAGGAGAAGGGTCTATGTGTTATGTTTTTTAAGTTTTAGGGAAAGAGGATAACGCCCTAGCTATGTCAAATATTTGGGAAACGCCCTTTTGCGTTTTTAAATCCCGCTTAATTTTTAATAGCGTTTTTAGATTTCAAAAATCATTAAAACTTGACTTTTCATAGCACTATGTATAAAAAATGCTATTATCAAATGCTATAAATGAGGATTTGTGGTGTAGTGTAACTTGATATTTAAAAGGAGGAATGAAATGAAGATTGCAGAGATAGGGGTTACCCGAAGGACCAGTACTTTGATCATACTTGCCAGAAACAAAGATAGGCTACTCGGCTCAGTAACTGTTGGTGTCGGTCAGTTTCTCCATAAAGTCATGACAATTATCCTTGCGGATCATCATAAAACAACTCTCTTTGCAAGGGTAGCTTTGACATAGTACTGAGATCTAATATCTTCAAGGCCAATGCCTCTTTGTCAACAGAGGTTAATCCTCTCCACAAATTGTTGCATCCTCCAAAAGTTTCCAATGCACTGGTTAAGACAGATTATAGAAATCAACAACTACCTCGCTAGTCTAGTGAAAAGCATGCTAAGGCCAACTTTCAACTAGCCGACACAAATGCAGATTGCGCGGGGCTAAGGTGGTTCATGTTCTGACCACCACAACACCTCACCATTGAACTCCATATGAATGGTTCCAGGATACTGATGATACACCAAAATGGTCCCAATTCTGTGTCGTACATGTGTCATGATGATTTCGAGGAATGATAGGCCATAGCGTCAGCCCAACACTGATTCGGCCCAAGCGGTTCTAAGCCCGCCTAATGCAGTCTGCCAGACGGACTGGAATTCTTACAGCCTGCTAAGCTCACGTGTCTCACAACTATCCTCAACATCCGCAAGCCCTGCTAAAGGCTAGTATCTCGAGGATCAGCTTCGAACGGGCAATTACAACAACTTTTTACTTCCAACTAGGAAGTAGATTCCAGAGTATATGTCACATATGGAGACTTCTACCTATAGACCACTCTCGAACTATTACCCACGTATCTAGGGGCACAAGGCTAACAGGGAAACTTCCATTTACAACACGATTCCTCGTTAGAGAAGGATCTCCACAAAGATCTTCTTCTCTAAACTATGCTATCGATAGCCTGGTCGAACCAGGATTCATGCACTATAAATAAGACACGAGGTTGGTAAGCTAAGGTACGCTACAAATTCCTTGTTTACATTATTACACCTTCCTCAGATCCCTGTCTGACTTTAGCATCGGAGTGCCATTAGCTATCACAACGGTGGTCCGTGGCTCACGTGCGTTCCTTGTGAAGGTTTGCAGGTTAAGGTCAAGGTAGGGAGCGGAAAATGACTGCATCAGTTTGGCGTTGTCTGTGGGAACGACAAAGTTCCAAACATTTCATTCGCGTCATCTCTCTTCAAAATACAAAGAGATGGTGTTCACTAGATCGTGCAACAATGGAGAACAAGAGGATACGTCAAACGCTCAAACTGGCGTCATGTTGCCACTCTCGGCGGTGCTGGTGATGCACAGGCAGTAGACACACCCCCATGCCAGTTACAACAACGATGGACTCCAGGATAGATTTGTTGTCGTCTCAGATACAACAAATTGCCAAAGCGTGGAGGCTTTCATACGACAGAACTCTCCACCCGCTAATGGAGATCAATAACAGCACTGGCCTCCATCTTTGAAAGGCAACACAGAGCAAGCATAGGAAAGTCAAGCCCCTGTTAGTTCCCATTGGACTAGAGGAGGCGACACAGCTAACACTGAACCGATTCTCAGGGCCTAGAGGCTCGACCCTCAGAACCCCCTCTGCCGAGGGGCACATAACCCAGACATGTTGTACCGTCTCTCCCGTATCATGAACGAGGCTTCCAAAGAAATTTACGCCTCTAAAGCTCGACTACTACGATGGGACCACCGACCCATTTGACCACCTACGCCATTACCAGCATGTAAATGCACTCAAGGAAGGATCCGAGTCGGTGATGTGCTAAACTTTCCCTACCAGCCTAAAGAAGTCAACACTGACATGGTTCCACAGCCTCCCGCCAAACTCAATCGACTAATTCAAGACGTTGGCGAAGGAGTTCTTGATGCGGTTTGTTGGAAGCCAGCGCCTACGGAAGGGCTCACACTGCAATGACGAACTAAAACTCATTGTTGCTCTTCAATGACGAACTGATACTAAATGAGGAAAAGCTTTATGAATGTCTCATCTTGGAACCCCCTTTGGATATGACGGAGCTCCTCAAAAGCGCCCAGAGGTACATCACCTTAGAGGAGTTGAGAACTGTGAAGAGGGAAACGGAAGGTGGGAAGAAGCCTTCCGATCCTAAAGACAGGAAAGAGGGAAAGATGTGTGAGGATGAAGAAAGGGACATGCAAAAATGCAATGACATTAGGTTAGACCCTGGTCGAGCCAAGCCAGAAAAAGCATCCAACAACGTTGGATCCAGATCCTTGACCCCCTTCTATTCCAGCCTATCGGACGTCCCGAATTCCATGAAAAACTGGGAAGATCAAAAGTGGCCCCAAAGCAGCATGGAGACCCTTCAAGTGTGACAAAAGCAAGTACTGCTCGTACCACAAGTAGGTCGGCTATGATACCAATGACTGCAAGAGTCGAAGGTATGAGATTGAGTACTGGATCCACATGGGCAAGCTAAAGGAATTCCTGAGCTCTGAGAAGTGACCAGAACGATCCAGAAACCAGGGGGAGTCAGTCAAGGAAATATAGAAGGAGACTCCGGGCATAATCTATGTCCTTCATGGGGTCGGACCAGTTGAACAAGTCCCCCAAGGGGACTCTACTGGAGATGCGGATATAGCCCACGGATGAGGACAGACGCGTTTGCTACTCGAGGGTGCAAAGCCCCATTCACACCTTAACCTTTACAGACAAAGAGTTTGAAGGATTCCGAGCGCCGCACAATGACGCTCTTGCATCTCGGTCTCCATTGCAAGGTGGAAAGTAAAGAGAGCTCTGGTAGATACAGGGAGCTTGTTCAACGTCCTGTTCTACAACGCTTTCTGCAGTATGGATCTCAAGGAGGAGAACCTGACATCCTCAGACTACCCGCTGATCGGATTCAACGGAGAAAAATGCTTCCTGATCGGGAAGATAAAGTTAGCAATAGTAGTAGGAGACCCACAACTCATAAAGGTCTTGTTTATGGACTTCATGGTAGTAGACGTGTCGTTTACTTACAACCTTATCTTGAGAAGACCATGGCTCCACCAGATGGAAGAAATTGTCCCCACCCTTCACTAGTGCGTTAAACACACTGCCAACCACTCTGAAGGAATGACACGTGGGGACCAACCTACGACACAAGGCTGCCATTGTGCTATACTCAAGCAAATATGATGTTCCCAGATCCAACAGGATCCCACTATGTAATTTGAACTGGAACCAGACCTAGTTACTCCAGACGCATCATTCCATTCGTGCGAGAACCCAACAACGGTGGCGCATTTCGAAGAAAGGGGACAATCAGATGGTTCAGGAGCAATCTGCTCTTCAACCCAGTTGAACGGAGAGCTCAATGCAAATGGGACTACAACCCCCCAACATTTTGTCGGCACGGAGATTAACTCCCATGCAAGGTTTACTCTTCAGTAGCCTCAGTGACATCAGCGAAACTTGGCAGTTCGTTGAAAGTATTAACGATCCAACATGGGCCATTCAAATTCACTTCAGAGCCGAGTCAACTTCTTTCCGCCAACAGTTAGTCTATTTCAGTTGTTCATTTTTCTTTCCATAGTCAATGTATGGTTTTAATTCTTAGAAACTTATGTGATTTTCAATCATTTAAGAAATAAAGAAAGAATTATGTAAACACACTCTATTGATTACTGGAAAGATGTAACAATGGGCGTCCTGAGGCAGATACAAAAGAGTACATACTACGAGCATCTGAATCTGATGCGAAATAAATTATAGACTCGCTTAAACAGTTCGATGCCAGAAGAGAGCAAAGGTACCCCAAGTAAACTTTGCTAAACGACTCTTCCGAGAAACATGTCCAAAGATCAAGGACAAAAGTGCGAAAAGGGGTTGAGATACAAAACAACCGGTTGCTCTACCAAATCGTTCCCAGAAAGTGACCCGACAATGACAATGCAGACCTTGCAACAAGTTGCAGACTTCCTCAAATAACTTTCGCCCCCCCAAAGGAGGTAGAAGGGGCATGTAAAGATGACCGGAAGCAACGTAACGGTCAAGGTTTCATAATGCTATCAAGCAAGGACATTTTTCTCATATGCAATACTCAGGGTGACTGAGAGATACCATCCCAGAAGTATCGATGCATCTGCCAATACTTCAATCAACCATAAACTCGCAGCAGGAACCGCATACATGCGGGCATAGCGGCACAAGGTAACACCAAAGCGCAAGCGCATAAACGACAGACTCGTCCCTTGGAAGGGAATCCATACTTTTTCTCTACAACATGAAAAGAAATTACGAGATCTCAACGAAATAGTTAGGTGTGCATAACAACGATTCTCATCGTGACTCATCGGTGCAAATGTCAGAACATTCGAAGACTCCAACAATAGAGATCTCCATTCAGCTTTGGAAAATCCAAAGCATTTTCTTCAAATAAGAACATTACAGGAGATACGCTCTGCAGAAAATAGTGCCTACAACGATGAATAAACAAAATTATATAGACATAATGGTTCACCAAATGGGTGGTTCATCTCTAACTGTCAGCATTGTCATATGGGAAATGAGGAGACGACGGTTCCCAAGGATACTGCATTAGTCCACATTCATCCAATCAATGGAGCACGAAGATTAACTCCCATGCAAGGTTTACTCTTCAGTAGCCTCAGTGACATCAGCGAAACTTGGCAGTTCGTTGAAAGTATTAACGATCCAACAGGGGCCATTCGGCAGAGCTGGGTCAACTTCTTTTCGCCAACAGTTAGTCTATTTCAGTTGTTCATTTTTCTTTCCATAGTCAATGTAGGGTTTTAGTTCTTAGAAACTTATGTGATTTGAAATCATTTAAGAAATAAAGAAAGAATTATGTAAACACACTCTATTGATTACTGGAAAGATGTAACAATGGGCGCTCTGAGGCAGATACAAAAGAGTACATACTACGAGTATCTGAATCTGATGCGAAATAAATTATAGACTCGTTTAAACAATCCGACGCCAGAAGAGAGCAAAGGTACCCCAAGTAAACTTTGCTAAACGACTCTTCCGAGAAACATGTCCAAAGATCAAGGACAAAAGTGCGAAAAGGGGCTGAGATACAAAGCAGCCAGTTGCTCTACCAAATCGTTCCCAGAAAGTGACCCGAAATTGACAATGCAGACCTTGCAACGAGTTGCGGAATTCTTCAAACAACTTTCAGCCCCCCGAAGGAGGTAGAAGGGGGCAGGTAAAGCTTAGTCAGCTGGAGGAGCCTCCACCTAGCAGGGCAAGCTTAGTCAGCCTTAGCTGACGACGACTTTCGGTTTACCCCGACACCTAGTCTGCCTAGCGTGGATGCCAATGGTTTAGGAAATGGGAGTCTAATCAGCGTTGTCACCCCTGGTCATGATGACTCACCAGGACCGTTGTCCCCTTCGAGGAGAACGGTCGCCGAACCTGATCAGCTAAGCCTAGCTGGTGACGACTGACAACGACAACATTTGATCAAAGCCCAGACCTGTAGCCCCCACAATGTGGGTGTATGTGGTCTGAAAGATGGGTGCCTAGTTTGTCCAGAACTGATTTTGATGGCTCGCCACGGGACCACTGCTCTTCTACTGACAATGGTCGCCAAATTACCAACCCTGAACTTGTAGCTCCCACTGCGCGAGGTGTAGATGGTTTAGAAGGTGTAATGCTGTAACATGGAATTTGTAGTGTACCTTTGCTTACCAACCTCATGTCTTATTTATAGTGCAAGGAGTCCTAGTTCAACCAGACCATCACAGGCAAAGTTTAGGGAGGAGATCTTTGTGGAGATCTCTTTTGAATTAAGAGTCGTGCTGTAGGAGTGAAGTTCCCTATTGGCTCTGCACTCCTAGATATGTGAGATATAGTTTCCCAATCCAAGAGCAATCCGTAAAAGGGAGTTTTCCTATGTGGAAGATACTTTGAAGTTTGTTTTCTAGTTGGAAGCAGAGAGAAACTATAGTTGCCCGTCCGAAGTCGATCCTCGAGATACTTTCCTGAAGATGGCTTATGGGTATCATGGATAGCTGTGAGACGTGTGGGCCTAGCACGCTGTGAGAGTCCGGATCCGCTTGGCCGACTGAAGTTGAACGAGCTTAGATCTGCTTGGGCTGGATCTATGTTTGACCGATGCTTGGGTCCGTAGTTCCTCAAGATCATTATGACACGTGTTCGGCTCAGGAGTGCGACCATTTTTATGTATCATGAGCTACTCCCCCCCGAGTTAGTGGGTTGTCACATCGGTTCGCTAAGTCATCTCTTGAAGGGATGCGACGTTCATGATGATTGAGTCTGAATCGTTGCTTGAGCCGCACACTGCATTAATTGGCCGTGCGTTGGTTCGGCGGAAAAGAGGCAGGAACCTATCCTCTATATAGGTCATCCACCATGTTGAGACCAACTCTTCTATTTTACTTGTTTTTGAAGATATTGTTTTGAAAGGTTCGTTCGTCTTCTTCATGGCTCGAGAAAACCTTCTTGATGATGTTGTTCTGGCTAAGGGCCTAGAGTTATTTGAAGACAAACTGTTGTCCGAGCATGGTCTCACTGAAATTCATACAAAGTTTAGAGTTCTTGAAGACTTGCCGTTGTATGCGACCAAACGCCAATCCAATGTCGCCTTCGGCCGGTTTCATCTATTTACATTGAGGGAGGCTTCAAACTGGAGTGCGTTTCCCGGTTCTAGACGTGATTTGGGAGTTCTTAGATTTCTTGGGGATTCCTCCGGTTTAGTTGGGACCCAACGGGTACTGGATCATTATCATGATTCTGCTCAATGCTAAGGAGGCCGGCGTTAGTGTGTCCCCGCAGGTAATTCAGTTGCTGACCGCTCTGCGACTGCAGAACAATGTTGTTTGCAAAATGAAGTTGCCTAATTGCTTTATTAACCTACCAGATGATTTCAAGTTCTGGCAGAAGTATTGTTTTCTGGCCCTACTGATTCGAAATATTTTCGGTGAAAGGGTCGTTCGCTTGAGAGACAGTTCAGGCTGCTTCGTAAGTTCAACATTTTTCCTGTGACTTTGATGTGCTTGATAGCGGTCTGAGTGATCATTGACTATGTTCTTTTGAAGGAAGGTTTCCCACCGCTTCTCTTACCTTAGAGGAGCAAACCACCATGGAAGCATTCCGCGTCATGGAAAAAAGAGAAGCGATTGATATCATAAGAGTTTCCAATTTCGTTTGTAGTGGGCTGTGGGATAATTGGAACATTGCCCCTACTCTACATTGAGAGTCGCGCATTAAGCTAGAAGATGGGGCCCCTTCCAGGGAGAGAAAGGCTGCTAGGGCTAGGACTCCTGTCTTGTCTGATACGAAAGATCCATCTGAGACGTTTGCTTCCTTTGTGAGGAAGAAACCTCGTGGTAGGACTGGGTCGTCTTTGGCACGGCTCGCTCTGGTGAGAGAAGAGCGCGAATTCGCTAGGTCTGTTGAGGCAGAGACTAATGTTCCTGGCTTGGAGAAAGATTATCTGTGGTTGGTGGGAGTTACTAACAGGTCTAACCTTGGTGACGCACAGGTTGAGGCTCTGAATGATCGTCTTGTGCAGGTTGCAATGGCGGTTTCCACTGGCGCTGATTCACATGGGGCCGCTCTGGTAGAAAGCTCTATTGAAGATTGGCCTGGTGGAATCTGATCACCCCACCATTGACTAGCCTGAAAGTGGCCGTGATATCGGCTGTGTCTCTTGTAGTCCGCATTGCTAACCGTCTTGTTCTAAGCCACAACTAGAACTATTGGAAAGTCTTTTGGATAATTCGGTCCCTCCTTTGCCTCCTGATCCTGTTGGGCCATTTTGCAATAAAGGGTCGGCCGTTGTTGACAAGGGAAAAGCCACAGAGGAGAGTCTTAGAACGGTGGTGACCGTGAAGGGCGGCGCCGAAATAGTTTCTGATTAGAGGAAGCTTCATCCGAATGCACGGATAAGTTTATTCTCACCGAACTTGGTGAAGATGAGCATACATGTCTGGCACCAAGAGGTGGATGTTGAGTATGCTTCGAGGAAGCAAATAAGCAGGCGTCAAAGCTAGCTGATGGACCAGGCTCCAAAATTCGAGGAGGATATGCTGGAAGAGCGTGTGGAAAAGGGTTTGAAGTATCTTATGCTTTGTATGTTGATATTCACGTAATTAATACATAATATAGCCCTTAATTTATATATGTTAGTGAATTGATTATTATATTTTATTCTAATTATTTCGTTTTCATGTCTTCGTAGGAATTTGAGCATGAATGATGAAATCGCATTAAGGCGACAATTTGAGAAAGGATTAATTAGTTGATTCTAGTGGTGGTACAAAGTAGCGGGTAACATATCTAAACCTAACCCAAACAAACATAGGTCCACATAATTTAACCTAAGCCCAAGCCCAAAAAGCTAACCTAGAAACTCAAGCCCAACTTAACAGGACAAGGGGAGAACCCTATTTAGGTTTCCTCTCTCCTGTTTTTCTGATCCTTTCCTCCTTTTGGAAGAAAGGCTCTTCCACGTTTCTTTTCTCCTTCTCTCTTTTTCCAGCCACCACGCCTCTCCTCCTTGGCAGAGACATAGAAACTTTTGTTTTTCGCCACTAACCAACCACCATCGCTGCCATCTCACTCCACGTCCCTGTCGCAACTACCATCACAAACAACCACCACCAATAATTTGATCTCTCTCCCGTTCCCGTCACAGACAAAAGACGCACCAGAGAGGACTCCCAGTCAATGTTTATCTCATCTCCCTCTTTTTTGTTCCTTCATTTCAACCAAACAACACCGTCACAACACCTTTCGCTCATCGCCATCCCTGTCGCAAACCACCATAACACCACTGCCCACACCGTCCCTTGTTCCTCTATCTTCCACGGTCTCTTCCTCCTCAACTTCTCTCTTTCTGCTCCTTCATCATAACCAGACCACACATCACCTCCATATCTCTCGCACTGAAACAGAAGAACATGAGCAACAACAGAACAAAGCACCTCCCTGCTCGTCTCCGTGCACTCTTCCTGTTTCCTTCTTCTCTCGTCCCTCTCTCCCATCTCGCATCTCAATCTCTTTGTTTCCCTCTATTTTCCT
This sequence comes from Berberis vulgaris, assembly GCA_963556465.1. Classification (NCBI taxonomy): domain Eukaryota; kingdom Viridiplantae; phylum Streptophyta; class Magnoliopsida; order Ranunculales; family Berberidaceae; genus Berberis; species Berberis vulgaris. The sequence goes on from OY747137.1 coordinate 10,171,209, forward strand.
GCAGGTATACCGGAAGAAGGAAGAAACAACAGGGGAGGAAAAGCTCGCGAGGAGCTCAGTGAGAAAGAAAGCGCAAGAAAAAATGGCTGGAGAAAACCGATTTTCGAATCAGTTTTGTCATTTACACCTCCAGACTTTGCACTGTACCACTAGTCACTCTTCCAAATCAGGCTGTTCGCACCCTGATTTCTTCTCTATACCACCACAGTGCATTTGCAGCTATTTCTCGGGATGCGTGTTCGTGCTGAGATGGATTCCACCTACACCAGTGCTGTGACGTCATCCACCATGATCTTCTAGACCCCGCGCTGAGGCGAAGATGAAACCATAGGGTTTCCTAGAGTTTGTCGTATATAAATTTATTGTTTTCTATATGCTTGAATGTTAAATACAGTTGATTTCTGAATTTCAATAATTTGCTTTCACCGATTATGTCCAGAATAATTATCTAGACTAATCGGTAGTTAGAATTTCCCTTTATTGATATTCAAAGCCTGTTTTAATCAATTAATCTGAATTTGTGATTGTGTGTGCCGTAAGAAGACATGCAATGCTAGGGGTTTAGAATTAGTTAAAATAAACCTGTGATTGTGTGTGCCGTAGAAAGACATGCAATGCTAGGGGTTTAGGCCTTTGCTGAAATCAATTGCGAACTTAGATTAATCTTTAGGTTAGTTGTGTTAATTCTTGAAAACAATAATTTGGATTACACAAATCTTGAAGAACTTGTGGTGGATTCGATGTCTCGGTCCACTCTCATATCATCTTATCAGTTTAATCTTTAATTGTTCAATTTCATTATCTTAATTTAGTAATTTACATCTGCTGTAACCCCCAACACTAAATTAGTTTAAATAAGTCTTAGAATTCGACTGTCTCGTCAATCCTCGTGGGATCAACCTGAATTTGCCACTGTCTACTAGTTAGACAGCTGTACACTTGCAGTATTACAAGTAGGTTTTATTAGGTTATTAATTTAGGTTAATAAAATTTCCATCAAGTTTTTGGCGCCGTTGCCGGGGATTGTAACGATACAATCGAAATCTAGGGTTGTTTTTGCTAGTTTATAAATTAGGTTTAATTTTCTTTTTAGAAACAGTGTTACGAGTCACTTTTTTATTTGTTTTATTTGCTTGAATTTGAATTATTTTTGCATTTATTTTGCGGCGGTCACAAACATAGGAGCTCAAGTGGGAATGAAGTGAAATATTGCGATTCACGAGAAAACTCTCAGAAATCGACTTCTACCTGGCGTCGTAAGTAACCCGAAAGAGGTTCACCCCAGAGGTAACTTCTACCCACCGCATCTGCACGCGGTTTCTGTATGATCATTTGTGTTTCGCTTGTTCTAGGTAGTATTGCATGCAAATTTGAATAGTGTGCAAATAGTTTCGAACTCAAACCATCTATTATTCATCTGCTGCCTTCTTTTTATGGTTTTGAGAAAGAAAACCCTTATCTTCATGTCAAAGAGTTTATTGACATCTGCGCCACTCTGAAGTACCAGAACTTTTCTGATGATTCGGTCCATCTTAGGTTGTTTCCCTTTTCATTGAAAGATAAGGATAAATCTTGGTTAAATGTATTAGAGACATGATCCATCACATCATGGGATGCGTTGTCAAGAAAGTTCTTGTCAAAGAACTTCCCCATTCATAAAACGAATGCCCTTTGACGAGATTTATCTAATTTTCAACAAAAAGAGGGCGAATATTTCTATGAATGTTGGGAAAGGTTCAATGAGCTCATTGTTAGGTGTCCCCATCACGGATTCGAGAAGTGGCGGCTTGTTCAATACTTCTAAGATGGTTTAACCCCTCAAAATCGTCGTATGATTGATGCTACTAGTGGTGGGTCATTAATGAAGATGAGTGTCAATGAGATATGGGAATTCTTTGAAACTCTTTCCGAAAATTCTCAGCAATGGGATTATTCGATAAAGGAGTCTGATAGGCGTAAGGGCGGTATATATGAAGTTAGAGATACATCTGTTCACCCCCCTTTGGCTTCAAAGTTAGAGACGGATGTTATGACCATGACTCAAAATATAGATGCATTTTTGAATTTTACTCAACCTGCACTCCCCCCAAACGCTTCATCTGAAGTCTGTGCTGCATGTTCGAGTCCTGGTCATTCAATAGTTAATTGTGACTTGCAAAACGATTATCCTGCATACTATGCTGAGTAAGTCAACTCTTTTAATGCGATGCGGTGACCTAGCAATAATCCGCAACCTAACTATTACAATTCAGGGTTCGCCAAACATCCAAGTCTCTCTTAGGCCCATGGCCCACACTAAGGGGGACCTGTTGTTGTCTCCCAGGCTCCTCAAGCCCCTAGCCTTGTTAGGCCCCACCATAATCAAGTTCCTCCATCCAATACATCAAGTTTAGAGGAAACGGTTAATCGGTTTTTGAAGCGCACAAAAAGTATAATTGAGTAGAATTCGAAGGACATATCTGAGTTGAAAGCCACAACTCAACACCAATCTCAAGCCCTCAATAAACGTGAGATAGCTGTGAGTAAGATTACTCAGTCTTCTTCTGAGAGAGAGCTAGGGAGATTTCCTAGTCAACGTGTTCCAAACCCAAATGGTCAATTCACAGTTGGTAGTACATATGAATCCTACAATGAAGATGTCAAATCTATTACTACCCTTAGGAGTGGAAAATAGGTTAACAATCGGGTACAGGTACCCGATTTGAGTGTCGTTGCATCCACGTCTAAGTCAAAGCAGGTTGCATTTCCAATTGACAAGGAGGCTGATAAAGCCTCACCTTCTACAGATGCTCCTGTTGACTCTAACCCCACTCATGCCTCTTATTTGCCTAGAGCCTCGTTTCCGTCACGATTAGCTCCGGCAAAGAAAGGAACAAATGTAAACGACGTAATGGAATTTTTTAAACAAGTTCACATAAATATCCCATTACTCGATGCTATCAAGCAAGTTCCTAGCTATGCCAAAATTTTGAAGGATCTTTGCACACAGAAGCGAAAGCTCCATGTGGAAAAGAGAGCCTTCCTCACCGAGCAAGTGAGCTCAATTATCCAACACAGAACCCTGCCTAAGTATAGAGATCCTGGGTGCCTGACTATTTCTTGTGTTATCGGTGATCATATGATTGATAAGGAATTGTTGGATTTGGGGGCAAGTGTTAATTTGTTGACATACTCTGTTTATGAGCAATTAGGTTTCGGCGGAATAAAACCAACTAAAGTAACACTACAATTGGTAGATAGGTCAATCAAAATTCCCCGCGGTGTTATAGAGGATGTGATCATTAAGGTTGAAAAATTCTATTTTCCAGTGGACTTCATAGTTCTTGATACACTACTTGTTCACAACCCCTCCAGTCACATTCCAATTATTTTGGCTCGTCCATTTTTTGCCACATCTAATGCTATTATTAACTATAGGAATGGAATCATGAAACTATCATTTGGCAACATGACCGTCGAACTCAATGTTTTTAATGTAAGCTAACAACCTCCTGAGTCTGAGGATGTTTGTGAAGTTAACATGATTGAGAGTTCGGTGAAGAATTCCTCGTTGCAGTCTGCATCAGATGATCCCTTAGCAGCATGTTTGACTCACTTCGGTTAAAACTTTGATATTGATAATTCCATTAGGGAAGTGAATGTTTTGCTTGATTCAACCCCTATTATGGATCCGGGTTACACATGGAAGGCTAAAGTGGAACTCCTTCCACTCAGTGAGTCAAAACTGAACCCTTCTGCTGATACTATTGGGCTTTCTGACCCATTCCCTTTCTCGCCTTTTCATGATGACCCATTTGACACATGTTCTCCTAGTGACTCCTATATGAAGTCTGATTTTCAATATTCTTTGGAGAGAATACATCCCATAAATAGTGTTGATTCCAGGTTTGGGGGTGTTGTTGAGTTGTCTAGCTCATCATCTTTGTGCAATTCATTTTGTTATGATGAGCCTGTATCACCTGATATATCTATAGTCATACCTCTTTCCATCCCTTTAATAGTGACTGACGCTACCTATGTGGATCCCTTGTTTTTAAGGGATGATTTTAGTTTTGACCATCCTAGTGTGCAACACATTCAATCTTCTAATTTGATACTAGACATATGATGTACCTTTTTAGGAGTAAGAAAGATTCATTTGCTGGATATCCATGTTGGTGACAATTTTCTACTCCAGATCCCTATGACTTCTTTACGACCGCGGGTTCGTTTGCATTTTTTCTATGATTTTGCATGGCGTCTTCGTCGTTTTAGGGATGTGTTAGTTTCTGTTGTGCTGCATGTGGGTGCTACTATATGTTGGACGAATCCTCAACTTTTTCGGTTGTTGCTATATGATCTAGTCAACATTGTAGACTAAGTGTTTAGGTTTGGGGGAGTGTTCGCTATGTTCTTTCTCGTCATTTCATGTTACATCATTTATGAGGAAGAATATATGTCGAGCTGACAACGTTTAACGAACCGCTCCTAGGAGGCAACCTAGCTTCAGTTGTGTCATTATAGTTAGTCTGGATTGATTTTCGAGTTCTTTCTAGTTGCATTTCACTCATACTCGTTAGCTCCGTAACAATTTTGACTTACAACTGATACATGTAATTTTTTTCAGTCCCTGCTTCATTTGTACATTTTTTTTAGTCTTGTATTGTTTTTATCAATTTATCATGATGAGTCCACAGTTCTAATGTTTTTTAGCGTTCATTGATGGGCGATTTCGTCGAAATTGGTAAAAACTTTCCCATGATAATATCACTCTAACTCTCTTCTTTTCTTTTTCCTGCATTTGTCATGATCATCATTTCATACATTGAGGACAATGTTTGGTTTAGGTTTTGGGGCTGAGGTTTATGAGTATCTCTACATTCTTCAAAAATTTTGAGCTGAAATGTATTTCATAATTGACTATTGTATTCTACTCAATCTCCATTGAATACATAGTTAATTATGATTGTGTGAAAATTCTTCGATTTGGAAATGCATTCAAAATCTAAGTTCCTTTCCAATGAAGATGATGTGCTTTCAAGTATGCCTGGAAATTTGAGGAATGCATGCTTACACTTGTCATTTTTATATATCAATAGGGAAACATATGGTTTGACATTATCTTTAAGTTAAATATATTTCATGATATTTTTGGACTCGACTACTCTTGCACTATAAGCTGACTTAGCATAATTTGAAGTTAATCAGTAATATATTAATTATAAAACCTTAGAATAATAGTGGAGACTTAACCCTTGTGAGTTTCGAGACATTCTATTTTTATGAGGGTTATTAAATAAACTGTGACTTTTCTTGAATCCGCATTTTCTCATTGATGATCTCGTTATTCTTGTTTCTTTTATTGATTGCTTTGAGAATGACATTACAATTGAATTATTACACCAGAACTTCTTGGTTTATGTAGTTGAGATGTCATAATACCGATTAGAGCTTAAGAAGTGATATAGGCATTTTTTCTTCTTCTTTGAACCGTTTTTTTATCCTTTTAGCCTACCTAATAATAAATATCCGTTTGCAGCCCTTTGAGCCTTTAAATAGACTTTTTCTTTGCTAACCCCATTTCCATTACCTACTCCAGTTAGGGAGTAATATCTCATACTATTTTTTATCCTTACCTAGTTTATCTGAGAATGTGTATGGTTGATATATTTTTGGAATGGGCAAATAAAAAGAGCCGAAACTAAATATTCCATGAATCCTCGAGACTGAAATGTTTCATTGTGCAGAAGGGGAAAACATGTCGTTGATTTTATATATAAAAAAGATTGATGCTTTGAAGAAAAAAAAATAAAAATAAAAATATATGTATATATATATATATGAAAAAGAATTTCGAAGGAAGAAAAATTAATGGTGTACAACATTGGTTTATTCTTCAGAGCCCCAAGTGTTTATTAAAGGGTGTATCCATTCTCAGAGAAGTTTCTCGTATCCTTTCCCATTCTTGTTAGCTAAAATCTTAACTTCATTACAACCTAATAAAAACCTAATTGATCTTAAGTAAAGGTCTGGTTCATAGATGTGGAGATTAAATAGACAAGAACTATGGTGTGTGATTCAACATTCTCAAAGTAATTGATATTCCTGTCTATGAGATCATATTCATTTCATTATTTTAAAAGTCCTTTTTTCATGATTATTATATGTGAGCTGTTTTTCTTTCAATAATTTATTCTCTTTCTCACATATAAACTGAGTGATAACTTACCAATCTCTGAGTGATTCATTCTTGAGTAACAAGAGAGATTTGTAGTCGAAGCGTACTATTCAAAGGTTATCTATTCGTATCTTTACTGAGAAAAATAAAGTTATGTTGATAAGGCCATGCACACACACACTTCGAGTTGAGAATAGTTGCTAAAATTTATTTAACCTTTGGGTATTATTAAATCAGTGTTAGACTCTTTGATATATTATTCTAACATTGTTAGTTGTTTTCTGAAATTTTTGGCAAGTAGATTATTACTCTGAGGATAATAGAGAGAGTGATCAAGTTACCATGTTTTGGAAATTTATCGAGTCATAATGTTTGTGGGTAACATTTCTGGAAACCCTCAAGAGACTATAACTCGTCCACTAGAGGTAATCTAGCGGTTTAAAGCCTTGTTGCACGTTTAAGGTAAGTGCAACCGATGATTCCTGCGAAAGTGAGTTAGAAATTTATTTTTATGTTTTGCTCGAGGACTAGAAAAATATAGGTTTGGGGGTATTTGATATTCACGTAATTAATACATAATATAGCCCTTAATTTATATATGTTAGTGTTTCGATTATTATATTTTATTCTAATTATTTCATTTTCATGTCTTTGTAGGAATTTGAGCGTGAACGATGAAATCACATTAAGGCGACAATTTGAGGAAGGATTAATTGGTTGATTCTAGTGGTGGTACAAAGTAGCGGGTCACATATCTAAACCTAACCCAAACAAACTTAGGTCCACCTAATTTAACCTAAGCCCAAGCCCAAAAATCTAACCTAGAAACTCAAGCCCAAACTAACAGGAAGAGGGGAGAACCCTACTTTGGTTTCCTCTCTCCTCTTTTTTCTGATCCTCTCCCTCTTTTGGAGGAAAGACTCTTCCACGTTTCTTTTCTCCTTCTCTTTTTTTCCAGCCACCACGCCTCTCCTCTCCTCCTTGGTAGAGACATAGAAATCTTCGTCTCTTACTACTAACCAACCACCATCACGACCATCTCACTCCACGTCCCTGTCGCAACTACCGTCACAAATAGCCACCACCAATAACTGGAGCTCTCTCCCGTTCCCGTCACAAACAAAAGACGCACCAGGGAGGACTCCCAATCCCTTTTTATCTCGTCTCCCTCTTTTTTGTTCCTTCATTTCAACCAAACAACACCGTGACAACACCTTTCGCTCATCGCCATCCCTGTCGCAAACCACCATAACACCACTGCCCACACCGTCCCCTGTTCCTCTATCTTCCACGGGCTCTTCCTCCTCCACTTCTCTCTTTCTGCTCCTTCATCATAACCAGACCACGCATCACCTCCATCTCTCTCGCACTGAAACAGAAGAACAAGAGCAACAATAAAGCAGAACACCTCCCTGCTCCTCTCCATGCACTCTTCCTGTTTCCTTCTTCTCTCGTCCCTTTCTCCCATCTCGCATTTCAATCTCTTTGTTTCCCTCTATTTTCTTGCAGGTATATCGGAAGAAGGAAGAAACAACAGGGGAGGAGAAGCTCGCGAGGAGCACAGTGAGAAAGAAAGCGCAGGAGAAAACTGATTTTTGAATCAGTTTTGTTATTTACACTTCTAGACTTTGTTCTGTACCACTAGTCACTCTTCCAAATCAGGCTGCTCGCACCCCTGATTTTTGCTCTGTACCACCACAGTGCATTTGCAGCTATTTCTCGGGATGCGTGTTCGAGCTGAGATGGATTCCACCTACACTAGTGCTGTGATGTCATCCACCATGATCTTCTAGACCCCGCGCCGAGGCAAAGATAAAACCACAGGGTTTCCTAGAGTTTATCGTATGTAAATTTATTGTTTTCTATATGCTTGAATGTTAAACATAGTTGTTTTCTGAATGTCAATAATTTGCTTTCACCGATTATGTCCAGAATAATTATTTAGACTAATCAATAGTTAGAAGTTCCCTTTATTGATATTCAAAGCCTGCTTTAATCAATTAATCTGAATCGTTGAATGTGTGTGCCGTAAGAAGACATGCAATGCTAGGGGTTTAGAATTAGTTAAAATAAACCTGTGATTGTGTGTGTCGTAGAAAGACATGCAATGCTAGGGGTTTAGGCATTTGCTGAAATGAATTGCGAACTTAGATTAATCTTTAGGTTAGTTGTGTTAATTCTTGAAAACAATAATTTAGATTACACAAATCTCGAAGAACCTGTGGTGGATTCGATGTCTCGGTCCACTCTCATATCATCTTATCAGTTTAATCTTTAAGTGTTCAATTTCATTCTCTTAATTTAGTAATTTACATCTGTTGTAACCCCCAACTCTAAATTAGTTTAAATAAGTCTTAGAATTCGACTATCTCGTCAATCCTCGTGGGATTGACCCGTATTTGCCACTGTTTACTAGTTAGACAGCCGTGCACTTGTGGTGTTACAAGTAGGGTTTATTAGCTTATTAATTTAGGTTAATAAAATCTCCATCATATGTCTCATATGAGCTACGCGGCTGTTGCTAGGACAAAAGTAGAGGCATCTCGCGAGAGAGTATATAATTTGGAGCGTGTCTTCTTGCATGTGCATACATTGTATTTTGTTGCGCTCCATGAAATTGAGTGGCTTAAGAAGCAGGCCGAAGAGATGCGGTTGGATCAATCGACCGTGGTCGTTGGGGCTCAGAAGGCTCGTCCAGAAAACCTTGAACGAAATCTGACCGAGGCGTTTTCCGAGAGGGACATACTTAATCAAGAGTTGAGCCGGCTCCGCCTAGAGGTCGAGGTTGCGCAGGAAGCTGCGGCTAAGGTGCATTCTGAGCTGCCGTCTTTTGTTGAAGATAGTGCATCAAAGGAAGCTGACTGGGTTGCTGAGAAACAATAGTTGGAATCCAATGTGGAGTTCTATGATTGAGAGGCGAGGAAGGCCGAGGACCAACTCGAACTGGGATGGCATGAACTCAGTGTTGTGAAAAGCAGTTCGACCACAAAGTAGTCTCAGGTTCATGCGCTAACTGGCAAGTTGGAGCTACTGGAGCGTGACCTTATTGATGCAAAGGTGCAAGAGGAAGAGCTTCTCCAAGAATAAGGCAAATGTGAGTTCCGCTGGGTTGATCATGGTCTGCTGGAGCTGTTGGCGCTAATGAAGGAGGAGCATCCGGAGTGAGATCTTAGCCGTTACAAAAAGATGTCATATGTGGACTTGTCTGTTACCTCTGAGTCGTCGGGCGAGGATGACAGTTTGATCCCTAACGTCCAGGTCGAAGCGCGTACAGATGCAACTTCTGCCCCTGTTCTTCCTAGGCTTAGCTCTTATGTTTCTGTACCTTCTCCTGATTAAGAGCAAATTTTGTTTGTTTGTATACTTTTTGTCTTGCCCATTAATGAAAACAATATTTTTCGTTTCATAATTGGCGTCTATTGTACGTTTTTTTGTTTTGCCTTGTCGTCTTACTTTGGCATAGGCTGGTTGAGTCAATAGGACGTTGTCTGGTCTGTCTGCGGCAGAGAGCTTGACTGCTTTGTATTATGAATGACTCGAGGTCATTGCTGCGTAGTTATGTTCGATAGTAGGCATTTTGCCTTGTATCAACTTGAGTTGCCTTTTTCTAATTTTAGAATGTCAATCCGTTTGAGCGTGAAGGCGCTGACTCAGCTAAGCTCATATTTACGTCAGCAGTCTTGAGAGAGAGCGAAGGTCGTGTGGAGAGTTGTTTGAGATTCTCACATTTCGAATTATTTATGACTAAGTAGAGCGGTCGATAGATTCGGGGAGTAAAGGTTTGGCGACTAGGCTGAAGAGCAGTGGTCCCGTGGCAAGTCGTCAGAATCAGTTTTGGACTGACTAGGCTCCCACCTTTCGAACCGTCGACACCCTCCCCGCGCGGTGGGGTCTACGTGTTCAATATGGGTTTGGTGACGACGCTGAAGAGCAGTGGTCCCGTGGCAATCCATCGGAATTAGTTCAAGACTTACTAGGCTCCCACCATCCAAATTATTTACACTTGAGTGCACCAAGCTACAAATTTGGGAGGGTTCGGCGACCATGCTGAAAAGTAGTGGTCCCGTGGCAAACCGTCGGAATCAGGTCGTGGCTGACTGGGTTTCCACCTTCTAGACTATCTACACCCTCGCAGCGCGGGCTACAAGTCTAAGTTTGGTGATTTGGCGGCCACGCTGAAAACCAGTGGTCCCGTGGTGAGCCATCAGAATCAGGACTGACTAGGCTCCCACCTTCCGGACTATCTACACCCTCGCAGTGGGGCTACAAGTTCAGGTTTTGATTAGAAGCTTTCGTTGCTGGTCGTTACCAACTAGGCTTACCTGTATAGGTTCGGCGAACACTATCTGCAAATGGGGCAGTTATCCTTGGCAAGTCGTCGTCACCAGGCGAGGCAGCGCTGATTAGACTCCCACTTCCTAAACCGTTGATGTCTGCACTAAGCAGACTAGGTGTCGGAGTGAACCATAAGCTATTGTCATCAGTGTTGGCTGACTAAGCTTGCTCGATTTGACCAGAGGTTTCGCATGCTGAGGGGCGTGCAAACCTAGTGGTTCATGGTGTGGACAAAGTTACCTTAACTCAACAAGTGGTTAAATCCGTACATCAAAGTTGACTAGGATCATCGAGTGCTCGTGCCAAGCATGCGACAGGGTGTTGTTCGAATAACAGACTGAGCCCGTGGGCCCACAGAGGTAGGACTAGGGTTTCCTGCGTGGTGCGTTACGTGTAAATCATAGATCGCGCAGTGACTCGTGTATGGTGTAGGCTACGTAACGTTTAAGTATATCGATTACTCTCCCTCAATTGATGGGGTTGCGTGCAGCGCCATTAATTGATTGACGTGAACTGCGCAATTTCCTTGGGAAACGTCGTCTTCCATTTTTCCCATACGACATTCAATGCCTAGCAATTAATGTTGGAGTGCCAGTTTGGTGAACCACTATGTCTATATAATGATGTTTTCCAATCATTGTAGGCACAATCTTTTGCTGAGTTTATTTCCTGTAATGTTCTTGTTTGAAGAAGATGCTTTGGGTTTTCCAAAGGCTGAGAAAAATGCTTTAGATTTTCCAAAGGCTGAAGTTGGATCTCCATCACTGGAGTTTCCAAAAGTTCTGACGTTCATATCGACCAGGCATGATGATAGTTGTTATGTGTGGTCACCTGTTGTGGGTGGGCACGTAGTTAATCCGCTGAGGTTTAGTAATCTCTTCTCATATACGGAGAAGTAGTACGAATTTTCTACCAAGGGAGATGCCTTAGTGTTACACTGTACCACTTGTGTCCTCGTGTGCTCGAATCCTGCTGCTAACCGACGGTTGTTCGAAATGTTAATCGATGTGCGATGTCTCTAGGTGTGATAGCTCTCAATCACACCTGTCATCGCATATGGGAAAAGTGGTATCTCTTGATAGCATTATGAGATCGTAACTGCATCGCTGCTTTCGATCATCTTCATCCGCCTTCTTCTAAGCCCTTTGAGGAGGTTGGATAAACGGTGGGACGTCTATTAAGGAAATTGGTAGCTAGTCGTGAGGTTTTCAATGCTATAAGGAGAACACTTTCCTGGAGTGATTTGACGGAGCAATCTGACTGCTCGGTCCTTTCAATCCCCTCTTATACTTTGTTTTTATCTTGGGAAGGGGTCGAGCATCTCCCATTCTCTTAACTCCACTGTCGTCTTTAAAAGGGGTCGAGCAACTTTATATTTGCTCTCACTTGCAGATTACTCGTATCGGAGTGTTTGCAGGTTTTTGTTGAACTCTGTCCATTGCATAATTGTTTAAGTGAGTCTTTTACTTCAGTTCTCACTGCAGATGCCTATAGTGCTCAGTCTTTTGTATCTACCTCAGGGAGTTCGTAGTATGTAGCCTTTTGTATCCGCCTCAAGGTGCTTGTTGTTACATCTTTCCAATAATCAATAGAGTTTGTTTATGAAATTCTTGTTTTAATTCTTAAATGATTCTGAATCACATAAGTCTATTAAGAACTCTAAACTCAATATTGACTATGGAAAGGGAAACAAACAACTTAAAGCAAACCAACTGTTGACGGAGAGAAATTGATCCAGACCTTGAATTGAATTCGGGTTACTCTCGTGGATCGTTTAGCAGACTGTCAAGGCGTTGCATAGGTCACTGAAGAGCAAACCTTGCAGAGGGGTGGATCTTCGCGCCGACGAAATGTCAGGGGATGTGTTATCGCTTGCCATTGCCATTATTACTCGCTGGGTGGGAGAGCTGACTACTCCTGTACCGCTCAAAAATGGTGTTTGTTCTGTCTTTTGGCTTTGCACTAGGTTAGGTTTCTCTGCATGATGTAGCCGAATCTGTGAGTACTCTATCTGTTTTAGTGCAGCGTAGTGGCAGTCTCGTGTCGTAGGTTGGTGTCCACGTATTGTTCCTTCTGTGTTGTGAGCAGTATACTTAATACACTGGTGAAAGGTGGAGACCACTGCTTCCATATGGTGCAACCACGGTCTTCCCAGGATGAGGTTATAGAATGATGGTGCGTCTACCACCATGAACTCCAAAAACAAGACCTTCTTCAGCCGCGATTCTCCAACTGCCGTGGCTAACCTTATATTTCCGATGGGAAAACATTTTTCCCCGCTGAATCCAATCAACAGGTGCTCTGATGGCGCTAGGTTTTCCTCCTTGAGGTCCATGCTGCAGAAAGCATTGTAGAACAGAACGTTGAGCGAGCTTCCCGTGTCAACGAGAGCTCTCTTCACTTCCAACTTTGCGATGGAAATGGAGATGACCAAAGCGTCGTTGTGCGGCACTCGGACTCTACAGAGGTCCTTGTCTGTGAAAGTCAAAGTGGGAATAGGTTCTGAATTTTCAAATAGCAAATGCGTTTGTCTTCATCCACTGGTTGTGTCTGCATATCTAGCAGAGTCCGCTTGCGGGACTGGTTTTGATTCAGTCAGACTCCAAGAAGGACATATATTATCCCAGGAGTCTCATTTTCAATCTTTTTGATTGACTCCCCCCGTCCCTGGTCTGTTATGACTGCTTCTCAGACTTCAAGAAGTCTTTCAATTCGCCCTTGCGGATCTAGTGCTTTACTTCATACCTCAAACTTTTACAGTCGTTGGTGTTGTGGCCGCCCTCCGTGTGGTACGCACAATACTTGTCGTTGTCCCTTTTGGCAGGGTCTCCGCCTGTCTTCAGGGGTCACTTTAATCCAATTTTTCATGGAGTTGAGTACATCGAACAGACTAGCATTTAGGGATGTCACGGCTCTGGATACAACGTAGTTGGATGATTTCTCTGGCTTGGGGCGATCAAGATCCAATCTGTTGTAAGTGCGCTTCCTCTTGCTCCACTTTTCATCCTCGTGTCTCTTTCCCTCCTTTTTATCCCTATAAGCTGAGGGCTTCCTGTTGCCTTTGGTTTCCCTCTTGGCGGTCCGTGACTCCTCCGGGGTGATGTATCTTTGGACGCTCTTGAAGAGATCTGCCATGTTTGGAGTGGGCTCCAAGGTGAAGTCCTCGAAGAACTTTCCCTCTTTGAAGCCCACAGTGAATGCCGTCACAACTATATCATCGCTGCACCCGTTGATGAGGGTCAACTCGTTGTTGAAGCGTGTGACATACTCTCGGACCGTCTTGCCGGACCTTTGCCTTATAGAGAGTATGTAGTGCGGGCTTTTCCCGAAATGCTGACTCCCGACGTAACGTGTCAAGAATTCATTTGCCAATGTTTTGAAGGAATCGATTAACTTCAGTGGAAGGCTGTGGAACCATGTCAAAGCAGGGCTTTTAAGACTGGTGGGAAAGGTTCTGCACATGACGGATTCAAATCCTTCATTGAACGCCATTACGTGCTAGTAGTAGAGCAGATGATCAAAAGGATCATTGGTCCCATCATAGGAATCGAGCTTCGGGGGAGTGAACTTTCTCGGAAGTGCTTCACTCATGATCTGGTTCACAAAGGGTGGGATGGATAGGCGATATATTATGTTCGGGTCATGCACTCCTCTGTAGAGAGGGTTCTCGGGACCGAGCCTGTAACGACCCGATCCACAGAGTACTATATTGTTCGCTTTGGGCCCAAGGCTCGCATGACTTTAAAACACATAGTACTTTATAGATCCAAACTTGTACATATATAGCACATCCCCTTCCCGCACCTAGGCGATGTGAGACTATAATCTCTCCTTGGTAGCTCACCCAACCCCTCTTGGGATCCACGGGCCTATTGGGCTTCGCCATTTCTGTCCTAGCGATTGGATCGGCATTAGCTGCGCATCCTCCCTTAGTCCAATGGGAACTAGTTGGGGCCTGACTCTCCTGGCTTTGCTCCCTATCAACTACTGGAGGTGGAGGTCCGTGTTGTTCTTGGTCTCCATCAGCAGCGGGTGGATTCCGTCGTGTGAGCGTCTCCACCGCCTTGATGACCTACTGTATTTGAGACGTCAACACTTCGATTCTGGGGTCTGCTGTTACTGCCATTGGTGCAGGGGAGTGAGTAGGCTACCTGTGCATGGCAATGACTGGTATAGGGACAACCGGAGCATTGGATGTGTCCCCTGGTTCGTTGTTGCATGACCTGGTGGTCACCATCTCTCTGGGATTTGGTAGGAGATGACGCTTAGTGTAAAATTAAGAACTATGTCGTCCCCACGGATGACACCAAACTAATGCAGTCGATTTTTGCTCCCTACTTTGACCCTGTTCCTGCTAACCTACACAAGTAATGCACATGAGCCACAGACCACCGTGGGGTGGCTGATGACATTCTGATTCTAAAATAAGACGGGGATTTGAGGAAGGTGTAATGCTGTAACAGGGAACTTGTAGCATACCTTAGCTTACCAACCTCATGTCATATTTATAGTGCAAGGAGTCATGGTTCAACCAGGCCATCGTAAGCGTAGTTTAGGGAGGAGATCTTCGTGGAGATCCCTCTCTAATTAAGAGTCATGCTGTAAGAGGGAAGTTCCATATTATCTCTGCACTCCTAGATACGCGGGAGATAGTTCCTAATTCAAGAGCAATTCGTAGAAGGGAGTTTCCTTGTGTAGAAGATACTCTGGAGTTTGCTTCATAGTTGGAAGTAGATAGCAGCTATAGTTGCCCGTCCGAAGGGGATCCTTGAGATACTTGCCTGAAGAGGGCTTATGGGTATCGTGGATAGCTGTGAGGCATGTGGGCCGAGCATGCTGTGAGACTCCGGGTCCGCTTGGTGGACTGAAGTTGAGTGGGCTTAGATCCGCTTGGGCTGGATCTATGTTGGGCCGATGCTTGGGCTCGTAGTTCCTCGAGATCATCATGGCACGTGTTCGGCTTAGGAGTGTGACCAATTTTATGTATCACCAGTCGCCGAAAACTCCCAAGTTTATAGCTCGATGCACATGGGTGTAGATGATTTCGAAGGTGGGAGCCTAGTCAGTCCTGAATTGATTTCGACGGCTTGCCATGGGACCACTGCTCTTCAGCGTGATCGCCGAACCCTCGTCTCAAACTTGTAGCTTGCTACGTGCGGGGTAGATGGTTTGAAAGGTGGGAGACTAGTAAGTCCCGAACTGATATCGATGCCTCGCCACGGGACCACTGTTCTTTAGCACGGTCGCTGAACCCCCTTGTCTCAAACTTGTAGCCTGCTACGTGGTGTAGATGGTTTGAAAGGTGGGATACTAGTTAGTCCCGAATTGATGTCGATGCCTTGCCACAGGATCATTGCTCTTCAAATAGACCATGATAGCCAAATCCTTGCATCCTAAACCTATAGTCCACTTTGCTCAGGCATAAATGGTTTGGAAGGTGGGAACCCTAGATGGCTCGCCATGCGACCGCCATTCTCCTTTGAAAAAACAGCCGCAAAGATACATCGCAGTTCAAGCAGCGTCTCCACGCTCATACGAGCTGACATTCTATTACCCGCAACGGTCTCTCACGCCGACCCATAAATTGTCCTGCCAACACGCGAACAAATACTACAGGGAATGCTAGCTCGATCTTACGAAACCCGACCCAGGATAAGCGATCTAGGTCAGAGACATTGCATGTGCTTGACTATTACAGTTCACTCAAGCCAACAACCGCGACCGACAGTTAGATTGACAAAACGAGCCCCTAGCGACTTACCTTAAGAATGGCCCAAAGCTGGGCAACATAGACTGCTTCTAAACCATTCGCGGAATGCTCACTATTGGACGTGACTATGCAACAGTGACTCTAAGTCACTCGCAATGCAAACGGTCAAACTCTCAACAGCAAACAGACCACTCAATTTCCTATTGATCCAACCAGCCTATGCCACAGTAAAATGACAAGGCAAACAGAAAACACACAATAGGGATAACAAACACAAAATGGATACCTTACGTACTCAAGTCGAGTGGTTGCAGGAGTTGCATCCGTAAGAGTTAAGCTTAACGGAGGAGGGAGCATGAGTTGCATCCGTAAGCGCCGTAGCTTGAGCATCAGGATCCAAAGCGCCCTCTTCGTCTAATGATGCAAAAGCCACTGACAAGTCTACATATGACATCTTATAGTGATCAGGGTCCCACACCAGATGATCCTCTTTCATCAGCGCCAGCAGCTCCAATACACCATGTACAACCCAGCGGAATTCGCATTTGCCTTGTCCCTGGAGAATCTCTTCCTTGCGCGCCTTCGCGTAAGCAAGTTCACTCTCCAACAGCTCCAACTTTTCTGGACCTAGACCTGGAGTATGTTTCGCAAATAAATTCTCAAGCTTGTCACAATATAGGGGAATCGAATATTTTTGGAGTAACCTGGACCTGGAGTATGTTTCGCAAATAAATGAGAAGGGAATGTCATCCTCAATGTCACATCTCTATCTTTCTATGTACTCTCCTTCATTTCCCTCCTATATGGAATGGGATTTTATGGAAATAAACACACCTAAGCTTTCTGCTTCTTGGATTGGCATTGAGGAGTTTATCTTTGTTCATCTGATGTGGCTTTCTGAGCCGCTAGCTTGAAGCCCAAACAAGATATCTTTGGCTGACTCAACCTGCCCAACAATCTCTATGACAACAGGTCCGTGAATTATGTCTGGACTTGATGCTGGATTGCCCATCCAAACACTAACACAACCCGATTATTTGTTTATTCTGGTCTGGGCTGGAGTTCTGGTCATTCACATCTTAGCATAATCAAGATTGGCTAAAAGCCCCTATCTGGTTCATTTCCCTGTTCTACTGTTAGTGTTTTGGCCCACAGTGGCCAGATTTACACCCCAATCAACAACACAAATTATCATCTTTGCATGCCTGTTCAGATTTTTCTGACATTCCTTTCAAAGAAACAATCTAGATTTCAAAAACGCCTTGAGATTACTTTACTGCAAGAGCGTAACTATGCAGAAACAAATAAATAATATATTTACAAATTTGAGAAACAAAAAACTGAGGAAATGTGATCTTATCAGAACACTTGTATGGACGTCTTGGCACAAGTCTCTTTCTTAAATAATGGCATTACAAAAGTATGTAGGTCTAAAGTTGGTGCCTTGGTGAATATGTATAATGAGTGTAACATCAGATGCTATCCCATCTAGAAATTTTGTAAAGTTATTTTTTCTTGGTGAAATGCTGAATGGTTCCTTATTTTTGTTAAGGATTGATTCTGATAGGGATACTGATGTTAAGTTTTCAATTTTGAACAAAATTGTTGATAGAGTCGAGATTTGGTTGTGAGAAAAGGTGAAAATTGGAATTCGGGCATATGCTGACATGCTTAAATCTTGTCCATCTTTTTTTCAATTGTTAGTCATCATGTATCTCGTTTGTAAGTATAAATAAGAATTTTCTCCGACTGAGTAGGAATACAGGTGCAAGCATTTGGTGTTCCTGTCACCTTAGACAAGCAAGACTGGCCTAATTGTTCCCATAAGTGTTCTCCCTGATTTTCATCCTAAGGTCTGTTCTAATTTTCTGAGTTGAAGAATGTTGAAGGTTTGTCAGTTGAATTAAACGCATGTTTGGTTGAGAAACAGGGAAAGGGAGAGAAGGAAGAGTGAGGGGAGAAGGGGAGAGAATGGAGGTTGATTGGTTGAATATGGTCATCCAATTCCAATTTCTGCAGGTATAGAATTTTTTTGGCCCCTTTCCTTATCATTGAGTTCCTACATGAGAACCCTGAGAATTCAACTCACATATGAGATTATTTGATATGCCCTAGAATCCTGAAAATTGAAGTCTCTGCAAACCAAACGTATCCTAAAATCATTGAATCACCCCTTACTTTCATCTTTAGTGGAAAAATAGTCTTTATATGGATGTGTTTTGTGTTTAATAATTAGGGATTTTCGTTTGAGTATAAGTATGTATCATATGGGAAATTCTCAGATAATATATATTGTTAATAGTTTGAAGTGCCAATTCCAACTAGTTAGTCACTTAATTGGTAAGATTTGTAATGGATGGGATGACAAGTATAAGGTTCCAATCCTGCCACGACAATGGTTAAAACAATCCATAGAAACCTTGTTGGCCCTTCTGAAAAAGAAAAAGAAAAAGATAATAGCAACTCGGCCCTCCCAACTTGACCCTTAAGATTTTTTATCTAGAAAAAGGTAGAAGTCGGTGGCAAAGCCTGAAAAGATGATTCCTTCGGAAAAAGAGTGAACTGGCGACAACTGCCTAAAAGATTATTCCACTTGATAAGAAGGAATGAAAAAAAAAGGTAAGGTGGGGAAAGGTAAAAAAAAAAAGACTGTTTGAGTTAGCTTAAATAATGGTTGGTTTTAGTTTATTAATTTGCGGTTCTACAAAGTAAACAACAAAGTAAATGAGATAAATCTTATGTTAGTCACTTATCACGTTGCTATCAAGGAAAAAGAAAGGCAACAGTGGTGATAACTGGCAAAAAAATTTATTCCTTCCATACAAAGAAAGAAATGAACTTTCTTTAAAGATGATTCTAACAAGAGATAGGCTTTGCCAGCCTGCTGACTAAGGCAAATGCAAAGAAATGAAGGGTGCCTGCCAAGTTGGTTTTTTCCAGTTCAGAAGCTATAAGTAGGTAAGGCCTTCAACATCCATAGTTGTGAATCAATAGCAATAAAAGAGGAAAGCTTCAACTGCTAATCTTATAAACTGAGAGCAATCCCAGAGTTTCTATTGATATCTGAATCTTGAGTGCAAAACATCATGTATTTGAACCAACGACATGGAATAGTGGGAAGAAGCAAGCCAACGCTTACGAAAGAGCAGTTTAAGAAGGTGTTAAGGTTGTACAAATCCAATAGCTCTGACAAGTATAAAATGAGACTATCTGACCTAGGAGACTTCCTTCCTTCCCTTGGAGATTGGTTCCCCCACAATGAATACCAGATAGCAGATCAGAAATTGGTGGACTTCTTGGAGAGGGAGTTGGGAGTCAAGATTGAACTAATTGACAATCATATGGATAGTGAGATGTCAAATGCTGTCACAGCAATCACCATGCCTGAATGATTGTAAGAGAGCATTTATTATGTGGGTTATATGTCCAGTTGATCTGTGGGGTACAATAGGCAATAATTCTACTGCCAAATCACTTTTTTTTTTTTTTTTTCATTTGGAAATAAGTTTGTTGTATTGTTTCATTTTTTACCATGGTTTCATTCGTTGCAAGCGAATCAATAGCCTACGTCACATTGGTTGTGATAGTTCTGCTTAGTAGCAAACTCTACAATTATATTGTAACTCGTTGCGAAATGAATTGTATTTGTTTAATTTGTTCTTCACTTTAGCTGTAGACGATACTTATCTGAATTCTGAAGTCGTGAGTGGCTTAATGCTCTGCATAACCTATAATTTGGATGTTTTAGTTGACATTTTCTGTGTCTTATTCTATGAATTTATTATTTAAGCAAAATTTTCAGAGTACAGAGGAGATTGTTTTGTAAGCTTCTTTTCTTTACATATCTATCTATTATAATTTATGATAAAAGCTTTTCTTACCGCCTTTTACTTGCACTTTCTTTTACTGTTCAAACTCCAAAACATATACTGAAGATAACCTGAATAATCTCGAGTATTTCCAATGGGAGACATAAACCTCAGAAAAACACAACCATTGATTCTTATCAACCCAATGCTTGAGCGTAGTGTTAATGTGGAGGCAAGTGAACACACACCGACTCAGGACAAAGAGAACATCACAACAGATGAGCAGAGTAGTAACGAGGAACATGAGCAAGATCCTTCTAGTGAAGAGGTTGCAAGAGATTTGTTTTTAAAATCTTGCACTAAAGATTTTAGTCTCTGCCCTCGAAGATCCTCTAGGGCTAAGAAAGTAAACAAAAAGTACAAATGTTGAATCATTTCCTTCTTAACAAAGGAGACGGATAAAAAACAAGAGGTTTCTTCTTTGGCCGATGCTAGTTGAAGATTTCTATAGGCCTAGTAATCATGTTCACTCTCACTAGAATTCTCTTTCTTGTAAGAGGTTGTTTTTTTTTTTTTTTTATACTTTTGTTTCATTTGTATAAAGGTTTTGGGGTCCTTAAAACCCAGCTTGCTTTCCAAAAAAAAAAAAAAAAAAAAAAAAAACCTTAGAAAAACAGGCTTCAATTGGTTTCATGGGAAGCCCTCCAATGCTGGAGGCCTGGATCCTCACCCCACACGCTGCCCCAAGAAAAAAAAATAGGGTCTGATAAGGAGGAAGTAAGGATTCATGATAGATTTTAGGGAAGACAGCTGGACATGCTCTTAGCGCACATAAATTTATGAATCGTGTTTCGAGTCTGAAAATCTGAGTTTTGCATGATCAAAGTTGTGCATTAATCCTAATGAAAAAAAATAATTCTTATCATCGATTCTTTTTTGTATGTGACCTTCAGACAGGATCACAGATAACTTCTTATGATCGGGAAGGATTACTAGTGGACAAATCCCAATGCTTCTGATAGATGACCATTTTATAACATCAGTTACCCCACTAACACCTAAAGAAAAACAGCTGGGCTAGGCAATATCCACGACAGACAGGGGCGTCCCTGGATATGGGTGATTTAGGGGGCCGCCCAAGGCCCACACACACACACAATCTCAAAATAAAATTATAACCTAAAAATCAATTTATTTAGAATACAGACCGATAAAATTCACGCTACTTTACGTAAACAACTAAATGCCATAGAAAACACATGCATTAATGACTGCAACTCCTCTTCTTCTTTTCCAAGTCATCCGCTTCTCATGTTCCCTATATAATCAATTCTTTTTTATTCTCTCTAATTCTAAACGATTAAACCTTGCTTTGTTTGATAAATCCAATTTCATCTTCTATTTTGTGTTTATGAATTTGTCTTTATGAATTTGAATAGAGTTGATGTGAGAAGAAATAAAAGGTCACCGACTAAAGAAAGAAAAATGGTAAGTTACAGAGATTATATAGTAAAATTTTAATAGTTTTTTAACAGAGATTAGATAGTACTAGTGGTTTTTTAATAGATTTTAATTACGTGTATATGTATTATTTTGTTTGGATGTTTACAAAGAACAAAACTTGTGGAATCCATTATAGTGAGTCCAAAATTGATTTGTGAAATTAGGGTATCTTATCAGGTGATTTTGCTCTAATCCATAAACTCTTTTTTGTTGTAATTTGTGTTTCTTTCTTGCTGTAATTTGTTCTATTAAAGCACTACCAAATTTCACAAATTAGAGATGTTTTACTTGACTTGGTTAATACTAGTGAAGATTCAAAGATAAAAAGGGAAGCTCAATCCTTAGCAACCAATGAAATCGAAAGTTTTGAGTTTTTGGTTAGCTTGATAATATGGCACAATATATTATTTAATGTCAATACCGTTAATAAAAACACTTCAAGCTGAAGATATGGATATTAAGATAGTCATAGAGAAACTAAATAAGGCTGAACAAAAAATCGATCAAACCAATTAAATCGACCGAATCAATTGGTTCGGTTTAAATTCGGTTCGAATCGGTTTCGGTTTAAAAAAATTCAAAACCGAAGTGGTCAGTTCGGTTTTCAGTTTCTATATGATTTTAATCGACCAAACCGAACCGACCGAATATATATAATAAATAATATAATATGTTTAAAATAGTCGGCTGGTTCGGTTTTATTTCGGTTTTGGTTCGATTTTAGTCGGTTCGGTTACGGTTTGCATAATTTAGAATCGGTTTGATTTCAGATTAGTTTTGTTAATGGTCGGTTCGATTTCGGTTTGAAAATTTTAAATCGACCTAAGTCGGTTCAGTTCACGGTTTAGGTGAAAAACCGAACCGTTGGCTTGGTTTTCAACCCTAAACTAAATGGACTCATCTCATTTTTTGAACAATATAGAGAAGCTGAATTTGTGGATGGCATGATTGAAGCTAAAGAAATAACTGGTGCAATAGATAATGAACCTATTTTTAAAACAAAAAGAATCATTAGAAGAAAATGACGATTTGATGAGACTAACAATAGAAGGTTAATACTTTCAGCTAAGGAATCTTTTAGAGTTGACTATTTTATCAATAGTGAATAAATCTATTTCTTCTTTTTAAAAGTAGATTTGAATAACTTCAATTATATAGAGAGACTTTTGGGCTTTTGTTTGACTAGAAGAAGTTACATTTCGTTGATAATGAAACTCTGACCTCATATTGCACGCTTGAGAGCTTTTTGAAGCATAACAATCTTTATGATATTGATGCAAGAAATTTAGCTTTAGAATTAAAAGTTTTGTGTAACATCTTACCCGAAGAAGTAAAAAAACCTATTGAAATGCTAAAAGAGACTAATTTAAGTAAAAATAAGACATTAAAATTTTTTTTCTAAAAAGGGACTAATTTTTAGAGTTCGCCTAAGGCCCCCGTAAACTCAGGATCGCCACTGACAACATATTTCATAGATCCACATTTGAAATTCCCAATCTCCTAGAGTTTTATTTCAGAGAAATTGTTCTATTTTATCATGTTATTGATTATGAGTTTATTTTGTTTTAAAGCCCTGCATAACAATGGCTAAAAAGATTACTCCATTTGATAGGAAAATGAGTTTGTTGTATTTATTTTAATCATACATATGTGGCTCCTCACCTTCTCGAAGATGATAGGTGGCATCACGCTGTATTTCTTCCTTTTAGACGTGTCATGTACACATCACATGGCATGTGTGATAGAATATAAGGTGGCACCATCTCCTTGTATTCATAAGATTTTGTATATATGGTTGTGCATTATGCATGGATTATTGAGAGAAATATGTAGTTATTTTAATGAAAGAGAATCATCACATATCTTACCATCCATTTATTTGGTTCGCAATATCTTGAAGTACACATCTTTCTCAAGTATCTGAGACAAGACCCTTGGTCTACCCGTCCTGATTCTTGGTGGTTTAAAATTTTCTTCGAAAGATTTCGTTGTTGTTAGGGAGTTGATCACTCTCTTTTATTCCGTCATGACAATTCAACTCCTTCTATGATGTCGGATTATTCAAGCCAACACCAATAACCCGACATATTCAATCTCAATGATGAATACGAGTTGATGAAATTGTCATAATATTTCGATTAGTATTGCTCATTTTACAAGGAGTTTTATGGTTCCAGTTGTTGCGAGTGATTGGTGTATATCACATTGGTTGTGGTAGTTTTGCTTATTAGCAATGTCTACGTATATGCTGCAAATCATTATAAAAAATGGCATTATATTCTATTCATTAGAGGATTTTGAAATCCATTTGTAACTGAACTGAATTCATTAGGTTGCCATTGGTTGTGGTACAGAAACGAGTCTCAGGTTCCCTATCAGAATCTACTTAAAGAATTAATTACCCGAGTCAGATTGAACAACTATGAAGTTACGAGATGTGTGCTTAGCAATGATGAGAATTCACCAAGCAAGAGCAATAACAGCAGCTACTGATTAATTGTTGATGAACACCACACCTAGTTTTTATAATTTATCACATATATATCTCTGTGGGCAATTAATTCTAAAATACATGGAGGTATTCCTCTACTGTTTGTATCATTTTCAGTAACACCATGAATATAAATCTTCGTTTTTTACAGAAGAAATGAATGACCATTATATATTTGGCATGACTTTTCACTATGCTAAATATACTAAAATCATCTTCGTTGGTAGGACTAATTTACATTGAAAACAAGGCAAAAGGTTAAATCCCATGCCCCGTGTTCCCATCCCTGGTTATATAGAACGATGATATAACATTATAAAGAACGATGCAGTATTGAAAAAATGATATTTCTTTTGTTGATCAAAAGGTTTTATATGTTAAAAGTAAATTTTGTTGGGATAGTGTTGGCTTGAATAGTCTTATATCAACTAAGGTGGAGTCTTCACTGAGATTTATAAGGAGATATTCCACTCATTAATAACAACGAGGCCTTTTAAGTTAAAACCCCACACTCAAGCCTCGAAAGTGTACTCAACTTGATTTTATTTTCCACATTTGCCATTCCAACTCTATGGTATTTACAAGAAAAATCAAAAGTGGGTAAAAAGTAAAAAGGCTATTTATATCATTCAAAAAAATACTATTAAATATTTTTACTATTTTACTCTCCCATAATTAAATTATTTGCAATCAAAATCAACCCATATAAATATTCAATAATTATACCTAAGCCCCTAATTTAATTTATTTTAAGCTCTCAAATTATTTATAAATCTTACATGTAACGTTTGAATTTTTCAAATTTTCCTCCACATTTCATACTTTTACAGTCAAAATCAATCCCTCTCAAACATTGATTAATTATATCTACGTCCCTAACATAATTTATTTGAAGTACCTTATTTATTCATAAACTATACATAGGCCCTTAAAAAAAAAAAAAAAAAAAAAAATATATATATATATATATATATATATAATTATTTTGTTTAGAAATTCAATAATAAATACATATAATTATTTTTTCTTATTATTAAATTGTTGTAATAAACAAAAAATATTGAATTTTTGCGCACGTAGAGCACATCGATACCCTAGTATATATGAATGCTCTCAAGGATTGTGATTTCGGTTTTCGAGTTAATTTCGGTCTTTTGATTTTAAGAAATATTTTGAGAAATATTTCGGTATGTAGAAAAACATAAAAATTTCGAGGATACATTAAATATATATAATAAATTTCGAGGGTATATTAAATATGTGAAAAAAATAATGTGCAAGTAAATAAATATATTAAACACATTAAATGAAACCAAAATACCTATAATTAAAAAATCATGGGTACTTTCAAAAATAAATATATAAGTAGAAGAAGTGACATTAGGAAACTAGGGGGTGGTTTTAAAAAATAAATAAATAATTAAAAATATGATAATTAGAAGGAAAAAAACTTGAAATTTACAAAAAACCCCAAATTTTTTTTGAAAAAATCCTCGAAAAATGTAATTTTAGTAGCTGATTTTGTATTTTTACTAAAAACGAAATTTGTGAAAAAAAACTCTCGAAAAAATAAAAATTTTCTTTTGTAGTTTCGCGAAATTTCGTATACGTTTTTTCTTTACACACCGAAATATTTCTTAAAATCAGGTGATCGAAATTAACTTGAAAAACAAAATCACAATCCTTGTTCCCAACAGCCTCCGCCACCTCCCCAATTCCATCGCTATCCTCAACAGCCCTCGATCAATCCACACCCCTCTACAACCCTTTTCTACAGTCGATCGACTGAGCCACAACCAACTTGCAGCCGATTGATAAACACAATCCCCCGTGCTCATCAGTCGCTAGCATTTTCACATGTCTCTTCCAGCCAACGATCTTCATCTGTTTGTTCCACCAATTGGCTATGTGCCACCACATCTTTGATTCTCCCACTCCATACCTAACCAACCCCTATCAACCTATTTCCACCCACAGGTTATTTTCACCACCCACCTTCTAGTTGTAAACCCTAAATCTTAGCAGGTTATTTGCGTCCCCTCCATCCTCCACTGCAACTATATCTCGCTATTTTCAATTGCCATCGCCCAGATGGGCTTTTTTTTTAGCCCTTATGCCACACAACACCTTCATACTTCCCACTAAGCCGTATATAGCCAAATTCGGGTAGCAGGTTGAACCCTAATTTTTTTTTCATATTACCAGCTTCATGCCTACTCTAACTTTCCATCACAAAAGTCGCATCCCCTTCTGGTTTAATCTTTTATTGAAGTGCATACGCGGCTTGACAACTCCCCTAAACTTTATGTTGCATATATGACTAGCTTACCGCGTGGACATGCCAGACAATGGGTGGCAAACCCACTGAGAGATCCTAATCTGCCTTGGCTGCATGCTTAGGATAGATGACAATTTTGACCTCCTTTAGGTTGAGGTAAAGGATTCGGCAGAGGTGGTAATCTTCATTTTCGATCATCTAACTTAGGCGATCAGAAATTTGGTAGAGGTGTTTATTTTGATCATGACAAGTTGACTCAGCTCATAACTATCCTTGAGCGTCGAGATGATACAGGTTTAAAACTCGACTTCCCTTCTAATGATGGAGTTGCTATAGGTGATGCTTTAATATATTAGTCTTTGGAGATTGACCGTATACTTGATTTTATGAACATCCGAGATCTGAAGGTAGTGTAATTAGTGGCTACCAAGTTGACGAGTATTGCAAGTCCTTGCTGGCAAGAGGAATGTGCTCATCGAACAACATTAAGGCTACCTCATGTTAACACTTTGGATGATATGCGTGAGTTGATGCATAATTTTTTTGTTCCAATGGATTATGAGTGCGAGTTGTTTGGACGGTTGATGTGAGTTTCTAAGGGAGTACAATTACTGATTATGCTACTGAGTTTCGTACTTTGTGTATCCGTTGCTAAACGTGATGAACTAGAACGACAAATAGCCTTTCGCTTCTATCATAGTTTGGATGCACGACTCTAGTCTGTTTTAGCATTGGAGAAATTTTATACACTTTTGGTGGCTGAAAACATGGTAAAACGAGAATAAACGAAATTAAATTTCTAGGACCACTCTTAGAAGAAGACTTTGGCACCCCTTCCACGCACTTTCACTTCATATGCACCGCGACCCACTCCTGAGTGCCCTCTTTAGTGCTTTGGGTGTGATCAGCCTGACCATCTCCAAAGTAATTATCCGAAAGGCAAGTCCGTGTTGCTGACTAATGAAGTTGATGAACAAGCATCTATGGACCAAGTCCCTCTGGTTGATGGTCAAAGCGAACTCATCTCTTTAGTGGCAGAAGACACCTTGTGTACCCTTGAAGCTTGAGGACAAGTTTCTTCACCCTAGAAAGGTTGATGTAAGCAGGTTCTTTTAGCAATTTTATGTATTTTAGCAGTATTAGTTCTAGTATTATTGTAATTGAGTCAATTTAGCAACATTCTAGAATAATTAAGACATTGATTTTCAATTGGGTTTAGGGTTTGTTTCTTGTTTTAAAGATAAGCTCAATTATAAAAAGGGGCGTAGGTTGTTGTTCACTATCAATTGGTTGATTGAATAAGAATATTTATTTGGTTTCTTTATTTTATCGTTGATTTATTTTCTTTCAATTATCGCATTTTCTTTCGATTCTTGTTTATTTTGTATTTTAATTATATCATAAAATATCAAACATGTTTACAAAAAATAATAATCCTAATAGCAATAGAATAATTTGGAGTTGTTACGTGTACTTGACTATTTGGCTCAGTTAAACTAATTCTTTATTGCACCTGCATTTTGAGATGTTTTGACTTTGTTGCACCAATCTAAAAGACGTAATACCAATTTACCTTTTTCTTTTATTAAATGGAAACCATTTGCTAATGGAATTTTCTCATAGGAGCGTTACTAACTAAATAATAAGAAATATAAGTGCTTGCAACTACAAAAAAATGCATTCAACCCCAAGAATTCTATTTCAAAAAATTTACAATAAGAATTATCCGTACAAACTCCTAAATCAACAAGTAGTCTTATTTTAGGATTAACAAAAAGTGATTGAGTATACTAAACAATTTGTAAAACCTAAATCTAGATAATAAAGTTGGTGGCATTGAGCCAAACAATCGAGTACACATAGCAACTACCTTTTTTAAATTGATGCACTCACTTATATATTTATTTATTTATTTTTAATACGTATTTTTGTCAACCCCTCTGCGTTTAATGAACACATTATACGCTTCTGCACTTTAGATTTTTTTTTTACACAATCTACAAAAGTGTTTGTTATTTATTGTAGAGAGGATGGTTATTGTATCTTTGATGTTTGTACGCAAATTTGAAAGTGAAGAATTCGTGACTGAAGTTTAGTTTTATCGATAATATTTACTTTTGTTTTTCATCAAGAACAAATTAATGCTTACAAATGAGAAAATTTAACCACCACATTGTTTTTATTGTTAAAAAAATGTAAATCGGTGTTACATGTTTAGGTTGGTGCAACCGAGCCAAATAGTTGGGTACACCATCTAAAAATGGGGCATCTACGTTCAAATGCCCTTTGCGATTGCACCACTTTGACTGCCCCATAGTAGAGCTTGAGTACTACAGTGACACTGTTAACTGTATCATAAAACATCATTCAGTCTACATCATAGTTTTGAAAGCTTATGTTTCACTCTAGATTGACTGCCCTTGGAATTGTGACTATAGGTTGTAGGGGTGGGCGCGAGACGAGATGGACCTCATCCTTATCTCATCCTGTTCGTTCGATATCAAGACGGGATAGACCTCTTCCCCACCTCGTCCCATCCCAAACGGGTTTGTGACTGAATGGGATGAACATGTACAAAATAGTCTTCTAATGAAGAATAACAAAAAAAATTCATCTTACCTTACTCACACATCAATCATGTTTAATTTATGTACATATAATTTTCATCATAACAATATAAAATGTCATATAAATTTTGTCTCATATTACTCCTAATAGTATCTTGTATGAATAACATAAGTTCTCAAGTTGTCATAATATAAGTTCAAAAATTGAAAATATTGTTCATTGACCAAATTTCTCACTACATAACTCATAGAATCCAACCCATCATTTGCCTTTATTTTCAACAAAAATAATTGCTCTATAACCAATCTAAAATGTGAAAAAATATAAATTTTCATGGGTGTTATTTGACCAAAAATATTTAAACTGAAGTTTCTATCTAAACAAAGAGTATTAAATCAAGCAAGTTCTCAATAGATGTTTTGATTTAATTTCAACACATTAAAAAATTTCCTTTAAAAAATTAGTTTGATTAAAATTAATAATAGTAAATATTAAATAAATAAGTTCAGGACGAGACGGAATGGACGGGATTGAAAATCTCCATCCCAGTCCCATCCCACTCTAGAACGGGACGGGATCGAGGTGAGTTTGATCAATCCCAAAAGGACCCAAAAAATTGAGACGGGGTCGGGATCTCGGGATGGGATGGGATGCCTACCCTAATAGGTTGTAGAAAATGATAAATTTCTCTAGACTCCGAGAAATAAAATTTTCAACTTTTAAAATTATCAGTTCCTTTTAGGGCAAAGTTGAAATTTTGAGGGTAATTGCATAAATACATTGAAAATGATGTATCGAATTAGCTTTTATACGATGGAGGCTAATTTTTAGTTGGAAAACTTTGACATTGTTAGTATAGATTTAGAGATAAGGTTTTATGAGATAAAGATGTAAGAACAAGATAATATGGGAGTGAAATGGTTGTGTGGTAAATGATATAAATCATTGTCGTAGCACACCACCAATATGACAGTTTTGTAACAAGAACCATAAATTAATTGTATTTGATGTAGTTAGAAACGATTTGAAAACTTTGAATTTTTAAGATTTAGATTCGTGTTTTTTAGTGCAGAAGTTTGAATGGAAACGAAAGGAGAATGGAGAGTAGTTTTTCATTTCTGGCGGATAGAAACAATAAAGAGAATCTGAGTGGAGATAAGTCAAATGTGACAAGTTCAACGGAGGATTCAAATCAAGTGAAGAGGAGGAAGAAAGATGGAGGTTATAATTTGCGGAAGAGTTTTGCTTGGAACCACGTGTTGTTCACTGAAGAAGGTGCAGATTTTGTGCACACATTATTGATTTTAGACTTAAAATGGATTGATTTTTAAGTAATTTAGGTTATTGTGTGATGCACAAGCATTTTAGATCTTGTAGAGTTATCTAAACTTAGTGGTACGGTCATTAATGACTTTTTAACTAATGTTCCTGAAGAAGGAACGTGGTCATTGACTAAGGATTCGGAAGGGAATGGTGATGGATTGGATTTGCAGGATCTTGAAAAGAAGTTGTTTGATGAATTGCATGTGAGATCTTCAAAGAAGGATCTGAAGTCTAGTGTACGTGTCGTCACTAAGGCTGAAACTTCAACTCAAAGAGGACTTTCCAGATGAACAACTTCTCTTGGTAGAGCAAGTGCTTCCTTGGTATGCCGACATTGTCAAATTTTTAGTAATTGAGGAACTCCTTTCACACTGGTCTAAGCCAGATCGTGACAAGTTTTGTCTAGGGTCAATTATTATTCTTGGGATGAGCCATATTTGTACAAATACTGCCTTGACCAACTTATCAGAAGATGTGTTCCAGAAGTTAAACAGTTGAGCATTCACTCATTTTGCCATGATCAAGCTTGTGGTGGGCATTTTAGCTCTAAGAAAACCACGAAAAGGTTCTCCAATCAGGCTTTTATTGGCCTACCCTTTTTCGAGATGCCCATGAGTATTGTAAAGCATGTCACTGATGTCAACAACTTGGGCGAATAACTCGTCGACACATGATGCCTCTGAATCCTATTCTAGTGGTTGAAGTTTTTAATGCTCGGGGCATCGATTTTATGGGACCGTTTCCATCCTCCCATGTGTATCAATACATTCTTATTGTAGTAGATTACGTTTCTAAATGGATAGAGGCCATTGCCACTAAGACCAATGATCACAAAATTATTATTTCATTCATAAGGGAGTTTATATTTAGTAGATTTGGCACCCCCAAGGGTATCATTAGTGATGGGGGTAAGCATTTCTGTAACCGCGTCTTTGAGCATCTTGCTAAAAAGTATGAGGTTACTCACAACGTTGGCCTTTCCTATCATCCTCAAACAAGAAGTCAAGTTGAAGTCTCAAGTCGTCAAATCAAGAACATCCTCGAAAAGACTATCAATCCAAATTGGAAAGATTGGTCTTTACGTCTTTTGGATGTCTTATGGGCATACCGAACTGCATTCAAAACTCCTTTAGGGATGTCTCCCTATAGATTGGTCTTTGGTAAACTTTGTCATCTTCCTGTCGAACTCCAACATAGAGCTTATTGGGCTACAAAGAGTCTAAACTTTGACCTCGATATGACTGGTAAAAAACTGAAACTTCAGCTCGATGAGCTAGAAGAATTGAGGTATGATGCTTGTGAGTTATCCAAGAACTACAAAGATAAAATGAAGTGGATACATGACAAAAACATCATGAGAAAAAGTTCCATCTTGGTCAGAAAGTCCTACTCTACAACTCTCGTCTTCACCTCTTTCCAGGTAAGCTAAAAACTCATTGGTCTGATCCATTCATTGTACGTGATGTTAAAGACTACGGTGCCATCACCGTAGAAAACCCTACAAATGGTAGTCTCTTAAAGTAAATGGACAACGACTGAAGCCATTCCATGAACTTCCCACAAGGTCAGTGGAAACCATTCAATTGATTGATCCTAACTATGAGGATTAGTCACGCCCACAAATTCGTACTCCACTAAGCCTATTTAGGGGTGGTATCCACCACCCCCATTACGTCCGACAATGACACTAAACTTAGCGCTACTGGGAGGCTGCCAAAGTCCGTTTATGCATTCATTCATTCATAAAATAATAATAATAATAAATTAATAATACAGTCAATTCCTGTTTGGGGGTAATGTATTTTTAATAATTCATCACCCCCACCAACTCACTTTTTTTCATTGCAGAGACGGTAGAAAATGTTCAACAAATCACCTGAGGTAATAAGTTCTAATTTTTATTTCTCACTTTTCATTTTATTTGTTTAACACTGTGACAATTTTCTATTTGTTCGGGGGTGGGGAGATGTATCAAAATTTATACCTCTTTTGAAAATCTTTTTTTTAAAATAAAATTAAAATTAAAAATGGTGTGGTATCCTAGCTAAGATGAGATTGAATTACTTTATTCATTACATTTAAGCAAAGAGATGTTAGAAGTTTATTACTAGAGTAAATATTGCATTTGAGCATTCAGGAATAAATAATTTTTTGCACAATGACCACAAATGTAGTTTGGAATATATAAGTAAGTAACTTCCTGAGAATCTAGAGAAATAATAGTGGAGACTTTAACTATGTGAACTATCAGATCTTTCATTTTATTCAGAGTGTTTTTACACAACTCCGAGTCATATGATGACTTAAAATTTTATTGGACATTAATTTGTTGTGAATTCTTATTATTCTTCTTTTTGGTTGGTCACTGAGGATGACATCTTTTTTGAGTTAAGAGAAACATAAGTCTTGTAGTCTATTTGAGACTTATAACTATTACCAAACCTTAGAAGGTAAATTAGGCATCTATTGTCCATCTGATCCTTCTCAAAACCATCTTGATAAACATTTCATCCAATATCAATGTGAGCATTTGTCTTGGTTTATTAGATATATATATATAAAAAAACTCATTTTCCCCTTTATGTTTCTGAAAAATGTTAGGAAGATTTATGAAGAAAAATGGGAGTGCAAAGTGAAAATCCAAAGTCCAAGGTACTTCAAAAAAAAAATTGTGAAGAAAGGAGAAAAAAGGAAGCGATTGATGAGTTCCCTATTAAGCTATTTGAAGATCCTACATTTTCAAAAACATCTCTTTACTTACCATCTACCCCACTTTTCCTTATATAAAAAAAATCCAGATTCATTTTATTTTAGAGAAGTCCTAATTAACCTTATGGTAAGGTATGATAAGAAGTGGAGAGTAGATGAGAAGACGCTATGGTGGGTAACTTGAGATTCTTGCAAGTGATCAACATTCCTTCCATGAGACTATTATTCTCTTTCATGTCCATTTATTCTTATCAGCATGTGAGAAATTTGAATTTTCGCATTTTCTCTTTTCCTCACATACAAGAAAAGAAAATATTTTACCTGAACTCGGAGTGATCATTTCAGAGAGATTAACTGGTGAGTTTTGAAGTCAAAACGACTATTTCAAATGTGGATTAGGATGTACGTTACTTTGACACGAAAAGTTGCATTTGTTGGTTATTCACACACACACACCTTGTTCCAAAGTTTCTCACTTGTAATGTGCATTTTAGTAAGAAATTACATTTATCTCTTGTCTTCTATGTGGTTGAATAACATGGACATTCTCTGAGAAAAATATGACACACATCAATTTTGTTTCATATAAAAAAATGTTTGTGGGTGTCATCTTGGATAACCCTCAGGAGGCTAAAACTCCTCATTTAGTGTCATGCTAGGGGTTCAAGGCATTGTTGCATATTGTAAATGCAATCGAGTCATACCAACAAAAGTGGCATTGATTTCTTTGAGAAGTTTAGGACGAATAAAATATTTTGTTTTGTGTTCTTATCTTTCTTTTTGTTGTTCTTGCTAGAGGACTAGCAAAATGTTGTTTGGGGTGGTGTGATAAGCACCCAAAACATCTATTTTTACACCCGTAAATATACAATTGTTAAGTCCAATTATCAAATAAAAATATATATTACGTGTATTTTGTGCATTTTGTAGGAATTCAAACACAAATCTCAAATCATGCATAAAGTAGCACAATAAGGCTAAATTCAACAACTAGAAGGCTCAATGGGAGTTCAAATGAATTCATAAGGATTAAAGAATTTCAATCCCAAGACCCATGAAGTCAAGTCCACAAAGCAACAACACCTACGGATCTCGAGAAAATCAATGTGAAGATTTGGACGTCCACATGGCCAACTTTATCATAAAAAAATCTCTACAAGACATGTTTCCATATTCAACTCCAACACCATTCTTTGTTTCAGTCAACCATTCCTTGTTTCATTCAACCATGTTTCATTGCTTAACTCAAACCATGTTTTCTTGTTTCACTATACCATGTTTCCTTATTTCACTTAAACCTTTTTTACCTATAAAAACCCTAAACATAGAGTTCATAAAAAAAAAAGTTTTTCTTTGATAGTTTTTTTTAGAGAGTTTTTTTAGTTGTAGTTCTTAGTTTTATATTTTTACTTGGTAGAGAAGTGCATATACTACAGTTTAATTCCATTGAAGAAGTAAGTTTTATCTTTATTTCACTTTTTCAATTGTTTCTTTTTCCCCTTTAACTTTTAGTTTATTTTCACCATCCATTATTTTTCTCTCCACTTTATTCTTTAAATTGAAAATCAGATTTGTCTTCTAATCTACGTGAAGTAGTCGATAACCCCTACTTTCAATATGCATTGTTGAAGTGTATTGCAGGTTGAAGGAAAAAAATAAATAAAAACAATAGATATTTCCTTGATTGATGTCGAAAATCATGCAACAACATTAATGTCGGTTTTTGGCATCAATCACAAGCCAATCACCATTAGAGCCGTGTGGTTGGACAACCTAGAGTCCGAGTTTGACCTCATTCAAAACCTGATTGATGGGTATCCCTTCGTCTCCATGGACATAGAGTTAATTCTCATCTCCATTTATCCATCCAACACTTTAAACCAAATTTTGATATGAAAGATGTGTTTCTACACATTAGATTGATTGAGTAAGCTGGGATTAAAGAGCATCCAACAATTTTGATTCAAAAAATCTCAGATGATGAGACACGTGAGGGATCTGTTTTCAAGCTCATATTTGCTTGTAATTCTTCGATTTCATGGCCAACTATGTCTGGGACCCTTGATAGTGCATCCATCTATTGTAAAAAAAATTCATATCTTTGAGAAGAAAAGGATCAACCCTTGGGATTGTTCTTGTTTGGTTCAATCTAGGCAAGAAAAAACCTTCAAGACCTGAATTGAAAACGCGCTGAAATCTGTGTTAAAGAAGCCGAAATCCACCACAATGAAGCTCCCTTTTGGGCTTTGTGGGTGCCAAGAAGAGAACACTAGGAGTCGAGAAGTAGGGGAGGATAATGAGAGTGAGTTACAAAGTTATGAAAATGGGTTTGAGAAATCTATTTCTAGGGTTCAGTTAGAGTTGCCATTGCGCGATTCGTCATATGTAGTTTTTGTGGATGAATGGCAGATGATCCGATCAGGGGGATATGAAATTAGGGAATGAGTATTGGGTTTTGATGAAATTGAGTTCACTGACCAGATTGGACCCAATTCCTTCAGGGGTGTTTACAATGGGAAACAGGTTGCAATTGAAAAGGTCAGAGGTTGCGAAAGAGGGAATGCATTCGAATTTGAGATGAGGGAATTTAAGAATGATAGTTGTATGATGCAGTTCTTGAAGGACATGGATGTTATTGAAGTGCCAACATTTTTGTTCATTAGAGATGGTGAGATTTGTGGGAGGTATGTTGGTTCTGGTAAGGGAGAGTTGATTGGTGAGATACTTAGATACCAAGGTGTTAGTCACCTATTAGTTGATTGGGTTGTGATGTCAACCATACAAACCAAGTGTTAATGGATTTGCAGACTTTACCAAGAGAAATACTACAGTGCACTGGTATCTTGCCTGGTGCTACCAGGCACCGTAGGATTGCATCGAGATAAGTGTCTGGTAGCCACCAGGCGAGATACCAGTGCACTTTACCGGTGCACTTAAGAATTCCCCCTTTACTAATGAAGAGTAGTTTGTAGCATGTTGTAATGGGTGCCAAAGAAGGTTGTCATCTCACTCTCAACCAAACTCGCCTTTTACAAGTATGAAAATCATAGTGATAGTCACTACACCAAAAATACCCATTAGCAACGGTTTTAAACCGTGGGGATAACCCATTGTCACGGCTTAGAGCCGTGGGCTGTAGAGGCGTCGCTAAATCCCCAGTAACGGCTAAAAACCGTGGCTAAAATATTAGCAATGGTTTTATCTCGAGGACGGTTGATGATTTAGCCACGGTTATAAACCGTTGCAACAATCTTAGCCACGGTTCTAAGCCGTGGCCAGGAGTAGCCACGACTTAAAACCGTTGCAAGTTATGGCCACGGTTCTAAGCCGTTGCAATAGTTTTAGCAACGGTTTTAAGCCGTGGCCAGTACTAGCCACGGTTTTTAGCCGTTGCAATAATTAGTTTTTTTTTTAATTAAAATTTTTTTTTTAAATTTTTTTTAATTTTTAAAATTTTTTTTTTGGTCACGGTGTTAAGCCAATGCAGTAGAGTTATACTGACAGTGATGCAATACAGGCAATGAAGAGAAATTACAGACTGAAGAACTTGTAATTGTAATTCTGGATTGATGACAGTAAATGGAATGGATTGTATTCAATAAGAAAGCTAATTCGAGATAGCTAATCTTCTGTAGAGCAAATGCTCAAGTGTACAATTTTCTTACAAATCAAATGAATCCATTTCTTTCTTATGCTCTCTTATTTATAGTACTACATTTATTAACAACTAATCTAACATAAATCCTTCCTAAACAACATTACATGTAACAACATAGCACTCTGCAACATATAGCAACCTGCTCCCTTTACTAACAATACTTGTGTTAGCAGCCTGCATTCCATTCATGCACAAAAGAGATGAGGGTGATAATATGAAACTGTGTTTAGTTAAATTACTTATATTATTTTATGATGTTTTACAGTTGTTATATATAAAACTGTACAGCTACTAATAAATTACTTATATTACTTCAGTCTCCTCCAATTTTGCCGCTACTGATAAACATGCTACAGCTAACAACTGTACTGACCAAGCTTTACCTTTCTATCAACACATCAATAAAAGATAAATAATCGAGAATGAGATTTCGGGTAATAATCCATTCGCTAGAAAATCCAATGCGACATTGCCAAAGTGCTGAAAAAAAGCTAAATTGAGTCTATCACTATGTTATTTAGTACTTACAGGGAGTTCATAGGTAGAAAGAAACCTATCCAAGTAATTGATTGATAGGTAAGCACTCAGCGGTCCAAAACCATAATGTGCATGAACCTGTTCAACCCCGTAAACAAAAAAATAATTCATTACAAAGATTAAAAGAACTGAGTATCAAACGTGATTTAACATTGTTGAGACATGAAAATGAACCCAATTTCCACAAATGTATGGTAAGGTAATGCAACTCATTACAGATTCATGATTAGAATATATCAAAACTGAAACATTGAGAGAAAAATACTTGCAACTTATTGACAACAGCAAAAATTGAAGAAAAATCAACAAAATTAGCATAAGGGATTAACCACAGTTCAGAAAAATCTAATCTTGATTTATAAAAGAGAGTATCATCAGTAAAACCCACTATTCATTTCACAAATCTACACTAATCAAACCAAAGAAGAACACAAATTCCAGAAACCCCATTAACTAAATAATAAAAATCTCACCTTTAGAATCCAAGATTTCATTAAATGAGAGAAAATAGAGACTGTCCGCAGAGAGAGAATGGGAGAGCAGAGAAAAAATAAAAAGAAAAGGAAATAACTATCGAATGAAAGAAGGGAGTAAAAGAAAGAAAATTTTCTCTCCTTGGTAAACTTTGCTGTTCAGTCACTACTGATTTTTAAGTTACTGCAGCACAATAACTTTGTAGATCAACGACATCGTGGTAGATCCATAGACTAACAAACAGTATTGATCCCACCATGATATGAGGTTAGATTTTGAAGGGACATAAATAGTATCTTTCTCTGGTGCGTGACTAGTATCATCAAGCTCCAAATTCAAATCTATGTTCTAGTTCACAGACGGAATAGTTAAAAGAAACACCCAAATATATGGGACTGGTTAAGCCATTAAAAAGTTAGATGCTCCACTTCAGTTTGTACTCTTTCTTTACAATAGGGTGAGTAGTTCAAGACAAAAGATAGATGCCTTCTGAACTTACAGCTAAAGCTTCCCAAATCTAATTGGGCATATTTGAGAAGATAGGCTAATTGCACATCCATAAAATCAAAGGAAGGACAACAGTTACTACAACCAAATGAAATGGAAAGTTATACTTCACATGCTTCACAGGATTAACACATTCTGTATAGCTTATTATACTTCACAGGGAATGGAGCATGTTATAGCTTATTATGCTGAACAAAAAAAAAAGTAAGAAGAAGAGGAAAAAAACACATTCTAGATAAAGAATGTACATACGATTCAAAGCACAAAAGTGAAAGCACAGACCTTGTCTGTCAATAATCCACCATGTTTGAATAAATCACCCTTCTCACAGATCATATCCTTTAGCCGTCGTTTCAACTCCTTCGTGTTCTTCACAACCTAGAAGACAACAACAAAATATTTAGATTGAACTCTTAATCAAGTGGTTCCCAAAAAATTTCATGTGAACATAACAGGCACCAAATTCCAAATATAGCATTATAGTTATATAAGAATTAGCATACATCATCATCATCATCATCATCATCAAGTATTGAACAAGCATAACTATTATGACAAGGCAGTTTGCATATGATGGAAAAGACATCTTAACTAACTAAGCATGTGATGGAATGTTGAGATCCTAAAGCTTTTTTAAGGCATTGGAATGCGTCATTAAAATGCTTGATTCTCTCAAAACAAAATTAACTCGTTAAAATGTTTCAACTTCTTATAAATAATTCCTTTTTATTCTTGAGCATGCAGTGCAACAATTTTGTGCAAAACCAGACTGGAAAGCTTAGATCTAAAGCACAAAGTACTCATCAAAGCACAAAGTACTCATCAAAGCACAAAGCTTAGATCTAAAGAACAGCACTACATGCTCCTTAAAAATTATATGTTTCTTATAGAGAATTCAGTTATATTCTACTCATCGTGCAAGCTACGCTATACATGTCTCTTCCTTTTAGGGCTACTGACTGTGTTCTACCATGACCTCCTTAAATTGCAGGGCATAATTATGAAAGATGCACCACCATGGCTATAACAGTTTGCATTACATGCCTCAGAGATTGTAACCAAGTTATACTTACCCCCATTCAGCCATAGGACCAGAGGCAAATATGATGTAAAACAGAGAACAAAATAAAGAGAACAGGGACTGAATTGGTGTCCAGAACAGGTGGAAGAACTTCTTGCACAATTCTGAATCACAAAAAAAAAAAAAGAGACCCATCACATTCCCTCATCAAAAAAACACAAAGTACTCGAGAATCCAATAAAACAGGACACCAGACGATTCAAAGCACAAAAATGCATGGATTAGCAGTATAGGCTACTGAGTATCTGCTACCAGATTAAAGAGGGTGCAGTATGTCAAACAAAATGTCAGGCACATGCCATTCTCTGAGCCTCCCGTAGTTTACTATATATTTCCTAAAATAACACTCGCAGACAAATTATGAAATGCCATTCTCAGTACGGATTTCTTAAGGAAATGAGCCCTTGAAGATGGCCTCCATGAATTATGCATATGCATCCATCACCAACTAATTAGTAATGGAAAACTTAATTAGAACATGGCAACAAATTGGATTACATCTAACAATCTCCTAGCTAGACAACTGCTTGCTCAGTTCGATATCTTATACTAGTGGAGCCATTAATTCAAAGAACAACAACCAAGTAATCAACAACTAACAGAAAATGAAGACGCACCAGAACAATGCACACATACAAATTAAAACATGTAGAAAAGAAGAAACATGAGAAGGAAGGGACCTTGTTCAATGTTGCAAGACTAATGACCTTCACGCCCAATTTATCAGCTCGCAGGATGGCTTCTTCAATGTGGTTATTGATGCCATCCTTGGCAAATGGTAAAAAGTACTGCAAGTGGGATACACCATTTGATGTCAATATGGAGACAATGACCCATACATGTTGGAAATAAATTAGTGAACAAAATGGGATTTAGTAATTCAGCAAAAGCAAAGCCAAAATAATAAAATAAGAAAGCAGTTGTAATTAATCATATGCGCATGCACCTACCTGAAAACCAAACCTAGGGACAGCCCATGTCTGATGAAGTCGATTCCTAAGTTTGTAGAAAGATATCAAAAAGGTCTTTGATGAAGCCCACATGACCAGCATTGCTACAAAAGCACTTGGCAATAGTGGCAACAAGAACAACCTCGTCTGGAAGGGCACCGAACTAAATGACTGTAGTACAAAGGGCACATGCAGTGCTGCTGTTAAATCTACAACATGAGCCAGGAATACAAAATCTGGTATTCTTGCAATTTTTCCTGCATAGTTAACACCACTAATGCATAGTTAATATTCTTTACATTAATATGTCATGTGCACACCAAGCAACCTGATGCACTTACCTTTATATACTGGTCTAACAGTAAATGAGATCATGCAGAAAGTCATATATAGAGATAGTTGGGGAAATTTACCGAAGAGAGTTGTAGCTAGAACATGTACCTGAACTTAATTTCTTTTGCAAGGCCCATGATCTTGTATTTACTGTGTTTCCTAGGGCATCGTAGAGAGGCATAAATAGGCAAAAATTAGTGTCCAACTCAGTGTGATGCAGGCTGTGGTACCTGCATAGGTAGTCCAATATAGTACCAGTAAATGTAAAATTCCTCATCTGTTGAAATGCAAGTTGATATAGATATACCATTTATGTTCAGACAGAGGTAAAGAAGGATTCATTAAAAACTTTGGAGAAAAATATGTGACTGATGTTCCCTCCCATCATTAACACAGAATTGGTTCTTACAGATAGGTAGCTAGCAGAAAAGAAAAGAAAAAAGTTGTTACTCAAGTTGGGTTGATGAGGGTAAAGAAGTTATATATAGAGCCAACGCACCCAAAGGTTCATGTAACAGACAAGCTTCTTTTCAACTATACAAAGGTGTCCAAAAGGAGAAATTATATATTTTAGTTGACTGAAAACCATGATAACCATATGATGCATGTATTCTAATATTCTGTCATAATATTAAAAAAATGTTTAATCTCCAGTTATGCTTGTATTTTTTTCCCTGTTTCTTTTAGTTTATCAAAAAAAAAAAGGGAACAAATTAACATGTGTATGCCGTGTTACTTACGTAGGAGTGTATATGACATATCTTAGGAATGGAAAAGACTCAAAAATCGCATGTGGAACAATTTCTATATTGCAGTATCCAAAGCATCTCAAGAAATCAAACATCAAAATATAGCCGTAGATCATGAGTCTTGATCCAAAACCAAGCACAGAAGTCCCAACAATAGGAATACCCATCACCACACATAATACAAGATGCTCCAATAGTGTAGCATAACCAGCTGCATCAACAAAAAATAGAACCAAAAGACTTAAGTTCATCATCATCAAGTAGTACCACGAGGAATTCAAATGATTGTTACATTTCAAAATGTTCCCTACATACCAGTGAACGACTGGGGAATGGCAGAGGCATGGTGGAGAGAGTGGTAGTGTTTAAAAAAATAATCACTATGAAATAACCTGTGTGTCCAGTAGTACAGAGGCTCTGACACGATCATGTGGAGCACTATGGCACACATATAACCCTTTGCATCACTTAGAGGAAGATGGGCAAGGAAAGGGAAGATGTAATAGGCCATAGAAGCCATGAAAGCTTGAAGAATAATGAAATTGTCCCTGTGTGAATAAAAGTTGAACTAATTAACTGAATACCAATCAATTGGTCCATCATATGCATATCCGAAGAAAATAACAGTTGAAGGAATTATTAAAAAAATTAAGAAAACAATATCTATATACTGTATAGGTACATACCAGTCCCATTCTTTATCTATTTGCTTAAAATCGACATACTTAGCTTATCCCTTGCACTATACTTAGCTTCTTTCGTTTTGTTTCAATAAATCTATATAGGTAGAGGAAAGGGTAGAAAGAAAAGAAGAAATTTCACAAAAAGAATGCAAATGAAAAACCATACAAACAAAATCTAAATGATTACCTTGCAGTGCTTCCTCAAGTCATCAACCTCCAGAGAATCTGCGAATCTGCAACTTCAAGAAGTTGTATAGCATTTTTTGGCTCCACTAGATGTTCTGCAGCCACTTTTTCACAGAGGCTTTTCAAACTTGGTATAGACTTGTTAGCATCAGTTTCATTATTCACATTTGTGTCTTCTACTTTGTCAAACATAAAATCCTCATCTAGCTCATCCAGTTTTTTTTTTTTTTTTTTTAATTGGAACCTCCAGTGGGGAGGGGCAGCTATGGGATGCCAGACCTTAATTACTTGGAAAAAATTCTGATACAAAACATCGGGGGTACATGACGACTTTACCCGAGAAGTAAAAATCCAATTGGACAAACATCAGAAAAACTATAAAAATAAAAAAAAAACCCGTCCATAACTCACTAGCCTAGGCCAACATCCCCCAAAGTGACATAACCACTTGAGTTTTTTCGATTTTCAACTTGGCCAAATCCACAACATGCCTTGTGCAAATTGTAATAGCTATAAAACTCCAACACTTGCAACTAAAAGAGAAATTGCAACTTGCATCTTGTTAAAACATTGCAAAACCAAATTGCATCTACTCACAATGCCAATGTTCAGCACAAGCATCCAGCAGCAACACAAGCAGGCAACACAAGCATTCAGCATCAACACAAGTAGGCAACACAATCCGCAACAGCGCCCAGCAGCAACACAAGCAGGCCACTGCAACGCAGCCACTCAGCATCCGCACTACTACACAAGCTCCCCGCAGCCTCCATCACGCCCTGCCTTACCAGCAGTCCTAACCGCAACACAGTCCGCAGCAGCAAGACCGCAGCAACCAGCCCCCAGACCGCCCATTCCATACACTCAGCAACCTCTCCTTGCCCTGAAAAACAGGGTATACTCTGTTTTACAGCAGAGTATCCTTCCAACTCTCGATTCCAGAGCCTATCAATGCCCATTCTTGCGGCGTCTACTCTTCCCGGTGACGTATGTATGCCGTATGCCAACGGTCCAGCACTGATAATCCTGCCACTCTCCTAGGAAGATCATTCGCCGTGAAAGAGACAGTCCTATGATCTCGTTGAGCTCTATCTGCTAAAGCGTCCGCCACCGCGTTGGCTTCTCTATAAATATGGGAACAATCTAAAGTCATTTATGCCGCCAAAAATTTGAT
This sequence comes from Berberis vulgaris, assembly GCA_963556465.1. Lineage (NCBI taxonomy): Eukaryota > Viridiplantae > Streptophyta > Magnoliopsida > Ranunculales > Berberidaceae > Berberis > Berberis vulgaris. Next base: position 10,214,424 of record OY747137.1, read on the forward strand.
TTCTTTCAAAATATTCTCCAAATGCCACGATATCTTGAAATTGCCTTTAAACCATCCACAAACAATTGCCGAATCCGTCTGAACAACCACCTGTTTAAAGTCCAATGAGAGACAAAGGCGGAGGCCTTCAGCTAGAGCCAAAATTTCCGCTTTATTATTTGAGCCTGCACCAAAAAATATTTGTTTTCCCCCAACACAAACCCCTAGAGTCTCTAATGATCACACCGCCCGCAGCCATGTTCTTACGGGAGGACCCATCCACATTGAGAGCAACAAAATCTGATGGAGGGGGATGCCAGAACACAACTCTACTTAGCTTTCTCAAAACTGGAGTTTCTTGTATCCCCAAAGCCCTTAATGGAGCCTTATGCTAGCTGACTTTCTTAGGAGTTATAAAATTATTTGCTAAGTGTAGATTACGCCGAATATTCAAAATCACAAAAGCAGGATTAGGGGCAACATTATCATAAACACATTTGCACCGCTGTTTTCATATTTCCCATAAAATGAACATGGGAGTGAGAAAGAATAACACACCTGTATGTGTTCTCATTTTGGATCGCCTGAACCAAATGACAAGGGTCGTGGATATTTCCGCCGGTTTTCTGATATGCACATCAAAAATCAACTCAAAATGGCGCCAAACCTGCATCGCCAGTTCACCATCCAAAAACAAATGATTCAGAGATTCTCGTTGTGGCATGTTGCAACATCTACATTTAGAAGCCAGACTAAATCCACATCTGTACAGCTCCCCATCCACTGGTACCCCTCTACGGAGTAATTTCCACACCAAAACTGAAATTCTAGAAGGAAGAATATCATGCCAAATCATTCGATGGAGGTCATTGACCGTCCCTTTTCGGCGTAGTATTTCATAGGCCGACTGAAGGGAAAAAAATCCCATTTTGGTTTGGAGCCCATATACATTCATCTTTTCCATCTTCCTCGCCATATAATCTATCAGCAAAACTTCTCCTTGCTATATGTCTGATCTCCGGGATAACCAATTCAAAATTGGAAGAAATCACCTTATTTACCGAAGGCCATACACCTTGATCAACCAAATTTGCCGATCTTCTGAAGGATACTACCGTATTCCAATTTTCCTCAAAAAAACTGATATTTCCCTGACCAATGCGCCAAAGTGAATTACGCAGAATAAGGGATTTACCAAGCATGATTTCTTTGAAAAATGGCGAGGACCCAGTTTTCACCAATTGACCATTCAAGGCCACCCCATTCATCCAGTATTTGCTTCTCATGAAAGTAGCCCAAAGAGAGTCCGAAGTAAGTAGTCTCCAAAGTGCCTTGAGGCGAAAAGCCCTCATCACCACCAACAAATCTCTCACACCCAAACCTTCTTCATTCTGTGGGAAACAAATATTAGACCATGATACCCATTTTTTCTTCAGTCTTCCTTCACAATCCCCCCAGAAGAAATTTGCCAACAAACTATTAATCCGGGATAAAACTTTCATAGGAACACACATGGTACTGAAAATAAAAATAGGAATAGAGCTCAGAACATGTTTAATCAGTATTAAACGACCTCCCGGGGATAACAATTTCGCCTTCCATCCCTGAATCCGCGATTGAATTTTTGCAATCAAATCTTCAAAATGAGAAATTTTAACTCTTCCTTGAAAAATTGGCCCTCCCAAATATTTCAAAGGAGCGGCTCTAAACTGGAATCCTGTATAGGTTTTGAAACCTACAATTTTCTCTGCAGCCGCCTTGTCATCCAGAATAAAAGAGCTCTTGCTTGCATTAATTTTCTGTCCCAAAGACTGACAATAACGGCTCAAAAACGCCATGCATCCAAGAATAGAAGACTTTCTGCCATTTAAGAAAATGAGAGTATCATCTGCATATAGAAGGTGTGAGATCGAACTGCATGCCCTGGGAGTATAAAAATATCCAATTTTACCACTATCAAAAGCCACTTTTAGACCCCTACTCAGCACTTCAGAGGCAATAATAAATAAGAATGGAGACAGAGGATCGCCTTGCCTTAAACCCCTGGAAGATCGAAAAAACCCTTTGTATGCTCCTTGAAGCAATACTGAAAAACCACAAGAAGCGATACAGTTGGAAATGAGATGACAAAATCTACCATTAAAACCAAATTTTGTAAGCACTGCCAATAAGAAGTTCCATTCCATTCTGTCATAGGCTTTCTCCATGTCGATTTTCAAAACCACATTACCGCCGAAGACCTTCCGGTTAATATCCCTAATCAATTCCTGTGCAAGGCCAATATTCTCACCAATAAACCTTCCTTTAACAAAAGCCCCCAGCTCCGGAGAGATAAGAATCGGTAAAATATCTTCCAGTCTAGTACAAAGGATTTTACTGAAAACTTTATAGATCACATTGCATAAACTGATTGGGCGAAATTCAGAAAAGGAATTTGGATTCTCAGTTTTAGGAATTAAGGCCAAGAAATTCGCCGAGAAAGAAGCCGGCAACGCCTCTCCTTAAAAAAATTGAATAGCAGCCTCCCAAATGTCCTTACTCAGAATCTCCCAGCAGGTCTGAAAAAATCCAGCAGTAAAACCATCATGACCCGGAGCACTATTTTTGGGGATGGCAAAAACAACCTGTTTCACTTCCTCCAGCGAAGGACGCTTAACCAAGAGGTCACAATGGATGGAGCTCACCAGTTTCGGAATACAATTCAACAAATCTGCATCCACCATACCTGAACCTTGGGAAGACAACAAGTTGGCAAAAAAATCCGTGGCATTATTAAGAATCTCACCAGGATCCGAAATAGTTCTACCGCAAGGTAAAATAATCTGGTTTATAGCTCTCCTTTTTTGTTTAGACTTGGTGGAAGCAAAACAATACTTGGTGCAGGCATCTCCCTCCTTAAACTCTTTTTCACCTGATTTTTGAATCCAATAGAGCTCCTCCTGTTTGAGAGCTAATCTGTACTCAGCTTGACAGCGATTTAAATTGCAGCAAGCATTAGTGTCCCAGTTGGCATCAACATTTAGACCATTATTATTACCATTAGCAAAACCGGCCAATAAAATAGTTTTCCATTGTTGCATTTCGTCCTCCAGAGCGCATATCCTGCTGAAGACATTCCCAAATACCAGCCGGTTCCATTGTATAAGAGCTCGACGAGTCAATTTAAGTTTGACATCCACTCGATCAATAGGTCTGGTGAGAGCCATATCAGACAGCCAGATTTCCTTAACCAGATCAAGAAACTCCGGATGTGTAGTCCACATGTCGAAGAATCTAAAAGGTGTAAAACCAATCCTTGATTGAGATGGCATGGATGCCAGAAGAGGAGAATGATCAGAAAATGTGCGGCTGAGGTGAACAACTTTAGGATGAGTCAATCCTGTCAACCAAGCCGAATTGACAAAAATCTGGTCAAGTCTAGCCCATATGCGCTCGCTTCCTCGCCTATTATTACACCAGGTGAGACGAGGACCCGAATAGCCACAATCAATTAAGCCACATGTTTCAGTACAATCGGAGAATTGAGCCATGCTTGCCAAGGATGGTGCAACTCCCCCTACTTTTTCCCCCGAATGTAGATAAGTATTGAAGTCCCCACCAACCATCCATGGCGAATTGAGATGAGCCGCAAAATCAACCATATGTTCCCATAATTCCTTTCTATCATCTATCGAGCATTTAGCATAAACAAAAGAAATTAAAAAAACTCTTGAAGAGGGATCCGTTACCTGGTAGTGAATAATCTGGTCTGACATGTCCACCACCGAGAAAACAAGAGACATATCCCACATAATCCAAATCTTGCCACCAACACTGTCATTAGAAGCAAAACCGCCAAGTTTTATTTTGTTGCCAATCTCCATGTATCTGCTAACATCAATCATAGGCTCCGCAATCATTAGAATTCTAACATTGTGTTCCACAACCAACTTTTGTAATCTCCTTCTCGTGGCCCTATTACCAACGCCACGGGCGTTCCAAAACATAAAGTTTTCAATCATCTTAAACGCGAGAGGAAGACAAACCCTTCTTAGTCTTACGACGAGTGCCCGGAGGAACCGCAGATTTAACGTTTTTCTTCCTCTCCGCATCCGAATTAGCCCCCAATTCTAAGTCCTTGATAGCTTGAGTGCCCGGCGCAATATCCGACTCCGCCTCATCACTATCTGTGGTGCTTTCAAGTGTATTAACATTCATTTTTTTCTTCTTTTTCCGCAAAGAATGCCCCGCCTTCAACAATTTTCGCATGTCTGATGTCAAAACCCGTGCCTCCTATTTGTGACCCTGTTCTAGTCTCCCAGCGACTTCCGTTGGTGGTCGCAACGTATGAAACTCCGACAAGTACTCTGGGACTGCCTGCTACTCTGTTTCAGCAAATAATTCCTGGATGGCAGCACTTGTTTCCTGTAAATCAACCCTTTCAAACTGTAAATCATCAGCCGATGACGACTTTTTATGAGAACCAGATCGAAGAACAAGAGTATTGAGGCCTGGAGACGCTGGAACCCCCACTGCTGGAACCCCCACCACTGCCGGAACACCCACTGTTGGAGCCACCCCTACTGAGATCACCGCTGCTGAAGCTGCGACAGACGTTGTGTCAGACGCTGCGACAGACGCTGGAACCACCTCTGCAGGCGCTGGAAACACCTCTGCAGGCGCGGAACAGAGCCCTGGCAGAGTCACGTAAGACCCAGAATTGTTGCTATGCGCTGGCTGAAGCAAAACACTCTATTCCGGCTGAGACAGAGTGCCCTCTGATGCGAGAAACTGCGAACCTGGCTGGGACAGAGTGACCTCTGATGCGAGCAAAGACGAACCTGGCTTGGGCAACACCGAGTGCCCGGACTCCATCTTTTGCATCCCAGATACAAGCTGTCCAGCCTGAGAGTCAGCAAATAAACTTGTCGTCGCATTTTGCGACGCCGCAACTTGGAACGAAATGTTGCTCTTTGAGTCCGGATTGACTACATCGTCGGGTGAAGTCGGCTTATGTTGGTGGCCAAGAACATTTTCAATCTCTGAATTTGTATACCCCGCCTCTAGTAGGCACTCCGCCGTAGATTCTGGCTTGACCCCGAATGAATGTAGTGCCGATGGAGTGCTCTCCTCTTCCTCAATATTTTCCATTAATGCCTCAAATGTGTTGGACAAAACCACCTTTACCGGATCCATATTCACTTGCTTTTTGTCCACGACGCTCTCCGGAATCTCCTCTCCTTTGTTATTTTTTGTTCCACTCACTCCCACTTCTGAGTTTACAATTTTTTGTGGTCTGAGCACTGGAACATATTGCTGCTTGGTATTGTTATTATCTGTCTTTGATTTGAACACCTTCTCAGTCTTACCTACTTCCGAAATGCGGCCACCGCCCTTAGTTCCGAGCTTCTTTCGACAAACACTTTCCTGATGCCCTATCAAAGAGCAATAATCACAATATTTGAAACCTGGATATTCTATCTTCTGCCAGAAACCTCTAATATTGGACCTATCAATCCAAACTCTGTTCGGTAATTTATCCGCCAAAGTCATTTCCACACACACTCGGGCAAAGCCCGTACGCGATAAACATCTAGTATGGTCATCCATTCTCAAATAATCACCAAAAGAATTGACAATTGCTTTTAAAATAGGGGGATGAAAAAAATGTAAAGGTAAGTTAGGCAACTCTACCCATAGTGGCACTGAGATTGGGTCCTCCTTCAGGCTGAATCCATCATGCCAACGGAAAGCTTTAAAATGAACACCACGAATCAAGAATGAATCCCGAGACAACACTTTTTTGGCTTCCTCCGCCGAATGAAGACGAACTAACACATGCCGTTGATTGAGTAATCCAAGCGAAAAATCGCCCAAAATTCCCCAAGTTCTGTGAATCGAATCTCGAATGTCTTCCAATGTGGGGCGGTAACTAGAGAATTTTAAGACGATCACATGTTTTTCCATAAACTCCTCCCCACGGACTTCATCCGTTGCCGTAATGCCAATTGCTGGAGCTCCCTCTTTACGAAATTTAGTGCCTTCGACCGGAGTCTCCACAACGTCGTTAACCAAAATTTTGCCCAATATTTGTGCAAAAGAGGGCTTGACCGCTCCTTCCACAGGTCCCCCATTACCGGATCTCCCCAGCATGTGGGGAGGTGTGGCGGCAGGAGGCGCCAACATCACATCCAGTTCGGTGCCAGTGTTAAATATTCGAAAACAGGATCAGCAGAGTCATAACAGTGTGGTACGAACCGTATCAGTGCACAAAACCTGTCTCAGTACCGTATCGGTGGCTGGGGAAGAGTCACTGCAATCGAAACTCGAGCACCCGTTCTGTACCACGGCCGAAACGGGAGTAGAGAACGAGTTGTCTGCCTGTATTGGGTCTGTGACTGCCAGAAATCGTCCAAAATCGGCCAGTATCGGCCAATATCGGCCAGAAACGGCGTGTCGCGACCAGAAAAAGCTTTGCTATGCCGGCAATAGGTGGCTGAGCCGCCTAGGGTTGTCGCTGTGGTTGCCCTAGCCGCCACCAGTCGATGGCTAGGATGCAGACCCACAGATGATGGACGGTAGAGATTAGATTTCGGCCAAAGACCGAAATACCCCTAAAATCGCCCTCTCTAAGCCGAAATTTCGGTTATGTTTTGCACATCCACCTAATTGCACATCCACCTAATACCGAAATGCTCATCCAGTTCATCCCCTTTCTCTAACCTTGACTTAGGAGGATTCTCAGCCAGTTTAGGAGGATAAATAGGATGATAAAGAGCACAAACCATCAATAAATGAGTTTCACCAACTGAAACTGAAGTGGCACAAACCACAACTCAGTTGAGGTGACCACCAGTATGATAAGTGACAACAAACATTCCCCAAACGTTATCCCAATGAGATGGGAAAAATTCTAAACCTCTTGGTGCTTTTAAGTTTTATCAAGCTATCATAACGTCCTGGAAATTTTGCATATTTCTCATACAATATAATCAAAGCTACGATAGCAAAATTTATTTGACATCTAACCTCATTATTTACCTGTTGCTCAGTGTTTGGTGCAAGTGCAGCTAAACCACAATCTGATAAGTGGGGGTTAAGATCTACATCAAGCAAAATGTTTGTCGTCTTTAAGTTTCTATGTACAACTGAAGGCAAGCACACTTCATGCAAGTACCTGAAAACAAAATCAGAAAGGGTAATCATTAGTATGAACTACCGGAATTTAATTAGCAAACAAAAATTGATTGATCAAAAAGATCACAGGAGACTTACTCTAAAGCTCTAGCTGTGCCCAGCGCTACCTTCACACGGGCATTCCAGGTAAGTGTCTTGCTGCTATCATCAGCAAAGTGCAACATGTCATGCAGAGTTCCTATTCCAATATAATCGTACACCAGAAGACGCTGGCCATGCTCAGCACAATATCCTACCAGTGCAATGATGTTTGGGTGTCTCAACCTCGACATGTTTGAAACAGTCATTGATACAAATTTCCAAAAAAAAAAGGTAACGCACTGCCACTACAAGAACTACAAACACTTGATGGCCAAAACAGGGAGCAATAGCAGCAGGTGTTTGTTCCAGGAACAGGGTTCAGTAATAGGTTGGAGAAATGTGTGATTTTGCGGGTTTTCTATTTCAGGTTCAGTTTTTTTTTTCTTTCCAGAAACAGGGTGTGGCTAATGGACAGCATCAGATCAGCATAGTTAACAATCAAAAGGATATTGAGAAACAAGCTACCATGGCATGGAAGTATCATACAATATATTTACCTTGTCATCCTTTGGTACCCCAGAGATGTTGAGATCAGCAGAATACATTTCTGCAGAAAAGCATTATGGAGTGTCCAAATAGATGGACAGGCTCCCAAGTCTAGTATCCGTTATAAACCAAGCTGGAACACTAACCTAGAGAAGCCGAAATAAAATAAGACCAAAACATCACAAAAAAATATATTGAACATTCAATTTTAAGAAATTAAGTGTACATACCATCTCAAATAATTCTTCCTTTTTCTCTTCAAAAGAAACCTGCATGATAGTCATTTTATCCATTTCTTATTGTTACAGTTTGTTTTCAATGTCCCACCTCAATATATTACATGGAAGAAAGAAATAGAGCACCTTGCCATAGTCCTCCACTACAATGCCTCTTGTGATTTCCCACAGCTTTATTGAGCCCATGGTATCCTATCAAAATATAAGACTATATCAGAAAGACAATCACAACTGAATCAGGAATATTAATTGGCTCTGTAATCTCCCTATCCTTTTTTTCTCTCCTGCCTACATTTTTTTTCTGGCTTTGTAGCACACCCTCTGTCTAATTCCAGCATTCTCTCCAATGGCACATACATGCTACCTCTTGCTACATTCTCAGCTGAACCAGGTTGCCGTGCTTCAGAACTTTTCATTGGCTTACTTAGATCCTTTGCACTGGTCACTGAATGTGTACCTCTTCTTTCGAGTATGGTTTCATTAAGTGCAGGAACTTTATGACTTGTTGTCCTGGCTCGTCTCTCTTGATCAAAATACAGGACTTGTACTACTGTTCTCAGTGGGAGGCGCTCGTTCCTTATTGCATGTGCACATACATCTTGCAACATTAAAAAAGGAAAACGAGTTTCCGACAGAGAAAGAAAACAAAGAACACCATACAAGTGAAACATTGAACAATTCGATAATAAGAAATAGGATTTATTCTGGAATGAGTTTCATTTAGATGTTTTAAGTAGTACGTATGAAGCAAATGAACAAGCCTTTAAGTAGTACATACACACACAGACATTGATTGCTTGCATAGACAATTGACTTCATCTAAACTATTTTTCAATACCCAGATCTCTATTTTCAAAAAACCCATCTCAAATCCAACAAATATAAGCATGGGTACACTTGACACACAAATAAACACCACAAAATATAACAAATCAACACAAACACACCCACCGTGAAGGGGAAACAAAAAAGTAGATAATCAGTAAATTGAATGCACTTACCACAAACAAGAGATCAGCTTTTTGCAACCAAGTTGAATTTATGGCCTTCAAATCAGTATCCAATGGACCAACTTCTTCAAAGTTTCCAATCCCAACTCCTGAAGCACCCAACTTAGTAGAATCAGTAAACCCCAAACCTCCAAAACCCTAGATCAGAAGATAAAACACATCAAAGATTTAACAAAATCATCAAATACAAACACTATGCTCTTGTGCATAGAAATCAGGCGAGGCGAGGTGACGGCGAGAGGAGAGGTGATGGTGAGAGAAGAGCGATAGAAATCAGGCGAGGCGAGGTGACGGCGAGAGGAGAGGCGAGGTGGGAGAGCTGCGTTTGTGAGGGATGCGTTGCGTTTGTGTGAGGGAGAGTTGCGTTTGAGGGAGGAGATGAAATCGTGAGCCAAAAACGTGAGGAATGACTTTCGCCCTCCCGCTCGTGAGAGTTGGGGGGAGAAGGAGCGGGAACGCAAAGCGGGAACCCAAATTTTTTTCGCCGAGAAATCGAATCGACTTCTCCACACATCCACGTGCAACACACGTGCAATGTAGCAATGGTTTTAAGCCGTTGGGCACTATAGCCACGGCTAAAAGCCGTGGCAAATACACCAACGGTTTAGAACCGTGGCCAAGCCTTTTTTTAGCCACAGTTTTTGGCCGTGGCAAATAAACCAACGGTTTAGAGCCGTGGCCACCTCCGTGTAGCTAAACAGGCCTTTTGGTGTAGTGAGTGCACGCCATTTACCATGGATTGGAGAAAAAAAGAGCAAAGGATGTTGTGTCATGTTGTAAATTTAGCTTGCTTATTGATGCTTGAAAGTGTTATGTCAGGTTTTGAATTGCAATGATTTTGTATCATTTGAATTGCATTGTGTTATATCAGGTTTTTGCCATGATGTTAAGGTATTTGATTACAATGTGCTATTAACATCCAATGAATATCAAATGAATTTACATTGTTGAAAAAACATCGAACTTTGTTGCAAGAACATCCAATGAACATCAAATGAATTTACATTATGCTTTAACATCCAATGTACATGTACTCCTTAAAAATTTTGCCTACTTCAAACCTCCTAATCACTTGTTTGATTGTGCTTGTGACACCATGGGATCTACAAGAAAATCAATTAAGAGTTGTTAATTATCAGTAACTTAATTAACCCCTTAATATAAATTACTGGCAGGAACTTAACCCCTTAAAATAAATTTGAATGTAACTTTGCCCCTTGCAACAGAACTGACCTAACAGATAATGAAAATGAGTTGCAACTCAAGCTTGCAATCAAAACTTAGCAGAGAAGAGTAGTAGAATCATAGGTGAGTAGGAGAAGCAGAGATGATGTAGATGTAGTAGTAGAAGTAGTGGTGAGAGTTATTGGTGGTGAAGTGAAGACGGTGGTGGTGAAGTGGAGACGGTGGTGGTAAAGGAGGAGTTGGCGGTTATCCCAACGTCTTAGTGAAAGTTTGAATCCTTAATTGCATCAACTTTGAATCTCAACCTTCAGATCATTAAAGGGTATTTTAGGCAGTAAAATATGACAATTTTGAATCTAGCACATGCTTTGATAGTCAAGGCACGTTGACTGTTAGTTTGAGGGGGAAAGTGTAACATGAATGTTAATTGGGGGCAAAACTGGATTGGTTATATGTTTTAGGAGGGAAAGTGCAATTAACCCTTTTTTTTTTTTTTTTACTGTTGGGGTAGTCACAAACAGAAATGTTGAGATTTTGTTGTCTTGTATCCTCATTTCTTTGCTCTCTTTTAGGGATGCTATTATACATATTGTGCTGTGATATGTGAACTACTTGTTACCTTGAAATTAATTTAAAATGCATATTTTGTTGTACGTACCTTTGGGATTTGAATGTAGTAGTCTATGAAGATTTTAGATGTATACTATCCATTTTTATTAAATGTTTAAATTAGCTATAGTTTTTACATGATAAATTGAGTATCAGCTTCATTTGAAATCAATATTAGTTAGTGTATGTAACTATATAAAATTCAATATGAACTGCATCATGTTGCAATTATGTCATTGGTATGGGTTGGTTGATGATACAAATATTAGGATCAACTTATTTAGTATGAACACACAAATGTTATAACTAATTTTAGCAACGTAACAAAAACCCTTTTTATGGTGCAGTGGTAATTACCAAATAAATTAACATAGCCTTAATTCAATTCATTTCACTAAATAATTTCCCCAAATAATTTCCCCCAAGATAGCAAATTGTAGTCTATGATTCCTCCAAACTCAGTATGATTTCTGTATATTATTCCCGTCTAGTCTAATATTCCCCTATAATCATGTCGTGTCTCTAAAATATCACTTAATATACTTTTCCAAGATAAGCCTTCCATAATTTTGTAACTCATTGGGTGGCTCCAAAGATTCTTGATAATGGATAGGAAAGAACCAAAGAAAAAAGAAGAGCACCTTGTTTCCCAAACCGTAGTATAAATAAAGTTCAACTTCAAGTACACTCCATTGTAACTGCAAGAGAAACTGTAAAGACTTATCTAAGAGAGTCTAATTAATCAGCTAGCATGGCTATCAGGAAGCTTGGCAAACCCAAGAGAGAGATGACAGTTGAGGAGTTCAAGAAGTGGCTGAAGCAGTTTGATAAGGATGGCGATGGGCGAATAAGTAGAGAAGAGTTACAAACAGCTATCCGTAGTCGTGGTGCATCGTTCACCACTTGGAAGAGCCTATATGGACTATGGACTGCAGACTTGAATGGCAACGGGTATATCGAGGATGATGAAATCGAACGCCTTGTTAAGTTTGCCAAGACTAGTTTGGGCATGCAGATTGTTGTTACTTAAGAGTGAAGTATGTAATATCAGATCAGTGTAACATTGTTAGGAACGGTAGTAGTAGTTGTAGTTGTAGGAATGTATTTGAGTGTGTTTGTAACATAGCTACCTATTTAGTAATAGTACTACAGCGTTATTAGTTATTGTGAACTTCTTGCATCAAAGACTTCTTAAATTTAAGCTTTGTTCACTCTTCTGAATGGAATTAACTACATGGAGCCATGAACACGAGGTTTATTTTAGGAGTCTAACAACTTCCATTAATTGCAGTGAAAAAACAAACTAAAGAAAAAAGAAATAATACTTTCATGATTCAAACATGGACATTCATGCAAAAGATCGATAATAATCTCCGGTCATGAGTTTAGAGTGCATATTCCAGACGTCAAGATTCAGTCTGTAACCATATCAGATTTTAATTAGTTAATCTTTAATGTCTGAAAATTTTGAGTTGCCTAGAATACATTGTTAGGTTCAACCTTGTTACGGTGTGTATATAGTTGTCAATAGGCTGGCAATTAGGCTGTCAATTAGAGATTCTAATTGATATAGTTTCCTAGTTTAGATTTAATAGTTTGTATATAAATACATGTAATACTTCAATGAAATACACAAGAAAGTATTCTCTTAATATCTTATAACATGGTATCAGAGCCACTTAGGGTTTGAGATTAAGATTCGAAGTTTGAAGTTAGGGCTTAATATTCGAAGTTTGAAGTTTGGTTCTCACCGCAGTTCGAACTCCCAGGCCACCGATCTATCTTCCCAGGCACCGGTCAAAGACCGTTCGACCTTCCCAGCAACAGATCGACCCTCCAACAGGCGTCGACTTCGACCCTCCAACAGATCGACCCTCCAACAGGCTTCGACTTCGTCCTCCAGTCACCGATCGAAGTCGATCGACTCTTTCAGCCGTCGATCGAAGTCGATCGACCCTTCCAGCCTCCGTTCGACATCGATCGACCCTTCCAGCCTCCGTTCGACGTCGATCGACCCTTCCAACCGCCGTTCGAGCCTTCCAGTCACCGATCGACTCTTTCAGTCGATCTAAGCTTCCAGTCAACGCTTCCAGATCCAGTCGATCGAAGCAGTCGATCCATCCTCTGCGTGTCTGCTTCCAGTCGATCTAATTTCAGTCGATTCAGTCGATCGAAGCTGCTCTTCTTGCTTTTCAAGCCTCTTTCCTGATTTCTCTTGATCTGGGGGAGATTTTGTACGATTTTTGACAACCCAATTTGTTAAAAAAAAAAAAAAAAAAAATTGATTTTGGAGGTTTTAATTCCGAGTTCTGACCTATTTGACCTGTTATGGCTGAAACAAAGTCAGTCGTTGTATCTGATCTGGTTCCTGTGATGCCTAAAATTACGGCCCATAAGCTTAGTGGTGCTTTGGTAAGTCGAAATAACAGCTACGCACCTGGGAGACCGTCTACTCATATTGCGGTCACTACTGATGCCTCTGACAAATCGGTCCTTATCTCTGCTGATGAATTTGCCAAGTTCTCACAGTATCAGGAATCACTTCAGTCTTCATCTCCTTCTGTCACATCTATTGCTGATTCAGGTAAACCCGATGTATGTCTTCTTTCATCATCCTCCAAGTGGGTCATTGATTCTGGTGCCACAGATCATATGACAGGTAATTCTAGTCTATTTTCTTCTTTTCAACCCTATACTTCTACTTCTACCGTCACTTTAACCGACGGGTTACCATCTTGTGTTCGCGGGTCTGGCACCATCAACCTTACCCCCTCGCTATCTCTGTCTTCTGTCTTACATTTACCTAATTTATCCTTTAATTTGCTCTCTGTAAGTCAGCTTACTCGTAATCTTAACTGTTGTGTCTCATTTTATCCTGATCATTGTTTATTTCGGGATCTTATGACGAAGAAGATTATTGGTAAAGGACATGAGTCTGGAGGCCTCTACATTCTTGATACATCGGTACCGCGTTCTATTGCTTGCTCCAGTGTCACGTCTCCTTTCGAGGCTCATTGTAGGTTGGGTCATCCGTCTCTCCCTTTACTCCAAAAGCTTTGTCCTCAATTTAATAAGGTGTCTTCATTAAATTGTGAGTCATGTCAGTTTGCAAAACATCATCGCCTTAGTTCAAGTCCTAGAGTCAATAAACGTGCTAGTGTTCCTTTTGAATTAGTTCATTCTGATGTTTGGGGTCCTTGTCCTATTTTATCTAAACCTGGCTTTCGGTATTTTGTTACATTTGTGGATGATTATTCTCGTGTCACTTGGTTATATCTCATGACACGTCGTTCTAAGTTGTTTTCTCTGTTTAGTGCGTTTTGTGCTGAAATTAAAACTCAATTTAATGTTTCAATTCGTACTTTGCGAAGTGATAACGCCAGTGAATATACTCAAGCTTTATTTCAGTCTTATATGACTCAGAATGGCATACTTCATGAAACTTCGTGTGTTGATACCCCATCCCAAAATGGTGTGGCAGAACGTAAAAACAGACATCTTCTTGAAACGGCACGAGCTCTCTTATTTCAAATGAATGTTCCTAAACCTTTTTGGGCCGATGCAGTGTCTACAACATGTTTTCTCATTAATCGCATGCCTTTCTCTGTTCTTCATGGTGAGATACCTTACCAAATCCTTTTTCCCAATAAGCCATTGTTTTCTGTTGACCCGAAAATATTTGGTAGCACTTGTTTTGTTCGGGATGTTCGTCCGCATGTCACTAAATTAGATCCCAAGTCTTTGAAATGTGTCTTCCTTGGTTATTCTCGTCTTCAGAAGGGTTATAGGTGTTATTGTCCCAATCTTACCAAATATCTAGTCTCAATTGATGTTACCTTCCTGGAAGACACACCTTATTTTCCGTCTTCATCCGTTCCCACTCGCCAGGGGGAGGATGATGATTTGTTAGTCTATTCCATCACATCCTCTGCACCCGTCTCGGCACCAGCACCTGTCTCGGCACCTGTTTCGGCACCAGCACCTGTCTCAGAACCAGCTCCTATCAAGCCTCCTATTATTCAGGTTTACTCCAGGCGTCCACCTATTGATTCATGTTCTGCACCTGCTCCTTCGTCATCAGATCCAGTCCCGAGCGATGATCTTCCTATTGCATTGCGCAAAGGTAAACGTCAGTGTGCTTATCCTATTTCTTCATTTGTTTCTTATGATAACTTGTCATCTACCTCTTGTTCTTTTATTGCTTCACTTGATTCTATCTCTCTTCCTAAAACTGTTCGTGAAGCCATATCTCATCCTGGTTGGCGTAATGCAATGATAGAGGAGATGAATGCTTTAGATGACAATGGTACTTGGGACTTGGTCGATTTACCTACAGATAAAAGGGCTATAGGTTGCAAATGGGTCTTCGCTGTTAAGGTCAATCCAGATGGGTCAGTTGCCCGATTGAAAGCCCGTCTTGTTGCAAAGGGCTATGCTCAAACCTATGGGGTTGATTACTCTGACACTTTCTCTCCTGTTGCAAAGTTAACCTCTGTTCGGTTATTTATTTCCATGGCGGCTTCCCATCATTGGCCTTTACATCAGCTTGATATCAAGAATGTTTTTCTTCATGGTGATCTTATAAGGAGGAGGTGTATATGGCGCAACCTCCTGGTTTTGTTGCTCAGGGGGAGTCAGGGCGAGTTTGTCGTCTTCGAAAATCTTTATATGGTTTGAAACAGAGTCCTCGTGCTTGGTTTGGAAAGTTTAGTCAGGCTGTTGAGAAATTTGGTATGAAGAAAAGCAAGTCTGACCACTCTGTCTTCTACAAACGATCCGCAGCTGGTATCATTCTGTTAGTTGTGTATGTGGATGACATTGTAATTACTGGAAATGATACTAGAGGAATCTCATCTCTTAAATCTTTCCTTCATACTCAGTTTCACACGAAGGATTTGGGGGTGTTAAAGTATTTCTTGGGAGTTGAAGTCACTCGGAGTAAACAAGGTATATTTCTATCTCAGAGAAAATATGTCCTTGACTTATTATCTGAGACAGGTAAATTGGGAGCAAAGCCTTGTAGTGCTCCAATGACTCCAAATGTACACCTTACAGAAGAGGGGGAACCATTTGAAGATCCAGAAAGATATCGAAGGTTGGTTGGGAAGTTGAATTACCTTACCGTGACTCGTCCAGATATTGCATACTCATTCAGTGTTGTCAGTCAGTTTCTGTCATCCCCGACAATCCATCATTAGGCCGCGTTAAAACAAATTTTGGATTACTTGAAAGGAGCACCAGGACGAGGTATCGTGTACAAAAGTCATGGGCACACTCACATTGAATGTTTTTCAGAAGCCGATTGGGCAGGTTCCAAAATGGATAGAAGATCCACTTCAGGTTATTGTATCTTTGTTGGAGGGAATTTGGTCTCATGGAAGAGTAAGAAGCAAAGCGTTGTGTCAAGATCCAGTGCAGAGTCTGAATATAGGGCTATGGCACAGTCTGTCTGTGAGATAATTTGGATATATCAGCTCTTGACTGAAGTAGGAATTAAAACTACAGTACCAGCGAAATTGTGGTGTGACAACCAAGCTGCTCTTCATATTGCATCTAATCCTGTGTTTCATGAACGGACTAAGCACATTGAAATTGATTGTCATTTTATTCGTGAGAAAATTCAACAAGGCTCGATTTCTACTGGTTATGTGAAAACTGGAGAACAACTAGGGGACATCTTCACGAAAGTATTACATAGGGTTCGGGTTGACTATCTTTGTAACAAGCTGGGCATGATTAACATTTATGCTCCAGCTTGAGGGGGAGTGTTACGGTGTGTATATAGTTGTCAATAGGCTGGCAATTAGGCTGTCAATTAGAGATTCTAATTGATATAGTTTCCTAGTTTAGATTTAATAGTTTGTATATAAATACATGTAATACTTCAATGAAATACACAAGAAAGTATTCTCTTAATATCTTATAACAAACCTGAACTGAAATCCCAACTGATGGAGCTAGTATGGAGTAGTGCTGTTGCTCTATACCTTGTGGCGTATGTTCATCTTCATATGCATGCAGAAACTGTTTGATTGTATTCAAACAACAGAATTTATTCATTCATGGCTAATCTCTCTTTAATCCCTGAGAACCAAATCAGAAGTGAACTACAAATAGTTGTGCTTAGAGCTCGAGGAAAATCTCAACACTCCGCCTGTTGTTGTTTTTTTGTCAAAATCTGCAATAAGAGTGGATTGTGTTGGATCGGGGAAGAAAATCCTGACTAGTTTGATTGCCTTTTCAGCAGCTCAACTGCTGCTCTTCTTTGTTTCATGATGGATTGCCCTGCTACAGCTCCCCAGTCCACATACTAAATTGTCTGGGTCTATGATCTAAATTCTCTAAAACTCCAAAAATATTGGAATTTGTTTGCCCATAGTGCTACTCGTTATGTTTATTTTCTGGTGTTAGAAAGGAAAATCCAGGAATGGATTATATGTAATTTATGTTAAATTATCATCTAATAAGAATTAGAAAGGCAAATCTATAATACATCAAGCCTTGGGAACCCATGGACAATGGTGGAGTCTCACCAGTCCTAGTGCTTTAATAGAAAAGGTCTCAGCTTTGTATGGGCGAGAATCATATCAAACTCGTGAAAATCAATGGTTTGATGCATCGGAAAAAAGTTTAAATTGTTAAAGAAGATAGGGTCTGGAGCCATGGACACTGAGGGCTTTATGGACTACGGAATCTCTAGACAGAACATCCGGACTCGAAAACTTGTTTTGGATTCAACAGAAAGCCCAATAATTTAATCAGATTCTCTTATATATGGGCCCTCAAATCACACAAAATTTGTTTTGAGATGCTTTTTTTTCAAAAGATTTCCATGTGCTTTCAAAATTCGAAGTATAGGCTCACGACTGTTTCGGATGATGTTTAAAGAAACGCAAACAGAAAAAGCACAAGGATGATAATCAAATGCTGATCCAAGAGATCTATCTTGGCTTTCTTTCAAGCCTCGTCGTTTGTGGGGAATCACTTTGGCTAGGAGTCGTGATAATTTGAACTTGACCCAGGAAAGCAACATAAACAGAGTTGCATGCAATGGTCTTTTTGAATGGAAAAAAGGTAAGGTTTCGTACGAGTTAAGCTAAGGCGACCTTACAGTCCCCTACTATCTAGATAACCAGCTTAAACTAGAGCATCTCCCATTGTGCATGGAAGCGTTACTGATGCGTCCAAATCTGTCCCTGTCAATTCCTGACATGCAAAATGAACAACAGTAGTGAGCCAAGTACCACCCTTGTGGTGGTCAAATGCACTCGGATGCTAAAGTCAGATGACTGAGTAAGGGTGGATGTAGACTGTAAATTGGATTATAAGTGCGTACTTTTCTCATCTCTTTTGTTCACCTTATATAGTGAGTATTTCACTCCTTCATTGACTCTAACGTCGAGCTATGATGGAGGGAGGAGATCCTGCTGAGGATCTTACCCAGCCATGACTGAATTACATCTGACACTTGGCTCTGTGTGGGACCCAATATTTGATTAGATCAAGAGCTATGCAAAATAAATCTTGGGCTTGTGACAACCTAAAAATCTGCGTTTGGGCCTTATTGTCCCAGTTCAAAGTCCAAGATTTGCGCCATGTTGGGCTCGCATATCCGAGCTTGGGTGCCTGACTTCTGGACTGAACGGTGACTTGGATGAGTATGAGCTGGACAATGCTTGGGCCTGCTCGATACCGCGCTAAGGCCTTTCTATATTAGGGTTGGGCTATACCACATGTATGGTTGTGACTGGGTGACTGTTTGATGACTCGTCGGTTACTCCCCTAGTTAGTGGGGTTGTGTATAGGGCTACTAACTGATTGTGCATGGGGGAATGTGCGATGCCATGATGGTGTATTTCGATGCTTTCTTGGCTAATGTTCTGTAGTTAATGCTTTTGCAACGGTTAGGTAATCACTTATCCCATACGTCAAGCCTATATAAATTGTTTTGGGAGAGTTTTATATTTTTACCTTCCAAAGTTTTCTTCTGTTATTTTTATTTAGCTTTTCCAGTTTAACCAAGCTTGAACCTTCATGCAATCATGTCTGCGTGAGCTTATTTTTTGTGTGAGCGCCATGCAGTTTGCTTTGACTTTTTGAGGGGGCTGACGTTAGAGAATGACCTAACCAACCTCCGTCAATGGTATGAAGTTCCTGATGATCTGGAATTGTCGCTCTTTGCGAAGGGCGAGTCTCAAACTTTTTTAAGGGAGGGATTCATTTGCTTATATAAGGCCATGTTCGAGGCCACCCTGCACTTCCCCGTTCCTGATGCCATTTGGCATTTACTGTCTTAACAGGGTATTACCGCAGCCCAAATAGCGCAGAGAGGGTGGAGTATACTAATTGTCACTTTGATTAGGGCGAAGGATGCGGGGTTCTGTCTGTCGACAAAACTGGTTCATTCTCTTATCTCCATCAAAATGAACAAGCTCGGTGTTTGTTGGCTGGTGAAGCCTTCTTGCCTGGATGGCAAGTTGGATGACACGAAAGACTGGCAGCAGTATTGTTTTTGTGCTTCTATGAAGTCTAGGTACTTCACCCATGATGGCCAGACGATCTTCCGTAGTTTTAGGAATCTTAGTAAGTTTCGTGTATTCTCCTTGCTTTTTGTTGTTAATACAACATTTGTTATTGTCTGACTTGTTTGTATCTCCCAACTAGGAGGCATGACCTTGTTGTTATCTCTCCTGAGGAGGACAAAATGAAGGTCGAATTTCTTGCTCTGCCACAAATGCCTATTTTAGATGTTCTCCAAACAAGGAATATCAGACGAAGTGGTCTGTTTTTTCGTGGAACTGGCAATGTGAGACAGACTCTGGCCCCTCCCATTGGTTCTTCTTCAGGTGCTAACTTACATTCATCTGGATCTCAGAAGAAGAAAGTGTCGTGGAAGCATAGTCCGTAAAAAAAGAAAGCTCTTGAGGGATTGCTTTCTCCCCCCCCCCCCCCCCCATCAGTCAAAGAGGATCAAGATGGGAACTGCTCATGTTGTCCCTATGAATGCTCCGAAGAGGGACCTTGTGGACCTAACTATCGGCGAGGAGGAGTCCCCGAAGGCCTCTGCGGCCACTAATCCAGGTGTAGAGCAACTTGTTCTGGAAAGTATTGCCCTTGACTCATCGGTGGATTTGGTTGTCACAATGTAGCAACCAGTTCTGGAAGTCATTGTCGGTGGTTCTTGTGTAAACCCGGAGGTATGCGGGGAGTGCCCGGGCCCGTTATCTTTGACGCGTAGTAACGACTTGCAGACTGGACTCTCGTCTGAGTTCCACCCTCTGCTGCTAACAAAGTCAAGCGGGTTGCTTAGTCTCATCCTTCAGAATTCGTAGGAAGGGGAACAAGAAAGGTTTTTGGTCTTGAAGCTCTTCATACAGACGCTGAAGCCAACTCTAGTGGGCAACACATGTGGTACCAGGAGATGGACCACATGACCGATACCATTCATCTTTTGAAGAAATGGTTTTCTTTGATGACTGATCAAATGTCGCTGGAAAAGGCAACCATGGAGGATCATCTCAATCAAGGGCAAAAACATTTGATGCTAGTAAGTTTGCAATTATCCGATCGTTGCTGGACCTTTCATGATATTTTATTGCTCATAACCCTATGTATGTTTTCTTATCAGAGGATGACTCATTTGACCCACGCTAGACAATGAAGTGGAGTCTATGCCAGGTAGGCTATGCGCCTTAAAGAAGACATATGTTGAGCATTAGGAGCAACTCTCGAACGCTCATAGTAGGGGCAGGTTATTTGGGAGTGCAGTTAACTGCTCGGCTCAATCAGGGGATTCAGCTAGGTGAGGCCAAGAAAGACCTGAACAGTGTTATGCCTATTCAATCGGCTATGGAGTCTCACTTGAAAATGGCTCAAGAGAGTCTGGATGAGGCCCAAGTTTCCAATGCTAATATGTCAGTGGATTTGAAAGATGCCCATGAGAGTAGGGACAAGACAGTCGTTGAGCAGATAGTGTTTGCTAATCGATTGGCGAATTCCATGGAAACTGCTATTGAGACTCAGAGTGTATTAGCCGTTGAACACGCTGAGGTGGTTCGTCAGCAAGATCTTCATGAGGCCCTTCAAGCACTGCTCTCCAAACTCAATCAAGAGTTGAATTTTGAGCGTACAAGCCGAACTGAGACAGGCTACAAGCTGGCCGATCTGAAGGTAGTTCTGTGAGAGCAATCAGGGAGTTATCCGTCTTGAAAGCTCAGTAAGATGCTCGGGAAGGAGCTAATCGAGGCTGCCAACTCTACTCAGCTCAGTAAGATTACTGCCAGTAGGCTGGAGTTGTTGGACTTTATTGAACAGGATCACGAGGATTGGATCCTTTCCACTTACAGGTGATTGTTCTATGTTCATTTTAAGGAGGCAGACAACTCTTCCACTTTTTCGCAAGGTGGCCCTGACACCGACCCAAATTCCATGGAAACAGTCGTCACCCTCTATGCTCCAGAGCTTGCCTCTTACCCTGTTGTTTAGGAAGATGTCTCTGACTCTACTCTGCCTGATTTTGCCGCTTGAGCGGTGTTTTGTATAAGAGAAGTTTATTAATACAAAGTTTTTGCCTTTTTTTGCTTTTGCGCTTGTGTTGTATGTTGTACTCTTCTATTTTAATGTGTATAGATTAAGCTTAACAGACTAATGTGTCGCCAATACTTTAAGACTAGATTTAGGTAGTCAAGTCTCATTCCATTTGTATTAATGCTTAATCTGGACTGGAGCCCCCTTTTAGCTTGAATGGGTTGACACTTGATAATAATGCTAACTTAATCTTTAAGAAGGCTTAAGTTGCGGAGTAGTCATCTTTACTCTAGCAGATCAAGTTCTTGTGGTGTCATAAGTCTTACATCGAAGATGAGTCAGACTTGGGCAGACATTGTCTGGGTCTGTACTACTAGACTTCCATAACGAATTTCAACCCTGTGTAGAACTGTAGAAGTTAGGGCATTTGAGGAATCATATCTTGTCCAAAACAGATTGGATTTTAGATGTATATGGGCTCAATCCTAAAGAGGAGCTAAGCCGTAGACGAGTTGTCTATGCCTGAATGGGCTAGACTTTTATGACGAACACTAATCCTGGATAGGAGTTAGGATGTGGAGAAGTCTTCTTCGTCCGAACGGACTAGACTTCTCTAGTATACGGGCTCAATCCTGAAGAGAAGTTGAGTTGTGTAGAAGTTATCTCTGCCCGGATAAGCTAGACTCCTATGATAAACCCTAATCCCGAATAGGGGTTAGGTTGTGGAGAAGTCATTTCGTCCTAACGGACTATACTTATCTACTATACAGGCTCAACCCTGAAAAGAGGAGAAGGCATCTCTGCCCGAATGCGCTAGACTCCTATGATGAACCCTAATCCCGAACAAGAGTTAAGTTGTGAAAAAGTCATCTTCGTCTGAACGGACTAGACTTCAATAGTACACGGAGTCAATCCTGAAAAGGAATTGAACTATAGGGAAGTCATTTCTGCTGAAATGGGCTAGACTTCTATGATGAACTCTAATCCCGAACAGGTGTTAGGTTGTGGAGAAGTCATCTTCGTCCGAACGGACTAGACTTCTCTAATATACGGGTTCAATCCTGAAAAGGAGTTAAGTTGTTGAAAAGTCGTCTCTCTGTCAATTAGAACATTAGTTTCCAATTAGATTTAGGATTTGTTTCTAGTTTTAGAAGTTAGGTTAGTTATAAAACGGTGGTCTAGGTTGTTCACTGTCAATAGGTTGATTGAATGAGAATTTATTTGGTTTATTTATTTTATCTTTGATATCGCATTGTCTTTCAGTTCTTGTTTATTTTATAATTTTAACTCTATCGTAAAATATCAAGCATATTTACAAAAATAATAATCCTAATTACTATAGAGTAATCTAAAAATGGGATCTCTACGTTTGGAAGTTATTTTCGATTGCACCTCTTTGACTGCCCCATGGCGGAGCTTCACTACTAGTGATACTGTTAACTGCCTCATAAAAAGTCATTCAGTCTACTTCACAATTTTGAAAGCTTATGCTTCACTATAGACTGCCCTTGGAATTGGGACTATAGGTTGTAGACAAAGATATATTTCTAAGCCATTTGGCCATTTTACTAAACGTTCGGAGAATGGTGGTACTAGAGGTATTTTCCAATTGAGCTAAAATTTTTAGGGTAATTGCATAAATACATCGAAAAGGATTCATCAAAGTTTGCTTTTATATGATGGAGGCAAATTTTTAGATGGAAAATGTTCACATCCAAATTCTTAACATTAGTATTATAGATTAGAGATAAGGTTTGATGAGACAAAGATGTAAGCACAAGATAACATGGGAGTGAAATGATTGTGATAAACGATGTAAATCAATGGTGTACAAATTACCAAATAAATTAACATAGCCTTAATTCAATTCACTTCCCTAAATAATTTCCCCTATGATAGCGAATTGTAGTCTATGATTACTCCAAACTCAATATGATTTCTTTATATTATTCTCCTCTAGTCTAATATTCCCCTATAATCATGTTGTCTCTAAAATATCACTTAATATACTGTTCCAAGATAAGCCTTCCATAGTTTTGTAACTCATTGGGTGGCTCCAAAGATTCTTGATAATGGATAGGAAAGAAACAAAGAAAAAAGAAGAGCACCTTGTTTCCAAAACCGTAGTATAAATAAATGTAACACCCCTAAATTTCATAAAGATAATTTATTTTATTTTTACTGTGAGTTCTTCCTTCTTCTTGTTCTTTTTGAATTTTGGGTGTGCTTGCGTATTTGCAAATATAATGATGTTGAGATGATTTGGGTTTATGGGGTTTTGTTGGATGGATTGATTTGTTGATTGGGTGGCTGGTTCATGTTGTTTCTTGAAAATAGAATATTCCCAATTTACAAAAATAAAATGGGTTTTACCTGTGAAAATGGGTTTGCTTTCTTTGTGCATTTTGTTCGTGTTTCTTTGCAATGTTTGTTTTTGAATTCTGTGATGGGTATTTATTGTTTTGGAATGTGCAACATCGAATAGAGTGTTTGTATTAGAGATGGGTTACGAAGGATTGCCCTTGACATGAGTCAATACTTGATGAATCTATCGATGATCATAAATTTGTTGTAAGTCATTGGATAAACTTTGGCAAATAGTCACAATGCAGTGTTCTTGCGTAATCAAGGACCTGTCACTCTTTTGTAAGTTTTGTTTGTGAACAAGTAATTTAGTACAAGAATAGGAGTGGAAAGAGAGGGAGAAAGGAAGAAGAAGAAAAGCAAACATGTGAGTCTTCTTACTACTCCATTTACACGTGATTCCTTTTGAGATTCCTTTGAAAACTACTTATTACTTATTATATTCATTGATTTCTTTTGTGTCAGAAATCAATCCTTTGGTCATGTTTTGGTTTGACATTGTATGTTGTGCGATAGATTATTTAAGGGTTTGGCTCATGCTTATGTAGGTGCATGTATGTGGTTTGATGTGCAATAGATATCTATTTTGTGTCAGGAAATCAATCACTTAGGATTTCATTTAGTTCCATATTAGCTATGAAATGAAATTCTGCATGTATCATAGAGTCAAGGTTTGGGTTGTGTCCCATCCAAGTTGGATGTTGACAGGTTGGGAATGTGGGGTTGGGTCCCACGTATGTTTGACATTAGTAAAGGAATTGCAATGGGAATTCATTGCAAATTTGAGATTTTATCTAGGGTGGGTCTCACTGCAAGCTTTTCACATTACAAATTTGAGAATCGAGATTTTATCTTAGAGTGGGCCCCACTGCAACTTTTTAAATTTGCAAAATTTAAGATTTTATCCGTGGGTCCCACTGCAAGCTTTTCACATTGCAAATTTGAGAATCGAGATTTTATCTAGGGTGGGCCTCACTGTAAGCTTTTTACATTTGCAAATTTGAGATTTTATCCAGGGTGGGTCTCATTAGGTCTCACCTCATGAGAGTATTTGCTACGTGGAATTAGGCTTTTTTTATGAGGTTGTCTTATTTGTGGTGTTTTATGCTGCAAACGCTTGATTTCCAATATTTTTGATCTGTTTGATTTGTGAGATTTTCCTAGCTTGCTGGGTTCATGTTTGGGGTCACCCATGTTTACCATTTTTTTGATTGGGTGTGACTTTGTTTGGTTGGTGTTTGAATGGTTGATGAATATTAATGCATTGTGATAAATTTGGAGATTTGTATGCATATTGACTTGTTTATGCATTATGAAGAATTTGGATATTTGAATCAAGGAGTGGCTTGATTGCCATATTGTTACATAGCTTGATTAATGAATATGCTATGTTTTCCCCAAAAATGTGGGTGAATAGATTGTGAATCAATTCAGGTATGACAAAATGTCATTGGGGAAGAATTCTGAATTATGAAAAATAAATGATATTGGAAAACCTGGATTTCTGAAAATATAAAACACTTGGACTTGTATCACTTAGAACTACCACATCTCTTTTGTTTATTATTTCCCCTCTCTTACTAGAGAAACTAAATGACCAGTGGGTCTTCTTGCGGAGTTGGGGCACCCATTTCTTACTAGAGAAACTAAAATAACCTTCGGATTAGTCTTGCGAAAATGTGGAGAATTTGTATGCCTAAATAAGGCTTTGATATTTATCTGTCAAAAATGTGATGTGAGTTTATGCGCATTGATAACCCAAGGGTGGCTTTTGGTACTCATATAGTTAGGGGTATCCGCGATGCATGCCTGTATATGATGTCCCCACTTGGGCATGGATGACGGAGTAGTCCTCCTTTATATGAGAGAGGCATACGGGCATGTATGTTCGGCACGGAGGTGGTGCGAATGTGGTATCGTCTAAGTGATCGATCCGTTAAAAAGATGAACCTAATTCAAATACAAAGAATAAATGACGTTGCATTGTTTCTAATCCTTTTTATGCAGGATGGCAAGTCCACTAATATTTCTGCAGGTCCGACTTGCCATAGTCAACTCCTATAGGGTAAGTACAGGTAAATGCATATTTACATATTAGGATGATGATATGATTGCCTCGTTGAGGAACTAAATTCTTGGAACTGCGTTTTCTTGCATCACACATTTGCCTCGTTGAGGAACTACCTATTGGTGTGATGGTTTGTTGTTTGTGTTTAGCTTGATGTTTATCACATGCGATTTTATTGATTTTGGGATGAAGATTTCTCACACCAGCTTTATTGCTGACCCAAGTGAGCTTTTGCTTCTTGGGTACATTCCTTTGGGAATGTAGCCAATTAGCTTTTCAGGTTTAGAAGCTTTTGAGCAGCGTTACGGGAGTTTCGCTAGTGAGGATAGCGACGTCAGTTTTTCCTGGTTAGAGTTTTGTTAAAAATTTTAGTTTTTTCTATTTTCTAAACTATATTTTGTCATTGCTGCTAAATGTTTCTGTCGTTATTGAATTTCACGTCTCGAGTTTTGGGGAAACGGATAATCCTACGTGGATTTTAGGATTTCGTTTTCTTCAAAAATCGGGGCGTGACAGTTTGGTATCAGAGAATTTGGTTAGCCTAGGTTGGGGTAGAGTCTAGGTGATCCTCGGAATGTGGATATGGGTGTGTAGGAGTGTAGAAGTCTTAAGATGAAGTGACAAGGGCAAACCTTGAAAACTTTAGT
This sequence comes from Berberis vulgaris, assembly GCA_963556465.1. NCBI lineage: Eukaryota > Viridiplantae > Streptophyta > Magnoliopsida > Ranunculales > Berberidaceae > Berberis > Berberis vulgaris. The sequence goes on from OY747137.1 coordinate 10,240,792, forward strand.
TTTGTTTTGTTTTCTTTGTGAATCTCATGATGATGCTTCATTGACTTGTGTGTGCACGAGTAATCTTATTTATAATTTCGATATTTGCTTGACATTTTTCCGTATTATTTCTTTTTAGGGGTTTGATATCCGTAGTGTTCATTTAACACTTTCCGCGAATCTCGGGACGAGATTCCTTTTGAGTTGTATATAATGTAACACCCCTACTTTTTCAATAACAATAAATAATTTATGTTTCTAAAATTCAATTGAAATTTGTGTTTTAAAATCTTCTTTTGTTTGACAACTAGTATTTTTCGAAATTCAGTTAACTGTCTTACCATCCGAATCTCGGGACGAGATTTCATTTAACGTGTGTATAATGTAACACCGCTAAATTTCATAAAGATAATTTATTTTCTTTTTTTAATTAAATAAAATAGGGTTACATTTAATTGAATGTGAATTTCGAAATTAACGTTTTATTTGGTGAGTTTAGAAGGGGGTTTTTCAGAAGTTCAGTGGGGGCGAATAGCCACCCACCCTATAAAGAGAAAACCCTCTTTTCTTTTCTTTCTCCTTTCTTCTTCTTTTCTCCTTCTCCTTCCCTTGTGTTTTCTTCTCGGTGGCGGCATCGAACTGATTCGTCGGTCTGTTGATCGACTCTGTGAGTTGAGGTGCGAGATGAAGGGCTGTTCGATGGTGTTTGTTGGTCTGTTTCAGGGCTGATGGAGGCGATTCAGTGCTGATGGAGGCGATGGGGTTTCAGATACGACTCTGTGATGGCGACGAACTCTGTGATTTGTGGTGGCTTCCTTCTCTGCTCTCATAACACGGCGATCAACACGAGAGGTGATTTTCTTCCTGATTATCCCATTGGATTTCTCTGTAACTACAACATCTTCTTTCACCTTTGAACATCGAAGCCTCTTCCGATTTTCCCCATTGTAGCACAAAATCTGTCTCTCTAACTGCTGCTAGTCTTTGAACCTTTGTTTCCTTCTCCATCTCACAAGATCTATTGCTCTGAGAAATCCAAAGTGAACCCCTTTAAACTACTCTGCAACTGAACAAAAATACATGTAAGAGAAAGCCCAAAACTTCATGAGAAACACAGCAATTTCAGAGGTTATCCACTCTCAAAGCAACAAACTGGGTTCATTCTCCCATGGATTTACTTATTCTGGTCACCCTGTGGCATGTGCTGTTGCGTTGGAAGCACTCAAAATTTATAAGGAAAGAAATATTGTTCAGCAAGTCCAGAGTGTTGCGCCCAGGTTTCAAGATGGCATTAGGGCTTTCTTTGACAGTCCAATTATCGGGGAGATACGAGGAACTGGGTTGATTCTTGGGACTGAGTTCACTGACAATAAATCACCTAATGACTCGTTCCCTGCTGAATGGGGTGGACGCCATAAGATTTAAAATCTGTGAGTTTTCTTCATTTCTTTCTGTTTTTACTGTGAGTTCTTCCTTCTTCTTGTTCGTTTTGAATTTTGGGTGTGTTTGCGTATTTGCAAATATAATGATGTTGGGATGATTTGGGTTTATGGGGTTTTGTTGGATGGTTTGATTTGTTGATTGGGTGGCTGGTTCATGTTGTTTCTTGAAAATAGAATATCCCCAATTTACAAAAATAGAATGGGTTTTACCTGTGAGAATGGGTTTGCTTTCTTTGTGCATTTTGTTCATGTTTCTTTGCAATGTTTGTGTTTGAATTCTGTGATGGGTATTTATGGTTTTGGAATGTGCAACATCGAATAGAGTGTTTGTATTAGAGATGGATTACGAAGGGTTGCCCTTGACATGAGTAAATACTTGATGAATCTATCGATGATCATAAATTTGTTGTAAGTCATTGGATAAACTTTGGCAAATAGTCACAATGCAGTGTTCTTGCGTAATCAAGGACCTATCACTCTTTTGTAAGTTTTGTTTGTGAACAAGTAATTTAGTACAAGAATAGGAGTGGGAAGAGAGGGAGAAAGGAAGAAGGAGAAAAGCAAACAAGCGAGTCTTCTTACTACTCCATTTACACGTGATTCCTTTTGAGATTCCTTTGAAAACTACTTATTACTTATTATATTCATTGATTTCTTTTGTGTCAGAAATCAACCCTTTGGTCATGTTTTGATTTGACATTGTATGTTGTGCGATAGTTTATTTAAGGGGTTTGGCTCATGCTTATGTAGGTACATGTATGTGCTTTGATGTGCAATAGATATCTATTTTGTGTCAGGAAATCAATCACTTAGGATTTCATTTAGTTCCATATTAGCTATGAAATGAAATTCTGGATGTATCATAGAGTCAAGGTTTGGGTTGTGTCCCATCCAAGTTGGATGTTGACAGGTTGGGAATGTGGGGTTGGGTCCCACGTATGTTTGACATTAGTAAAGGAATTGCAATGGGAATTCATTGCAAATTTGAGATTTTATCTTGGGTGGGTCTCACTGCAAGCTTTTCACATTGCAAATTTGAGAATCGAGATTTTATCTTAGGGTGAGCCCCACTGCAACTTTTTACATTTGCAAAATTTGAGATTTTATTCAGGGTGGGTTCCACTGCAAGTTTTTCACATTGCAAAGTTGAGAATCGAGATTTTATCTAGGGTGGGCCCCACTGTAAGCTTTTTACGTTTGCAAATTTGAGATTTTATCCAGGGTGGGTCTCATTAGGTCTCACCTTATGAGAGTATTTGCTACGTGGAATTAGGCTTTTTTTATGAGATTGCCTTATTTGTGGTATTTTGTGCTGCAAACGCTTGATCTCCAATATTTTTGATCTGTTTGATGTGTGAGATTTTTCTAGCTTGCTGGGTTCATGTTTGGGGTCACCCATGTTTACCATTTTTTTGATTGGGTGTGACTTTGTTTGGTTGGTGTTTGAATAGTTGATGAATATTAATGCATTGTGATAAATTTGGAAATTTGTATGTATATTGACTTGTTTATGCATTATGAAGAATTTGGATATTTGAATCATGGAGTTGCTTGATTGCATATTGTTACATAGCCTGATTAATGAATATGCTATGTTTTCCCCAAAAATGTGGGTGAATAGATTGTGAATCAATTCAGGTATGACAAAATGTCATTGTGGAAGAATTCTGAATTATGAAAAATAAATGATATTGGTAAACCTGAATTTCTGAAAATATAAAACACTTGGACTTGTATCACTTAGAACTACCACATCTCTTTTGTTTATTATTTCCCCTCTCTTACTAGAGAAACTAAATGACCAGTGGGTCGTCTTGCGGAGTTGGGGCACCCATTTCTTACTAGAGAAACTAAAATAACCTTCGGGTTAGTCTTGCGAAAATGTGGTGAATTTGTATGCCTAAAATAGACTTTGATATTTATCCGTAAAAAATGTGACGTGAGTTTATGCGCATTGATAGCCCAAGGGTGACTTTTGGTACTCATATAGTTAGGGGTATCCGCGATGCATGCCTGTATGTGATGTCCCCACTTGGGCATGGATGACGGAGTAGTCCTCCTTTATATGAGAGAGACATCGGCACGGAGGTGGTGCGAATGTGGTATCGTCTAAGTGATCGATCCGTTAAAAAGATGAACCTAATTCAAATACAAAGAATAAATGACGTTGCATTGTTTCTAATCCTTTTTATGCAGGATGGCAAGTCCACTAATATTTCTGCAGGTCCGACTTGCCATAGTCAACTCCTATAGGGTAAGTACAGGTAAATGCATATTTACATATTAGGATGATGATATGATTGCCTCGTTGAGGAACTAAATTCTTGGAACTGCGTTTTCTTGCATCACACATTTGCCTCGTTGAGGAACTACCTATTGGTGTGATGGTTTGTTGTTTGTGTTTAGCTTGATGTTTATCACATGCGATTTTATTGATTTTGGGATGAAGATTTCTCACACCAGCTTTATTGCTGACCCAAGTGAGCTTTTGCTTCTTGGGTACATTCCTTTGGGAATGTAGCCAATTAGCTTTTCAGGTTTAGAAGCTTTTGAGCAGCGTTACGGGAGTTTCGCTAGTGAGGATAGCGACGTCAGTTTTTCCTGGTTAGAGTTTTGTTAAAAATTTTAGTTTTTTCTATTTTCTAAACTATATTTTGTCATTGCTGCTAAATGTTTCTGTCGTTATTGAATTTCACGTCTCGAGTTTTGGGGAAACGGATAATCCTACGTGGATTTTAGGATTTCGTTTTCTTCAAAAATCGGGGCGTGACAGTTTGGTATCAGAGAATTTGGTTAGCCTAGGTTGGGGTAGAGTCTAGGTGATCCTCGGAATGTGGATATGGGTGTGTAGGAGTGTAGAAGTCTTAAGATGAAGTGACAAGGGCAAACCTTGAAAACTTTAGTTTTGTTTTGTTTTCTTTGTGAATCTCATGATGATGCTTCATTGACTTGTGTGTGCACGAGTAATCTTATTTATAATTTCGATATTTGCTTGACATTTTTCCGTATTATTTCTTTTTAGGGGTTTGATATCCGTAGTGTTCATTTAACACTTTCCGCGAATCTCGGGACGAGATTCCTTTTGAGTTGTATATAATGTAACACCCCTACTTTTTCAATAACAATAAATAATTTATGTTTCTAAAATTCAATTGAAATTTGTGTTTTAAAATCTTCTTTTGTTTGACAACTAGTATTTTTCGAAATTCAGTTAACTGTCTTACCATCCGAATCTCGGGACGAGATTTCATTTAACGTGTGTATAATGTAACACCGCTAAATTTCATAAAGATAATTTATTTTCTTTTTTTAATTAAATAAAATAGGGTTACATTTAATTGAATGTGAATTTCGAAATTAACGTTTTATTTGGTGAGTTTAGAAGGGGGTTTTTCAGAAGTTCAGTGGGGGCGAATAGCCACCCACCCTATAAAGAGAAAACCCTCTTTTCTTTTCTTTCTCCTTTCTTCTTCTTTTCTCCTTCTCCTTCCCTTGTGTTTTCTTCTCGGTGGCGGCATCGAACTGATTCGTCGGTCTGTTGATCGACTCTGTGAGTTGAGGTGCGAGATGAAGGGCTGTTCGATGGTGTTTGTTGGTCTGTTTCAGGGCTGATGGAGGCGATTCAGTGCTGATGGAGGCGATGGGGTTTCAGATACGACTCTGTGATGGCGACGAACTCTGTGATTTGTGGTGGCTTCCTTCTCTGCTCTCATAACACGGCGATCAACACGAGAGGTGATTTTCTTCCTGATTATCCCATTGGATTTCTCTGTAACTACAACATCTTCTTTCACCTTTGAACATCGAAGCCTCTTCCGATTTTCCCCATTGTAGCACAAAATCTGTCTCTCTAACTGCTGCTAGTCTTTGAACCTTTGTTTCCTTCTCCATCTCACAAGATCTATTGCTCTGAGAAATCCAAAGTGAACCCCTTTAAACTACTCTGCAACTGAACAAAAATACATGTAAGAGAAAGCCCAAAACTTCATGAGAAACACAGCAATTTCAGAGGTTATCCACTCTCAAAGCAACAAACTGGGTTCATTCTCCCATGGATTTACTTATTCTGGTCACCCTGTGGCATGTGCTGTTGCGTTGGAAGCACTCAAAATTTATAAGGAAAGAAATATTGTTCAGCAAGTCCAGAGTGTTGCGCCCAGGTTTCAAGATGGCATTAGGGCTTTCTTTGACAGTCCAATTATCGGGGAGATACGAGGAACTGGGTTGATTCTTGGGACTGAGTTCACTGACAATAAATCACCTAATGACTCGTTCCCTGCTGAATGGGGTGGACGCCATAAGATTTAAAATCTGTGAGTTTTCTTCATTTCTTTCTGTTTTTACTGTGAGTTCTTCCTTCTTCTTGTTCGTTTTGAATTTTGGGTGTGTTTGCGTATTTGCAAATATAATGATGTTGGGATGATTTGGGTTTATGGGGTTTTGTTGGATGGTTTGATTTGTTGATTGGGTGGCTGGTTCATGTTGTTTCTTGAAAATAGAATATCCCCAATTTACAAAAATAGAATGGGTTTTACCTGTGAGAATGGGTTTGCTTTCTTTGTGCATTTTGTTCGTGTTTCTTTGCAATGTTTGTGTTTGAATTCTGTGATGGGTATTTATGGTTTTGGAATGTGCAACATCGAATAGAGTGTTTGTATTAGAGATGGATTACGAAGGGTTGCCCTTGACATGAGTAAATACTTGATGAATCTATCGATGATCATAAATTTGTTGTAAGTCATTGGATAAACTTTGGCAAATAGTCACAATGCAGTGTTCTTGCGTAATCAAGGACCTATCACTCTTTTGTAAGTTTTGTTTGTGAACAAGTAATTTAGTACAAGAATAGGAGTGGGAAGAGAGGGAGAAAGGAAGAAGGAGAAAAGCAAACAAGCGAGTCTTCTTACTACTCCATTTACACGTGATTCCTTTTGAGATTCCTTTGAAAACTACTTATTACTTATTATATTCATTGATTTCTTTTGTGTCAGAAATCAACCCTTTGGTCATGTTTTGATTTGACATTGTATGTTGTGCGATAGTTTATTTAAGGGGTTTGGCTCATGCTTATGTAGGTACATGTATGTGCTTTGATGTGCAATAGATATCTATTTTGTGTCAGGAAATCAATCACTTAGGATTTCATTTAGTTCCATATTAGCTATGAAATGAAATTCTGGATGTATCATAGAGTCAAGGTTTGGGTTGTGTCCCATCCAAGTTGGATGTTGACAGGTTGGGAATGTGGGGTTGGGTCCCACGTATGTTTGACATTAGTAAAGGAATTGCAATGGGAATTCATTGCAAATTTGAGATTTTATCTTGGGTGGGTCTCACTGCAAGCTTTTCACATTGCAAATTTGAGAATCGAGATTTTATCTTAGGGTGAGCCCCACTGCAACTTTTTACATTTGCAAAATTTGAGATTTTATTCAGGGTGGGTTCCACTGCAAGTTTTTCACATTGCAAAGTTGAGAATCGAGATTTTATCTAGGGTGGGCCCCACTGTAAGCTTTTTACGTTTGCAAATTTGAGATTTTATCCAGGGTGGGTCTCATTAGGTCTCACCTTATGAGAGTATTTGCTACGTGGAATTAGGCTTTTTTTATGAGATTGCCTTATTTGTGGTATTTTGTGCTGCAAACGCTTGATCTCCAATATTTTTGATCTGTTTGATGTGTGAGATTTTTCTAGCTTGCTGGGTTCATGTTTGGGGTCACCCATGTTTACCATTTTTTTGATTGGGTGTGACTTTGTTTGGTTGGTGTTTGAATAGTTGATGAATATTAATGCATTGTGATAAATTTGGAAATTTGTATGTATATTGACTTGTTTATGCATTATGAAGAATTTGGATATTTGAATCATGGAGTTGCTTGATTGCATATTGTTACATAGCCTGATTAATGAATATGCTATGTTTTCCCCAAAAATGTGGGTGAATAGATTGTGAATCAATTCAGGTATGACAAAATGTCATTGTGGAAGAATTCTGAATTATGAAAAATAAATGATATTGGTAAACCTGAATTTCTGAAAATATAAAACACTTGGACTTGTATCACTTAGAACTACCACATCTCTTTTGTTTATTATTTCCCCTCTCTTACTAGAGAAACTAAATGACCAGTGGGTCGTCTTGCGGAGTTGGGGCACCCATTTCTTACTAGAGAAACTAAAATAACCTTCGGGTTAGTCTTGCGAAAATGTGGTGAATTTGTATGCCTAAAATAGACTTTGATATTTATCCGTAAAAAATGTGACGTGAGTTTATGCGCATTGATAGCCCAAGGGTGACTTTTGGTACTCATATAGTTAGGGGTATCCGCGATGCATGCCTGTATGTGATGTCCCCACTTGGGCATGGATGACGGAGTAGTCCTCCTTTATATGAGAGAGACATCGGCACGGAGGTGGTGCGAATGTGGTATCGTCTAAGTGATCGATCCGTTAAAAAGATGAACCTAATTCAAATACAAAGAATAAATGACGTTGCATTGTTTCTAATCCTTTTTATGCAGGATGGCAAGTCCACTAATATTTCTGCAGGTCCGACTTGCCATAGTCAACTCCTATAGGGTAAGTACAGTTAAATGCATATTTACATATTAGGATGATGATATGATTGCCTCGTTGAGGAACTAAATTCTTGGAACTGCGTTTTCTTGCATCACACCTTTGCCTCGTTGAGGAACTATCTATTGGTGTGATGGTTTGTTGTTTGTGTTTAGCTTGATGTTTATCACATGCGATTTTATTGATTTTGGGATGAAGATTTCTCACACCAGCTTTATTGCTGACCCAAGTGAGTTTTTGCTTATTGGGTACATTCCTTTGGGAATGTAGTCAATTAGCTTTTCAGGTTTAGAAGCTTTTGAGCAGCGTTACGGAAGTTTCGCTAGTGAGGATAGCGACGTCAGTTTTTCCTGGTTAGAGTTTTGTTAAAAATTTTAGTTTGTTCTATTTTCTAAACTATATTTTGTCATTGCTGCTAAATGTTTCTGTCTTTATTGAATTTCACGTCTCGAGTTTTGGAAAAACGGATAATCCTACGTGAATTTTAGGATTTCGTTTTCTTAAAAAATCGGGGCGTGAGAATTACACTCCATTGTAACTGCAAATATAGACTTATCTAAGAGAGTCTAATTAATCAGCTAGCATGGCCATCAGGAAGCTTGGCAAACCCAAGAGTGAGATGACAGTTGAGGAGTTCAAGAAGTGGCTGAAGCAGTTTGATAAGGATGGCGACGGGCGAATAAGTAGAGAAGAGTTGCAAACAGCTATCCGTAGTCGTGGTGCATGGTTCACCACTTGGAAGAGCCTATATGGTCTATGGACTGCAGACTTGAATGGCAACGGGTATATCGAGGATAATGAAATCGAACGCCTTGTTAAGTTTGCCAAGACTAGCTTGGGCATGCATATTGCTATTACTTGAGAGTCAAGTATGTAATATCAGTTCAGTGTAACATTATTAGGAACGGTAGTAGTAGTTGTAGTAGTAGGAATGTAACATAGCTAACTATTCAATAATAGTACTACAGCGTTGTTCGTTATCATGAACTTCTTGCATGAAAGATTTCTTAAATTTAAGCTCTGCTCCTGCTTCTGAATGGAATTAACTACATGGAGCGCCTATGAATACAAGAGGTTTATTTTAGTAGTCTAACAACTTTCATTAATTGCAGTGAAAAAACAAAAGAAAACAGAAAAAGAAAGAAATATACTTTGATTCAATCATGGACATTTGATTCAAACATGGACATTCATTCTAGTCATGAGTTTAGAGCACATATTCCAGACGTCAAGAATCAGTCTATAGCCATATCAGCCAAGAATCAGTCAAGAATCAGTCTATAACCATAAAACATCTTTTCCTGGAGGGTGAGTTAGCAGGTAGAGTGTGGAGACATTTCGATCTGATTTTTGACATTCACGTCCATAGGCCGGTTGAAGTCTATACCATGTTAAAGGCGTGGTTCAGGAAGGCGAACAAATCTACCTTATCAGGTACCCTCACTCATCTCACTCCTCTTTTTGTTTTATGGGAGCTTTGGATTCAGCGAAACAGAAAACTTTATGATGGGAAGGAGTGCTCGTTCAGCTATGTAATCATTAAAGTGTATCATTGGATCAAATGTGTTGCAAAATTTTTTAACCCTAAATCAAAGGACAATAATGGGGCTTTGCTCAATAGATTGGGTATCCAGGAAATCAAAGTAACTCTGACTCCGCCCCGGGTGGTGTATTGGACTTTCCCTCCTATGGGATGGTATGTGCTCAATGTGGATGGATCTTGCAGGGAGAAGACTATTGCTGGAGGTTTTGTTATTAGAAATGAAGAAGGTAACTTTGTGGCGGCTGGACAATGTTTTTTCGGAGAAGGAACAAATAATTCGGCGGAAACGAGGGCCTTGCTTGAAGGCTTGAGATTTTGTGCTGCCCAAGGTGTCCGACCATGTGTCATTCAAACGGATTCAATGGTGGTTAAACAATGGCTTTTCCAACAATCAAAAATTCCATGGTTCCTCAGTAATTGGTGGAGGGAGATACGGGCGATGATAAAGGATACGGGGTGGCATTGCATCCATGTGTTCAGAGAGACAAACTCTGTAGCCGACGCCTTGGCTACTTTAGCTCAAAAAGAGCATAGTTCTCGTACTTATTCGTGGGGATCGCTTCCTAAAAGAATAAAGTCACTAATTATTCTTGACAAGAATAAGACGGCATATCTTAGACTTCCGGCTTTTAAATGAGAGTGCTATTCTTCAGGTAGTGTGTGTTTTGTGCTATCTTAGGATGCCATCATTTGGTTTAGTATGGGTATGGTTTTGTCGTATCTTGTTTAGAATTATGTTTTGTTTATCGCTTTCTGCTTGGTTTTTAATACGGGTAAAGTCGTAATGCACCCCCGTATAGAATGTAAGTCATTTCTTTGATAATTAATTAAGGTCTGGCACCCCATAGCAGCCCCTCCCCTCTGGAGGTTTTTTTTTTTTTAAAAAAAAAAAAAAAAAAAAAAAAATAGCCATATCAGCTTTTAATTAGTTATCTTTAATGTCCAAATATTTTGAGTTGCCTAAAATACATGGTTAGGTTCAACCTGAGATAGTATGGAGCTGTGTTGTTGCTCTGTACCTTGCGGCGTATATTCATCTTCCTATGCACGCAACAACCATGCATGCATAATTTTTTTTATTTTTATTTTTATTTTTTTTAATTATAAATAAATCTCGAACGGGGAGGGGCAGCTATGGGATGTCAGACCCTTATTACTTGAAAAAATTCTCATACACTTGTCAGGGGTACGTTACGACTTTACTCAGAGAAAAAACAAAGACCTTACAAATGCCTGTTAACTAAAAATTAACAAAAAGAAAATTTAAACCTAGTCATAAACACGGCCAACACAAGAATAAGAAGCGAACTACAAATAGTTGTGCTTAGAGCTCGACGAAAATCTCAACACCCCTGTTTTTGTTTTTGTTTTCAAAATCTGAAATGTGAGTATATTGTGTTGGATCCGAGGAAGAAAATGTTTTAAGTGAATCCTGACTAGTTTGGTTGTCTTTTCATCAGCACAACTGCTGTTCTTCTTTGTTTCATGATGGATTGCCCTGCTACAGGCTACAACTCCCCAGTCCACATACTAATTTGTCTGGGTTTGCTGAGGTGGTTCGTCAGCAAGATCTTCATGAGGCCCTTCAAGCACTGCTCTCCAAGCTCAATCAAGAGTTGAATTTTGAGCGTACAAGCCAAACTGAGACAGGTTACAAGCTGGCCGATCTGAAGGTAGTTCTGTGAGAGCAATCGAGGAGTTATTCGTCTTGAAAGCTCGGTAGGATGCTAGGGAAGGAGCTAATCGAGGCTGCCAACTCTACTCAGCTTAGTAAGATTGCTGCCAGTAGGCTGGAGTTGTTGTACTTTATTGAACAGGATCACGAGGATTGGATCCTTTCCACTTACAGGTGATTGTTCTATGCTCATTTTAAGGAGGCAGACAACTCTTCCACTTTTTTCGCAAGGTGGCCCTGACACCGACCCAAATGCAATGGAAACAGTCGTCACCCTCAATGCTCCAGAGCATGCCTCTTACCCTGTTGTTTAGGAAGATGTCTCTGACTCTACTCTGCCTGATTTTGCCGCTTGAGCGGTGTTTTGTATAAGAGAAGTTTATTAATACAAAGTTTTTGCCTTTTTTTGCTTTTGCGCTTGTGCTGTATGTTGTACTCTTCTATTTTAATGTGTTTAGATTAAGCTTAACAGACTAATGTGTCGCCAATACTTTAAGACTAGATTTAGGTAGTCAATTCTCATTCCATTTGTAGTAATGCTTAATCTGGACTGGAGCCCCCTTTTAGCTTGAATGGGTTGACATTTGATAATAATGCTAACTTAATCTTGAAGAAGGCTTAAGTTGCGGAGTAGTCATCTTTACTCGAGCAGATCAAGTTCTTGTGGTGTCATAAGTCTTACATCAAAGATGAGTCAAACTTGGGCAGACATCTGGACTACTAGACTTCCATAACGAATTTCAACCCTGTGTAGAACTGTAGAAGTTAGGGCATTTGAGGAATCATATCTTGTCCAAACAGATTGGATTTTAGCTGTATATGGGCTCAATCCTAAAGAGGAGCTAAGCCGTAGATGAGTTGTCTATGCCTGAATGGGCTAGACCTTTATGACGAACACTAATCCTGGATAGGAGTTAGGATGTGGAGAAGTCTTCTTCGTCCGAACGGACTAGACTTCTCTAGTATACGGGCTCAATCCTAAAGAAGAGTTGAGTTGTGGAGAAGTTATCTCTGCTCGGATGAGCTAGACTCCTATGATAAACCCTAATCCCGAATAGGGGTTAGGTTGTGGAGAAGTCATTTTGTCCTAACAGACTAGACTTATCTACTATACAGGCTCAACCCTGAAAAGAGGAGAAGGCATCTCTGCCCGAATGCGCTAGACTCCTATGATGAACCCTAATCCCGAACAGGAGTTAAGTTGTGAAAAAGTCATCTTCGTCCGAACGGACTAGACTTCAATAGTACACGGGGTCAATCCTGAAAAGGAATTGAACTATAGGGAAGTCATTTCTGCTGAAATGAGCTAGACTTCTATGATGAACTCTAATCCCGAACAGGTGTTAGGTTGTGGAGAAGTCATCTTCGTCCGAACGGACTAGACTTCTCTAATATACGGGTTCAATCCTGAAGAGGAGTTAAGTTGTTGAAAAGTCGTCTCTCTGTCAATTAGAACATTGGTTTCCAATTAGATTTAGGATTTGTTTCTAGTTTTAGAAGTTAGGTTAGTTATAAAACGGGTCTAGGTTGTTCACTGTCAATAGGTTGATTGAATGAGAATTTATTTGATTTATTTATTTTATCGTTGATATCGCATTGTCTTTCAGTTCTTGTTTATTTTATAATTTTAACTCCATCGTAAAATATCAAGCATATTTACAAAAATAATAATCCTAATAACTATAGAGTAATCTAAAAATGGGATCTCTACGTTCGGAAGTTATTTTCGATTGCACCTCTTTGACTGCCCCATGGCGGAGCTTCACTACTAGTGATACTGTTAACTGCCTCATAAAAAGTCATTCAGTCTACTTCACAGTTTTGAAAGCTTATGCTTCACTATAGACTGCCCTTGGAATTGGGACTATAGGTTGTAGACTGTCAAGAGTAAATAGATAGGTCCAGCTATGCAATATGAACTGTCAGCATACTTGTAATCTGTTAGGTTGTTGGGTCTAGTCTGTTAGTTTGTTTTGACTAACAGCTTGACTCAAATACTCTATATATATATGATGTAACATGTACTCTTAAGAACACATGAATCACAATACAATTTCATTTGCAAACTCATATAGATTGTAACATGGTATCAGAGCACAGTCTCTTCCTTTCTCTTCTACTTCATCTTCTTCTTCTTCACTTCAATTCTTCTTGATAGCTTTAATGGCAGACGAAACGTCTTCAAATGTTGCGCCTTGCTCTGCTTTGACAGAGCAAAGACCAGTCATGTTCACACATGCACTATCTGTGAAGTTGAATGAGCATAACTACCTCTTGTGGAAACAGCAAGTATTGGCTACCATTCGAGGACACAAGCTTCAGAGGTACATTGAGAAAGACACATCAGTAGCACGTTTTCTTACCACAGAAGATCAAGTTGTCAACAATGTCAATCCAGAATTTGTTGCCGGGGAGCAACAAGATCAGTTACTGTTCTCATGGCTTCTTTCCTCCATGACTGAATCACTTCTCACAAGGCTGGTAGGCTGCAACACATCTGCACAAATTTGGAACTTCCTTGAAACATTCTTCAATTCACAAACACATGCCAAGATTTCTCAGTTTAGAAGTCAGTTGCAGACCATCAAGAAAGGCGATATGTCAATCAATGAATACCTGCTCAAACTCAAGTTCATTGTTGATCAATTGGCGTCCGTAGGACATCCACTGTCAGAAAGAGATCATGTCAATGCCATCTTTGATGGACTACCACAGATCTATGACACTTTTGTTGTATCAGTTAGTTCCAGGTTAGAAGACTACTGTGTTGCTGAAGTGGAGTCTCTTTTGCTTGCTCAAGAAGCAAGAATTGAACGACATACCAAAGGTCTTGACATTTCTAGTTCTGTAAATATGGCTCATACTTCACACAAACCATCGCCTAGATCTTTTGTCTCCAGTTCACAGGAATGGAGACCTCAGTCAAAAGCTCCTTATAATCCCAGGGGTGCAAGATCTGGGAGAGGTGCTCGGCCAATTGCACATGGTTCTTCTTCAGGCCGCCCTCAGTGTCAGATATGTGGCAAACTTGGGCATCTGGCTTTCAAATGCTACAATCGGTTTGATAGTAACTTCAATCCACAACCATCACAGTCCTCACAGTTCTTGCATTCTGGGCCTGGCTCCATCTCTCAGTCCACACCTCCAAGACATGCCTTCTCTGCATCCACTAGTCAGTTTCAACAACCAAATTGGCGAGCTGATTTACAGCCTCAGATGCAGACCAGTGTTGTATCTACTCCATCTGATAGTAGTAGGTGGTATCCTAATTCTGGTGCTACAGACCATTGCACACCTTACCACCAAAACCTGATGAATCCTGTTCCATATCATGGCAGTGAACAGCTGTTTGTTGGAGATGGAACTGCTTTGCCTATAGAGAATATTGGTCAGTCTTCTTTTTCTTCTTTCAACACTTCAAGAGTCCTGCATCTGAACAATGTGCTTCAAGTTCCTAAATTAACTAAAAACCTATTAAGTGTGTCTAGATTTGCCAAGGATAACAATGTGTTTTTTGAATTTCATCCTAACCTTTGTTTTGTCAAAGACCAGGTCACACATCAAACTCTTTTGGAAGGGAAGCTTAAGAACGGTCTCTATGTCTTTCCCTCGATGACTCTTCCTGCAGAGCAGTCAATCATTACTCATCCCAAATTCACATCATGCTGGGTTCCAGTTAGTCCTTCTTCCAACACTGTGTCTAGTGCAGCAAGCACCTCAGTCAGTATTCCAGTCAGTAATTCTGTATCTAGTTCAGCAAGTAGTTCTCAGCATAATTCAGTTCAAAATAATGCTTGTGTGCATACGTCTGTATCCAAGTCTTGTTCCTCGATGTCCTTGTGGCATGCTAGGTTAGGCCACCCTTCTATTCCTATTGTTCAGCAGGTTCTTACTAGCTGTAATATTGTAGTTCCAAAATCTTTCAATACTGATGTTTGTTCTTCATGTTGCTTGGGAAAACTTCACAAGTTTCCTTTTTCTAGTTCCACTACTGTTTACACAAAGCCTTTGGAATTAATCCACACTGACCTCTGGGGACCAGCATCTACTATTTCTTCCTGTGGCTTCAAATACTACATACATTTTATTGATGCCTATAGTCGTTTCACTTGGCTGTTTCTTTTACAAAATAAGTCCGATGCTTATCCCACTTTTCTTAAGTTTAAAACTCAGGTTGAATTGGAGTTTGGATTGCCTATAAAATGTGTTCAATCAGATTGGGGAGGTGAATACAGATCACTGTCAAAATTTCTTGGTCAGCATGGCATTTGCCATCGTCTTGCTTGCCCCACCACTCATCAGCAAAATGGTGTGGCTGAAAGAAAGCACAGATACATAGTTGAGTCAGCCTTAACCTTGCTTGCACATGCCTCACTTCCTCTCAAATACTGGGATGAAGCAGTTAGGACCTCAGTGTTCCTTCTCAATCGGGTTCCAACTTCTGTTCTAAAGGGTCTTTCTCCCTATGAAATTCTGTATAATAAGGTCCCTGATTATCGAACCCTAAAGGTGTTTGGTTGTGCTTGTTTTCCAAACACTAGGCCTTATAACTCTACCAAATTTCTAGGCTATAGTCTTCAGCATAAAGGCTATAAGTGTGTGTCCTTCACTGGCCGTGTCTACATTTCTCGTGATGTGGTGTTTAATGAATGTCAGTTTCCATATTCAAAATGGTCCTCTAGTCTTTCAAAATCATCTTCCATTGGTCAGTCTTCTACACCCACTTCTGCTGTCATTGCTTCTCCTGACAGTTCAGTTACTCATCCGCAACCTGAATCCTTTTCTAGTCCATTGGTCACTCAGTCGGGCTCCACTCTGGCTCCAAATACATTGGTTCCTAGCCCTGTTCTCATCAATAGTCCTATTGCCAATCCTACCTCCAGTCCAGCCTCTCCTAGTGTTCCTACTATTGCTCCTAGTCATCCTATGGTCACTAGGTCCAAGGCAGGCATCTACAAGCCTCGAGTCTACTTAACATCAGCAGAACCCACCAGTCTAAGTGAAGCACTTGATACTCCACATTGGTTCACTGCCATGCAGGATGAATACCTAGCTTTAATAAGAAACAATACCTGGTCCTTGGTTGATCTTCCTCAAAATAGGTCTGTGGTGAGTTGTAAATGGCTATTCAAAACTAAAGAGAATGCTGATGGTACCATACATCGATACAAAGCTCGTTTAGTGGCTCGAGGATTCCAACAAACTGCTGGGTTTGACTATGCAGAGACCTTCAGTCCAGTAGTTAAACCTACTA
The DNA here is from genome assembly GCA_963556465.1 of Berberis vulgaris. Classification (NCBI taxonomy): domain Eukaryota; kingdom Viridiplantae; phylum Streptophyta; class Magnoliopsida; order Ranunculales; family Berberidaceae; genus Berberis; species Berberis vulgaris. The sequence continues at coordinate 10,257,261 of OY747137.1, forward strand.
CAATTCGAGTGGTGTTCATAGTGGCTATTACATATGGTTGGACAATCTCTCAATTAGATGTTAACAATGCCTTCCTGAATGGAGACTTTCAAGAAGAAGTGTACATGATGCAGCCTCCTGGTTTAATTGACTCATCAAGGCCTTCTGCTGTATGCAAACTTCGCAAGGCATTGTATGGACTGAAGCAGGCTCCCCGGGCCTGGTTTGATAAACTGAGACACACTCTGTCATTATTTGGTTTTGCTCCATCCAAGTCAGACTCCTCAATCTTCATCAGGCATTCTCCTTCTCCAATATTTCTGCTAGTCTATGTTGATGATATATTGGTCACTGGCTCAAATTCTCATGATGTGTCACAACTCATCCAACGACTGAATGCTCAGTTTGCTCTCAAAGATCTTGGCTGTGTTAACTATTTCCTTGGCATCCAAGTTCAGCGCACCAATCATGGTCTGTTTTTATCTCAGACTAAGTATATTAATGACCTTCTTTGTCGTGCTAAGATGCAAAATGCAAAAGGTTTACCCACACCTATGAGTGGTGGTGAAAAACTGTGCGATACAGGCAGTGATCTAGTTCTCAATGTTCATCTTTATCGGAGTCTAGTTGGTGCTCTTCAGTATCTGACCATTACAAGACCTGAGCTTGCTTACTCAGTCAACAAAGTCTGTCAATTTTTACAAAATCCACTTGAATCACATTGGCGTGTGGTTAAAAGGATCCTACGTTATCTTAAGGCTACACAAAATTTTGGTCTTCATCTTGTTTCTGCTCCTTCATTTCAATGGACTGGATACTGTGATGCTGATTGGGGTTCTGATCCCATTGATAGGAGATCAACATCTGGCTACTGTGTTTACTTAGGTGCCAACCTCATCTCTTGGTCTTCCAAGAAGCAGAGCACAGTCTCCAGAAGCATCACTGAAGCCGAGTATAGATCTCTTGCTGCTGTTACAGCTGAACTCACTTGGTTGCAGTCCCTGGTTTCTGAACTTCGTCTTGGTTGCAGTATCCCCACTATATGGTGTGATAACAAAAGTGCTGTTATGTTGAGTGCTAATCCTGTTCTCCATGCTAGAACCAAGCATATTGAGTTGGATGTCTTCTTTGTCCGTGAAAAGGTTGCTCGACGTCTTGTTCATGTTTATCACATTCCAGCAGTTGATCAAGTTGCTGACATTCTCACTAAAGCACTTGGTAAATCCAGATTCATGCTACTTCGTGACAAACTCAGCGTTGTTGATTCCTCTACGCTTAGTTTGAGGGGGGCTGTCAAGAGTAAATAGATAGGTCCAGCTATGCAATATGAACTGTCAGCATACTTGTAATCTGTTAGGTTGTTGGGTCTAGTCTGTTAGTTTGTTTTGACTAACAGCTTGACTCAAATACTCTATATATATATGATGTAACATGTACTCTTAAGAACACATGAATCACAATACAATTTCATTTGCAAACTCATATAGATTGTAACATAGACAAAGATATATTTCTAAGCCATTAATTTGGCCATTTTACTAAACGTTCGGAGAATGGTGGTACTAGAGGTATTTTCCAATTGAGCTAAAATTTTTAGGGTAATTGCATGAATACATCGAAAAGGATTCATCAAAGTTTGCTTTTATATAATGGAGGCAAATTTTTAGATGGAAATGTTCACATCCAAATTCTTAACATTAGTATTATAGATTAGAGATAAGGTTTGATGAGACAAAGATGTAAGAACAAGATAACATGGGAGTGAAATGATTGTGATAAACGATGTAAATCAATGGTGTACAAATTACCAAATAAATTAACATAGCCTTAATTCAATTCACTTCCCTAAATAATTTCCCCTATGATAGCGAATTGTAGTCTATGATTACTCCAAACTCAATATGATTTCTTTATATTATTCTCCTCTAGTCTAATATTCCCCTATAATCATGTTGTCTCTAAAATATCACTTAATATACTGTTCCAAGATAAGCCTTCCATAGTTTTGTAAGTCATTGGGTGGCTCCAAAGATTCTTGATAATGGATAGGAAAGAACCAAAGAAAAAAGAACAGCACCTTGTTTCCCAAACCGTAGTATAAATAAAGTTCAACCTCCAGTACACTCCATTGTAACTGCAAGAGAAACTGTAAAGACTTATCTAAGAGAGTCTAATTAATCAGCTAGCATGGACATCAGGAAGCTTGGCAAACCCAAGAGTGAGATGATAGTTGAGGAGTTCAAGAAGTGGCTGAAGCAGTTTGATAAGGATGGCGACGGGCGAATAAGTAGAGAAGAGTTACAAACAGCTATCCGTAGTCGTGGTGCATGGTTCACCACTTGGAAGAGCCTATATGGTCTATGGACTGCAGACTTGAATGGCAACGGGTATATCGAGGATAATGAAATCGAACGCCTTGTTAAGTTTGCCAAGACTAGCTTGGGCATGCATATTGCTGTTACTTAAGAGTGAAGTATGTAATATCAGTTCAGTGTAACATTATTAGGAACGGTAGTAGTAGTTGTAGTAGTAGGAATGTATTTGAGTGTGTTTGTAACATAGCTACCTGAGCTAGTATGTTTGTAACATAGCTACCTATTCAATAATAGCTACCTAGTATGGAGCTGTGTTGTTGCTCTGTACCTTGCCGCGTATGTTCATCTTCCTATGCACGCAACAACCATGCATGCATAATTTTATTTTTATTTTTATTTTATTTTTTATTTATTTTTTTTATTATAAATAAACCTCCAACGGGGAGGGGCAGCTATGGGATGTCAGACCCTTATTACTTGAAAAAATTCTCATACACTTGTCGGAGGTACGTTACGACTTTACTCAGAGAAAAAACAAAGACCTTACAAAGGCCTGTTAACTAAAAATTAACAAAAAGAAAATTTAAACCTAGTCATAAACACGGCCAACACAAGAATAAGAACCGAACTACAAATAGTTGTGCCTAGAGCTCGACGAAAATCTCAACACCCCTGTTTTTGTTTTTGTTTTCAAAATCTGAAATGTGAGTATATTGTGTTGGATCCGAGGAAGAAAATGTTTTAAGTGAATCCTGACTAGTTTGGTTGTCTTTTCATCAGCACAACTGCTGTTCTTCTTTGTTGCATGATGGATTGCCCTGCTACAGCTCCCCAGTCCACATACTAATTTGTCTGGGTTTGTGATCTACATTTTCTAAAACTCCAAAAATATCGGAACTTGTTTGCTCATAGTGCTATTCGTTTTGTTTAATTTCTGGTGTTAGAAAGACAAATCCAGGAATAGACTTTATGTAATTATTTTAAATTATGATCTATTCGGAGGAAAAGGCAAATCTATCGTACATTAATCCACGGGAACCCATGGACAATGGTGGAGTAGACTTTAGTCTCACTGATCCTATTGCTTTAATAGAAAAGGTCTCAGCAAACGTTGGGCGAGAGTCGTTCCAAACATCATGAAAACCAATGCTTTGATGCATTGAAAAAAGTGCAAATTGTTAAAGAAGGGGTCTGGAGCCATGGACACTGGAAGAGGGATTTATGGATGACGGAATCTCTAGACTAGAATATTCGCACTCAAAAATTTGTAATGGATTCAACAGAAACCCAATAATTTAATTAGATTCTCTTCCATATGGGCCCTCAAATCACACAAAATTTGTTTTGAGATGCTTTTTTCAAAAGACTTCCATGTGCTTTCAAAATTCAAAGTTAGGCTCATGACTGTTTCGGATGCTCTTCTATGAAACACAGACGGAAAAAGCACAAGGTTGATAACGATCAAATGCCAATCCAGAGATCTATCTTGGTAAATCAATCAAATATGGTTGGCTTTCTTTCAAGCCTCTACGTTTGTGGGGAATCACTTTGACTCAAAAGTATTAGGAGTCGTGATAATTTCAACTTGACCCAGGAACGTGACATGAAACGAGTTGCATGCAATGGTCTTTTTGAACAGAAAAAAGGTAAGGTTTCATACGAGTTAAGCTAAGGTGACTTGACAGTCCCTGCTATCTAGATAAACGGCTTGAACTAGATGTCACATCTATTTTCTTGCCTAGCCAAGTGAGGTTGGCAAGTGTAAATAATGTAGTGTATTTCACATTGTTCTAGAGAGTTCTCTAGAACCTTCCATAGAGTTTCATAAGATTCTAATTCTTAGATATTTCTAAGGAAGTGCGTAGAAGTTCATTGTAGACCGTTAGATCAAATTGATCATCACCGTCCATTGAGGATGTGGAGTTGTATAAATAGACTAAGGCCTCATTTGTTATAATCACCTCAGAGAATTCAAGTAATACAAGTTCTAGTTCTCTTGTGTGTTCTTAGCTTGCTTAGCTTTTCAAAGTCTAAGTAAGTCTTTTTGTGGGCAAGGCTGACTATTTTTCTTTGATAAGTCAGGGCAAAGTTTGCTAGTGCCGCACGGGAAATACTAGTCCGTGACAGTTGGTATCAAAGCCAAGTTTGGCAAGGTTGGTGAAATCATTCTACACAAGAGAATGTCGTCAGAGGTCAACAATCCATCAATTGGCAACAACGACAAAGGTGGGAAAGTCCGCAAGGACAAGTCGAAGGACATGATCGCTGCGATGGATGAAAGGTTGGCTAAGTTGTGTGTCACCATGTCCGACTTGAGGGAGCAAGTCGAAGACATGGACCAACGCATCGAGGGGCAAGCGTCCAATGGGGAGGACCAAGAGCTTTGGGAAGAGAAGCAAGGAACCTTGAACGCAGTAATGTACATGGTGTCCAAAAAGATCGAGTCCCTAGAAGCCCAAGTTGTTGCTAAAGATGAGGAGATGAAAACTTATAAAGAAAGAGTTGAGAAACTTGAAACTCAACTTAGGGTGTGCATGGTTGTGGTAGCCAATGATGGGACTACACCAGGGACAATCACCCACAGAGTCGAAACTCCCAAACCTAAGGCCTTTGGTGGGGCAAGGAGTGCAAGGGAGATCGACAACTTCTTGTGGAACATGGAGCGCTACTTTGATGTGGTTGGCATAATAGATGAAACATCAAAGGTACGTAGTGTCTCCTTATATTTAAATGATGTTGCTACAGTTTGGTGGCGCAGAAGATCCAATGATGTCAAGAAGGGATTGTGCACCATCGACACTTGGGAAGAATTCACGAAGGAACTCAAGAGACAATTCTACCCGGAGGATGTCGAAAACAAAGCTAGGGCCAAGCTTCGTTGCCTTCAACATAAGGAAGGTCACATAAGGGAGTATGTGAAGGAGTTCTCGGAGTTGCTCTTGGAGATTCCTGACATGGTAGAAAATGATGCTTTGTTTAGCTTCCTTGATGGTCTAACGGGTTGGGCCAAGTTGGAATTGAATAGGCAAGGTGTGCAAGACCTTGCAACGGCTATGGTTGCGCCCGAATCCTTGATTGAGTTCAAGATAAAGGACTCATCCAAGGGGCAAGGGAAAAGGTCAAGTAATGATGGCAAAGGTGGGGGAGACAAAGAGAAGTCCTCCAAGGAACACAAGTACTCCAAAAACAAGGGGAAGGAGAAAAAAGATGGATCACCCAAGAAGATATCTTGCTTCTTATGTAGTGGACCCCATCGGGCATTCGAGTGTCCCAACCGGAGGAAACTTGTCGCGCTTGTCATGGAGGAAGAAGCAAAGGAGGAAAGGAGGATCGCCTCAATGAATCTTCTAAGTGTCATTCAACCTAAGGTCGAAGAACAACCACGTGGAAGGATGTACGTGGAGACCGAGATCAGAGACAATACTTTGAAAGCCATGGTGGATACCGAAGCCGACACAGTCTACATGGCCAAAGATCTTGGTGAAGAAATTGGCCTATCATATACTGAGAAAGGATATATCAAGAGAGTCAATGCTAAAAGTCTCCCAATTGAAGGAGTAGCTCGTGGCACCGATATTTGGCTTGGACAATGGCGAGGTAAAGTCGACATAACTATTGCTCCAATTGACGATCACAAGTTCTATTTGGGTATAGATTTCTTGGACATGGTGAAGGCGTTCCTGGTCCCATATGCCAACACCATATGCATCATGGATAAGATACAACCTTGTGTTGTGCCCGTGGTACAGGAGATAAGTAAGGAGAGAATGGTGTCCGCTCTCCAACTTTCTAAAGGAGTAAAGAGGAATGAGCCTACTTACTTGGCTACCCTCAAGGAAGACGAAGGTCCCATGGATGGAGAGGTGAATGTACCTAAGGCCGTCCAAGATGTTCTCAAGGAATACAAGGATGTTATGCCTGCCGAGTTGCCTAAGAAGCTTCTACCAAGGAGAGAGGTGGATCATGCTATTGAGTTAAAAGTTGGAGCAAAGCCACCCGCATTTGCTCCTTATCGTATGGCACCTCGTGAGCTCGAGGAGTTAAAAAGACAATCGAAGGATTTACTAGATGATGGTTATATCCGACCCTCCAAAGCTCCATATGGTGCGTCGGTCTTATTTCAAAAGAAACATGATGGATCCCTACGGCTTTGTATTGACTATCGGGCACTCAACAAGGTCACTATCAAGAACAAGTACCCGATTCCACTTATTGTGGATCTCTTTGATCAACTTGGTGATGCAAGATACTTTACCAAGCTTGACTTGCGCTCGGGATATTATCAAGTCCGCATAGCCGAAGGAGATGAACCAAAGACGACATGTGTTACAAGGTACGAGTCTTACGATTTCTTAGTCATGCCATTTGGTTTAACTAATGCGCCGACCACACTTTGCACTCTAATGAATAAGGGACTAGCTCCTTACCTTGATCGATTCGTAGTTGTGTACTTTGATGACATTGTGATCTGTAGTAAGACATTGGAGGAACATGTGGATCACTTGAGGCAAGTGTTCCAAACTTTGAAGGAGAACGAGCTCTATGTCAAAAATGAGAAGTGCTCATTTGCCCAAGAGGAGGTGACATTCTTGGGTCATATCATTGGCAAGGGCAAGCTTTGCATGGACAAGTCCAAGTTACAAGCCATCCAAGTATGGGAACCACCGACCAAAGTCACCGAGTTAAGATCTTTTCTTGGCATGGTGAACTATTATAGAAGGTTCATCAAAGACTACTCTTCCGTAGCCACTCCATTGACGGACTTGCTCAAGAAGGGACGAAGTTGGGGTTGGAATTCAAAATGCCAACAAGCTTTCGAAGGATTGAATAAGGCAATTGTGGAGGAACCGGTGTTGGCACTTCCCAACCATTCTATGTCTTTTGAGGTATATACGGATGCTTCCGATTTTGCTATTGGTGGAGTATTAATGCAAGAAGGACATCCTATTGCCTTTGTGTCACGCCCCGATTTTCGAAGAAAACGAAAATCCTAAAATCCACATAGGATTATCCGTTTTCCCAAAACTCGGGACGTGAAAATTCAATAACAACATAAACAAATAGCAACAACAACTAAAACATGATTAAATTACTGAAACAAATAAAACTCTAACCCGGAGAGACTCTGACGTTGCTATCTCCACTAACGGAACTCCAGTAACGCTGCTCAAAAGTCTCTAAACCTAAAAGGCTAATCGGCTACATTCCAAAAGGAATGTACCCAAGAAGCAAAAACTCACTTGGGTCAGCAATAAAGCTGGTGTGAGAAATCTTCATCCCAAAATCAATAAATCCACACGTGATAACATCAAACTAAACAAAAACAATAACCAACCACACCAATAGATAGTTCCTCAATGAGGCAAAAGTGTTATCATCCTAACTATAGAAATTGACTATGGCAAGTCTGACCTGCAAAAATATGAGTGGACTTGCCATCCTGCATGAAAAGGTTAGAAACAACCGAGTAATATTTCTAAGTTATAAATCCTCATAAATGTAATTTATTTTCAAACTACGATACAAATCATAGTCATATCAGACTATTATTAAAACATCAACAAAACGCATTTTCTACCTTTAGGAAGACATATAGTTTTCATTCAATAGTCGAATGAGCATTTAGTTTCCTCCTTTAAGGTAATCATGCACATACAAAAAAAAAGATATCTTGCTTCTTTTCCACAATCGCACCATCCTCCTTGTGCCAAACACACCTCACCCAAGTGTGCCTCCTTTGCCTTCGAAACCACTCGAAGCGTACATGTTCCAAGTGGGGTGCCACATCGATGAACATGTCATCTCACTCGACGTTCGATCCAGGGCAAGCATTTCTTAAATCTACACGTACAACCGAACGCACATGGAACGGTGCACCGATATGCAAGCAAGTCTGCATACCCATAATTCTATCACACGTATATAAGCAAGTCTGTATACAAATCACATTTTTCATTTTTTTTTTGGAGTTGTGAAAGCGAGCAAAAAATCAACTAAAACTCAAAACTCTTTTATGCTGACACTTTGTTAACCATAAATAAATCAACCATAGTATCCACCATTCTTTTGGGGAACGAGTCATATTTTCATAAATAAATTTTCTATAACACAACAGGGATCAAACTCATTCAATATAAGATTCATATTCCTATGAGCATGAGAAATGTCACACTTTCAATCATAGCTCCTTATTGAGCCCAATTCAATCGATTAAATAACACTATTACTTAATAACATTGTGATCTATATAAAGGCCAACATATGTATATATGAAACCATACTCAAATTCTCATTATCATACATTACAACATATAGCAAGGGAGTTCAAAATGTTCACCACCACCAGTACAAAACTATTTTGTATATCAAAAATAAACTTCCATTCAACCTATTCTAAGCCCACCTACCAAGTCCCACTTACTACACCAATCCATATAAAGTCAGTCTTCACACTATAGTGGAGGCACATAAAGAGTTACCTCCACTGAACAAAAAGCCATAGCCTTAGAAAATTTTAAAGGGGCTAGGGTCCCACTCCATGTCTACCAATACACATAATATTCTATCTTTATTATACAAGACATAAGCTCATAACAAAACAAAAAAGTGTTTGTAACAAACCGAGAACACAATGGAAAGAAATAACAAGTTGAAAGATCATTGTCATGATATTAAGTTATTCAATCTAACCAAGAGTTCTGTCCGGTTTATCAGGCACCCAGGGCTCAGTTTGGTATGATCATGACCTTCACACACATATTATAATTTTCTTGTTTTCATTATATATAGCTAAGCAAGCATACAACAATGAAACATGATGGAATGAACCACACCCATTATCTCAACAACTCGCAAACTTTTCAAACATAAAGACATGGAACTTAGTAGCAATCATCTTACATGTCAAGAAAAGAGAACAATCATCTTTTGAGAATAAAACAACTATTTTGAAAACTGCATATGAAAAGGTACATCTAGCATGATCATGTACCCATAGTTTACTGCAAAATCTAGAGAAGATTAGTAAATCTAAAGTGTTGTGTACAAACTCTTGAAAATATGTTCCAGAAAACTGATTTGTTTATAAATTTTAAGTAGTTTTGGGGAATCAAGTTGACCAGTCTCCAACAGTTCATGAATCTTCTTCTTTACCATCTATCTCACATTTAATATAAAAAACCGAAATTTATCTAATCTAATCATCTAATCTTTCAAATGAGAGATTTCCAGATATGCAAACTTCATTATACCTTGAAATGTAAACTTCATTATACTACAAACAAAACAAAATGTTCAGATCTGAAATCGAAATAAAGAAAACTCACATACAAGAAATGAATGGAGAAAACTCACTCATCAAGCCATCAAGCCTCGTCGTCCTCTCCTCAAAAATCACCTACAAACCCTAACACTACACCCCCTCTAGCCCGATCCATCATTGCCACTTCTTATCAATCGGCCACGCGATCTCTCCATTGCCAGTCACTACCACCAATGTCATCTCCTCACCATCTCAACCTTCTTTCACGCCACTGCTTCCCCAAGCTCAACGAGAGATAGAGGGAATGAGCCCTCTCTGTTGCATAGAGGAAGAAGGAGAAAAAAAAGAAGGAAAAAGGAAAAGAAAAAAAATTTCCTCTATATAGGGTGGGTGGCTATTTGCCCCCACTAAAATTCAAAAGGTAGTCCGCCCTTTAACTTCACAAAATAAAACCCTAATCATTAGTTTATAAAAGCCCAAAACCAAGCCCAAATACAATTTAGTAGCAACCCATCAACATTAGGGTTTACAAAATTTTGGCTAAACACACACACACCTTATTCAATTTAGCCATGGCAAACAAAACAAATATTTTTCCTAGTAAATGAGATTACAATATATGCCACAATTAATAAATAAGAAAAAAAATTATATTTATTTAATTAGGCGGGTATTACACTTTGAAAGTAGAAAGCTCAATGATACTGAGAGGCGGTACACAGTGTAAGAGAAGGAAATGACTGCGGTTGTGCATTGTTTGCGAACATGAAGTCATTACTTGCTTGAAAGCAAATTTGTGGTCAAGACCGACAATGTTGCCACAAGCTACTTCCAGACACAGAAGAGCTCACACCAAAACAAGCTAGATGGCAAGATTTCTTGGCAGAATTCGATTACACTTTGGAGTACAAGCCTGGCAAGGCTAATCTTGTTGCAGATGCTTTGAGTAGAAAAGGAGAACTTGCTGACATAAATTAACCACAAAACAACTTGCGGATTGGCACATGATTCCATGGCTCAAACCATCATAGCTCTTGTCAAATATGGGAAGACAAGATGGTTTTGGGTGGAGAACGGCTTGATATACTCTAAGGGAAGGCGAATCTACATTCCACCTCATGACAACCTAAGGAAGGAAGTCTTGAAAGAATGCCATGATAGCAAGTGTGTGGGACATCCAAGTATACTTCGAACTCTTGCTCTTGTGGAAGATTCCTATTATTGGCCACATATAAGGGATGATATCGAAGCATATGTGAAGACTTGTCTTGTATGCCAACAAGACAAAGTCGAGCAACAGTCACCTGCCGGCTTACTTGAATCCCTCCCAATCCCAGAGAGACCTTGGGAGAGTGTTTCCTTAGATTTTATAGTTGGGTTTCCCGCATCGGAAGGTTGCAATTGGATACTTGTGGTCGTGGACAGATTTTCAAAGTATGCCACCTTCATTCTCACACCCAAGGAGTGCACAGCCGAGCAAGCCGCACATTTATTCCTCAAACATGTGGTGAAGTATTGGGGTGTGCCCAAATCTATCATCAGCGATCGGGTACTCGGTTCACGGGGAAATTTTGGACTGAGTTGTTCAAGTTGTTGGGTACCAACATTAATTTCTCTACTAGCTTTCATCCTCAAACGAATGGTCAGACGGAAAGGATGAATGTTTTGCTGGAGTTATATCTTAGGCACTATGTGAGTTCCAACCAGTGAGATTGGGCTAAGTTGCTGGATGTTGCCCAATTCTCATTCAACTTGCAGAAGAGTGGAGCGACGGGTCGTAGCCCATTTGAGATTGTCATGGGACAACAACCTATAACCCCGAGCTTTATTGCCACTGGCTACACAGGAGTGATTCCATCAGCCTATAAGTTTGCCAAATAATGGAATGATCAAGCTGATGAGGCTCGAGCTTACCTGGAGAAGGCATCCAAGAGGATGAAGAAGTGGGCCGACAAGAAGAGACGGCCTCGAGAGTTCCAGGTTGGAGACCTTGTGCTTGTCAAGATGCATGCTCATGCCAGACTTTCAGGATTACATCGTGGCCTTATCAGGAGATATGAGGGTCCTTTCCCCATAGTCAAGAAAATGGGAAAGCAAGCATAAAAGGTCGAGTTGCCGCCAAGGATCAAGTTTCATCCAGTCTTCCATGTAAGCCTACTGAAACCGTATAAGGAAGATTAGGATGATCCAAACAGAGGAGTTTCACAAATAGCACCAATGGGCATGAGGATCTAACATGACAAGGAAACAAAGACTATCTTGTCAGATCGTGTGGTGCGTCATTCCAACCAACCTCCCACACATGAGCTACTCGTCAAGTGGAAAGGATTGCCAGAAAGTGAAGCTAGCTGGGAGCCAATCCAACATTTGTGGCAATTCAAGGAGCAAATCCAAGCGTACGAGGATTTGAAGGCAACGAGGACGTCGCCTGATTAGGTAGGGGAGAAGAGAGATGGCATCGATGATTTGTCCATGTGGATGATGTATGTCCCACGCTTCTCTAAGTAGGATGATGATGTGCCAAATGTCACAACTATCTTCTTGCCTAGCCAAGTGAGGTTGGCAAGTGTAAATAATGTAGAGTATTCCACATTGTTCTAGAAAGTTCTCTAGAACCTTCCATAAAATTCCATAGAGTTCCATAGGTTCTAGTCCTTAGATATTTCTAAGGAAGTGTGTAGAAGTTCATTGTAGATTGTTAGATCAAATTGATCACCACCGTCCATTGAGGAAGTGGAGTTGTATAAATAGGCTAAGGCCTCATTTGTTGTAATCACCTCAGAGAATTCAAGCAATACAAGTTCTAGTTCTCTTAAGCTCTCTTGTGTGTTCTTAGCTTACTTAGCTTTCCAAAGTCTAAGTAAGTCTTTTGTGGGCAAGGCTAACTAGCTTTCTTTGATAAGTCGGGGCAAAGTTTGCTAGTGCCGCACAGGAAGTACTTGTGAAAAGAAAGTCTGTGACATAGAGCATCTCATGTTGGCACATAAGCGTTATAAATACGAAATGCAAAGTGACAAAACAAAAATCGAAACTGGAGACGAAAAATTTACGTGGTTCGACAATATTGCCTACGTCCACGGGGCAAAGAGAAAAACTTTAATACTGAGATCAAATAATAAAAATGGAGAACATCTCCTACACAATGTCAATGACGTTAAATACAACTTCATCATAATTCAACTTTTTTTCCGTTAACAAAGTTATGATGAGATGCTCATATTTTACAGCAAGGGAATTCAAAATGCACAAAGCTTTGTAATTTTCGGATACATCTTCTTCCAATTTAAATAGGTCGCCAATAAGCCTATTGAACTCATCAAAGTGTTCAAACAAAGTAATATTGGGTCTCATATTCATCCGAAAAAGTTGTTTCATATGGAAAAGCTTATTTTGTATGATCTTCATCATATAATTATCTTCCAACTTTTTTCATAATACTTTAGTGAATGTCTCATTCATAAAGAAATATTTTTTTTCATTCATTAAACACAATCGAATAGATCCGCATGCTTGCCAATTCAGATTGTTCCATTCTTATTTTCTCATGGTCTCCCGCTTATCTCCTATCAATACATCTAGAACTTCGGATTGCCACATTCCGAAGTTTTTCTTTCCATTGTACTTCTCGATGTCAAATTTACCAACTGTAGCATAACGAAATGCAAAGTTACATAACAAAATAAGAATACCAAAGACAACAAATTTTTATGAGGTTCGGCAATATTGCGTACGTCCATGGAACAAGGAGGAAAACTTCACTATTGAGATCAAAGAATACAAATGGAGAAAGTCTTCTACACAACCTCAATGGCGTAAATACAAACGTGTCTAAATGACACCACACATACGCATGGTGCATATATCACACTATCTCTCACACAAACACAAAAAAGAAAAACACACAAAGGAGGATTGATCTCAACTTGAAAAAGATGGGTTTTAATTGACGGATCCCCTATTCTTTTATAGCCATTGAGTGGCGGTGCTTAATGGTAGTGGTGGACCTTCTTCAACCTTCTCTGTACTTTCACCATTTTCAACAATTTTGGCCACCGACTCCTGCTAGCAAAGCAGCCACAAATTCAGCTATCATCTTCACCGATTTTGACCACCAACTCCTAATAGGATGTTGTCAACAAATTGATTTCTTGCAGCTTCTTCCATCTTTTCTGTCATCAATTCTAGTATGGAGTTGTGTTGTTGCTCTGTACCTTGTGGAGTATGTTCATCTTCCTATGCACGCAATAACCATGCATGCAGTAACTGTTTGATTGTATTCAAACAACATAATTTATTCATTCATTGTTACTTTTTCTTTAATCCTTGAGGACAAAATCAGAAGCAAACTACATATAGTGCTTAGAGCTCGACGAAAATCTCAACACCCCTGTTTTTGTTTTTGTTTTCAAAATCTGAAATATGAGTAGATTGTGTTGGATCCGAGGAAGAAAATGTTTAAGTGAATCCTGACTAGTTTGGCTACCTTTTCAATAACACAATTGTTGTTCTTCTTTGTTTCATGATGGATTCTCTAAAACTCCAAAAATATAGGAACTTGTTTGCTCATAGTGCTACTCGTTATGTTTATTTTCTTATGTTAGAGGTCTTAGAAAGGCAAATCCAGGAATAGACTTTATGAAATTTTGTTAAATTATGATCTACTCAAAAGAAAGGGCAAATCTATCATACATCAATCCGTGGGAACCCATGGCCAATGGTAGAGTAGATTTAGTCTCACTGATCCAAGTGCTTTAATATAAAAGGTCTCAGCAAACGTTTGGCGAGAGTAGTTCCAAACCTAATGAAAACCAATGCTTTGACACATCAAAAAAAGTGCAAAAATTTAAAGAAGTCTGGAGCCATGGACACTGGAAGAGGGCTTTATGGATGACAGAATCTCTAGACAGAATATCCAAACTCGAAAATTTGTATTGGATTCAATAGAAACTTAATAATTTAATCAAATTCTCTTCCATATGGGCCTTCAGATCACACTAAATTTGTTTAGAGATACTTTTTTCAAAAGATTTCTGATGATACATAAAAACAGTCACACCCCTGAGCTGTAAACGTGTCATGATGATCATGAGGAACTATTGGTTCAAGCAACATCCCAATACAGATCCAGCTCGAGCGATCCTCAGCCCGCTCAACTTCGGCCAATTAGACAGGACCGGACTCTCACAACATGCTAGGCCCACACATCTCACAGCTATCCTCGATACCCGTAAGCCTTTTTCAGGCAAAAATCTCAAGAATCTGCTTCGGACGGGCAACCACAGCTGCTATTTGCTCCCAACTAGGAAGCAAAGACCAGAGTATCTTCCACACAGGGATTCTCTATTCCACGGAATGCTCTTGGATTGTGACCTATCTCCCCCGTATCTATGAGCACGAAGCTAACAGGGAACTTCCCTCCTATAGCACGACTCCTAATTAGAAAGGGATCTCCACGAAGATCTCCTTCCTAATCTATGCCTGCGATGGCCTGGTTAAACCAAGACTCCTTGCACTATAAATAAGACATGAAGTTGGTAAGCTAAGGTACGCTACAAATTTTCTGTTACAACATTATACCTTCCTCAGGTCCTTGTCTGACTTTAGCATCGAAGTGTCATTGGCCACCCTGCGGTGGTCTGTGGCTCACGTGTGCTACTTGTGTTGGTCAAACAGATCAACGAAACTTGGTCAGAGCAGGGAGCTATGACTGCATCAGTTTGCGTCGTATGTGGGAACAACATAGTTCTTAACTTCACACTAAGCGTCGTCTCCTACCAAACCCCAGAGAGATGATGATCACTAGGTCACGCAACAACGAACCAATGGACACATCCAACGCTCCAGCTGTCCTATACCAGTTCCTGCCATGCACGTGCATCCAACTCATGCCCCTGCACCAACGATAGACCCCAGAATCGAGGTGTTGGCATCCCAATTACAGCAGGTTATCAAGGTGGTGGAGACGCTCATAAGGCATAATCCACCCGCTGCTGATGGAGACCAAGAACAACATAGACCTCCACTTGCAGTGGACGATAGGGAGCAAGCATAGGAGAGTCAGACCCCCACCAATTCTTATTGCACTAAGGGAAGTTCTGCGGCTAATGTTGATCCAGCCGCCAGGACAGAGAGGCTCGGCCCCGAGAATCCCCTCCGCAGAAAAGCGCATGATCCTGACGTCCTGTATCGCCTCTCTGTTCCGCCATTCGTAGACCGGATAATGAATGAGGCCCTCCCAAGGAAGTTTACTCCCCCAAAGCTAGATTCCTACGATGGGACCACCAATCCCTTCGATCATCTACGCCACTACCAGCACATGATGGCTCTCAAGGAAGGATCTGAATCCGTCATATGCAGAACTTTTCCTACCAGTCTTAAAGGCCCCGCATTGACGTGGTTCCATAGCCTTCCGCCAAAGTCAATTGATTATTTCAAAACTTTGGCGAAGGAATTCACGACTAGCTTCGTGGGAAGCCAGTATTTCAGAAAAGGCCCGCACTACATACTCTCTCTAAGACAGAGGTCTGACGAGACGCTATGAGAGTATGTCATGTGTTTCAACGAGCTGACCCTCATCGACAGGTGCAACGACGAAATAGCCGTGACGACCTTCACCACGGGCTTCAGAGAATGAAAGCTCTTTGAGGACCTCATCTTGGAGCCCCCTCTGGACATGGCGGAGCTCCTTAAGAGCGTTCAGATACACATCAAGGATAACCAAAATGAAAATCGAAGGTGACAGAAAGCCCTCTGCTTCCAGGGATAAGAAAGAAGGAAAGAGACACGAGAAAAAAAGTGGAGCAAGAGGAAGTACACTTACAACAGACTGGATCCTAATCGTCCTAGGCCAGAGAAATCATCCAACTACGTTGGATCCAGAGCCGTGACACCCCTAAATTCTAGTCTGTCGGATGTACTCAACTCCATGAAAAATTGGGAGGAATTGAAGTGGCCCCCGAAGACACGTGGAGACCCTACCAGAAGGGATAACAGCAAGTACTGTGTATACCACAAAAAAGGCGTCCACAACACCAATGATTGCAAAAGTATGAGGTATGAAGTAGAGCACTGGATCCACAAGGGCAAATTAAAAGACTTTCTGAAGTCTAAGAAGCAACCAGAACAGACCAAGGATAGGGGGCAGTTAAGAGGTAGAAAAAGATATTCCTGGGATAATATAAGTCCTTCATGGAGTCGGACCGAATGAAGGCCAGTCGCACGGGTCCTGCAAGCGGACTATGTTGGATATGCGGACACAACCCACGGACGAGGACATACATGTTTGATATTCAAGAATTCAGAACTTCATTCCCACTTTGACCTTAATGGAAAGGGACTTAGATGGAGTCTGAGCGCCACATAACGACGCCTTGGTCATTTCTGTGTTCATCGCAAAGTGGGAAGTGATAAGAGCCCTCATTGACACTGGAAGCCCGCTCAACTTTCTGTTCTACAATGCTTTTTGCAGCATGGACCTCAAGGAGAAAAGCCTAACACCATCAAAGCACCCGCTGATTGGGTTCAGCGGGGAGAAGTGCTTCCCCGTCGGGAGGATAAGGCTAGCCACAGTAGTCGAAGAGCCGCAGTTAAATAATGTCCTATTTCTGGACTTCATGGTGGTAGACGCACCATCGTCCTACAACCTCATCATGGGAAGACCGTTGATACACCAAATGGAAGCAGTGGTTTCCACCCTTCACCAGTGTGTTAAGTATACTGCTAACAAATCAGAAGGGACAATATGTGGAGACCAACCTACGGCACAAGGCTACCACTACGCCGCACTGAAACAGATAGAGTGTTCTCAGATCCAACTACATCGTGCAGAGTAACCTAACCCATTGCAAGGCCTAAAGACGAAAGAGGTACCATTTTCGAGCGGTACACCCTGCCCAGCGAGTCGTAACGGCAATGGCAAGCGGGAACACATCCCCCCGATATTTTGTCGGTGACGTGATCCGCCCCTCTGCAAAGCTTGCTCTTCAGTGACCTATGACGGAAGAGATACCATTTTTTAGCGGTACAAGAGCAGTCGACTCTCCCACCTAGCGACTCGTAACGACAATGGCAAACAGGAACACATCCCCCGACATTTTGTCGGTGCGGTAATCCGCCTCTCTCCAAGGCTTGATCTTCAGTGACCTATGTAACGCCTCAACGGTCCGCTAAATTATCCGCGAAAGCTATTCGAATTCACTTCGAGGCCAAGATCAATTTATCTTCATCAATTGTTAGTTTGCTTTAGGTTGTTTGTTTCCCTTTCCGTAGTCAATATTGAGTTTAGAGTTCTTAAGAAACTTATGTGATTCACAATCAATTAAGAAATAAAACAAGAATTTCATAAACAAACTCTATTGATTATTGAAAAGATGTAACAACAAGCATCTTGAGGCGGATACAAAAAACTACATACTGCAAACGCCTTGAGGCGGATACAAAAGATTACATACTGCAAACGGTCTGCAAATGAGAGGAAAGATAAAAGTTGTTCGACCCCTTCCAAAGACGACAGCGGAGTCAAGAGGATGGGAGATGCTCGACCCCTTCCCAAGATAAAAACAAAGTGTAAGTGGGGATTGAAAGGACTGAGCAGATGGATTGCTCCGCCACATCACCCCACGAAGACACCCTTGTTGCAACATTGAACACTTCCCAAAGAGTTCTGATCTCCTTCAGGAACATTTCACCCCAGAGACATCGCACATCAACTAACACTTTGATCAGCCACTGATTAGCCGCGGGATCCGAGCGCACGAAGATACAAGTGGTATGGTATAACACCAGGGCGTCTCATTTGGTAATAAATTCGTACTACTTCTCCGCGATATGAAAATGAATTATGAGATCTCAGCAGATCGACTACGTGCCCACCCATATCAGGTGACCACGCATAACGACAATTTTCACTTTGCCTGAACGACATAATCATCATAACACTCGGAGACTCCAGACATGGAGATACAGCTTCAACCTTTGGAAAACCCAAAGCATTTTCTTTAGCCTTTGAAAAAACCCAAAGCGTCTTCTTTAAAAAAAACATTACATGAGATAAACTCTGCGAAGGATACTGCCTACAACGATTAGGAAACACCATTATATAGACGTAATGGCCATTATATAGACGTAATGGTTCACCAAACATGCACTCAAGCACATTGACATTTAATAGCGTCTGAAAAACAGGAAGACGACGATTCCCAAGGAAACTACGCAGAACACGTCAATCAATTAATGGTGTTGCATGCAACCCCATCAATTGAGGGGGAGTAACCGATACTCAACCGTCACGCAACCTGCGTCGTACACGTGTCACCGCACGATTTACACTGTACACACAACGCACCTTGCAGGAAATCCTAGCCCTTCCTCTGCAGGTCAAACAACACTCTATCTTATGCATTGCACGGGCACCAGAAGATCCTAGTTAAACCTGGCATACAGATCGTACCTACAGATCACTAGTCAGTTTAAGGTAACTTTCTCCACACCGTGGTGCAAGCGGATGGATTAGGTTCACACGCCCCTTAGCAGAGAGAACCTCTTTTCAAACCAAGCAAGCTTAGTCAGCCATGTCTAATCAGTGTTATCACGCTAAGTGACGATGACTTGCCAGAGATCACTGCCCCTTCGCAGACAGTGATCATCGAACCTAATCAGGTAAGCCTAGCTGGTAACGACTAGCAACGAAAGCTTATGATCAAACCCTGGACTTGTAGCCCCCAATGCGAGGGTGTAGATAGTCCAGAAGGTGAGAGCCCAATCAGTCCCGAACTGATTTCGACGGTTCGACACGGGACTACCGCTCTTCAGCATGGTTTCCAAATCATCAACCCTAGACTTGTAGCTTCAACGCAAGAATGTAGATAGCAGCTCCCCCAAGACAACAGTTGCAGTCAACTAGTCAGACAAACAAGCAATGACCCAGGTCATTCACAATACAAAGCGGTCAAACACTCTACTGCAGACAGATCAGTCAACGTCCTATTGATTCAACTAGCCTATGCCAAAGCAAGACGATAAGGCAAAACGGAAAAACATACAATAGAGACAAAAGGCGTACAACGGATAACACTGTTTTCATTAATGGTCAAGACAAAAAGCGTACAAATACACAAAATCGCTCCTAATCAGGAAAAGGCACAGAAACAAAAGAGTTAAGCCTAGTAGAAATAGGGGTGGAAGTTGCATCCATACGCGCTTCAACCTAGACGTCAAGAACCGAATCATCCTTCTCGTCCGACGACGTGGAAGAGACAGACAAGTCTACATATGATATCTTCTTATAACGATCAAGATCCCACTCCGGATGACTGCATAGGAACATAGTTTTGTACAAGGAGATAGTCCCTTCTTTTCTTTAAATTTTATCTTTTTCTTTTGTGTTCTTTACCGTATTTTAGGCAAGTTTTTGCTTTATCGTACCAATACATAGATTTTATTTGTTAGGACACAAAGTCCAAGTTTGGTTCCAATATCATAGTATTTTGACCATCACAGTATTTTCTGTTTTATGTAATATTCATTTGCATAAAAGAGATATTTGAAAAATTACCCCAGTTGTACCTCCTAAATGTAAAACATTGTTCTTATATCAGAGGTTTTTATTGGAAGAAAAAATCAACAAAAGCTAAAAAAAGATATGTAACAGTAACAGTAAGACATGCAACAGACATAAATGTAAATTTTTATATATTTGTGACTGGATTGTTTATATTGAAATTGGTTTTTGCTACCGTTAATAAATTGCAAATGCCTAATTTCCCTTGTGAACTGATTACATTTAGCTAGTTAGCTACCCCTACACCCCTGACTATTGTTCATTTTCATGATGTTAACCTATCTTTTCGAAAATTCTAGGGGTCGAGGGAGGGAACGAGGGAGCGAGCGAGGGATGGGTGGAAGCCACCCATCCACCTCGAGATGAGCGCCATCGCGCATCTCAAATTTGATGCGCTCATCTCGAGGCAGATGGGTGGTTACCACCCATCCCTCGCCCCTTTCCCTCGCTCCCTCCCTCGACCCCTAGCAAAGCTTAACACCCTGACCAATACCTTGAACATGTTAACTATATAAGTAGTACCAACATAAAAACAAACACTAGAACCGGATTAACTACATAAAGAAAATGGAGAGCCACTGGTGTGTCACAGTGAATCGCACTAGCATTGATGAAAGCAAGTTTGATCCGCAGAGCATCACATCTGCTCTAGGCATTTCGGCAATCACATTGGTATCTCTTACATGCATCTTCTTTGACACTTAAAGTGGATATCGTCATAACAAACCATGGTCACCATGTAAACTCTTTTACTGAACTCCATAACACTAAGTCTTGCTTCACTAGCTGCAAGGTATCCCTCCGACCGAATGACACTAATGCTCAGTACAGAAGACCAGCTCTGAAAGCTTAGTGGCACAGTTTTAATATGCATCTCCATGTGTTTTTTTTCATGCCATCTCTTGGTGTTGAGAAAGTCGTGACAGCATAAAACATTGCTTCTTTGACCATCTTAGTAGTGGCTGTAGAGTTCAATGTCATTGCACAAATGTTCACTGGTGTCATCTTCTCTTTTATGTTGGAGCATGCAGTGGTCTTGCTCTTCATGTTTGTATTGCTCTTGTTATTGTGGACCATCTGCTTGGAAGTTATTCACGGAAAGGGTATTTTCAACGAACATAAAAATATGCATTTTGGCATTGACATTAAACTCAAATCCACAAACGAAATGTTAAGTCATTTAGAATGGTGTTAATATTTGGTTACACTTGTAACCCTCAGTTTTGGTCACCCATTGTCTCAAAATAGGTCTAGACTTTGCACAATGGCATTATTAGAAGCTGTGTTAGGAACAATAATTGTTACAGATTTGAGCCCTTGTGAGAGAAGCTTTAAGTCTAAATGGGGAATGCAGATGGTTCTAGGAATCCAAACTCTATCATAGTAGGTATTTCGGGATTGGGTTTTGATGGTACACCATGGTCAGCCACTTACAAGTCATTCCAGAGGCCAGGATAATTCTTCAAGAGAAACGTTTTACGAGTCAGCCTACAAATACCTCTATCACTCCCATGGATCTTCATCGGCACGTGTTATTTTAATGCCTTTCGTGCAATGGGAGCACTTCAAACGTACATAGCGATTAAAATGGCCAAGGCTTTTGAATCCATTACCCATTTGAATCCATTACCCATTTTGTCTTATTTCTGTCTTTATGGCTGATCTGAATTTTTCGACTTGGCAGACAAAGCGACAGAGTAACCAATCTCAATGGTGATAATGGTTACATTGGTAGATGTTCTAATACCATCTTGTTGTAGTTCTCTAAATAATGCACTAAATTAACTAATGCTTCGACATAGTTTATTTGATAAGAGCATTAATGCTGATGACCCTCAAGATGAAAAACGATTGCAGAAGATTTGTGGATGTGTACAAACTTCAGATGTTAACATATAGTGATTTATATAATTAGGAATACCTAATTAACAGAGACTATAGTTATTTAGGAATACCGGATTAGTCAGAATTAGAATTATTTTCATTTCCTAGTTAGGATTATATTTGTATCCTTATAAATACCTCATTGTAGATGAATAAAATTATGCTTTGAATGATTTAAAAGTTGTTTTATTTGACATGGTATTAAAGCATTGGTCCCCGAAAGTCGCGGGTTTGAGTCTCGTCCAAGAATTTTCAATTATTTCCTCGTGTTTGCGCTGAGGGGGTGTTGGAATATTGAACTCCACTCCAGTTATCCATGGGCCTAAATTGCCATGTGCTTATCCACGGTAGTACCATGTAGTTGTACGACTGGTACCCCACTTATATATGTTGTAGCCTCACAACCCCACTTTTCACTTCTATGATTGGATTCACTCTACAAGTTCAAGCTTTTAGAGAATTGACAATTTATCATGGTATTAGAGCATGATTCGAGAAGAAGAAGCTAGAAGGGAAAATATAAATAATTTGTTTTCTCTTTTCATGTATTCCATACAACTCATATCTATAGGGTGATGCAGGAGGGTTAATATAAATAATTTGTTTCCCCTTTTATGTATTCCATACAACTCATATCTATAGGGTGATGCAGGAGGGTTTCTAAGGTTTCTAATTTGGGTTTCTAGGGTTCCTAATTTGGGTTTCTAGGATTCCTAATTTTCTCTCAAAGTTATTTACTAAATAACTTATTCGTAATCTTTCAATTTAATTAGGAGTCTTTCTAGTTTCCTTTTAGGATTAGGTTTTACTTTTTATTTTAAGAATAGACTGCTTGTTATTTTAGTATTTGATTCTACTTTTTCTTTTAGGAATAGGCTGCTTATTATTCAAGTTATTTGAGCACTATAAATAGAGCTCTTCCTCAATATTGTAGTAGACTTTTGATTTGAATAAATTTAATTGAACATCAGAGTTTTTTCTCTGTGTTTTTTGGAGAATCTCTTGTATCCTTCCTTGTGAATTGTCTGTTGAACTAGCCTGCAGGATAATCACTATTATGCCCGACGTCAGTTGGTATCAGAGCTTCAACATCTTCTTGGGGTGAGGTTTCATCAGTTTATGTGGCTGGTGGTCGTGGTCGTCGCGGGCAGGTTCCGAACTAGGAAGCCCCTCACCGTGATCGTAGTGTTCGGGATGTGATGATTGAGGATTTACAAAGGCAAGTTGCAGAGCTAACCCAGCGTCTAACGGCGCAGGATTTCGGTAATCGTGAGATGGAAGATCACGATTCTGATTTCAATTTCAAAAACTCGTATCACAATCGTGCTCGAATCTGAGAGCTCCATGGTCGCGAGGATCGTCATGGAAATCTCGGTTTCAAAGTGGATCTACCCGAGTTTTCTGGTACGTTAGAGGCCGAAGGATTCGTGGATCGGTTGAATGAAGTAGAACATATTTTTTAGTATAAGGAAGTGTCAGATCATGTCAAGGTGAAATTGGTTGCCAAAAAACTCAAAGGCAGAACATTTGCGTGGTGGGAGCAGTTGAAGCGAGCACGAGACAGGCAGGGCAAGGCCAAGATCACTGATTGGGATAAGATGAAGAAGAAGATGAAGGGTCACTTCCTTCCTTTCGGCTACACTCAACCCTTATTTCAGCGACTTCACTCGTTAAGGACCGTTTTTGAAGTATACCAGTATGCACTTGATGTGGAAAAATAATAGAGCACAAGGCCAATAGTTAACAGTGATCAAAGTGGTTGGCCAGTTCGCCCTTAAGAATTTCGTCATGCCCAGCAGCCACCATGGGTTAATTCTAACTAAAATATTAGATGTTTCAGATGTGATGAACATGGACATAAAGCGACTGAGTGCAGGAAGCCTGCTATTAAGAAAGGTAACAATCTCTTGATTGGGGAAGACGTGGTAGACGACACTGAGGAGCTTGAAGAGCATGTGTATGACGATGATGATATTGATGATTATGAAAAGAGATCAATCGATATAATCAAGGAAAGTGAGCACAACAATGCAAAAATTGGAGTTTCAGGTTACGAAAATTATATTTCCACATCAGGGGAAACGGAACAAGTTTTTATGGATTCAAATCCAGCCCCAATTGCGGAGATGGTATCAGTTCATGACGTTACAATGGACAAAGTTCCTCTAAGTGTCCATCCACCAATGCATGCTGAAGTCCCTTCATCAGATTTTGAAGTGGCAGATGCCACGCCTTCTTGCCCTCCCCAAGGCTCGAAAAAAACACTTGTACGTGGTTCAACCTTCTCCTGATGGCGATCATCATCAAGAACGCAAGGGAGCAACTGGAAAAGACAACATTACTCATACAAACCATATAATGTGGACAATGGGAACAGATTTTAAGTATTATTATGCTCATACACGGTTCAGGCAGATGGATAAGTTCATTCATTATGTCAATATGGATGGGCGCGTGAATGCCCTTTACTCCACCCCATCGACATTTACTGCATGCGATGAGTCATGGTCATTTAAAACTGATGACTTCTTCCCATATGCAGCCCGTGCAAATGCGTACTGGACAGGTTATTTCACCAATAGGCTAGCCATCAAGCGATATGTTAGGATGATGAGTGGTTACTATTTGGCAGCAGACGTGAATCCAGATTTGCCAGCGAATGTGCAGCAGCTAGCGGAGTTTTCTAACCTGATACCAGATGATCTTTCTCCTGGGCTGCCGCCAGAGGATTTCGATGAAGTTGTTGTGAACTCGAGGACGAGTTCTTTCCAATCCGGGGTGACTGATGCAGGATGGTTTCTATGGTTCCTAATTTGGGTTTCTAGGGTTTCTAATTTGGGTTTATAGGGTTCCTAATTTCGTCTCAAAGTTATTTACTAAATAACTTATTCGTAATCTTTCAATTTAATTATGAGTCTTTCTAGTTTCCTTTTAGGATTAGGCTTTACCTTTTATTTTAGGAATAGACTGCTTGTTATTTTAGTATTTGATTCTACTTTATCTTTTAGGAATATGTTGCTTATTATTCAAGTTATTTGAGCACTATAAATAGAGCTCTTCCTCAATATTGTAGTAGACTTTTGATTTGAATTAATTTAATTGAACATCAGAGTTTTTTCTCTGTGTTTTTTGGAGAATCTCTTGTATCATTCATTGTGAATTGTCTGTTGAACTAGCCTGCAGGATAATCAATATTCTGCCTGGCGTCATAGGGAGATACGAAGATGATGATGATGATGATGTCATCTATTCCATACAGCTCACATCTATAGGGAGATACGAAGATGATGTGAAAAGTTGGCTCATCGGTGTCATGGAACCAAATGTAATGAATGTATTTATTCATCTTCTTACGTGCCTTTGGAGACTACTCCCGTCAGCTATTCATCCTACGTGCCCTCAGAGACTACTTCTCATTGGTTATTCATTTTACGTGCCCTCAAAGATTAGTTCCTTTTTTTTTACTACTTGTTGTTGTTGATATGTTGTTTCCGCTCAATTGTTGTCTTGTTATTTTACCTTTATTGATTCACTTATCAAGCTAGGCATTTGCGATATCTATGACCATCTTGCAAGGGAGTGTTAACAATTATAGTAATTATATAGTTAGGATTACCTAATTAACAGGGACTGTAGTTATTTAGGAATACCAAATTATAATTATTTTCCTTTCCTAGTTAGGATTATAGTTGTATCTCTATAAATACTTCATTGTGACATAAATAAAGTTATGCTTTGATTTATTTAAAAGTTGTTTTATTTGACATCAGGTGTCATTGGTTCTACAAGAAAATCATTCAACCATCATTAAGGAGGTGTAAGAAAGAATCAATCCAAAGTCCACGAGCTGCAAGGCATCAAATCATCCAAGAAATAATGAAGACAGCAGAGAAAGAAGAGTTTCGAGGCTTTGATGTGTATGTCATGACAAAAGTCATCATGATCAGAGACTTTGATTCGCTTGATTAACTACGTGAGACTTTTGATATACTCTTCGTTCATATGCTGTATTTCTTTTTGGGCAAGCTTCCACATGTTACAAGGAATTACGTTTGCAAGAGCAGTGTGGAAGAGTGTGGAGACAAAGCAAAATATGTCATGAAACTGATTTGCAAAGTTCAGCAACTAGAGGATAGAATTGGAAGCTTGCAGTTCGAGAAAGGTGAAGAAAATGAAGGCAGTTTCAGTACGTGCAACCCGACAGTATAATGTTTGAACATCATTAACACGAGTTGGATTTGACTAATTAAGGAGCACAGTATGAAACTGATTTCCAAATCCAGGGATCGTGGTATAGCTACTCAGAAAAAAGACACAATATAGTCATGAATATAAGATTGGTCATCTACAATAACCCCATCAGTCAACATCATGGACATATCGTTCATCTTCCTCCTAAACCAAGCAAAAGCATAGAAAACTTAGTATTACTGTCATCTTCCTGCAGCAATTTAATTAACTCTAAATTTATTTCTTTATATAGCCTCATTTTCCGTAATAATTTTTTCTACTTCAATTTTCATTAAGGCTTTTACTTGAATCTCTTCCGCAGATGAAGTTGAATATTTCTTCTTCCCATCTAGAGCAACGATCTCCTAGATAATTGTACTTACTACCCTCTACCTGTAACTTTCTCTGTTTACACCAGTCCCTCATCTTGTCCTTAATGCACTTTGAGTTTGGACCTAAATCTGTGACTAGCCGATCCCTCGCCAAACATTGCATTCTAACCACCGCTGATAATCAAGCAGACTAATTGGTTAGCTTTAAAAATTAATTGGACAAGTGAGTAGACTTTATTTTACGATTTAAAATGTACAATAATACCATCATTTTGTTCTATACCTGATTCCAATTACTTGGATAGACACCAGGAAATTCTCAAGTATGTGTTCTCTCATTGCGATTTCAGCCCTCAGAAATGATTTATGAAATCCTTCCTATTCCCTATTTTATGAATACGGTGTACACTCTATATGCATTGCCTATCATTTGATAACAACAATCTTCACTATCCATTTATGATTGGATTTGCTTCTTAAAAACGCAGGTTAAACAGGGGATATATTCTCTTCTAAAGTGTTTGAATACATTCAACTCATCTACAACAAGGGGTCTGGATAAGTTACAAATGAGTATGGTGTAAATATATAGTGACTAGATTTAGTTACAGATCGATATGCCTAATTAAATTCAGAATATCACAATGACAAATTTAGGTCAGAAAGAGAGTAAGTACTGATAAACACACTATCTTATTATTTAAAATTACAAGATTTAATAAATAGTTATAACTGGATCAATCCATCTAACTGAAAGATAGAAAATCAATCACTCCTCCAAAAACAAAAAACAGATTCCTCTAAATTTTCCATTATAATGTACTTGCAATTCAATAACAATGTAGTAAAACCAGAAAAGCAAACCTGGATAGCTTGGGTGAAACTCCAACATGAGTGAACAAAGATGTCAATTTTATGATAAGTCCACGCATCCCAACCAAAACAAAAATCCCTGCTGGCGCCATTGGCTTTCATGCCCTTAATTTCTTAGGTTTAAAGTTGGTAAGATGATGCAACATTGGCAACGAAATATGCACTTAAATTGGAAAGCGGTCGCAGTGCGGTCTAGGACCGAATTGCAATTAAGCGAGATTACTAGAATTTAATCGGTCAAATTTTCAAAGCATATATTTTTTTTAATTTAATCATAATCATAGATTACAAAAAATAATAATTAATCATAATGGTGTAAATTTATAATTATATAACTAGAAACGCCTTTCCAAAATGAAGAAGACTAAGAAGAAACCTTGCTCCACAATATTAATCTCTTGCAATATCATTTCTCCAATTTCCGCCCCTGTTTTGGGTCTTCATTTAGAACAAAGATTTCATGGAAGGAGATAAAACCCCTCACCAAATTCACTTTCAGTTTGAATAATCCCTCTAAATGTCAAAATCCTTCACCTAAACACGTTTTCCCCTCAGGGGGAAACATCATACCCATCATTTCTTTTGTATTCTTGTGGGTTTGCAACAACAAGCAAAGTAGAAAATCTGAGGAGCTTTTGTTGTGAGCATCTTCCTCATTTACTGTCATACCATATTCATATTCAAGAATCAAGGGACAGTGAAGGAGTGGGAACCAAATGCAGCAGGAAAGTTTCATTGCATCATATAATGAACCAATAACTGAAGCAAGGATTTCATTACACACAAGCAAAGATTCCACTTCTTAAATATATTCCAATACTCAACATGAACTACTGTTATTAGAATCCGGTATGATAGGTATCATCAGTACCATCACTAGCAAACAAAATAACAGAGATATATATTAACAGTAACAACACCAAGCAAATTGGGGAAGGAAAACCCATTGAAAATTTTACATAAAACTAGCAAAAACACCTAAATCAGTAAACTTATTGAACGAAATTGGGGAAGAAGATTGATTAAATATCAAAACCTAACCTTGATTCCAAGAACAATTTCATACAAAACTATGTTATAGTATGAAGAAAACTCACCAAAATCGCAAAGGATTGCGCAACCATCGCAAGCATCCCAAATCGTCTTGCCTGCGATTTGCCATCTCGATTTCCATCTTTCCCTTGCAGATTCGTCACCGGCCAGTGACAACCACCCCACATCCCTTTGTCCTCAACCACAAACCACCTCTCATCGGATGTCCCTTCTTTTCTTCATTTTTCATCGTCTCTCACAAACTCTCTTCTTCCTCTCAATCTCATAGCCTCCTCCTCTTCGATCACAGTCGACTCACCATCTCAACCTCTCCTTCCCTGATTCCATATCCTAACATATCACCATCGTCTTCTCGCAATCGCCTTGTTCTCCTTCCTATCGCCACCCTCTTCCTCTCTCTTTTGCAGATACAGAGAGATTCGCCACAAACCAACCAACCTCTCGACCTTCGTCGCCGCCGAAAAGGGTAAGAGGAAGAGCAATCTTGTTCCTCCTGTTGCACAAAAGAAAAAGGAAAAGGAGGAAGGAAAAAAAGGGTTTTTTTTTTATTTTTTATATATGGTGGGTGGCTATTCGCCCCCACCAAACTTTCGAATGCACCCACCCTCTTTCACAAAATAAAACCCTAATCATTAGTTAAATAAAAACCCAAAACCAAGCCCAAATACAATTGAGTAACAACCCATCAACATTAGGGTTTACAAAATTTTGGCTAAACACACACACACACACACCTTATTCACTTTAGCCATGGCAAACAAAACAAATCTTTTTCCCAATAAATGAGATTACAATATATGCCCCAATTAATAAATAAGAAATTTTTATATTTATTTAATTAGGTGGGTATTACAATATATACAACTCAAAAGAATCTCGTCCCGAGATTCGGTAGAGGAAGGTAAGTAGGAAATTAATTCTTAAATAACAAACTACACATCACATGGACAAACAAATAGCTCATACGTATGCCCATAACTTAATGAAGACAATCACACAAAAATATAAAAAAAAAAAAAATCAGTAAGTACAAAAATTACGGGGTGCTACACTAATAATCCTAATAGCAATAGAATAATCTAGAGTTGTTACGTGTACTCGACTATTTGGCTCAGTTAAACTAATTCTTTATTGCACCTGCATTTTGAGATGTTTTGACTTTGTTGCACCAATCTAAAAGACGTAACACCAATTTACCTTTTTCTTTTATTA
Source organism: Berberis vulgaris (assembly GCA_963556465.1). Classification (NCBI taxonomy): domain Eukaryota; kingdom Viridiplantae; phylum Streptophyta; class Magnoliopsida; order Ranunculales; family Berberidaceae; genus Berberis; species Berberis vulgaris. Next base: position 10,286,958 of record OY747137.1, read on the forward strand.
AATGGAAACCATTTGCTGATGGAATTTTCTCGTAGGAGCATTAATAACTAAATAATAAGAAATATAAGTGATTGCAACTACAAAAAAAATGCATTCAACCCCAAGAATTCTACTTCAAAAAAATTTACAATAAGAATTATCCGTACAAACTCCTAAATCAACAAATAGTCTTATTTTAGGATTAACAAAAAGTGAATGAGTATACTAAACAATTTTTAAAACCTAAATCTAGATAATAAAGTTGGTGGCATTGAGCCAAACAATCGAGTACACATAGCAACTACCTTTTTTAAATTGATGCACTCACGTATATATTTATTTATTTTTAATACGTATTTTTGTCAACCCCTCTGTGTTTAATAAACACATTATACGCTTCTGCACTTTAGATTTTTTTACACAATCTACCAAAGTGTTTGTTATTTATTGCAGAGAGGATGGTTAGTGTATCTTTGATGTTTGTACGCAAATTTGAAAGTGAAGAATTCGTGACTGAAGTTTAGTTTTATCGATAATTAATATTTACTTTTGTTTTTCATCAAGAACAAATTAATGCTTACAAATGAGAAAATTTAACCACCAAATTGTTTTTATTGTTAAAAAATGTAAATCGGTGTTACATGTTTAGGTTGGTGCAACCGAGCCAAATAGTCGGGTACACCATCTAAAAATGGGGCATCTACGTTCAAATGCCCTTTGCGATTGCACCACTTGGACTGCCCCATAGCGGAGCTTGATCAGTACTACAGTGACACTGTTAACTGCATCATAAAACATAATTCAGTCTACATCATAGTTTTGAAAGCTTATGTTTCACTCTAGATTGACTGCCCTTGGAATTGTGACTATAGGTTGTAGGGGTGGGCACGAGACGAGATGGACCTCATCCTTATCTCATTCCGTTCGTTCGAGACCGAGACGGGATAAACCACTTCCCCACCTCGTCCCATCCCAAACGGGTTTGGGACGGAATGAGATGAACATGTACTAAATAGTCTTCTAATGAAGAATAACAAAAAAAATTCATCTTACCTTACTCACACATCAATCATGTTCAATTTATGTACATATAATTTTCATCATAACAGTATAAAATGTCATATAAATTTTATCTCATATTACTCCTAGTTGTATCTTGTATGAATAACATAAGTTCTCAAGTTGTCATAATATAAGTTCAAAAATTGAAAATATTGTTCATTGACCAAATTTCTAACTACATAACTCATAGAATCCAACCCATCATTTGCATTTATTTTCAACAAAAATAATTGCTCTATAACCAATCTAAAATGTGAAAAAATATAAATTTTCATGGGTTTTATTTGACCAAAAATATTTAAACTAAAGTTTCTATCTAAACAAAGAATATTAAATCAAGCAAGTTCTCAATAGATGTTTTGATTTAATTTCAACACATAAAAAAATTTCCTTTAAAAAATTAGTGTGATTAAAATTAATAATAATAAATATTAAATAAATAAGTTCAGGACGAGACGGAATGGACGGGATTGAAAATCTCCATCCCACTCTAGAACGGGATGGGATCGAGATGAGTTTGATCAATCCTAAAAGGACCCAAAAAATCGGGACGGGGTCGGGATCGCGGGATGGGATGGGATGGGATGCCCACCCTAATAGGTTGTAGAAAATGATAAATTTCTCTAGACTCCGAGAAATAAAATTTTCAACTTTTAAAATTATCAGTTCCTTTTAAGGTAAAGCTGGAATTTTGAGGGTAATTGCATAAATACATTGAAAATGATGTATCGAATTTGCTTTTATACAATGGAGGCAAATTTTTAGTTGGAAAACTTTCACATTGGTAGTATAGATTTAGAGATAAGGTTTTATGAGATAAAGATGTAAGAGCAAGATAAAATGGGAGTGAAATGGTTGTGTGGTAAATGATATAAATCATTGTCGTAACACACCACCAATATGACAGTTTTGTAACAAGAACCATAAATTAATTGTATCTGATGTAGTTAGAATCGATTTGAAATTTTTGAATTTTTAAGATTTAGATTCGTGTTTTTTAGTGCAGAAGTTTGAATGGAAACGAAAGGAGAATGGAGAGTAGTTTTTCATTTCTGGCGGATAGAAACAATAAAGAGAATCTAAGTGGAGATAAGTCAAATGTGACAAGTTCAACGGAGGAGTCGAATCAAGTGAAGAGGAAGAAAGATGGAGGTTATAATTTGCGGAAGAGTTTTGCTTGGAACCACGCGTTGTTCACTGAAGAAGGTGCAGATTTTGGGCACACATTATTGATTTTAGACTTAAAATAGATTGATTTTTAAGTAATTTAGGTTATTGTGTGATGCACAATCATTTTAGATCTTGTATCGTTATCTAAACTTAGTGGTACGGTCATTAATGACTTTTTAACTAATGTTCCTGAAGAAGGAACATGGTCATTGACTAAGGATTCAGAAGGGAATGGTGATGGATTGGATTTGCAGGATCTTGAAAAGAGGTTGTTTGATGAATTGCCTGTGAGATCTTCAAAGAAGGATCTGAAGTCTAGTGTACGTGTCGTCACTAAGGCTGAAACTTCAACTCAAAGAGGACTTCCCAGATGAACAACTTCTCTTGGTAGAGCAAGAGCTTCCTTGGTATGCCGACATTGTAAAATCTTTAGCAACTGAGGAACTCCTTTCACACTGGTCTAAGCCAAATCGTGACAAGTTTTTGTCTAGGGTCAATTATTATTCTTGGGATGAGCCATATTTGTACAAATACTGCCTTGACCAACTTATCAGAAGATGTGTTCCAGAAGTTAAACAGTTGAGCATTCACTCATTTTGCCATGATCAAGCTTGTGGTGGGCATTTTAGCTCTAAGAAAACCACGAAAAGGTTCTCCAATCAGGCTTATATTGGCCTACCCTTTTTCGAGATGCCCATGAGTATTGTAAAGCATGTCACTGATGTCAACAACTTGGGCGAATAACTCGTCGACACATGATGCCTCTGAATCCTATTCTAGTGGTTGAAGTTTTTAATGCTCGGGGCATCGATTTTATGGGACCGTTTCCATCCTCCCATGTGTATCAATACATCCTTCTTGCAGTGGATTACGTTTCTAAATGGATAGAGGCCATTTCCACTAAGACCAATCACAAAATTATTATTCCATTCATAAGGGAGTTTATATTTAGTAGATTTGGCACCCCCAAGGGTATCATTAGTGATGGGGGTAAGCATTTCTGTAACCGCGTCTTTGAGCATCTTGCTAAAAAGTATGTGGTTACTCACAACGTTGCCCTTTCCTATCATCCTCAAACAAGCAGTCAAGTTGAAGTCTCAAATCGTCAAATCTAGAACATCCTCGAAAAGACTATCAATCCAAATTGGAAAGATTGGTCTTTACGTCTTTTGGATGTCTTATGGGCATACTGAACTGCATTCAAAACACCTTTAGGGATGTGTCCATATAGATTGGTCTTTAGTAAACCTTGTCATCTTCCTATCGAACTCCAACATAGAGCTCATTGGGCTACAAAGAGTCTAAACTTTGACCTCGATATGGCTGGTAAAAAACCGAAACTTCAGCTCGATGAGCTAGAAGAATTGAGGTATGATGCTTGTGACTTATCCAAAAACTACGAAGATAAAATGAAGTGGATACATGACAAAAGCATCATGAGAAAATAGTTCCATCTTGGTCAGAAAGTCCTACTCTACAACTCTCGTCTTCACCTCTTTCCAGGTAAGCTAAAAACTCGTTGGTCTGGTCCATTCATTGTACGTGATGTTAAAGACTACGGTGCCATCACCGTAGAAAACCCTACAAATGGTAGTCTCTTTAAAGTAAATGGACAACGACTGAAGCCATTCCATGAACTTCCCACAAGGTCAGTGGAAACCATTCAGTTGATTGATCCTAACTATGAGGATTAGTCACGCCCACAAATTCCTACTCCACTAAGCCTATTTAGGGGTGGTATCCACAACCCCCATTACGTCCGACAATGACACTAAACTTAGTGCTTTTGGGAGGCAGCCAAAGTTCATTATGCATTCATTCATTCATAAAATAATAATAATAATAAATTAATAATACAGTCAATTCCTGTTTGGGGGTAATGTATTTTTAATAATACATCACCCCCACCAACTCACTTTTTTTCATTGCAGAGACGGTACAGATGTTCAACAAATCACCTGAGGTAATAAGTTCTAATTTTTATTTGTCACTTTTCATTTTATTTGTTTAACACTGAGACAATTTTCTATTTGTTTGGGGGTGGGGAGATGTATCAAAATTTATACCTCTTTTGAATTTTTTTTTTTTAAATAAAAATAAAAAATGGTGTGGTATCCTAGCTAAGATGAGATTGAATTACTTTATTCATTACATTTAAGCAAAGAGATGTTGGAAGTTTATTACTAGAGTAAATATTGCATTTGAGCATTCAGGAATAAATAAATTTTTGCACAATGACCACAAATGTAGTTTGGAATATATAAGTAAGTAACTTCCTGAGAATCTAGAGGAATAATAGTAGAGACTTTAACCATGTGAACTATCAGATCTTTCATTTTATTCAGAGTGTTTTTACACAACTCCGATATGATGACTTAAAATTTTATTGGTTGGTCACCGATGATGACATCTTTTTTGAGTTAAGAGAAACATAGGTCTTGTAGTCTATTTGAGACTTATAACTATTATCAAACCTTAGAAGGTAAATTAGGCATCTATTGTCCATCCGATCCTTCTCAAAACCATCTTGCTAAACATTTCATCCAATATCAATGTGAGCATTTGTCTTGGTTTATTAGATATATATATATAAAAAAAACTCATTTTCCCATTTATGTTTCTGAAAAATGTTAGGAAGATTTATGAAGAAAAAGGGGAGTGCAAAGTGAAAATCCAAAGTCCAAGGTACTTCAAAAAAAAAATTTGTGAAGAAAGGAGAAAAAAAGGAAGCGATTGATGAGTTCCCTATTAAGCTATTTGACGACCCTACATTTTCAAAAACATCTATTTACTTACCATCTACCCCACTTTTCCTCATATAAAAAAAATCCAGATTCATTTTTATTTTAGAGAAGTCTTAATTAACCCTATGGTAAGGTATGATAAGAAGTGAAGAGTAGATGAGAAGACGCTATGGTGGGTAACTTGACATTCTTGCAAGTGATCAACATTCCTTCCATGAGACTATTATTCTCTTTCATGTCCATTTATTCTTATGAGCATGTGAGAAATTTGAATTTTCGCATTTTCTCTATTCCTCACATGCAAGAGAGAAAATATTTTACCTAAACTCGGAGTGATCATTTCAGAGAGATTAACTGGTGAGTTTTGAAGTTAAAACGGCTATTTCAAAGGTGGATTAGGATGTACATTACTTTGACACGAAAAGTTTCATTTGTTGGTTATTCACACACACACGCCTTGTTCCAGAGTTTCTCACTTATAATGTGCATTTTTTAAGCAATTACATTTGTCTCTTGTCTTCTATGTGGTTGAATAACATGGACATTCTATGAGAAAAATAGGACACACATCAATTTTGTTTCATATAAAAAAATGTTTGTGGGTGTCATCTTGGATAACCCTCAGGAGGCTAAAACTCCTCATTTAGTGTCATGCTAGGGGTTCAAGGCGTTGTTGCATATTGTAAATGCAATCGAGTCATACCAACGAAAGTGGAATTGATTTCTTTGAGAAGTTTAGGACGAATAAAATTTTGTTTTGTGTTCTTATCTTTCTTTTTGTTGTTCTTCGCTAGAGGACTAGCAAAATGTTGTTTAGGGTGGTGTGATAAGCACCAAAAACATCGATTTTTACACCCCTAAATATACAATTGTTAAGTCCAATTATCAAATAAAAATATATCATTACGTGTATTTTGTGCATTTTGTAGGAATTCAAGCACAAATCTCGCATAAAGTAGCACAATAAGGCTAAATGCAACAACTAGAAGGCTCAATAAGAGTTCAAATGAATTCATAATGATTAAAGAATTTCAATCCCAAGACCCATGAAGTCAAGCCCACAAAGCAACAACAACTACGGATCTCGAGAAAATCAATATGAAGATTTGGACATCCACATGGCCAACTTTATCATAAAAAAATCTCTACAAGACATGTTTCTATATTCAACTCCAACACCATTCTTTGTTTCAGTCAGCCATTCCTTGTTTCATTCAACCATGTTTCATTGTTTAATTCAAACCATGTTTTCTTGTTTCACTAAACCATGTTTCCTTATTTCACTCAAACCCTTTTTACCTATAAAAACCCCATACATAGAGTTCATAAAAAAATAGTTTTTCTTTGATAGTTTTTTTTAGAAAGTTTTTTTAGTTGTAGTTCTTGGTTTTATATTTTTACTTGGTAGAGAAGTGCAAGTACTACAGTTTAATTCCATTGAAGAAGTAAGTTTTATCTTTATTTCTCCCTTTCAATTATTTCTTTTTCCCCTTTAACTTTTAGTTTATTTTCACCATCCATTATTTTACTCTTCACTTTATTCTTTAAATTGAAAATCAGATTTGTCTTCTAATCTACATGAAGTAGTCGATAACCCCTACTTTCAATATGCATTGTTGAAGTGTATTGCAGGTTGAAGGAAAAAAAATAAATAAAAACAATAGATATTTCTTTGATTGATGTTGAAAATCATGCAACGACATTAATGTCGGTTTTTTGCATCAATCACAAGCCAATTGCCATTAGAGCCGTGTGGTTGGACAACCTAGAGTCCGAGTTTGACCTCATTTAAGACCTGATTGATGGGTATCTCTTCATCTCCATGGACACAAAGTTAATTCTCATCTCCATTTATCCATCCAACACTTTAAACCAAATTTCGATATGAAAGATGTGTTTCTACACATTAGATTGATTGAGTAAGCTGGGATTAAAGAGCATCCAGCAATTTTGATTCAAAAAGTCTCAGATGATGAGACACATGAGGGATCTGTTTTCAAGCTCACATTTGCTTGTAATTTTTCGATTTCATGGCCAACTATGTCTGGGGCCCTTGATAGTGAATCCATCTGTTGTAAAAAAAATCATATCTTTGAGAAGAAAATGATCAACCCTTGGGATTGTTCATTTTTTGGTTCAATCTAAGCATGAAAAAACCTTCATGACCCGAATTGAAAACGCACTGAAATCTGTGTTAAAGAAGCCGAAATCCACCACAATGAAGCTCCCTTTTGGGCTTTGTGGGTGCCAAGAAGAGAACACTAGGAGTCGAGAAGTAGGGGATGATAATGAGAGTGAGTTACAAAGTTATGAAAATGGGTTTGAGAAATCTATTTCTAGGGTTCAGTTAGAGTTTCCATTGCCCGATTCGTCATATGTAGTTTTTGTGGATGAATGGCAGACGATCCGATCAGGGGGGTATGAAATTGGGGAATGGGTATTGGGTTTTGATGAAATTGAGTTCACTGACCAGATTGGACCCAATTCCTTCAGGGGTGTTAACAATGGGAAACAGGTTGCAATTGAAAAGGTCAGAGGTTGCGAAAGAGGGAATGCATTCGAATTTGAGATGAGGGAATTTAAGAATGATGGTTGTATGATGCAGTTCTTGAAGGACATGGATATTATTGAAGTGCCAACATTTTTGTTCATTAGAGATGGTGAGATTTGTGGGAGGTATGTTGGTTCTGGTATGGGAGAGTTGATTGGTGAGATACTTAGATACCAAGGTGTTAGTCACCTATTAGTTGATTGGGTTGTGATGTCAACCATACAAACCAAGTGTTAATGGATTTGCAGACTTTACCAAGAGAAATACTACAGTGCACTGGTATCTTGCCTGGTGCTACCAGGCACCGTAGGATTGTATCTTATCTCGATGCAATCCTACGGTGTCTTGTAGCCACCAGGCAAGATACCAGGCACTTTACCGGTGCACTTAAGAATTCCCCCTTTACCAATGAAGAGTAGTTTGTAGCATGTTGTAATGGGTGCCAAAGAAGGTTGTCATCTTACTCTCAACCAAACTCGCCTTTTACAAGTATGAAAATCATAGTGATAGTGCACGCCATTTACCATGGATTGGAGAAAAAAAGAGCAAAGGATGTTGTGTCATGTTGTAAATTTAGCTTGCTTATTGATGCTTGAAAGTGTTATGTCAGGTTTTGAATTGCAATGATTTTGTATCATTTGAATTGCATTGTGTTATATCAGGTTTTGCAATGATGTTAAGGCATTTGATTACAATGTGTTATTAACATCGAATGAATATCAAATGAATTTACATTGTTGAAAAAACATCAAACTTTGTTGCAAGAACATCCAATGAACATCAAATGAATTTACATTATGCTTTAACATCTAATGTACATGTACTCCTTCAAAAACTTGCCTACTTCAAACCTCCTAATCACTTGTTTGATTGTGCTTGTGACGCCATGGGATCTACAAGAAAATCAATTAAGAGTTGTTAATTAGCAGTAACTTAACCCCTTAATATAAATTACTGGCAGGAACTTAACCACTTAAAATAAATTTGAATGTAACTTTGCCCCTTGCAACAAAACTGACCTAACAGATAATGAAGATGAGCTGCAACTCAAGCTTGCAATCAAAACTTAGCAGAGATGAGTAGTAGAATCATAGGTGAGTAGTAGAAGCAGAGATGATGTAGATGTAGTAGTAGAAGTAGTGGTGAGAGTTATTGGTGGTGAAGTGAAGACGGTGGTGGTGAAATGGAGACGGTGGTGGTAAAGGAGGAGTTGGCGGTTATCCCAACGTCTTAGTAGAAGTTTGAATCTCAGCCTTTGATCTTAATTGCATCAACTTTGAATCTCAACCTTCAGATCATTAAAGGGTATTTTAGGCAGTAAAATCTGACAATTTTGAATCTAGCACATGCCTTGACAGTCAAGGCACGTTGACTGTTAGTCTGAGGGGAAAATTGCAATATGAATGTTAATTGGGGGCAAAACTGGATTGGACATATGTTTTAGGAGGGAAAGTGCAATTAACCCTTTTTTTTTTACTGTTGGGGTAGTCACAAACAAAAATGTTGAGATTTTGTTGTCTTGTATCCTCATTTCTTTGCTCTCTTTTTGGGATGCTATTATACATATTGTGTTGTGATTTGTGAACTACTTGTTACCTTGAAATTAATTTAAACTGCATATTTTGCTGTACGTACCTTTGGGATTTGAATGTAGTAGTCTATGAAGATTTTAGATGTATACTATCCATTTTTATTAAATGTTTAAATTAGCTATAGTTTCTACATGATAAATTGAGTATCAGCTTCATTTGAAATCAGTATTAGTTAGTGTATGTAACTATATAAAATTCAATATGAACTGCATCATGTTGCAATTATGTCATTGGTATGGGTTGGTTGATGATACAAATATTAGGATCAACTTATTTAGTATGAACACAAAAGTGTTATAACTAATTTTAGCAACGTAACAAAAACCCTTTTTATGGTGTAGTGGTAATTACCAAATAAATTAACATAGCCTTAATTCAATTCATTTCACTAAATAATTTCCCCAAATAATTTCCCCCAAGATAGCAAATTGTAGTCTATGATTCCTCCGAACTCAGTATGATTTCTGTATATTATTCCCGTCTAGTCTAATATTCCCCTATAATCATGTTGTGTCTCTAAAATATAACTTAATATACTTTTCCAAGATAAGCCTTCCATAATTGTGTAACTCATTGGGTGGCTCCAAAGATTCTTGATAATGGATAGGAAAGAACCAAAGAAAAAAGAAGAGCACCTTGTTTCCCAAATCGTAGTATAAATAAAGTTCAACCTCCAGTACACTCCATTGTAACTGCAAGAGAAACTGTAAAGACTTATCTAAGAGAGTCTAATTAATCAGCTAGCATGGCCATCAGGAAGCTTGGCAAACCCAAGAGAGAGATGTCAGTTGAGGAGTTCAAGAAGTGGCTGAAGCAGTTTGATAAGGATGGCGATGGGCGAATAAGTAGAGAAGAGTTACAAACAGCTATCCGTAGTCGTGGTGCATCGTTCACCACTTGGAAGAGCCTATATGGACTATGGACTGCAGACTTGAATGGCAATGGGTATATCGAGGATAATGAAATCGAACGCCTTGTCAAGTTTGCCAAGACTAGTTTGGGCATGCAGATTGTTGTTACTTAAGAGTGAAGTATGTAATATCAGATCAGTGTAACATTGTTAGGAACGGTAGTAGTAGTTGTAGTTGTAGGAATGTATTTGAGTGTGTTTGTAACATAGCTACCTATTTAGTAATAGTACTACAGCGCTGTTAGTTATTGTGAACTTCTTGCATCAAAGACTTCTTAAATTTAAGTTTTGTTCACTCTTCTGAATGGAATTAACTACATGGAGCCATGAACACGAGGTTTATTTTAGGAGTCTAACAACTTCCATTAATTGCAGTGAAAAAACAAACTAAAGAAAACAGAAAAAGAAAGAAATAATACTTTCATGATTCAAACATGGACATTCATGCAAAAGATCGATAATAATCTCCGGTCATGAGTTTAGAGTGCATATTCCAGACGTCCAGATTCAATCTGTAACTATATCAGATTTTAATTAGTTAATCTTTAATGTCCGAAAATTTTGAGTTGCCTAGAATACATTGTTAGGTTCAACCTGAACTGAAATCCCAACTGATGGAGCTAGTATGGAGTAGTGCTGTTGCTCTATACCTTGTGGCGTATGTTCATCTTCATATGCATGCAGAAACTGTTTGATTGTATTCAAACAACAGAATTTACTCATTCATGACTAATCTCTCTTTAATCCCTGAGAACCAAATCAGAAGCGAACTACAAATAGTTGTGCTTAGAGCTCGAGGAAAATCTCAACACTCCGCCTGTTGTTTTTTTTTTTGTCAAAATCTGCAATAAGAGTGGATTGTGTTGGATCGGAAAGAAAATCCTGACTAGTTTGATTGCCTTTTCAGCAGCACAACTGCTGCTCTTCTTTGTTTCCCCAGTCCACATACTAAATTGTCTGGGTCTATGATCTAAATTCTCTAAAACTCCAAAAATATTGGAACTTGTTTGCCCATAGTGCTACTCGTTATGTTTATTTTCTGGTGTTAGAAAGGAAAATCCAGGAATGGATTATATGTAATTTATGTTAAATTATCATCTAATAAGAAGAAAGGCAAATCTATAATACATCAAGCCTTGGGAACCCATGGACAATGGTGGAGTCTCACCAGTCCTAGTGCTTTAATAGAAAAGGTCTCAGCTTTGTATGGGCGAGAATCATACCAAACTCGTGAAAATCAATGGTTTGATGCATCGGAAAAAAGTTTAAATTGTTAAAGAAGATAGGGTCTGGAACCATGGACACTGAGGGCTTTATGGACTACGGAATCTCTAGACAGAATATCCGGACTCGAAAACTTGTATTGGATTCAACAGAAAGCCCAATAATTTAATCAGATTCTCTTATATATGGGCCCTCAAATCACACAAAATTTGTTTTGAGATGCTTTTTTTCAAAAGATTTCCATGTGCTTTCAAAATTCGAAGTATAGGCTCACGACTGTTTCGGATGATGTTTAAAGAAACGCAAACAGAAAAAGCACAAGGATGATAATCAAATGCTGATCCAAGAGATCTATCTTGGCTTTCTTTCAAGCCTCGACGTTTGTGGGGAATCACATTGGCTAGGAGTCGTGATAATTTGAACTTGACCCAGGAAAGCGACATAAACAGAGTTGCATGCAATGGTCTTTTTGAATGGAAAAAAGGTAAGGTTTCGTACGAGTTAAGCTAAGGCGACCTTACAGTCCCCTACTATCTAGATAACCAGCTTGAACTAGAGCATCATGGAAGCGTTACTGATGCGTCCAAATCTGTCCCTGTCAATTCCTGATGACATGCAAAATGAACAACAGTAGTGAGCCAAGTGCCACCCTTGTGGTGGTCGAATGCACTCGGATGCTAAAGTCAGATGACTGAGTAAAGGTGGATGTAGACTGTAAATTGGATTGTAAGTGCTTACTTTTCTCATCTCTTTTGTTCACCTTTTATAGTGAGTATTTCACTCCTTCATTGACTCTAACGTCGAGCTATGATGGAGGGAGGAGATTCTGCTGAGGATCTTACCCATCCATGACTGTACATTCGACACTTGGCTCTGTGTGGGACCCAATATTTGATTAGATCAAGAGCTATGCAAAATAAATCTTGGGCTTGTGAAAACCTAAAAATCTGCGTTTGGGCCTTATTGTCCCAGTTCAAAGTCCAAGATTTGCGCCACGTTGGGCTCGCATATCCGAGCTTGGGCACTTGACAACTGGACTGAACGGTGACTTGGATGAGTCTGAGCTGGACAATGCTTGGGCCTGCTCGATACCGCGCTAAGGCCTTTCTATATTAGGGTTGGGCTATATCACGTGTATGATTGTGATTGGGTGACTGTTTGATGACTCGTCGGTTACTCCCCTAGTTAGTGGGGTTGTGTATAGGGCTACTAACTGATTGTGCATGGGGAAATGTGCGATGCCATGATGGTGTATTTCGATGCCTTCTTGGCTAATGTTCTGTAGTTAATGCTTTTGCAACGGTTAGGTAATCACTTATCCCATACGTCAAGCCTATATAAATTGTTTTGGGAGAGTTTTATATTTTTACCTTCCAGAGTTTTCTTCTGTTATTTTTTTTAGCTTTTCCAGTTTAACCAAGCTTGAACCTTCATGCAATCATGTCCGCGTGACCTTATTTTTTGTGTGAGCGCCATGCAGTTTGCTTTGACTTTTTTAGGGGGCTGACGTTAGAGAAGGACCTAGCCAACCTCCGTCAATGGTATGAAGTTCCCAATGATCTGGAATTGTCGCTCTTTGCGAAGGGCGAGTCTCAAACTTTTTTAAGGGAGAGATTCATTTGCTTATATAAGGCCATGTTTGAGGTCGCCCTGCACTTTTCCGTTCCTGACGCCATTTGGCATTTACTGTCTTAACAGGGTATTACCGCAGCCCAGATAGCGCAGAGAGGGTGGAGTATACTGATTGTCACTTTGATTAGGGCGAAGGATGTGGGGTTCCGTCTGTCGACAAAACTGGTTCATTCTCTTACCTCCATCAAAATGAACAAGCTCGGTGTTTGTTGGCTGGTGAAGCCTTCTTGCCTAGATGGCAAGTTGGATGACACGAAAGACTGGCAGTGGTATTGTTTTTATGCTTCTGTGAAGTCTAGGTACTTCACCCATGATGGCCAGATGATCTTCCGTAGTTTTAGGAATCTTAGTAAGTTTCGTGTATTCTCCTTGCTTTTTGTTGTTAATACAACATTTGTTATTGTCTGACTTGTTTGTTGCTCCCAACTAGGAGGCATGACCTTGTTGTTATCTCTCCTAAGGAGGAGAAAATGAAGGTCGAATTTCTTGCTCTGCCACAAATGCTTATTTTAGATATTCTCCAACCAAGGAATATCAAACGAAGTGGTCTGTTTTTCCGTGGAACTGGCAATGTGAGACAGACTTTGGCCCCTCCCATTGGTTCTTCTTCATGTGCTAACTTACATTCATCTGGATCTCAGAAGAAGAAAGTGTCGAGGAAGCATAGTCCGTAAAAAAGGAAAGCTCTTGAGGGATTGCTTTCTCCCCCCCCCCCCCCCCCCGATCAGTCAAAGAGGATCAAGGTGGGAATTGCTCATATTGTCCCTATGAATGCTCCGGAGAGGGACCTTGTGGACCTAACTATCGGCGATGAGGAGTCCCCGAAGGCTTCTGCCGCCGCTAATCCAGGTGTAGAGCAACTTGTTCTGGAAAGTACTGCCCTTGACTCATCGGTGGATTTGGTTGTCACAATGCAGCAACCAGTTCTGGAAGTCATTGTCGGTGGTTCGTGTGTAGACCCGGAGGTATGTGGGGAGTGCCCGGGCCTGTTATCTTTGACGCGTAGTAACGACTTGCAGACTGGACTCTCGTTTGAGCTCCACCCTCTGCTACTAACAAGGTCAAGCGGGTTGCTTAGTCTCATCCTTCAGAATTCGTAGGAAGGGGAACAAGAAAGGTTTTTGGTCTTGAGGCTCTTCATACGGACGCTGAAGCCAACTCTGGTGGGCAACACATGTGATACCAGGAGATGGACCACAGGACCGATACCATTCATCTTTTGAAGAAATGGTTTTCTTTGATGACTGATCAAATGTCGCTAGAAGAGGCAACCATGGGGGATCATCTCAATCAAGGGAAAAAATATTTGATGCTAGTAAGTTTGCAATTATCCGATTGTTGCTGGACCTTTCATGATACTTTATTGCTCATAACCCTATGTATGTTTTCTTATCAGGGGATGACTCATTTGACCCACGCTAGACAATGAAGTGGAGTCTATGCCAGGTAGGCTATGCGCCTTAAAGAAGACATATGTTGAGCATTAGGAGCAACTCTCGAACGCTCGTAGTAGGGGCAGGTTATTTGGGAGCGCAGTTAACTGCTCGGCTCGATCAAGGGATTCAGCTAGGTAAGGCCAAGAAAGACCTGAACAGTGTGTTGCCTATTCAATCGGCTGTGGAGTCTCACTTGAAAATGGCTCAAGAGAGTCTGGATGAGGCCCAAGTTTCCAATGCTAATATGTCGGTGGATTTGAAAGATGCCCATGAGAGTAGGGACAAGACGGTCGTTGAGCAGATAGTGTTTGCTAATCGATTGGCGAATTCCATGGAAACTGCTACTGAGACTCATAGTGTATTAGCCGTTGAACGCGCTGAGGTGGTTTGTCAGCAAGATCTTCATGAGGCCCTTCAAGCACTGCTCTCCAAGCTCAATCAAGAGTTGAATTTTGAGCGTACAAGCCGAACTGAGGCAGGCTACAAGCTGGCCGATCTGAAGGTAGTTCTGTGAGAGCAATCGAGTTATCCGTCTTGAAAGCTCGATAGGATGCTAGGGAAGGAGCTAATCGAGGCTGCCAACTCTACTCAGCTCAGTAAGATTGCTGCCAGTAGGCTGGAGTTGTTGGACTTTATTGAACAGGATCACGAGGATTGGATCCTTTCCACTTATAGGTGATTGTTATATGCTCATTTTAAGGAGGCGGACACAAGGTGGCCCTGACACCGACCCAAATTCCATGGAAACAATCGTCACCTTCAATGCTCCAGAGCTTGCCTCTTACCCTGATGTTTAGGAAGATGTTTCTGACTCTACTCTGCCTGATTTTGCCGCTTGAGCGGTGTTTTGTATAAGAGAAGTTTATTAATACAAAGTTTTTTCCTTTTTTTGCTTTTGCGCTTGTGTTGTATGTTGTACTCTTCTATTTTAATGTATTTAGATTAAGCTTAACAAACTAACGTGTCGCCAATACTTTAAGACTAGATTTATGTAGTCAAGTCTCATTCCATCTGTAGTAATGCTTAATCTGGACTGGAGCCCCCTTTTAGCTTGAATGGGTTGACACTTGATAATAATGTTAACTTAATCTTTAAGAAGGCTTAAGTTGCGGAGTAGTCATCTTTACTCGAGCAAATCAGGTTCTTGTGGTGTCATAAGTCTTACATCGAAGATGAGTCAGACTTGGGCAGACATTGTCTGGGTCTGGACTACTAGACTTCCATAACGAATTTCAACCCTCTGTAGAACTGTAGAAGTTAGGGCATTTGAGGAATCATATCTTGTCCAAACAGATTGGATTTTAGCTGTATATGGGCTCAATCCTAAAGAGGAGCTAAGCCGTAGACGAGTTGTCTATGCCTGAATGGGCTAGACTTTTATTACGAACACTAGTCCTGGATAGGAGTTAGGATGTGGAGAAGTCTTCTTCGTCCGAACGGACTAGACTTCTCTAGTATACAGGCTCAATCCTAAAGAGGAGTTGAGTTTTGGAGAAGTTATCTCTGCCCGGATGAGCTAGACTCCTATGATAAACCTAATCCCGAATAGGGGTTAGGTTGTGGAGAAGTCATTTCGTCCTAACGGACTAGACTTATCTACTATACAGGCTCAACCCTGAAAAGAGGAGAAGGCATCTTTTCCCGAATGCGCTAGACTCCTATGATGAACCCTAATCCCGAACAGGAGTTAAGTTGTGGAAAAGTCATCTTCGTCCGAACGGACTAGACTTCAATAGTATACGGGGTCAATCCTGAAAAGGAATTGAACTGTAGGGAAGTCATTTTTGCTGAAATGGGCTAGACTTCTATGATGAACTCTAATCCCGAACAGGTGTTAGGTTGTGGAGAAGTCATCTTCGTCCGAACGGACTAGACTTCTCTAATATACGGGTTCAATCCTGAAGAGGAGTTAAGTTGTTGAAAAGTCGTCTCTCTGTCAATTAGAACATTGGTTTCCAATTAGATTTAGGATTTGTTTCTAGTTTTAGAAGTTAGGTTAGTTATAAAACGGGTCTAGGTTGTTCACTGTCAATAGGTTGATTGAATGAGAATTTATTTGGTTTATTTATTTTATCGTTGAAATCGCATTGTCTTCCAGTTCTTGTTTATTTTATAATTTTAACTCTATCGTAAAATATCAAGCATATTTACAAAAATAATAATCCTAATAACTATAGAGTAATCTAAAAATGGGATCTCTACGTTCGGAAGCAATTTTTGATTGCACCTCTTTGACTGCCCCATGGCGGAGCTTCACTACTAGTGATACTGTTAACTGCCTCATAAAAAGTCATTCAGTCTACTTCACAGTTTTGAAAGCTTATGCTTCACTATAGACTGCCCTTGGAATTGGGACTATAGGTTGTAGACAAAGATATATTGCTAAGCCATTTGGCCATTTTACTAAACGTTCGGAGAATGGTGGTACTAGAGGTATTTTCCAATTGAGCTAAATTTTTTAGGGTAATTGCATAAATACATCGAAAAGGATTCATCAAAGTTTGCTTTTATATAATGGAGGCAAATTTTTAGATGGAAAATGTTCACATCCAAATTCTTAACATTAGTATTATAGATTTAGAGATAAGGTTTGATGAGATAAAGATGTAAGAACAAGATAACATGGGAGTGAAATGATTGTGATAAACGATGTAAATCAATGGTGTACAAATTACCAAATAAATTAACATAGCCTTAATTCAATTCACTTCCCTAAATAATTTCCCTTATGATAGCGAATTGTAGTCTATGATTACTCCAAACTCAATATGATTTCTTTATATTATTCTCCTCTAGTCTAATATTCCCCTATAATCATGTTGTCTCTAAAATATCCTTAATTTACTGTTCCAAGATAAGCCTTCCATAGTTTTGTAACTCATTGGGTGGTTCCAAAGATTCTTGATAATGGATAGGAAAGAACCAAAGAAAAAAGAAGAGCACCTTGTTTCCCAAACCGTAGTATAAATAAAGTTCAACCTCCAGTACACTCCATTGTAACTGCAAGAGAAACTGTAAAGACTTATCTAAGAGAGTCTAATTAATCAGCTAGCATGGGCATCAGGAAGCTTGGCAAACCCAAGAATGAGATGACAGTTGAGGAGTTCAAGAAGTGGCTGAAGCAGTTTGATAAGGATGGCGACGGGCGAATAAGTAGAGAAGAGTTACAAACAGCTATCCGTAGTCGTGGTGCATGGTTCACCACTTGGAAGAGCCTATATGGACTATGGACTGCAGACTTGAATGGCAACGGGTATATCGAGGATAATGAAATCGAACGCCTTGTTAAGTTTGCCAAGACTAGCTTGGGCATGCATATTGCTGTTACTCAAGAGTGAAGTATGTAATATCAGTTCAGTGTAACATTATTAGGAACGGTAGTAGTAGTTGTAGTAGTAGGAATGTATTTGAGCGTGTTTGTAACATAGCTAACTACTCAATAATAGTACTACAGCGTTTTTCGTTATCATGAACTTCTTGCATCAAAGATTTCTTAAATTTAAGCTCTGCTCCTGCTCCTGCTTCTGAATGGAATTAACTACATGGAGCGCCTATGAATACAAGAGGTTTATTTTAGTAGTCTAACAACTTCCATTAATTGCAGTGAAAAAACAAAAAAAAACAGAAAAAGAAAGAAATATACTTTGATTCAATCATGGACATTTGATTCAAACATGGACATTCATTCTAGTCATGAGTTTAGAGCTTATATTCCAGACGTCAAGAATCAGTGTCTGTAGCCATATCAGCTTTTAATTAGTTAATCTTTAATGTCCAAATATTTTGAGTTGCCTAAAATACATGGTTAGGTTCAACCTGAGCTAGTATGGAGCTGTGTTGTTGATCTGTACCTTGCGGCGTATGTTCATCTTCCTATGCACGCAACAACCATGCATGCATAATTTTATTTTTATTAAATAAACCTCCAGCGGGGAGGGGCAACTATGGGATGTCAGACCTTTATTACTTGAAAAAATTCTCATACACTTATCGGGGGTACGTTACGACTTTACTCGAGAGAAAAAACAAAGACCTTACAAAGGCCTGTTAACTAAAAATTAACAAAAAGAAAATTTAAAGTTAGGCTCATGATACATCTAAAATCTTGGTAACAAAAAGAAAATTCTCATTAGGGGGGGGGGCTGCGCACAGAGCACAGCCGTCGGATCTGATTCAACGGCTCAGATTGACGGATTTCAAAATTTTTTTTTTTTTTTTTTTTGAAATCCACTTTTTTGAAATTCTTTGATCTGAACCGTTGGATCAGATCCGACGACTCAAAAATGTGCACAGGAGGACGTCCTGCGCTTTGTGCACAGCAGCCCCCCCAATCCCTAGAGCCATGGACACTGGAAGAGGGCTTTATGGATGACGGAATCTCTAGACAGAATATTCGGACTCAAAAATTTGTATTGGATTCAACAGAAACCCAATAATTTAATTAGATTCTCTTCCATATGGCCCCTCAAATCACACAAAATTTGTTTTGAGATGCTTTTTTCAAAAGACTTCCATGTGCTTTCAAAATTCAAAGTTAGGCTCATGACTGTTTCGGATGCTCTTCTATGAAACACAGACGGAAAAAGCACAAGGTTGATAACGATCAAATGCCAATCCAGAGATCTATCTTGGTAAATTAATCAAATATGGTTGGCTTTCTTTCAAGCCTCTACGTTTGTGGGGAATCACTTTGACTCAAAAGTATTAGGAGTCCTGATAATTTCAACTTGACCCAGGAACGTGACATGAAACGAGTTGCATGCAATGGTCTTTTTGAACAGAAAAAGGTAAGGTTTCATACGAGTTAAGCTAAGGCGACCTGACAGTCCCTGCTATTTAGATAATCGGCTTGAACTAGATGTCACAACTATCTTCTTGCCTAGCCAAGTGAGGTTGACAAGTATAAATAATGTAGAGTATTTCATATTGGTCTAGAGAGTTCTCTAGAACCTTCTATAAAATTTCATAGAGTTCCATAGGATTCGAGTCCTTAGATATTTCTAAGAAATTGTGTAGAAGTTCATTGTAGACCGTTAGATCAAATTGATCACCACCGTCCATTAAGGAGGTGGAGTTGTATAAATAGGCTAAGGCCTCATTTGTTATAATCACCTCAGAGAATTCAAGCAATACAAGTTCTAGTTCTTTTAACCTCTCTTGTGTGTTCTTAGCTTGCTTAGCTTTCCAAAATCTAAGTAAGTTTTTTTATGGGCAAGGCTGACTAGCTTTCTTTGATAAGTCAGGGCAAAGTTTGCTAGCGCCGTACGGGAAGTACTTGTGAAAAGAAAGTCCGTGACAGTTGGTATCAGAGCCAAGTTTGGCAAGGCTGGTGAAATCATTCTACATAAAGAATGTCGTCAGAGGTCAACAACCCATCAATTGGCAACAACGACAAAGGTGGGAAAGTCCGCAAGGACAAGTCGAAGGACATGATCGTTGCGATGGATGAAAGGTTGGCTAAGTTGTGTGCCACCATGTCCGACTTGAGGGAGAAAGTCGAAGACATGGACCAACGCATCGAGGGGCAAGCGTCCAATGGGGAGGACCAAGAGCTCCGGGAAGAGATGCAGGGAGCCTTGAACGCAATAGTGGACATGGTGTCCAAAAAGATCGAGTCCCTAGAAGCCCAAATTGTTGCTAAAGATGAGGAAATGGAAGCTTATAAAGAAAGAGTTGAGAAACTTGAAACTCAACTCAGGGTGTGCATGGCTGTGGTAGCCAATGGTGGAACTACACCAGGGACAATCACCCACAGAGTTGAAGCTCCCAAAGATAAGGCCTATGGTGGGACAAGGAGTGCAAGGGAGATCGACAACTTCTTGTGGAACATGGAGTGCTACTTTGATGCGGTTGGCATAATAGATGAAGCATCAAAGGTACGTAGTGTCTCCTTATTTTAAATGATGTTGCTACAGTTTGGTGGCGCAGAAGGTCCGATGATGTCAAGAAGGGATTGTGCACCATCGACACTTGGGAATAATTCACGAAGGAACTCAAGAGACAATTCTACCCGGAGGATGCCGAAAACAAAGCTAGGGCCAAGCTTCGTCGCCTTCAATATAAGGAAGGTCACATGAGGGAGTATGTGAAGGAGTTCTCAGAGTTGCTCTTGGAGATTCCTGATATGGGAGAAAATGATGCTTTGTTTAGCTTCCTTGATGGCCGAACGGGTTGGGCCAAGTTGGAATTGAAGAGGCGAGGTGTGCAAGACCTTGCAACGGCTATATCTGTGGCCGAATCTTTGATTGAGTTCAAGAGAAAGGACTCATCCAAGGGGCAAGGGAAAAGGCCGAGTAATTATGGCAAAGGTGGGGGAGACAAAGAGAAGTCCTCCAAGGAACATAAGTACTCCAAAAACAAGGAGAATGAGAAAATAGATGGATCACCCAAGAAGATATCTTGCTTCTTATGTAGTGGACCCCATCAGGCATTCAAGTGTCCCAACCGGGGGAAACTTGCCGCGCTTGTCATGGAGGAAGAAGCAAAGGAGGAAAGGAGGATCGCCTCAATGAATCTCCTAAGTGACATTCAAGCTAAGGTCGAAGAACAACCACGTGGAAGGATGTATGTGGAGACCGAGATCAGGGACAAGACTTTGAAAACCATGGTGGATACCGGAGCCGACACAATCTACATGGCCAAAGACCTTGGTGAAGAAATTGGCCTATCATATACTAAGGAGAAAGGATATATCAAGGGAGTTAATGCTAAAAGTCTCCCAATTGAAGGTAGCTCGTGGCACCAATATTCGACTTGGACAATGACGAGGTAAATTCGACATAACTATTGCTCCAATTGATGATCACAAGTTCTATTTGGGTATAGATTTCTTGGACATGGTGAAGGCGTTCCTGGTCCCATATGCCAACACCATGTGCATCATGGAGAAGGGACAACCTTGTGTTGTGCCCGTGGTACGGGAGATAAGTAAGGAGAGAATGGTGTCTGCTCTCCAACTTTCTAAAGGAGTAAAGAGGAATGATCATACTTACTTGGCTACCCTCAAGGAAGACGAAGGTCCCATGGATGGAGGGGTGAATGTACCTAAGGCCGTCCAAGATGTTCTCAAGGAATACAAGGATGTTATGCCTGCCGAGTTGCCTAAGAAGCTTCCACCAAGGAGAGAGGTGAGAGATCATGCTATTGAGTTAAAAGTTGGAGCAAAGCTACCCGCATTTGCTCCTTATCGTATGGCACCTCTTGAGCTCGAGGAGTTAAAAAGACAATTGAAGGATTTACTAGATGCTGGTTATATCCGACCCTCCAAAGCTCCATATGGTGCGCCGATCTTATTTCAAAAGAAACATGATGGATCCCTACAGCTTTGTATTGACTATTAGGCACTCAACAAGGTCACTATCAAGAAAAAGTACCCGATTCCACTTATTGCGGATCTCTTTGATCAACTTGGTGATGCAAGGTACTTTACCAAGCTTGACTTGCGCTCGGGATATTATCAAGTCCGCATAGCCGAAGGAGATGAACCAAATACGACATGTGTTACAAGGTACGGGTCTTACGAGTTCTTAGTCATGCCATTTGGTTTAACTAATGCGCCGGCCACATTTTGCACTCTAATGAATAAGGTACTAGCTCCTTACCTTGATCGGTTCGTAGTTGTGTACCTTGATGACATTGTGATCTATAATAAGACATTTGAGGAACATGTGGATCACTTGACACTACTACAAATATTAGCTTAGGTAATGCCACTTAGATAGCGCTTTTTTAAAGAGCTATCCAAGTGGACACTAGGATAGCGCTTATTTGTCTTTAAAAAAAAATTTAAAAAAAAAAAACACTACAATAGCGCTTTTAATTTTTTTTTTCAGTTAAGCGCTATCTTAGTTATGTCTTAGATAGCGCTTTAAAAAACGCTATGAGAAAAAACGTTACCAAAGCTACCATAGCGCTTTTAAAGTGCTTGCATAGCGCTTCCGAAGCGCTATGCTATTTACATTTAAGATAGCGCTTCGATTTTAATCAAATATCAAATTAAATCTCTTTTTTGCAGATCTTGATACGATCGGACGGTTAAGATCACAAACCCTCATTTTTCATTTTTTCAGATTTTGGTTTACTCGACATTTAGAATTCCCCTTCTCAAACACACAGAGAGGCGATGAGGCGAGGAGGCAAGGAACCGAGGCGACGAACCAGAGGAGGCGAGGAGGCGAGGAACCGAGGAAGGAGGCGACTCAGGTCCAAGTAAGACTGATCGATTTTTTTCTTTTTTCAGATCCAAGTAAGAAAGCCAGAAGAGAGAAGAAGAAGAAATCGAAGGGAAGAAGACTGAAAGACTTGGAAGAAATCGAAGGAAGAAGAAGAAGAAATCGAAGAAGAAGGAAGACGAAGAGAGAAGAAGAACAAATCGAAGGAAGACGAACTCAGAAGTAGAAGAAACTCAGACTCAGAGATCAGATCTGGACCTTTGGTAAGTGGTAACCTGCTTCTTTGGTGGCTTTTTCGTTCTGTTCTTCTTCAAACCTGCGAATCTGCGATGGTTTATGGTTTTGTTCTTCTTCAAACCTGCGATGGTTTAGATCTGTTCTTCTTCGTTTTGTTCTGTAATTCTGTTTTTCTTTGGTTTATTGTTTTGCAAGAACAACACAAGTGGCAGAATAGGCCCTGAGTTGTGATTACTTTGAGGATAAAATATCAGGCTACATTAAGGACATCAAGCCCACAAATAAGAAAATGCAAAAAGAGAAAGAAAGAAACACATTTTTCATAATTAACAAAGTAGCTTGTCGTTGTTTCAGAGTTGGAGTTGCTCATCATTTGTAGTATGCACCAACTTTATGTCTCAGAAGTTTGGGATGATAGGGATACATATTTACCCCTAATCGATATAGGTATGTGCCATTGACCAAGCATTTTATGAAGTTGTTTTATACTTTTTCCAACTAGATTCCATTCATCTCTTGCATATAGCTGTTTTTAAGCTTGATTTATTATGTTGGTCTTGTGTGTTTCTTTGATCCTTCTCCAGTAAAATATTGAGCAAGGCCTCTGATAATTATATGCACCAAGTCAGAAGAGTCATCTCTCGTTGCTTCTCAGGAAAGTGCTTTGCAACTTGGAGCTTGGTTTGTTTGTAGAGGTTTTCGTATTTTGGTTGATCTTATATATTCCCTTTCCTATTTTGAACATGTTTAGTTATTTTCTTAACTTTCAGCTTAATTCTGTGGTATATTGGAAGTGATGTCCAAGTTCGATCAAGTGGGATCTTCTTGTTATACGAGAGAATGAGAGGTTTGTTATACCCTTGAGCAGATATTAGGTGGGAATGTCAATTACTATCGACTGTGTTAACAGAAATCTCATTGTATGTGCCTTAATTTCTTGTAGTGTTCCTACTCTTGCTAAACATTGACCATTTAAGTTGCACTGAAAAGTATGACCTTCTATCCAAAACAGGGACAATTTTTCTCAAGCTGGATGCCACGGCTAATGAGTCATTGCAGATTTTCCAAATAGACGAGCCTTCAAGTTATATGGTATTGAGAAAGCAAAAGAAGGTACACTGAAACTGCAAATACATTTTGAGGTTTCTGTGTTTTTTAATTGATCCAAGAGTGTAGAGTAAATTGCAGATGTTAGGCGTATAAGAGAACTTCATCATTTTAAGTAAAGTGGTGCATAAATAATATTCGCTTATACCGCTTTCTCGCCTTTCCTGCTCAGTGTGTCACACCACTTGGTAGGCATCTTTCTTTCTTTTCTGCTTCTTTAAATAATTGAAATCTTTCTTTTTAACTTCAGTAATTACATCAACTAATGATTTTCTTGCTTAGCATTACTTTCTGTTCATAGGGAACATGTAAAACTTGGAAGTGGAACGACATGCAGCTCAGAAGACCTCAGAAGCACTGGACAGGTCATTGAAGTGGTGATAATCATCACAGAGTTGCCAGAGCCAGCAAGTCCTTCCTGCATGAAGGCATGTGGTACAACAACAGAGGTTAGTTCCATGCTATTTATACGTTATGAGATCTAGATTGTTCATTTATATGTTCTTTCCTTTTTCAATATGTTGTTGAAAGTAGCAATGTTAAATTTTTCTGATATAATGCTTGTGTTAATTCTATGGGTTCCACTTGTTGTAATAAGTTGTGGGTATTCAATGAATGATACCTGATCTCGAGGACTACTACAATTCTTACATTTTTTACATTCTAAGATGTGAAGACTTATGTGGATACCTTGAGAGAATGCTTCATTTATATTGTTCTTGTCAAACCTTAACTATTTTTATTTTTGCTAGCTATATGAAGGAAAAATTAATGTGAATAGTCCCAGTTAGAAAATACAAACATTGTCTGCTTGTATAATGTATTAACTGATTTGGCCTTGGACACAAATTTAGTTACCTAGGTTTATGGACATTAATCCTTAAATATTTTGGAATATGGTGCTATTTGCTCTGCTTGTTGTGAAAACTTATTCTTGTGCATGTAAACGCATACAACAGAGTAATTAAGAAAAGCCTCCAAAATCATATGAAATCTACAAGCAACGAGGATCAAAATTGCCTTTACTTCATTATTATGCTGCCTTCAGCTTTACGCATGTGTTTTGCTTCATGACTTGAGGTTGAAAAATGGTGGTTAGAAGTCTCTATCATTTCATATGTACATCTAACATAATTTATTTCTTGATTAGGATTATCTTTCTAGTTTTTGGCTATCTGACAAGGAGTCATTTCGCAGGTCTTGTTTTTCCAGGAATTCTTGACATGCACAATCCCTGAGGAAGTGTTGCTTACTTAATTACTGGTTAATTGACTTACTGAAGCAGGTTGCACCACTGTCTCACTTAGATCTTATTGTTGTGCATTTCTTTTTATTCAGGTTGTGATATTTCGCGATGGAACATATTTGACACTAAAAGAAGTTTTCGAGAGTCTTGATTTGACTGGGTAAAATGCAATCTAGTTTAATTTTCTTTTTCTAGTTCTTAGTTATTTTGGGATTTGATATATGTTTCTCTGTCTTAATGTGGAAACAGGTATGACCTTAATGTAGATCTGCTAGATGTTCATGCTGACAAGAGCACATTTCATCGTTTTGATAAGTTCAATCTCAAGTATAACCCTTGCGGTCAAAGTAGGCTCAGGGAGATTTTCCTTGAGCAAGATAATCTTATCCAAGGTAAATCATATCCATTAAGTTGGTCTTCTTACCTTAATAAGTGACCTGTCATCTTGCACTGGTTTTGTTTGTATATGAAAACTTGTTTGGGTTGATTTATCCAAACTTATATGCTAATATATCATGAAAAAATAAAGAAATAATTTTTATGAGTAATGCGATGTTGAAAAACGTAGAAGATCCTGATGAGCTCCACATCCTAAATGCTTTGTTATATTTATGACCTTATGTTTATTAATGCAAGCTACTTGGCACATATCTTGCTATCATGACTGTGATTTTCTTTTGGGCTTCCTGTGAGACAGATTTCTTCTCAGTAAGTAGTCTCCTGTCCAAAGAACACGTGCAACATCTTATATATCAATTAGTATATATTAATCATACTGATCCTACTCATTGTCTACCAAATGATATAATGTGCAGAAAACATTTGGCGTGAGATCAATCAGGCACAACAACGAAGAACTCACTGCAGCTCTCTATCTCCAAGTGAGCATAGTGAGCCAGGCTCTCATCTTTGTGACCCGATCTCAGAGTTGGTCCTTTGTTGAACGACCAGGCGTGTTGCTTGTTAGTGCCTTCCTTGCCGCTCAATTGGTGAATATAAATGATGTTTCATGCCATTGAATATATCTGTATTCTCCATTAAAACTGACAATTTATCCATCCATTGTGTTAAGGTGGCTACATTGATAGCTGTTTATGCAAACTGAGACTTTGCAAGGATCCAAGGCATAGTGTGGGGATGGGCAGGAGTGATTTGGTTATACAGCATCATCTTCTACTTCCCTCTTGATGTCCTCAAGTTCTTGATCCGTTACAGTTTGAGTGGCAAAGCTTGGGATACCGTGATTGAGAACAATTTTGTATCTTTATTGAATTTTGTATGAATGCTTAAATTATATTTTGAATGAATGAGAAACAGTTAGTTATCATATTGTGTCTTTATTGATTGATTGAACGTTGTCATTATTATATTAAATATTATATTTAGCCCAGAAAATCGGTATCGGAAAAATAGAAAAAACAAATCAAATAACTTAGATAGTGCTCAAATAAGCGCTATCTAAGTTTAACATATATACTACAATAGCGCTTCTTTTAGCGCTATCTAAGAACAATCTAATTACTTCCATAGCGCTTATTTACGCGCTATCTTAGCAGATAAACAAATCTAATTTAAAAAATTCATTTAAATTAAATAGCGCTTTTTTAAGCGCTATCCAAGCTAATTAAAAAAAAAATTAGCGCTTACATAGCGCTTTAGAAGGCGCTATTGAAGTTAATTAAAAAAAAAAATAAACGCTTAGATAGCGCTTTTTAAAGCGCTATCTAAGCGAAGTGCTATTCAAGTACGCGCCTTGCATAGCGCTTTTTTGAGCGCTATCTAAGCTACCATAGCGGTAGCTTAGATAGCGCTAAAAAGCGCTATCTAAGCCTATTTTTAAGCGCTATGCAAGCCTATATCTGTAGTAGTGTGAGGCAAGTGTTCCAAACTTTGAAGGAGAACGAGCTTTATGTCAAAAAGGAGAAGTGCTCATTTTTCCAAGAGGAGGTGACATTCTTGAGTCATATCATTGGCAAGGGCAAGCTTTGTATGGACAAGTCCAAGGTACAAGCAATCCAAGAATGGGAACCACCGACCAAAGTCACCGAGTTAAGATCTTTCCTTGGCATGGTGAACTATTATAGAAGGTTCATCAAAGGCTACTCTTCCATAGCCGCTCCATTGACGGATTTGCTCAAGAAGGGACGAAGTTGGGATTGGAATTCAAAATGCCAACAAGCTTTTGAAGGATTCACTACTACAAATATAGGCTTGCATAGCGCTTAAAAATAGGCTTAGATAGCGCTTTTTAGCGCTATCTAAGCTACCGCTATGATAGCTTAGATAGCGCTCAAAAAAGCGCTATGCAAGGCGCGTACTTGAATAGCGCTTCGCGTAGATAGCGCTTTATTAAGCGCTATCTAAGTGTTGATTTTTTTTTTAATTAACTTCAATAGCGCTTTCTAAAGCGCTATTTAAGCGCTAATTTTTTTTTTTAAAATTAGCTTGAATAGCGCTTTGATGAGCGCTATTTAATTTTGTTGATTTTTTTTTTAATTAGCTTCATTTCGGTGAATTTTTTTTATTAACTACCATAGCGCTTTTTAATTTAAATAAATTTTTTAAATTAGATTTGTTTATCTGCTAAGATAGCGCGTAAATACAAATACCGATTTTCTGGGCTAAATATAATATTTAATATAATAATGACAACGTTCAATCAATCAATAAAGACACAACATGATAACTAACTGTTTCTCATTCATTCAAAATATAATTTAAGCATTCATACAAAATTGTTAATATGCTATCATTCTCTCTCAGAACTACCCACATGTCTAACCTAATTAATTATTCTGCAATCCCTTGTAGGTCTTCCTGGAAGTTTGGCCCTCAATATGGATCCATCAGGAAGTACCAGCTTCTTCAATAAGTTGAAGTCATGGTGCCCAGGCTTGTCACTGCATAAAACAATACCAAAGATAAGAATCGACACATCTGCAAACCTCTGTGAAGGCCCCGGAATCGACAGGAAAAGTTCCCCTCTCCTGAATAAAGTTAAAGGAGCAGTGTTGTGAGTGCTTGATCATCTACTTCATAAACAACCAGGGTGAAATTAAAATGAAAAGCAGAACCAAAACCTCCAGCAATGGCATGTGAACAATAGAAGCTTACCTGTAAATGGAGTGATGTACAACAACAACCACGAGCAAGATCAAGCAGTAAAGAAGGAATACAATATTGTTGTATTTCTCTGCCAATTGCTCTAGAGTGAAAACTACAAACAGCCAAAAACATACATGAAATTTTACCTAACAAAGAAAACCCCTAGATAATGCACAAGAGGGGAAGGGGTAGCCAAACCAAGTGGATTCATAAACAAAAGAAATATGATTAGATCAACAATTCAATCTATGGCACCCTTGAGGAGAAAAACACAGTGTACTGATCGGATGGTAGAGAACTAGAGATAATCCAATCTGGTTAATTTCCATAAAGAAAGCTCTAGGTAGGACCACCAAAAGGTAGGTCCAATAATGTTTCTACCGACATGTGTCATCAGGATGCCAACGCACCTGGGTGTCGTTTGCTGGTAACGCAATAAATGTAACAATCAATTGGAGGCATCAGATAACAAGTACTCATTGACATCAACACTAAATACACCAATGAAATCAACACATTTTAGTTCTCAGTGGTAAGTATGTACCAGGTGACTGGTGGTTCCCAAAAGCAACCAGGAAGACATTGCCAAGAACAATAAAAGTTGTGGCAACCAGTACCCTGCCAAATGACCAAGGAAAGCATATAAAAGTCTAAAAAAAGCACGACAGACAATGTTGAAAAAACAAGTTGCACCAGATTCATGTTAACGTACTTCACTGTCACCATTTTGTTCAAAACAAAATACGCAAATGCAATATTAGATACAAATTGAACAGATCCCAAAGCTGCAAGAAGAGACTGCCAATTGTTAAAAGAACATATGTTGGTAGTAGTCATAAACAAACTCAAATGTTGAGATATCATCTCCACATCTTAGTCACAGTACCACACTTAAATAAACTAATAAGTTAGTCAAGTATAATCCAAACATACCTGAGCAGCATATCTGAAAGAAATGAAGTTGAGACAATTCCCAAGAGCGAAGAATACAATACCTGCATATAAAGATTTTGTTAAACAATAAAATTCTCAAATGGCCCACCCCAACCTCAAATGAGCTGCATATAAACAACCAAGACTGTTTGGTTAGTTTCGTGTAAAAATTCTTCATGGAAAATTTGTGGAGGTGCAAGCCAGCTGAGTAGAAAAATGCTCAAATTTGAGGAGAACTTCCCAACATGCTCAAATGGACCAAGCAGCTAGGAAAAGCTAATTTCCCCCCAGAAATTTACTCTCCATGGACAACAATGCAACCAAACACAGCCTAGCAACTCTATATCACAATGTATTATGACAATGTGCTCAAACTTACCAACTCTCCATGTCTGAAAGTGTGTTATTGGTTTCAAGATAAGCTTTAAAAATAGATGCAAGTTGATTCTGAACAAAGCCTACCTTTAATTGACGAATCTGGTCACTAAGACCATTAACATCATCTTCTGTAATTTCATTTATAACTGGTTTATTTTGTAAGGATTTTGCTTGCAACCCAAACCTCAGGGTGCTGAGAGTTTCACCTTTGCATCTGTATTCAACAAGGCAATTGATGCATTTAGGCAAGTATAATAAGCAAAAGTATAATTCATATTACAGTTTTCAACACATATGCTAGACACATTTACTAGGTTAAAACCATAAGTTTCAGTAGTCCACACAAGAGTGCTGCTGTATTGAATTATTTGCAAAAGTAAACATTAAATAGAACTTAATAAAAAAAAACAGAGTTTAAGTATTGGATTACATGTCATGAGGAGAAATAGCACAAATGACTGTGAGTTTCGCATTGCCACCAAGTGATTCCTGGAGCAGGTGAGTCAAGCAGGAACTTTTGTATGGCACATTTGGAGATATTTCAGTTTGAGCACCCGTTTCAGCAAGAATATGCACCAAGTTCCTGCAATAATCCATCCAAAGAGAATATTGCAATGAGAAATGAAGAGCTGAGTTCAGTCATGATATTGGTTTTCTATTACATAATTAATGTCCCTACATCACTTTGTTTTGTGAGAAAAGATGCAACTGATGTGCTTTCTCAAGAATAGCTATTACAATTACGTGGTGAATAGATAGAAACAATTATTGACCTTTTTCTTCAGACACTACAATTGAAGAAAAGTTAATTGTTCTACTAAATGTATCTAATATGATCACATTCATGCTCAATATGAGTTTACCACGAAAACAGACAAACAGTGGTCTGAAATCTTACCCAAGCTGTGCTAGAGATTTCTTTACGTTTTTACCCTCTTTTACACTCTGCCTTCCTGCATCATCATCTGGCTTATTTCGCTCTGATCCAGCAAGATCAACAAAGTTGATTCTACTGCTTCTTGAACTACTAAAGCCTTTTGACGAGGTACCCTGTAAAAAAATTTGGAGCAATAGAAATACAAAGTTGAATTAGAAACAACAAGAAGCAATATGGACTACAGGCCCCAAACAACCAGCACAGGCACAGTGAAATATGAAATCACTTCATAAACCAAGCTACCCTATAAGTGAAATCAGAATAAGCGGTTCTTGTGAGTAACAACTGAAAAGAAACTTATAGTGGTACTACATTTTCATTTTGAATAAGTTATATTAATACACTCTGTCACAATTTGATTGAAAGATTTTTTCAACAAAACAGTCCATATATCTTTGAAACAATAATTCATTCATACGAGTATAACTACACATTTTTAATAACACATTCATTCCATTCCATTAGATACTACACATGAAACACTATTATGACAACATTTTGAACATAAAGCTATATGCCTATAACTCAAAAACAATAAAAATATGCATTAGATTCTCACTTCCTCAGTAGACAAAAAATAGGCTAATAATCAGTGAATCACACACAAAACACAAACAAAAAAAAACAAAAAAAAAAAGCAAGAAGAAGCAAGAGAGACGAAATGAGATGGAGAGACGAACATTAGATGTTCACTTCTCCATCTCATTTTGTCGCAGTCATTGAGATTTTTTTTTTGCCAACAAAACACCAACAGTGACTGAGTGAGAGTCGAGCGAGAGAGACGAACCTGGTCCTTACCCTGCGACTCCTCGGTTCCTCGCCTCCTCTGGTTCCTCGCCTGAGTCGCCTCCTTCCTCGGTTCCTCGCCTCCTCTGGTTCCTCGCCTCCTTCCTCGGTTCCTCACCTCCTCGCCTCCTCGATCTGGTTCCTCGCCTCGCCTCCTCGATCTGGTTCCTCTCCTCCTATCGCCTCTCTGTGCGTTTGAAAAAATGGCAAAAGCAAAACCAAAACAGATGTTGTCGAGATTTAGGTTTTTATTAGGGCTTGTGATGTTAACCGTCCGATCGTATCAAGATCTGAAAAAATGAGATTTAATTTGATATTTGATATTTTTTTTAATTATTAGGCTATAGGATAAAGCGCTATACTAAATGTAAGTAGCATAGCGCTTTAAAAAGCGCTATGCAAGCACTTTAAAAGCGCTATGGTAGTTTTGGTAACGTTTTTTCGCATAGCATTTTTTAAAGCGCTATCTAAGACATAATTAAGATAGCGCTTAACTGAAAAAAAAAATTAAAAGCGCTATTGTAGCGTTTTTTTTTATTTTTATTATTTTTAAAGACAAATAAGCGCTATCCTAGCGCCCACTTGGATAGCTCTTTTAAAAAGCGCTATCTAAGTGGCGTTACCTAAGCTAATATTTGTAGTAGTGATTGAAGAAGGCAATTGTGGAGGAACCGGTGTTGGCACTTCCCAACCATTCTATGTCTTTTGAGGTACATACGGATGCTTCCGATTTTGCTATTGGTGGAGTATTAATGCAAGAAGGACATCCTATTGCCTTTGAAAGTAGAAAGCTCAATGATACTGAGAGGCGGTACACAGTGCAAGAGAAGGAAATGGCTGCGGTTGTGCATTGCTTGCGAACATGGCGTCATTACTTGCTTGGGAGCAAATTTGTGGTCAAGACCGACAATGTTGCCACTAGCTACTTCCTGACACAGAAGAAGCTCACAGCATAACAAGCTAGATGGCAAGATTTCTTGGCAGAGTTCGATTACACTTTGGAGTACAAGCCTGGAAAGGCTAATGTTGTTGCGGATGCTTTGAGTAGAAAAGGAGAACTTGCTGACATAAGTCAACCACAAAGCAACTTGAAGGGACGCATAAAAGAAGGATTGGCACATGATTCCATGGCTCAAACCATCATAGCTCTTGTCAAAGATGGGAAGACAAGACGATTTTGGGTGGAGAACGGCTTGATATACTCTAAGGGAAGGCGAATCTACGTTCCACCTGATGACAACCTAAGGAAGGAAGTCTAGAAAGAATGCCATGATAACAAGTGGGTGGGACATCTAGGTATACATCGGACTCTTGCTCTTGTGGAAGATTCCTATTATTGGCCACATATGAGGGATGATATCGAAGCATATGTGAAGACTTGTCTTGTATGCCAACAAGACAAAGTGGAACAACAGTCACCTGCCGGCTTACTTGAACCCCTCCCCATCCCAGAGAGACCTTGGGAGAGTGTTTCCTTAGATTTTATAGTTGGGTTGCCCGCATCGGAAGGTTGTAGTTGGATACTTGTGGTCGTGGACAGATTTTCAAAGTATGCCACCTTCATTCCCACACCCAAGGAGTGCACAGCCGAGCAAGCCGCACATTTATTCCTCAAACATGTGGTGAAGTATTGGGGTGTGCCAAAATCTATCATCAGTGATCGAGATACTCGGTTCACAGGGAAATTTTGGACTAAGTTGTTCAAGTTGTTGGGTACCGACATTAATTTCTCTACTAGCTTTCATCCTCAAACGAATGGTCAGACGGAAATGAATGCCTTGCTGGAGTTATATCTTAGGCACTATGTGAGTGCCAACCAGTGAGATTGGGCTAAGTTGCTGGATGTTTCCCAATTCTCGTTCAACTTGCAGAAGAGTGAAGCGACGAGTCGTAGCCCATTTGAGATTGTCATGAGACAACAACCTATGACCCCGAGCTCTATTGCCACTGGCTACACTGGAGTGAGTCCATCAGCCTATAAGTTTGCCAAAGGATGGAATGATCAATCTGATGAGGCTCGAGCTTACCTGGAGAAGGCATCCAAGAGGATGAAGAAGTGGGCCGACAAGAAGAGACGGCCTCGAGAGTTCCAGGTTGGAGACCTTGTGCTTGTCAAGATGAATGCTCATGACAGACTTTCAGGATTACATCGTGGCCTTATCAGGAGATATGAGGGTCCTTTCCTCATAGTCAAGAAAGTGGGAAAGCAAGCATACAAGGTCGAGTTGCCGCCAAGGATCAAGTTTCATCCAGTCTTCCATGTAAGCCTACTGAAACCGTATAAGGAAGATCAGGATGGTCCAAACAGAGGAGTTTCACAAAGAGCACCAATGGGCATGAGGATCTAACATGACAAGGAAGCAGAGACTATCTTGTCAGATCGTGTGGTGCGTCATTCCAACCAACCTCCCACACATGAGCTACTCGTCAAGTGGAAAGGATTGCCAGAAAGTGAAGCTAGCTGGGAGCCAATCCAACATTTGTGGCAATTCAAGGAGCAAATCAAAGCGTACGAGGATTTGAAGGCAATGAGGACGTCGCCTGATTAGGTGGGGGAGAATAGAGATGGCATCGATGATTTGTCCATGTGGATGATGTATGTCCCACACTTCTCTAAGTAGGATGATGATGTGCCAAATGTCACAACTATCTTCTTTCCTAGCCAAGTGAGGTTGGCAAGTGTAAATAATGTAGAGTATTCCCCATTGTTCTAGAGAGTTCTCTAGAACCTTCCATAAAATTCCATAGAGTTCCATAGGATTCTAGTCCTTAGATATTTCTAAGAAAGTGTGTAGAAGTTCATTGTAGACCGTTAGATCAAATTGATCACCACCGTCCATTGAGGAGGTGGAGTTGTATAAATAGGCTAAGGCCTCATTTGTTGTAATCACCTCAGAGAATTCAAGCAATACAAATTATAGTCTTCTTAAGCTCTCTTATGTGTTCTTAGCTTGCTTAGCTTTCCAAAGTCTAAGTAAGTCTTTTGTGGGCAAGGCTAACTAGCTTTCTTTGATAAGTCGGGGCAAAGTTTGCTAGTGCTGCACGGGAAGTACTTGTGAAAAGAAAGTCCGTGACATAGAGCATCTCATGTTGGCACATAAGCGTTACAAATATGAAATGCAAAGTGACAAAACAAAAATCGAAACTGGAGACGACAAATTTACGTGGTTCGACAATATTGCCTACGTCCACGGGGCAAAGAGAAAAACTTTACTACTGAGATCAAATAATACAAATGGAGATCATCTCCTACACAATGTCAATGACGTTAAATACAAAGTGTCTAAATGACACCACACATACGCAATGTGCGTATATCAAACTTTCTCCCTCTCTTCTCACTTCTTTCTCACACAAACACTTCTCACTTCTCTTTCAAACAAACACAAAATGGGAAACACACACAGAGGATCAATCTCAACTTGAAGAAGTTGGTTTTAATTGACGGATCCCCTCTTCTTTTGTAGCCACTGAGTGGTGGTGCTTAATTGCGGTTGTAGAGCTTCTTCAACCTTCTCTATCCTTCCACCATCTTCAACAATTTCAACCACCAACTCCTGTCGACAAAGCAACCATCATCTTCACCGATTTTGACCACCGACTCCTAATAGGTTGTTGCCAACAAATCAATTTCTTGCAGCTTCTACCATTTTTTTTGTCATCAATTCCAACATATTCAATAATACTTCAAACGTTGCATCCCTATGGAGGTTGAGATCCATTCTCCTAAATTCATAATTAAGCAACGTTGTAGCAACTTCATCATAATTCAATTTTTTTCCGTTAACAAAGTTGTGATGAAATGCTCATATTCTACAACAAGGGAATTCAAAATGCACAAAGCTTTGTAATTTTCTGAAACATCTTCTTCCAATTTAAATAGGTCGGCAATAAGCCTATTGAACTCATCAAAGTCCTCAAACAAAGTAATCTTGGGTCTCATATTCATCAGAAAAATTTGTTTCATATGGAAAAGCTTATTTTGTATGATCTTCATCATATAATTATCTTCCAACATTTTTCAAAATACTTTAGTGAATGTCTCATTCATAACGAAATATTTTTGTTCATTCATTAAACACAATCGAATAGATCCGCATGCTTGCCAATTCAGCTTGTTCCATTCTTATTTTCTCATGGTCTCCTGCTTATCTCCTACCAACACATCCAGAATTTCGGATTGCCACATTCCGAAGTTTTTCTTTCCATTGTACTTCTCGATGTCAAATTTACCAACTATAGCGATAACCATCTTTGATTCAAAACTGGACGGATCTGACATGCTTTTCAAAACCTTCATACGATGGTCACCAATTCAGACACCTTCAAACAAATCCAAAAAATACATTCAACTTTGATACCAATTTGTTATGCGCGGAAGCGTTACAAATATGAAATGCAAAGTTACATAACAAAATAAGAATACCAAAGACAACAAATTTTTATGAGGTTCGGCAATATTGCCTACGTCCACGGGACAAGGAGGAAAACTTCACTATTGAGATCAAAGAATACAAATGGAGAAAGTCTTCTACACAACGTCAATGGAGTAAATACAAACGTGTCTAAATGACACCACACATACGCATGGTGCATACATCACACTCTCTTCCTATCTTCTCACTTATCACTCACACAAACACAAAAAAGAAAAACACACAAAGGAGGATCGATCTCAACTTGAAAAAGATGGGTTTTAATTGATGGATTCCCTGTTCTTTTATAGCCACTGAGTGGCGATGCTTAATGGTAATAGTGGAGCTTCTTCAACCTTCTCTGTACTTTCACTATTTTCAACAATTTTGGCCACCGAGTACTCCTGCTGACAAAGCAGCCACAAATTCAGCTATCATCTTCACCGATTTCGACCACCAACTCCTAATAGGATATTGTCAACAAATCGATTTCTTGCAGTTTCTTCCATCTTTTCTGTCATCAATTATAGTATGGAGTTGTGTTGTTGCTT
Organism: Berberis vulgaris; assembly: GCA_963556465.1. NCBI lineage: Eukaryota > Viridiplantae > Streptophyta > Magnoliopsida > Ranunculales > Berberidaceae > Berberis > Berberis vulgaris. The sequence goes on from OY747137.1 coordinate 10,323,124, forward strand.
TGTACCTTGTGGAGAATGTTCATCTTCCTATGCACGCAACAACCATGCATGCAGTAACTGTTTGATTGTATTCAAACAACATAATTTATTCATTCATTGTTACTTTTTCTTTAATCCTTGAGGACCAAATCGGAAGCGAACTACATATAGTGCTTAGAGCTCGACGAAAATCTCAACACCCCTGTTTTTGTTTTTGTTTTCAAAATCTGAAATATGAGTAGATTGTGTTGGATCCGAGGAAGAAAATGTTTAAGTGAATCCTGACTAGTTTGGCTACCTTTTCAACAACACAACTGTTGTTCTTTGTTTCATGATGGATTTCCCTCTTATAGCTCCCCAGTCCACATACTAAATTGTCTGGGTTTATGATATAAATTCTCTAAAACTCCAAAAATATAGGAACTTGTTTGCTCATAGTGCTACTCGTTATGTTTATTTTCTTGTGTTAGAGGTCTTAGAAAGGAAAATCCAGGAATAGACTTTATGAAATTTTGTTAAATTATGATCTACTAAAAAAAAGGGCAAATCTATCATACATCGATCCGTGGGAACCCATGGACAATGGTAGAGTAGACTTTAGTCTCACTGATCCAAGTGCTTTAATATAAAAGGTCTTAGCAAACGTTGGGCGAGAGTCGTTCCAAACCTAATGAAAACCAATGCTTTGACACATCGAAAAAAGTGCAAAATTTTAAAGGAGTCTGGAGCCATGGACACTGGAAGAGGGCTTTATGGATGACAGAATCTCTAGACAGAATATCCAAACTCGAAAATTTGTATTGGATTCAACAGAAACTTAATAATTTAATCAGATTCTCTTCCATATGGGCCCTCAGAATATCCAATACGTTATGATACGCGTATCTTAAATTTATGTTTGCGATACACATTTTGATAATTGTGTCTACTAAAGAGGACTAGGAAATGAGGGGCACATAAAAACCAAGAACAATGTATTAGAAGGAAAAAAAAAAAAAAAGAGGATGTACCAATGTTTGGTTTTTATGGGTAGGAGTTGGAGTTGAGGCTGGTGTATAGAGATTATTGGAGAGTTTAAACTAGGCCGGTGGGCCAGAATTTACAGGCCAGGTTGTCCACTACAATGAACACATAATATTGGCAGAGCACTGTTGAAGATAATAAATACCGAAGTTCAGAAATAATTGAGATTCCATGAAGAAGCTTGGTTGATTTATGTTATAAAGCAAATTATTTTCTTGTTTATCTACTACGACCATGCAAAACACATTAACAATCAGATCCTATGCTCCAAAGAGTTGGATAACAAACCATATCAGTTTGATCAAAGCATGGTGAACACTTGGATGACATGATAAACCACAAGAATCTTACGGTAGAGCAAATATTTATTTAAAAATAATAATAATAATAATAATAATAATAATAATAATAATATTAATATATTATTATTATTATTATTATTATTATTATTATTATTATTATTATTATTATTATTATTATTATTATTATATACATCAAAGGCTCTTTACCATGCATATACAAGAAGAAAAATAGAAAATTGCAACCTAGACCTTAGCCTAAATCATTCTCTTGACAAATTAACGACAATGATAACCAATATCATTTATGAGCATGATAACTTCCAAGCAATAATGGAACAATTTGACAAGATAAGGAAAATGTAGACATTGAACTACTTTAGATCATGATACCAAGTTCATGAGTCATTTCTGGCGGAGTGTATGGGAGAAATTTGGGACGAACTTAAATTTTAGCGGTGCCTACCACCCCCACACGGATGGACAGACCGAGGCGGTAAACCGCAGTTTGGGGAACCTTTTGAGGAGTTTGGCAGGCACTAAACCAAAATAGTGGGATTTGGCGTTACCTCAAGCAGAATTTGCCTATAACAGGTCAAAGAATAGAACCACAGGAATGAGCCCATTTGAGATTGTCTATGGCCAGAATCCATCCAGGGTGCTCGACTTAGCCCCTATTCCACGTGTGGGTCGTTTGAGTCCCAAGGCAAATGCGATGGAAGAACATCTTCGAGCTATCCATGAGCAAGTGAAGTGGTCATTCACGAGAGTAATTCCAAGTACAAAGTTCAAGCCGACAGTCACCGTCGTCGGGTAATTTTTGATGTTGGTTATTTTGTTTGGGCAGTATTAACCCGTAATCGTTTTCTTGTTGGAGAGTATAATAAGCTTAAGAAGTGGAAGATTGGACCCTGTAAGATCTTGCAAAAGATCAATGATAATGCCTACAGATTGCATCTCCTCTGTAATTTGAGGACTTCTAATGTTTTTAATGTAAAGCACCTGAGTCCTTGTTTTGCAGATCCCGATGATGCTATTGTGAACTCGAGGACGAGTTCTTTCCAACCCGGGGTGACTGATGCAGGAGAATCCGACTCAAATGATGTTTAGCTGTCAGATAGCACGTTATTAGCACTAAGATATCTTGAATTAGCAGATCAGCGCAAGGATGGCAGGAAATCATGATTCTATTTCTAATTTGGCAGTTTTTGGTGCGTTTTAGTATTTTGGCCATAACTTTGGCTGCGAGTATCAGAATCATGCAAATGACCCTAATTTGGAAAGCCCTTTTCAATGCGCACATCGTGGTCAACCAGCTACGCTCGTTGAACATCTTTTTAGAGGCCAAATTCCACCATTTTATTTTCTGAATCCACAAATTTAGTAGTAGTTATTTCCCTTTATAGTAATATTTCAATTATTGTTTAGGAAGTGATTCTGAACCCAATTTGGGCCAGATTTCTGGCAGTTTATTTCCTTTATTACGTATTTTGTTTTAGCATTATTATTAGGGTTTTTTCATTTTTGGTAAAATTTCAGTATTGATGAGTTTTAGCTATAAAGCTCGGCTTGTGGGCTGATTTTAGAGATACCTTTGATTTGAGTAATTTTATTAAACATTAGAGATATTTCTCTGTGTTTTGGACTATCGACTTGTGTTCTTCCCTGTCAATTATCTGTTGCTATTAGCCTGCAGAATAATCGTTATTCTGCCTGGCGTCGTATGCTTATATAATATAAATTTTTACAATTTATTTTGCACGGTATCTTACTATGCACAATACGATACATTATGATACGCGTATCTTAAATTTATGTTTGCGATAAACATTTTGATAATTGTGTCTACTAAAGAGGACTAGGAAAAGAGGAGCACATAAAAACCAAGAACAATGTATTAGAAGGAAAAAAAGAAAAAGAACAAAAAAGGATGTACCAATGTTTGGTTTTTAGGGGTTGGAGTTGGAGTTGAGGCTGGTGCATAAAGAATATTGGAGAGTTTAAACTACGCCGGTGGGCCAGAATTTACAGGCCAGGTTGTCCACTACAATGAACACATAATATTGGCAGAACACTGTTGAAGATAATAAATACCAAAGTTCAGAAATAATTGAGATTCCATGAAAAGCTTGGTTGATTTATGTTATAAAGCAAATTCTTTTCTTGTTTATCTCCTACGACCATGCAAAACACATTAACACTCAGATCCTATGCTCCAAAGAGTTGGATAACAAACCATATCAGTTTGATTAAAGCATGGTGAATACTTGGATGACATGATAAACCACAAGAATCTTACGGTAGAGCAAATATTTATTTAAAAATAATAATAATAATAATAATAATAATAATAATAATAATAATATTATTATTATTATTATTATTATTATTATTATTATTATTATTATTATTATTATTATTATTATAGTATATACATCAAAGGCTCTTTACCATGCATATACAAGAAGAAAAATAGAAAATTGCAACCTAGACCTTAGCCTAAATCATTCTCTTGACAAATTAACGACAATGATAACCAATATCATTTATGAGCATGATAACTTCCAAGCAATAATGGAACAATTAGACAAGATAAGGAAAATGTAGACATTGAATTACTTTAGATCATGACACTAAGTTCATTAGTCATTTCTGGCGGAGTTTATGGGAAAAATTGGGGACGAACTTAAATTTTAGCGATGCCTACCACCCCCACACGGATGGACAGACCGAGGTGGTAAACCGCAGTTTGGGGAACCTTTTTAGGAGTTTGGCAGACACTAAACCAAAACAGTGGGATTTGGCGTTACCTCAAGCAGAATTTGCCTATAACAGGTCGAAGAATAGAACCACAGGAATGAGCCCATTTGAGATTGTCTATGGCCAGAATCCATCCGGGGTGCTCGACTTAGCCCCTATTCCACGTGTGGGTCGTTTGAGTCCCAAGGCAGATGCGATGGCAAAACATCTTCGGGGTATCCATGAGCAAGTGAAGCTGACCATTCACGAGAGTAATTCCAAGTACAAGGTTCAAGCCGACAGTCACTATCGTCAGGTAATTTTTTATGTTGGTGATTTTGTTTGGCCAGTATTAACCCGTGATCATTTTCTTGTTGGAGAGTATAATAAGCTTAAGGAGCGGAAGATTGGACCCTGTGAGATCTTGCAAAAGATCAATGATAATTCTACAGACTGCGTCTCCCCAGTCACTTGAGGACTTCTAATATTTTTAAAAAAATCACCTGAGTCCTTGTTTTGCAGATCCCGATGATGCTATTGTGAACTCGCTGACGAGTTCTTTCCAAACCGGGGCGACTGATGCAGGAGGATCCGAGTCAGATGATGCTGAGCTGTCAGATAGCACGTTATTAGCACTGAGATATCTTTAATTAGCAGATCAGCGCAAGGATGGCAGGAAATCATGATTCTATTTCTAATTTGGCAGTTTTGGGTGCGTTTTAGTATTTTGGCCATAACTTTGGCTACGAGTATCAGAATCGCGCAAACAACCAATATTGATGAGTTTTAGCTATAAAGCTCGGCTTGTGGGCTGATTTTAGAGATACCTTTGATTTGAGTAATTTTATTAAACATTAGAGATATTTCTCTGTGTTTTGGACTATCGACTTGTGTTCTTCCCTGTCAACTATCTGTTGCTATTAGCCTGCAGAATAATCGTTATTCTGCCTAGCGTCATATGCTTATATAATATAAATTTTTATAATTTATTTTGCACGGTATCTTACGATGCACAATACGATACGTTATGATATGCGTATCTTAAATTTAGGTTTGCGATACACGTTTTGATAATTGTGTCTACTAAAGAGGACTAGGAAATGAGGAGCACATAAAAACCAAGAACAATGTATTAGAAGGGAAAAAAAAAAAAAAGGATGTACCAATGTTTGGTTTTTAGGGGTTAGAATTGGAGTTGAGGCTGGTGCATAGAGATTATTGGAGAGTTTAAACTAGGCCGGTGGGCCAGAATTTACAAGTCAGGTTGTCCAGTACAATGAACACATAATATTGGCATAGCACTGTTGAAGATAATAAATACCAAAGTTCAGAAATAATTGATATTCCATGAAGAAGCTTGGTTGATTTATGTTATAAAGCAAATTCTTTTCTTGTTTATCTCTTACGACCATGCAAAACACATTAACTCTCAGATCCTATGCTCCAAAGAGTTGGATAACCATGGGCGGACCTACTAAGGGGCGAGGGGGGGCAGCTGCCCCCCCTCTTCAACTTTTAAAATATTTTTAGTATATATATTTTAGTCTTAAAAAATCGATTATATAATGTAGAATATAATATGTTAATTGTTTATGAAAATATTCAAATATGTCTTTGTTGGTGTAGTGGTTTGAGGTTTATTACTTTTAGTATAAGACCTGAGTTCAATACTCTTTGAGTGCATTTTTTATTTTATTTTCAATGCAATTTTATTAGTAATTGCAAACATTAAAAAATGTTTAGTTTAATAAAAATTTATTAACATTAAATAAATGAATTGTTTTTCACAAGTAATATTAAACCCCTAACAAAAAAATATTTAAAATTAAAATCTAAAATAATAACGATAGAATTCAATGAAAATATATACCATTAGCCAACTCGTATAAAATTTGAGCCTCATATAAACTATTTTTTAGTTGAAATTGTATTATGATCATATTAGATTCGCAAATTTCAAATATTTTTTAGCTTCACCTAGAACTTATCCTAATTATTTTGTGATTCTCAATTCTAGACAACCAAGCTTTATCCAATTTTTTTCTTTGAAATTGTATTATGATCATATTAGATTCGCAAATTTCAAACTTTTAGTAAAAGACCTGAGTTCGATACTCTTCGAGTGCATTTTTTATTTTATTTTAAATGCAATTTTATTAGTAATTGCAAACATTAAAAAATGTTTAGTTTAATAAAAATTTATTAACATTAAATAAATGAATTGTTTTTCACAAGTAATATTAAACCCCTAACAAAAAAATATTTAAAATTAATATCTAAAATAATAACGATAGAATTCAATGAAAATATATACCATTAGCCAACTCGTATAAAATTTGAGCTTCATATAAATTATTTTTTATTTGAAATTGTATTATGATCATATTAGATTCGCAAATTTCAAAATTTTTTTAGCTTCACCTAGAACTTATCCTAATTATTTTGTGATTCTCAATATTAGGCTCTATTCCTTTTATAGATAATGTTTGTGATTGTATTTTAAAGAGAATGGGTAAAGGTGTAAAAATGCTCTAGCCTGGCTAAAAAATGACTTTAAAGTCTTGCTGCCTAGACAAACTCTTTTGTGATATTAGTTATATATTCTAGTTATTATGTTTGTTTGTTCTTTGCTAAGGTTATCAATAGTGACCTTATTTTGGCTTAAAATTGACTACACTTGGATCCAATTTGATATATGCATTGTATTTTTATAGTTGAATTTTTTTTATTAGTTACTAGCTAGCTTCGGTAAAAAAAAAAATTGGTTTTACCATTGATAACTACTATTATCAACTAATAAGTATTTTCCATTTCGCCCCCCCTCGACTAAAATCCTGGGTCCGCCCCTGTGAGTAACAAACCATATCAGTTTGATCAAAGCATGGTGAACACTTGGATGACATGATAAACCACAAGAATCTTACGCTAGAGTAAATATTTCAATCAGGAAGCAATAGATCTTTAGGATCTAACACAATAGTATTCCCAAGTGAATTATGAATTCCTTGCTTTTTTTAGCATGTTGGCATACTATTAGTTCCTTTGCTTTTTCTTTGAACTTAAATCTTTTCTCTTCAGGCAAGTTTTGCTTTAAAAAATTCTGTTTGTCAAAAGTGCAACTTTGGTTCAGTACATATAGTTGGGTTGAGTAATTCACCATTAGAAAATTGTCCGTGAATTTATCTATTGTAAACTGTATATGATAATCGTTTCCACAGTAACATATTTACAATTAAAATAACAAGAAAGGTAAACTGTGAATGTATCTTTTAAGAATCCGTCTAATTGTCGAGGAAAGCAGCGAGGAAAACAGCAAGGGATTCGTACGGGGAGGGGGAGCCGTCCATCCCTCTCGGGATGCATGTTTGACTTTTTATGCATGCATCCCGATGGTTGAAAATGCGCATCCCGGGGAGAATGGACGGCTCTCCCTCCCCCCTGTGGGGTCCCTCGCTGCTTCCCTCGACAATTAGATTTTTGGATCGATCTTTTAATGAAAAAAAATACTGTTCTAATATTTAATCATCAGAACTCAAAAGTTTAATTGCATTGAAAGGTCTAAAGGTTTTATTAAGACATGCAACACAGAAGATATGAAACAGAGTCTCATGGTCATTGTAGTAAAAACATGACTCGTTTAACATGCGATTGTTTTGTATCATAAAAATTGTGGTAACACCACTTTGCCTTCAATTGTAAAGCTGTCGACTTTACACTCGCCACTTCACCCACCTGAAGAAAATTTCTAGTTACATTGCTGGCTTTATTTGTTCTCATGATGTGAAACTTTTTTTCAAAACACTTGCTTCAACTTCAATCCTGTTATAACTATATAACTAGTGCCAAAACAAACAGAGACTACTACCTTGTTCAAAACATTAAAAAAAATATGGAGAGCCATTGGTGTGTTGTGGTGAACCACTTGGCTATTGTTCTAGCAGTAAATAAATGAAGGCCTTATCTTCTTGGGTCCAAGTTTTTAAATCAAACAAACTAAAATCATTAAGCTCTAATATTAATTGGTGGATTAAAACTTGTGAAATAACGAAAATTAAATGATAACGTGGAAAATCAAATAAAATAAATTGAATTACAAAGTAAATCAGATAAATACAAGAAATAAACTTCTTTCAATTAATATGCCTTACTTATAACTAACCTACTTTAAAACAAACTCTAATCCTAATAGGAAACAATGTCCTAATAATACTAAAATTCTTAATATGCCTAACATACTATTATTGCTAATATTACTGAATATCCTAATTATATCAAAATTAAAAGATTAAAAAAAAATATGGAAATTTCTCTTTATAATTTCTAGAATTTGGTAAAATGAAAATGGGACATTAATTGGTAACATCACCATAATAAATGTAGTCAATATACACCAAACATAAAGGTTTAGACAGCTTATAAATGACGTAAAGAAACACACTTGAAAATACTTTCACGGCTGATACGAAGTCATCAATCACATGCTAACCAAGTTACGCGATACAACTTAATTGCCTGCTAGCAGATTCCACTCCTGTGTTAACCCTTTGATTTGACATGAACATGTACAGAGTCGTATTTAGCTAGACAGCTGATTTCATAGAATCTTGGCTGATTACCCTCCATTGTCCCAGGCTGAGCTTGCAACAGAATGCATGTATTGTTGAGTATAAAACTCTAATTTATCAAGAAGAAGAAAAACACTCTTTAGAACAATCTCACAAAATTGCAAAGAAGAGAAACTCTTAAGAAGGCTTTCTAATGCTTTCTTCTTAAGCTTACATTTTTGGATGATTGAAACTCAAATACAATGGGGGGGTTTTATAGGTTACAAGAACCAATCTAAACCACTCATTAAAATAAACACAAATTAATCTAGACCATTGAAATTAAATAATGCTTACCTAACTCTCACCTAACTAAAATGATGTAAGCAATAACATCATCTCAATTTGGTGTGGGCTTATTTTGGTTTGGATTTTGGGCTTCAAAATCACTTGGGCTATGGGCTAATATTGATATTTAACACTCCCCCTCAATGTTAGCCCACATTCTTTGAATCATGCCAAGTTGACGGCGGAATTGTTCAAACTTTCCAACACTCAAGCTTTTAGTAAACAAATCCGCAATTTGCTCATCTGTCTTGACTTGCCTCATCTCAATTTCTTCTTGCAGAACTTTCTCTCTAACAAAGTGATAATGTACTTCCACATGTTTAGTTCTAGCATGAAAAACTGGATTCTCCGCCAAACGAATTGCCGATTGGTTGTCACAGTACAATGGAACCGCATAATCTACTGGTTGATGTAGATCATTCATCAGTTGTATTAGCCACGTGCTTTCTTGAGCTGCCATTGCTGCTGCTCGGTACTCTGCTTCTGTAGTTGACAAGGACACAGTCGGTTGTCTCTTGCTACACCAAGAAATCGTTCCGGATCCAAGGGTAAACATATACCCAGTAGTTGATCTGCGAGTATCATGATCTCCTGCAAAATCAGCATCACAATAACCAACTAGCTTGCAACTTTCACCTTTCTTGTATAGAAGACCATAAGCTATTGTACTCTTCACATATCTCAGTATTCGCCGAACTGCTTCCAAATGAGGCTTCTTTGGATTTTGCATGTACCGACTCATCACACCAACTACATAAGAGATGTCAGGTCGAGTCAAGGTTAAGTAGATCAGACTACCTACCAATTGTCGATACATCGTCGCATCTTCCAAATCTTTTCCTTCATGTGCACACATTTTGGCATTTGGCTCCATCGGCGTCGAACTCAGCTTGCACTCGAGCATTCCGAACCTCTTCAACAAATCTTTGACATATTTCTGTTGACAGAGAAATATTCCTTCTTGTGTGCGATCAACCTCTAGACCAAGGAAGTGCTTGAGCTGACCAAGTTCCTTCATCTGGAAACGGACTGATAAATTCTCCTTTGTCCGAAGAATTTCTGCCTCAGCATCACCGGTTATGATTAAGTCATCCACATACACTAGCACGATAGCTAGTTTTCCTTCATTGGCTTTGACAAACAAGCTGGAATCTGCAGGTGTTACTGAATAGCCACTTTGTGTTAGAAATTCAGCAATCTTACCATACCACGCCCTGGGTGCTTGTTTCAATCCGTAGAGTGCTTTCCGCAGCTTACACACATATTTAGGATGATCTTGGCTCTGAAAACCCATTGGTTGGATCATGTAGATCTCCCGATCCAGCTCTCCATGGAGAAATGCATTCTTCACGTCCATCTGCCACAAGATCCAATTTTTGTTGGCCGCAAGTGCAAGTAAGACTCGTACGGTTGTAAGTTTTGCGACTGGACTAAATGTTTCATCATAGTCTAGTCCGTACTGTTGAGAGAAACCACGAGCTACCAATCGTGCCTTGTACCTCTCGATTGACCCATCTGGACGGTGCTTTATTTTGTAAACCCATTTGCAGGATATGGGTTTCACATCAGTTGGCTTTGGCATGAGCTCCCAAGTCTGATTTTGCTCAAGTGCAGCGATCTCTTCTTTCATAGCTGTCATCCATTCTGAACTCTGTGATGCTTCTTCAAACGTCTCAGGTTCTATTATAGCTTCTTCTTCAACTATGGCTGCATTGGCGTATTTAGGAGTTGGCCTTCTAGTTCTTGTTGACCTTCGTAGTGGAGTTGGTTCTTCTGTTTCACTAGGTATGCCTTCTTCGTTTGGTTGTTGATACACCCCAGTTTGCCAAGGATTCTGGGTTACTCTTTGTTCGCCATCATTCTCACATGGATCTTCAACTTTGTCTGGACTTGGTTGAATTTGAATAGTATGCTCCCCCATCTTTTGTTGCAGCTTGTTTTGGAATTCTTCTGAGTCTGGCAGCACTTCCTTTTCTGAGGTCCACCATGAGGATGCTTCATCGAACACCACATCTCGTGATGTGTAACACCTTCCACTTATTGGATCACAACACTTCCACCCTTTTCGCTGATCGTCGTATCCCACGAATATACATCTGATTGCTTTCTTATCAATCTTGCTACGTAGATGGTTAGGAACAAATACATAGCATACACAGCCGAATACTCGAAGGTAGCTAACTGTAGGTTTCTTTTCCCACAATTTCTCAAAGGGTGAAACAAACTCCAACCTTGGTTGAGGAAGTTTGTTGATGACATGAGCTGCAGTCCTCATAGCTTCGGCCCAAAATCTTCCAGGTACGTTCTTTGCATGTAGCATACTCCGGCAAATTTCTGCAAGATGTCGATTCTTCCTTTCTGCTACACCATTTTGTTGTGGCGTATTGGCACAAGTATACTGATGACGTATTTGACACTCCCGTAGGTATTGAGAAAACTCCCCTGAGCTATACTCTCCCCCGTTGTCCGTGCGCAAGCAACAAATCTTTTGCTCCACTTCTCCTTCGACTATCTCTTTGAATTCTTTAAACTTTGAGAATGCTTCTGATTTTTCTTTCATGAAGAAAACCCATACATATCTAGAGAAATCATCAATGAATGTCACCATATACCGCATACCGCCAATTGATGGTTGCTTAACAGGTCCAAACACATCAGAGTGAACTAACTCTAATGGTTTCATTGCTTTAAACTTCGACTCCTCATATGGCAATTGATGTGCTTTACCATATTGACATCCCGCACATACTGTATCCGTTCTCACATCAAGTTGAGGAAGTCCCTTAAGCATGGACTTCTTCACCATCATACTTAGCTTGGAATAGCTAACATGACCTAGCCGCATGTGCCACAAATCTGCAGTCTCATTTCTTCTTATCTTGTCTACGTATGCAGACTCAGCTGACATCACGTAAACTGACTCCAGTCGTCGTCCCTCCATCGTCGGCTTTTCAGAGATCTTGAGGTTTTGAAACACCTTCACATCTTGCGGACCAAATAAGACATAGTGGCCTGATGATGTCAATTGAGCCACAGATAACAAATTTTTCTTCATTCCCGGAACATGGTAGACATCTTGGAGTGGAACCTGATTTGGATTATATCGAGGTGTAACAATAGTTTTACCAATGTGAGCTATCGGTAACCTTGAGTTGTCAGCTGTTACCACCACACGATTTCCCTTATACTCAGACAAGTCTTGCAACTTTTGTCTATCACCTGTCATATGATTTGAGCAGCCTGAGTCTACGATCCAATCATTCACGTAGTCAATCTTTTCTGGTGTTGTTACCGTGAGAGCTAATTCTTCTTCCTCCATAGCGAGGAATGCTTCGGCATCCCAACTATCTTCGCTATTATCTTGAGAAGAAGAAGTAGCAATATTGCTCTCAGAAGACTTCTTCTTGAACCAACAATCTTTCTTCATGTGGCCCTTCTTCCCGCAATTGTAACATTCACCATCGAACCTTCTATTGTTGTCATGATTCTTGGAAGCTCCCCCTGGACGAAAGCTGTTCCCTCCCTGATGACTTTTTGTCTTGTCACCAGTCTTTCTAGATCCACCTTTGTTGTACTGAGTTGAACCGCCTCTGCTTTGGTTGGTGTAGAGCGCTTCCTCTTCACCTTTTAGCGAGACTCCTCCCATTTGCTTAGCCATAGCTTCTTGACCAGCCAGCAAATTTTCAAACTCAACAAGAGATGGTTGTGTCGGCCATCCTTGTACTGCAGCAACAAAGCCTCGGTATTCGGGTCTCAAGCCATGGATAATTATTCTCTTTATCCTAGCTTCCCCAATAGCAGCTGTCGGATCTAGTTCTGAAATTTCGCGGCATATCGATTTCACCTTGTGAAAATACTGGGCAACCGTCCTGTCACGTTGCGCCATCGATAGCAGCTCATTCTCGAGAAGTTGCAATTTTGTATCGTTCTTCTTTGAAAAAAGTGTAACAAAGGTGTCCCATGCTCCCTTCGGTGTTTTGGCATCCCGGATATGCTCTAACATTTCTTCTTCAATAGTGGTCTTTAAAGCAAACATCGCTTTGCCTGTTTTAATTTTCCACTTTCGCAAGACGCCATTGGCATCTTCTACCGCCGGTTGTGTAACTTCATCACCACCGACAACCTCCCACAAGTCTTGACCTTGTAGGTAAGACTCCATACATGTTGCCCACGTGTTGTAGTTTTGGTTGTTGAGCTTCTTGATTCCTCCAACGACTTGAAGATCACCCATCGTAGCGGCAAGACTTTAACTATACCGAACAAGCTTGAGTGACAAACGTGCAAAGTACTAAACTACTCTACACACAAAGACGCTCCATAAGATTTGTAAGAACCCCGACAATAATCTCAAGAAATCTTTTCTGATGTGGAAGATCAGTTAAAACTGCAACCACAGAGCATACTCGGAATTTCAAGAGACCTTACAACCCAGGCTCTGATACCAAATGTTGAGTATAAAACTCTAATTTATCAAGAAGAAGAAAAACACTCTTTAGAACAATCTCACAAAATTGCAAAGAAGAGAAACTCTTAAGAAGGCTTTCTAATGCTTTCTTCTTAAGCTTACATTTTTGGATGATTGAAACTCAAATACAATGGGGGGGTTTTATAGGTTACAAGAACCAATCTAAACCACTCATTAAAATAAACACAAATTAATCTAGACCATTGAAATTAAATAATGCTTACCTAACTCTCACCTAACTAAAATGATGTAAGCAATAACATCATCTCAATTTGGTGTGGGCTTATTTTGGTTTGGATTTTGGGCTTCAAAATCACTTGGGCTATGGGCTAATATTGATATTTAACATGTATAACCCAAAAACTTTTCACTTAAATGAACATAGTCGAAGATCAGTCAAAGTCCAGTTGTGAATGCCAAATTATAAACAGAGATATTACATGAATAAGTCTAGGTTGATCGAGTAAATTTTGCAAAAGAAAATTATTGTCTTTTTTAGGTGCTACCAAGCAAAACATGATGATACCCAGATCCTATATTATTTATATATGCTCCAAAGAGTATTCCTTGCTTGTTTCAGGGTCTTGGGATGAAACAACTGTCATACTTTGAATTTAATATTTCTCTTTTACTTTGAATTTAATCTCTCTTTTCTCTACTTTTTCAGGCAAGTTTTGCTTGCAAACAGTACACGAATCTGTTCGTTTGGACAAAAATAAAAGTGTGGTATTTTCCCATCACCATATTTAGCAAGCAACACCCTGACTGTTATTCATATCATGAAGTTAAAGTGTGAAACTTTCTCAAGACACTGGCTTCAACTTTAATCTGTTATAAGTAGCACTGACATAAACAAAAACAAGTACTATCTTGTTAACAACATACCAAAATGGAAAGCCATTGGTGTGTCTCAGTGAATAACACAAGCCTTGATGTGAGCAGGTACTATCCCCAAGGCATCGCATCTGCTCTGGGAATTTCTGCAGTCACAATGGTATGTCTAATCTGCATGTTCATTGACATTTTAAATGGTTATCGTAAGGAAAAGCCATGGTTACCATGTAAATTTTTTGCTCTCAACTCCATTACGCTGAGTCTTGTTTCACTAGCTGCAAGGTACCCATCTGACCGAACAACCTTAATGCTTAGTGCTGAAGACCAGCTTTGTAAACTTAGTGGCACAGTCTTAGTATGCATCTCCATGGGTTTTTTTATGCCATCTCTTGGAGCTGAGAAAGGCCCTGAGAGCATTAAAAATATGGCTTCTTTGACAATCTTAGTAGTAGCTGTTGAGTTCAATGTTATTGCACAGATGTTCACTGGTGTGATCTTTTCTTTCACTTTAGAGCATTCTGTCGTCCTGTTCTTCATGGTTGTGTTGCTCTTGATGCTGTGGACTGTCTGCTTGGAAGTCACTCATGGGAAGGGTGCCTTCAATGAGTATAAAAAGACTCATTTGGTGTCTGTAAAACCACCAAAGACCACAGATGACATGTTAAGTCAGTTAGAGTGGTGTTATATATTTGGTTACACTTGTAACCCCCAATTTCTTCTTGGTTTGGTCACGCATTGTGTCACAATAGGTCTAATGTGTACACTTTGCGCACTAGCCCTATTAGAAGCTGCACTAGGAACATTTGTTGTTACTGAGTTTAAGTCCTGTGATAGAAGCTATAAGTCTAAATGGGGAATGCAGATGGTCCTGGGAATGCAAATTCTGACTATCATAGTTGGTATTTCGGGCATCGGGTTTCGATGGTTCACCATGGTTCGCCATTTCAAACCCGATCCAAAGGAAAATACTTCAAGAGACTGGTTTTACGAGTCAGTCTACGAAAACCTCTACTCTGTCCCTGTTATTTTATCTGGCACATGTTATTTCAATGTATTTCGTTTAATGGAAGCACTTCTGACGTGGATAATGATTAAAATGGCCAAGGGGTTTGAATCAATTACCAATTGCGTCTTAATTGCGTCTCTGTGGCTGAGTCGAATTTTTCGACTTGGCAAACAAAGAGACATAAAACGTAATACTGTTAGGGAAGAACATTTAAGAAGTGCCATACATTCGCGGGGCCACAAAGCGTTCGTCGACTGGATACTGTGCAGGGCAGTGCAAGATATGGACAGGTTGGTTGATAAAAAGCAGAAGAACCCACCTCGAGACCTAATTCAGCTCTTATTGAGAAGGCCTCATCAAGAAGAGGAGTCATTTGTCGAAGAAATTGAACTTTTTGCATCTGTTGATACAAATCAGTGTTGGTCTCATTATAGAGTGTCGTGTCTTTCAATGGTAGTACTTGTGAGATTGGTAGACGTTGTGATACCATCTTGCAGTAGTTCTCTGATAAGTGCATTAAATGATTGCTTCGATATTGTTTATATGATTGATAAGAGCATTTATTTGATAGACAAGAGCACCAATGCTAATGATGCTCAAGATGAAAAGCGATTCATGCTCGCAGAAGATTTGTGGATGTGCACAAACTTCAAGTGTCATTGGTTCTACAAGAAAATTATTGAACCTTCAATAAGAAAGTGTAACAAAGAATCAGGTCAAGCTCCCATAGCTGCAACACTTCAAATCATCAGAGAAATAATGAAGACAGCGGAGAAAGAAAATTTACGAGGTTTTGATTTGTATGTCATGGCAAAGATCATCACGATAGGAGAGTTCGATTCACTTGACGAACTACATGAGGCTTTGGAGATATTATTTGTCGAGATGCTGTATTACTTTCTGGATAAGCTCCCACATGTGGTAAGAAATTATGTTTGGAAGAGCAGTGTTGAAGAGTGTGGAGACAGAGCAAGAGATGTCATGAAACTGATTTGCAAAGTTAAACAACTGGAGGACAGAATTGGCCGCTTGGATTTCAAAGATGGAGGTGAATCCGCACCGAAAGATAGTGAAACAGATGGAGGGAGTTCTGGTACGAGCAATGATGAAGATTACTGAACAACGTCAAGGAATCATCAAAGCAGTGTACGCATATTTATACCTATTGTTTACTTTCATAAGGCATATCAATCTGGCAATGTTTTGTTCTGAACTTATACATAAACTGATTAATGATTTCAAGTGATTGAATTAATCGAGCTATATTTAAAGCCTAAAGTGCAGATAATCAAATTCCATAATTGAAATCACCAGTAATTTTATGTTCCACACCCTATAGTAATATTTTTATTACCCCTACGAATAATCTGGTTTGTTTCATTTTGTAGGAATTACACAAAAAAGAGGCTTCCCTCTATAGCTGATTCCGCAGAGAAAGAGGAGTAGAATTTCACAGAGGAACATGGTTGACGTTTGTTGTTATAAATGTAGGCTTCCCCATTTCATTCAGTTTGTTTATTTGAGAGACTATGTTTTGTTTTAGCATCTTTTGTGAGATTTGTCAATGTATAACATCAAGATGTTTAGATTTATATAACTCCAGTTCTACTGCTTCTACTTATCCTTACTTCTTTTGACCTGAGCTGACCCAAGCTCACAAATGATTTGCATCATTCTTATCACCCATGTTTTGATATCGACCTCCATTATCCATCTGGTAGGTATCATCATCCTTCAATTACCACATGCTTTATATGGTAGGTAACATCCTTTACGCCATCCGGGATCTAGATTCAAAATTGAAAATTACCACTCAAAGCCAACCCCATTAGATCTTGAGATTCTCAACCTTGTCAATAAAGTGAGTTTTTAGATATTTCAAGTAGGCTGAAGAAATGAAGATCGCTGGCTCGTCAAGTTAGCATTGTTCTAGATTTTCATGGGCTTCTCCACGAGACAGGTGGATTAAGCTAGTGGGCAGTGATCAACAAAAGGACTATTGAGGAAGCTAGCCACTTCCTGATATCTAAAATTTCAATCAATTGTTAATGAAACTATGTGCCTATCTGGAATCTGAAGATAATAATTTAGTTTTTGGTAACCAAAACCATAAGTTATTAAATCAGGGATATGTTCCTTCTGTTTGAATTAATTGGCTTCCAACACATTCACTTGTAGTGCTCTGCATAAGTTAAGAGCGGACTTCGCGTTAACATGGCAGAGACTATTTTCAATTTATAGAAGCATCTAATCAAACTACCAACATCCAAAAGTTTAGATCAGAAACTTGTGAGCAATAGAGAAATGTAAAAATGTAAATTTCTGCTTTTCTGCATCACAAATGTGGATGTTCTTGAAAAATATTTAAACTTATAAACTCTAAGAAAAGCAGCAACTCAGTATAAGTTGAGCAAACACAACCCACAAACTGATTACACTGGCTAAGGTATTCGATGAAAGCCGGCTTGTTGACTTCCTGCAAACAAATAAGACATGATTGTAATGTTCAAGAGTTTTGTTAGTGGAAGATGGAGGTGACTACGGTCAGAGATAGTGAGAAGATTCATTTAATTGAATTCAGTTTGTTGGGTTCTTGGTTCTTACCACCTTCATCCTGAATTGAAACGTTGGACAGAAAGAACATGTGGTACAGTCGTCATTCTAGCAGTCTGATTGCTAGTTTGTGATAGTTACATGACAGTTAGGCCAACCAATATCTAAAATTACAAAACTCTATATAAAATCACGCAACAATAAAATTACTTCTACAAATGATCTCTTTTTTTTTTGCTGGATCGTTTATCTTCGTATGGACCCTATTCCTATGCTTTAGACAGTGAAGGGGTGGAAATAAAAGGCTATAAGAAAAGCTCTTCTTCAAAATTAAGGGAATACTACATAGAAATAAAATGATGCTGGAAACATTATATCCCCTGTAATAAGAAAATTGTCAATCACATAATACTTTTGGGACATCGAAGATCTAGATAACAAAACTATTCCAAACATAGGTAACACATGGCATGAAGACAAGAAAAGACTACAGATTACTATTAAAAACATTTTGAAAGTCCTGCAAAAACAAATGAAGAACAAGAGAAATAAATAATACAATCCAATTTTCCATATTCACTCGCCACATATTTTATAGACGTTCCAACATAACCATAACCAATTAACCACAACCACTCAACCACAGAGACAGCCCAAACTTATTTTCTCATTTTGCCTATCTTATATTGCTGTGCCATAGCATTACCATCCATCCATGCCACACCCTGTAACATCTCACTAGTCAATAAGTTCAATCTTGATATCTAACTCCTTCTCCAAGAACTCGACCAGACTTCTATCAGCTACTGGGTACTCGCTTTTGGGGAACCAATCTCCCAAGTAAGGGAGGAATCGTTCAAGGTCAGCTAGTCTCATTTTATATTTGTCACCATTGGATTTGTATAGCCTTAAAACCCTCCTCAATTGATATTTTGTGAATATAGGCTTGGTTCTCTTGGCTACCCGACGTTGGTTCAAAAACATGATGTTTTACAATCAAGATTCTGACTCTAAGAGAAATTCTCGTACTGCTGTCAGTTTATATCAATGGTCATTGAAGGACTTTAACTACTTATAGCCTCTCACCTGAAGAAACCAAATCTATACACACGCTTTATATCTTTGCCTTTTGCTTCCCATCAGGTATTCTTATCTGGTAGGAATAATTTTTAAGCAAAGTATTTATCTGGTAGGAATAATTTCAGGAGCAACTTTTTATCAGTTGCCACTGTCAATGTTTTTCTTTTCCGTGGATAGGAATCTATCTTTCCCTTTGATCCTGTAACTAGCGATGCACATGTAGACTATATAACACGTACATCAACATATACAGTTTTGACACGCATACATCACTTAGATTGGGCTGCCTTACTTTATTTTATAATCTCATTTCTCCTAAAACTTACTTTGAAAATAGTTTCAACTTGAACGAGATTAATTTTTTATTCAGAGACAGAAGAAATGCGATTTTAGTAAAGAAATTTGGCGATATATTGGCCACTGGTTTTTCAATAGAAATCGTGGAGATTGCCAAATCATGAAAAAACTGCAACAAATCATGATCTCTCAACATATGGCTGATATTTCCCTTGAGAGTATATTGATATATCATGACATATTGGTGACTCTCCAAAAGTCTGATTTCAGAATTAAAAGTGGCATTAACCGAATAGCAGGGGTGACTACAATTCTCCTAAAAAATTAAGAACATAAGACGATTGAGAGTTGAACAGAAAGTGGAAGAATATTGTGACTACCCCAGTTTGAAAGTTTTGATCCTTAGAGCTGTACAATACTCAATGAGGTAACCATCAATTTTTCTTTTCTCCACATTCCTTCTTATCGTAATGGAATAATCTTTTAAACAACCGTGGTCGTCCTTCTCCTTTTCATTGTCCCTTCTTTTTCAGAAGGAATGATATCTTTAGCCATAGCCAACCACCATCTTCCTCCAATTGTTCATAGAAATCCACGGGTCAAGTTCGTGAACTAGTTGATGCTGCTTTGAATTATAATGATACAGACATCAAACTATGTGCTTAACATTCTACGGGAAAACCAAATTCAGAATATCCAAATATATCGTCCAAGTACGCCCTCTCCTCTAAAATTCTAGAAGAACTATTTCTTTCAACTTTTTTTGTTCCAACTCTCTTGCTATGCTTTTCCACATGTAGGCCTTTAATGGTCCTGCAATGTCAAATTCGGAATGATCCCTAAGGCCTTAACTCAAGAAGTAAAAGCCATTTTGATCACGTGTATTAATGATCATGTCCAACTCAAAGCATAGATGACACCGAAATTGAGAGACGTATCCTCTATCCCTGATACAATATCTTCATACGTTCTACCGAAAAAAAATTTCATACAATTTTTTTGAGTCAAAACAATGGTTGATTGTGAAACCTTTATGTATTCACTTTGGAAATCCAATGCTTCTATTCTTTTTTCTTTACCTTTGACAAAAAATGAATATATTTGGACCTCATCATACGTAACAGTTTTGAGTTATAAACCTCTAAACCTCTGACATGTCAACTGATGACAAGGACAGGGGCGGATGTATGTGTTGGATAAGGGGGTCAATTGACCCCCTTATATTTTTGAAAAATCTCATTAAGTTACTTGTATGTTTTATCTTGCCCCCCTTTAAATTTTTAGATTGCCCCTCTTTATATACAATCTTGACTATTACCTCCAGATCATTTTAAAATAAATGGTTTTATTTTCTATTTTTTAAAACTCCACATTCACCAATCCCCCCAATCCTACTCCATCTCTTTCTCTTTTATATAATCTATCTCTCTCATTTTCTAATTCACATCTATTCACCCACCATCTCTCTTTTTCTTTTTTTAATTTCTCTCTATTTTAATTCCCACCATTAATTGAGTTGGGGATCGGGGAAAGGGAAATTATACATTTCAAAGATTTATTTTTTTTAATTTCTATCTATTTAATCTCTTTATTTTAGATTAAACAATTATAAATTTAAGATTTCAGAAGTTGTTTGTCTGCTTCATTTGAGCTAGCCCAAAAGGAGAAAGCTCTCCATCCAGTCTAGTTCAGAGAATAGACACTACCTAGACTACTGCTGCTACTACTATTTGGACTTAGATTGTACTGTTATGTTTGCCTCAACGCCAAAAAGTTAGAAAGAAAGTAGTTGTATGTTTCTCGCCAACTCTCATCTTATACCACCATGCTTAATTCTGTTTTCTCCCATTCAAAAAGGTAAGCTCTTCATTTGCTAGCTATAGTTGAATTAATCATGTCATGTATATTTGTCTAGTTGTATAGTAAAATAGTTGTTATTATTTGCCCCCCATTGTCTGTAATCCTAAATCCGCCCCTGGACAAGGAAACACAGACTCTTCGAAAAACTTGTCGTATCCGTGTCCAACACGTAGCCGACATCGACACTCGCTCGACACGCCTCCAACAAGCGTTGGACACGTAGTCAACATGTCGGCAAGTGACACATGATCAATATGGTCAATGTGTCGGACACACCTCTAATACACAATAAATTTGGTCAGGACACAGTCAAGACTCGGCCACCGACTTCGTTTCATCTTTTACTTTTAGATGTGTGCAAATAATCTCTTAATTTAATAGTTGTTGATTTATCTGAAGTGAATGATTCTTTCAGTCTATGCTTCTTCATCTCTCATTTGTTTTTTCTCTCCTATACTTCTTCTCTACTATATTTTTTCTCTATTATTATTTTTTCTTACAATAGAATATCATCTTCTTTTCAACCTTGGCACCTCTTCTTTTCTACGTTTTTTCTTCTGTGTTTTTTCTACTTGCAACAAAGATGAAAACAATCTAGGAAGCCACTTCATTAGATTATTATTTATGTTTATATGACTTATAAAAAAATAGTATGATATGTCGACGTGACCCCGAGTCCTAGTTTTTGGAAAATTTTCGAGTCGGCGTGTCTTGTCCGATTCCGACATGACGCGCATGTCCGTGTCCATGCGTCCTTGATTGACAACCTTAGACCCAATTTTGATGCCTACCCTAAGGCCATGTTTGGTTACTCAATGGTATGGGAATGGGGATATTACTATGTTTGGTTATTCGATGCAATGGAAATGGGAATGGGAATGGGAATGAGAATGATTTGTGTATTTACTTTTATGCCCTCAATTATCACCCATGGATTTTGGATCTATGGCGGGTAAGGAGACATTATGTTAGGTAAAGAGGACAAGTAAAAAATATGGAGTGTTGACCATTATAACGGGCATTCATAGGGTTTTGAAAAGGAATGCCCATTAAAATGAAATTTGTAATGGTCATTCCCATTACGTCATTTTATACCCAACCAAACAAATGAATGGATTAAACCATCGTAATGGTCATTACCATTACAATGGTTAAACCCATTTCATTGAGTGACCAAACACGCCCTCAAAGAACCGTTTCTATTTGTGTTTGAGGAAACTACATGTTTGAGTATCGAATGAAAAGTCTATTCGAATTCGAGAACAATATTTATGTAAAAACTAATCTCGATGCAACCATTCCCTAATCAACTATCTAAACTCACTCCACCACTATCACCCTGATCACCACGAACTCTACCATTGCCTAATACAAGTTACATTTATTATTGTTGTTATTAGTGTCAAGAACACAAGTTAAGAACAATGTCAAGAACACAAGTTAAGAACACAATTGAAAGAGTATTCTTATATTGGATGTTATTTCATCAATTTTTAATTGAATCATATTTATACACAAAGAATACAATCAAGGAGGAAAATAATAAGGAAAATAAGGAGGAAGAATAATGAGGAAATAAAGAGGACTCTAGTGAATGAAAAAAGGGAAAGAAATATGAGAACATAATCCATAAATATGGAAACAGAATCCCATAATTCTAACACTCGCCCTCAAATTGGAGCATGGATATCACACATGCCTAACTTGTCTAAAGAGTCGTCAAACGCCTTGCTAGCTACAACTTTAGTAAGGACATCAGCTAGTTGATTTTCGGACTTCACAAATGGAAAGATAATAATTCTCGCTTCAAGTCTCTCTTTGATGAAGTGTCTGTCAACCTCTACATGTTTTGTCCGATCATGTTGAACCGAATTATGAGCTGTCTCAATAGCTGATGTATTATCACAGTACAGATTCACTGCATCTTTGGCGTCAACAAGTTTCTCAACCAAAGTAACTCACATACCCCAAAAGTCATTCCTCTGTACTCAGCTTCTGCGCTAAATCTTGCTACTACCGATTGCTTTTTACTTCTCCAAGTCACAAGGTTCCCCTTACAAATGTGAAGTACCCTGAAGTAGATCTTCTATTGTCTGCTGAACCTGCCCAATCTGCACCAGTATAGCCTTCTACCTTCAGGTGATTATGTTTGGTGAATAGTAACCCCTTACCCGGAACAGACTTCAAATACCTCAATATGTGTTCCACAGCATCCATGTGAGATTTACGAGGATCATGCATATGACTCACTAGTCACTACACAAATCGCATAAGCAATATCTAGCCTGGTATGAGAAAAATAAATTAATTTCCCCACAAGCCGTTGGTATTTCCCTTTATCAGTAGAAGGTGCATCCAAACAATGAAATAGCTTGTGATTATGCTCAATACAAGTATCAACAAGCTTACATCCAAGCATCCCTGTTTCAGTTAATAGATCAAGAATGTATCTCCGTTGAGATAAGAAAATACCATGTTTCGATCGAGCTACTTCAATCCCAAGAAAGTATTTCAAGTCACCAAGCTGTTTCATCTCGAATTCTGAGGCCAAGTGTCGTAACCTATCAATCTCATCATGATCGTCACCTGTCACCACCATATCATCAACATAGATAATTAAAGCAGTAATTTTACCCTTCCCATGCTTTACGAACAAAGTATGATCAAGGTTGTTTTGTTTATAGCCGAAATTCTTCATTGACTTGGTAAATTTACCAAACCAAGCTCTTGGAGATTGCTTCAACCCATTCAAAGCCTTACTGAGTTTACAAACCATCATTGTATCTGAGTACTTCGCTATACCTGAAGGAGGATCCATATACACTACTTCAACAAGATCTCCATGCAAGAAAGCATTTTTTAAATCGAACTGCAAAAGTGGCCAAACTCGATTAACTGCCAATGACAAAAGCACTCTCACCGTATTAAGTTTGGCAACTGGTGCAAAAGTCTCTTGATAATCAACCCCATAAGACTATGTATACCCTTTTGCAACTAGTCGAGCTTTGTATCTGTCAACAGTTCCATCTGCCTTGTGCTTGATAGCAAATACCCATCTACATCCCACAGTTTTTTTTTCCTTTAGGTAAAGGCACAAGTTCCCAACTAGCATTTCTTTCAAGTGCTTCCATTTCTTCTGCCATAGCTTTGGTCCATCTAGTATATGCTAAAGCTTCCTGCATTTTACTAGAAATAGAGACAGATGATAATTGCAGTACATAAGATGCATATGACTTTGACAACTTTTGGGAAGACACGTGATTACTAATGGGATATCTAACTTTGGTTTTAGGATCAGGTTCATATCTAATAGGTGGTATGTCACGGTAAGAACGGGGTGGAAGGTGATATTGGGACGATTGAGGCTCAAGATCAATACTATCATCAACAAGAGTATAATTAGAAAGTACCTCTAATGGATTTTCAGAAGAAGATTGACTCAGTGGTTTGGTGAAGTGTTAGGAGATGATGTTCTATCATTGAGTGGATTTTCTTTAGCAATTGTAGGTGTTGAGCTGTTTTCGGCCACCAAAGGATGGATTTCGCTGGTTGTTTGGTTATTGGGAAAATCTGAATTCAAAGGGAAAAAAAATCCAAGTCTTCATGATAAAGCACTTCATCTCGATTCTCCCTTTGAAGTGATGAATCAATAGTTGGTGGTGTGTACAAGAGTTTTTTCTCATGAAAGACAACATCCATGGAAACATAAAACTTTCTCGAAGAAGGATGATAACACCGATAGTCTTTCTTATTCATTCCATACCCAACAAACACACACTTCAAGGCTCGAGAATCAAGCTTAGTACATTGATGTGGATGTAAGTGAACATAGACTACACACCCAAAAAACCGAGGAGCTAAAAGAACAACTGAGGAAAGAGTACAGTGATCAGAAAGAGCATCCAACGGTCTTCTAAAATCCAGGGCACTAGAAGGTGTGTGATTTATCAAGTAGACTGCTGAATTCAAAGCCTCGCCCCACAAATGAGACGAGACATGACCACCAATTAATAGAGACCGACTGACTTCCAATAAATGCCTATTTCTGTTCTGCGATACCATTTTGTTGATGAGAGGAAGGGCAGGTTGTTTGATGAATAACACCCATTTAATGCATGAACTCCGTCAATTCTTGTTTGAAATATTCACCCCATTATCAGAGCGAAAGACTTTTATTGGAATACGTACCAAATTGTGTAACCACCATCTGACAAAAATTGTGCAAACATCACTCTTGTGTTTCAATTGGTAAACCCATGTCATCCTAGTACAATCATCCACAAATGTAACTAACCACTTCATCCCATTATGAGTAGAAAGTGGTGACGGGCCCCAAACATCTGAATGTACTAATGAAAATGAAGAGCTATTTTTTTATCACTTGAATGAAAAACAGTACAGTGGCTTTTTGCCATGAGACAAGTTTCACAAATAAAACCTAAAACACTACACACACTGAATAAAGATGAAAACAATCTCCTAAGATAACTAAATGTGGGATGTCCTAGTCTTCTATGCCATAACCAAATATCTTCTTTTTTCTTATCAATCAAGTTTTCATTTACCAAGTGAGCTTGCCCTTCTCAGTTACATAGTTGGATAGTTGGAACTTATCCTCCAGATAGTACAATCCATCACTTGTTTACCACTGTCAATCTTCTCCTTGCTATGAATGTTTTGAAAAACCCAAAGAGTAGAAAAAAAAAAAAAAAAATAGAGCAGCACAATTATGAGACTTGGTTAACTAATTAATGGAGGGAATGTTGCAATTTAGAGAGGAAACAAACAATACATATTTGATAGTTAATGTAGGAGATAAATGGACTGTACCAGCTCCAACAACTAGAGATGATACACCATTGGCATTAGTAATGGTAGTTTTGTAACACTTAGAAGATAAATAACTAAACCTATAGATAAATAACTAAACCTATAGTGATCACAAGTCATATGATCCGTTGCACCAGAGTCAATTATCCAATCACTATTTCTAGTAAAAGATAAAAACTTACTAGCAGGGTTAGACGTACCTAACTTGGCAGCAAATCTGGTAGTTGTGGTTAGATTCCCTTTCGGATTAGAGTCATACACTTTAGAACTGGACACCTGGGACACCTTCTTGCCCTTTGGGTGCCAATTCAGATATCCATGGATTTTGAAGCATGTATCCACCACATGAGTAGTAAGTTCAGTCTTCCCTATTAGAAAATCCTCAACACTATTTTTGAATCAGTCATACTGATATAAAACTAAGAAAGAACTATCGCAGCGGAATAAGCGGTATAATATGATCAAAAACAATAACCGAGAACACGAAACCAAACTTGGATTCCTATGATGAAGAGGAAATCAAAGGAGGCTCTGATACCACATCAAGAACACAAGTTAAGAACGCAATTGAAAGAGTATTCTTATATTAAATGTGATTTCTTCAAGCTTACATTGAATCCTATTTATACACAAAGAATACAATCAAGGAGGAAATTGAAGAAAATAATGAGGAAAATAAGGAGGAAGAATAATGAGGAAATAAGAAGGATTCTAGGGAATGAAAAGAGGGAAAGAAATATGAGAACAAAATCCATAAATATGGAAACAAAATCCCATAATTCTTACAATTGTATTTGAAATATGAGAACAAAATCCCATAATTCTTACAATTGTATTTGTTATTATCACATCATCATTGTTATTATTAATTGGTTGGTTTGAAGTTTGAACTAATCCACGATCCATACCATGAAAAAATGTATAACTTAGATGTAAACATCGGTAGTCAAACTCTCATATCCATGAAAAATGCATAACTTAGATATAAACATTAGTGGTCAGACTCTCATATCCTTTGATACCTGGATAAACATCATGCAGAATATTATGTTTGACACAAAATGATGTAATTGGGAATTAAATTTATTTAATTAGTAATATTATTTAAGTTGGCCTTATTTCAAAGCATACGTTACAGTGGACTTTTTTCTTCCACTCAAACATGATTTTGTTTATATCATTGGATGATGATTTCTGCAATCTGATTTAAGTATTTGCCTTCATAAGATGATAATAAAATCCCTGTAGGTAGTTACCTTACTACTTGATAGATAGGATCTTAACTCGGGTGAATTATGCTTGCTTGTTTCCGGCTTTGCCTCCAGCAAACAGAATTTTTTTTTCTGCTGTTTTAAAGTAAAACCTGCTAAGGCAAGAAAAGGGCAGGGAATATAGTCTCCCAAACACCCAGAATTATGCGGAATATGATTCTGAAAATTGTAATAAAATTATTCTGGTCAATTGCACAGATTACTTTTGATGATATCAATTAATTCTCTGAAAAGATCATTACAAACACAAATTTGGTTCAACTGACAAAGTTATTTCCACCATTCATTACTTTGAAAGTATCAGTAGACTAGAATGTAAGGAACTAAAGAGAGATTGACAAAGTAAGAAACAGTGTGTTCGATTCCAAGGAAAATTTGCCATTGGAAATATTACAAAAAGAAAGAAGAAATAGGAGCTGAAGTAGTTAACTAGTTTTTCTAGATAACCAAACAGGGTCATAACACCAAACCGAACTGAAAGGCATTTTAAAATTTGACTAAAATGTTATCTTCTTCATTGCTGTTGATTTGCTGGCCTTGGCTATTAATATTCGTTCAGTCAATTCCTTCCCGTTAAATTTAAAGTCAGTCACTGCAGTGCAACTGTGAAGCTATCACTACTAATTTCTTATTAATAGAATAGAAGTGAAGGCTCCGTTGGAGGGTAATTTCTTATTAATAGAATAGACGTGAAGCTAGCCACTGTGTCTAGCTGAAACTTGATCCAACTGGTTTGTCATGACTAAATAACAAATATGTTAATTTTGGCCTTCCACGCTAAGCATTGAGGCATTTCGGTTTGAGAGACATGTTGCAGCTAGTGAAAACAAGACTCGGTGTAAGGGTGTTGAATGCAAAGAAGTCACATGTGAACCTTGGCTCTTGAAAAGGCTATTGATGAAAAAATGTCAGGGAATATGCATGCCAGACAGACTGATGTGAATACTGGCAACGCCTAGAACTGATGCATTGCCTCATAAATCATAGATATGTGTTCAAGAAGTTGCATATCAACAGAAACATAAGAGATATGGTTCCAGCTCAAAGTTGTAACCACTAACCAACACCATTATACATGGTCAACTAGGCATTGAGTTTACATGCACTTATTGAATGAAATGCTTGGCACTTTTGCTTAATACAAACTTCACAATGTAGTTTATGCCTTATCATCATGGAATAATATAAGATTCATAGAAATAGTCTGTGGGAACAATAATAGATTCTCGAGTTAAAAAAATAAATGGTAACTATCAGTTTCTTCTTACTCTATTCCTTCCTAAGTAGTATGTGATAAATTGTCAATTCTTTAAAAGTTCGAACTTGTAGAGATGGAGAATCCAATCATATATCAAGTAGAAGCTAGAGCAAGGTCGTGGGACTACAACATACATTGGTGGATACCAACGGTACAACTACACCGTAAATTCACACAGTATTACCATGGATAAGTACATGGACAATTTAGGCCCATGGATAATTGGAGTGGGCTTAATATTCCAAAAAATTGTTATCATATTGATTAGGAACTGTTATGTCTTCTATATATAATTGTTCAAGAGGAATAATTTTATCCATTGTACGTTTTCCTCCAGCACTCAATACAAATCTATGCGTCAAGTTGATGGTTGTCATCGAGTCGAGGCTGCTAAGAAATTATAATGATAAAACATCTCCAACATTAGTTGTAAGCTCAAATAATCCTAGAATATCCAAAGAATATATAGTCCAATCACAAAAGGCATAGATTTCTTAATTTAATGAAAACTTTTCTTAATAGACTCTTCCCTTCATAGCTGTTCTTATAGAGAATCAATTAAACCTTCCTTCTTGCTTATTTTATTTGACGATAAAAATAAGAAAAAAAATATTACATATTAAAGATTAGTATTTGAGAAAATGAATAAATATAATAAAAATGAATGAAAAGTTAAGTAATTAATTACCTGGTAAATAACTGAGACAGGTTTCCGCATCATCAATCCAAGAACGCTGGCCCGGGCTTGTACAATGTGTTTCCCAGTACAGATTTTGGGCCAGAATTTAAAGCTTAAGCTTCCTTGTCACTGAAGATTGCCTGACCATAAAAAAGAGAAAAGTGATATTCCATGGAGTACCCTAGTTGATTAAGCAATAAACAACATGTAAAAAGAGAATTTTTGTTTCATCAAAGCCGTTATAGATACTTATATATTGATTGTTGACAAGGTGATTCAAGAATTATGGTTTCATCGAATAGAGTTACATCAATAAATTGCTAGTATCAGGGTCTGGAATAACATATTCTTCTTTTAATTCAATCTTCTTTTTTCTTTTATGTCCTAAAGGTAAATTTTTATTCTCTAGTCTTAATAGAACAAAAAAAAAATGTATGTTGGGACTAAGCCACAAACTTTTGAAAGCATGGAGAGCCACAATTGTGTCTCGGTGAATCACACGACCCTCGATCTTATGCAGTATGATCCCCCAGGCAATGCAGCGGCTCTTGGCATTTCAACTATCACATTGGTATGTCTGACGTGCGGGAAATTCTAGCTGGCCTGGGTCAGCGCCTGGGTGGCCGCCTGGGAGGCTCCTTGGCATGTGCCAAGGAGGGTGTCTTGCACATGCCTAAAGTTTCAAAAAAAAAAAAAAAAAAAGCGGGAAACTGAAATTTGAATTTCATTACTGAAATTTAAGAGGGATGGAGGGCTCAAAACACAGAAAAAATCATCAGAGAGCTCAAATGGGTTGTTTTGGTGATATTGAACTGCATAAAGACAGAGTCAAGCATTATTCTCTTTTTGTCTTTGTTTGAAGCCATAATCAAGCATTATTCTCTTTTTGTTTTCTAAATTTGATGTTTGATATTGAGCTAATTTTTCAAATTCAATATTGGGTTCGTTTCTAAATTTGATGTTTGGGTTTGAGCTAATTGATTGAATTTGCAGACTGATCTGAGGTTCCAGAGCCATGCAGTCTTGGCACTTCAGGAGGCAGCTGAAGCCTACCTTGTGGGTCTATTCGAGGACACCAATCTGTGATCAACACCGCAGGTCTCCTCTTCGGAGTTTCATCCCATTCTTTGTCTTCGGAGTTTTCTTCCCATTCTTTGTCTTCGGAGTTTTCTTCTTCGATCATTTCCCTTTTTCTCTTCAATTTCTCTTCTTTCTTTTCAATTGTTGATAAATAGTAAAAGACAACTCTCATTTTATAATGCTCAACTTAAATGAATTGGTTATGAATTTTTCTTCCCAACAAATTCTATTTGCCTTTTCAAGAAATTATATTTGTCTTCCCAAGTAATTTTCTTGTGATTATGAAACCATTGTGGTTTTCCCAAGTATGCTTGAATGTCATTGATAAAAGAAAAAATGCAGAAATTCAGTAATTGTATGAAACAAAGTCAAGTTTTTGCCCAAAACGCAGCGGGTCGAGCGTTGATAAGACAATGCTTCGCTGGAGCAGTTGCGTTTGGACAGAAACCAGACAGTTTTTATGCCCCAAACGTAGTGGCTCATGCAAAATGTGTTCATACCCTCGCAGTTACCTCTGCGTTTGGACAGAAAACAGACTCTGTCCATTTTTTGAATTTTTTGTATTTGAATAATTTTTGGATTTTTTCAGGTCCTATGAGTTTGATACAGTACTGACATATTTGATTTATTGCTAAACCCGACTTTTGATTACCCCAACTTGAGATGGTCAAAAGTGGTGTTTAGCAATAAATCAAATATGTAATTACTGTAACAAACTTATGGGACCTGAAAAAACCCAAAAAATATTCAAATACAAATAATCAAAAAAATGGACAGTCTGTTTTTTGTCCAAACGCAACGGTAACGGTGAGGATATTTACACACCTTGCATGTTGTTGCGTTAGGGGCAAAAAAAATGTTTGGTTTATGTCCAAACGCAGCAGCGACTGTGAAGTATATTCATAGACTCGCATTGTCCGCTGCGTTTACACATAAACCAGACTCTGTCCATTTTTTTGTTTATTTGTATTTGAATTTTTTTTCATTTTTTCAATTCCTATGGGTTAGTTACAGTAATTACATATTTGATTTATTGTTAAACCTCATTTTTTACCATTTCAAGTTGGGGTGTTCAAAAGTGGTGTTTAGCAATAAATCAAATATGTTAGTACTGTATCAAACCCATAGGACCTGAAAAAAAACTCAAAAAGTAGTCAAATACAAAAAAAAACAAAATGGACAGAGTCTGGTTTATGTTCAGACGCATTGGCATTGCGAGTGTAATAGAGATAAATGCAGTGTCTGCTGCATTTGGATAGAAAACCAGTGTTTGGTTTTTGCCCCAATCGCAGCGATTGGTGCAATGCGTTGTTCTCTTATCGTAATTTTTGCTGCTTACGATTCTTTGTAGGCATTTTAGACAAGTGCGCATGATCCGCTATGATTTACTTGATTATTGTCGCGTTAGCCATTGCGACTAGGAGTGTATAGCGCCCTGAGTCCGCTGCGGTTGGGTACAAACTGTTACTACTCGATTATATTTTAGGGTACTTACAAAGGTTATTTTCAAATGCTCGAGAGGTCTTAGACAGAGAGAACCCCATCTCCCATTTTTTATTCATTCTGGCAAATCCTTGAACGGGAATTAAAGGTAGAATTTTATTTTATGAATTTGAAGGAAAAGATAAAATATTTTGCAAAGCGAATCTGCAAATGAAAATATTATAAGCAATGAAAATACAATTGCAAATACTCACAAAATTCCTAACTGCATTATATAACCAGCATCCCAAAATTTTATATATATGGGCAACTCGGATCAACAAGATCAACATTTACAAATGGATAACAAGATCAACATATGGGCATCTCATCCTCCTCAACGTTTACACTTGAAAATAGTGCCTTCTGTTTTTTTTTTTTTTTTTTACAACATAGGTGGTAACTGTGTTCATGTGGCACCTGCGAGTGGAGAAATTTGAGTGCACCTCGCATACTTTTTACAAACTTAGGTTGTAACTCTGTTCTTGTTGCACCATCAACAAATTTTGTTTCCCTCGTAGAGGTTTCGGCGAGTGTGGGTTCCCCCACTCGCAGGTAGGGGTGGGCACGGGATGGGATGGGACGAGATAGACCCATCCCGTTCATACGGGATCGGGACGGGACGGGATGGGAAAAACCCCATCCCGACCTCGTCCCATCCCAAACGGGTTCGAGATGGGACGGGATCAGCATGCTCTCATTTTTTGACAAATTACTGCTTACCCAAGACCCAATTTGCTTAGTTGAAAATAGGCAAAGGCAATTCGTAGAACTACACATAAATGATAACCTTAGATTGAGTATGCAACATCATAATAAACTACCATAAATGATAGCTGAAATTCACCTTGTAATTAAGATTTCTGCAGAGTTTTGAATGACTAAGAGGTGGACAGTATAATGACAATGGTGGACCTGCTCTACTGTTTCGAATAGTGAACAAAAGGATGAGTAGATTTGGGGTGCTAAGAAGAATGTTTCATTATTGCTTTAAAAAAATAGTCATTAAATTCATTGTCTTGACACGAAATAAAACTCTCCAATGTAGTTAGCAATCCCATTTTGAGTTTTAAAGAGTTTGCAATTAAATAATTCATTTAGAATTATATAAATAAACCAATATCAAGTAGTTGCAGATATAGACTAATATCAATTATACTGATTTCAACTAAATTCATTTTTCTTCAATTACACTAATATTGCAATCCTAAAATAAATAATAAATATTAAAAAATTAGCACGGGATTGGCGGGATTGAAAAACTTCATCCCATCCCATCCCATTCTAGATCGGGACGGGACGGGATCAGGATGAAATTATTCAATCCCATTAAGACCCGAAAAAATCGGGACGGGAACGGGATCGCGGGATGGGATGCCCACCCCTACTCGCAGGAGTCACTGCGAATGCGAATGAGAAAACAAACATGGCAAAAAAAAGGAGGAGGAGAAGAAGATGGAATGAGGTGGGATGAGAGGTGGCGGTTGCAAGGTAGTGGTGGTAAAGGGGATGAAGAGGAAGAGAGGTGGTAGGTTGAAGGGGAGGTGGTGTGTTGAAGGGGATAAGGAGGAGGAAAGGTGGTGGGGTGAAGGGAGGAGGAGAAGTGGCGGTGGGTGGCAAAGTGGTGGGGTGAAGAGGAGGGGTGGTGGGGTGAAGGGGAGGAGAGGAGAGGTGGCGGTGGGTGGCAAGGTAGTGGAGTGAAGGAGATGAGGAGGAGAGTTGGCGGTGGGTGGCGAGGTGGTGGAGTGAAGGGGGGGAAGGAGGAGAGCTGGTGGGGTGAAAGGGAGGAAGAGGAGAGCTGGCGGTGGGTGGCGAGGTGGTGGGGTGAAAGGGAGGAGGAGGAAAGCTGGTGGGGTGAATGGGAGGAGAGGAGAGGTGGCCGTGGGTGGCGAGGTGGTGGAGTGAAGGGGGGGAGGATGAAAGGTGGCGGTGAGTGGCGAGGTAGTGGTGTGAAGGGGAGGATGAGGAGGCAGCGGTTGGAAATGTGTCACGCCCCAATTTTCGAGAAAAACAAAATCCTAAAATCCACGTAGGATTATCCATTTCCCCAAAACTCGGGACGTGAAATTCAATAACAACAGAAACATTTAGCAGCAATGACAAAAATATAGTTTAGAAAATAGGAACAAACTAAAATTTATACAAAACTCTAACCAGGAAAAACTGACGTCGCTAGCCCCACTAGCGAAACTCCCGTAACGCTGCTCAAAAGTCTCTAAACCTGAAAGGCTAATTGGCTACATTCCCAAAGGAATGTACCCAAGAAGCAAAAACTCACTTGGGTCAGCAATAAAGCTGGTGTGAGAAATCTTCATCCCAACATCAATAAAATCGCACGTGATAAACATCAAGCTAAACACAAACACACCAACAAGTAGTTCCTCAACGAGGCAAAAGTGTGATGTAAGAAAACACAGTTCCAAGAATTTAGTTTCTCATCGAGACCATCATATCATCATCCCAATTAAGTAAAAATGCATTTACTTACACTTACCCTATAGGAGTCGACTATGGCAAGTCCGACCTGCAGAAATATTAGTGGACTTTCTATCCTGCATGAAAATGGTTAGAAGTAATATAAACTTACTTTATTCATTTTTATTTGAATTTGATTCATCTTTTTAACGGATTGATCACTTAGACGATACCACATTCGCACCACCTCCGTGCCGAACATACATGTCTGTATGCCTCTCTCATATAAAGGAGGACTACTCCGTCATCTATGCCTAAGTGGGGACATCACATACAGGCATGCATCGCGGATACGCCTAACTATATGAGTACCAAAAGCCACTCTTGGGCTATCAATGCGCATAAACTCACGTCACATTTTTTACGAATAAATATCAAAGCCTATTTTAGGCATACAAATTCACCTCATTTCCGCAAGACTAACCCGAGGGTTATTTTAGTTTCTCTAGTAGGAAATGGGTGCTCCAACTCAGCAAGACGACCCACTGGTCATTTAGTTTCTCTAGTAAGAGAGGGCAAATAATAAACAAAAGAGGTGTGGTAGTTCTAAGTGATACAAGTCCAAGTGCTTTGTATTTTCAGAAATCAAGGTTTATCAATATCATTTATTTTTGATAATTCAGAATTCCTCCACAATGACATTTTGTCATACATAAATTGATTCACCATCTATCTACCCACATTTTTGGGGAAAACAGCATATTCATAAATCATGCTTATTAATAACACGGTGATCAAGTGACATTTTGTCCTTTTATAGAATGATTCACAACCGTATCCACCCACATTTTTGGGGAAAAACATAGCAGTTTCATATACAAACTTTTTGTAATAGGGCGGGGATCAAAACCCATTTAATACAAGAAATAAATTCCTTTCAGCAACACAATCTACATAACAATCAAATTTAAGTCACAAACATACAAATGTAACTTCGTAGAATTGGGCAAAGACCCAAAACATGAACCCAGCAAGCTGGGAAAACCTCACACGTCAAACAGATCAAAAATGGTGAAGATCGCGCGTTTGCGACACAAAACACCACAAATAAGG
Source organism: Berberis vulgaris (assembly GCA_963556465.1). NCBI lineage: Eukaryota > Viridiplantae > Streptophyta > Magnoliopsida > Ranunculales > Berberidaceae > Berberis > Berberis vulgaris. Next base: position 10,358,279 of record OY747137.1, read on the forward strand.
CAACCTCATTCTCAAACATGCCTAAAATCTCATTACGGGTTACCTGAAACGAAACCCATCATTTCCATACAAACCTCAAATTTTCCATATGAGCATTCATACACAATGCTAACCAGATAAGAACTGTTGTTACCTGCCAACAAAAATATCCCTAGAAATCCACCTTACTTTGACCTATCGAATGTTTCAACCAATCCATTGTTCAAAAATCAATGCTTCCTCAAATTACATCAACCATACATAGCACAATCTACTCTGCCAATCACTACAAACTCAAACTTAAATGATAAACAGCTGCTTCAAAAGATTCCACACACTTCCATTAGTGACCCAAGTTATCCAATACACAACTCCCTAGCTTCATGTTCTCAACTAAAAATTCTCAATACAACCATGAATTCTAAACATGGGAAGATGCATGTATCAACCACATGCACAGTGATAGCCTATCCCAACCCCAATCGCAATGAAATTGCAGTCATAAACTATTGCCCATAGTAATGGATACATTCAGGCAAATACTAGTCACTTAAACACAAACCACCTGAATATAAACTCACCTAAACTATCCTAAGTAAATAGGTCCAAAGAAATATTCCACAGATAATATCTCCCCCAAATCCATCAATTCTAACACTTTTTGATAAATGAGTTCCTCATGGAGATGAGGACCAAAGTAAGATTACAAGTCACTTTTACAAATTCCAGTGGCTCCCATTTGGACATGCATACGAATTTAGTGATCACCTGAAGGTTTTCCCAAAACAATTTCCCTCTTGCAACTAAACACCAAGAACATGAAAAGTACTTATCTATACCAAACACCTACAAGATTCAGATTTCCAATCTCCATAATTCATGTATCCAGGATGAAGTTGTCACTCAGAAAATCGACTCCTTTCAAGCTAATTATTCATATACACTGGAATTTACTCCATTCTCAATCGACAAAACTACTAAAGCATTCCCAAGTCCATATTATTCATAATAATCCATCAACAAACATAAGGCCCATGCAACAGAAAATAAACTCAAGATTTGAACTAAACAACCGATAAATTCATGAAAGAATTCAAACCACCCTAGGTATTAAAATCCACATAACAAAAACTGAATCAATCAAGCAACAATGAAAACAGAAAATGTAAAAAGAAAAACTCACAGTAAAAGAGAAAGAAATGAAGACACTCACTTGATGAAATCACCAATGATTTGCGCAACAAATCCACGTCCACACGATGCCACTTCTTCTCAACCCCGAGCACCGAAACGTCGCAAAGGCTAAGTTTTTCGTCTGCTCTACTCGAGAAAACAAAACCCCCATTTTCATAATTTCAAAAGGAGTTATTTTTACCAACCTATCCCCAAATTTCTTCCAAATTCATCAAAAACCCAACAACCCATTCCCACATTCATCACCCAACACCACCACCACCATTCAAACAACAACGCCTCCACCATCAGCACGCACTACCACTTCTTCCATTGCTCTACCAAGATCTACTCAATTCTTCAATGATATCCATATCTGGCTAATTGACTGGCATAAAAGCCTTCCCACCCAACACACACAAGATAAATCCCTAAACCATCTCCAAAAGACAAATCCTTGGCTATAATCTCAAGAATATCCATTGGGAGATAATTCCCCCAACAAGTCATGCGGCCCAATCCATCTAAGGTAGACCTTAACTCCTCTCCATCGATGATGTTCAAGTGCCCCATTATCAAATCTTTTGTATTTCCAGCTTCTACAAGCACCTAGAAACGTGATCAGAAGTGAAATTTTACAGAGGTTGTGCACGTCAAATCAACATCCTCCCAAGAAAGTGGTAATGCATCATCAGCAATCAAATAAATGCATTACACCTGAGCCTCGTCAAGCCTTCTTCTAGCCTTCTCCGCTGCCATGAAAACACTACCAAGGTCTTGAAGAAGAGAAGAAAGAACTCCATCTGCAGATCTCGATCTCCGGATTCACACAACTCGCTCGCCTTAGCCGGCTCAACAGTTTCGATTGAAGGCGAGATCAGAGAGGATCGATGAGAGCGAGAGAAAGAGAAAGGTCAGAGAGTGTTGTTCATCCATTCGAGCAAAGCGAGGGTGGCTTTTGATCGAGCTTCGCCGCCAGATGAGAAGAAGAGAAATGTGAAGGAGAAAAGGAGAAAATGAGAAAGGGTTTTCTTCCTCTTTATAGGGTGTGTGGTTATCCGCCCCCACTGAAATTTTGAGAGCACTCGCCCTTTAACTCGCCAAATAAACCCTAAATTTTTGAAACCTAAATTTAATTAAATGTAACCCTATTTTATTTCATTCAAAATAAAATAAATTAGTTTTTATGAAATTTAGGGGTGTTACAAAATGAAAGGGGGAGACAAGAAGATGAGGTTTAGGGTTTTTTTTCTTTATATAATGGTGGTGTCCTTCGGTAAATCCAAAAAAAAGGTGAGTGATGGTGTTATTTAGCAGCCACCATCTTATATAGTATGGAAATGCATTCATTTCTAGAGCATCGATCCGAAATATGGTAATTTTAAAAAAATTTATAGATAATCCATAATTTGTTGGTTCAACGGAACTCCCACTATATTTCAACGGTTTAGAACTAGTCATAGGCATACAACATATATGTGGTCCTTCTTTTTCAAGAAACGTTGTGCTTCAATGAACACAGTCGAAGATCACCTACCTCATCTACCATATATATATAATTGGTTGATGAGAATTATCAACGCAATGCATAATGCATAAAATTATCGCATGTTTTGTTTGGATATCTCTAGAATATGCAAAAGCCAAACTCACATTCAACAAAAATTAAACTCACTACATACTAGTACATCATGCTCATGCACTACCTATAGAAAATTCAACCACAAATAAGGTTTCTTAAGATGATATATACAATTAAAATGTTGATCTGGACATGATGGAATCACCAAAATGGTGTTGGAAATTTTGTATTTCCATATTTATTGAATGAGTAAATCGTACATTATGTAAACTCGCTACATAAGGTCATTTATGTAAGTCTTTTGACCAACAGATGTGTTGGTTCAATTGTGTCTTCTGGAAAAAGGTACGTAGTGTTTCATTTGCTATAAGTAGAATCTCAAATTGGACATTGAGATATCCAAAATATTAGCAATTCATCATTACCACAACAACTAAGCACACATAAGAAGAGTTTACATTCAAATCAAACCGGTTCTTTCTTGTTTCTCAAAGTCAATACTTATTTCTATTCGCCTGAGTTTTTGTCCTAAAGTGCATTAGGAACGTAGACAAATCTGGTGTATCTTGGGAGACTAACGACCATCAACGTTGCACCAAGATGGGTCGAATATTTTCTTAAGGACATTGCATTAAACAAGCCTCAGATTATCATATCCCCTCACTGTTACTATTATAGATTATTTTCAACAATCTTAAGACAATAATATAATCTGTATCAGTTTCATACTTTCATACAACTCTAGCCAAACATATCCAAAGTACTAAAAACTCTGGTCAAATCCAAAGTCTTAGAACTTTGGTCAATACATGTTTGGTTTTCAGACTTTGAGTCTGTGTTGTACACTATACGTAGCCATACATATCCAAAGTACACGCTTTGGTAAAAAAAATGTATTGGCTTACAGACTTCGAGTTTGTATCATCTACTGTTTAGTACAGTAAAATTTTATTCGTGCAAATTTGTTAACACATTGTTTTGTACAGTACGTGTTTTTATTTGTACAATTAATTTCAACATACTGTTTTGTACAGTAAGTTTTAGAGTTTATATATTTTAGAACTCTATCAATATTACTGTTTTTATTACAGTAATTTGTACAAATTAGATACAGAGTTTATAAATTAATGAACTCCGATTAAGATACTAATTTACAGTACTTAGTCTAAATAATTTTTCTGTGTGACAGAATTAGATTTATTTGTATTATTACTAAGAACCAGTGTTCTAAAAATTGGCCTAGGCGGCGCCTAGGCGCTAGAAGGTGGAAAACCGCCCAGATTAATGGCTGGGCGGGTCTAGGCAGGTCTAGGCGGCCTAGGCGATTTTTATTTTTTATTTTATTTATTTTATTTTTTTTAATAAGGCTGATTGTGTTCTTATTTTATTTTTCTTTCCTCTTTTTAGAAATATACTATTTAACTTTTTTTTTATTCAGTATATGTCTAAATGTAGCAAATGATGATTACTTAATGGAATTCTCAAAGGATCTACCGGTACCAATTTTACTAATGTAGATTTTATCAAACATGACTGAGGTTATTCATGCAATTTGAAGAAAAGTAAAAGAGTAGGTTTGGATATTTGTCCAAAATTCAATTTTATATAAAGTACCCATCATGACCAACTTCAGTCATTTGAGTTTTAATAAATTTTGTTCATGATTGTTAATTTTTCATGTTTTTAAATTTTGCATATGTATATTGGCATTAAATTGGATGTAATTGATAAGGTATTATGCTTAACTTTTGTAAATTATTAAAGTTATAATACAAAACCTAAGACGGCCTAGGCGCCCGCCTAGGACCCTGGGCGCTAGGCACCTGCTCGCCGCCCGCCCAGCGCCTAGCGATTTTTAGAACACTGCTAAGAACAAATAAATTGTGTTTTCTGTGTGTCAAATAGAAAAATGGGAGATAAAAAATGAAACCAGTTTAATTGTTGGGGTGACATCTGGAGTCACTAAAGTTTTTGCTCATGATAGGCCAGAGAAATTCACAGGAGTTGATTTTAAAACATGGCAGAACAAGATGTTGTTTTACCTAACAACATTAGGCTTGGCAAAATTTCTTACCAAGGACGAACCGAAGCTAAAAGATGGAGAAACCCAAGAGAGCCACAAGGAAGTGTTCCTCGCAATTGAAGCTTGGAAGCATTCTGACTTCCTGTGCCGAAACTATGTGCTGAATTCGCTCGATGAAGTTTTGCACAAATTCTATAGTACTATAAACAGTGCTAAGGACCTGTGGGGGCATTGGAAAAGAAGTACAAAACTGATGATGTTGGGCTAAAGAAATTTTTCGTCAACAAGTTTATGGATTACAAAATGACTAATACTAAAACTCTCATTTTCCTGATCCAAGAAGTTCAAATTCTCATTCATGAAATGCAGGCGGAAGGCCACATCATCAGCGAATATTTTCAGGTTGTTGCTATTATTGGGAAGCTCTCTCCCAATTGGAAAGGTTTCAAGCACTATCTGAAAGATAAGCATAAAGATATGAGTCTTGAAGACTTGATCATCCGCCTAAAAATTGAGGAAGACAACTGAGGAACAGACAAGTGCACACCGGTTGAAACAAAGGCATATGTTATCGAGAATTCAAAGCAGTAGAAGAACTCTCACAAAAGGAAGTGTTCCTTGAATAATGGGGGAAGTAGCGTAACCCCAAAAGCCATGCAAACTTTAAATGGTTCAAGGGCTCTTGCTATATTTGTGGCAAGAAGGGGCATCTTGCGAAAGATTGCAGAAACCACAAGGATTAGGACAACGAAAGGCAGTCTTCTCGAGCAAACTTATTATAAGCTCTTACTTGTCTCATCAAAATGTTACGCATTACTGCCAATGTATCTGAGGTTAACCTCGTTAATCATCCTCATACATGGTGGCTTGACATTGGTGCCACCCACCATATCTACAGCGATATGAATATGTTTTCAACTTATGAAAAGTTGAGTAACGATGATAAGGTCTTCAAGGAAAATGATTTAGTCTCGGAAATTGAAAGCAAGGGAACTGTGGTATTAAAATATACCTCAGGCAAAAACGTCACGATGAAAGACGTCTTGCATGTTCCAACGATTAGGAAAATTTTAATCTCCGGTTCTCTTCTGATAGAGAATAACTTTAAAATAGCTTTTGAGTAAGGGAAATTTATTCTGTCAAAAAATGGAATATATGTGGGACGTGGTTACCTTATAGATGGTTTTTTCAAGGCCAATGTAATGATCATTAATAATGCAAAATAAGTTTCTTATTTGCTTGAGTCTCCTTTACTTTTGCATGATAGACTAGGTCATGTAAATTTAAAAAATAAATGAAGAAGTTGGTCAGTCTAGGGTTAATCCCTAAATTTGATAATACATCATAATATAAATGCAAGGTTTGTGTGGAAGCCAAATTTATTAAACAACATTTTCATTCAGTACAAAGAAACACATAAATTTTGGATTTAGTACATACCGATTTATGTGATTTCAAATCAATTCCTACTCGAGGTGGGAAGAAATATTTTATCACATTTATCGATGATTGCTCACGGTATTGTTAAGTGTATTTATTAAATAGCAAAGACGAAGCAATCAATGTGTTTTAGTTAAATAAAAAGATCAAAATATTGAGATCTGTTAGAGGCAGTGAGTATGAATCTCTATTTGCAGAGATTTGTGAACAAAATTGTATTATACACCAAACTACTACTCCTTATTCACCACAATCAAATGAAGTTGCTGAAACGAAAAATAGAACCTTTGAAAGACATGATTAATACCATACTTATCAACTCTGATCTAGCTGAGAATTTGTGGGGGGAAGCACTCCATATGGCAAATCGTATTTTAAATCGAGTGTCCAACAAGAAATTTGATCAATTACCATATGAGATATGAAAAGGTAGACAACCATCCTATAAACACATTTAAGTGTTGGGGTGCTTAGTAAATGTTTATGTTCCACCACCCAAAAGGAACAAACTAGAAGCAAAAACATTTGATTGTTATTTTTTAGGAAATGCCGAAAATAGTAGTGCATACAAGTTTTTGGTGTTTAAATCTGATAACAATAATATTCATGTTAATACTATCTTTTAGTCTAGAGATGCGGTGTTTTTTTATACTGTATTTCCTCATAGAAATGATTTTTTAGAATCAACACCACGTATGACTTCTAAGCTGTCTAGTGTTCCAAAAATAACACGAGGTGTCAAATGAAAGAAGTTAGCAAAATATCAATTCTAATGAAATTAAATAGAAATGATGATTTTCTTAGAAGTAGTAAGAGAGCTCGAAAGTCCAAAACATTTGTTCCGGATTTTCTAACTTATATGTTATAAACAAAGCCTCAAACTTATAAAGAAACAATGTCTACTCCTGAAGCTTCTTTCTGGAATGAAGTTATAAACAATGAGATATAATCCATTATGCACAATCATACTTGGGAATTGGTTGATATTCCTCCAGGACATAAATCAATTGGGTGCAAATGGATCTTCAAGCGTAAAATGAAACCTGGTGGTTCCATTGATAAATACAAAACTCAATTAATAGCTAAAGGGTAAAGTAAAAAAAAATGCTTAGACTATTTTGACACTTATTCTTTGATGACAATGATAACATCAATTAGGATGTTAATTACCATCGCAGCACTTTACAATTTGGAAATTCACCAAATGGATGTAAAAATAGTGTTCTTGAATGGAGAATTAAATGAAGAAATACATATGGATCAACCAGAAGGGTTTCAAGAAAAGGACAAGATCACAAAGTATGTAAACTTGTTTGATCCTTATATGGTCTAAAACAAGCTCCCAAACAATGGCATGAGAAATTTGATGGAGTCATGTTGAAAAATGGATTCAACATAAATGAGTGCGACAAGTGTGTCTACATAAAGAAAATCAATAACGACTATGTGATAGTTTGTTTTTATGTTGACGATATATTTATCTTTGGGACTGATAGTCAAGTTATTAAGTCCACCAAACTTATGCTCACTAAACATTTTGATATAAAAGATCTAGTTGAAGCAGATGGAATTATGTGAACACCTGATGGGTTAGCTTTGTCTCAATCACATTACATTGAGAATGTAATAGACAAGTTCAAACAATATAGAATCAAGAAATCTAATAATCCATTCCCTCCATCCCAGTTACTACATAAGCATACAGGTCCAAGTGTTTCACAACTTGAGTACTTTCGCATTATTGGAAGTTTAATGTATTTGATGAACTGTACGAGACCTAATATAGCTTATGTTGTGAGTAGACTAAGCAGATATACTTGTAAACCAAGTAATGCTCACTGGCATGCTTTGCTTAAGGTTTTATGGGATTTGAAAAATACTTTAAACTATGCATTGCACTGTAGATATCCTAGTGTCCTTTAGGGATACAGCTATGCAAATTGGATTTCTAATTTTGAATTAGTAAAATCCACCAGTGGTTATGTGTTTACTATGGCAGGCGGTGTCGTCACCTATGTAAGTGTAAGCTGGGTCAGCTCTATGAGATTTTTATCATGCTAAATCTTTAATAACACTTACAGAATCGAGAATTGTTCCGGAACAAAACAATCACAACCAATAATAGAATTTGAATGGAATAATGTCATGTAGCCAAAGGTGTGATGGCTCAGTGGTTGAGCAGTAGCGGGTGGTATCACTAGATCACAGGGTCGAACCCAGCCTGCGGCATCTGGGGTGGGAGGGGGTTAAAGGAAAAAAAAGAATAATGTCATGTAAAGTTTATTGACTGATTTTACATCAACAACTGACAGTTCAAGACAAAATAGTTCACTGATTAGTTAAGTAATTCTGATACTCTTTTACTAAAGAAGGTTCAAAGTGAAAGTTACATATCCTGATGTGGCATTAATCCATGTACTCTTGAGATGTCACGGTTTTCTCATTCAAGTGGGGGATTGTTGGAAATTTTGTATTTCCATATTTATTAAATGAGTAAATTGTATGTTATGTAAACTCACTACATAAGGTCCTTTATGTAAGTCTTTATACCAACAGATGTGTTGGTTCAATTGTGTCTTCTGGAAAAAATACGTAGTGTTTCATTTGATATAAGTAAAATCTCAAATTGGCCATTTGAGATATCAGCAATTCATCATTACCACAACAACCTAGCACACAGAAAAAGAGTTTACATTCAAATCAAACAAGTTATTTTTTGTTCATCTTAAAGTCAATTCTTATTTCTATTTGTCTGAGTTTCTGTCCTAAAGTGCATTAGGAACATAGTCGAATATGTTGTATCTTGGGAGACTAACGACCATCAACGTTTCACCGAGATGGGTCAAATATTGTCTTAAGGACATTGCATTAAGTAAGCCTCAGATTATCATATCCCCTCACTGTTACTGTTACAGATTATTTCCAACAAATGGTACTTTAGTAAGAGTTTTTTCGATCTTAACTCATAGTGAAGCATCAATCCACAACCAAAAAAGGTACTTGAAGCCTTTGGCAACTCTCTTTTAAAGGATACCAATTTCATGCCTCAACACTCACACCTGCTTTTTTTTTACTACATTTGAAACCTGTAAGTATCGTAAATTGACTAAGAACCACAAACAAATGAAGATAATTGACTTACCAATATTCATTTGACATCCAATCTCTCTAATTCTTCCTTCCACCATATCCTCCTCCTGTAAGCGGGTCATCTCAAATAAGAGTTTATAGATAGAGATTTGGAGAGAGTAGTTGACTCTCTAGCTACAGAGATGCATGGCTTTGTCTTTGATTGAAAACGAAAGTATTGTTTGGTTCCATCCATACCTTTGTCTATAAACTCTTATTATTGAAACCCAATTTGCAATAAGAGGGTAATGGGAAGGGTCAACTAAAGAAATGATAAAACACCACAATAGCCCAACTAGGGTCACCCACCAAAATAATAATAAAAAATTAGGGGGACCCCACTTTGGATCAAACATGGTTGTGTCGTCTTGGTTGTTATCTTTCATATGTGTTGTGCACATGCCTCTAGATATTTTCATAATGGCATAACTGCACTTAGGGGGGTGTATTGTATATGGATTCTTATGAAATTGATAAATAATTTGAAAAGTCCACGGACTCTTTAAATTGTCCACAGACTCTTTAAATTGTCCACGGACTTCTGCTGATTTCTTAAATCCATAGACTTTTACTACAGACTTTCTAGAGATTTATGAAAATCCACGGACTTTGTATAAACGACTTTTACAGATTTCTAATTATTTGCAAGATAAAAAAGAAGTTTGTAAATAGTGATGAAACAAAACAAACGTCCGCATATAATTAACAAAAGTGAGAGATACATGTGCTAAAAAAACTAGAAAAAGAAAAGGTCGTTAATTAGCATCTTTAAAATTAGAAGTAAACGTCCATAAAATTGTATTATGATCATTCTTCTCCTTCATGATCATGGTCACTTTCTTCATTATCATTGTTAGCAACAGTGACGTTTGCTTGAGCTGCTGCCCACATTTGATTAGCAATACTCATTCTCCACATTCTTCATTAAACTTGCATTCAATCGACAATGGCATCTCAACAAGATAGAATTAGAAGAGAGGATAAGCAAATCAAAAAACAGACTCATGAGGAGGAACCAAAGGTGATGACAATTGCTCACCACTTTAAGTCCTTGGTTGAACAGACAAAGGAGTCAGACTTGGCTATTGGTGAGGCTGCTCATAGTGCTACTTATGTAGAGGTGCTAAGTGCACCCAAGGTTGTTCCTGTTGCTGACACCCAAACTCATTCCAACATCCCCACCAAAACCCATGATCATGAAAAAACTGACCAGAAATCCCATCAAGTCAAAGAGTCCAATATGGGGAGGAAAGGAGGAGAGCAAACTCAGAGGGAGCATAAACAAGGTGGTGAACAGTGGAGAGAAAAGAGTCATGACACTCGAACCCAATCTAGAAGCCAAGAAACCCATCAAACAAAAGATTCTAGCATGGGTAGGAGCCAAGGAGAGCAAACCCATCAAGGAAAGGAGTCTAGCATGGGTAGGAGCCAAGGAGAACAAACCAATGGTGAGAAACAAAAGCATGGAGAATGTCATCATCAAGAGCAGGAAAAGAGTGAACAAAAGGGTAGGAGCAGAGGAGGAGAAGAAACTCATGGGCAAAAAGAATGGCGGCATAGGCAGGGTCAAGAGAAGAAACAACATAGTCAAATGGGTGGTGGTAGAGGAGAAGAAAGACATGGTGCGGAACAAGGGCAGAGAGGAGGTCAAGAACAACAAGGACAGGGAGGAGATCAATAGGAGAGTCAAAAGAGCTCCCCTTCACTAGAGGAGATTGGGAAGTACAGAGGACAAGCACAACAGAACTCCATGGAGGCAATCAGAGCTGTAGAGGAGAAGTACAACAAAGCAAAAGAAGCTCTAGGCAACATGTCATCTTATGTAGCCGAAAAGGGTGGTGAAGTGAAAATAAAAGGGGCGAAGTACACCGCGGAGAAGACTCAACAAGGGCTTGGTACTGCCTAGGACACAATTGTTGGTGTAGGCAAGACAGCTTTCGACTACACACTCCACACAGTAGAGCAAGCCAAGGAGTTTGCAGCAGAAAAGGCTCCAAAGGTTAAGGATGCTGCGGTGAGTGTTGGTGAGACTGCTGCACATTATTGAAATCGATAATCTCGAAGAGAACCCAGAGTTTTTGTTTAGTTTTTATTGATTGTTAGGTTCATTAATGGGTTATGCTTTGTTGGTTCATTAATGGGTTATGCTTTGTTGGTGTTTGGGTTTGATAAGATTTCTATTTGAGTGTGATAGATGTTTGGGTTTTCGTATTGTGGGTTTGATGCAACTATGAACACTTATGCAAAGATGGAAAAAGATTTGAGAAAACAAGAGGATGGGAACCAACCTCTTCGCGGCTGGCACAAGAAAGAACTTTGGGAGACTTTTTTTCATGTTGAAATCTTTGATATGGAGGCTGGCAAACTATTGAACTTTGTTATTTATACCTAACACTACAAAGTCCATGAGAATCCATTATTTTCCAAATCCATAAATATGAATGATATTTTGAATACCCTAAAACTTTTGTGGACTTTCTGAAATCCATATTGAATACCCCTAGACTTTGTGGATTTCAGAAAGACTTTTTAAAATCCTGATTGAATACCCCTAGACTTTTGTGGACTTTTTAAAATCCAAATTGAATACACTTGGATTTTCAAAATCCATGGAATTTATTAAATTGCCCACAAAATCCAGATACAATACACCCCCTTAGATTAGCATCCCACTATTATTTAAATTAGTGTTACCACCCAATTTCATAAAACATATCTCAGGGATGATCTTGAGGACTTTAATCAAAACCTCTCATCCATCTTTTTCAACCTCCCCCTTTTTTGAAAATTAACCACCATGCCCTTTTACCTCCGTGATTATCCTTTTTCACACCTTCGAACAAACCACTATCACATCCCACCACCACTACCAATGCCACCATCACCTCTGACCGTGGACACATCTAATTAATTCAAATCCACCACCATCACTACCTTTGATTGAGTCAATTTAACCCATTAAACACCTCCAATTTGAGTTTAATGAAACTAAAATCAGAAGTCATCACCCAACTTCACTTACCCAAATAATTCACAACTACCTTGTATTATCATCAACAGGGAATTATGACAAAAGTAGTGAAAATAACATGACCATAATATTGACATACACTGTTATATAAAATATTAGTAACACCTCCCCGTTTCATACCATTCATGGAGATAGCTTCTAACAAATTTGTAACTTGTAACTATGAGTGGTAGGCCTAATTTAATTGACAATGTAGGTGGATTTTGATCGAAGGTGATGAGTTTCATTTCATTGAAGGTGGTGATGGTGGGTTTGATACAATTGAAGTTGTTGGTGGAGTAGGCTTGGATGATGGTGTTGGCCGGGATGAGGCGGTGGTTCGGTTCCATTGATGATGTTGGGGGACAATGATGGAGGTGGGTGGGGGCATGATGGAGGTGGTTCGGGTTCAAAAGGAGTGAATGTTGAAGAAGAAAAGTTTGGTTAAGAAAAAGATGAAAAATGGAATTTCAATTAGAATCACTTAAATTGTCGCCGAGATACATTTTATACACTTACATATCATAAAAACATTGGTAATTGAGGCATTATGAAACTAGGAAGGGAGGCACGTGCATGACATATACAAAACATAACCGTCAAAATGGAGAGACCACAGTTCACTAGCAAGTGAAGGATCCCACTAATTTCTGATCATTTGGAAGGGGGTTTGACCGTAGTTGAGCTATTTGGGAGGGGGGTTCCTCTAAATCACGGTTCTTTATTTCATGGGAACTAAGGGCGTGTTTGGTTCCACGTTGTAATGGGAATGGGAATGGGAATGAGAATGGGAATGAGAATGGAAATGAAATAGGAATGTAATGGGAGTGGTAATGGGAATGTATGAGAGTGTTTGGTATATCTATGAATGTAATGGAAGTGATAATGTGTCTTTACCAATATACCCTCACAAAAGCATCAAAACAAGCCAAACCCACCCACTCCCCTTCTATTTCCACGCCCTCCTCCCCTTTTCTTTCTCTCCCTTCTTTCCCATTTTTTTACTTCTCTAGGATCAGGACATGGATTGAGTTCAATCTCATCACCTCCACAAGTTGCCTTTCCATTTCCTCCAATCTCATCACCCCCAATCAGCCCATTTTCCTCCATTCCTCTCGCAGTCAGCCCATAAAGAAAGCCACAAATTGTGTTGAAAGAGACCAGGGAAGGGGGAGGGGAAGATGATGGTTTGGTTAGGGGTCAAAGTAGCTGATCATTTCCACTTTTTTCTACAACTTGAGGAGCAAGCAAGACAGCATCTTGATCAAAATGCTATTCCGTATTTTTTTTTCTTCACTTAAAACGTTACCGTGGCTGGGGTGATTATATTGGCCGAGACAAGACGGAGAAGAAGAAGAAGAAGAAGAAGAAGAAACAGCAGTAGCAGAGGAGGCAAAGCAACTACACAGGAAGAGTTCATTGAAGAAGTCTTCATTGAACGATTCGAGCTTCTTCCCTCTCCATCTCCACAGCAGCAGGTGGTGGAGGTGCATCTTCTTCCTCTTGAATGGGAAGATAACAACAGCAGGAGAAGGGTGAAAAGGCCATTAGGTGGGTTTGACCATTACATTCGGAATCGTAATCGCCATTCATAGGGTGGGTGGTATGAATGGCCATTACAATGAAATCTGTAATGGGAATGACCATTACGATGGATTTATGTGATACCAAACAAAGGAATGGCTTTGACCCATTACACTATAATGGTCAATCATTACATTACAAAGGTCAACGGAGTAACCAAACACGCCCTAAGATATTATACTCCCCTGCTTTCCTTTCAATTAAAGTAAATTAATTTGTTACCTAGTCAATATGAGACAAGTACCATGATTGTCTGACCATAAACAAGAGCATAGTGAGATTGGTATGTCTGACTTGCATATTTATCAAAATTTTAAGGGGATATCGTGACAACAAACCATGGATATCATGGGAGTGGTTCACACTAAATTCCATAACACTAAGAAGGTGTTTTTTTTTTTGTCAGAAGTCTTAATAAGAAGTTGGGTCACTTTAAAAAGAGTTTTTGTTTTTAGTTCTGATTAGAGTAAGCACCATGGAGGTGTTGATCACTTAACATGAGTGCTTAATGAAAATTAAATTTCAATAATAACCTTACAATAAGTTCAAAATGATTACTAGTACCCCTCTCATATACCAACCATCTTCTCTTTTCTCCATCTCCTCTTTATCACGCGAGCAATGCAACCACCGTAGCAAGTCGAGAATGGAGTTAATGTTGGTGGTTTGTGGTGGGCAGTGGGAGTTGTTATGGTAGGCAAAACTTTAAAAGAACTTCAAGTCAGTATCTAAAAAAAATACTATTTAATTTTACAGCTTCTAATTACCAACTCATTCAGAAGCAAAACAAACAGTTAATTCAGAAACTCGTTTAAAACTTCTAACTAAAGTTAAAAGTTACTCAGTCGGTTTCAATATCCCTCTGGCACAACCTGCCTTAATGGTTAGTGCAAAATGGCAGTTTTGGAGACAAAGTAGGATATTTTATTAAAGCGATTGAAAATTCTTCTATGCATCCACCACTACATATTATCTTCCACCTTAAGTTTTCCAACAAAGTCTGAGAAGAAAATGGGGTTGGGTTTCAAAGGGATGATGAAGAAAAGGTCGACCATCACCACTACACAACAGTCTCCCTACTGCCCAACAACCACCAACCTCTACCACACATCGTTATAAGCTTTCCTCCTTGCACACATCATTATCTCCACTCTTCGTCTTCTTCAAATCAAAACAGTCGTCTCCTCCTTTAAATCACAGCTACTAAAAATACCCAAAACAGGTTTACTCAAGATGGCCATAAGGTAATCGTTGGTTGATATATTCAATTGAAGTCTCAATAAAACTCCAAAGAGATGAACGAAACATTCTCTCTCTCTTCGATCAAATCAAAACCCTCTCTTTCGATCTTATGGCGAAACTCTCTAAATCCTTATATCCTTCCTCCTCAGAAAATGACTCCGAAAAAAAACCAAATAGCCAAGAAGAAGAAGAAGTCAACGAAGAGCTCTACTCGCACCTGTTTGAAACTGTGGCCACAACCACTGGCTCTGATGACGACGAAACGGAGTCGCAACTACGCAGTTGATGAACTTCAACAAATTGGAGTCTGTTGCAAATTTGACTTTTTAAAAATAAAAAACAAATGTGTGTTTACCTGGTTTTGAACCCTGGATCTCTCTCTCCTATTTTGATCTTTGAATCACTCTCTATTTTATAGTCCCATATCTACTATATATCTCTTTGAGGTAGAGTATATAAGAAGATAGTTAGGACTTGGGTTTGGACCCCTTGGGGGTACCACTCTTTTATGAGGAGGGGAGAGATAGGCCCTCGCCGCCGCCGCCGTCCGTCCGGTCGGTCGGGTCGGGTCATTTAGAAGAACAAAATAAATTTCTGAAGAGGACTGAGTCTAAACCACGATTTGGCTCCGCGATTTCTGGCATAAATCTCGCCGCCATTTCTTCTCCACGATTTGGTATGCGCTTGATGCCAATGAATACAGACGGTATTTTGTTTGTATGTATGATTTTCAATCTATAAATACCATCTCGATTTTGAGTTTTATAGAAATGAAAAACAAAAGAGGAGAAACACAGAGCTTCTGCTATTTACAGAGAGTGTAAAAGTTTACAGTTTTTCGAGTTTCTGCTATTTACAGAGAGTATAAAAGTTTACAGTTTTCGAGCTTCTGCTATTTGCAAAAACAGTCTTGCATCCAGTTCTTCGACATCAAAACAGTTTTGCGAAAACAGTCTCTGTTTTGTTTGCCAAGTTTCTATTTGTTGCTGATTTATTTCCTGGTGATTCCGAGCAAATAAGGAGATTAAGGGTGATTTGTATACCGTTCATCTATTGTGCAATTTTTGAACGAGACAGAGAAGATTCTGGGCTGTTTTATCCTGGGGACGGCGGGGCTACGAAACTGTTTGCACAATTTTGGGCAGAGCCGCGAAACGTCTTAAAGAGAGCGACCTAGTCCGCGACTCAACCCAAGAACAAATTGGTACATTCGTTCCTAACTATTTATTTGAATTGTTTACAGCAGTTGAATCTTATACAGAAATTACAACAAACAGGCATGTTAAGGATGAATTTAATTCATAGATTTCCTTTGTTTTTCAAAGAATGTTTGCTTACATTAGTATGCTTATTTGCATTTACTATTGTTCGTATGATTAGTGTTTGGTTGGAATTTATGTTTTATATTTGCATATTGGAATTTGCTTGAGTAAAACATCCAATACATTATACTAGCAAACATGGTTAGTATATGAAAAGTTTGGAATGTCTTATTGTGACATTTTAGTTGCTGCTCCTTATAATTAGTTCCAACAATTTTAAGACGTGTTCTTTCTGCCATGATTACAAATACTGAGTTTGCTAAACAAAGTTTGCATATATTTGTAATACAAGAATGCACACATTTGATCACACACAAGATTTGAGTTAATTGTTAAATAAGTGAATCGTATACAGTTGGGTATATATATATTAGCGATGAACATTTAATATTCTGAACTCAATGCATTTCGTGAGCATAAAATTTTCTGAGTCAGGAACTTAGGCTTCTTTTAGAAATTGATCCAACTGTTGGTAACAATAATATTCTTTGATCTATATGCTTCACTTCCTACAAATGTTATGCACACACTAGAAGTGAAGTTGAGTTATGACACTGACTTTAGCAATGGACTATTCCTTGCTCCAAAGGGATCCAAGGATAAGTTGCCAAACATTACTTTGTTGTGACAATATTAAGAAAAGTTGTGCAGGATGATTTTGTGCATTTTGATTTTGACTCTTATTCATGGTTATAGATTAAGTTATATCCTCATTATTCTCATGTATTAGTAATACGCTCGTTGATTGGGAAAATCCTTCAATTGAGTTTGAGAATCTTTTCCTGTCATGTAACAAGCATAAAAATGGAGTAGCAGCCATGTTTATGAAGGCTATATAAATCTAAAAGTAATAAATGAGGATATGTATGTATGAAAGCTTTGAAATATTGCTTTTGAAGAGCCAAACAAAATATATGAATGGGACGCTTCCTTTGTTTTGTACAAGTTGGACTATTCAAGGAAGTGTATGTTATTGCCTTGTTGTTTCAATGTGACTGTTAAATTAATTATGGAACCCATTAGCCTAAACAAACTTTGTTCCAAGGATTGGAGTTTAGTTTGTTTGCACTATGTATCTTTGTTACCTTGGGTGGGAGTTGTTGTTGCCAAATTGGGTTGGGAGCAGTATTCTATGCAAGGATACAACCCCATGGTAACATTTGAAAAGTTTGGAAAGAAGGTTATATTTAAAGATCCACATGATTTAGAGTTTTACAACTACGTTTACAATTTCAGATATCTTTATCTAAAATGGTGGTTTTCCATATTGTGTATTTTTAAAGATATTTTTATGGTGACTTTACAACCATATTGTGAAATCATATTAGTTTACATTATGATTAACGTAGTTAGAGATTGACATACATGTACACATGTTGACAATGTAAAATGTAGTCTAGACTCTAAAACCATGGAGGACTAACTAGAGGAGATTGTGTATGAATAGAACACCATGATTTAAAGTTAAATTTCATAGAATTTTAATTAAAGGTGCTGCTCTATTCGGCTTTCTGAGTTGGAATATCATGAAATCTGAATCAATAAATTCCATTTGAACATTTCGTGAGAAGTGAACAATATCATCTATGCATGTTACTCTTTAGATAATGAGTATGCAGTTCTATGATAATTTTGTTATGCACTTTGGATGATTCAGTCTATTTTGGTGAGAACAAATAGTTGATCTATTGTGAAAATTGGGTATGCTTCTATTTCTCAATACTATTGATGGAAAGAAAACTTTGTGATTAATTTTACAATTGATGTTTGATGTTAAACTGAAATAAGGAGGCTATAAGGAATCATTTGTATACAGATCGATCTGTGAATTTTGTTCTTGATATCACTGTTTAAATGATTTTGCTCAGACCATAAGTTGGCCGGATTTTCACATTGTTTGATTTTTTTAACATTTGAAGATTAGGGCATGAGGGAAAGTTGATTTTGATAAGGTTGGAGGGTAAAATCCATAGTAGCTATTTGGTGCCTTACGAATTGCTAGCTGTTTATTCAATGAATGTGTTAGGAGTGGAGGGTCACCCACATCTTTGTATCTTCTTCATTTAGTATTCAATGTTTTACTATTTGGTAGAGGACATGAATTTTATGGAAAAGATGTGTTCCCATGATAATGATGTTGGTGGATCTAATCTTTTTTGTTGATGGCAATCTAGAACAATTCAAGCTATTGCTTGGTTTTGCAATGGAACCTTTACAATCTAAGTTTGCTACTTAATTCCCAGAGGTTGCTTTTAAGCACAAATATAGCTTGGTGAATACATCAAAGTTTGAAAAAATTCAGAAGCTGAATTTAAGGTACGTTCTCTAATGATATTTTTGTGTTGATTCTTGAACTTAAAAGAAAATGAGAATAGCGAGGTGAATAGAATGGGTATTTTATTCAATATTCTCATTGAGTGGGTCCTTAACATTTGAATGCACGGTCTGCTTCAGCTAGCAAAAGGACCGTCATTTAATATGCATTCAAAAAGTGGCTAAACCTGCTTATGATAATAGTTAGAGGGACCAAAGTTCAAAAGTTCCTTAATGGAAAGCACACGCATATTTTTAACATTATACATGCTAAAAATAATTATGTGGATTCTGATTTTTTGTTTATCAAGGAATTAATTTATGGAAAAATGAATTGCATTTATTTTCGAGGCATAGTGGGGGTTATTTCGAGGAATAGTGGGGGTACATCCTCAAATAACGCGCCTATGATAATGAAACTGATAAAGCCACATAAATTGAGCTTAGGAGAAGTAATCGGAAACGAACTTCTAAAAACCTTGGCCTCGATTTCTATGTCTTTTCAGTCGAGGAGGATTCCCTTAGCTTTTAAGAAGCTTTATCCTCTATAGATGCAATTGAAAAGGTCATGAGGTACCTTAAGAGGACTAAGAACCTCGGATTAAATAATCAGAAGTTTCCCGCTGTCCTTGAAGGATATAGTGATGCTGATTGGACCAACCTTTCAGATGACTCCATAGTCACCAGTGGTTATATTTTCAATATAGCTGGTGTAGCTGTTTCTTGGAAATCGAAGAAACAAACCATTCTGGCAAAGTCCACGATGGAGTCAGAAATGATAGAACTAGCCACGGCTAGTAAAGAAGCAGGTTGGCTAAGAAACCTGCTAGCAGAGATCCCTTTATGGGAAAGACCGATTCCAGCTGTCTTGATCCAGTGCGATAGTACCACGGCTATTGCGAAAAATACAGAACCGTTATTATAACGGCAAGAAACGACAAATACGTCGTAAGCACAGTACGGTTAGAGAATTCTATCTACTGGTGCTGTGAGATTGGATCATGTACAAACTGATGCGAACTTGGCTAATTCTTTGACGAAAGGATTAGCTAGAGAGAAGGTTTTCAAAACCTCGAAAGGAATGGGACTATGGCCCTTAGTTTGATGAGTTATTCACGATGGTAACCCAACCTATAGACTGGAGATCCCAAGAAATAGGTTCAATGGGTAATAACAAGTCGTGAATGATATGATGTGAATCATGCTGACAAAATAGCAATCCCATTCCTAGATTAAAGCATGAATTCCTGAAGCGATAGTAGGATGAGTTAAAAACTCTTAATGAGGTCTATACTCTATGTGGAGTGGAGTACCTAGCTACAGGAGTACTCTTGATAGACTCACCTAAGTGATTGTGGAAGTTTGGCCGCTTCCTATGGAATTTGTGGGCAAAATTCCTAGAGCCTTCACTACACTGGGATATACGTGCATGGCCGTAAAGCACGGGCTTTTTAGACTTCACCCTGGTAAGGTTGTGCGTGTAATGTCTGTTAGAGATAGAGTTCAAAACTACGAGTTACTCTAGTATATTCTAAAGCATGAACACTACGCAAGAGTTCAAGTCGAAAGACACTTTTGTTTATGCACAATCTTATATTTTAAAGATTGCTCGATGAAAATTGTTTTTAAAAATCCAAGTGGGGGATTGTTGCAAATTTGGCTTTTTAAAAATAAAAAACAAATGTGTGTTTACCTGGTTTTGAACCTTGGATCTCTCTCTCCTATTTTGATCTTTGAATCACTCTCTATTTTATAGTCCCATATCTACTATATATCTCTTTGAGGTAGAGTATATAAGAAGATAGTTAGGACTTGGGTTTGGACCCCTTGGGGGTACCACTCTTTTATGAGGAGGGGAGAGATAGGCCCTCGCGCCCGCCGCCGTCCGTGCGTCGGGTCGGGTCGGGTCATTTAGAAGAATAAAACTTTTTTTGCTGAAATTTTATTTAAACGAAAAATAAATTTCTGAAGAGGACTGAGTCTAAACCACGATTTGGCTCCGCGATTTCTGGCATAAATCTCGCCGCCATTTCTTCTCCACGATTTGGTATGCGCTTGATGCCAATGAATACAGACGGTATTTTGTTTGTATGTATGATTTTCAATCTATAAATACCATCTCGATTTTGAGTTTTATAGAAATGAAAAACAAAAGAGGAGAAACACAGAGCTTCTGCTATTTACAGAGAGTGTAAAAGTTTACAGTTTTTCGAGTTTCTGCTATTTACAGAGAGTATAAAAGTTTACAGTTTTCGAGCTTCTGCTATTTGCAAAAACAGTCTTGCATCCAGTTCTTCGACATCAAAACAGTTTTGCGAAAACAGTCTCTGTTTTGTTTGCCAAGTTTCTATTTGTTGCTGATTTATTTCCTGGTGATTCCGAGCAAATAAGGAGATTAAGGGTGATTTGTATACCGTTCATCTATTGTGCAATTTTTGAACGAGACAGAGAAGATTCTGGGCTGTTTTATCCTGGGGACGGCGGGGCTACGAAACTGCTTGCACAATTTTGGGCAGAGCCGCGAAACGTCTTAAAGAGAGCGACCTAGTCCGCGACTCAACCCAAGAACAAATTGGTACATTCGTTCCTAACTATTTATTTGAATTGTTTACAGCAGTTGAATCTTATACAGAAATTACAACAAACAGGCATGTTAAGGATGAATTTAATTCATAGATTTCCTTTGTTTTTCAAAGAATGTTTGCTTACATTAGTATGCTTATTTGCATTTACTATTGTTCGTATGATTAGTGTTTGGTTGGAATTTATGTTTTATATTTGCATATTGGAATTTGCTTGAGTAAAACATCCAATACATTATACTAGCAAACATGGTTAGTATATGAAAAGTTTGGAATGTCTTATTGTGACATTTTAGTTGCTGCTCCTTATAATTAGTTCCAACAGAGTCCACGGAAGAGCGAAGGAAATGGTGGTGGTTTCTTTTGATTTCTTTACAGTTTACACACTGAAGAACGAATTAGCTAAAAAAAATGGTGGTGCAACAGAGGAATCAACGGAGAAGAAGTGGGATCAATGATTTGTGAAGTGAAAAACCTAAAAAAAAATGGTATTAACTTGTTGTTTTTAAATTACCAGGTTGGGTACCCGGCGGTAGGGGTGGGCATCCCGTCCGGTCTCGTCTTGCCCTATTCTGATGTTTTCTGGGTCCTTTTGGGATTGATCAAACTCATCTCGATTTCGTCCTGTCCTGATCTAGAGTGGGATAGGATCGGGATAGAGATTTTCAATCCCGTCCATTTTGTTCTGTCTCGAATTTTTTATTATTTATTATTAATGCGTCAAAATCCTGTCCTTCTATGAGTTTGACCGGTAAAATAGATGTTAGACTGTCAAGGGCCAGCTTTTTGGTGGTCGAAGGCACTTTGATGCTTAAGTCAGCAACTTTGTTTGAAGAATGAAGTAAATCTGGACAAAACTCAATTAAAATTGCATACCTTTGTCAAATGTTTCCTTTACCTTTTATAATAGTCACGATTAATTCTCTGCGTGACTTAAGAATGTGAGGCGCAACAGAATGAGATGTTTCTCGTAACAATATTCTCCTTTATCGATATGCGTTCGTGGAGGCGTAACTCCCTCTACGACTCTTTTTTGTCCAACGTTCCTCTTCTTTATGAGAGAACTCGTGTCGAACTTGATTTGGGTTTTGATTCATTCGGGCTTGGATTTGGGCTTTGATTGTGTCTTCTGATGGTGGGCCTTGTTTGAGCCTCTATGGTTGGCTTTAATCTTTTTGGGTTTTACGAGCTGACCCAATAGATGGGACGCCAGATCCTCGTGATGGATGTTCTCTGCCATGTGTATGGCTTTGATGATAGTCTATTTTGATGTATCATCAGCTACTCCCCCCTTAGTTAGTGGGTATGTTCATTTATCCACTAACTGTATGGCAGTTTTGTTTTCGATTTAAACATTACGGTGCATTTTTGTGCTCTTACTATCTGTTGATGCTACTATCTCTCCGATGTTCCATTTGCCTGTTTGTTTTAGAGCTATTTGTGGGATTTCGTGTAGTTGTCATATCTTGCGCGTTATCCCAAGAGCGAACTTTTCACTGCTCGTCCTTATAAAAAGAGAAGTTGCGTATGGGTTTACTCTCTTTTGCACCACTTCAATTTTCAGTTGTTGATTCCTTGATTTCTCGCGTTTGCTTTGTAATCATGTCTAGCTTTAGGGTTTTGAGTGGTGATGTTCTTGATACTTGTGAAGCTTTCTTTTTGCCTAAGTGAGAGACGCGTGAGACTTTGGATAGCATCCGTCATGATTATTCGTTGTCGTCCGCCCTGAAAATCATTTACCCTGAAGAGGGCGAAAGTCCTTGTCGTCCAAAACATGGGTATATTGCTTTGTACCCTAGTATGTTCCATTCCAACCTCAGACTTCCAGCTCCTGCGATCGTCTGGGAGTTCCTAGACTTGGTCGGCAGCACCCACGCACAACTTGTTCCTAACGGTTGGAAGGTGATGATTGCGACCTTAGCAAGGGCTACCACATTCGGTATCCCTATGAATGTTAGGGTTTTGCATTCCTTTGTGGGGTTTAGTGTAAATGCTAATCGCACTTGTTGTCTTCGTCGCTCTCTGTCTTGTTTCAAGGGTCAGCAATAGGAGTATGAGGGTTAGCCGAGGTCCTACTTTTACGCTTCCCTTGCTTCTAATTATTACAAGTTGTGCGAAAATCAGATTTTACGGTCGTTCCGAGAGCCTAAGAGAGTCGAGTTGTCACTGTCGTTGGAAGAATAGGAGTTCTGTAGTCGGTTTTGCAATCTTCCCTGAGTCTCCGTGGAAGATTTTCGTATTACGAATGCCATTATTCGTAGTGGCTTGTATTCATCGGATGAGGCGGTCGCGCGGAGCCTATTGTCGTATGTGCCTTGGAGGTGACTGTTACGCGTGTTGGTGATGTGATGTCGGCCGCAAAGATGGTTCTATTGATGAGCCTGTGGGCCGAATTGCTTATGCCGCTGTAAGAGGTTCTGGGAGTACTGGCTTGATTGTTAGGAAAAGAAAAGTCCCTAGACTTCTCAGGCCTTTTAAGATGTTGAATGTTAATTTTGGCCGTGTTTTGAAGAGGAAAAAACTCGCCACCTTGGTTCTTGACGTTGCTAGGGCTCCTTCTCATGTTGATTCTCTCTGAAAATGAGGTTGTGGTTTGGAGGATGACTCTTCTGCTCGAGAGGACGAGGAAGTAAATCGAGTTCTTGAAAGGAACAAGAATGAGGTTTCCCGTCCTCTTGATGATCGTGAGAAAAATCTTGTTGCCTCGTATGGTTTGCCAATTTCTGCTAGCCTGATGGTTGATGACTCTCGCATTATTGAAAACTAAATGTTTCAACTTGGTCTTTGGTAATCTGAGAATCTAAAGGGTACTAAGACCTTGGATGACTTTGAGTACGATCCGACACTGGAGGATTGAGTTGCTACTCGAGCTTGGGGCTTCAAACTCCTTGTTTCTCCTGCTATTGTTGGGACCTCGGGATCGCCTGCTACTCCCTCCGCTTCTCATCCTGTTTGACTACACCCAAGAAGTTCTGCTGGCCTTTCGAGATTGATGTGCAGGATGGCGCTTGCAAACTCATTGGCGATTATCATGGGTGACACTTATGCTCGTACGTCCACCACGTCATCATATTGATAAGGGCTTTCAACACCTTATGAAAGTGATGACTCATCTTACTTATGCGACCATGATGGGGTCGGACTGTAAGGCTGCCCGTGATCAGGTGGCGCTCATTGAGCGGAAGCTGGCAGGACGTGTCCTCGTCCTTTGTCACAGTTCTATGCTAGGGGCCCATCCCGCGATCCCGTTCTCGTCCCGATCCCATCCTGTCCCGTCCCGATTTTTTCGATCTTAATGGGATTGAATAATTCCATCCCGATCCCGTCCCATCCCGATCTAGAATGGGATGGAAAGGGATGAAGATTTTCAATCCCACCAATCCTGTCCCGTCCCGAACTAATTTTTCAATATTTATTATTTATTTATTTATTTTAGGATTGCAATATTTGGATGCCCATACAAATTCCCTGATGCATATAACATTTTAGCATCTAAAATTCTCAATGTCGTTAGGCTATCAACTCATATTTGAAGACCAATTTATTTAATTGTATTTAACTAGGGTACATTCAATTTCATTGAAAACTTTGGATACTCAACTTATAATACAATTTAATGGGTTCCTAGTATCATCTCATTTGCAAGGATAGATATGCATGAAAATTAAACTCTGTGAGAGATTCCAATGACTTCTTCATGTGTTTATTATGGCATAGGTTACATTATGTTTAGTTGATTGCATTTTGGTTTATTATTTCATTTTCAGCATGGTTATGTGTGAACATGAAATTTGCTGAAAATCTATTTTAGTTATTGAAATTGCATGGTCAATTTGAAACACGCCGATCTCGTCCCGTCCCGAACCCGTTTGGGATGGGACGAGGTCGGGATGGGGTTTATCTCATCCCGTCCCGATCCCGTATGAACGGGATGGGTCTATCTCGTCCCGTACCCACCCCTATTCTCTGCCAACTTGATTCTTTGAGGTCGCAATGCATAGAGTATGAAAGGGTTGTAGATACTGCACAGACGTCATTGAGGGAACTCAAGGCCATTTGGGACACGTTAGCTTTTGATCTCGAAACGTCTGAAATTGAGTTGGGTAAGTTGTGGTCCCGTTTGGATGTTGCTGAGAAAGAGTTGTCCGGCCAAAGGCTGAACGTGCCAAGGCCATTCGTTCTGCTAAATAATATTATGTCAGTCTTAAGGCTTTCGTGACTCGAATCGCTCAGCTGAATTCCGAGTTTGTCGTGGCCAAGTTTGCGGTTTCCGCTAGACTTGCGATCGTTGATAATGAATTAGCGTCAACCCGAGCCGAGCTATCATCTGCTACCGAAGGGCTAAAGGCAGTAGATTGGAAAAAAAGTGGTCGATGGTAGCATTGACTTCTTGGGTTTCTTGGAGACGCAAGGTTTAGACATGTCGGAATACCGTTTCTTTGTTGAGTAGAAATTCGACGATGTTGAGGAAGTCGTTCTAGATTCACTGAGTGATTGGTTGACGGAGAATCTTCTCAACACTTGTATGAGCCTATACCACCTAGAGATGTTGCTAATGTTGATGTCCTTCCTTAATTGTTTCTTTTGATTCTCTTGTAATCTCTATTTTAAAAGATGAATGTAAATTTTATATTTCGCATTTGTTGTGTCCAGCATGACTAGCTTATCAGCTTTTTACTTACAACATTCTTGATAGATTTTTGACTCGTTGGTCCAAATTTTTATGAATGGCTTCAATGTTCGACGTTCTAGTTGTGTAGAAGCTCTTTTTAGGAATCTGATTCTATATCTGGATTATGATATCGTACATTATAGTCGACGAGAAAAAAATTCGGCTCTTACATCTTGATACTTTATTACTTCGGGGTTGATCAAGCCATAATTTTTTGTTTTTATGTCCGACTTGTTCATCCGGTACAAATATTTGTTTTGCTCGATACTCTAGCCATGTTGAGTATTTTCATGTGTTGGGATTTTAATCTGACTTCCTTGTCTTAACTGAGATTTTTGTCGTTTTGAATTCAAGATGGAAGATTGAGCGGAGAAGTTCATTGATAATATCTTTTTAAGTGTTCTACATTCCATGGCCGAGGTAGTTTTTCGCCCTCTTTGTTTTCCAACCAAGATGTTCCTGGTCTGTTGATTTTTATTACTCTGTATGGTCCTTCCAAATTTGGGTTTAGCTTGCCCGCACTAGGTTCCTTTGTGTTGAGTTGGACTTTTCGGAGTACACAATTGCCAATATTAAAAGTGCGGATTCACACCCTCTTGTTGTAATAACCTACCATACACTGTTGGTAGGTTGTTGTTTTGATAAAGGTTGCATCTCGCTTTTTCTTGAGGAGGTCTAGCCCAACTCTCAATGCCTCGATGTTATCCTCAGCGCGGAATTCTTCGGTTCAGAATGTCGACATACCATTCTCCATGGGTATCATTGCTTCTGGTCAGTGCGTGAGGGCAAAAGGGGTTTCTCCCGTCAGAGTTCGTTTTGTTGTTCTGTATGCCCAAAGGACGCCAGGCAGCTCGGATGTCCATAATCTTTTTGCTGCCTCGAACCTTGTTTTGATTGCTTCTAATATTGTTATGTTGGTGACCTCTTGTTTGTTTGCCTGTGGATGGGCGGTCGTAAAGAAGTGTTGCTGGATATTCCGGTTTTCACATAGCTCCCTGACCTTCTTGCCTTCGAATTGTTTCCCATTGTCCATGACAATTGCCCTTGGGATCCCGAATTTGCATATTATGTATTTCCAAATAAACTTCTCGACTTGGGTTTTTCTTATCTTTGTGAGGGTCTACTTCTACCCACTTAGTGAAGTACTCTACTGCTACGAGGAGAAACTTCTTTTTGTCGGATGTGGGGAGTGATCATACGATGTTCATTGCCCATTGTGCGAATGGCTAGGGGCTACTCATTGAGATCAGGTTTTGTCCCGGCATGTGAGTGTACAGGGAAAATCTTTGGCATTTGTCACATGTGCGAACGAGCTTTGGAGCATCTTCTTGCATCGTTGGCCAGTAGTAACCTGGCGTGAGTGCTTTAAGGGCCAACGTTCTTCCCCCTGAGCGATTTTCGCATGTACCATGGTGGATCACTTGCATAACATATTCAACATCTTATGGTGAAAGACACCTTAGCAACGGGCTCATGGCAGACCTTCTGTAGAGTCTGTCATTGATCATTGTGTATTGTGCAGCCCGATTTTGTAATTTTTGGGCTTTTGTCTTATCTGTTGGGAGTTTTTCGTTTGATATATACTCTAGGATTGGAGTTGTCTAGTTGTTCTCTTGATTCATGGCACATGCTTCTTCCATCTGATTTTCAAGTATGGAGCTTCCTTGCATCATGACAAGCAATTATCATTTTCCTTAGTTGTCGATGCTTCCTTAGCTAGTTCATCGGCTCTTTTGTTCTCCGTCCTTGCGCATTGTTGAATTATCGCATTCTGGAAGCCTTATACTAGTTCTGTGGTTTTTTAGTGGTAGGCCTTCATTTGGGTGTTTTTGACTTGAAACTTGCCGTTTAGTTGATTGACCACAGTTTGGAATCAGTAAAGACACTGATGTCTTTTATTCCTAACTGTTTTGCTAACTGTAGCCCGACTATCATAGCTTCGTATTCGGCTTTGTTGTTTGAGGCTTTAAAATTGAATTTTATCGTTTTTTCCAGCGCCTCATTGGATGCTCCGTCACAACGGAGGATCCATTCGTCAGTGATTGGTTTAGATTGTTCTCCTTCACTCTTGCTTTCTGCCTATTGGTTGTTGCTTCTTGTGAATTCTGCGACGAAATTCGCTATTGCCTAAGCTTTGATAGTGGTTCTGGGGTTATAGCTAATATCAAATTGTGTAAGTTCTATTGCCCATTTCACCATTTTCTCTGATAGATTTGGTTTGTGTAATACTGACTGAAACGATTGTTTGGTCATAACCGTGATTGGATGCGCTTGAAAG
Organism: Berberis vulgaris; assembly: GCA_963556465.1. NCBI lineage: Eukaryota > Viridiplantae > Streptophyta > Magnoliopsida > Ranunculales > Berberidaceae > Berberis > Berberis vulgaris. The sequence goes on from OY747137.1 coordinate 10,386,608, forward strand.
TACGGTAGCAGTTTTCTTGAAGACACGATCAGGGCGAGCGTCAATTTCTCTAGGGCTAGATAATTGATTTCTGCATCCGCAAGTGTTTTGCTGATGTAGTATATTGGTTTTTGCATGCATTTTTATTCCCGTACTAACGTTGAGCTTATCGCGTGGTAGGACACAGATAAATATAAATACAGTGCTTTATTAGTAGCTCGGTGCTCCCCATATATGTTTTTAGGCTTCGGAAAGCTTCCTTGCATTCCATATTCCATTCAAATGTCTTGTTGACCTTCAAAATTTTGAAGAAATGTAGACATTTGTCTGACGATCTGGAGATAAATCTGTTCATGGGTTGTTATTCTTCCATTGAGACTTTGTAGACCTTTTATGTTTGTTGGTGACTGCATGTTGAAAAGCGCATGTATCTGCTTTGGATAGGCCTTGATTCCTCTTTGATGGACCAAGTACCCGAGGAATTTTCTTGATTCTACCCCAAATGTGCACTTCTCCGGATTCAGTTTCATCTTATACTTTCATAGTTGGGAGAAGACTTGTTCGAGATCTATGATATGGTTTGCTCGGCGTGAACTTTTGACAAGCATGTCTTCGATGTAAGCCTTCATCGTTTTACAGATTTGATCTTTGAACATTTTGTTCACCAGCAGTTGGTACGTTGCTTCTGCATTCTTTAATTTGTAGAGCATTACCCGATAACAGTATGTACCCCTTTCTGTTATAAAAGATGTTTTTTCTTGGTCAGGAGGGTACATCTATATCTGATTATACCCGGAGTGCGCATCCATGAAGCTCAGCAGCTCATGCTCGGCGGTTGCATCCACTATCTGATCTATTCGTGAAAGTGAAAAACTGTCTTTTGGGCAGGCCTTATTCAGATCGGTGTAGTTTATGCATACCCTCCATTTGTCATTCTTATTCTTTACTAGCACCATGTTTGCCAACCAGTCCAGATAGTGAGCTTCTCTAATCATCTCTGCATTAAGTAAGCGAAGCACTTTCTCATTTATCGCTTGATTATGTTCTAAAGGCATCAACATTCTTTTTTATCGAATCGGCTTTTTGTCTGAGTTCACTTGTAATTTGTGAGAAATAACGGACGGGTCTATTCCTACCATGTCCTTCATTGTCAATGCAAAAACATCTTGGTTATCATTCAACAGCCGGATCAGTTCCTTGGCGAGTTCGGGAAGAATTTTTGTGCCAATTCAGACTGATTTCTCCGCTTTGTTGTCTAGGTAGACTATGATCGTTTATTTTTCCAGTTGTCCGGTGTTAGGTCGATCTCGTGGGCTGGTTGGAGCCATATTATCGCCCAAAAAATCCAAACTCATCTGACCAAGTTGCTGGAAAGCTCCTCCGGTCGTTGCAGTAATTGCTATTTGTGAGGGGTCTTTATCATTGCTAAATGACACTCACAGGCCGCTAGTTGATCTCCTTTGATTCTTCTGATACCCTTGTCGGAATGGTACTTTAAGCATTGGTCCATATTTGAGGAGATTGTGCCCATTTTGTGTATCCAGAGTCTCCCGAGTAGAATGTTATATGCAGATGGAGCATCTACGACAAGAAAATCTGTTAATAACACTCGTTGTTTTCCTGGTTCTTCTTCTTCAACCAGTAGCTGAATCATCCCCAGTGAACGACATTATTCCCCACTGAAATCTACCATTAGTTTATCGCTAGGTGAAAACATCTCATTAGCGAACCACATCCTTCGAAAAGCTGTCAAGTATGGGAGGTTGGTTGAGTTGTCTGTGTCGAGCAACACCCTCTTGATTTCCCACCTAGCTATCATGACCGAGATTACTAAGGCATCATTGTGCGGGAAATTAACTTTGTCTGCATTTTCGTTGAAGAATGTTAGAATCCTCTGCATCGTCTTTGCGCGATGTGCTGGCAGCTATTGGTATCTAATCTTTGCTCGTAGGTCTCTGACTACTCGCTTTCGGGATTGGTTGGATTGCTTATTTTCTCCGGATGCACCATGCAAGATGTATATTGTCTCATTTGGTCGTTCTCCGAGGTGATTGTTTCGTCCTCGGGCTTAATAAACTCCCCGAGTCATCCTTTTCTGACATGGCATTCAATCTCGTCCCTCAAATCTGACAATCTTTGGTAACGTGGTCGTAGTCGTCGTGGAAGAGGTAATATTTGCTTTTGTTCCATCTTTCTGGATCTTCTTTCATTTTTGGCAGCCATTTGACGTCTTCCCTTCCTGCTATAGCTTTAAGGACCTCGCTTCGACTCGCTATAAAGGGCGTGAATGATTTCTCTATCGGTTCACGTTCGGGCTTCTTCGATTGTAGTTTTCCAAACTTTTGTTGATTAAATTTGGAACTATTATTGATCTGATGTCTCTTAAGCTGAGTGATTTCTTCTTGAGGTCTATTACCCTTCAGGTCTTGGATGAGTCTATCCACCATTTTGATTACGTGGTTCATCTGAGCCGTGAGCATTTCTACACGAGGGTTTGAGGGGATTCCCCAAGATGTCAGAGACGTTTGTTACCTATTGAAGCTTTATTATTTCTGACGCAGTTGGTTCGACAGTTGTTGTTGGGTGATATTATGAGAACGTTGTATTGTTCATCACCAGATTGAGGATTTGTAGAGTGTTCCATTGACTTTGATAATTTCTTGATTGTTAATCAAATTTCGGTGAATTCCGTCATTGTGAATTTTCTTTTTAGAAAGAAAACTCGTCGTTCCCCACGAATGGCGTCAAACTGATGCATCCAAATCTTGTCCTCTTGTGAGTTTGACCTGCAAAACAGATGTTAGACTGCCAAAGACAACATTTTTGTTGGCTGAAGGCACTCCGATGCTTAAGTCAGCAACTTTGTTTAAAGAAGGAAGTAAATCTGGACAAAACTCAATTAAAGTTGCATACATTTGTCAAATGTTCCTTTACCTTTATAATGGTCGCGATTAATTTTCTACGTAACTTGAGCATGTGAGGTGCAAAGGAAGGAAATGTTTCTCGTAACAGTCTTATTCTTTATGGAGATGAATCCGTGGAGATGTAATTCCCTCCACGATTCTTTTTTGTGCAACGTTCCTCTTCTTTACAAGAAAACTCGTGTCATGTCTGATTTGAGCTTTTATTTATTCGGGCCTGAATTTAGGCTTTGATTATGTTTTCTTATAGTGGGTCTTGTTTGGGCTTTTATGGTTGGCTTTAACCTTCTTGGGTTTTACGAGCTGGCCTAATAGATGGGACGTCAGATCCTCGTGATGAATGTTCTCTGCCACGTGTATGGCTACAATGACAGTCTATTTTGATGTATCATCAACTATTATTAATTTTAATCAAACTATTTTCTAAATAAAAGTTTAGGATGCTTTGAAATTAAATCAAAACATCTAGAAAATTTATTTGATTGATTTGGTACTCATTGTTTAGATAGAAACTTCAATTTGAATATTTTTAGTCAAATAGAAATCATGAAAATTTATGGTTTTCACATTTTAGATTGGTTAATAAGACAATTATTCTTGTAAAAAATAAAGGCAAATGATGATTTGTTTTAGTTTTGCACTATAAGTTATATATCACTCAAATTAAATGATGCTTAACATAAGAAATTGTAAGTTCATTGGATCATAAATTTTCTATGATATATTTAATATTGTTACGATGAGAGTTATATGTACATACATTTGGCATTATTGGTGTTGGAGCAGTGTGAGATGAATTTTTTTTGTTATTCTTCATTGGAGGAATTTTTAGTACATGCTCATCCCGTCCCGAAACCGATTGGAATGGGACGAAATCACGATGAGGTCTATTCTGTCCCGATCTCGAATGAATGGGATGAGATAGGGATGAGGTTCATCCTATCCCGTGCCCACCCCTACCTGGTGGGTTTCGAAAACAGGAACCGAGGACCGGACCAAAGAATAAAAAATTTATGAAAACCATGCCTGGTAAAACCTATTTTTCGATCTGAAATGCCTAGCGCTAGTTTTATTATAGATTGGGTGCTATTGTAGAAAGTTGTGGGGGTAATAGAATTTTGAAGAAATTCTCTAATATGTTTAATGAATCAATATGATTAATGAATTTGTATGAGTGTGCTCCCTTTCAAACAGTAGTTTGAGTCTCGGCTTTAGAGACTGTTTAGCAAAAATAAATAAACAACATAATCTTTCCTGCGTGATTCGTGACCTTTTTGTTTTGCGTGAAAGCTCTAAACTCTGAAGTAAATAAATTACCTCTAAGGTTGCTAATTAGCCCAAAACAACAATTAATTGCCATTAGCTTGATAAAACACTAATTTATACTAGTAATGATCATTTTATAAAGTAAATAAAAACATAGAATCATTAATGATTATCTTATTTTTAAAATCTTTAACTTATAGAGTTTATTATCCATGATTTGAAAAGTAAAAACATATCAAACCAAACCCACACCAATATTAACAGGATCTTATAGTTGAACGTCACATTATAACATTCATTAATAATTCTAGCCAGCCTTATTTGTTAGCATTTTTTTTAGATTTTTTTACACTTTTACCCCTTCTATAGATAGTGTTTGTGATTGTATTTTGAAGAAAATATGTAAAAAGTGTAAAAAAAAAAAAAAAAAAAAAAAAAAAAAAAAAAAACTACGGCTGATTAGACTTACTCTTCATTTGAACTTTTTCAAATGAGAATTTTCAGTTCAACTAAGTATCTCAAATATAATCGATTGATTCCAAATTTTCACTTCAAGATTGCAATACATCACAGAATGGTACAAACAAAATAATCAAATAAGTACAGAAAGGCATTATGTTGCCTGTTTTAGACTAGCTAGAACTCCATAAATAGTCAACTTTTTATGAAAATAACACCAATTAGAGATTAGACTTTAAATACATGCATAATACCCAATTACATGAAACTCAATACGGGATTCGAAATTTGTGTTGTGGAATTATATCCCAATTCCCACAAAATACTTCAATTCAAACACAAACCAAACACTGTTATTATGATCCAGTTGATCATAATAAACATCAATACTTACAATACATGATAGTTAAAAACTTGAGAACAAAGAAGGTGAGCGATGATCATCACCAACTACTCTCATAAATCTTCATGTGTAGGTTTTTTTGTGCGTAGCTCACCAACTTATTGATCTCCTCCTCGTTGTCAATCACCCCATTACCATTAATATCAACCTGTTTCATCACTCCGCGTGCCTTCCACCACGCAAACCATGTATGGATACTATGGAGAGCTTGTTGTAACTCTTCCCTGCTGATTTGCCCGTCATGGTTTGAGTCAAACCGAGCAAGCCACGCCTTGAAGTCGTTCACAGTCATCTCATGATTAGGCAGTGAGCGCGATTGAACATAACCTAGGATGGCCATTTCTGCACTGGATAAAATATGGAAAAGGAGGTGTTGATTATGAGAATGTTAATGGATATGGGAGCTTGCATAATGGAGATAAAGGATGGTGGGGAAAGGAATAACATCACTTTCACATGGTCTTTACAAATAGCACCTCTTTTTATCACACTTTATGGTGGAAAAATTCTCAGTTTGGCCATAGCTCTTTATTCTTGGAGTTGATTATTCAAAAGAAATAGAATTTGGAGAATCCATTATAGATATCAAAACAACAGTTTATAGGTTTCACCTGCAAAATACATGGTAAAACAACTATCACTATACTAAATTGGCATTTTTGTAACAACCCCCAAAATAATATCATTTTTTAGGTGTAACAATCCACCTAATAGTTTTACACATTTTCACAAACAAAGTGATACAATAATTGTATCACCATGAAGAGTATGGTTATAAAAGTGATACTATTCATAGTGATCCAACTTATTGTATCATTTTTTTTTGTGTAATTATTTTTCATTTTTTTTACTAAATTTAGTTTTGACTTAAAATTGTTTGGTAGATTGTAACATCTCAAAAGTGATATTGTTTTGAGAGTTGTTACAAAAGTACCAATTTGGTGTAGTGTATTATGAGATATCTTGTCACATTGATAATTGAGATATATGGTCTACATATCGCATATGAAGTGAGTTGTTTATATCCTAAGCTTTTTTAGGAACATTGATGGTGTCGAATCCAGTTATCCTTAACCTTGGCCTACACACGGAACATACATGAGCCAAAAATCATCATTGTGGCGGCCGATGACACTCCGATGTTTAAGTCAGACAAGGCTTGAGCAAGGTGTAATGTTGTAAATTGGGTTATATAGTGTATCTTTATTCATCAACCTTGTGTCATATTTATCATTCGAGAGTCCTTGTTCAGCTAGGCATATAGGAAAAGATATCTTGCTGGAGATATTTTCCTTGTCAAGAGTCGTTCATATAGGAGAGTTTTCCAACACGACTTATGCTCCTAGATCTGCAGGAGATTCTTCCCTTTTGAAGTATTGTCCATGCAGAGGAGTTTGCATGCATGACTTATACTCCGGTATTTGTTTCCTAGTCGAAATCGATGCATTGTTGGTTTATCCGTCTTAGATCGATCCCCCATATACTTGCCTTATTAGGTTTTACGGGTATTTGGTCCAACCTCCTGAACCCTGCCTCGGTGGGCTTCATGTGGTATGGGCTTTGCCAGATTGGGCATGCAATTAGGCATGCTTTGCTCTGTTGATGAAATCATCATGACACGTGTACGGCACGGATTAACGGACGATTTGGTGTATCATCAGCTACTTCTCCCGAGTTACTGGGTCAGCTCGTCGGTCCACTAAGTCATGTCATGAAGGAACTGGATGATCATGATGATTGAGTTTGAATCATCTCTTAGAGCGGCACACGTCACTAATTGGGCATGCAACTACTAAAAAAACAGAAATCTTTGCTCCTATATAAATCCCCTTCTTTGCATAGTTTAATTTCTTTACTTCTTCAATCCGAGAGACTCTGCTTTGTCATTTCTCTTTTCGCACTTATGGTTTTGTTCAACTCTCGTAATTGAAATTTTGTACGTTCTTTCATGGCGGACTAGAATCAACTTTCTGATGAATTGTTCGCTAAAAGCCGTAAGTTTTACAAGGAGAGGTCGATCTCCGAGTTGAATCTGGAGGGCCTTCGCAAGAAGTATGGGATCCTTGACAATCTGGTGCTCTTCACATTGGGCTCTAGTCAGACGCCATTGGCTCCTCTAGAAGGATTTATCTGTTTGCACCGATGTATGCTTCAATCGAGCGTTCATTTTCCTGTTATCAAGAAAATTTGGAGCTTTCTGGCGTACCTCGGCATTTCGCTCGCTCAACTAGTGCCAAACGGGTATAGGACAGTGATCGTCATTCTGATTATGGCGAAGGACGCTGGTGACCGAGTATCTCCGAGGATGATCCAATTGTTCATCTCTCATCAGATAAATGAGCACGCTAAGTGCGTGTTGAAGTCGCTGGCTTGTTTTGGAAAACTGCCTGGCGATTACAAATTCTGGCAGAAGTATTGCTTCATGGCTTCTACGAACTTGAAGTATTTCGAGTTTGATGGTTGTCCGATCGAATGGGAGTTCAGGCAACTGAGTAAGTTTAATTTCGTTGTCGATCCCACTTGTATTGATTGCATATTGAATTGTTTTCTGTAAAAAAAAAATCAATGACCCCCTTTCTTTTGAGGACGAAGCAGTCTTGGAAATTTCATGACATGCCTCGGATGCGAGTGGAGGATGTCGTCCAGCCATATAATATCAAACGCAGTGGACTGTGGGCTTACTGGCATGAGGCTCCTACTCTTTTTAGAGTCTCGAAGCCGAAGTCTGACGGTGAGTCTTTTTCGAAGAAGATGAAGCTCCCGAAGATTAAGATTCCTAGCTCGTCAATGAGGGCGGAGTTGATTGGGTGTTTTCTTCTTCTGTGTGTTCAAAGAAGCATCGTACTGCGCCTAAGTTTGTTCATGAGCATTCGCCTTCTTCAGAGAGGGGACGCAGAGTTGTGGGGCAAGATCTTGATTCGTCGACTGGGGCGGAAGCCATTGTGCTCGAGGGGCATGATGCTCGGGTGAAGGCCCCCATTTCCCTCCCCAATTTGGAAAATGCTCATTTGCAAATGGTAAGGGTTGAAGATGCAAAGAAGCTGAGCACTGAACAGGCAAAGGTTATGAACAACTTGTTGCTGCAGGCGGGTGTGGCAGCTTCATCCAATGCGGGTCAGACTCATCTTTTCTCATTGGAACACTTCGTGTATAACCTTTCATTGGATCGCAAGTCTTCTCAGCCTGGTGAAGAGTCACCTGATCGTCGACCTTATGGCGAAAGGTCGCGTCCACCTTGTCCGTACTGTCCTCCGTCTCGATCTCGACCTGATATTAAGGTGACGACATGTATGAGGAATAGCTCACTTCCCTCTTCCCAATCTACTACTTCTGAACCAGCTCGTGAGAGAGAGTTGATGGTTGTGAATAAGGAAAAAATGGTGGAGGGGACCCTGATGCGGTGAAGACAGCTAAGGGGCAGTGTTGGTGTGATTCTAGTCCCAATGGACCTCCATCTGGATGCAGGGATTAGTCTATTCGCCCTGGATATGGTAAAAATAAGTAACCAAGCCTAGCATCGGGAGGTTGACATTTCTTTCGTCTCCAAGAGGCATATCAGTAGATGAAATGATTGGCTGACAAATTATGCTCTGAAGCTAAAGGGAGATACGCTAGGAGAGCGTATGGACAAGGGGCAGAAACATCTCATGTTGGGGATGTCATATCTGAACCAAGTTGTCGTCTCTGGGACGGAAGTTGAAGCTGCTCGTGAGAGAGTTTATAACATGGAGGGAGTCTTTGCGAATTTGCAAAAGTCGTACTCTGATGCTCTACGAGAAATCAAATCATTAAATAATCAGTTTAAAAAACGAAGGCCTCCCAATCGATTGTTGATTTGGAGGCTCGGCAGACAAGATCAGAGACTTAGAGGGTTCGCTTGGAAACACTTGAGTCCAATTTGGCAGAGGCAGTATTTGCGAGGGGCAGGTCTGAGAAAGAACTGAACCATGTCCGTCATGACTTACAATTTGCTCAGGAGATTGCAGTTAAGGCGTGGGCTGAGATGCAAGCTCTAAATGCGGAGAAAGCCAAGAAGGAGTCCAAGTGGAAAATCTAATATCAGCAGGTGGAGGTTGATGTTGATTTCAATGCCAAGAGTGTGAGGACAACAGAATAGCAACTCCTCCTGGCACAAAATGAACTTAGTGCAGTCAAGGACAACCTGAGCACTGAGCAGTCCATAGTTGATGCCATGTCTGAAAAACTGGAGCAAGATCTCACTGAGTTAAGAGTACACTAGGAGAAACTTCTCAAGGTCCAAGGCACGTTCAAGTTCAGTAGGGTTGTGCAAGGAAGACTGGAGTTGTTGCTGATAAAAGAGGAACATGCTGATTGGGACCTGCCTCCGATCAATCAGAAAAAGAGGGTGGTCAATATTAGGGTGTCCGAAGCGGCAGGGCTTGCGGACACACCCCCTACTTATTCTTCTACCAAGTCAAACTCTATTGTATCTAAACCTCCTCCTGATGAGGAATAAACTCATTATTTTTCGAATTATAAATGAAAAATGATATGTTTAGTAACACTTTGCACTTGTGTATTCTTTGACTTTTCCTGCTGGTTCTTTTTTGTTTTGTCTTATCGCGGTGTTAGCTTTTAGACAAGAGATTTTGCTGTGTCAGAAAACCGTAGGGTTGATCTACTGATGAGAGTTTTGTCCGCTTATATTGCGATAGTTCAATCAATTCTGGTCTGCACTCTTTAGAGATCGAGAAGTTGTCTCGACCAAGTCCTGTAAGTTGGCTAAGCTCCGTGCAAGGGAATAATCTTGGCTAGCAACAAATCATTCGGATCGGGCTGTAATCAACCATTGTCATCCGCCCTTTGGCGGATCAGGCTATAAATCGGACCAACAGTTGTCGTCTCTAGTTTAAGCAAACTTACCAAACTATGGTTAAGCATGTGCATCACTGTAGGTGGTCGGACAGTGATCCCGATGAGCTGTCCAAGTAAAGCTTCCTGAACTCTGACTGAACTTTCAAACCGTCTTTATCCGCTTCTAGCAGACTAGGTTTCAGGTCGGACCAAAAGTTATCGTCATTAGTCGTAACTGACTAAACTTAGGTCGGGTTTGGCGATCATTATCTGTGGTTGGACAATGATCCCTGGAAAGTCATCACGACCAGGAGTCGAGAACGTTGACTAGACTCTCACTTTTTATGCCATCTTCATCCGTGCTTGGCGAACTACAGTATTAGAGCGAACCAAAAGCTATCATCATTTGCCGTAGTTGACTAAACTTTTGTCGGGTTCGCCGATCATTATCTGTAAATGGACAAATATCCCTGGCAAGCCATCTTGATCAGGCGTTGAGAGCATTGACTAGACTCCCACTTTCTAAGCCATCATTTCCCCTCTTGACGTACTAGGAGCTAGAACGGACCATAAGTTATCGTAATCAGTCGTCACTGACTAAAATTTGGTCAGGTTCGGCGATCATTATCTGTAGTTGGACAATGATCCCTGACAAGCCATCTTAAGAGCGCTAAGCTCCCACTTTTTAAGCCATCTTCATCCGCGTTCGGCAAACTATGGTCTTAAAGTGGACCAGAAGCTATCGTCATTAGCCGTAGCTGACTAAACTTTGGTCGGATTTGGCGATCATTATTTGTAATTAGACAATGATCCCTGGCAAGCCATCTTGACCACGCATTAAAAGCGTTGATTAAGCTCCCACTTTCTAAGCCATCTTCATTTGCGCTCGGCAAACTACAGTCTTAGAGCGGACCTGAACTATCGTCATCAGTCGTAGCTAACTAAAATTTGATCGGGTTCAACAATCATTATCTGTAGTTGGATAATGATCCCTAGCAAGCCATCTTGATCAGGCGTTAAGAGCGCTGACTAAGCTCCTACTTTAAGCCATTTTCATCCGCACTCGACGAACTACGGTCTTAGAGCGGACCAGGCGTTAAGAGCGCTGACTAAGCTCCCACTTTCTAAGCCATCTTCATCCATGCTCTGTGAACTATGGTCATAGAGCGGACCAGAAGCTATCGTGATCAGCCGTAGTTGATTAAACTTTGGTCGGGTTCGGTGATCATTATTTGTAGTTGGACAATGATTTCTGCCAAGTCATCTTGATTAGGCGTTAGAAGCGTTGACTAAACTCCCACTTTCTAAGTCATCTTCATTCACGCTCGGCGAACTACAGTCTTAGAGTAGACCAGAAACTATCGTCATCAGCCGTAGCTAACTATACTTTGGTCGGGTTGGGCCATCACTTGGCCTTGGGCATGTAAGTCTGACTTTGGTGTCCTGACTTATATAATTCGCCTAGTAGTTCGACACGAGGGTTAGGTCAACAACTCTAATTCTAGAGTCGAACCGACATAGATTGTCTAGACTGAATTTCAACCAGATTTGACGAACAATAGCGAAATTTTAATGGAGTGGATACCTTGGATTTATTGATAATATCACTATAGGTGTGTTATGCATTTCATGGGCGTTTAATACCTTCGCCTTTTGTGTCTTTGCATGTACTGAGCCATTATTTGTCTTTTGGGTCGGATCCGACTGGGCACTCGCTTGAGCTTACTAGTTGGTTGGGCCCTTTTGGCGAGATCATCATGCCACATATACGACATAGATTATGAGATAGTTTAGAATCAGTTACACCCCCAGTTAATGGGGTTGTGTGCAGTGTCATTAATTGAATGAATGTGGACTCGTGCAGTTGCAAGTAGAACCGTCTTCTCCGTATTCCCTATACAACATTTAACGTTGATGTAATTGTTGGGTGACTTCATTTTGTGAACCGTCGTGCCTATATATAGGCTGGTCTACACCATGTCAAGCATTTCCATGAACGCTGTAGAGCGTGTCCTTCAAATGCATATTTCCATAAAATATGCTTTGGGTTCTTTAAAGACTAAAGGAAGATCTTCGTTGTTAGAGTCTTCGAATGTTCTGACATTTGCAGCGGAGAGTCTTGACAAGGTCTGCTATTGTGTGATGCCACCTGGCTTGGGTGAGCATCCAATTGGTTCTACGGGACCTCGTAATTTCTTCTTACATTGCGAATAAGAGGTATAGACTCTCTCTCAGGGGTCAAGTCTGTCTTCCATCTTCCAGTGCTCCCATGACGTCTGACACCATCCAGTTTGGGCGATAATACCCACAGCCAGTTTTGGAGTGGTTTTCCCTCCTGTATCTACTGGGCTTTACTCCTGATGTCACAGCTAGAAGGCAGATTGGCGGAGCAAAGAATCAAGCGTGTACCTGCAGCCTACTTCGGGTACTTTTGTTTTCACTTCTGAATCCTCTTCAGAAGACAGATTGACGGAGCGAAGTCTTGACATGCGTTTCAGTGGATCCATACTTGCGCCGGACTTAGATACTTATAGTGTATACACTTTTGTACTAGTTAGTCAGGCAAACTTTGTAACAACTTTTAGTAATCAATAATGTATGTTTTCTATAATATATTATTCCTTGAATGAATCTGTATCATATAGGCTTGTGCGAACAAATCTTCTAGACTGAAAAACAAAAGAAATCAAAACAATAAGATAGTTTGACTCTAAGCGAATACTAAGTTTATCTGGCTCTGAAGGAGATGCACATAGTCCTGGCTCAGACTGTGTAGCTCCCTTGGCGAAGTGTCACGTTTCGCTAATGCAAGTGAAGTCACTGAAAAGTGAACTTTGTGCGGGTAAGTCGTTCCTCGCTGGTTGCCAACTTTTGGAGTAGGCATCGGTTTGTTGAAGTGTTTGTTACTTAGCTTTGTATTGTACTAATTTCCAGTGCTAGATTTTGACTCGTCGTACAATTTAGTCTCGAATGTCGGAGCCTTATCCTTGTCTGTATTAGCTTGGCTGTGTTCGGAGGTGGTTTTCACGCTCTGATTCATGCGAGGGAGTGGGGGTTGTTTTTTAGACAAGTTTCATTCTTGTTCGTGCAATCCGCATGTTCTTGAGGTGGCATTAGCCAGCCAGTCTAGCTGACGGACATTCGATCTTCCCCTCGGACTGACTAGAGTTTTTTCGTCAGTGCGGGTGATTCTTCCATCTAATTTGGGCCCCGTCCCTGATATGTCTATCCCGCAGGACTGAGTTGTAATTGCTAACAATCCAGTTGCTTCAGCGCTGCGTAGTGGCAATCTCTCGTTGAAGGTTGATCTCCACGAATGGTTCATTTTACCTGATTGACAGTGTACTTAATGCACTGGTGAAGAGTGGAAACTACCACTTCCATCTGATAGAGCCAGGGCCTCCCCAAGATGACGTTGTAGGTGGATGGGGACATCGACCACCATGAACTCTTGGAAAATGATTTTTTTGTAGTTGTGGCTCTCCTGCCACTACTATTAATCTGATCTTCCTGATAAGGAAACACTTCTCTCCGCTAAACCCGATCATTGAGTAACTGGCGGGTGTTAAGTTCTCCTCTTTGAGCTGCATATTGCGAAATGCGTTGAGGAACGAGATGTTCAGAGAGCTTCCTGTGTCTACCAAGGCCCTTTTCATTTCTCACTTTGTTATGAGGACCGAGATGACCAGGGTGTCATTGTGAGGAGAATAGACGCCTTGGAGGTCCTTGTTAGTGAATGTTAATGGTTGGATCGAGCTCTGAATGTCTGCATACTGCACTTGTCGGTTCTTGCAGGTGGGCTATGTTCGCATCTCGAGGGCGTTCTTTTACGAGACCTGTGAGACTGCTCACATTCCGAACGACCCCCCATGAAGGACATATATGATGTTAGGAGCTTATTTTTCTATCTCTTTGACAACATCTTCCCTTTTCTTTGCCCGGTCTTGTCTTTTTCGGGCCCAGAAATTCTTTGAACTTGCCCTTCTTTATTCAATATTCAATCTCACTTCTGAGACTTTTGCAGTCCTCAGTGTCATAGCCACCTTCCTTATTTTTAAAAGGAAAAGTGGAGCTCTCCTCACGTGGCATATGCAAAAATCAAAAATCAAAAAAATTTTAAGTTGTCTATATTTTACATAAATGCTCTATCTAATTTTTTTTTTGTCTCCTTTAATAATTTAAGATTTTTTTTAGTTTTTAGGTGCAAAATGAGAATCAAAACTTAGAGTGGAAGATATACCATTTTTACTGTTCATTTTGAGATAAGACATTATTGTATTCCAGATTTATGGTGATTGGGCACTCAAGCTTAAAGGTTGGGTGGTAGGGTTGATTTTTCAGATTTTAAAATTAAATATTCAAAGGAACCCTCAAAGTGCTTGTGCACATCATGGAAATAGTATCGATATTGGATTTTATTTCATTGAAGTAGCTATGGTGAACATTGTGTTAATTGTAACTTATTTAAACCTCAACCCTAAATGGTTAGAATTTTGAACACATAGAATCCAAGAGTTTTTTTTCATTACTTTTCAGATTTTAGTTGATGATCTTTGAGCTAAAAAACCAACAACAACAACAAACGAACTGGCTAAATCATTTGAACCAAATTGAACTGATCAATTTGGTTTGGTTTTGTTTCGATTTTGATTCCGTTTAATTTGTAACATTTTGAAACCGAAATGATCGGTTTAGTTTTCAGTTATAGATTGAAAAATTGAGAAAACCAAATTGTACTGAGACATGTGTAAAATTTTTAATTCTATATATTTAGTAAATTTAATAGATAATAAATACTTTTTGTTTGATTAGATTTGGTTTATAATAGCTTTTGTTTGTTCAATTTTCGGTTTAATTGATTTTTACTTCTGTTCAATTCAGTTTAAAATTTCTATTAAACCGATTAATATGTTTCAATTTGCGGTTTCGTGTTAAAATCAAACCATAAAAGCACTAGATGATTTTATTACAGGGAATGGTTCTCTGTAAAGGTCTATACGGTCATATTATATCGCAAATACCTGCTCACCATCTGCTGGAATAGCTCAGTTGGCTAGAGCGTGTGGCTGTTAACCACAAGGTCGGAGGTTCAAGCCCTCCTTCTAGCGCTAATATGTTTTTAATAATTTTCGAGAACTTTTGCTCCAATATTTTACATTACCATCATCGCCACACGAGACATGGTATTTTCCTTTGAAGAAACAGATGATTATCATCGTTCTATGCTCCTGTCATTGTGAGCTATGGTCAAACTAGGAGTATATTGCATTGTTATCTGTTGGGATCAATTAATTGTTACCATTTTTGGTGCATAGGGCTTCCCTGTGTCATCAGGGACTTAAGGCAGTTAGTGCACATGATATAAGATCAATAAGTACTACTTACAAATCGAGCAATGGATGTTACTATATTAGACTTTATCACCAGCAATAATAGTACATGTATTGTCATATTATATTAATACGTCGTTTCAGACGCACACATGAAACTTAACAATGAAGCCTACATGTAAAGTTATTTAAACACAATCATCTCTCAAATCTCAACACAGCATTTTCATGTTGGTAGTCATCATCTTCATAAACTCATCCATATTGATCAAACCATCCCCGTCGTCATCAATTGCTTTCACCATTTTCCTACACCTCTCCAGACTACACTTCTCACCCAACCTTTGTAACACCTCCAGCAACTCCTCTGCACTAATCTGACCATTTCCATCTAAATCATAAGTCCTAAATGCACTCTTTATGTCCGTACTCTTAATCCCACCACTCTTCTGATGCACTTCCATGAACTCTTTAAAATCTATGAATCCATCTCCATCAGTATCAGCCACTTGAAATGCCTTCAGCACCTCTGCCTCCACATTTGCCTTCCCTAGTGCCCTTAGTACTGATCTATACTCGTCTTTTGATATTTTCCCATCTTTGTTTGCATCCAATCTATTGAAAACACCCTTCATTTCCTCCATATTTGGTTGAAAAACTGGCGTGGCGCCTGACCTAGTTCTCTGTTTTGATCCCCATTGTGCCGGCTTTGATGGGAACTTCCTTGAGATGTTATATTGGAAATTCAGCAAACTCACCTTTGACATTTTGTTGCAAGTGTTCTGAATTCTATGAAACTTCAATACAACAACTGGATCCATTTATAGAAAACAAATTGCACTTTATTCTTATTCTATGAATGGTATGAAGTCAGGATAGAAAGGAAACACACAAAGGAGAAAAGGATGGCTTCCATGCAAGAAGATAACAAGGAATCTAATTCAAGTTCCCAAGCAAAAAGAAGCAATGAAGGAAAGAATCCACAACTTATTGGTTAAATGACAAGTAGAGTTGGGAATTTCATAAATGGATACCCGTTATATATATATAAGTAAAAGGAAATCTATAGCACACAGGAATGCAAAATTCTATTAGCTTGTGAGCATACCCTAAAGCGAATGTTGGTGATATGCAGAGTGCAAAATTTTGAATCTGGTTGAATTCGTAAAGTTAGATATGTGTTGGAGTCTAAAATAGTTATTATAATAACAATAATAAAGGATACACATGTCTGATCCGCATTTTATAAAGTCAAGTTGAGAGCTGTAATTAGATTAACAGGCGAAAAACAAATGTGTATTCTATAAAATTTGGACTTTAATTAGAATTGACGGTGGTTATTCATTGTATTGCAAAGGTGATTCGAGTATAATTTAGGGACCACTATTATGGTCACTGCTTACGAAATGTGGATACATTAGATGTGAACAGAATGTGAACCTAAGAATTGAGATATATGTGCCAATTGTATTTTTTACATTCTGATTCCAATACGGATTTCAATCCTCCAACCATGAAGCAGCCAGCAGTTTCTCAGAGTTCTCTTTCACTTTCACCATTGCACTAATTTTTGCTTTTAGTTCATTATTTCAAAGTTATTGTACTCCCAAGCTATCTAATTAGAGCATCTCCAACATTTAGAATCTCAACTAAGCATGTCATTCAAAATTCTTATTAGCAAGGCACTCGAAATTGTGTTTCACGATGGAAGGATTTTATGAAATATTCTCCATTAGTAGTTGTTGGAATGTTTTCGGTTTATGTCAGCTCAAAGTTTGGCAACAGATTTGTTGTGATGCCCGCTGTGTTTGGTTATAATGAAAGCAACGAGAAAACAAATTTGTAATAATGAAGCTATCCTTCCCTCTTTTTTTCATTTTCATGCTTAAGACTTAATTCTGAAAATTTTAATGAGTTTCTAATAAGTGGTGTTCATTAATAATAGAACTAGTTTTCAGTTTCAAATTAAGTGTTAGACAAAACCAGCATGTTCTTGTTCATCTCTAAACAATAAAAGCTTAAAGTGTTTCAAGCTCAATTTTTGTTTTATATTTTCATCTTTCTTGTTAACATGTTAAAAAAACTATAATCAAAATATGTTATCTTTATAATGAGTTTAACAAACAAATTTTCTAGACTTTCATATTCAGCATTCAGATTTTATTTTCAGTATAAACATTCCGTATAAGTCTTTAATAACAACTTTCAGAATAAGTGTTCTTCAAATTCTTTTTAACACACATTTCTAAGTTAGGTTGATGATAATGTTGATTTACAATTCATAACCTTTTCACAACATAGCGTGAAAAGCGGCACTCCTTTACTAAACATGTTTTGTAACTAGGATGATGTGGCATCTCATTAGAGGAATTTTTTACAACTTTGAGATACACATAAAATATTTGGGGATTTTATCATTCTTTCCAGATCATGACACGTCATCTTGATTGCAAAACATGGTTGCAAAAACCTGATTTCCTAGCATTTTTGTTACTAAAGTAAGGAGTTTGATTAATTATGCTTTGGTTCGAAGTTATTTCAGGGCTTTGATTAAACATGCTTT
Source organism: Berberis vulgaris (assembly GCA_963556465.1). Lineage (NCBI taxonomy): Eukaryota > Viridiplantae > Streptophyta > Magnoliopsida > Ranunculales > Berberidaceae > Berberis > Berberis vulgaris. Next base: position 10,404,344 of record OY747137.1, read on the forward strand.
GATTAATTTTTGTTAAAAGAATTATGCTTTGGTTCGAAGTTATTTCAGGGCTGAAAATCAACTTTCACAAATCAAGGGTTTTGCCTATTGGAGATGTCCCTCACCTGCACCAGTTGGCGGATTTATTGGGTTGTTCAGCAGGTCACCTCCCAGTTAAGTACTTGGGCATGCCTCTGGGGGCTAGTTTCAAAAGTAAAGTTGTTTGGGACGAGACGCTCGAAAGGATGGAATCGAAACTAGCGACTTGGAAACGCAAATTTCTATCTAAAGCTGGGAGACTAGCTCTTGTACAATCCACATTAGCTTCTATCCCAGTATTCATGCTGTCTCTTATCAAGGTTCCCTGTTCAATATCAGCCAAGATGGAAAGGATCATGCGCGATTTCCTGTGGGGTTCTACTCATAACTCTAGAAAGATGCATTTAGTGGGCTGGGAGAAAATTTGTTGCCCTAAATCTCGAGGTGGTTTAGGCATTCGGCAGGTGCTCACTTTCAATACTGCATTACTTTCTAAGTGGCTTTGGCGATTTGCAGAAGAGAAAGATAATTTATGGAGATCTCTCATTTTGGACAAATATGGGCGCAATAGATGGGTTTGGGAAAAGAGAACTAAGTACACTTCCTACGGATGCTCTTTGTGGAAATCTATCTCCCGGTGCGCCAGTGGCTTCTACCCACACACCTCTCTCAAATGTGGAAATGGTGATCTCATCTCTTTCTGGCATGATGTCTGGTGTAGCAACCAATCTTTGAAAGATCTTTTTCCAATGTTATTTCTCATTAACAAGGATCAATACGGGAATGTGAGCAGTTTTTGGTCTAGCAGCAACTCTTGGGATCTTTCCTTTCGCAGAAACCTCAACACTGGGGAACTAGATGCGTTAGCAAATCTTATTCTCCTGTTGGATAGACAAATGCTCTCAGATGGACCAGATAGTTTGGTGTGGAAGGGTAAAGGTGTAGGCTTCTCGGTGAAAGAATTTTCGGATATGTTGGCTGCACCTCATTATGAGACCTACTCTAACCCATTCATTTCCTCCCACAAACATCTGGTATGGGTGAAAAATCTTCTTCCTCGGATTAATTTCTTTACTTGGTCAGTTTTGCATGAGAAGATCTTGACTAAGGATAGGTTAAGAAAAATGGGAATCCTCACTGGGAGTCTCTGTGTGCTTTGCAACGAATCTGAAGAGACACTGGACCATTTGATGCTTCATTGCAGTTTCTCCAAATCCATTTGGCGCAATTTCTTGGTGGAATTCGGTTTGAGTTTGATATTTGAAGGTTCCATTCTAAATTGGCTAAGTTGGTGGTCTAAAGCTAATCCTTCTCGTCGGGGGGAATGGTTATGGCGTAGGGTCCCTCACGTTCTTATGTGGTGTGTGTGGAAAGAAAGAAATAAAAGGGTTTTTGAAGGACTAAACAGATCAGAACACTCTATCTTTATCGAGATTAGAGAATTGTTGTGGAAAATGGGTACGGCATGTAATTTATTTACGGGTTTGGGTTTTGACACTTTCATAGTGTCTTGGCATTCCTTGATATAGGAATGTTTCTTATTGTAACTTGTTTCCCTTTCTTTCATTAATAAAAATCTTCATGTTTGACCGGAAAAAAAAAAAAAAAAAAAAAAAAATTAATTAGCACAAAAAATTCTTTACTCATTTACTTCAAAATTCGTGTCTCCTTTGAATCGAGATTGCATTACACAAGGGCCTTTTAGAAGAATAAAAATGTAAACAAAATAATGAGTCAGGAATTATTCTGCTCCCCTCTCATCAAGAAGTGGATGGAAAAGTCTTCACTAACGGGGCGGAACAAATAAGTTATTTAAGCGGAAGCAAGAACGACCAAAAAGATGAACCTTTGGACCCAGACCTAAAACAAATGAAGCGCGCCAGGTAGGGGTCGAACCTACGACTTTCTGCTTAGGAAACAGACGCTCTATCCACTGAGCTACAGGCGCTATTCATGTCGATGATCTCGAATGAATGTTCACCAAGCTATAATTCGAACTACTCTCCTGTTTTCAAGAATTTTCGACACTATATAGCTTGGTTAGCTCTATCTCTATCTCTATCTAAATCTAAACCATTATAACTTCCTGAGGTTGGTATGAAACATTAGTACTTGTACCTACCACGTTAAAATACTACGAGAAAGTAACTACCTTGCTATTATTACACACGGTGGCGCAGGCAGGGTTAAAGGAAGGAAGCAAGGATAGATAGGCTAAGATTCGATGCGGTGACTTCTAGACGAGGGTTCGAAGGAAGTAGTGAAGTACTCTGTTTTCAACTTTAACTTTTGGTTCCATTTTATCGTCCCAAATTCATATTTTTTACGATCAAAACCAGCTTCTATCAAACATTGATTAATTATACTTAAGCCCCTAAAATAATTTATTCAAAGCTCATAAATTATTTATAAACTTAAACAACCCTTGCATCTAACTTTTGGATTTTTCATTTTGCCTCCACATTTCATGCATTTTAAATCAAAACCAGCCATCTTAAACATTGATTAATTATACCTAAATCTCTAATATAATTTATTTGCCTCCTAATATTTTATTTTTTTACTTATTATTGAATTTTTAATATAAAATTAAAAAACACTAAATATCCGTGCGTCCACACCCTAGTCTAAATAACGAACATACTCTTGTATAGTGATAGTTTGTGCAAGAAAAATCAAATGTAATATACTTTGAATCTTTCTATTTGAACGTAAAAGTTGGACCTCAAAGTTTTTTATGACTTCCATTAACTTGCTTCCAAATGAGAGTATAGTTGTCAATAATTATATAAAGATGATTGTCTTCCCATGGATAGAAGAAGACTACTGCCAAAGTGGCAATAAACCTTAATTAGCACTATTTTATTAAAATCATAGTTACTCGTACTTTCTTTAAATCTACATCGTGAAATAGACACTAATCCTATTATTATTGATGCATCCAAATTCGTCTTGTTGATTTTGACCTAAATAAATGAGCAGCAATTAACCAAAGACCATCACTGTAGTGGCCAAAGACACTCCGATGGTAAAGTCAAGCACTTGAACAAGAATGGAAATAGACTGATAAAATTAGAGTTGCACGTGTATACCTTTCTCATCCATTATGTTCACCTTATACCATGAGAGTCTTTTACTTCTTCATTGACTCTACCGTTGAATGTGTGATAAAGGGAGGAGATCTCGCTTAGAATATTCTCTTATCAAATTATGTCCATATAGTGTTTTCACACCCGTACACGATTGTTTGGCACTTGGCTATCTTTAGGGCTTAATACTTAATTGGACATAGAGTAGCCTAAATGAACCTTGGGCCTACTAAACAACCCAAAAGGTTTGTGTCTTGGGCCAAGCTCCAAGACTTTCGCATATCGAGCTTATGTTATCTGAGTTGATCACCTGACTTATGGGCTGGACTGGGCCTAGCTTATCCTAGCCTTTTTTCATTAGAGTTGATATTTGCCACGTGTTCAGTTGTGATCGGATGACTATTTAATGTCTCAGCGGTTATTAATGTGTATCTTAGTAAGTGATGATACATAAAAAAATGTCACATCCTTGAGCCATACACGTGTTATGATGATCTCGAGGAATTATGGGCCCCAGCGTCAGCCAAACACTGATAAAGTCCAAGCGGTTTTAAGCCCACCTGATCCAGTCCGTCAGACGGACTCGAACTTTTACAGTGTGCTAGGCCCACACGTCTCACAACTATCCTCAATACTCGTAAGTCCTACTAAAGCAAGTATTTTGATGATCAGCTTCGGTCGGGCAACTACAACAACTATTTGCTTCCAACTAGGAAACAAATACCAGAGTACATTTCACGCAGGGAAACTTCCTCCTACGGATTGCTCTTGGAGTGAGAACTATCTCCTGTGTATCTAGGAGCACAGGGCTAACATGAAACTTCCTTCCTACAACACAACTCTTAATTAGAGAATGGTCTCCACGAAGATCTCCTTCCTAAACTACGCCTTCGATGGCCTGGTAAAACCAGGACTCCTGCACTATAAATAAGATATGAGGTTGGTAAGCTAAGGTACGCTACAACTTCCTTGTTTACAGCATTACGCCTTCCTCGGATCTCTGTCTGACTTTAGCATCGGAGTGCCATCGGCCACCACAACAATGGTCTGTGGCTCACGTGCATTACTTGTGCATGTCAGCAGGTCAACGAGATTAGGTCAAAGCAGAAAACAGAAAATGGCTGCATCAGTTTGGCGTCGTCCGTGGGGACGAAAAAATTCTTAACTTTTCACTAGCGTCGTCTCCTTTCAAAACCTATAAAGATGGTGACCACTAGGTCACGCAACAACGGAGAACAAGGTGATACGTCAAACGCTTAGGCAGGCGCAGTGCAGCCACTTTTAGCAGCTCCGGTCATACACGGGTTGCAGACTCACGCCCCCGCGCCGACAACAGCAACGACGGACCCTCAAATCGATAGGCTGTCATCTCAAATACAACAGATAGCCAAGGTGGTGGAGGCTCTCACGCGACAAAATCCACCACCTGTTAATGGAGACCAGGAGCAGCACAAGCCTCCGTCTCTGAAGGATGGCAGGGAGCAAGCACAGAAAAGCCAAGCCCCCCACTAGTTCTCATTGGACTAGGGGAGGTTGCGCAGCTAACGCTGAGCCCGTCGCCGAGGCAGAGGGACTCGACCCTCAGAACTCCCTCCGCAGAGGGGCGCACGACCCAAACGTACTGTACCGCCTCTCCGTCCCACCATTTGTGGACCAGATCACGAACGAGGCCCTTTCGAGGAAGTTCACTCCCCTAAAGCTCGACTTCTACGACGAAACCACCGATCCATTCGACAAATCGCGTCATTATCAGCAGGTAATGACCCTCAAAGAAGGATCAGAGTCGATGATGTGCAGAACTTTTCCCACAAGCCTGAAGAGGTCAGCACTAACGTGGTTTCACAGCCTTCCGCCGAGGACGATCGACTCCTTCAAGACACTGGCAAAGGAGTTTCTGACACGTTTCGTATGGAGCCAGCGTTTCCGAAAAGGCCCACACTACATACTCTCTCTAAAGCAGAGGTCCCATGAGACTCTCAGAGAGTATGTCACGTCGAATGCAGCGACGACACGTCTGTGACAGCCTTTACTGCGGGCCTCAGAGAAGGAAAGTTCTACGAAGACCTCACCTTAGAGCCCCCTCTGGACATGACAAAGCTCCTCAAGAACGCTCAGAAGCACATTACCTTGGAAGAGCTGAAAACCATGAAGAGGAAAACCGAATGCGAAAAGAAACCCTCCGCTCCTAAGGACAAGAATGAGGGAAAGAGACGCAAACACGAAGAAATGAGCAAGAGAAAGCTCAATGACAACATGTCAGACCCTAGTCGGTCCAGGCCAGAGAAACATCCAACTACGTTGGAACCAGGACTGTGACACCCGTCAATTCCAGCCTGTCAGACATACTAAACTCCATGAAGAACTGGGAGGATCTGAAGTGGCCCCCGAAGCGCGAGGAGACCCTGCCAAGCGTGACAATGGCAAGTACTGCGCATACCACAGGGAAGGTGGCCACAATACCAACGACTACAAGAGTCTGAGGTATGAAGTTGAATACTGGATCCGTAGAGGCAAATAGAAGGAATTCCTGAACTTTGAAAAGCGTCCAGAACAAACCGGGAATAGGGGGAGTCAGTTAAAGAAATAGAGAATGAGACCCCAAGGATAATTTATGTCCTTCATGGAGTGGGACCAAATGAAGACCAATCGTACAAGTCTCGCAAGCAGACCTTACTGGAGATGCGAACACAACCCGCGGATGAGGACGGACGCATTTGCCACTCGAGGATTCAGAGCCCCATTCCCACCTTGACCTTTACAGATAAGGACCTCGAAAGAGTCTGAGCGCCACACAACGACGGCCTAGTCATCTCGATCTCCATAACAAGGTGGGAGGTAAAAAAAACTCTGGTGGATATGAGAAGCTCGCTCAACATCCTGTTCTATAGTGCATACCGCAACATGGACTTCAAGGAGGAAAACCTGACACCCTCGGATCACCCGCTGATTGGATTCAACGGGGAGAAATATTTCCCCATCGGAAAGATAAGGTTAGCAACAGTGGTAGGGGAACCACAGTTAAGAAATGTCATGTTTCTAGACTTCATGGTAGTAGATGCACCATCAACCTACAACCTTATCTTGGAAAGACCAAGTATCCACCAGATGGAATCAGTAGTCTCCACTCTTCATCAGTGTGTTAAGTATACCGCTAACCACTCCGAATGGACTACGTGGAGACCAACCTATGGCACGAGGCTGCCATTACGCCGCACTGAAACAAAAAGAATGTTTCCATATCCGACTACATTCTGCACAGCAGTCTGAACCAGTGCCAGGCCAAACGACAGTAGAGACGTCACATTTAAGTGGCACAAAAGCAATAAGCTCTTCTGCCTAGCGAAACAGAGAGAGCCATGGTAAATGAGAACACATTCCCCGACATTCCGTCGGAACGGAGACTCGCCCCTCTACAAGGTTTACTCTTCAGTAACCTTTGAAGCACCTCGACAGTCTGCCAAACGATCCACAAGAGCAACCCGAATTCAATTCAAAACCAAGATCAATTTCTCCCCGTCAACAGTTAGTCTACTTTCAGTCGTTTGTTTCCCTTTCCATAGTCAATGTAGAGTTTTAGTTCTAAAATACTTATGTGATTTGCAATCATTTAAGAAATAAATGAAGAATTACGAAAACAAACTCTATTGATTATTGGAAAAATGTAACAACAAGCACCTTGAGACGGATACAAAAGACTACATACTATAAGCATCTAAATACACTGCAACATGGAGTAAAAGACTTCTTTAGACAATTCTACTATGAGAGGCCTCCGAAGAAGACTCCACTCCTCAACTTCTCCTCAAAGATTGGACTGAGCAAGAACAGGATGAAAGCATTATGTTCAAACGCCTCCACAGACATACCCCTCAAATATGGTCTGGGGTGGTACAAAATCGGCAACCAATACCACCGGCAAAAATTCGAGTCCAACTCGCACACTCTGTGAACTTGGGACAAGTATTAGGTGAATTCGGAACGTATACACCTTCCGCGCAAGGAAGACAGAAATATTTGGGAATCAATGGCCCACTCCGACGGGCCATGTCCAACTCCACATCAACCTAGATGTCGATTTCCAGCGCAAGGTGAGGCAACAGAGCTAATTGAGAAGTGGTGGTGGTAGGGGCTCGGACGATAGTCGCTGGTGCTATCTCTGAAATTAAACATTCAAGAACAACGATAAGGCATCAGCAAATGAACGACAAACTCTTCCCTTGGGGGAGAATTTGTATTACTTCTCCGCGATATGAGAAGAAATTACGAGATCTCAACATATCAACTACGTGTCCACCCAGAACAGGTGACCACGCATAACAACAACTATCGTCATGCCTGATCAGTGCAAATGTCAGAAAATTTGAGAACTTCATTGCTAGAGATCTCCTTTGAGCCTTTAGAAAACCCAAAACATTATCTTCAAACAAGAACATTACAGAAGATAAGCTCTGTGAAATATAGTGCCTACAGCGATTGGAAAACACCATTATATAGGCGTAATGGTTCACCAAACGGTCCTCCTGCATTAACTGCCAAACATTGAATACCGTGTGAGAAATGAAGAGACGGTGGTTCCCAAGGAAAGTGCACAGACCACGTTCGTTCAATGAATTACGCTGCACGCAACCCCATCAATTGAGGGGGAGTAACCGGTACTCAACCATCCCACAGCTTACGCCGTACACGTGTCACTGCGCGATCTATGCCATACACGTAGCGCAATCCTAACTCTTCCTTTGCGGGCCCAAAGGCTTGATCCACTCAGCCCACCATTCAAACAATATTCTGCTACATGCTTGGCGCAAGCGCAAATCCAAATCAGCCTTGATGCATAGACCGTACCTACGAATCGCTGTTTGTTTTAAGGTAATGCTATTCACAGAGTGCGCGACACTAGCAGACATAGGTTCGCACACCCTCACACGGGCGAAACCGATCCTCAATCGGGCAAGCTTAGTCAGTCAAAGTTGATGATGATGACTTTTGGTACTCCCCGACACCTAGTCCGCCCAGCGCGGATCCCGATGGACTAGGAAGTGGGAGTCTAATCAGCGCTATCACGCCTGGTGACAACGATTCACCAGGGATCATTGCGCCTTCCGCGGTCGGTGATCACCGAGCCCAATCAGGTAAGCCTAGTTGATAACAACTGACAAACGAAAACTTTTTATCAAAGCCCAGACCTGTAGTCCCCACTGCGCGGTGTAAATGGTTTGGAATGTGGGAGCCTAGTCAGTCCTGAACTGATTCCGACGGCTCGCCATAGGACCACTGCTTTTCAGCGTGACCGCCGAATCACCAACCTTGAACTTGTAGCCCCCACTGCACGGGTGTAGATAGTTTAGAAGATGGGAGCCTAGTCAGTCCCGAACCGATTTCAACGGCTCGCCATGGGACCACTGTTTTTCAGCGTGGCCGCCAAATCACCAACCATGGACTTATAGCCCTCAATGCACGGGTATAGATAGTCTAGAAGATGGGAGCTTAGTCAGCCATGAACTAATTCCGACAGCTTGCCACGAGACCACTATTTTTCATTGTGGCCGCCGAAAACTCCCGAATTTCTAGCTTGATGTGCACAGGTGTAGATGATTTGGAAGGTGGGAGCCTAGTCAGTCCCAAATTGATCTCGATGGTTTTCCACGGGACCACTACTTTTCAGCCTGGTCGTCGAACCTCTTTTACTCGAACTTGTAGCCCCAATCGCGCGGGTATAGATAGTTTGAAAGGTGGGAGACTAGTCAATCCCCGACTGATGTTGACAGCTTGCCATGGGACTATCGCTTTTCAGCTAGTTGCCAAATCCTTACTTCTTGAACCTGTAGTCCATGTCGTTCGGACATAGACAGTTCGGAAGTTGGGAGCCCCATGTAGCTCGCCATGCGACCCCCATTCTCTTTCGAAACAGCTGCCACCAAGACAAATCTAGTTGAGTCAGCGTCTTCACGCTCAAACAAACTGTCACCCTATTACCAGCAAAGGCCACTCGAGCCGATACATAGATCACACGACCAATGCCCAAATAAACGCTACATAGTGTGTCCGCCCGAGCTTACGACGCTTGACTTGACACAAATGCACTGACGTATACGCTCGGCCATCACAACTCACCCATAGCAGCAACTGCAGTCGACCAATCAGACAAGCAAGGAAAGCCTCAAGCAGCTTACCTTGGGGACAAGACACAACTCGATCAACTCGACCCCCAGCTAAATTGTTTGCAACATGCCCACTGTCGGACATGACTACGCAACAATGATCTTGAGTCATTTGCAATATAGAACGATCAAGCTCTCAACTACAGACAGACCATTCGGCATCCTATTGATTCAATCAAGCTATGTTAAAGTAAGATGACAAGGCGAAACGAAAAACATGAAATAGAGACAACAAACACAAAACGGATAAAACTTTTTTTATTAACGGTCGACAAAATGGGTACAATAGTACAGAATTCACTCCTTATTAGGAGAAGGTACAGAAATGGAAGAGCTAAGCTTAGTGGAAGAAGGAGCAAGAGTTGCGTCCCCACGCACCACGGCCTGGGCATCAGGGTCCGAACTTTCCTCCTCGTCTGACTACACAAAGGCAACGGTCAAGTCTACATACGACATATTATTGTAACGGCTGAGATCCCACTCCGGATGTTCCTTCTTCATTAACGCAAGTAGTTCCAACCTACCGTGTACAATCCAATGGAACTCGTATCTGCCTTGTTCCTTCGAGTCAGCAAGTTCACACTCCAACAGCTCCAACCTGCCAATCAACGCGTCAACCTGAGACTACTCCATGGCCAAGCTGCTCTTCACATCACTGAGCTCATGCCACTCCAGTTCGAGCTGGTCCTTGGCCTTCCTTGCCTCTCGAGCATTGAACTCCACATCGGATTCCAGTTGCTGCTTCTGAGCAGCCATTCGGCCTCATTCAAAGCATTATCTTCAGCGAGAGACCGCAATTCAGAACACGCCTTAGCCGCAGCTTCCTGCGCAACCTCTACATGTCGGCGGATCCGGTTCAACTCCTGCTTGAGTTTGTCTCTCTCAGACACTGCCTCAGCCAAATCACGCTCAAGGGTCTCCAGACGATCCTTCTGAGTCTCAGCGGTTACGATTGACTGATCAAGCTTCTTCTCCTCAGCCTGCTTCTACAGCCACTCAATTTCGTAGAACGCGTAAGAATACAACGCCTGCATGTGGGAGAAGACAAACTTCATGGTGTATACCCTCTCACGAGCCACCTCGACTTTCGTCCCAACAACGACCACCTGGCTCAAGTGGGACATACCCAACATAAGGTACTTTAAACCCTTATCCATCCACCCTTTCAGCGTATCCTCATCGGGCTTCGGAGCGCTATCCATCAGCCAGCTGTGACGTCTGCTTATATACTTTCTCGAATCATACTCCACATCAACCTCCTAGTGCTAGACCTGAGAACTCATCCTCACCAAGTCTAGTGCAAATTTACTTATCCGCACATCCAGATGAAGCCTTCTCGGATCAGGAATCACGCCGGCACCACCTTTCGCAATTGCCACTATTCCCAAGCTATCCTCTGCAGCCTTTCCCTTGTCACGAACAACCCTTTAGTGCGAGATGGCTCAACGGGGCCTTCCAACACTTCTAATTGTGGCCCGAAACAAGACGGCGAACAGTGTGGACTATAAGAAACTTGGCCTGTGCCACGGTTACTTTCAGACGGCACGCCAATGGGACGATCAGATTCTACAACCTCAGGCGAACCTTCACTGAAGCATTCTACTGTGACAGTCCATCGCGAATCAACACCGGCAGAAGCCGGCATTGCAACCCGTACTAGACGCTCATTCAAAGCTTCAGCCTGCGCATAATTGATATTCGACCTATTTTCAACCCTTGCAAACCGCAGGTAATCCTTCTCCCAGCCAGACATGCCAGTCTCCGCCCTCAAACTCGCGCACTTCTCCTCTGGAGCGGGTCGTGCTGAAGGCAACCCAGATTAGACACGGGACCTTTTTGAACTCATGAAAGAGGCAAGCATTTCAGACGGCTCCTCCACGTCAGACAGAACGAGAGTTTTGGCCGCAGTGACCTTCCTTTTCCTATAAGAGACCCCATCCTTCGACTTGACTCGCGACGCTCGGTAAACAGTGGGGGCCACGTGTCAGTTATCCCACAACCTACTATGAATGAAGTTGGAGACGCTTATGACATCCACCACGTTCTTCGTCGACAAATCGCAGAACGTCTCCATAGTGTTTTGTTCCTCTAGGATAAGGGGAGTAGTGGGAAACCTTCCTGCAAAAAAATACAAGCGATGATCAGCTAGCCTGCAATCAGACATATCAAAGTAAAAAAAAAAGTTGAACTTACGAAGTGGCCTAAACTCTCGTTCGAGCGAACGACCCTTGCACCGGAAATACTTTGAATCCGTAGGAGCCAAGAAGCAGTACTTTTGCCAGAATTTAAAATCATCGGGCAGATTCACGAAACAAGCCGACGACGTCATCTTACAGACGTCATTACTCATCAGTGGAGAAGAGGTCAACAACTTGATTACTCGCGGAGTCATGTGGACGCCAGCCTCCTTCGCCCTAATAAGGATGAGAATGATGATCATATATCCATTAGGCCCCATTTGGGCCGGAGGAATCCCCAAAAGATCTAAGAATTCTCAGATCACATCCAGAATAGGAAAACGCACTCTAGTTTGAAGCATCACTCGATGCAAACAGATGAACCCCGCCAGTGGCGACATTGGCATCTGGTCACCTTTCAGGACATACAACGACAGGTCCTCGGGGACCCTGAACTTTGTACGGATTTCAGCAAGGCCAGGCTCAGAAATCAACATGTCTTCAAAGAACTCCAGGCCCTTGGCCATGGTTGCATCATCAATAAGGTTTTGTTGAGCCATTACGAAGATGAACAATCATCTCTAATTAGAAGATGAACAGAGCGATAATTTCGAAAGCAATGAAAATAGAAGAGTCAGACTCTGCAATACGGATGACCTAACTAGGGATTAGGTTCCCATTTTTTTCTGTTGAATCGACACGCGTTTAATTAATGAAGCGCGCGGCTCAAGCAGCTATTCAGACTCAATTATCATCATGAGCGGCGTATCTTTTCAAAGAGATGACTTGGCGAATCGATGTGACGACCCACTAACTCGGGGGAGGGAGTAACTGATAATACATAAAAACGGTCACATCCCTGAGCCATATACGTGTCATGATTATCTCGAGGAATTACAAGCCCCAGCGTCAGCCCAACACTAATCCGGCCCAAGCGGTTCTAAGTCCGCCTGATCCAGTCCGTCAGACGGACCCGAACTCTTACAGCGTGCTAAGCCCATACGTCTCACAACTATCCTCAATACCCGTAAGTCTTACTAAGACGAGTATCTCGAGGATCAGCTTCAGATGGGTAACTACAACAGCTCTCTACTTCCAACCAGGAAGCAAGTATCGGAGTACATTCCACGCAAGAAAACTTCCTCCTACAGATTGCTCTTGGATTGTAAACTATCTCCCGCGTATCTAGGAGCACATGGCTAACAGAGAACTTCTCTCCTACAACACAATTTCTAATTAGAAAAAAATATCCACGAATATTTCTTTCCTAAACTACGCCTTCGATGGCCTGGTAGAACCAGGACTCCTACCTTATAAATAAGACATGAGGTTGTTGATAAGCTAAGGTACGCTACAAATTCCCTGTTTACAATATTACTCCTTCCTCAGATCCCTGTCTGACTTTAGCATCAGAGTGTCATCGGTCACCACAGCGGTGGTCCGTGACTCACGTGCGTTACTTGTGCAGGTCAGCAGGTCGGTGAAATTAGGTTAAAGCAGGGAGTGAAAAATGACTGCATTAGTAAAATTATGGAAACTAGATACATTGTTCGTTTCTCTGCTTACTCAAATTTCAGTTTTGCTAGGTAGCCAGGCCAATCAACTATTTTTTTGTCAGGGTTAGACATTTTTACAATTTTACTCATTCTCTTTAAAATACAACCATAAACATCATTTATAGAAGAGGTAAAATTGTAAAAATGACAAACCCTAACAGAAAATGGTTGACTGGTCTGACTACCTGGAATTGTTGCTCAAATTTAGATGCTTTTGGAGCTATGCTAAATAGGTGAATGGAAACATTTTCGGTGTTAAATTATCAAGAAGCCATTCATTGGGGAGACATAGAAGCTTTTCACCATTAGATTTAATTAATACAATCTAATTTATTTTTGTTCATTGTAGCAATAATATGAGAGCTTACAACATTGCAAAGATCTTTATTATGATCTATTAGTAGTTTGATTATGTACTATAAGCATCAAATTAAAAGACACTATTCCAATGTTTTTTTTTTATAATTAAACTGCCTAAACATGTAAAAGGGCATTCGAATCCAAATGTTTTTACCACCGATCTATAGGCAGGGTCAAAGAGATTTGGGTTGTAATCTTGCATATACAAAGGGGTAAGATTTTCAAATTCTCCAAATGTCTACGCACTGAGTCTGGACTCGTCGGGACCATGGCATCCGGAAGTGGCTGGGGTTCCCAATTGAATGGCAATGGACATCGTGGACAATGAACTCCATGACATGGGCAGTATGGTAATTGTCAGACATTGACTTGTGACCGTTAAGTCTGGACCGGTCTTGATGGGCGGTGGATCTCGCTTGTTTATTAGTCAAAATAAAGAAAAAAAACAGGAGAGAGAAAAAAAAAAGTTTTATTTGGTGTTGACGAAGTGGCTAATTGTCCTTAAACAGCTGAGCTGAGAACGCTCTCATGCCTCAAAGAAAGAAAGAAAGATTTTCCACTCCCACAAAACGAAACTAACAATTTCCTCTAAACTTTTCTTCAATCAATCATACAAAAAAAAAAAAAAAAACACCCAAAGCATCACTCTCTCTTTCACCATTTCTTTGTTTCTCTCCCTGCAATTTACTGCATATTACTGACTTTACTCAGATCTTCTTCTCTTCACCTCATCATCCAATCCCGTCTTCTTGATTCAGGTCAATCTATCTCTTGTAAGTTTTTTTATTTGCTTTTATCTCTTATGTGATTTCAACCTTGATGTTCTGTTCTGTTCTGTTTTGAGTTATTTAATTTTGATTGTAATATTGTAAGTAATCTTGGTGATTAAAGGTGTGAGAGCTTTGATTGTTTTGGAAGGTATTTGGTTTTTTTTTTTTTTTTTCTTCTTCTTGATATTGGATTCAATTAAGGGAATAGATGAATGGGTATCTGTAGTTTTGATTTCGTGGAGTTGGGGTTTTTGTGAATAGTGAATTGGTTGAGCTTTCTGAATATTTTGGATTATAGTAAGCCATTTCATATACAGAAGAATAAAATGGAATGTGGGAATTGTTGTTTGATTACTTAATTAGGAGGTTTGAGTGGTTGTTTACCCTGATGCTTGGAACTTTGTGGATAGGTGTCTAACTTGTTGTAATGTTTGTGGGCAATAACTGATAAGCTTGACAATTAAGTTAGGTGATTAGGCCTAATTGAATGAGTGATCACCTTACTTTGTTGGGGAATTAATGCTATTGAAATTTATTAAATTTCGAGAAGTTGGATACTCAAGCCTAAATGACTGATTTGACTAGTGGGTTTGATGTAAGAACTACTAAATTCTTCACCAATTTGATGTAGATATGTTTGGACGTTAATTATGAACTTTGAAACTTATGGACTCCTAACAATCTATTTTACGCTTGGGATATCTCATTGTTGAAATACCATAGAAGGAAACATGATTCTTGATACTTAGGTTGATCTAAGTTGGAGGTGTGACTTTAAGAAATATAGCACACCTGGCAACAGAATTAGGCCTTTAACTAAGAGGTAAAAAAGGGAAGATAACTAACAGTCCTTGGTATAGAAATAGTAAACTGAACAAAATATAATCATTTCTATATCCCCTTTCATTTTCAAAGTAGACTCTTGTATGTTTCTCAGGCGATTCTTGCTATTGGAAGGCTTTGAAAAACTTTGGAGATCACGTGCAAGATTTATCTCTATTTGAAATAGTTTGTGCAGCGTGAAGATTTAGTGGTTATCTAACCTTGTCCATTGTCTTTCCTTCATTATCAATTTTGTGTCCGACAATATTTTCTGTGATTTTCTGAGTTTCATTGCAATAACGTTATCTTCAAAATCCTTACCACTCTTTGATAAAGCTCATATTACTTTCTGCGAATGAGATTCTTCTATAAATTTAGTCATGTATAACATCTGAGGTGCTTTTGGTTTTGAGATAATAAATTTTGTATTCCTTACCACTCTTTGATAAAGCTCATTTCACCTTCTGTAACTTGGATTCTTCTATATGTTAAGTCATATATCATCCCTGAGGTGTGTTTGGTTTTGAGATGATAAGTCTAGGGGAAACAGTGAAAAAGAGAGGGGAGAGGAGAATAAGATTTCCGGAACAGTTATTAGCTCCCTATGTCAACCTTGCTTCATAATTTTCTAATCATTCCAATTCAACTCTCTTTAGTTTACTGAACCATTCCCAGGACACTTTTGAGCTTCTCTCATCTCTCACTATGATCTCCCTTTATTGTATTCTGTTGTTTCTGGTCATTTTGCTTCATGGACATATAGGCATCTGTTGAAGTTAGTTAATGAGTATATATATATAATGCTAGACTTGTATTCTATACCGTCCCATCTAAGCTGAAACCTACATTTGCATTATTGGATGAAGGTTGTGGTCCTACTTATAGTCGCAACTTAAACAAGTCCCATTTCTAATAAAGTGCTCTTCATCTTCATGTGTCTCTACTCTTTCCAAATTTGCCACGACTTACGTAGTTTGAACTCTGCTTCTTTCCTTGCTTTCATGTTAAAATTTTTTTATTCCAGGAAACTATCGCATGAGATTTCCATAGTTTTTTTGCAACTTTATCCCATAATATTTAAGCCTTTACAGAATACAAGTAGCCATTACATTTTCCTTTGAGAGCTACATAAACTGTGTACTTTGAGCTTTATGGCGCTATACGTGCAATTGTCCATGATTGATGCTATTTCATGGTGGTTCCCTAGAACTTACAGCAGATAAGAATAACATATGATCTGGTACACCTCCTGCTGTAGCTGAAAAAAAAAGTAGGAATCTTGGAGATTATATTTGTTATAGATATTCATAATCAACTCGAGATTTATGCACATCTGTACATTGAAGAATACCATCTAGCATAAGGAGCAACTCTATCATCTAAATCATATGGCTTGCACATCCATCTCTAATATAAAAGAGTTGTGTAATACAGTGCAATAAGCTTTCCGAAGTTTTTCTTCTTAGTTACCTATTTAAACCCAACTACTTGTGGATTGCTGGGTCTCAAAATTGATAAGTTGTAGATGTGAATTCAATCTTTGAATTTTTTTTTCAGTTTTAAAGGTTTTTACTTGGACTGCTAGTAGAGATTCTGCAAAATACATCGTATAGCTCTTTGCTAACTTTGATGCTGTTTGTTTGTGTTCTATTTCAGTTACCTACTTGAAACTTCTCAGCCTTGAGGTTTGATGGAGGAAACAAGTAGTGCTCAAGGAAACTCTCCTGAATCTGTTCCTCCTGCTTCATCATCTACGCAAATTACTGCACAAGCTAATTCAGATTCTCCTATTTCTTCTAATATTGCTGACAAACAAGAGTCTGTTTATGAGAGTGAAGCAATAAAAGATTCTGGTGCAGAAAATGCACCAAATACTTCTGGTAGCTCACCTGTTGGAAATAACACAATTTCTCCTTTAATGGAAGAAACAAAAAGTGCTCAAGGGAATTCTTCTCCTGAATCAATACCACCTACTTCATCTTCTCAAATTGCCACAGACACTAATTCAGAGTCTCCTATTTCTTCAAGGGTTTCTGATACACAAGAGCCTGTTCACGTGAGCAAAGCAGTGGAAGATTCTGAAATAGAAAATGCACCCAATATATCTGGTGGCTTGCCAACTGAGAGTAATGCAGTTCTTCCCCCGCCTAATTTATCAGAAACATCAGAAGCGCATATTGGTAATTCTCCGTTGCCTCCTGAAAATGGTGCTTGTATACAGAATGATGGTATGCCTTTAAATATCTTCAATCAAATAAAAATCTCTGAAGATGACCTCAAAGATACTTCGCAATCCAATGACCTTGGTCATTACCAAGTAAAAGTTGCTACAATGCCAGAAGCACGGGACTCCAGTGATCTTAATGATGTAGAACCGGCTGAGAAAAAAGATGTTGATGCAAAACCAGATATCCTAAACAGATCTCTGGTTGATACAACGGCTCCTTTCGAATCGGTAAAAGAGGCCGTAACAAAATATGGAGGAATAGTGGATTGGAAGGCCCATAAAATCCAGACTGTAGAGGTAACTACCTGTCTCTACTCTTTCTTTACTTGATATCTTAATGCCCTTATTTTTTGTTCCATTGCATTTTGGCTTGATTAGTGCTTTGTGCTAACTAAAGGATTTATATCGCTTTTCCATGAGCTGTTCTTTGGTTATGAAGAGATCAAACTAGATGGTTCTTACATGTCTAGTTCCAACTTTTTTTAAGTAGCATCCATCTTGTAGGAAGTAATGCCATAAATATATTTAGTTGTTTGCCAGGTAGCTTCTGTGTGGTCTATGAATGTCATCATTTTTATGTGTTTCTATAGGTCATTTATATATGTGTTTTTATAGACCAAATAATGAAAGTTGCAATAGTTTGTTGCAATGCATTAGCTTTCGCTGTAATGAAGGGCATTGGCTGTTTAAGAACAAAAAATGATTTTTGACTATCCATTTAAGATCCACTAAGTTATGGATACACTACGTTATTGTTTACACTTAAAAACTGAGTTATTGTTTACACGTAAAAACTAAGTTATTGTTTACACTTAAGGACACTACTAAGCAAAAAAAAAAAAAAAAAATATTCGTTTGAACTCCGTTTGAGGTGAAATTTTCAGGAAAATTATGGGTTAACACTAGAAACAATGTGTCAATGTTTCAACTCGCTTCGACATTGTTCATTGAGATACGTTTTTAGTCCATTCCATTAATATCTTTCATAAATGGTCTTTGTGGGTAGTCTTGGAGAATGGGTGTTGCCTCTGGCTGGCCTGCCTGTGTCTCGCCCTATGTGGGCCCTTGCCTCTTCTCTTACTTTTTTTTTATTATGATAGGCAAATCCATCTTTTCACGTTCGTATCTCGAGGCATGCATGGCTGAAACTTTAACACATTGTTGTTGATGTGACTCTTTAATTTTATTTTTTTACCATCTCAAAATTTCTGTTCAAACGGAGAATGATATAGTTTTCGGTTGGTCATGTGTATATAGTGTCCCTTAGTGTAAATGAAAACCAAATGGGTTGGCCATCAAAATGTTTTTGTGTCCTTAATGCGCCAACTTCTATTTTTATTTTTTTTGGTCTCGGTTTTCTAGAGTGATGTCTGACATACAATATATCTGATCATTATCTGAACATCCCATCATCCATTATGTTATGTTTGTAATTCGTCCTCAAAGACTTTTTTGGTAATCTTCCTCCCTAATGGAAGGATCTCCTTTTTGGCTGTATGCAGAAGCGCAAGCAAGTAGAAGGTGAACTTGAGAAGGCACAGGAAGAAATCCCTAAGTACAAGAAGCAATCAGAGTCCGCCGAAGAGTCAAAGATCCAAGTACTAAAAGAGTTGGAAAGTGCAAAAAGGCTAATTGAGGAGTTAAAACTGAACCATGAGAGAGCACAAACAGAGGAACACCAGGCAAAACAGGACTCCGAACTTGCCAAGCTCAGGGTGCAAGAGATGGAGCAAGGGATAGGCGATGAAGCAAGTGTTGCAGCCAAGGCTCAGCTTGAGGTTGCCAAAGCGCGGCATGCTGCTGCAGTCACAGAACTGAAATCTGTGAGAGATGAGTTGGAAAAACTGAGGTCAATGTATGCTTCTTTGGTTGAGGAGAAGGACATGGCTGTGAAGAGAGCCGAGGAAGCTGTTTCTATATCCAAGGAAGTGGAAAAGACTGTGGAGCAACTGACTCTCGAGCTGATTTCAACAAAGGAATCCTTGGAATCTGCACATGCCGCACATCTTGAGGCTGAGGAACAAAGGATTGGAGCTGCTATGGCTAGAGAACAGGATTCTCTTAATTGGGAGAAGGAACTAAAGCAGGCAGAAGAGGAACTGCAGAGACTGAACCAGCAACTTCTGTCAACAAAGGATCTAAAGCAAAAACTAGATGATGCATCAACTTTTGTACTCAATCTAAAAGCTGAGTTAGCAGCTTACATGGAAGCAAAATTGAAGGAGGAAAAAGGCGAAGAAGATGCATATTTGAAGGGCGAGCAAGCAAAATCGAAGAAGGAAAATCATTCAGATGTACAAGCAGCAGTAGCAGCAGCTAAAAAGGAGCTTGAGGAGGTGAGGGTCATTATCAAGAAGACAACAGCAGAAGTTGATATGTTGAAGGTAGCTGCCACGAACCTTAAATCTGAACTTGAAAGAGAACAGTCAGCACTGGCGACTATGAAACAAAGAGAAGGAATGGCATCGGTAGCAGTTGCATCTCTTCAAGCTGAACTGAGCAAGACTAGATCTGAACTGCCAACAATTCAGATGAGGGAGAAGGGAGCCAGAGAAATGATGGTTGAGTTGCCAAAGAGACTACAGCAAGCAGCTCAAGAGGCAGATCAGGCAAAATCTCTTGCTCAATTGGCCCGTGAAGAGCTCCGAAAGGCAAAGGAACAAGCAGAGTTAGCAAAGGCCAGTGCAAGTACCATGGAGAGTAGATTGCTTGCAGCTCAAAAGGACATTGAGGCTACAAGGGCATCAGAGAAGTTGGTTCTAGGTGCTGTGAAGGCGTTACAGGAGAGTGACTCGCCTCGAAGCATGGGTGAGGAGGACGTGCCTGCAGGAGTTACACTTTCTTTAGAGGAATACTATGCACTCAGCAAGTGTGCCCACGAGGCTGAGGAGCAGGCCAACATGAAGGTGGCAGCTGCGATCTCCGAAATTGCAGTTGCTAAGGAGTCTGAGCAGAGAAGCTTGAGTAAACTAGAAGAAGCGAACAAAGAAATGGATGCAAGGAGAGAATCATTGAGGATTGCAATGGAAAAAGCTGAGAAGGCAAAGGAAGGGAAGTTAGGTGTAGAACAGGAGCTGAGAAAATGGAGGTCCGAACATGAGCAGCGAAGAAAAGCTGGTGATGCGGGTCATGGGGTAATACCATCTAAAAGCCCAAGAAGGAGTCTCGACGACAGAAAAGAACTTAAAAGCCACAGCACGGGATCAGATTCTATGGTTGCTCCACAATCTGTTGTAAGTCCAAAGTTCTTTATTCCCCAAGATGATACAGACTTGAATTATTCCACCGATGGAAGGGGGTCAAAGAAGAAGAAGAAAACACTCTTCCCACGTTTCATTATGTTTTTGTCCAAAAAGAAGTCACAGGGACTTAAACCAGTATAGTTCTCCATATTTCTGTTGTTGTTGCTGTTGTTGTTGTTGTTGTTTCTGCATCTACTTCCAGATGCAAAATTCTGGAGGTGATCTACCCGAGAGTTTTGTGTTGTATAGAATATGAGAACTCCATGTAAAATAGCCTGATTTGGTGACATTTGATATGTGAGGAGTGTGTATCGATTGATATTTCTTACGAAATAAGTTTGTTGACTGAGCAAGAAGAGGTAAATAAATCTGTATTGTAGACTTGATATTGTAGATGAACTCTTTGTAAAAATAAATGAAAATAAATGTGAGTTTGTTTGAGTTTGGTAATGAATGTTAAGTAATCGGAAGGATTTCTAGAGAAAAGTGTTTTTGGTTTCTTTTGAATGAGTTTCGAATGGTCCAGCCAGGGGAGGCTAAGGTCTTTGGTCTGCTACTCTCATGGAAATGCCTAAGAATCATGATGCAAACTTGGTCGCCATCAGAGATGATTGATAGTCTGGGGCAAACAGTACACAACTATTCAACTACACCAATTTTAGCAGTGACACAACTCTACCTTTTTCAATTATTAGCTTCTCATACCAATTGTTGTCATGAGCAAGCAAAACGAGCGAGGCTTCCGCATTGGACCTATCATCGAGCAATCCTGTGTAGAGTGTGGCAATTTTCTCCCAGATTAGGTACAAAATTGGTTCATTCGCAGCAATAGGTGGGAGTCCTAAATATCTGTCGGACGCGACAAAGACGCAGAGGAGCCAGGAGACGTCCATGCCACGGTAAAATTTCTTGAACGCGGCCGTAGGGAATTTTGATAAACAAGATTCAAAATGCATCATTGTACCCATCAAAAATTCAGAAATTCAATGAATTAAAGCTTCTTTTGAACGTGAGAGGGGCTACCTAAATGGAGGGGGGCAATATGGAAAATACAAATAGCTTTGTGGGTTCTTTTAAAAAGATAAGGGGGGCAATTGACCCCCTTAACCAAAGGGTAGATCCGCCCCTGTTGATAGTAGTATATGCTTTGAGATGCTTTGCGAGATGGCATGGCGTCTGTGTACATCCTCTTTCAACAACCAAATCCCCGCTATGTCTTTTGTTAAGCAAATTTCATTTCAGGTTTCCTATAGACATGGTATCTCTATCCCTTCATTTAATGTTGCATGGATGACAATCCACAAGGTCTGTTTACACATTGGGGTGCCAAAAGATCTATACCGGATGTTATTATGGTTTGCACTTTGCAAATTGATCATACAGTTATATTCCGTAGGGTTGAAAATTGACTCGACTTTGGTCAGTTTTAAAAATCTCAAACCGAAACTTAACTAATCATTAATAAAATTGAACTGAAACAAAATCGATTCTAATTTATGCAAACCATAACCTAATTGAATCGACTAAAATCGAACTAAAACAGAATAAAACCGAACAGACCAACTATTTAAACATATTATATTATTTTTATATAAAAATAAAAATAAAATAATATATATATATTATTTATTATAAATATTTGGTTGATTCAATTTTATGGGTTAAAATTACATAGAAACCGAAAACCAAACCGTCTACTTCGATTTAAAAATTTTAAAACCGAACTAATGAGTTCCGTCGGTTTAATCGTTTTGCTCAGTTTTTTATTCGACCCTAATATTCGGTTTAATCATTAATGCCTGGATGATGATTTTGCAATCCAAATATCCATAGCGGCTATGGAAAATTACTCAACGCGTGCAAATCCCCTAAAAAAAGGCGGGAGAAACCCTAGGTTACTATCTTCTTCGAAGAAAAAATCAGGGGACGTGCAATTGAAGTTAAGAAGCAGCGATGAAAACATTGGCACTCGGTGGAAGCTCTCTCTCAATCGCCCTCTACACAGATGTCACCAACTCCAAGTACTTACTCTCCTCTCTCTCTTGCTGTCTCTCTTTCTATGTTGTTTGTTTAAAAATCGATTCTTTTTAGGGTTTTCAGAAACTCGCCCTTTTACAGTCTATAACTTGGATTCACACTTGATACATTACCGTTTCTACTTTATTTTTGCTTTCAAGTTTGATTTTTTATTAGAAGATTCCATTTCAGTAGCTAGAAAATGGTGTTTTTTCTTGGGATATGTACATTACTTGGGAGCAATCAGACAATGTTACCATTATTCGGATTACGGAATCAGGTAGAGGTTTCCAATGGTCTTATGGTTTACTAAGAGAACAAATAAAGTTCAAGAAAGAAGCTGGATTTTGGAAATGAGATAAACAAGTGACTATTGAGACGAATTGGAGATGGGGGTTGGATGTTGCTTTGAAGCGAGTATTAAGCGCGACTCTATGATTGCTCTTTAAATGGAAAATTTTCACCAGGTGATGCTGCTGTTTAAGCAATTCCGTGTTTTCGTGATGGAAGTCATGGTAAAATCAAGGTGGATGTTTGTAAGGTAGGTAGTTATGACTTCAGGACAAGAACATACACATGGGGTTGGGCTGTAATGGAGGTGGAGAAGAGGGGGAGGAGGGAGTGGGTGCAAAGATGGATATAGATGAGGTGAAAAGGGGTACATGAGGTTAGGGTTGTCCGGCAAGTAAAAAGGAGGAATACCGTGATGGTGGAGGGTTATAAGGCATGTGAGGATGCTGAGTGTTGGCTTGGCCGTTTGTACAAGAGAAAGTAGGATTTGTTTTTTGGTTTGGAGTGAACCGATATTGCCTTGAGGAAATCTAGCTTCAGAGGAAGCTGGCAACATCTACTTGAGTAAGAGCTTTACCAATGAAGCAGGTATGATACATTGCTGATGGTGACAAAGCTTGGTTCCAAGGAAACTCTTAATGCGAAACTCTTAATGCTTAACTGGGATTAAGGATAGAAATAATTTAGAGTATGCAAGCTGCTACTGTGAGGTGTATCACAAGGAAAAGCCTGAAAATCAATAGGCTCAGCCCAGTGGACCCAAGAAGTTAAAAGAATGAGTTTCAAGATTCAACATAACCAGAATGACAAAGAGGTGGTTCAAAAAAGCAACACAACGATGAGCATGAGTCAAGTAGGCAATTGTTTGCGCTTGAGGCGGACAGTGAGTTGAAAGCTGTAAAAGTTTAGTTTGCTTTAGTGCCTGTTGCTTCCATCTTCCATTAGTATATTGGCCTATCTTGCCAATATAGAGAATAAGGAAAGCCAAACAGGAGGAAGATTAGGTGCTAGGCACCCCTACCATACTATTCGAGTCGAGGAGGCCTATCAGATTTTATATTGGTTAAATGTTGCATACTTTTAATTTTTTATCACTGTCATGTTAACTGCTAAAAATGATCATGGGTTTAGATGTTTTATGTTAAAGACTTAAAGAGATGCTATCTTTATGTGTCATTGAGGGCTAACCAACAAGTTATTTTGACAATCATTTTTATGAAAAAAAATTTACACAATTTTATGGGGTATTTTGTTTAGGGATGATTTTTGGTGATGATCTCCCATGAAGATCATATATGCAAGATATGAGCTCACTTGATGTAAATAATGTTTCTTAACATTGATATGCATTACTAAGTCTCCAATGACGAATAACTGTAATATGTTTGCATATGTGACGTTTTTAGTCTACATTATATGGAGTCTAGGTACCTCAGATTACTAATTATGAAGTGTTACACAAGTGCTCATGTCATGTTGGACACTAATACACGTGTCCAAAATGGGAAGGTCAAAGTGAAATTTATAGAAGTTTTAATCCATCATAGTTAGAGCCTTAGAGGGTAACTCCTTTTCACTTCGATGCATGTTTATTTCCTAATTCTTGAGCTTGTTCTATGATGGTTTGACGTTGAGCATCGGTTGAAGGTGATTGTCTTGCTTGAGATACTCCGAATATGGAAGGAGTAATAGCAACTCAATATTACCTTAGGCTCTTCACAGAGGTCACATGCCTGTGAGGAGTTTTTCTTTATTCTAATTTTTGCTTTATTGTATTTTGTATGCTTGACAGAAGCTTAAGTTGCAAAACCCATTCTAAGTAGAAGGGAAAGAATCTGACTTTATCTTTGAAATGAGTCACCTCACCCATAAATCTTTAATTTAGACAGTTTGATCTCGGTGCTGAAAAACTCTCAAAGTCTGCAGAAATCTCTTGAACATGACCAGTTTCAGGGAGGCTATAGTGTCATCCATACTCGATTGAGAGGAAAAGATACAACCTAGAGAAGAGATTGCAATCTAGTTTTCGATCCATCAAAATGTCAGAGAAATTTTATCCACCCAGAACACTCATATTTTGTATAATGTGCCTATAATGATTAAAGAACAGTTATTGAACAACTAATAATTAACAAAGTGCAAAGATAAATGGAAATTAGTCACAATATGTGATGAACGCTACTTTTGTCTTTGAGTGCCATTTCCTTTATCTAGATGCCCCATTCATTGTAGAGTTCCTATTTATATTATACATTTACAAGTCACTAAATAAGAATATTCCTTGAATAATGCTCCTTTACTATTTATCCATAATTGTAGAGTTCAGTTTGTTGTTGAGTGCCCCCTTATATCTTTTGTTTGCTTTCATCTGAGTCATTGACTTTGTTGACCACAAAGCTTTTAGTTGACTTTTTTTTATATCATGACATGATTCAAGACCGTGTTGTTTGGTGCTTCATGGCACAATCTTGAGAGGGTAGATTGTACACACAGTTCAGACTAATAGTTAGAGAGGGTCAAAGGTGGAGCTGTTTCATCTTTTTGTAAGGTTGCTTTTGGCATAGCTAGGGGTCTTTGGAATGATTCATGTGGGCATGACACTAGATGTTGTTGGATCCTTAATAAAGTTTTTTGCTTCTGCTGAAAAGGAATTGTTTCGTTATCTTAATAAATTTTAACCTTTAAAAATAAGATTTTGTCTTCTGTCCCCAAAAAGGGCGATTTCAGTTAACTACCATTTAAATCCTCAGTCAGAGTTTGGTTGTGTTCCAGTGTAAATTATACTTTCTGTTTCCTCTAAAGTTCCTTGTCTGAATGGAAGTTGAGCTACCATTTTTCGCATCCATCCACATTAACCGTCGTTGAACCTGTACTTGTTTTAACAATAACGACAAGACACTTGTAAATAATAAATAAACACAATTATTTTATTGTTGCATAAATCCAAGTCAAAGAGATGGCAATCTAGATTTCTGTCATCTACCCGATATTGTAAATGACGTGTTACTATTTTTTTGGTCCTTGGCTTGTTGCCTCTCTGTCGCTGGTACACATTATGTTTTCTTAGGCTGGTAAATTGAAAGCTATTTACGACATAAATTTTCTGGAACATGTCATTTTTTTTTGTGAAATTCAGTGTGATCTCCCGATCTCTTTTCATTTGTTTTGGGTACTTTTTTTTTTTTTTTTCTATTGGAGATATTCCCTTGTGATTGCTCTTATATTTTATGTTGTCCGTTGAAAAACACTAGTGAGTGATAAATTGATGCATGTCAGGGAACTTTTGGATACCATGCAAGCTGGAACACTGGAACCGGAAGTAGCATTTCTGAATGCATCACTAGTAAGATAACTTCCGTCTTTCCTGTTATTTATGATCACCTTTGCATTCAACATTCTCTGAGTATTATATCTTTTACTAGTTACACCTTGCAAGGCGCCTCTGAATGTTACTTGCATAACCAATTGAGACAGATACCAGATGTTTTCCCTCTCCTAGCAGCTGCGCAGAAGACTCTTTTGGCAAAATCAAGGGAGTCACTAACAACGCGCACTCTACATTCTGAGCTCGTCTTCAATTATTCAGGATCTAAGCATGTATTCACCTTGCCTTATTTAATTTGTGTGCTCATCTCTTTGCATTATTTCTTGTATTAATTTCTTCTCCGATTCTCTAGATTTCCGAATCCTTGAAAAGATGCGGAATCTATGACAACTGTACTTATGTTCTTGTTGCTTGTTTTGGCGCTACTCCTGATGATGTAAGGCTATTGTATTATCTGAGTGGATACCGTTAGTGTTTCAATTTGTACCCCTAACTTTATCTGATGGTATGAAGTCGAACAACCAACTTACCAGATGTTTATGCTCTACTAGATGAAGGCCATAGAGAAGCTTATGCATGGGAAAGCGATTGACTTGGAGGAATTGGACGCAAGAGCAAACAAAGCCCAGATTCAGAAGGTTTGCCAAAAGGAACCTGTGTTTATTCTACCTCTTCTGCACCCCTCATTTCTTTTATCGTCTTAACATTTTACCATCTTATCCAGCACTACAAAATATCTGGTGTGGAACTTGGGATGTCCTCACTTGCAGATGCCATTACTTGTCGCATTGCTGCTAGAGATGCCTTGTGAAGAAGCTGAATCAAGGAATATGTTCCAGTCAATTCCCCCATTTGGATTCATTTTCAGATATTATAAAGATTCGTCTTGGTCTTGATGCTTCTTCTATGGTACTGTTTTTCAGGGTCTTTGGTTAGAGTCTGCTCCCAAAGCCCTAAAAAATGTTGTGTTTGGAAAGGAACCAATGGGATATCAAACAGGAAATTATTCCAGAAATTCAAAAACACAAAATTATTCCAAATTTCAACTCGCTTCTGTTTCTTAGTTAAAGTGTGTATGCACTCTTTCCATTTCAAATCAGGCAGATTATCAAAACCTCTGAAGTTTTTCCCTTTTCTCTGCAAATGCAGGAACATGCGAATGCTTGCATCTAGCAAAGTAAAGAATAAAATCAACTTCCATATATTTCAGAATTTTTAGCGGAATCTCTTATTTGATTTAGGCATTAAAATTTAACTATTCAATGATGGACAAAAGCCTGTATTAGTAAGTATAATGTTTTGAATGTAACTACTGCCACAAAGAGTGTACATACTTATGTCAATGGTCTACCAATCCGGCTTTAGCTCAGTTGGTAGAGCGGAGGACTGTAGTTGTATGCTGTCATCCTTAGGTCACTGGTTCGAATCCGGTAAGCCGGATTTTCATTTTTTCTTTTCACCTATACTTTTATCCTTGAAACGAATGATTCAAATTATTAATTTAAAAAAAAAAAAATTATGAATTTTGTTTTAAAAAGAGTAAGGAAAAAGTGAAGAAAAATCCGGGTTATTTTTTCAACATCTACTAATTGGGCATCCCACCCCGTCCCGATTTTTGTAGTTCTTTTGGGATTGATCAAACTCATCCCGATCTAGAGTGAGATGAGATCTGGATGAAAATTTTCAATCTCGCCCATCCCGTCTCGTCCTGAACTTATTTATTTGATATTTATTATTATTAGTTGGTACTATTTGTTTAGATATTGCAAGTAAAATATAACTCATGAAATTTTATGTTTTTTACATATTAAATTAGTTATATGACAATTATTTTTGTAAAATATACATGCAAATAATTATTTGAGTTAGTTTTGCACTATGAGTTATGTAATTGGAGATTTTGTACATGCTCAAGTGGCATCAGGTCACCACTGTTGGTAGGTTAAAAATTAGACGTCAACGCTTTCAATTCACTAACCATGTAAAAAGACTAGAGTATGTCCCGTGTCGTTGGCACTCCACATAATTTTATTTTTGCTAAATATTTTGTACTGAACACCATCACTATCCCGTTTTTGCTCTGAGTAAGTATTGAAGTGTAAGCTTATTCTAAGGTAAAAATATATATTATAAATTTTAGGGTTATACTCAGTCAAAATTGAACCAGTTTGGGCAAAAATTTAAATGTCGAGAATAAGTTTTCCCTCGATCTTTAAATTCGCCAAAATATAAAGTTTAGCGTTTTTGTTTAAATGTGCATTAAGATGTCATACTTATTTTTTCTAATATGATCGACCCGTCTCATTGCTTTGAAAAATATTAAAGACGTGAAGTACGTTATACGTTTTTTTAATTATAAAATATATATTTTTAAAATTTTAGCACTTGTATTGATTAATGATTTTGTTATAAAGTTCTTCAAAAAACCATTTCAACGATACTAAATTTACCAAAATACGACAACGATGTAGATAGTTATAATAAAATTTTATTTTCCTAAAAGAAAAACACAATATTTTCTCTCTGCCACATGTACATTCCACTAACTTTTTTCAAAAGTTTTTCATTATTTTTGCCCTTATATATATTTTAAATTTACAAATATGCCATCATAAGAAATGAATCTCAACCCTCAAAATTCAATACATTTCCCAACTTTCAATCCTATCCATCTCTTATCTCTAATCCTTTTGATTTGACTTTGTCCAAGTCAGCAATGAATAGTAAAATACCACTCTGAATTGTAATATAAATATTTGAACCACAAACATGTGTTGTACTCTTGTCCTTAACCTTGCATGTCCGATTTTATAACAGAAGGCGAAATCTAGCACAAGCTCTTTCATTTTACATGATGTCAAACTGAATAACCTTATAACATTTTTCCCAAATTGACCATGTTTGATACGATACAACACAACAAATTTAGTCATGATAAACCCAATCTTAAAACCATTTAGGGTGTGTTTGGTTGTATGGAATCCTATGTCATGAGAATTTATGAGGGGATCCCAACATTTTAGGTTAAATTGATATATCACTCCACATCCACCATTTGATTCTGTGATCAATGGTGGAAATGAAAGTCCCATGAACATGAGAATATCACTCCTTGGTCTCCCAAGGCATGCGATTCCCATGTTTGTGGGACTTCCATTCCAACCATTGATCACAAAATCAAATGGTGAATGTGGAGTGATACATCAATTTAGCCTAAAATGTAGAGATCCCTTCATGAATTCCCATGACATATGATTCCATGCAACCAAACACACCCTTAATTAATAAAAAAAATTGATTATCAAGTTTTTGCAACTAAGGTGACATTGCATGATTTGGAAGAATGATGAAATCCTCAACATATATGTAATTATTCTTATATCACGCCGCATCACTCTGATCGCAAAAAACCTAGTTTCCTAGCAAACATTTTCAGTGCGCAATCAAACACTGCAAACTCATTTTTCTAGTAAAGTAATTTTCTTAAAAAAAAAAAATAATAATAAATTTTTTTTTGGGCTATCAAACATACCATTAATTAAATCGGAGTAAAACTCGAAAGTTAAACCCGCGAAGCCAGTTAACAAACGGATCGATTTCGGGTCAGATTGGAAAGGTCCATCTGAGCCCAGCCCAGGCTTATGAGATTGGACTAGAAAATTTCGGTGTGACGAAAATCTGATCGAATTTGCCTTTCTTTCGTATTGGCTTCGATACCTCCTCTTCGTCACCGATTACCCCAAATTAAACTCTCTCTCTCTCTCTTCTCTCACACAGTACAATACCAAATACCACGTTTCTTTCTTCTCTCTCACTGCTTAGGGTTTCTCTCCAGTCTCAAGGGGCAGGATAAACACCGCCAAGCCAAATCACCCTATCTTACGCCACCGAGGTAACGATCTTAACATACACACCTTCTCTCTTAATTTTAAAACAACACAAATGAAACACTCTCTAATACGAACTTGAAACCCTAGAGAGTTTGTTTGATAAGCGATTTGTTTATCAGATCAATCTATTAGGGTTTTTTTTTTTTTTTTTTTGATTTTTAATAGAGATTCTAGGGTTTCTTTGATTGAATTGGTGTGTGTTTGTGTGTAGAGAGGATTAAATTGATTGATCGAATCGGGCGGAGGGACATTGTTTATTAATAGAGAAGAACGGTAAAGGTGATTGCTTTGATGCTGTGGAGGAGCTCGGCATAGGCCGGACTGGACAGAAGTTTGGGTCTGAGACTGTGATGGCCAATCCAGGAGTCGGGAACAAGTTTGTTTCAGTGAATTTGAACAAATCTTATGGGCAGAGACCGAGTTCTTCAGGAAATGCTGGGGCAAGTAGAGTTAGATCCAGTGGTGGTGGTGGTCATGGAGTTAGTGGTGTTGGTGGCGGCGGTGGTGGTGGAGGAGGTGGGATGGTGGTGCTTTCGAGATCAAGGAGTTCGATTGTTGGTGCACAGAAAGGTGGGCCAAAGCTTTCGGTTCCGCCCCCCTTGAACTTACCATCCCTGAGGAAGGAACATGAGAGATCCGATTCTTCGGCTTCTGGTGGTGGGGCAGCTGGTGCTGGAAGTGCTGGGCCAGGAGCTAGGCCTGCTTCTTCTGGGATTGGATGGACCAAGCCGAGTCCCCCTATTTTGAATGAGAAAGAAGGTGGCAATGATCACTCCTTGTTTGATAGACCTGGAGTTGAGAGCCATAGGGTTGATGGAAGTGATCCGAGTTTTGTTTCGGCAAATGGGGGATTGAAAAACAGTGTTTATTTGCCACCCTCTGCTCGAACAGGCACGGTTGCTTCGTCTAGGCCGTCGGTGAATACGGTACCCCATGAGTTTGTACCAGTAGAAAAAACTGTTGTTTTGAGAGGTGAAGATTTTCCGTCTTTACATGCTACATTGCTTACTCAGTCTGGTGGATCCTCGCAGAAGCAAAAGGGTAACTTGGATCAGAAGCAGAGTAAGAAAGTTAACGAGGAAGTGTCTGATGAACAGATGGGTAATTCGTATCTAAGGCCGCCACTTCTTATGCAGCCGCAAAATCAGACCTCACGTCTAAGCAAGGCTGCGGATGATAAGCATGGTGGAAATCAGGAGTTGGGTGGTTTTAGGAGGACTGAGAAATCGAGTAAGCAAGAAGATGACATCTTTCCTAGTCCATTGCCACTTTTACGTCTTAATCACACTTCTGATTGGGCTGATGACGAACGGGATACAAGGCATGGATTACCAGACAGAAATAGAGATCATGCGTACTTGAGAAATGAATCGTTTCGTGACAGAGACAATGATCTTCCCAGGGGTAGTGTGCTACCTAAATCAGATGCATGGGTTATGCGTGATGATGATTTTGGTAGGCAGTCTTCTAGGGAGGCCCTTAGAGCCAATTCATATGGCAGAGAAATGCGAATCCCTAGTAGGGAAGGTCGGGATGGGAGCCCATGGAGACCTTCCCCAGTTAAGAAAGATGTGTTTAGTGCTCATGACATTGGATTTGATAGAAATGGTGGTGCTGCAAGGCCACTTGGTCCTAGTAGAGAAGCGAACAAAGAAAGTAAGTATGGCCAGTCGTCATTTGGATATGGTGCTCGCGATGGTTATAATAGCGGAAATATGTCTACTAATGAATCCAAATTTGGAAGGAGGGATGCTGGTTATGGACAGGGAACCCGACAAAATGGAAACCTTTCGGCAGAGTCGTATGGTGCAAGAGGGACTGATAAGAGTAAAATTGATCAGTACGGTGGTGACATGTCTAATCATTATAGAAATGATGGTTATCAGAACAATTTTATGCCAAAGACATCAGGTAAGGTTCTTCCGGTGAATGATTCAATACTTAATGTTGGTAGGGAAAAACGCCTGTCCAGTAAGAAACAATACATTGAGGATCCTTTCCTCAAGGAATTAAATAGTGATACTGGTTTTGATGGAAGGGATCCTTTGACTGGAAGTCTTGTTGGGGTCTTAAAAAGGAAGAAGGATGTGGTAAAACAAGCTGACTTTCATGATCCTGTGAGGGAATATTTTGAGGCTGAACTTGAGAGAGTTCAACAAATGCAAGAACAGGAGAGACAAAGGGTTATTGAAGAACAGGCAAGAGCATTGGAAATTGCTCGGAAAGAAGAGGAGGAGAAAGAACGGTTAGCAAGGGAAGAGGAAGCAAGGCGAAGACGAATAGAAGAAGAGGCACGAGAGGCTACTTGGAGAGCTGAGCAGGAGCGCTTGGAGGCTGTAAGACAGGCTGAAGAGCAAAAGATG
The DNA here is from genome assembly GCA_963556465.1 of Berberis vulgaris. Taxonomy (NCBI): domain Eukaryota; kingdom Viridiplantae; phylum Streptophyta; class Magnoliopsida; order Ranunculales; family Berberidaceae; genus Berberis; species Berberis vulgaris. Next base: position 10,436,648 of record OY747137.1, read on the forward strand.
GCCAGAGAGGAGGAAAAACGGAGGGTTCAACTGGAGGAAGAGAGGCGGATAGAGGCTGCCAGACAAAAACTTTTGGAGTTGGAGGCAAGAATTGCAAGGAGGCAAGCAGAAGGGTCGAAAGACAATGAATTTCCTGCTGCAGTTAGAGATGAAAGAATGCCTGGGGTTGCTAAAGGAAAGGATGTTCACTCTAGGGCAGTGGATGTTGTCGATTGGGAAGACGGTGAGCGCATGGTTGAAAGGATTACTAGTTCTGCGTCTTCTGATTCGTCTGGTTTAAATAGATCCTTTGAAATGGGTTCAAGGCCGCAATTTTATAGAGATGGAGATCCTGCATTTTTGGACAGAGGGAAACCTGTAAACTCTTGGAGGAGGGATGCAACATTTGACAATGGAAATAACTCTTATATTTGGCAGGATCAGGACAATGGTTATCGCAGTCCGCGGCGAGATGCATTTAGTGCAGGTAGGGCAGTTGCTAGAAAAGAGTTCCACGGAGGTCCCGGAGCAATGCCTGCAAGGATATCCACTAGAGGAGGGCTCCCAGATCAGCATGTCGTAGATGATTTTTCACAGCCTAGAGGGAACAGGTGGAACCTTACTGGTGAAAGCGACCACTACAGTGGGAACTTGGATCCTGAATTTCATGATAACTTCCCTGATAAGTTCAATGACATGGGATGGGGACAAGGCCGTTCCCATGGTGGTCTGCATGCTCCATATCCAGAAAGACTATATCAGAACTCGGAAAGTGATGGGCTTTCTTCATTTGGGAGGTCAAGGTATTCTGTGAGACAACCTCGTGTTCTCCCACCTCCGTCGCTGGCTTCTAGGCACAAAAGTACCTTCAGAACTCAGATTGAACGACCTGGTTCCTCGGCTGCTCTAGATGGTGAGATCACTTATCACAATGCACCGAGACAAAGTGACCCAATCAGGCAGGTGGGATATAGTAATGGTTTTCAGGATGTGCTTGAACAGCCTAGTATGGTCGATGCCCAAAAAGAGAATACCATATCTCTGGATAAGAGAGGCGACAAGACAACATCTAGGTGTGACTCACAGTCTTCACTCTCAGTCTCAAGCCCACCTGACTCGCCCACTCATCTTTCGCATGATGACCTGGAAGATTCAGGCAATTCACCATTGCCAACTGCTGGAGAAGGTGAAGAAATTCCTTTTTCAGAGAATGATAATGTTTTGCCAGTCATTGAAGTTGGTCACAGTAGTAAGATAACAGCCTCAGGTTCTGTCTCATCTGTTGAAGATGAAGAATGGGCTATTGATAATCATCAAGAACTGTCAGAGCAAGAGGAATATGAGGAGGATGAAATTGGTTACAGGGAAGAGGATGAAGTGCATGGCGGAGATAGTCAAAATGTTGACTTGTCCCAGGAACTCAAAGATATGCATTTGGAAGAGGACGAAGGCATGTCTATGAAGATGAGCCAGGTGGTCTTAGGCTTCAATGAGGGTGTTGAAGTTGGAATACCAAGTGGTGATGAGTTTGAAAGAACCACTGGGACACAGAATGTCTCTGCTGATATCTCAGAAGAACACGGATCATCTGATAGGGTGGTCGATATTGTGAAAAATCTTCAATCTGGGAACAGTTCCGCTGATGGGAGCACAGAGAGTTCTAAATTTACTCGTGAAACCGATAATGCCCTCCTTGATTTGAGCCTCCAGCCAGTGAATGTTACCTACGGCTCAGCAGCATCTACTGATAATATGACTGATAATGTTGAAACTTCTACTTCTTCTCAGCAACCACTTGCAACTTCTGCAAATGAGGGGCTGCCTTCTTCTACAGTTCAGCCGACCACATTACCAGTTTCTGCTGGTTCAGGTCAGCCTGAGGTACCTGTTAAGCTTCAATTTGGCCTGTTCTCTGGTCCTTCCCTCATACCATCACCAGTTCCAGCCATACAAATTGGTTCCATACAGATGCCTCTCCATTACCCCCACGTTGGACCATCTCTTACTCAAATACACCCTTCACAGCCCCCGTTCTTTCAGTTTGGCCAGCTCAGATATGCTTCCCCACTATCTCAGGGAATATTGCCATTGGATCCTCAATCGATGTCTTTTGTTCAGCCTTCCGTTCCTGGTCATTATTCTTTGAATCCAAACCAGGAAGATTTTTTGAAAAATCAAGCAGGGCAAGAGATTGGTATTATGAGACAGTCTGTAAAAGACCTAGGGCCGTCTGTTACTTTGGATGATCATCCTGGTTTGTCAAAGCTTTTAGATCAATCTCAAGTGGACCTTTCCAAGAAGGTGAATATGTTACCTGTAAGTGGGGAGGATGAACCAAAAGCTAGGCCTCATTCAGTTTCTCACATGAATGATCAAGGACATCATGGTTTGAATGGTAGGAAGAACTACAGTTCTGTAGTTAGCAATAAAGAATCACAAAATCAGATGCAAGCGGAGCCAACAACATCTCAGTATGTTTCCAAGGCTCCTGGACCAATGTCTGGTAACAAAGGGAAGAGATATGTTTATACAGTGAGAAACTCTGGTTCAAGAGTTTCACATCCAGTTTCTGAATCTTCTCACACTGATTTTGGTGGACTTAGGAGAAGGGGTCGACAGAAAATTCAACGCACTGAGTTTAGAGTGAGGGAAAATGTTGAGAAGAGGCAGAGAGAAGGCTTGGTTTCACCTAATTACGCTGGAGCTGGAGAGAAATCTCATTTCAATGGAGCAGTGTCAGGCTATGTTCAAAGTAGTGGTCTGAAAGATGTCAAACCATCCAAGATCGTTGAATCTGAGAGCTTGAATTTGCATTTTGTTGATTCTGAAAGTAAGATGGACAAGGGAGTAGGAAAAGAAGTTCATGTAAAGAAACCAATATCCGGAGAGGCAAATTTCAAAAGGAACAACAGTACTGTGGAGGATGTTGATGCTCCTCTGCAGAGTGGGATTGTGCGTGTTTTCAAGCAACCTGGTATAGAAGCCCCAAGTGATGAGGATGACTTCATTGAGGTGAGGTCTAAGAGGCAGATGCTAAATGATCGTCGAGAGCAAAGAGAAAAGGAAATTAAGGCCAAATCTAGGGCTGTAAAGGTATTTTCTACCTTAACTTCTTTCTGTGTTCAGTATCTTGACATGATTTTTTATTTTGTTGGTTTTAAACTTGAGTTGAGTTTGTCTTAATTTGATAATTCATTTTGTTTCTGTGCAGGCATCTCGGAAGCGCCGTTCTATTTCTCAAAATAATGTGGTTCAAACCAACTTGAACAAAGTTTCAACATCATTTGGTGGAGAAGCCGCAAGCACTGTTCATTCTAAGCCTGTTGTCACTGATGGGCAGCGCATGGTGAAAGTTGAAGGGTCAACTGGATTTACCAATAATATAGTATCCCCGCCACTGGCCCCGATTGGCACACCTGTTGTTACTTCTGATACCATGGCAGATTCCAGATCCCGTGTTATCAAGTATGTGACAGCTTTACTGGCCATATAAATGAATTTCTTTTCATTAATGTAGAAGCTATTTGTTTTTGAGCTCACTCTTTCTCACATTCTTTAGCAGATCTTCCCAGACAGGTTCGATTCCTATCGTATCTAATGTCGGAACAAAGCTTGTGGCTGGTTTATCATATGATAATAAGAACACGGTTTTGGATGATGTTCCAACCTCCCTGGGTCCATGGGGCACTGCACGAATGAATCAGCAGGTACACAAAGGTTCTGTTGTTGTTATATCAGTATAGGATTATAAGTGGATAAATCACAGTATAGGAATACAATTATACAAATCAGAAAGATGTGTATAGTGTATGACACTGGTTTATTTGTGCTAAAACTACATCTCGGTGTTTCTCTTCTTGAGTAAAAGAAGAATTATACTGTAGGAAATCAGCACAGGGCATGTGCTCAACTTCTACGGGATACAATAGGAAAACAATAATATCATCCTCCCTGCTCATTCGTCACCTGACCCCCAATGACTATGTTGTATTTGTCTCCAACCAGAGCGCATCAATATCAGACGGAAGTTATTATACAGGTGTTGAGAAACCATTAACTTGGGCTCCACCTATATCGTGCACTCAACTAGAAATGAATGCGAGTCCGGTGGGAGAAAAAAAACCTAACATGATATGATTGGTTGATTATCATGAAGGGGAAGTATTAATTTTGACTTGGGTTATTAATGGAATGAATACTAGTAATGGGGGAAAGCAAGCCTACCCAAGTTTGAATTTGGAACCTCAAATTTCTTTTGCGAAAAGGGTGAAATGATGTGCCTGCTGAGCCATTAAGGTATGATGTTAAGCAAAGTAGTAGTAAACAATCTCAGTGAATAGGGTCATTCTCCAGTTCTTAGGAGGTTGAAGTTAAAACCTCTTTTTTTTTTTTTTCCTAAATCAGTACAACCTTTCTTTTGTTTTCCGAGAATTTCTTCTTTGAGATAGATTAATGTATGAGAGGGGATAAGATGTAAAATATAATTCCTCAAATTGTATGGGGTATGATTAAGAAAATGTGTAATTAGAGACATTGATTTTCTGACGAGTTAGGTGATGCCTGAAACCATGGAGATATTACTAAAAAGTTGGAAGACGCCGGGCCACTTATCTATGAAATGGAACGAGATTTGGATGTTACTTCCTTATGCAGTGTCATGGACAGTGTGGAAGCATGGAAAGAATGTAATAGTAGGTTATTTTGTGAGACGATGGCGAATATTGAGTCAGTAACTATGGAGGTTTTCATCACTTTTTGGGGATGGGTGACCCATTTGCCATCTTTCAAGGGATATTGTTTGAGAACTCGATCGTTAATTAGGTTGACTTAGTGTGATCGAAGGGGTGTAAATGTTGGAGAGACAGTGAATGGGAAATTGCTATGAATTCTTGACAAATGTGTGCCTGAAGGAGGATGAACAATAATGGAGACATGCAAACGATGGGTGCTTTTCTAATCATTATAAAAAGGGACATAGCTTTGCCCACTGGTGAGTGGTGACTATCACTAGCCATCCTGTTAGAATGGTTTTCAAGTGTTAATCCCCGTTCAACAATTAAATAAACAGCGAGTCTTCTCTTAAAAAAATGCAACAATCAATATTTAGTTGTTCATATTAGAGGCATTTTGAAACCACTTGGGGAAAGTATAGGTATGGAGTTGGAGGAGGTTTGCTTAGGGAGTGAGCTGGTTAATAAGTCATTGTATCATTCATTTGTGTGGGCACATCAGGCCAACTTAAAATTATACTACTTTTCACTTATTTGAAACTCAAGGCTAGTGGAACCATGGCTCTTCTTCTCCAACAGTTGGCCCTTTTTAATTTTTGCAATCCTATTATGCCAATTCCTTTGCCCTCAAGTGGGCGGTCTACCTTTAGTTACAAGCCCTAGCTATATGTTTTTGTAAGGGCTACCTCAAAGGCTGGGGCTTGATTATTGAAGCCTTAGCTTTGTGCTTTTGTAACAATCCATGACTGAAGAGATCCTCCTTTTATGAAACTTTTATTAATTGAAATATGATTCAAGTTATGTATTATTGATAAGGTGTTGACAAAGGCATCTCAATACTCGCGCCTCTATCATTTGGCTCATCATTAGCAGCAAGATCTCTAGCTTCAATGTATTTATCTTCTGCCATACCGAAAGTTGATTTGTTTATTTCTTTGCAGGTTATAGCCCTGACTCAGACTCAACTCGACGAGGCTATGAAACCAATGCGGTTTGATACCCATATGGCCACTGTTGGTGATCATACCACCAGCAAATTATCATCGTCCATTATGACGCACGACAAGTCGTTTTCTTCTGCAGCGAGCCCTCTCAACTCTTTACTTGCTGGCGAAAAAATTCAATTTGGTGAGTACTATTGCTGTTCAAGCATTAAAAAAATAATATTATTCTTCAAAAGAAAACATTATCTGATGTTGGTGTTTTAAGCAAGGATTATTCTTCGATGTTGAGCAAACTAACACACTAGTGAAACAGGTGCTGTTACATCTTCGACTATTCTTCCTGCTACCAGTCTTTCTGTTTCAAGTGGAATAGGACAAGCAATGGACCATAAAGTTCATAACATGCCTGTAGTTGAGAATGATTGCACTATTTTCTTCAAAAAAGATAAGCACTGTGAAGAATCTTGTGTTGGTCTTGAAGATCCGGAGGCTGAGGCTGAAGCAGAAGCAGCTGCTTCAGCAGTTGCTGTTGCTGCAATTAGTAGTGATGAGATAGTTGGGAATGGATACTCCGTCCCAGTTTCAGATGCCAAAAGCTTTGGAGGTGGAGAAAATGAAGGTTTAACTTTAGGTCTTAATTGCATCCAGCTGGCTGACTTATAATCCTTGCTTATTTGAAAAAAAATGTTCATTTTCTTAGTTATGTCGTTTTAAAGCTGTTTTCAATTTTGACAGGTGGGGCAAGCAATCAACAAACAGTTAGTCAGTCTAGGGGTGAAGAATCTCTTAGTGTTGCTCTTCCAGCTGATCTCTCTGTAGAGACGCCATCCCTATCCTTGTGGCCATCTTTACCGAGCCCCCAAAATTCTTCTGGCCAGATGCTTTCTCATTTCTCTGGGGGTCCACCTTCGCATTTTCCTTGCTACGAGATGAACCCCATGCTAGGGGGCCACATTTTTGCCTTTGGACCCCATGATGAATCTGCAGGCACTCAACCACAGTCACAGAAGAGTAATGCTTCAGTTTCAGGGCCACTTGGGGCATGGCAGCAGTGCCATTCTGGTGTTGATTCCTTCTATGGCCCACCAACAGGATTTACTGGTCCATTTATTAGTCCATCTGGAGGAATCCCAGGCGTCCAAGGCCCTCCACACATGGTTGTCTACAACCATTTTGCACCTGTTGGGCAGTTTGGGCAAGTTGGCTTGAGTTTTATGGGTACCACATACATTCCCTCTGGAAAACAACCAGACTGGAAGCACAACCCAACCTCATCAGCTATGGGTGTCAGTGAGGGGGACATGAGTAATCTGAATATTGGTTCTGCCCAGCGTAATTCCCCAAACATGCCTGCTCCGATTCAACACCTGGCGCCAGGGTCACCACTCGTGCCTATGGCATCTCCGTTAGCCATGTTTGACATGTCACCTTTCCAGGTAAAGTTTATCTTGTTCAAATTTGGGCACTGTCGACTATCCTCTAAATGGTTCTTGTCTGACATCTAAATTGTGTATACTTGATTCTCGCTTCATGCTCATTTGTTATTGCTTGTTATTACTGTTTATGCTGGATGTGTAAATAGTATACCTGATGCTTCCTTTATGTTCATTTAAGTTTTCAGTTTTCGTATTATCTTATTTTTTTATAACCTTCATGTGAGATACATTAACAAATTTGCCTATTCAGTAAAAATTTATGCTAAGCTACTTGAGTATGGTTTCTGTTAGCTTTCATTGATAGTTGCTGATGCACGAGTCGAATCTGTTTGTTTCTTTTCAGTCATCTACGGAGGTACCTGTCCAAACTCGCTGGTCTCATGTTCCCGCATCAACTCTTCATTCGGCCCCTCTCTCAATGCCGATGCAGCAACAAGCTGAGAGTGGTTTGCCTTCACAGTTTAGTCTTGGAGCGTCTATGGATCAATCTAGTGGCAATAGATTCCATGTGCCTTCATCATCAGCCACAGAGAACATAAGAAACTATCCTGTGGCAGCTAACACCACTGTAGGACAGTTACCAGATGAACTTGGATTAGCTGATCCCTCAACTACCAGTTCTAATCGTGTTTCAGTCAGCAGGCCTACTTCATACAGCTCAACTATAGTGAATGGCAAAAGCCAGAATGTTGTCCCCAAGACTTTGTCCAGAAGCAATGCTGCAGATGGTACTGTCCACAACAACAACAGTAACAGCAGCAGCCAGAGCATGAACTTTGCACCTAAGAGTCAGGCGACCCAACAACAGACTTCACCCCAGCAATACCTTCATTCTTCTGGGTATACCGAACAGAGAGGTGGCGGGGTTCCTCAGAGGGCAGGCTCGGGAGGTGAATGGTCCCACCGTAGAATGGGATTTCAAGGACGGAGTCAATCTTCTGGAACAGAAAAGAAAACCAACTCGTCAAAAGTGAAGCAAATTTATGTGGCTAAACCAGCATCAAGTCGAACATCAACATCCATGTGATTCTCATTTTTTTGGAGTGCTTGTGATGTGAATTTTATGGGAAAAGGTCGGCACTGATTTGCTCTGCAAGTAAACTTGGTCAGTTGTACTGATGGTTGAAGGGTGAAGGGTGGCTTTGACAAACATCTATGGCTACTAGCTGTGTGATGGTTGGTGACTGCATTCAGTCCTATTTTTTTGTCAGTTGAAGTTCCAGTGTGGTGAGGTGGAGGGAGAAAGGTAGATAGAAACCCTAAGATAATTATGTTTTCTTATTGTTGTAAAAGAGAATGACAAGGTTCATCTCTTTTATTCTTTTTTGGCTTTGCTCCTAGGTGAAGTTGATGTATTGACTTAAAAATCAAACCCCTGATAAATTCCATATTGATTATTAATGATAATGTAGGTTTTGATGCCTCCTTCCTTCACAATCCAGCAGTTTCCATTTCGATTGTAATAACCATCTATACAAGCAATAAGTGCTGCAGTTGTATGTCTGAGATTTTGTATTCTTCTGGTCCTTTTTAACTTTGTACTACACAAAACAATTGCGAGTCTTGTGCCATATAAACTTGCTGGACATTGTGTTATTTATTTATTTATTTTGGGCTTGCAGATGATCCAGAAGTTGGTAGTCTTCTCCCCAAAACTCTTTGATGAGACTGGTTACTGCGTTATGAAGAAACTCAGTAATCTTGGGAGCTATAATACAAAGCATATAATGCAGCAGAAAAAGTGGCAGTACTCGCATACGCAAAACAAATGTTTTGAGACTTCCAACTTTGACATACATTAAAGAACTGTTGCCCCTAGAACTTTATAATCTACTGCCAAACAAGTCTTATTCAAACTGTAAACCATTCATTCTTCGCCTTTTTCATCTCTTTGAACAAGGTGCATCCAAGTTTGGAGCAGTTGACCCAATGTTCCCATCACAAGTAACATTTACATGAGTGATAGGTGAACCATGCCAGGAAGGAACCCGCAGGATGCAATAGAATCTTGTCATTGAATGACCCAACAGTGAATCATCACCAGTTCCAGTGGTTGCAACTCAACAGTGGTGCATGCAGCCATGAGGTTATGAAGCATATGGCTTCGGTGAGGCCTATCATCATCTATTCCTGAAAATGTTATTCTTAATGCTCCAATGAGACACTTTCATCGGTTATGTTCTGATCTCCTTTCAAATGAGGATAATTACAGGATGCCATTTACATAAAATTTTAAGTTAATTGGGAGACGATAGGGAGAGTTTTGTTGAGATGGTTAAATTTGCATATATATATATATATATATGTATGATATGTTACTCTGAATAAGTTTGTTTGCGTACGTGGAACAATTTCTTAAAAAAAAAAATTAATTCTCAAGAATGACCTTCTGAAGAACTTTTTGTTACCCCAGACCAATGTAATAATGAAAAATTGTTAAACTCATTGAGATTGTTGAGTTCGATCCAGAATAATATTTCTGAAACACATTGTAATGCTTTACGATTGCAATTGGGTCAGAGATGTTCTTATCAGAATTACAGATTGTAACTGCGGATACATGGCCATTGCCTCTCTATGGCCCTCGCCGTAGTTTTACATTCCATGCAATATATCATTTTGTCATTTCCCTTCCTTCCAACAATGTACTGTATTGCATACTAAATTTCATACCAACTCAGAGTTACAAGACTAAACGCTACCTAATATCTACTCTTTTCACTGAGATCCTTCAATGGCTTAAAAACAAAAATCGAACTGACAGTCCCCTACCTCATGTACAACACCTTGAATGACTCCGTATTCAGATCAAAGTGAATTTCATTGAATCTGCAGAATTCCACACGACTGCCCTGATATCCAGGCAAAGTCTTGACAACTTATGATCAAATAAAACCCACATCCCGAGTGTGAGTGTGACGGATGGATTTCACTTTCATTTAGTACATCAAAAATTCTAGGGAGCGAGGGATGGGTGGTCGGGCTCGTATATATATGGGGCTTTTTGTGTGTCAAGTATGCATCCAACAAAACTCCTCCCTAGTACTATCAATGTTCAATGGATGCCGGTGACTCCGTATCAAAGTCACACTTCCCAAAGCATTCAAAACACAGTTTTAAGGGAATTCCCTGAACCAACTTGACGTATTTCTAACAATCCCTAAAAAACAGTTCACCGTGATACTATTTACGGTGATTCAATTATTGTATCACTTTATTTGTGAAACTATTTTTCAAAATTTTGTATGAATTAAGTTTTGACTTGAAATTGTTTGGTGGTCTATTACATCACAAAAGTGATATTCGTTTGGGGTTGTTACAAAACTGCTCATTTGGTGTAGTGATCTAGGGTTGTAATTTCATAACTTACAACATCTCCCATGACAGTCTCATCCTCAAACTTCAATGTCATATGTTGCAAGTATAGGTTTGAGTTATTGGGAGTGACTCCTCGGGGCTAGCAGCTGATATGCTGAAGACTTGAGTTATAGAGCTTAGCTAGCCTCAACGCATGCTCGATGTCACGGACTTTCTTTCCTCAAGTACTTCCCGTGCGGCACTAGCAAATTTTGCTCCGACTTATCAAAGAAAGCTAGTCAGCCTTGTCCACGAAAGACTTACTCAGACTATGAAAAGCTAAACAAACTAAGAACACACAAAAGAGCTTAAGAGAACTAGAACTTGTATTGTTTGAATTCTCTGAGGTGATTACAACAAATGGGGTCTTAACCTATTTATACAACTCCGCCTCCTCAATGGACAATGTTACGATCCTTGTTATGGACCTTTCCTGTCACGCCCCGATTTTCGAAGGAAACGAAAATCCCAAAATCCACTTAGGATTATCTGTTTCCCCCAAAACTCGGGACGTGAGAATTCAATAATAACAGAAACAAATAGCAGCATGAACTAAACATCTGAAATAAATAAAACTCTAACCCGGAGAAGACTGGCATGGCTAGCTCACTAGCGGAACTCCAGTAATGCAGCTCAAAATCTCTAAACCTGAAAGGCTAATCGACTACATTCCAAAAGGAATGTACCCAAGAAGCAAAAGCTCACTCGGGTCAGCAATAAAGCTGGTGTGAGAAATCTTCATTCCAAAAATCAATAAATCCGTACATGACAATATCAAAATAAACAAAACAATAAACAACCGCACCATCAGGTAGTTCCTCAATAAGGCAATGGTGTTATCATCCTAATAAATAAATATGCATTATTTATTACTAATAAATAAAGTTTATGAGTTATCAATTCTCATAAATGCAACAACAGTACAATTCATAATCATATTAGACTATTATTGAAATATTAAACAAACACATTTTTCTACCTTTAGGAAGACATGTAGTTCTCATTCAAGGTTCGAATGAGCTGTTAGTTTCTTCCCTCAAGGCTAACCTAGTACAAGCTAAAATAATCTATACACAATTTCATGGCATGCTCAATTCAATGGTTTAATTTAATTATTTATTTTGTTTTCTAATTCTTGGCTTCTTTTTCACAATCGCACTCTCCTCCTGTGCCGAACACACCTCACCCAAGTGTGTCTCCCTTGCCATCGAAGCCACTCGGAGCGTACATGACCCAAGTGGGGTGCCACCTCGAGTGTCATGTCATCTCACCCGAAGTTCGATCACTGACAAGCATTCTACACGTACAACCGAACTCACATGGAACGGTGCACTGATATGCAAGCAAGTCTGCATACCCATAATAATATCACACGTATACAAGCAAGTCTGTATACAAAATTCTCATTTCTTTTCACATTTTTTTTTTTTTTTCTGGAGTTGTGGAAAAAGAACATTTACCAAGTATTTTAATTGAGTCATTATTTTTCCAAATCAATTAACGTCACATCACATTCCCTTTACAAGAACCATATATACATAAAACATTACCAAGGTGATATTCACAACATGACAAAATCTATTTTGCCATCTCCTTCAGAAAAGAATGAAAAACAACTGTGTCGCAAGCACAAACATTCTTTTAACATAGTCACATACGCGTGACAAGAAAACAAGTTCCATTACTGGCTATACCCCAAATTATGATACCCTGACTATCCTTATGGAAATCCACCTTTTCTTTTGAAAACCACCTATCATGACCACATCTATTGATTATACAATGACAATCAATATAAAACATACACTGTCAACGTACATATCCATACCCCTTCGCATAACAATACAAATACTCAAACTAAAACAAGTGCTCAGTTAAATCTGCTAACATACAAAGATGCCTTAACATATAAACTAACAATTGAAACAGAATTACTCATTAAAAGGAATATTCCAACCAGGTACATACGATATATACTAAATATTATTATGACCAACCCTATTACTTAATACTAATATATGAGTAACAACAAAGAAACCATTTAATGAATTGGATCAATTGTTGTATCAACAAACTCTGACAGGTTGAGCTTAAAACCTAGCAAACTAGTAAAACCCTATATATATCACATTGAAGTCAGTTCTTCCTTTGAAATATGTTACACAATTCTAGCTGTTTGAAATTTTAATGAATCATGTGTGACTCTCTTCCATGTATTCACATTCACTCCCTATACTCCAACATATACAAGTTCCTAGAATGTTTATATTGAAGGCTCTTCATATTTCCATAATATAGAGCATAGATCTTTAGTTAAAACAAACTCACACAGCAACTAGATGCATTACCTAATGAATCTCAGAAACTTCAATACCCAATGAAGAACACGTTATCACAAAACAAAAACTTCAAAACTAGCCATCCCCACACCCTGAAATAAATACACATAAACACTTACCCAAACAAATACAACTCCTCCAACTGACTCAATTTGCTTGCTTGCCTTAAAAATGACAAATTTTGAGCTCAAAATGAATATAAGATGATAAAGACACTTTGTCTTGCCTAACAGAGTCACTATCATTAAATTACTTCACTTCAAGGACCACTGATATAACTCCAGATCCACATCACCAACCACTCTCACACCACATTACCACAGAAGCAATCAAAATTTTGATAAACACAATTCCCACATTCCCACATAACCAAGATCTAAATTGCAAAAATCATAAACACAAAGATCCAAGAAAAACTCACTGTAAATATGAAGGGGATGGAGAAACTCAAATTTCAAACGGCATTTTCAAATGAACCCAGAGAAGAAACAAAGCAGCATTTTCAAATGAACCCAAAAACCCCAATTTTTAATCCATCCAAACCTCCCTAAGATGACAATACCAATCACAACATCAAACCCCTAAACACACTAAATCGCCAGTAAGCCATCAAACACACCAAAATCAACAAACAAAGATATGGGTATTTATAAAAAAAAAAAAAGGAACTCATAAAGAGAATGAAAGAAGACTCACCTATTCAATCTCTCCATCCATCACCACGGCACGTGGCCTCCCAAATACATAAGACATTGCGCTTAAGTCGCATTATTTTCTGGCCCATCAATATCATCAACGGTCAAGCTTAGAAAAAATTTGAAAAGGCTCAAAAAATACCAGATCTAGACCACCAAGTTTGGACTTCGGTCCAATTCCTATTCTTTCATACTCCTTGGTACATCACTTAATCATTTCAGCGAATATGTAACACTGATACAACTCTTCAGTGTAGTATCCCAAGGAAACCTCCCCCTCTTATCATGTGGCACCTTCTTCTCTTACAATCAAGTTTTATCCTTGTAAACAAATGTCCAGATTCCGAAGCCAGAGACGTGGAAAAATGAAGTTGGGTCAATGAGGTTGATGGAAAACTCCATAAGATCATTCCAACATTAGGAGCTTTAGCACCAACAAGATTCAAAGATGCATCCATTTGTCAAAGAAAAAGGTCCAAGTTTTTTTTTTTTTTTTAGACAACAGGAGAAAAGTTAGTGCTAAAACTCAATAAAAAAAAATCAAGTGTCTCAATCAAAATAGCCTTTTAGATAGAAGATGTAACGAAAACAATGTTTGGGGGTCTTGGGTTTAATCTCTCTTACCCTCTCTCTGAGTCAGTCTATTCTCGTCTTTGCTTTCTCGAGGGAGTAACCACCGCCACCTCTTCCTTATCAGTCTCCACCTTATCCGACACCAAATCACTTAATTTCACCTCCACTTCAGGTTCCACTATCTTCTTCTTCTTCTCCTTGCCATCTTCATCACCTCTCACTGCTAGCCGCCATCAAAGAAGAAATCGTGAAGAAGAGAGGGAGAAAAAGAGAAGAGGGTTTGCACAAGAGAAGAAAGAAATAAGGGTTTTATTTCTTCTCTTTTATATGTTGGGTGGTTATCCACCCCCACTGAAATTTTGAGAACACCCGCCCTCTTTCACAAAAATAAAAACCCTACTTATTAGTTTAATTAAAGGCCACAACCAAGCCCAAATACAATTTTAGTAGCAACCCATCAACATTAGGGTTTACAAAAGAAATTTTTATATTTATTTAATTAGGCGGGTATTACAATATATACAACTCAAAAGAATCTCGTCCCGAGATTCGGTAGAGAAAGGTAAGTAGGAAATTAATTCTTAAATAAACAACTACACATCACATGGACAAATAAATAGCTCATACGTATGCCCATAACTTAATGAAGACAATCACACAAAAAATATAAATATTTTCAGTAAGTAGAAAAATTACGGGGGGCTACAATATATACAACTCAAAAGAATCTCGTCCCGAGATTCGGTAGAGGAAAGAAAGTTAAGCGAATTTCAAAAATGCAACTTGTCAAACGAAAGAAGATTTTTAAAATAAAAATTTTCAATTGAATTTTAGTTGCATAAATTTTTATTGTCATTGAAAAAGTAGTGGTGTTACAATATATACAACTCAAAAGAATCTCGTCCCGAGATTCGCGAAAAAGGGTTAACTAAAGATTTTAAGATAACAACTACTACAAGAAAACGACACGAAATAATGTCATTCACTATTGACATTAAAATAAGTCACAGAAATCTCATCTCGAGATTCACGAAAAAAAAGAAACAATACAAAAAGTTCAAGGTTCACCCTTGTCACTTTATCTCTAGGCAGTCACACTACTACTCACCCATATCCACATTCCGAGGATCACCTAGACTCTACCCCAGCCTAAGCTAACCAAATGCTCTGATACCAAAATGTCACGCCCCGATTTTCGAAGGAAACGAAAATCCCAAAATCCACTTAGGATTATCTGTTTCCCCCAAAACTCGGGACGTGAGAATTCAATAATAACAGAAACAAATAGCAGCATGAACTAAACATCTGAAATAAATAAAACTCTAACCCGGAGAAGACTGGCATGGCTAGCTCACTAGCGGAACTCCAGTAATGCAGCTCAAAATCTCTAAACCTGAAAGGCTAATCGACTACATTCCAAAAGGAATGTACCCAAGAAGCAAAAGCTCACTCGGGTCAGCAATAAAGCTGGTGTGAGAAATCTTCATTCCAAAAATCAATAAATCCGTACATGACAATATCAAAATAAACAAAACAATAAACAACCACACCATCAGGTAGTTCCTCAATAAGGCAATGGTGTTATCATCCTAATAAATAAATATGCATTATTTATTACTAATAAATAAAGTTTATGAGTTATCAATTCTCATAAATGCAACAACAGTACAATTCATAATCATATTAGACTATTATTGAAATATTAAACAAACACATTTTTCTACCTTTAGGAAGACATGTAGTTCTCATTCAAGGTTCGAATGAGCTGTTAGTTTCTTCCCTCAAGGCTAACCTAGTACAAGCTAAAATAATCTATACACAATTTCATGGCATGCTCAATTCAATGGTTTAATTTAATTATTTATTTTGTTTTCTAATTCTTGGCTTCTTTTCCACAATCGCACTCTCCTCCTGTGCCGAACACACCTCACCCAAGTGTGTCTCCCTTGCCATCGAAGCCACTCGGAGCGTACATGACCCAAGTGGGGTGCCACCTCGAGTGTCATGTCATCTCACCCGAAGTTCGATCACTGACAAACATTCTACACGTACAACCGAACTCACATGGAACGGTGCACTGATATGCAAGCAAGTCTGCATACCCATAATAATATCACACGTATACAAGCAAGTCTGTATACAAAATTCTCATTTCTTTTCACTTTTTTTTTTTTTCTGGAGTTGTGGAAAAAGAACATTTACCAAGTATTTTAATTGAGTCATTATTTTTCCAAATCAATTAACGTCACATCACATTCCCTTTACAAGAACCATATATACATAAAACATTACCAAGGTGATATTCACAACATGACAAAATCTATTTTGCCATCTCCTTCAGAAAAGAATGAAAAACAACTGTGTCGCAAGCACAAACATTCTTTTAACATAGTCACATACGCGTGACAAGAAAACAAGTTCCATTACTGGCTATACCCCAAATTATGATACCCTGACTATCCTTATGGAAATCCACCTTTTCTTTTGAAAACCACCTATCATGACCACATCTATTGATTATACAATGACAATCAATATAAAACATACACTGTCAACGTACATATCCATACCCCTTCGCATAACAATACAAATACTCAAACTAAAACAAGTGCTCAGTTAAATCTGCTAACATACAAAGATGCCTTAACATATAAACTAACAATTGAAACAGAATTACTCATTAAAAGGAATATTCCAACCAGGTACATACGATATATACTAAATATTATTATGACCAACCCTATTACTTAATACTAATATATGAGTAACAACAAAGAAACCATTTAATGAATTGGACCAATTGTTGTATCAACAAACTCTGACAGGTTGAGCTTAAAACCTAGCAAACTAGTAAAACCCTATATATATCACATTGAAGTCAGTTCTTCCTTTGAAATATGTTACACAATTCTAGCTGTTTGAAATTTTAATGAATCATGTGTGACTCTCTTCCATGTATTCACATTCACTCCCTATACTCCAACATATACAAGTTCCTAGAATGTTTATATTGAAGGCTCTTCATATTTCCATAATATAGAGCATAGATCTTTAGTTAAAACAAACTCACACAGCAACTAGATGCATTACCTAATGAATCTCAGAAACTTCAATACCCAATGAAGAACACGTTATCACAAAACAAAAACTTCAAAACTAGCCATCCCCACACCCTGAAATAAATACACATAAACACTTACCCAAACAAATACAACTCCTCCGACTGACTCAATTTGCTTGCTTGCCTTAAAAATGACAAATTTTGAGCTCAAAATGAATATAAGATGATAAAGACACTTTGTCTTGCCTAACAGAGTCACTATCATTAAATTACTTCACTTCAAGGACCACTGATATAACTCCAGATCCACATCACCAACCACTCTCACACCACATTACCACAGAAGCAATCAAAATTTTGATAAACACAATTCCCACATTCCCACATAACCAAGATCTAAATTGCAAAAATCATAAACACAAAGATCCAAGAAAAACTCACTGTAAATATGAAGGGGATGGAGAAACTCAAATTTCAAACGGCATTTTCAAATGAACCCAGAGAAGAAACAAAGCAGCATTTTCAAATGAACCCAAAAACCCCAATTTTTAATCCATCCAAACCTCCCTAAGATGACAATACCAATCACAACATCAAACCCCTAAACACACTAAATCACCAGTAAGCCATCAAACACACCAAAATCAACAAACAAAGATATGGGTATTTATAAAAAAAAAAAAAGGAACTCATAAAGAGAATGAAAGAAGACTCACCTATTCAATCTCTCCATCCATCACCACGGCACGTGGCCTCCCAAATACATAAGACATTGCGCTTAAGTCGCATTATTTTCTGGCCCATCAATATCATCAACGGTCAAGCTTAGAAAAAATTTGAAAAGGCTCAAAAAATACCAGATCTAGACCACCAAGTTTGGACTTCGGTCCAATTCCTATTCTTTCATACTCCTTGGTACATCACTTAATCATTTCAGCGAATATGTAACACTGATACAACTCTTCAGTGTAGTATCCCAAGGAAACCTCCCCCTCTTATCATGTGGCACCTTCTTCTCTTACAATCAAGTTTTATCCTTGTAAACAAATGTCCAGATTCCGAAGCCAGAGACGTGGAAAAATGAAGTTGGGTCAATGAGGTTGATGGAAAACTCCATAAGATCATTCCAACATTAGGAGCTTTAGCACCAACAAGATTCAAAGATGCATCCATTTGTCAAAGAAAAAGGTCCAAGTTTTTTTTTTTTTTTTAGACAACAGGAGAAAAGTTAGTGCTAAAACTCAATAAAAAAATCAAGTGTCTCAATCAAAATAGCCTTTTAGATAGAAGATGTAACGAAAACAATGTTTGGGGGTCTTGGGTTTAATCTCTCTTACCCTCTCTCTGAGTCAGTCTATTCTCGTCTTTGCTTTCTCGAGGGAGTAACCACCGCCACCTCTTCCTTATCAGTCTCCACCTTATCCGACACCAAATCACTTAATTTCACCTCCACTTCAGGTTCCACTATCTTCTTCTTCTTCTCCTTGCCATCTTCATCACCTCTCACTGCTAGCCGCCATCAAAGAAGAAATCGTGAAGAAGAGAGGGAGAAAAAGAGAAGAGGGTTTGCACAAGAGAAGAAAGAAATAAGGGTTTTATTTCTTCTCTTTTATATGGTGGGTGGTTATCCACCCCCACTGAAATTTTGAGAACACCCGCCCTCTTTCACAAAAATAAAAACCCTACTTATTAGTTTAATTAAAGCCCACAACCAAGCCCAAATACAATTTTAGTAGCAACCCATCAACATTAGGGTTTACAAAAGAAATTTTTATATTTATTTAATTAGGCGGGTATTACATTTCCCTCCTGGACAACTCGGGCTTTTGGGAGAGTTGGTTGGTTCATAACAATTGGTATCAGAGCCAAACCCCACATCCAAGGTTCGAATTTCGGGGCGACCTATAGGCTGGATTAAAATAATTTAGCATTATGTATGGGTATAGTGCTAAGTTGTTGAATACCGGTAGCTGAGAGAATGCTCACTGGGCCAGTGTCGATAGAGTGGGCCGACGAGGACGTCGGCTTTGGAAACGTGGGGATCAATTTGATATAACGGTCTACAATGATCTTCTACACACTTCCTTAGAAATATCTAAGGACCAGAATCCTATGAAACTCTATGAAATTTTATGGAAGGTTCTAGAGAAGAACAATGTGAAATACTCTACATTATTTACACTTGCTAACCTCACTTGACTAGGCAAGAAGATAGTTGTGACATCGAACATCTTATTACATGCATCCTCCGTGGCACAGTTGTGCCAGCATCTTACTTTGCTCGAAGTCTTCATTTTTTGTTGTTAAACTTGAATATTGTTTTTTGGGGCTTGACAAACTTAACAACCAACTAAATGGAGATGTAAGTGTGAGGCGTCATATGAGAGCAAGCCATGCATGCTATGATATCAAAAAAGGGGAGAAGAGAGCCAACTCGAATTTAAAAGGTCGACTTCCTCACATTATCTGAGACGATGCCGCGCTATTCCAAAGTGAACTTAGATGCAAGTGATGTAAAAATGTTATTAGCTTGGTATGAATAGAGTCGTTGGAATTGCAATGAAGCAATCATGAAGTTGAGGCTAAGGAATGCATGAAACCAAGCAGTACCCTATTTATCATACATTACACCGGAAATTCTAGGGATCGAGGGAAGGAGCGAGGGCACCCATCCCCCTCGAGCTTGTCTCGAGAGGGATGGGTCTCCCTTTCCTCGCTCCCTAGAATGATTATGACTCTACATTACATACTTTACCCCATTTAAATAAGGGTTAATTGCACTTTCCCCCCTAAAACATATAGCCAATTCAACTTTGCCCTCAATTAACATTTATATTGCACTTTTCCCCTCATACCACCAGTCAACGTGCCTTGAATGTCAAACACCTCACATGTCACAATTGTTCCTATTTACATGATGAAAATGTCATTCACGTGCTTATCACGCCTGATGTGATAGCATGTCATTATCATCACATCATGCATGCTATCTCCATCATCGTCATCTCTCATCTCTCTACTCTCTACTATACACTCTCACCACCTTACTGACACCAAAACAAAACACATCCATGGCTAAAAATTGGTTTTGTTCCAAAATTACCCCTATCACCTTCTCATATTTCCTCATCCTCATTTCCTCCTCCTCTGCCATTAACATTACCGCCCTCCTCTCATCATACCCTAACCTCTCCGACTTCACCTCCTCCTCCGTCGCCTCAGATCTCTCCCAACGCTCCTCCCTCACTCTCATCGTCGTCCCCAACACCTTCCTCTGCTCCTCCTCCGACATCGATCTCACTCACCCTTCTTCTCCTGCCTCCATTGCCCGTCCTCCGATATCATGTCCTCCTCCAGTACTTCTCTTGGTCCAACCTCCGCCAAATCCCTGCCTACGACAAACTAGTAACCACTATACCAAACCACTGGCCGCGCCACCGGCAATCTTGGTGACGTCAACATTACTCGCAACCCCATTGATGGAACCATCTCAATTCAATCCCCAGTAGCTTACACTTGAGTCACTGATGCGAGTCACTAGGTCTTTGTTGTCCTCGGCTTTGTTGATGAGCACTTGTGGATATGGAAAAGAGCACTTGAAGAGGAAGAAGGTATGCACGCCTTACATCATGCGCCGAGCCGAAACTATACTGAAGTTGCTCATGACAAAGGAGATCATTCACTTATGTGTGAGTTAAGCTACCAGAGGTGGAAGGAGAAAAAGAACGAACATAAAGAGATAAAGTTACACTCTTTAAGTTTTAGTAGATGGGAAAATACAATTTTCTCAAAATCAACCCAAGATTTCGATCATTTTAGACGCAGCGAGCGCTCTACTCTTCTTTGCGGAGCCACCAATCCTCGGAGTTGGACAATGTTCGAAGAAGTTATCCTATTGTGCCAAGATCGGCTTCAAGAATGAACCTTTTTGAGTCTCACTGAGAGGATGATTAGTGACAGTTAACTCTCTTTCAAATCAGGTTTCTCTCGTCTCTATCAGTTTTCTTTGTTATCTTGCAATACCATTCAATGGGTTGATAGATTTCAAGAATCGATGAAATGTTTCACGTTATCTTTCTAAAATTGAACCATGTTTCAAATTTGTGACATCTTTTGGTCTCTCCAACACCCCCATGTTTGGCTCTTTCAAGTAAATTCTTTGATCAACTAACCCTTTTTGTGACTTTTGGGTTTTTGCATTCTAAATGTTTGATGAAATTAAATGGGTTTTTATGATGTTGTTGTAGTATTGGCTTGAGACAGACAAGGTTGCATACCTTCTGAGGCAGTACTTCTTCAATAACCTTCATGATCGGTTGAGTACTCGCCCTTTTCTCAATGTCGTCGAGAAGAAGTGGTTGGCTTTTCAGGTACCCTTTTGTGAAAAGTTGATTTTTTTTATGTTTTGTGATGAAATTGTGGTTACCCATTTGTTTTTTTTGTTTTGTAGTTTCTCTATGTTGTGAAGCAAAGCCATGAGAATGGTGTTTGTCATGAGTTCTTTTGTTGTAAATTCTTAATGTTGTTTTGGATTTGAGAAAAAGTTTAGCTTGATAAGTTGCTCTTGTGGTTGGTGTAGGTGATATTAAATGCTTTACCTTGCTGATTTTGCATCGTTTAAGCCAACTTATATATCTCATGATGACCCATCGTTTAAGTCAACGTCTTAGTGGAAGTTTGAATTTCAGCATTCGATTTTAATTGCATCAACTTTGAATCTCAACCTTCATATCATTAAAGGGTATTTTGGGCAGTAAATATGACCTTTTTGAATCTAGCACGTGTCTTAACAGTTAAGGCACGTTGACTGTTAGTCTTAGGGAAAAAGTGCAATATGAATATTAATTGGAGGCAAAGCTGAATTGACTATATGTTTTAGAAGGAAACTGCAATTAACCCTTTAAATAATCTGACTTTGGTGCTTTTATTATTGCCCACGTGACGTGAACCAACCCTTCTTTAGCTTCATTTTATGGCCAATTGCCCAACCACTTCAACTAACCTCTAAAAACCGTGCTTGTACACTTGTACATCCCTTAGCACTTCATTAAGAGCACCCCATTGTTCTTTCTATTTTACATTCAACTCCATGACAACGATCTCTTTTTCGACTCCAACGTGTAACTAAAAACATCCAGAATTTCGCTTTCGAGTCTCAATGGCATGGCAGCTATGTCAACTATATAATGCCTGCTCTATCCCTTATTTGTCATTCCAACCCAAAAAAAATCTGAGACGGGTCTCTAGTAGTCTAGGAATGGATACTCCCATGCAAGCTTCTTCTGACATGGATATGAAAATGTGTGAGGTCTGTAGGATACATGGGTGCTTGGGTTGCCACCTTTTTCCTCCACCAGAAGAAGAAGATACGGCGAGGAACATAAACATTAAGAAGGATGGTTACCGGGGAGTACAGCAGAGGCCATGGGGCAAATGGGCTGCACAAATAAGAGACCCACACCGTGCAACTCGAAAGTGGCTTGGTACGTTTAACACTGCTGAGGAGGCTGCTCGGGCTTATGACAAGGCTGCCACTGAGTTCTTTGGAAGGAAAGCCAAGCTCAACTTTCCTATCATCACACACAGCTCAAATGAAATAGGTGGCTCCTCCATGGAACCATAACCTGGATAAGAATTGTTAGATGCCTTTAGTAGTAGTACTTCACACATCTCGAGGGAGATGGAGGATTGCACCCCCTTCCCTCACCCGTTTCCTCGTCAATAAGAATTAGTGAGTAAACAATTAGAAGCAGAAATTAAGTGTTACCTTCGTTCCCCAGATGAGCTCTATCTTTAACGAGGTAAGTACCGCCATTAGGTTATTCAAGATCGTTGCAATGTTATCATCCAATCATCTCAAGTATGTTAGCTTTAATTTGCCAGACGCATGTGTTCCTTTTTACCATAATTTGTTGAACCGTTTCTTTCTCGTCATTTATTACTTTTACATATATACTTTCTCCCTTCTTACCAAACAAATTTGTTGAAGACAGTTAATACGAATAGATCTAAAAACTGGAAAAGAGATTCAAGCAGATGAACCCGACTGTACAAATAAGTTGACTTGGAACATTCAGAAACTCCCCAACTGCTATTTCATTTCTGGGATGAACTAAAAGAGTATTGATAAAATGGTTACAGAGAAGGAAGAATTTTACAAATTGTCTAATGTACATATGTGATCAAGCACAAAAATGCCTGCGGACCTATCTCTTTTTACTTTTAATGGGGAGATATGATTGGAGAAGAATACAACAATTAGGAAAGAGATCCACCTTCAACATTTACCTCTAGTGAAATCCAATAGAATGCAGATTGTAACTTTTTTTAATCCTACAAACTATCTGCCCTGAACTAGCTAGCATGTACCACAAGTGACCACTTCCAAAATTGCTCTTTTCATGTGCTTTCATCTTCTGAATCTGCACTTGTTTACATAGGCGTCATTAGCAAAAGGAATGGGGAGGCGCGGTGGAAACGCAAAATTATAATTATGTCATCAAATACTCTCTTCTTTTTTAGAAGTCACTAAACAATTTAAAACTATAGGGATCTCAGTTAAGGGTATCAACCAATAGCCCATACACCAGGAAAGAACCAAAAGCGGCACTGAAATTAAAAATATTCATACTGCAAGCAGTTCAATATGGGATCAGGAAAAGAAATGTTAACAAGGTCTCCGATTTAGAGAGTACGCCTGGGCAATTACATGTGTTAACTTGCATACGAGTTTCTCTAGCTGGTAAAAAGCTTTTTTACATGAGAAAACAAAACATATTTGTAATGGTGTATTCATCAAACGACAGGATGAACTTGAATCAGAACCAGACAACTAGTTAGCAGTTCCAGATCCAACACGGAACTATAAGTCTAAAACATTGTTCTGGTTCTGTATTCAGACATCATTGAAACTTGACACATTGAATCCCCTATCTCAAGGCAATAAATTTGCAAAGAATATTAACCACCTAGAAATCCAGGACGAATGAACGACTTCCTTGACATTGGAAATAAACAAATTTGAAATATTTACAAGCACATATTGAAGTATTACCTGATCGGATATCTTCTCCCACTTTTCCTTTATTTTTGAGTTGTCTCATAATCATTGAACAGATGAGAATCCACCAGTATATATGGAAGCTGAGTAGCATGATTAGCATTGTATTGAAAATATAGTACAATGATTGCTTATAAGTGTCTGATCTTTCAGACTGCCTCAACACCTCACATAGATCATAGCTGAAATGTCAAATATTAGAATAAGGATGAGCACAGTGAAAATCCATGCTTCCCAGCACAATAAGATAGAAAAAATTGGAATAAACGAACCTTGTGGTCTTGATTACCCAGAAAGGAAAGAAAATAAGACGAAGTATGAGCCATGCGACAGCAAAGAATCCAAAGAAAATGCTAGCAAATAGCTCCTTCCCAGAATATTTGAAGACCTTAGCAGCTTCCATGAAAACATCACTTGTATCATGAAGAGCAAGAACAACTGCTCCAACACGGAAAAAGCTGCAAGACAAGTTAGTTGTTGATTAGCTTCTTCTTAGGGTACTGTATATCAGAAAATAATTTTTTTTACAGCTCAATTTGTGTACTTGCCAGAACATTGCTAGTTATAATAGTTTCTCAACAGAGTTTACAAAAATCAGTAACTTGTTTGCACTTCAATTGGACACTTGCAAGAGCAATGTTGCCTCTCATTGAACATTAGTATTCTGAAGGGATGTCCTGCATAATACTCATTATGAGTCCATCATATTGTTTGTTTCCTTCACAAAGTTAAAAGCACAAAAATAAAAATAATCTCTAGACACCTAAATCAAACACAAAACTAGTGTTGATTTTAAATTTCAAATATAAAACTAGCTCCCATCATGAATGTTCATGTAAGTAAAATAGATTAACATAACCATATCAACCCTACTTGTGAGTTCGTAATTTTTATCCGAAGGGCCCCGGCGCTAATGCTACCCAGATCTGTTAAACAATATTTGTGATTTTCAACTAAAAGAATTCGGGTTCATCTAACACGAATTATTAACATATTGGCTCAATAGGTTGAGGGGTTCAACTGTTAAGTCACATGAAGTAATCTCAGACACATTGGTAATTTGACAATTCCACTCTCATCCATGCTCATTAGAAGTACACAAGACCGATGGCCTTGTTCTCAGCCTAAGGTTGCTCAGATTTCTAAAGATTTTTCTGCATGTTTTCTTTGAGGTCAAGCAACAACTACTTACAGAACTACAGACAGCAAAAAGGTGAATCTGCCAACTTACAAATTCAGCTACTCATCTACATCAGTGGATTTATGCTTGAGATAAGACTAGCTTTCTTGAAGGTGATTACTGCAGTTCAATTCATCATTCGTGTGAAAGGTTCAAATTTGAAGCATCTAGTAGAGAGTACAATGGACCGAATTCCGAGAAGCAGAAGGTGGCATCTGGTGTGCCCGTAAGGCACCTAGCCCAAGAAGAGGTGATGGCTGTGCCTGAATGTGTCCCCATTGTTTACGAAGTTGTCCAGGTGAATGATTATTTTTGGTGTGGACTGGACTTACACTCTTATCATAGCAAGGCCTTCAAAACTGAAATGTTTTGACTGTTAGACTCAGGCCAAGGGTCCAAACCCTGCCAATAACAAAGTTGGTCTCAGCAAAAATCCTATGCCTCCATGGGGTGGTTGGGAACAATAATGGTGGTACTAGAGTAGGGGGTGTAAGTGAAAACCAGGACTTAATTGTACTCCAGAACGAACAACAGATAAATTATAGAAAACTCCTCAATAACTTGCAATTCCCTGAAGATTGCTGAGTATTTGGTAATATATATATATATATATATATATATATATATTTTTAGCAGGAGTATGTGGTAATCCTATGATAGCTCGCATCTTTTGGGATCACAATTTTGTTCACTATACCACCAAAGGAAAAACTAAGATGAAGAATATAGAAGAGATTCTACTAACAATGATGACATGCCAAACTCAAGTACTGTGGAGTATGGGCTAATAGAAGTATGCTTTTAGTTGCTTAATAATTTTCCTAATGCAATATTGTCAGTATCCTTGAGATGTTTCTATGATCATGTTCTATCTTACTATAAGATGGTGTATCAAAATACAACTAAAACTAGCCAAAAAATCATCCTTCAATATTAAATGCAGTCTTCACCCATCTTGAAGTTGAATTCGAATTATGAAAAAGTGAACTAGTAGGTCAATTTCTGAACAGATATTGTTAAAGTAAAGATATATGACTGTATAAAGGCTTTGGATCAATGGACTCACATCCTGCACTCATATAGAAGGTTTAATTTATCTATTCATATATTTTAAAAGTTTGTGACGTCAGTTCCACGAGTTGAAAAACTATAAACTATTGAAATTTATTCCAAAGTTAGAAATCCAAGGTAGTAACCATGAAAATAAGGTTAGAATTAGAACAGATAATCCTAATTCTGCCCAGAATTCACTTTCGTCGGTTCCAATTACCCCGAAACACTTCCAACTTTCTAAATACATTAATTCGACTCAATTCATTTTTCCACACACGCTTCAAGTGCAATTTAGACCATAGTTTTTTTTCTTTAACTTACGTTTTTATTTAAAGAGCGAGCAGAATTTTACGACCCCCTCGAAAAAAGAACAGTAAGAACAATTATTTCATCAAATGACTTTGGGCACAAATGTAAGAACAATTATTTGACTTGTTGAATGACTTTGGGCACAAATGTAAGAACAATTATTTGACTTGTTGAACAATTATTTGGGCACAAATGTAAGAACAATTATTTCATCAAAGAACAGTAAGAACAATTATTTGACTTGTTGAATGACTTTGGGCACAAATGTGGATAAACCCAAGGCGCGACACGTTTCATAGCAAATAACTGACACGTCGTACAATATTTCATCAACATTCAACTTAAAGAAGGTATGTAAAAGAGTATCGAATGCCATTGTTTATTAAGTAAAGTGTGAATTTGCCAGCACCTTGATTTACCATGCACAAGCATACAAAAACGGGGGGATAGGAAAAACTCTACAATACGCCTTGGATAACCCATGAAAAAGATTAGAAGATATTAAAAGATACCTTGTAATGTAAGAATAGCCAATCAGAAGAACGGTAATGATATGATGACACATCATAATGGAGAAATCCTTTCGTCGTGTTTCCCAGGTGAGGAGTGCCACAATGCTGTACATGTAGAATCCACACTGGCACATGTAAAAAAGTTTCAAAGGGGATCTGAATAAGGAAGCAGAGCAGAAAAGTTAAATAAGTCTTCAAGATAAAAAGCTAAACTATAAAAATGAAGAAAGAGGAAAATGATTAGAAGAAAAGCTTTCTGCGCCAAAAGATATAAATATTAGAACACTTTTCCCTTTTACTTCATTTTTATCCAAAGGAGATGCAATTTCATACTATTTATACAAAATAAATTAAAAATGTTAACGATACGTAAAGCAAAGAGAAGATACTCGTATGATTTTGACAATTCAACAAGTACAAACTAAAAAGATTTCAGAAACCACAGAAAGGATAACAACCTACCTCTCAAAATTTCAATAGGACACCATCAGGAAGAATATCTTGACAAGCTTTTCAAAAAAATAAAATAGAAAAGAAATCCCGACTAGCGAAGTTATGAGCATAATAGTTTCACTCCTTAGTCAAAGTCCATAGTGAAACTAAATGTTATATGCAAATATGATTTTGAGGTTACAACATTCTTTCCCCCCCAAAATAGAGGTGTTTGTTTATAAACTTTTATAGATACCAATGGGTTAGGCTTCAAAACAAGACTAACGAAGAAGATTTCAATATATCTTTAGAAAAATGCATTAATTTAAAAGTCTAAGTCGAACTTAAGAGCACTCTACTTGCGTGTGTTACCCCAATTTAAAGTATATTGTGCTGCAGAAGATTAAATTGAATTTCGCTTCTTGAAGGTGATAGAAGGAAAATCAAATTTCTGGCCTATGTACCAGACTAGTAGGCTGCATATGCAAACCTGTTTGAATTGAATCTTATTTACTGAAAGAAGACGATGGGATAACCATTAGAAATTTGATTTAAACAACAAGAAAAATAAATTAGAGGATAACATGAGCATTCAGCTTATGGGGACCAAAAATTGGATGCATCAATCAAGTAAACTGGCGGAAGCACCAAGAAAAGCAGGGTACTCACTTAAGCTCTTGGTTTGGCCAGTCTCTAAAATATTCCTTTGTGTCTCTGAACCAGGACTCTTGGTATGCAATTATTAGAACCCATGCTTGAACAGTTGTATAGTACGTAAACTTCCACATAGACTCTGTACATTTTACAATCTTTGCACGTTTAGCCTTACTAATTTTTCCTGAAGCACCTTTGTGACTCAACAACCAGGAAGCCGCCCTCTGCAAGATTAAAAACATTGGAAGGGAAGTTCAAATCAAAATAGAAGTAAGGTACCCGTGCAAATTTAGATATGCAAAATGAATCATATATTTGGTTGATGACAATCATTGCCAAATATTACAATGAGCACTAATAAAATCACTGGATATATGAAAAAATAGGAACGAGAAGCTTTAAGAAATTATCACATCTTCATGACTTTATGACCATTGCAAAAGTATGTGAAACCATAAAAGGACATCATTGTTGTGCAAATGTTCAAATGAGATAATGCCAAGAAATTGATGATGCTCATTGATGTTAAAAATAACATGTTGTGCCATAGAAAAGGTAAAGTGGGTAAATATCACATAGGAGTAGCTTAGATAACTCGTTAAAATGCTTATGCTATGCCAATGGCATGACAGCTCAATGGTTAGAGCTTGGCGGATGGTACCACTAGGTCATGGGTTCGCACCCAGCCGGCGGCATACTTATTAGTTTATGGTGTGTTGACCACGGCTTATGCTAAGGGATAAACTGTTTTTCAGGGATTAATTTCATAATACATAAAATACATGGGAGGATCAGCAATTAATTTCTTTAGGCTGGAATGATGAAAACCAAAGGCGGGAGTGGATGATCTCTATTCTTATCTTATCTATATCCTAAGAAGGCTCAGCTAAAAATCCCATTCTCAACAATTTCTCCTCATCACAGTAACATATTTTCTGAATTTACAAGATACTGTTCAATTCAAAAGCACATGCCACTAATTGGTCCGAGGCTTTGTACATTTTTTTAAATCACTAAAACAAAAAATTTACTCAAGTCAAGGGAGTCAGAGAGGATACAGACACTGAGTCCCACAAAAGAATACATCAAGATTCACTATTATGTCTTGCTGAGGTGGCTTCCTGGTAATTGAAAAACCATCAAACAAGACTTCGTCCATCAATCCAATATATGTCTCTTGTTACCAAAAATCTAAGTAGGTTGCAACAACCTATGCAAAACCAGCCGCACAAAAGATATGCACCAATGCCTACAATGACACGCTAAAACTGTCCAGGATCAACTGACAGTAATTTGCCATATCTCATACAAGAAATCATCCCCATATAAAGACAAAAAATATCAATTACAAGCCATTCAACTCCTTCCAATATGGTGAAATAGGTATGATGATCAAGTGTCTCCTTTACTTTAATAAAATCATATTAGTCAATGACTTAACAAGTTTCCTAACTAATACTCGCTCCTACACCAGGAATAAGATCTCAAGACAACTAGAAATCCAAACACTTAAAGGAAGCATATCATGGAGAAAATCACGATGAAAAGATTAAGCCCCCTAGCATGGGAAATAAGCACATTATCTTCTTACAATTATCAAAACCACAACAAAATTTTACTGTGCAGGAATTCAAGTAAAAAAGGCGTTAGAGTTTATTTACTTATTTGTAAATGCCAGCAATAGAATGCAAATCAAAGCAAAAGGGCACTTGTAAAAAGATACAATGGGAAAGAAGCACATTATCTTCTTACAATTATCAGAACCACAACAAAATTTTACTGTGCAGGAATTCAAGTAAAAAGGGGTTAGAGTTTATTTAATTATTTGTAAATGCCAGCAATAGAATGCAAATCAAAGCGAAAAGGCACTTGTGAAAAAATACAATGTTTGCTACGGGACCAATAGGCTGGAACTCTGGATCATGAGCGATAACAGTCATTCGAAAAGATAAATTCATGGTCATCATCCACCAGTACTTACGAATAAAAGACAATCAAAACATAGATATCTCCTCAGTACTCCCAACCTGAACCTAACCTATTTCCCCTCGCAAATCGTTCAAATCCTTAAGAGAGTCTCTCGACAACCAACACACCATTCAGTTAATCACTCTTTCAACCAACAATCCATGAGCTTGAGTTTAATGCAAATATTTGTGAAACCAAGAAGAAAGATTATTGTTGTACGAGTTTGCTCAACATTCATAATGAACATGGATTTAAAATACTACAGGATCTTATATCGCTCTGGCAGAAATAGTAATGTAGCCATGTAGAGTAGC
Organism: Berberis vulgaris; assembly: GCA_963556465.1. NCBI lineage: Eukaryota > Viridiplantae > Streptophyta > Magnoliopsida > Ranunculales > Berberidaceae > Berberis > Berberis vulgaris. The sequence goes on from OY747137.1 coordinate 10,467,244, forward strand.
TTATTTAACACTCCTAACATTTAAAATATACTAGTTATCCATGAGATGGCAATAGTTTATTAAAAAATGTCTCATGCCTAAGCATATTTTCTACTAGAACCATCATATTATCTATCCCACATCCTTGAAGACAAAAGAAGGATTGACTTAACAATGTCTCTGATAGTCCATTTATCTTCATCACATATTTTTCTCATTTACAAGATACTTGCCAGCAATAGAATAAGCAAAGTCACCAAGGATGCACGGATACGCACGCCGTGTCGGACACGACACACCGACTCGACAATTTTTGAAAAACTATGCCTCGGCGACTCGTCGTACTTTTTTTTCAATCAAATCATATGAATATAAACAACAATTCAGTAAAAAAAAAAAATTTAATGAAAAAGAACATGAAATATAAAGATGAAAATGGAACACAAACAATGCATTCATCTCTTTATTGTGAGTAGGAAAAAAAAGTAGAAAAAAAATCAAGAAAGAGCAGTAGAGAAAAAGAAGAGGTATAAAAGTGGAGAAGAAGATACACTCTATTACAAGAAGAAGAAAAAAAAGGAGAGTAAATAAGTAGAGGAGGGGAAAAAAAAAAAAAAAAAGAATTAACAAAGATTAAGAAGAAGCATAGACTGTCTCAATGCTCTCATCGCCCTTTCTATCCTGACTCTTAAATTACAATTGAAAGTTTCTCAATTTAGATGGACTAACAACCTTCAAATTAGATGTTATTTGAGCTCACCTAAAAATAAAAAATAAAAATAAAGTTGATTGTCGAGGCTTGAATGTATTCTGGTCGAGTTTTGGTGTGTCGAAGGCGTGTCTGACACATTGACCACATTGACCATGTGTCTGACCCTGCTAACACATTGACCATGTGCCTGACACGTGTCAAAGGTGTGTTGAGTGAATGACGGTGTCGGACATAGGTACGACAAGTTTTCTAAAGAGTTTGTGCATCCTTGAAAGTCACTTGTAATCCGTTGATTTGGGACCAAACTAGTTTGGGGAAGGGTAGGCAGAATATCACAATTTTTCTCATTTATAAGATACTTGCCAGGAATAGCATAAGCAAAGTCACTTGTTCTGGGACCAAACTAATCTAGGGAAGGGTAAGCAGAATCATCACAGTTTTTTCATTTACAAGATACTTGCCAGGAATAACATAAGCAAAGTCACATGTAATCACTTGTTCTAGGACCAAAGTAGTCTAGGGAAGGGTAAGAAAAATTATGCTAACAGAGCATGGCCTCAATCTCTCCCACCCGTCAAAGTAGATTATCTGCAAAGACTGTCCTTGGATCATTCTCCTTTACTGACATCTTTACCGACTCAACCTAAATCAGGTATGCCTCCATTTAGATTCCAAAATGTGGACCATGCATAATAATTTCCTTAACTTTGTTGCTAATATGTGAAATGTTGACATGGGCATTTTGGGGCCATAGATAAATTGGAAAAAATAAAAAATAAAAAATAATAATTATGTATAATTTGTGCTAATATGGGGAATGTTATTTGTGCTATTACGTGGAATGGTGACATGTCACAAAGGCATGTGTCGATCACCCATACCTTGATTTTTCTTGACGAAAAAAAGTTTTCCGTTCAAGGATGCTTGAATTTTTTGCACTCTTATTGTGATAAGTTGGGCCGAAAAACAAATAAAGACGAAAGTTCATTTGTCACAAAGGAAGATGCTCCCTTAAGCAGGATTGAAACGATCAAGGAGGTTACTAAGTTCCAACATAAAAGATCACCAATTAAATATCTTGAGGTCTTGACCTATCAAAGAAGATGCAAATCACTAATTACATATCTTGGGGTCCCCATGATGCAAGGATGTTTTCTTTGAAAATGAGTGAATAACATTCAACGGGGTTGGAAGCGAAGATTCTCTCCTGGGGGAGGGGCAGTTAGTATTGATCAGCCATGTTTTGAGCACAATCCTAGTATACCTTTTATCCTCTACTTGCATCCCTCAAAAAGTAATTGAAAGGAATTTTTTCTTCTTCTTTTGATTGAAACAAAAACTTTTGCATTAAAAGGGGGAGAGGGGGTTGGTCATTGGCGAAAACACCAACAATATTAAATCATGTATTCCTATTATGCACAACAACATCCCAACTAAGCATACAAGAAGGGAAATGTGCAACCTTGAATAAACCCCACGTGCTGCCCCACGTCCACAGATTTACTTTCCTATCTATCTACAAGGTATCTAGAAATCTATGGCCACAATTTTTTGTTGTTCCTTTTCCTCCATACTGCCTGCACACTAGTGCATGAAGAAGCCTATCCCACCCCCATCTGCCTAAACAGAAAAGGTTTGAGTTGGGCATCTTCAGATGATGTTGAGAGTTATTCCCAGAGAAATTTGTGGGTGGTGCAACGATCTGAAATTAAACCAAGGCTCTCTCCCATATGGCTTTGGTTAAGCTGTAGTTGAGCATAATATGGCCAGATGAAGAAGTTACATTCCTAAAAGCCACAGCTTCCTACCAATTTTTAACATTAAACTTAGTATTGTTTCCTCCCCATAACCATTTGTCTTTAACATCATCCAGTTGAACATCCCGTGATCAAGAGCAAATTGGTCACTTGCTCAATCTCCCAATCATGATTATTGGGGGAAGATCATGAAGGCTGATTTAAACGGAATTGGTCGCTTGTGATGAAGGAGGCGGGGTTATAAGATATTTGTATGCGGTGTTGAAGGCATTTCGGTTGAAATCTTGTTGGAACTTGCTAAACACGAACTCTTTATGGGCAGTCTTCTTAAGAAACACGTAATGGTTTCGAACATTCCATTGTTGCTCCAAAATGAAAGACCATTACTCTACGATATAAATTGAATTTTACAACTTACATGATATCAACAAAAGGTTTCAATAGATAGGCCCTCAATAGTCTTAAAACAAATGCTCAAACCCACACATACGGAATCTTGGTCCAAACCCTGAACAGGGGCGGATCTAGGATTGCAGACAAAGAGGGGCAAAAAAAAATCATAGATAATTTAATTTTTAAAATAAATAGATAAATATGATTAAAATAGAGTTTCAAAAGTAGTACAAGAAAAACATACTTAATGAGTCAAAATAGATGCACAATAGATTTAAGTAGAAGCTCTCCGCAAGTTCTCATGTTCTGCTAATGCTGCATAATCACCTCATCATTGATACCATTATTTATATCTTTCTCAACATATGTAATCAAACTATCTGTCATCCATTGATCTCCCATGCGATTAGTAATCGATTTTTGACAATCTTCATAGCAGAAATTTTTTTCTCAATGTTTGGTCTTTCTCATGTAATATTTTTCAATATGTACCTCGAACAACTATATACAAAAATGATAAGACATAGATTTGGTGCCTCCAACATCTATTAGATTCTCAATACCTAGACAACATCATAACATTAGTTAATAGCATCCATAGAGAGAATTGTTATCAATGTTGAATTTACTTTGTCGATTTCGATTATTAAGGTGAATGAGATTAGAAATCAGAATCCAGGAAGAGAAGAAAAATTTTCACGAAGATGTTATAGCTAGCTGCGCTGTGCGAAATACAGAGATAAAGGCTTAACTTTCTCATTATTAGATCATCATTTCCTTCTCTAACATTCAACTCAACAAAAGCAGTGAATAACTTATAGTGAATGGTCATGGCATATTTTGCTATTCAATATTCATTCAATACAATCAACTACTGGATAGTCAAAGATATCCAACAACGATGTTAAATTAAACATAGGAACATGGAATAATGTTGTTGTTGCAGCGCAACAAGAACGTGAAATCTCTCTTCAAGGATTCTACTACTACCATTCGGAAACCCATAATCAACAAACTCACCTTGTTTCGCAAGACGGAGATGGAAAAGAAGATATCGCAAGTAAAGGCATTTCTGTTGCTGTACACAACGCCGAAGGCGACACCGGAGGCGTGGAGGACTGGAAACCGGAGACTGGAGGCGGAGGCTCACTTTCTTCTTCGATTTTGTGATATGTGATTTTTTTATAAGAATGGGGCAACAATAAATTTCAAATGGGGCAATATGAAATTTCTAAGGGGGCAATATTGAAATTATAGCTACTTTGATGGATTTTTTAAAAAACCTAAGGGGGTCAATTGACCCCCCTTAGCCAAGCAGTAGATCCACCCCTGACTCTGAACAATCAAATATGATCCACCTCTGACAAGAAAAACCTTACACTTATGGACCAGTTAATGCGGAGCTCTGATACTAACTTCAATGTTAATGCCAACCACATGAATCCTATGGCCATGTAACTTCCTTTCAAGATGGAATTCAACTCAAACTTGATCTCTTTCTCTCTCTCACTATCAACTCAACATCTCCATCTCCATCTCCAGTCCATATAACAAACAAAGAAATTCAAACAAAAAGATTACACGAACCTTCAACTTCACTAGAAACCATCTTTTGACACAGAAATCAAATAGAACAAACATGAATTAAACTAAATATTCAAAAGAAAGCTACTTCACATTGCAAGATGGAAATCAACTTAAACTCAAAGCAAAAATTAAACATCTCTGTGCAACTCAGCCTAGTAAATTAAACCTGCTATCATTAGTCATTGATGCACTCAAATCATTCTTTCTTGAAACAAAACCTAAACATAAAGATAATTAAAGAAGCCAAACAGCCGAATTCTCTAGCTTAAGCAAACAAAGCTACTTGGCATCGCAAGATAATCAAAAGAAAGCAACAAGGCAGGATCGAAGAATTACCTGAAAGATGATATTGTCCAATAAAACCCTAGCGATGAAGGAGAAGAAGATGAAGTAGATAGCGATGATGAAATGGCGACCATCTGCTGCGACATTCTCACTCCAGATCGATTCCATTACAAGATTCTTCTTCTTCCTCAATAGTAGAATAAGATACGAGGAGAAATTCAAGAAAACCAAAATCCAAAATCCAAAACCAAAAGAGAGAGAGAGAGAGGTTGAGATCTTCTTCTCCAACAACACAACACGGCAAGGGACCGGGTTTAAATTATACGGAGATGGTCAAGAGTTTGGACTTTTTAACAAATTTAAATTACCTAATTTTTTTTTGTAGGATTAGAAAGATAATGATTATCTGAGGAGTATCAAGAGACTCATGCTTTTAAGGGAGGCACATGAGGTTTAATTATTAAACAATTAAATATGAGATTACGATTTCTTAGTCGTGAAGATTAGTAGCTTAACCGTGTTGATCCAATCCCCCCATATAAATCTAGAAGTTGATTTTTCTTGGACAGATAATATGTGATCATCTCCATCACTACCATCGTTTTCATTAAGAAAGAAAAATATGGTTCCAATAATTCAATTAGTTGGTGCTGTCCGCGTGTCCGGTACATATTATTGTGTTGAATTGTTGATAACCCAAAAAGCTTAGTAGATGAGGGCGATCATTTTCAGAATGTTTGAAAAAGGAATTTGTTCTTGCTCTTGATTAAAACTTTCATAAATGGATTACTATTATTTTTTTTCACTTTTATTTTTGAAAATTTTGCTTACCCACATTAAAAAGTTTTATCCAGAAACTTTTGCCAAACAAAATTTTGCTTTTCCACTTGGCAGCCTAAATCATCCTTGCCAACAACTTTTAATCCAATTATGTGTTAACTCATCACCTAAGTAAGCTTAGCTTCTCAACCAATCTTCTTTAAACATTGTGAACTGATAATGGCCTAGATACCTTCCCAAAACACATCAGAATGGTTGATGAATGGACAAACTCAGCATCCCAAACTGATATATAGAAATAGTATTTTTTTTTTTTGGCAGTATATGATTGTAATTCATCTGGCTCACGTAACAATGACATAGTCGCCAACTCGAACACACACTTTTCGAGCTGCTTATCATCACATCCGCAAAGAATGAAACAACCCATTGCAGAACCAGAACAAAAATCGAAACTGCCACCTTACACCCTTTCTTTACATGGTCCCCCACCCCCACCTTCCTGCTCAAAAGTGAATATAATCCTGGCTCTTCGAGAATCAGGATTTTCCTCTGACTTCTTGTGCAACTTCAAATTCCTATCATGCCTTATACCATTTTCCTAGAAGCCTGGCCCTCCACTATAAAAATGTATTTACTTGTTCAATTATCAAGATCTCCAGGCAGCTCATAGCTCAGGAAAAAAATGCTGTACATCAAACATGGCTGCATAAAAATGTTCACTTTTGTTTCTAATTAGAGAAATGAATTTAGCAGAATATAACAAGCCTTTTTCATACATCCAAGCAGAGGTAAAATCGAAATCCCTTGCTGTAAAAAAGATACTATGAAAACACCAAAACTGCAACAGTACTCTTCATCAACTTGTTAACTGAAATAGCTAAAATGATATATCCTGTTGTGAAAAATCTCTTGTTCAAATGCTGTAAAAAATGTTGTCAAATGCTCTCGATAACATATTCTGCAAATCTAGCCCAGGGCTCAGACAATCCCCTCTTCCTAGGCGACCTCAAAGGGTGGTGGCTCTAGTTTCTAATTGGAGGCAACTCCACTGGTTATTGCTTTCTATTTAGCCGAAAATACACAAAACCATTCCTTAAGAATGTCTTTTTTCACACATTTTAAGTCCATAACATATTTTTCAAAAATTCCTCTTCATGGTTTTTGTTGTTCTTTGGTTTTGTTTCATCTTTTTCCCAACACATACATTTGCCGATTTCATTACCAGAAAGCCTTGATCAAATAGAAGAATGGGAGAAGACCGAAATTTCGAAAGTAACAGAGTTCTCTGCATATATCTGAGGAGGCAAACAATCAACCTCACATACATTATTAGTTCCATCTAAAAACATTTAACTGAAACAAAGAACACGTTCTCTATTACCATACATAAGATCACAGATTTTCTAGATGAACATACTTGATCTAAAACCATTTAGTAGTTTTTTAACAACAGATCCTAAAAAAGGTACCATGCAAAGTAACTATTCATTCACATTTTGGAAGGCTTTGGGAAGATATCAGGTGTAAATTTTTGTGCTGCACTGAGACTTCCCTTGATCTTCATTGCACCCCTGTTTCCATAATATAACTCAACATTTCAATGAAACAGATAAACCACCAAAATCAAATTAATCAATAAACATATTGCTGGACTGAATGAACAAACCTCATGAAGGCAATCTGTGGGTTCATCTTCCCCATCGCGATCTTCACAAAATCATCATCCTTGAAGGAGAAAGTAGCATCAGGCTTCCCTTCATATGGACCTAATTTTGAAGTACAACGGTTACACATGGAGTTGGCTCACATTCTTAAATAATAAATAGTGAATGGATGTTCATCCCAGTTGCATTGGTTCTTGGTTCCAGTGGAACACAAAGTTTCAAGATAGTTAAAGTATAAATTCAAGTGGTAATTAGGAAAAGATTGCAAGCTTGCTTATCTCTGTTCACCATACAGATAAAATTAGCTTATTTCCATATATCAAAAGGAATTTTTAGGTTGGAGCTTTTGCTAATATGTTATGACAAATTTTTCTTTTTTCTCCTAAATGCTAGCTTTTCTTAGTATGTAGAAGATGAACTGGACATATATATAATTCAACGCTTCAGCGTGACTTATAGCACTACCAGACTACCACTCTCATGCACATAGTGCAAACAAGTATACTGGGTTGCATTTGGTTGAGGATTTGTGCACTTTGCACTCGACATGTCTGGCTCGTAATGAGATTGAGTTAAACCATCTGGTTTGCAGATCATGTGTCACTTAAAGGTTGTTTGCAATTGAGGGGAGGGATCATGTGTCACTAACTAGAAACAAAAAGCTAATCAGAAATAAGTATCTCTCTGTCCTTTTTTTAACAGACAAACAGGGAGCATATTAACAATAAAAGGCCAATGCGACCAAGGGGTCACAAGGCTAGAAACATTCTATCAAGCTATTACAATCTAAAGTGGCGTTTGATGATTGTGTTCTTCTTTTCTTTCTGTAAAATCAGATGATTGCCAACAGAACTCCATTTGGTAACGAACTGCCCCTGACTAATCAACCATCCTTGTGCCACTTGGAGCCCCAATGCAGGAAGCAATCTTCTGATGGAGCATTAGTTGAGAGTCTTGAGACTTCGGTGAAGGTTGTGTTCCAAACCTGCTTAGAGAATTGACAAGAAAGAAGTGGCGGCATATTGATTCCCCTTCTGCTTCCCAGATGGGAAAATTTACTCTTGGAGGGATCTCCTCCAACCTGAAAACGTTGCTACCAAAAAATGAGCTTAGTTGGTAGCAGTAAGGGCTTGATTAAACTGCTTTCTGTGGTTACTTTCAACTGTAAAATTCCCTGACTTGTCATCCCATCTCCAATCATTGGCTTGCTCATTAAGCATTTTGCACAGAAACACCTCAATTAATCACAACAAGCTTGAAAGCTCTGAATCTTTAGTGCCCTTTCTAAGAGCTATGTCCCAATTACCAGTTTTTCCTTTGCCTCCATGTAAAACTCAAACATTATGCATGTTTTTCTAAGAGACGCGTTGAAGGTATTTTTATTTTTTATATAATTTTTTTTTAATATAATTTTTTGATAATCAATGAAGATAGCTCTAAATTGGTCTTTCAGAGGTTTAATACCACACCAAATGTCATCCCCAAAGCCCACTCTGATACCATCGGCCACCACATAGGTAAATTCTACATCAAACTCAGGCTTGAGATTCACGATTGCATTCCACCATTCACAACCATAAGGGGCTGAGTTGCTATTAGTCAAGCATCGCCTCTTATGGAGACCATATTTTTCTTGAACTATTATTTTCTACATAGTCTCCTCCTCTATACCGAATCTTTACAACCATAAAAAGGAGATTGATCGAACTGTTTAAGTCTTCTAATACCCAACCCACTTAGGGATTTAGGCTTACAAAGATCTATCCAATTGACAAGGTGAAATTATTAGGAAGAGACATCCATCCTTCAGGACCTTCAATTGCTAATGACATTGAAAAGTTTTTTTTTTTTTTTTTGGTTTTTTTTCAATGTCAATAACAAATTGAAGTAGGCAACTACCCATGATTGAGGTGGATGTCATGAACACAAGAATGTTAGCCAATATATTCTTAATTAGCCAATATAATCTTAATTATATTAACTCTCCCAGGCGCCCAGCCTTATAAATATATTTCCTCTTCCAAATTGCACAAAATTGAAAAAGTATGTTCTATATAGAAGCACAAACAAACCCTCTAATTGGTGGCAAACTTCTAGTTAAGACGAGTTGTCCAAGAAGATCATATTTTGATTTTTTTATTTTTTGATCGACTCCTTGACCCTTCACACATAGAGACACAAAATTATGAAATTTTGCATAAGCCTCCACATGTAACCATCAAACTAGTGTGGATTCCTCATACTAAACCAAAGCTTTTAGCATCGTTTGGGAGATATTCAAACTTTTCTTTGCTCGAGATTGTGACATACACCGGAACAAGAAAATACTATCTAAAATGATTCGAGCTTGATCCCGAGCCTTAGGACCAATCAAATTGATTTTACTCCAATTTCATATATTTATCATAATAACTTCGAACTTAAACAGAAATAGAAAAGTGGTCAAAATTTACAAAATATCAATTTTCCTTGTAGAACTGGTCCACTGTATACACTAAACTTAGGTGAACTTGCTTAAAGCCCCAATTTTTTCTCCTACTCTAATATGTTGAATTCTCTCCAAGAGAATTTGACTAAAGTAATATGTGCTCCTACATTGATTTCTCCCATATAAATTGACTTGCGACCACAAAAATGTGAAAAACAGATATTTAACCTTACTAAAGCACAAAAATTCCTGAATTTTCTTCGAACCCAATCCAGAAAAACCAAAGGGGGATAGAAAAACCAAAGGGGGATCATAAAAAGCTAACCTTTAGTCACCTCGCCTTTCTTGAGATCAACCACATAAATCTCCTCATCCACACCAAGTTTCTGTCGACAACAGAAAAACCCAAAATCTAGGGTTAGGGTATGAAACAAGTCAGAAAGTTTAGAGAGGGAAAGGAGAAGACCTTGGGAGCAATATTGAGTTGGAAAACGAGGCCGATCTTCTTGATGAGGTCTTTACCGGCATCACTGGAGAGGTGAAGCTTCATCTGTTCTAGCAGAGCGGCGGATTTTAGTGACTCGGCCATGGTGATTTGCTAGAGTGCGCCGGGAGGGAAGGGATTGTTTATGGTGAAGTTTAATAAGTAGTTAATGTTGCCACCGTTTATGGGTGGAGGTGAGAAGGTAGATGAGGAATTCATCTCTCACGCAAACAAATGTACTCGTGGTTCATTGGTTTCTCTCTATGGTTTATTAGATATCTCTCCTACTGTAATTCATCTTCTCCAAATGAATAGTGATAGTTAGGGGTGGGCAAAAATCAATTTAAATTTGGTTAACCGATCGAACCAGTTTTTAAATTCGATTCGGTAACCGAACCGAAATATGAGTATAAAAAAAATAATTTAAACCGAACCGAACCGAATATAAACGGTTCGATATCGGTTTATGATTTTGAACTGAGCGATTTATAACCGAACCGAACCGACCGATTAATTACATATATATAAATAACTAAATAACAGGTAGGTGTCAATACCTGATTAGTGCAACAAATGCACTGCAGTACACTATGTTGCACTGAATCACCCCCTTCTCTCAAAGTTTTCAATTTTGGGCTAAAAATTGGGTCTGTAAAAAAATTGGGCCTGTAAAAAAATTGGACATGTTTTAATGAAAGTATTTCAAATACTTGAGCCTGAAATTTCGGCCCAACCGAACCGATCCAAAATTCGGTTCAACCGAATTCATTGGTTTACAAATACAAAATTCGGTTTCGATTTCGGGCAAACCGAATGAAATCGGTTCGAAATCGGTTTGGGGGTCAAAACCGAACTGAACCGACATTGCCCACCCCTAGTGATAGTTGTATGTAGGGGTGGGCATTTCAGACCGAACCGACAACCGGACCGATCAGGTCGGTTCGGATCAGTTGTTTATTTATTATTAAATATTCGGTCTTAAAACCCGGCCCGACCCAATGTTTCTGGTCCGAGGTTACCTTTTATGAAACCCATTGGGTAACCAGCCCCGCCCGGGTGTGAATAAAACCTCTCAAAAGGCCCTCTCCTTCTCTTAGCCAAATTCAAAGGCCCATCCTTCTCAGTTACTCCCTGAAGAAAAACCAATTTCTTCTCAGTTATTCCTCTCCCTCTCCTCCTCGGCTACTCCTCTCAGTCCTCTCTGTGCGACTCCTCTACTCCTCTCCTCCCTGTGCGACTCATCTCCTCCTCGGCTACTCGGGGAAGTCATTGAGAATTATAGGGCTTTGCTAGCTGGCGAAGTCATTGAGAATTATTACGATTTCTGCCATTGACCCTTCTTATCTCTCTGTCTTTCTTTCTTTCTTTCCCTCTTTCCTTCCTTCATTCTCTACGAAGAAATCGTTGTCGCCTCGATGAACTCTCTGGAAAGCGAGACCGAAACGAGCGAAACCTTAGCTTTTGAGGTGAGGTGTTCGATCTAGTTTTTGTTAATCAAATCGATTGAAGTCACCATGAATCGTGCCCGAAATGCAGGTGATTTGTTTCTGTTTCTTTGTGTTTGCATGGTTGTTCTTGATTTGGATCTGTTGTTGGATTGAAGAAATTAGGGTTAAGGTTTTGTGTTTGAAGAGGTTTGGATTTCGTTTGTTGATTTGGAGAGATTTGGCTTCGTTTCTTTGGTGATCTGTTGTTGTAGATGGATAAAGACCCAATTAACACTGAAATCCTTTTATTTATTACTATATTCTGGCAAGGTTCGGAGGCACCATTGGACTTGCAGACATTATTTAGTGCCAGAAAGGCCAACCAAGATGAGGAAGGAGCCACCAAAACCATAATGTCTGAGGATGGTAAGCAGCCTTATCATCATTATTCATCTCTGCTAAGATGACTAGAACATCTCTTCCTGCGTCCCTACTATCTGCAATGAAAGCCAACACAAGCAAAGTGAGGAACAAAAACACCTTTCTAGCTATCTCCATAACTTAGCTACTTCTCTCATGTCTCCTCTCTTTATATCACTTAATTTGTTGCTTAGAGAAACATGTTGCCACCCCCATCCACATTTTATAGTGGTGAGAGGATCTTCTGTTTGCTACATGCAGATAAGTCATTAAATTTTGTTTGTTTGGTAGATTCTAAACAAAATAGAAAGTTGTTTAATTAGCAAGGTCCATAATAAAATTGATTTTGATTGATTTCACTGAAATGAATATTACCATGCATAAATAGCAGTGGACTATACAAATTTCATAAAAACAGTTTGGGCTTCGGGCCGATTTCATAAAAACAGTTTGGGCTTTGGACCGAGACTGGCTCGGAATTCGGTTAACCGGGACCTCGGTTAACTAGCCCAACTCGGTTCGGTCTCGGGCTTCAGAATTTCGGGCTTCGATTTTTAATTTTCTGGCCGGTTACTCGGACCTGCCCAGCCCTAATTGTATGTCTTCAACTCTAACTTTACTTTTCAATTTTGCCCTCTTCTATTTTTAATAATTACATATAAAATCAAAAACCAATAAATAGTTCCAAGGGTATTTATGTCTTTCAATTGAAAAACTACTATTACATTTTTTACACTTTTGCCCTCCCAAATTCAGACTATTTATAATCAAACTCAACCACTATCAATATTCATTAATTACACCTAAGCCCCTAACATAATTTGTTTGAAGCCCTTCAACCATCTTTAAATTATAAATAAGCCCTTACAAATGAAAATTATTATTATTACATGTTTTTAAAAATTACTGAATATTCGCGCACGTAGACCACGTTGACATCCTAGCATCCCTAATATGTTTAGAATTCTTTACATATTCTCCACGTAGTTCTAAATTAGGCATGCCTCCCAATTGGATAGAAAACGACCATATGTAGAGACTGTATTTTTCACTTTTCCACGATATACTTCCTACTTAAATCCTAAAAGCTAATAGAAAATGGCCATACACAGAGACTGTATTTTTCACTTTTCTAAACTATCCTTCCTACTTAAGTTATTGATGTCAAGAGGAATTTCATCTCAACTGTCCATTCTAATGGATGTTCACGATCATTTCCCCCTCTCTCACCTTAATCCACGTAGTACTTAATCTAGAGTACTGAAAATAGTTGGGGTTGTTTGGCAATAGGAAAACAAACCAATGCATCAAATCCATCGTTATTCTAGAATTAGTTAAACCTAATTTATTGTTTCCATAAAGCAAGAAACACTAGGGATGAACATTCCCTTGCTTGCATCGATGATGTGATTGTTAATAACCTTGAGATTAATTTAAATCCAGAACTAATTTCAGCAAAAGTCTAAACCCCTAACATAGAGTGTCTTGCGCGATACACATAATCACAGTTTAATATAATCAATTAAAACATGCTTCGAATATTAATAAAGAGTACTCTTAACTACTGACTAGTCTAGATTTCAAATATGATATAATCGGTGAAATCAATTCATCAATTAATTGAATTTAACAATGAAGCATAGCAAAAATAGTAAATCAAATTAAAAAACTCTATAAACCCATGGTTTCGTCTTCGCCTTGGCGTGGGATTTAGAAACTCATGGCGAAGGTAGTGGCGATCGCGATGATGACTTTGTTCATCTTGTGGTGGAGAGTGGATTGCTAGGGTGTGCGTAGCATGAAGGATAGATAACATACTCAAGTTAGTGTGTGCTACAATCACCCTCAACGACTGCGTGGATTTGCGTTGTCTCTGTTGGATGTGAGCAGTTGAGAGTTCGATCGGTGCTATTGCAGCTGTGGCAACGAGATGAATAAAAGAAAACAAGGCGAGATTGACGATGATATACATGTGTGCGTGAGAGAAGAAGAAGGGAAGATCGAGAGGTGAGATGGGTGTTTGGTTGTGGTTGCCAGGAAAAAAGAAGGGGAATAAATAACTGGGGATTTAGATCGACTGTGGGCTTGGGCTTCATCATTCGCGCCTCTACGTGAAGGTCCAACACTTGTTCTTCCAAATGTACCGCGCTAATACAATTTCATCATGTAAGCTCTGAATCCTACAAAAACATAAAAACAAAATAATTAGAATAAAAATACAATGCTTGAAACACTAACAAATATAAATTAATAGGTAATTTATGTATAAATAACGTGAATATCACAAAACAACAATGAAGTTTTTCCCAACCTCGAAAACAATCTTAACATACTAACATCTGTGAAACCTTCTACTACAGACACGTGGAATCGATTGGTACTTTGTTTTTCATCGATCCATTTTTTTTCACTAAAAATGCAAAGATATATATTCCTAATGCTCATATTTCATAAAAAAACATAACCCCTATGCAGAAGCAGGGATTTTTTTATGATATTGAAGTTTTTAATCTAGTGAAGGAAGCAAAATTTCAACCTTGTAATGAAACTTGTCTCGAGTTTGATAGCCAAATAACAGCTCGGTTGACTTAGTTGAACTTTGAACAAGAATATTTCGATTGGACACCACCCATTTTTGGCTCTGATGTTGCTGACTTTGTTCATTCACGGAAGAGGTCGAGATTTTGTGTACCTCTTTGTTTTGATGAAGTTAAAGGCGACCCATTTCTGCTTCCGAGACTAAAGAAATTAAGCACCTTGTGTTTGAAGAAATTCCTCAAAAAATTTAAATTCCCATTAATTCAATATGGATATGGTACGAACAAAGTTCGTGAAGGGACGATAATATGATTAGATATAACTTTCATCAATTTATATGAAGAAATACGAAGAGTGGATGTAACGACCCATTCACATGGTATGATATTATCAGCTTTAGGCCTACACACCCTCACAACTTCTAAAATGTGTCATACGAAGGAAATATAAGCTCGCACATAAATAACTCACTTTTTCCCTTTCCAAGCTATTGGAGATGTTGGCTCAACATAGTCCCACATCGAGTAGTGACCAACATTCTGTGAGGAATAAAAGTGATTAGATATGTCTCAATAAGCGACGAGGCCTATTGGGAGCACTTGAAAAGTTGAGCTCCGTTCATAGTAAAAATCCCACACTCGGGCGCGATCGGTGTCTAAGTTGGGGACAGTATCGTTGCTTGAGACACATCGTGTAGTGGTAGTGCCAGGGGGCTTTGCTTCTTCGCCCCCGAGCACAACAAGCTCGGGTAGGTTCAATATGTTTTGCCAAGGTGGAGATGTTGGCTCAATTATTTTCTCAACATATAGTTGCAATCATTGATTAATCCAGTTCATCATCAACGAAATCACTAATCATACATCGAAATCACTGATTAATCCAGTCAGAATCGCTAATCAATACGTCTTCAGCGTCTTCAGATCGTCGGATCGTCTCAGATCATTATATCGTTCAGATAATCAGATCGTCGAAAACCCTGCCAATCAATCATCGACCACCAACATATCGTCGGAATCATTGATCTCATCATCGACCACCACCTTCCCACAGTCGATCACGAACGTTCGCCCCCTTCGCACCACTGCCTATTGAAGCTCCGCCGCGAACTCGGACAAAGACAACTTCTGGGGCTTCTTCTTCTTCTCTTTGGTCGTCACCGCTGCTAGAAGGTGCAACAGAGGATGAAGCAACAACGGAAAGCCTTGATGCAGCATGCTATTCTTCAGCAGCAGCAGCAACAACAACAGTCTCTCTACCACCCAGGCCTCTTAGCTCCTCCTCAGATTGAGCCTCTACCTCCTGGTTCTGATTCAAGTACATGCCGCAGTGCGTATGTTGCCAATATTCATACTAGTGTTACAGAACCACTTCTTCAAGAGGTTTTCTCAAGTATTGGTGTCTTGGAAGGATGCAATCTTATTAGGAAAGAAAAGTCATCGTATGGTTTTGTTGATTACTTTGACCGTCGAGCAGCTGCACTAGCAATTTTAACTCTCAATGGGAGGCATAGGGCTGAACAAAAAACCGATTAAATCGACTGAACCCGATCAAAACCAAATCGATTGGTTCGGTTTAAATTCGGTTCGGATCGGTTTCGATTTTAAAAAATTCAAAACCGAAGTGGTCGGTTCGATTTTTGATTTCTATGTGATTTTAAATGATCACCAAACCGACCGAATATATATAATAAATAATATATATTTTATATATAAATAATATAATATGTTTAAAATAGTCGGTCGGTTCGTTTTATTTTGGTTTTGGTTCGATTTTAGTCGGTTCGGTTACGGTTTGCATAAATTAGAATCGATTCGGTTTCGGGTCGGTTTTGTTAATGGTCGATTCAATTTCGGTTTAAAAAATTTTAAACCGATCTAAGACTGATCGTTTCACGGTTTAGGTGAAAAACCGAATTGACGGTTCAGTTTTCAACCCTAGGGAGGCATTTGTTGGGGCACCTAATTAAAGTTAATTGGGCATATGCAAGTGGTCAAAGGGAGAATACATCATGTCATTTTAATATTTTTGTCGGTGATCTCAGCCCTGAGGCTACATATGCTACTTTATTTGCTTGTTTATCTATTTATCTCAGTTGTTCAGATGCAAGAGTTATGTGGGATCAAAAGACGGGGCGTTCAAAAGGATTTGGTTTTGTTTCTTTTAGGAATCAGCGGGACACACAAAGTGCGATAAATGGTCTAACAGGGAAATGGCTCGGAAGCAGACAAATACATTTTAACTGGGCAACAAAAGGCATTGGCAATGATTACAATAAGTCCAAGGTTCACAATATTGGTAATGACATTTCTATTACACAATTGATAGGTAAAGTACTATTTCTCAAATCTCATGGCTCTCGTTCATCTTGGATCCTTGATAGCGGCGCCACTGATCATATAGTTCATAACCCTCATTTACTCACATTTTTCAAACCCGTCCACAATCGAACCGTTGAGCTTCCTGATGGTATACTTGCTATTGTTACACACATTGGAACCATGCCTTTCTCTTTTGTTGTTACCTTGCATGATGTTCTTTGTATTCCCTCTTTTAATCTTAATTTAATTTTCATTAGCAAACTCACAAAACATTTTCTCTTTGTCTCCATTTTTCTCAACAATTCTTGTCTGATACAAAACCTTCGTTTGGGGAAGATGTTGGGACAACAACTGAGCTTGATGGTTTGTACTACCTAGACGGCACCACCACCACAACTTCTGCCACTTATCACATCACTCAAGATAACAACCTTGTGTTATGGCACAATCGCCTAGGTCACATTTCTGACAAAACTCTCCATCTCTTTCCCGTCTCTTTTCGCGATGTTAGTACCTGTGTTTGTAATAAATGTGTTATTTGTCCTTTGGCCAAACAAACTAGAAATAAATTCCCTTTTATCCCATATTTCAAGTATTGTTCCTTTTTCTTTATTACATGTTGACATTTGGGGAGGATACCACGTTGCTTCCCTTTCTGGAACGCGCTATTTCTCACCATTGTTGATGATTATACTCGATGTACTTGGATTTTTTTTCGTGAAACACAAGTCTGACACATGCACACTCTTAATTTCATTCATTAATTATGTTGAAAACTAATTTTCTTCCAAAATTCAAACCATTCGCAGTGACAATGGACTTGAATTTTTCTTCACTGATTTTTATGCTTCAAAAGGCATTACCCATCAAACTTCTTATATTTCTACGTTCAAAAAAATGGGGTGGCGGAACGCAAACATAGACATATTTTGAATGTCGCTCGTGCTCTTTTGTTTCAAGCACATCTCCCTAAACATTTTTTGGGAGAAGCAATTCTCACCGCTGCCTATCTCATTAATCGCACAACGTCCTCTATTCTTAAAGGCAAAACGCATTTTGAACTTCTCTTTAACAAACCACCCAATTACTTTCATCTTCGAGTCTTTGGTTGTCTATGTTTTGCTTCCACACATGCCCAACGTCCTAGCAAATTTGATGCTCGTTCTAGTCAATGTGTCTTTCTTGGATACCCTCACGAGCAAAAAAGATACAAAGTCTATGATCTCACCCACAAAAAGGTCATTGTTTCTAGTGACGTCATCTTTCATGATGACATTTTTCCTTATTTTTCAGACAAAATGCACAATCACCTCACTGACCGGTCCGACACACTTCCCCAACCGGTCGCTCATGCTCCACTTTTTGATCTTCCAACAGTACTTTTTTCTGACCAGTCGGACTACTCCCACCGACCGGTCCCCCAATCCGACATCTCGATCACCGACCCGGTGGAAACCCCAGAAACCCAACCCCAAACTGTCGCCCCTGTTCCACCTTTAGACCCTCTTCTCCCACCTCACACCTCCACTAGTGCCACCCGTGAGCCATCTTATCTTCAACAATATCATCTTGATGCTCGATTACCTTCCCGATCGTCCCACTCATTTACTTTGAACGTTGGGCCTTCTATATGTATTGTTTACCCCCTCTTCAGATTTTCTTTCCTATGATCATTTATCCACCTCTCACAAGGCTTACACCACTTCCCTTTCTTTGGTCAAAGAACCCACTAGTTTTATGCAGGCTATGCAGGATCCAAAGTGGCGTTAGGTCATGAGAAATGAGATTGATGCTCTAGAAACCAATAACACTTGGACTTTACAGCCTCTTCCTCCTGGCAAGCATCCGTTTGGTTGTAAATGGGTCTATAAGATCAAACTTAATCCAGATGGTAGTGTTGAGCGCTACAAAACCCGTTTTGTGGCTAAAGGATATAGTCAAGTTGAAAGTATTGATTACAAAGAGACTTTTGTTCCTGTTGCTAAATTAACTATTGTCCGTTTTCTCCTTGCTCTTGCAACCACACAGGGTCGACATTTATGTTAACAATGCTTTTATTTATGGTGATCTTTTTTAGGATGAGTACATGTGTCTTCCTCCTGGATTCGGCCGAAAGGGGGAGACTCGAGTATGCAAGTTGAATACGTCCTTATATGGGTCTCAAGCAAGCATTGAAACAATGGTTCCTTAAGTTATCCTCTGTTCTCATATCAGCAGGCTACAATCAATCTAAAGCTGATTACTCATTATTTGTCTGATCCAAAGGTAACAACTTTACTAAAATTCTCGTATATGTTGATGATGTAATATTGGCCGGTAATGATCTCCAATACATTGAAAAAACAAAGTAATTTCTTGCTGCAAACTTCAAGCTCAAAGATTTAGGAAATTTGAAATATTTCCTTGGTGTTGAAGTCGCGAGGTCATCCAAAGGGATTGTTTTATCTCAACGAAAATATGCACTTGAAATATTGGAGGACACATGGTATCTTGGAGTAAAGCCTTCACGTTATCCTATGAATCAAAACTTGGTGCTCATACAGGATGATGGAGATTTACTACCAAATTTCGCAACATACCGCAAACTTGTTGGAAGGTTGATATACTTAACGATCACGATACCATATTTGGTTTATTCAGTACATGTCCTAAGTCAGTTTATGGACAAGCCCAGAATACCACATTTGGATGTTGCACACAAGGTCTTGAGGTATACCAAGGCTTCATCAGGAGAGGGTATTTTTTTTTTCTTCCACTAGCTCATTACAGTTGAAAGCTTATTGTGATGCAGATTGAGCTAGATTTAGAGATACTAAGAGATCCATTACAGGTTATTGTGTCATGCTAGTCGATTCACCAATTTCTTGGAAACCTAATAAACAAACTACAGTGGCAAGATCTACAGCTGAAGCAGAGTATAGAGCCATGGCTTCCACATGTTGTGAGTTAACCTGGTTGAGGTACATTCTTAATAATTTGCACATTAATCATCCTTAGGCAGCTCTCTTGTTTTGTGACAACAAGACTGCACTCCATATTGCATCTAATTCGGTTTTTCATGAATGAATGAAGCATATCGAGATTGATTGTCATTTGATTAGAGAGAAAATACAATAGGGTACTATTCAGACTGAGCACATTGGAACACTACATCAATGGGAAAATTTGTTCACTAAAACTTTGAGCACTTATCAATTTGATAATCTTCTTAGCAAGTTGGGTGTTACAAACATACACTCAAACTTGAGGGGGAGTGTTAAAGAAAGAAAATCTACATATGTTACAGAATAGGAAAGTCAATGTAGAGTAGGTTAGGAAAGTCATAATAGAATAAGAAATCTTAGATTTCATGTTTCCACAAGGTTAGGTCAGAGTTAGCTATATAAGCTTGTATTCAATCAAGGAATTAAATACAATAATTTCAATACAATTCTTTTCATTCCCAGCTCACAAAATAGAGTCCCACCACAACACCTCTGGCTACTTTAGCAAGGTTTTCCGGCGCAGACCTTTTAATAGGAAGGTTGTAGGGTTTGACCCAAAAGTTTGTTAAGTGAAAAGAGTTTGTCTAGGAAGTCAGGCTTTAAAGCCATTTTTTGGTCAGGCTTGGTGTTTTTTTACACTTTTGCTCATTCTCTTTAAAACACGACTACAAACATTATCTATAGAAGGAGTAGAAGTGTAAAAAACACCAAACCTGACCAAAAAGTGGCTATAAAGCCTGGCTGCCTAGAATTGGGGGAAAACCATACTTAACAATGTTGCAAGCTTGGATTCATCTCCTAAGAGACAATGGGTAGTATTTAACTATCCACGGATCAAATGCTAGCCCCCCTTCCACATCTTCTTCTCCAACCATATGAAAAACAAACAATCATGTAGCGAAGACAAAAACCTTAACCTCACAAATTAACGATGTCCCATTGGAGAAGTTGGACATGTATATCCCATATTTCAATGTGGCCTGACGCCATAAGTTTCCTAATAATTGTGGATTGCCAAGCATTAAGCATTTCTGGTGGAAAGTCATCCAAAACAATCGGTTTTTCTCATCTTCAATCAAATCTCTCTTTCTAAGCTCTCCGCTTTAGATTCTCAAGGGCTTGTAATGGGGTAATATGGGTTCCACACTAGGTTGGAAAGGGTTTAGAGATATTGTTTGCATATTTTCTGGGATCTCTTTGATGATCATGGATTGAGATAAAAAAGTGGCGGCTAAGGACGCAATATAGTAGGGTTGAGATAGGAAGAAGGAATAAGATGTAGATGGAAGTAATGGAGATGGATCTAGAAAATATCTACTTTCACTAGCATGAGTTTTCATTAGAGAATAAGGGTTTCTCTATAGCGACATCGAAGTCGAACTGAACCCATTGTTTAATGAAAAACGAGCCGAAATGAAATTCAATTAAATAGAAATGACACTATGCTAACTCTAACTAACAAAAACTTAGTAAAAAATAAAATATTATCTGTTCATTTTTTCTATCATACAGGTAAAATTTTAAAAAGTAAGTTTCAAAACGTTACAAACCGAACCGAAGTCGATGTGCCCACAATAACTGCACATTGGATATTTGTGCTTAATGATGTGATAACATAGGTTCAAACCCATGATCTAGTGGTATTATCCGGCAAGCTCTAATCATTGAACTGTCATGCCATTGGCTAGATAATTGTTAATACCTAAATATGTTCTCCAGTAGGTGAAACGTGCAACAATACGGTGTTAAATCATGCTACTCAACAAAACCCAAACCGATTTTTTTTTATTAAGTTCTCTACATTCTCCAAGCTTATAATCTCTATATGCTTGTACACCAGAAATGCCATGGAAGTCAACTTGATTTTAAATTAAATTTTGTGGATTTTTTTTTTCTTTTTCTTCTTGGTATGCAAGTTGATTGATTGATCTCATTTTATATCAAGATACCCCATGGGATTGAGCAATAATTTTTCTGATTAAGCTACGATTTCCACTATTCTGAATTTTGTTAATGAACTTTGACGGATTTCTTTTAATGTAACTTACTCATATTTTAATTATTATTATTGTTATTGTTGTTGTTGCTTCCTAAATAACATGAAAACATTTCTTGGCATTTTATCATATTCTTGCTTAGTTATTTCTGACATAATTTATAATGTAGTGACTAGTGGATGCATGTGTGGCAAGTTATATTTTTGAGCTGTTCTACACAGCGAGGAAGCGGGCGAGGAAATCAGCGAGGGAGAGAGGGGATCGCTCATCCCCTTTGGGATGCCCGCCGTCATTTTTCATGTGCGCATTCCGAGGGGGATGGGCGGTCCCCTCTCTCCCTCCCTCGCTGATTTCCTCGCCCACTTCCTCGCCATTTAGAATTTCTGTATATTTTTAGTTGCATTAGAATTGGCGGGTGATTGACGGATTATTTTATTTTGATTATTACATATTTTTCTTTAGGGAATTATGAGGCTTGGATATGTCCTTTGAAAATTGGCAAGGTTTTTTTTTTTTTTAGGGGGGTGTATTGTATCTGGATTTTGTAGGCAATTTGATAAATTCCATGGATTCTGAAAATCCAAGTGTATTCAATTTGGATTTTAAAAAATCCACAAAAGTCTAGGGGTATTCAATCAGGATTTTAAAAAGTCTTTCTGAAATCCACAAAGTCTAGGGGTATTCAATATGGATTTCAGAAAGTCCATAAAAGTTTTAGGGTATTCAAAATATCATTCATATTTATGGATTTGGAAAATCATGGATTCTCATGGACTTTGTAGTGTTAGGTATAAATAACAAAGTTCAATAGTTTGCCAGCCTCCATATCAAAGATTTCAACGTGAAAAAAAGTCTCTCAAAGTTCTTCCTTGTGCCAGCCGGGAAGAGGTTGGTTTCCATCCTCTTATTTTTTCGATTCTTTTTCTATCTTTGCATAAGTGTTCATAGATATATTATATTTTTTTAACTATAACATGTAAACAAAACCTACAAAAACATAAGAGATTTGTTATAAATACCTTTGTCAGTACCATTGCACTCGTCTTGCTCTCTCTTATCATCCTGATTATATTGTATGTTCTACAATTCACTGTTAGTTGACTGATTCAATAGAATTTCGAAGAAAAGAAAATTACACGGCAGTAATCCAGACTTTTTAAATAGATTCATCAAGATTACTGAGCAGCATAGATTAATAAATGCTAACTCTTTTGAGTCAAACTGACTCTTCATTACTAAATAGTAAAATCATGGAACTTTCTACACCCTTCCTTACTTACAGAGACACCCCCACCAAAAACACTCCCAAATAATATTAGAAAGGCTTCCTCTCCTTTGAAGGGTTAAATTGTTTCCAAGCTAGGACTCGTGTGGTATAATACTCATACTTGGTTTTTCGGAATCTAGGAAAATCACATGCCCACTTTGTGATCTGTAGTATTGAACATTACAAAAGTAACAGAGATATTTATCTAGTTAGTCATAAATAACTTCAATGAATATGACAAAATGGAGAAACTATGGGAGCATTAGAACACACCATTCGAGCTTTCCACAACTATAATATTGCAGTCCAAGCAAAGGATGGATCATTGAATACACTCCTGCATCCAGACAAAAATAAATAAGGACAGGATAGCAATAGTGCCATTTGGTTTCTACAATCTTAAAACATGCACACTTATGTAGCTATCCAGGTAGTGTTAATTTTCAAAGAGAAAATGTTAATCAATGGAGAATGAGTATTGCTAATCAAATGTGGGCAGCAGCTCAAGCAAACGTCAACGTTGCTAACAATGATAATGAAGAAAGTGACCATGATCATGAAGGAGAAGAATGATCATAATAGAATTTTATGGACGTTTACTTCTTATTTTAAAGATGTTAATTAACGACCTTTTCTTTTTCTAGTTTTTTTAGCACATGTATCTCTCACTTTTGTTAATTATATGCGGACGTTTTTTTGTTTCATCACTATTTACCAACTTCTTTTTTATCTTGCAAATAATTAGAAATCTGTAAAAGTCGTTCATACAAAGTCCGTGGATTTTCATAAATATCTAGAAAGTCTATAGCAAAAGTCTATGGATTTAAGAAATCAGCAGAAGTCCGTGGACAATTTAAAGAGTCTGTGGACTTTTCAAATTATTTATCAATTCCATAAGAATCCATATACAATACACCCCCCTTAATGCAGATGGTTGGATACTTCTGATACAAGTGTTAAGAAAAAAAGTTACTATTTCTTAATTATGTATTTTTTTTTATTAATTGAGTTACCACCCGTAATTAATATTCAAACTTTATTAAAAACAGATACTCGTAACTAGCCTGGTTCTCAACTAAGATCATGTAACACCCCTACACTTGTTCAAGAGGTATCCTACTGAAAAATCTTGTAAAATGAAAACCTATTTTTTGAGGTAATTACGAGCATTATTAGTAGCCAAAGGAGTTTCCATATATTCCCTTTGGTCATCATGACATGGTCCATCCAGTGTAGAATAGTGCGATTATTGAAAGGAGAGTTGGTATCAATTTTTTTCAGGAGGATGATGGTAACAATTTTCCTGATTATTAGTAGTGTGAAAAGTGATTCAAAGCTATGGTAAATTGAAATTGATTTATGTATACTCATTTTTTAGACATGAAATGTGACAGATTTAATTTGCATGAGATCCTAGTAGTGTGACAAGAATTAGGTGATCAAACAAACTTTCATTGTTGTTTTTTCAAATGGATGGGATCCGAAGACACAAATCCATATCAAATTTAAATACTCGTGACCCAAATCCATACCCAATTTAAATATCCTTAGACATGATGTTTAAAGTTTGAGATTACAAAGTAAGTTGACTTCAAACTCTCCTAAATAATATGGCTACAAGCTTAGCGGATCAAAACCAAATACAAATTTTCAATAAAAAATGAATGCGAATCTTTGTGAAACTCTTTCTTGCCTTTGCCTTTTTCTTGAATACTCTTTTTTCTAAGTCTTTTGTTGTGCCAGTGATCAAACGCACAAACATGCGGGAGAACACCTACACTTTTTTTGTCATGCACATGAGAACTCCAACCCCCTCCCTCCCCTCACTTTTTATTTATTTATTTATTATTATTTTTCTTAACTTGATTTGGACGAGACTTCGGGATTTTAAGTTTTCCATCATTGGTTTGGCATTGATATAAGATCTCATCTCTCGCTCTCATTTATTCATCAACAATTCTTAAGCCCCAATACCCTCCTATCCTCATTTGTTTTTTTTTCTTCTTCTTTTATTCTTTTTTATGTTCTTCATCTTTATCTAATTTTTTTTTTTTCAATACGTTCTTGAGCCTCCCCTGACGTCGATATGGCACTAGGGGCCAGACTCTTAAGAATTGTTCTTTATTCATTTTTTTTTGTTCTCATTTCAGGTGAGGTAGTCATAGTGAATAGCCATTTTATTTGTTTGGTATGTTAGTTCATTGGCTCATAGACAAACATGAGACGTAAAAAAGAGGGTATCCAAGAAGAAGGCAAGAAAAAGTTTCATGAAAATTCATATTCATTTTTTTATTAGGAAATTGTATTTGGCTGGAGCCATATTATTTACTATGTAATCTCAACCGTTAAACATCATCAAATCTAGCGGCATTTAAATTAGGTATGGATTTGGGTCAAGAGTTTGTGTCCCTGGATCCCATCCCTTTAAAATTAATTTATATTTTTGAGTATAATATTGATTTAGTATTAACGAAAAATGTGAAAACGTAAATTAAAAAAATGTAATTAATGTTTGCAAAGTGGAAACTGCTAGCACCTGATTAGAAGTTTGTACTTTACAATTCAAAAGATATTCAATCGTCATATAAGATACTTTCATTCTCTTTCTTTAAACATTCTCCTGTTTTGTATAGGGTATTAAAATACTATAAATTTATCTGGACTATAGAAGGGTTGAATGAACAGAAATCAGTGTCTTTAACTTGGTTTTTCATTTCAGTCATGCTCCTACCAATATCTGTATTTTACATTATTATTATTATTATTATTATTGAACGTCTCCCCTGTTACAATAGCAAAAACGATTAGATAATTATTTGCATCGCATGCTTGTGCAGTAAGGAATGTTTCTTTAAACTTTGCCTTCAGGAAAGTCCCATCAGTAAATAAAATTGTCGACGTCCACTAAAAAAATCATTCAAGAGAAGCTCGAAATGCAATAAAACCAATCTTCCTTAACTGTCAAGAATGTCACACTGTCAAAATTATTATATTGTATCTTATGATATAAGAAATGTAGTCACTAAGAGTCAATAGTAGAACCATGAAGGAATTCTACGCCAATTCCTCCCCCTCTCCACACTCACAAAATAATAATAATAATAATAATAATAATAATAATAATAATAATAATAATAATAATTGATGATACATCAAAATAGAACGATCATCACGGCTGTACACGTGGCATATAGATTAATCACGAAAATACAACGCCCAATCTATCGGGCTAGCTCATAAAGCCTAGGAAGAATAAAATCAATTACAAAGGCCCAAACGAGGTTCACCAATAAGAAGACACAAACAGTGCTTGAATTCGGGCCCGAACGAATCAGAGCCCAAATTCAGGCCTGACACGAGTTCTCTCATAAAGAAGATGAACGTTGCACCAAAAAAGAGCCGTGGAGAGAGTTACGCCTCCCCGAACGCATCTCCATTAAAGATGAGATTGTTACAAGAAACATCTCATTTTATTGTGCCACACATGCTTAAGTCACGCAGAGAGTTAACTACGACCATTATAAAAGGTAAAGAGAACATTCGACACAGGTATGCAACTTTAATTGAGTTTTGCCCAGATTTACATCATTCTTCCAACAAAGTTACTGACTTAAGCATCGAAGTGCCTTCGACCACAAAAAAAGTGGCCATTGGCAGTCAAACTCACGGGATGACGATTTTTTTACGTATCAATAATAATAATAATAATAATAATAATAATAATAATAATAATAATAATAATAATAATAATAATAATAATAATAAATAAATAAATAAATAAGAACAATATGATACTTCTGGCTCCATTAAATATGTTTTGGAGAGCAATTGTAGAAATAAAATGTCAGAAATCATCAAATTATATAGCCTAACCCCAACCAGTAAAAACAATCGATCGATCATAATTACAATCATTAAAAAAAGAGTATTTGTTGGTCATAAAAGTATAAACGTTAGGCTAGGAACCAGGTTTTGCAACCGGGTTGATGTGTCTTCATTAGAAGTGATTTTTACAATCTTGAAATATACATAAACACTTTAAGAATTTCATTATTCTTTCAAGGTCACGCTACATCACCCTGGTTGCGAAACATGATTGCAAAAACCCGATTGCCTAGCATTTCGAAGTATAAAAGTAGGTTTCTATTTGTTTAGGAAGGGCAAATATATCCTATACCTTTATGAGTTAACCTGATTTAATAAAAGAGTCATTGTTGATCATATAAGTATAAAAATAAACACAAATTAGTGATTACATCAAAATGGTCTATTTTGTGAAAAATTAAGCCTTAAAAGTCATTTTCCCAAAAACGTATGCAAAGTCACAATTACGAAACATAACATCCCTAGTTTTTTAAATGGTGAAACCAAAAACTATAAAAATAAAGTAAACTTGCTTTCATGGGCATTACACTTGCTTTTAAATGGTTGGAAAAACGAGCTATAATATTAGAGAAAGCAATGTATCTACATTGGGAGAAAAGAGGCATATATTCAGTCGTTACACATCATAAACTAGCAAATACAAAAAGGACATATCTTTACATACTTCTAAGAGTTGTCTACGCCAATAGTTGGAATAATTATAACACAGAGTTCTAATTAAATAACTAAAAGTTAATACTGGCTACAAAATCTGGAGATTTAAATACCATAAAATACAGTGGGCTCATTTGCAGGAACTGCCAAATAATGATAGCATCAGCCCTACTAGAATAGACTTTACAAAGGTTTAGTATCCATAAGTGGTTCTCCTCATCATTCTGATGAACTCCTCAGCATTGACCTCCCCATCGCCTGCAGAACTCAAAGACGTTAAAATTATTAGCTGAAAAGGCAACCTCCAGCAGATTGTAGGCAAGAAAGATGATGCAAGAACTAAAGACAAATGGATTGCCAAAGCTGGCCGTCAAATAAGCAGAGTTGTAATTAACCAATATAACTGTAGCAATGACCTACCTAATGGTGCAAGTGCAACTCCAATATGAAAAACCTAGAAGATGTGATAAGCAGAAAGGAGATATAGAAAAGGTGAAAACAAGCTCTACTTAATCTAATTCCTATTATTATAGTTTCGCAAAATCCTATCCCCAGGAGTCATTTGATGAGAACCTGCTGTGCTTAGATACATGAAATGAGAGCTTTTCAGATTTTCCCAGAGTTCCGATACCTTGCAAGTTTAGTAGTTAAGTTGCTTTGTAGCTCAATATATTTATGCCAAGATCTTATTTTAGTTTGGGATAAAAAAGAAATACGAATATAAGCAGTTAATGGAGTAGCACGAGAAGATCAATGGAATAGCTTACAACCATAAAAAGGCTTTCCCAATAGATAAAATACATCCCCTTCAACAAAGGATTAGAGAAAGACCAATGCCATTATAGAAGTATTGTCCATTTCCAATCTTCTAAGATCAATGCCATGTTGCTAAAATTTCCTCCATAAACATACAAAAAGTGGCATACGAGATAAATCTCCATAGTTTCGCTGAGGAACTTATGGAACTTAATAGGTGATGGGCATTCACCATTTTAGTACTTGTTCCCTTGTCCTTGGAAAGACCCATACTAGCCAATGAGTCCATGGAGATAGTTCAAAGCTTCAGTTGATTATTAACAAAAACAAAAGGCATGTCTCTTAATTTCCAAAAACATCATACAAAATCCTTCGCTATTCAAATCCCATATGGACTAGTAAATCTCGTGAAACCCACTTCCATGATACCATTTACATGTAGAAGTAAACTCTGTACACCGTGACCACTTGATGGGTCAGTTAGAAAATGTTCCCTTTGAAAAATTTATGCCTGCTAGCTTTTTAAATAATGATTTTGCAAAGAAACTTCAATTTCTTCCAGCTCCACACCCTATCCCCGTCACGGTTTAGGCTGTAGGCACTAAATGCTTCCATTACATTTTTAGTTTCATCCATCTCCTTTTTAGAAAGTTTCAATTATTTAACTGTCGGATCCCAAATTATCATCTCAGTAATAGACTTCCATTATATTTTTAGTTTCATCCATCTCCTTTTTAGAAAGCTTCAATTATTTAACTGTTGGATGCCAAATTATCATCTCAGTTCCTATTACTGACTCCTATACCAAACCATCCCTCACTGGACAATGAAAACATTCAAAGTGAAAGATCCCTAAGAAGAGAAGGCCTGCACATATATCATTCAAAAAATTTATTCTGTCTAGTTCGACTAGCTCAAACTTTCAACCCACTCTTCTATAAATGAATAAATAAATAATAAAATCAATTTGTATCTGATATCACCCTAGAAGGACATACATTGTTACTTGTCCTCAATGGTCTTGTCAATCACATATCATGAAAAATCTAAGACAACGTGACTAAGCTGATTGTTAGCCAATGTACAATGCTAAAGATCTCTACTGCCATTTAATTATTGCCATTGCCAAATTAGAATCTTCACTTAAAAAGATTAAAGATTTTAGTCCACCTCTCCAAATTAATACAGAAATAAAATAAAGAAGCCCATACAAATTTAAAGAAAAGAGTAACTTACGATCACGGTCAGCTACTTCAACCATCTCAAGAATCTCCCCGTCAGAAAAGTTCTCACCCAACTCCTTTGAAATGCGCTTAATGTCTTCAACAGATATCTTTCCCTAAAGTACGATTAAAAAAGTATATAAAAACAATAGCAACCAACATGTATAAGATAGAAAAAGGGCCTATACAGTGGATATTCACATTATTATCTTGGTCGATGATGTGAAAAGCCTTCATGAGCTCTTCCTTCGAGTCCCTCTCCCCAATTTTAGCCGTCATCATATGCACAAATTCATCAAAATCAATTGCACCACTTCCATCCTTGTCTACATCAGCTATCATTTGAGTGATTTGCTGGAATAGAAAATCAGTTATTCATATCAGCCAAATGATCACAACCAACAACTATGACAAAAATGAAACACCATGGTCCATTCAGAATTTTAAAGACAATTACAATATATCAGGTCCAAATATTGTTGCAAAATACATGTTCAAGAATAACCATTTTCTTGGCTAACTAATAAAGCTAAATCAACCAAAAGCAAGGATGCACAGACACGGGCACGACACAGCGACTTGACAATTTTCAAAAAAAGAACTTAAGTCATATGAACATAAACAATTTTCTTGGCTAACATCTTTGCAAAAAGAACACGACACAACGACTTGACAATTTTCTAGGATAACATCTTTTTTTTTATTTTTTTTTATAAGTCATATGAACATAAACAATAATATAATAAAAAAAGAACTTAAGTAAAAAAAAAAAAAGAAGTGGGAAGATGAAAATGAAGTACAAATTTTGCTAGAAGAAAAAAAAACCATAGAGAAGTAAAAAAAAGTGGAGAAGAAGGTGACACTCTGTCGCAAGAAAAATATAAAGTAGAGTCGAGAAGAAGTATAAGAGATAAGAAGCAAAGGAGAGAAGAAGAAGCATAGATCATCGCCATCTTTATCTTGCATCACAATTGAAAGTTTTCACTTTAGATGGATAACAATCTTCAAATTAGGTGATTATATGCGCCCACCTAAAAGTAAAAATAAAATAAAGTTGGTTGTCGAGTCTTGATTGTGTTCTAACCAAGTTTTGGATGTGTCGGAGGCGTGTCCGACATGTTGACTACACTGAACTTGTGTCCAACACGTGTCGGGCGAGTGTTGATGTTGGATACGTGTCAGCACGGGTACAACAAGTTTTACGAAGAGTCTATGCTTTCTTGTCCAAAAGCCAAGTGTTGCATAATGAAAGATACGGAAGTTGGATAAGGTTCCTACCTTGTATTAAGGATACTCTATTTATACACACACATACAAATAAAAAAAATAAAAAAAAACCCACTATTTCAAAATGTTACATATCTTTGAAAAGTTGCAATTCTTTCCAATATAACAAGCATATAATGGCAAGTTAGAAGTACACGAGTAGCAATATTTACATACTAGGTGAATGACTAATAATTAAAAAATTATTGTTGAAAAAGTAAATATTATTAAAATGTACAGGCGTGTCCAGCGTATCCCGTATTGTATTTTTTTTTCCGACGTGGAAGATGTCTCTTATCCATGTCAGACCAATACCCATATCTGCTTCGTTGTTACATAAATCCCTATATTTTAAACATGCTAAAGGCAATGAAATCCTTTTTTTAAAGTATTTTCTCAGAAGTCACTTATCTCGCACTGTGATGATAATTCAATCAATTAATAGAGCTTTTGTACTTATATAATATTATAATATTCCTGCCGAGTTCAGTTCATACTAAGAAAGCCAATGAATTCCTTAGCTAAAACTCTTCTGATCTTCTCTTACACCAACCAATCAGTAGTGTCATTAAGATCAAAAGTTAACCTATGAAGGGGATTTCTTTCGATCCATTTTATGCCTATTATCTACTGTTAAGAAACCAAAGTATGGGGAATGTTCTCGTAATCTCTCCTTTGTTTAATAAAAAATATCATATGAAAAGAAAAAAAGTAATAAACAAAATGAAGAGGCGGAAAGATACCTCTTCTGTCATTTCAAACCCCAATGCCCTGTACAGAAAAGTAATTTAGTGCTAATATCTCCATAATCTCTCAGGTTTAGACAAATAACATATAAACTAGGTAGATTCATACCTCATGGCGACATTCAGCTCTTTGGCATCAATAGTGCCTTCATAATGAGCAGAAAATCAAATTAGTTTAATGTGTTCAATTAAAGAAAAAAAAAATTCACGATGAAAAATAGTTTTAACCTGATCCGTCAGTATCAAAGAGCTCAAAGGCTTCCTTTATCTCTTGCCTCTTCTGTTGAGTTAACCCATGAGGGTGACCTCTTGGTTTTTCTTTCCTGGACTGTCCTCTATAAAGGCTCGCCTGAGAAGATACTTCAATATTAAATATATTTTCAATACGAACAAAAGTTGAAGATATATTTAACAAAACTAAGAAAAAAATATTCAGAGGGACATAAAACTATGGCTAAGCATACTAGAAACTTGTGTAACGCAAAAAGAACCAGAATATGATAATACAGTTGGATATGTTTCAAAAAGCATGTAAAAAAAGTATTAGACAAAAAGGTTTTCTTCTATGTCAAGGACTAAGAGTTTAATCCAATATGCAGGCACAGAGCGGAACATCCTTCGAAATCTCCCAAATCACCTCCGAACGCCAGACCAGCTCTCTGGTTTCACTAGCCAAATGAGGAACAAATTTGAACTTGTCATCAAAGATGTGTTGATTACACTCTCCACATCGACAATGTAGTAGCATATAAGAGTCTATCCCATCACCAATTCTCGTTGGAAGGAAATGAAACTTGGTGCCCTTGAGAAACCCAATTCGGAAGCGAAGTAGTGGATGGTAGAGAGACACCCGCTCATGCAAGGCGGTATTCCACACAGATTGAGAAAAACAACAGCAGAAAAGGATGTGGCTTATGGAATCATGTTCCACATGACAAAGGAAATATTTATTCGTCATAATAAGGCCCCTTCTCGCGAGATTATCAACTCTAAGTGTTCTGCCATGCACAATTGACCAACAAAAGAAGTTAATCAGCAAATGGATTTGCTCTTCCACATAAACTTGGATTTGAAATTGAATCCATGAGCATTCACTAAAGGCTGAGGGAGGTGCGATGTGAGATGATCATAACAACTTTGAACGAAACAGATGGGCTTATTTTGCCATAACCATTTGTCATCGGTCTCCTTGGTGAACATGACTTTGCAGGAGCTCCATTAAGGCTGTCACACGATCGATTTTCCGTTTATTAAGGTGGCGCCTTGGAGCTAAATCTCAACTAATGACACTGTCCTCAGTGATGTGGGTGAACTCGGCCACTGTGCCATTTTGACGGTTCGAAAGAGCATGGATGTCAGCTAAAAAGATGCAAGAGATTTTTCGGAAATTTCTGCTTCAAGTTCATCACTGCTAGTGGTCACCACACACACCCATGGACCCACCCAATCACTTTGACCCCGTACTTTTCTATAATTAGCTTTCGCCCAAAAGATTGTTCACCATCCCAAACTACCACAACCCTTTGGAGAGCAAGACCTGGTTGAAGATTTTAATTTTGCAAATCCCCAACACACCACTAGGTTTGAGGCAACACAACAAATCCCAATTCCCATCTAATGAGATGATATTTTTTATACGTCGCCGTTGTGTCCTGCAAGAATCTTCTACAATCACTTTTTCAATATCATTAGCCGAACACCGAGGTAGTAAATCAATAAGCTAGATAGAGTGACCTTGATGAGAGTGACTCAACCCACCTTTGAAACCTACCGAAGCTTCCAAAGCCAAACAACTGTGTTAACAAAGTGATAAGTTGATCAAGTAATTGCCAAGCATGTTTGGATAATTGGATACAAATAAATTTCAAATTCCCAATAGTTGATTTTTGGCTAAAATTAGTCATTTTCCTTTACATTTTTTATTTTACTTAATAAGTTTTTTTTAACTTAAATCATCGCTTCTCATTTATTTATGATATCAGTTTAACTAAAATACTTAGCTGCTTACCCAACTAACTTCAAATAATGTTGACTATTTTTAGCACTAGAGCTTTTGCTTTTAGGAGAAGTGGAAGTACAATTACTTCTGGTTCCTAATTACTACTGGTTCCTACTGCAACTTCATGGCACTTCTACACAACCAAGAAGAGCAGACTAAGAAGTCTTATTTGGGTCAGTGATCTTAGATGATCGAGTTAGTTGTGGACTGAGTTCTCCAAGGTTTCATAGGTAGGATTTGATATTTTTTTCCTTACAATTAAAATTTTATACCTACTTACAGGTGCAGTTCGGGAAGACAGGATGGTTGAATTAACAAATATGTCCACCTTTTCGATATACATTATATACACTATATCAACTTTTCGTGTCAATAGATTCACTGATCATATCCCTTGGGTGGGCGTTTCATACCAGAAAACCAAAACCGAACTGGCTCGATGCCATTCCATCCCGATCTGATCCTGTACTGGAATTTTTTTTTTTTTTTTTTTATAATAGGTATGGAACCGAACCGAACCTCACTGATGTAGAACATACGATTTCGGTTCCAATTTTCGAAAACCCGAAAATGTCGTACTTTGAATTGATATAGTAGTTTATAATTATTTATCATTAAATTCTTATACAAATAAAATTTATCATTAAGTTATTATAATAACTAAATAAGTGTAATTTTTAAGGTATTTTGGTAGACTTTGTTTATTTGTTAGCCTTGAGTCTTTGATGTTTTGGTTGATTTGGATTTGGAGCTCAACACAGATTTTACTTTTGATTGAGTCTCGAAATGAAATATAACATCAAAGATGTATTATTTGTGTGTGATTTTTAGAAGCAATGAAACACCCACCCACCAAACAGCTAGCTATGTAGTCCATTGCATTGTATTGTATTGATTTACATGCATCAAATCTCTACTCTGATGGTTAACTTTTCATGATGACTGCAAAATTTATATTGATTTTAGCACAAGTATAGTCAACATGAGTTTGATAGTGATAGTAAGCCTCCTGAATGTTATGGTACTGAATTGGTTCAGTCTTGTAGCAATACCGACTGAGATGGTACCTATTAAAAAAATATCAATACTGAACCGTACTGTTCCGATTTTATTTACGAGAATCGATATCAACCCTATACCGAATTGTACCGAACTGTGCCCACCCCTACGTTCTATGCCTTTTAACAATTTGATAGTATATATAGCAATCTTTTTTCTAATATAGGGATCATTACTTTTATTTTTTTCTACTACACTCATCATGCACCCTTCTATTGCCATTATTTCTTACTATGTTATAATGATTCATGAATGCCAATCCTTTCCCTCTAAGCCTTCCCTCTCTTTGCAAATCAAATCAAATTCCACCCAAAAAGGACTTACAATTCTTAACTTTTCACAAAATCTTCCCAACTCAACCAAATTTTGTCAAAAAAACGCATACACAATACACAAGAATCGGTCAGATCATTACTCTCGTATAACCTAATACACAAGCTTCTAAGATCTGATTCGTCTAATTTCAATCAAGGTCGAAGAACGAAAAATAGATTTTGACCTAATTGAATTCACTAGGGATCGAATTAGCTCATAAAGTTTGACAAGAATCACAACATTGATAATCTAACAAAGCAAGATTACAGGAAACAAATTCAAAACAGAATGAATTGGGAGATTTTTTTTTTCTAAAAAAAGAGAGATAGAGAGAAGCGTACCATAGTTTCGCTCGAGATCTTTCGCAGAGAAATTAATGAAATTAGAATACTTCACCGATTCCACTCTTTCTCTCTCTCTCAAGATGGTTCTTGTTTTAGAAGGTATCAGCTATGTGCACCCTACAAGACCGCTGAGTGCCCTGGAGCAAGGACATTCGGCTCATTTTATTATTATTTTTATTATAGTCCTTGTTCTAATATTTTTCTTCTTTTTGTTTTTCTGTTTTTTTTTTTTCCTTCCGAATCCTCTCGAAAATAATAAATCATAAAATTTCTACATGGGTTGTGACTCTTTTTAAAAAAATTATGTTCATAGTCGATTCTTAGCCCTCTAGGGAAAGTTGACTCTCTATATGTTTGCTCAAAGTGGATTAAAGATAAGGGAGAGGGAGAAGGTGAGCAATGAGGTGATTCGAGTGTTAGTAGTGATTTGTATAAGAAATATAAAATGGTGTCTGAAAGAGAGAGAGAAAAAAATAAAAAAAAGTTGATGTCACAAAAGAAACTATTAGATGAATACATTGGAAACGTTCTCTTATTGTGGTGTAACAAATAGTAGAAAGTAGAGAATGAAAGTGGAGCTTTTTTTAAGTGCACCGGGCTTATGCCTGGTGCAAATCAGACACCGTAGGATTGCATCGAGATAGATGTTAAAAGTGTGGAAATGCATATTGCAATTGCTATTTAAAATCCTCCTTCACCCTACTACAATACTAGGATCTCCCTTTTAATCAATGTGCGACTTACCTAAGACCAACCATGATAATAAGCCAAAGGCATCCACGAAAAAATTATTTATTTTAGCAATTTATTTTTATAGTTTAAAGTTTTTTTTTATCAAGTTAGCTTAACTAGTAAGGCTCGTGACAATTTTATTTATGTTTTTTGTCCTTCTCAAAATGCTTCAAGCCTCTAAAATCATTTTTTTAATATACGGCGTTGTTCAACATTCTACGTATATTTTCTTGCCATTTTTTTTCATCACATAACACACAAGGTTGAGCAATACCACGTTATAGTGCCCAATCGATAGTCAATGACCTTGAAAGAGAGTAACATACCATCATTTTGCTTGAGATCGATCTTTCACAAAGTATAAATGAAAATTATTATACTTCACAGATTTCACTATTTTCTTTTCTTTCTAATGCCTCTCTTTATGGTTCTTGTTTTGGAAGTCTTTACCCTTCACGAGCACCTGAAAAAGAGAGGAAAGAAAGGAAAAAGTCTCAAATTATGTGCACCCTCCAACACAGCTGGGTGCCCTAGGTAAGGTTTGACTTATTCTTTTAATCTTTTTTTTTCTTTGATTATTGTTTTGGTCATGCTCCCACCCCACCGCCATCATCGCCCCCCTAACATTATTGGAACCGAACCACCGCCTCATCCATCACTATCACCCTAGCCATGCTCCACACAGGGGCGGATCTACTGCTTGGCTTGCGATATCACCCTTAGGTTTTTTTAAAAAAATCCATCAAAGTAGCTATAATTTCAATATTGCCCCCCTTAGAAATTCTATATTGCCCCCTTTGAAATTTTATGTTGCCCCCTCTTATAAAAAAATGTCGAAGAAGAAAGTGAGCATCCGCCTCCAGTCCTCCACGCCTCCGGTGTCGCCGTCAGCATTGTGTACAACAACGGAAACACCTTTGCTTGCGATATCTTCTTTTCCATCTCCGTCTTGCGAAACAAGGTGAGTTTGTTTGAGTATGGGTTTCCGAAAGCTAGTACCAGAATCCTTGAAGAGAGATTTCATGTTCTTCTTGCGCCGCAATAACAACATTATTCCATGTTCCTTTGTTTTATTTAACATCGTTGTTGGATATATTTGACCATCCAGTAGTTGATTGTATTAAATGAATATTGAATAGCAAAAATGCCATGACCACTCACTATAAGTTATTTACTACTTTTGTTGAGTTGAATGTTAGAGATGGAAACGATGATCTAATAATAAGAAAGTTAAGTATTTATCTCCGTCTTTCGCACAACGCAATTAGCTATAGCATCTTCTTGGAAAATTTTCTTCTCTTCCTGGATTCTGATTTCTAATCTCATTCACCTTGATAATCGAAATCGACAAAGTAAATTCAACATTGATAACGATTCTCTTTGTGAATGCTATTAACTAATGTTATGATGTTGTCTAGGTATTGAAAATCTAATAGATGCTGGAGGCACCAAATCAATGTCTTATCATTTTTGTATATAGTGGTTTGAGGTACATATTGAAAAATATTACATAAGAAAGATCAAACATTGAGAGAGTTTGTTCTGCTATGAAGATTGTCAATAATCGATTACTAATTAATCACATGGGAGGTCAATGGATGGCAGATAGTTTGATTACATATGTTGAGAAAGATAAATTTAATGGTATCGATGATGAGGTGATTATGCAACATTACCAGAATATGAGAACCCACAAAGAGCTTCTACCTAAATCTATTATGCATCTATATTGACTCATTAAGTATGTTTCTTTTGTACAACTTTTTGAAAACTCTGTTTTAATCATATTTCTCTATTTATTTTAAAAAATTAAATTATCTATGGTTTATTTTTATTTTTTTGCCCCTCTTTGTCTGCAATCCTGGATCCGCCCTTGGCTCCACATCCAACTAAACTGCCACCACTAGCAACTTCAATTATATCAAACCACGAGTAACTTCAATTGAATCAAACCCAATTGTATGAAACCACCAACAACTTCAATTGTATCTAACCCACCACCATTATCACTTTCAATTAGGGGTGGGCACGGGACGGGATGGGACGAGATAGACCCATCCCTATCTCATCCCGTTCATACGGGATCGGGACGGGATCAGTGTGCTCTCATTTTTTGACAAATTACTGCTTACCCAAGACCCAATTTGCTTAGTTGAAAATAGGCAAAGGCAATTCGTAGAGCTACACATAAATGATAGCCTTAGATTGAATATGCAACATCATAATAAACTACCATAAATGATAGTTGAAATTCACCATATAGTTAAGATTTCTGCAGAGTTTTGAATGACTAAGAGGTGGACAGTATAATGGCAATGGTGGACTTGCTCTACTGTTTCGAATAGTGAACAAAATAATGAGTAGATTTGGGGTGCTAAGAAGAATGTTTCATTATTGCTTAAAAAAAAATAGTCATTAAATTCATTGTCTTGACACAAAATAAAACTCTCCAATGTAGTTAGCAATCCCATTTTGAGTATTAAAGAGTTTGCAATTAAATAATTCAATTAGAATTCTAGAAATAAACCAATATCAAGTAGTTGCAGATATAGACTAATATCAATTACACTGATTTCAACTAAATTCATTTTTCTTCAATTACACTAATATTGCAATCATAAAATAAATAAATAAATAAATAAAAATATTAATAATAAATATTGAAAAATTAGCTCGGGATGGGACGGGATTGGCGGGATTGAAAATCTTCATCCCATCCCATCCCATTCTAGATCGGGACGGGACTAGATCGGGATGAAATTATTCAATCCCATTAAGACCCGAAAAAATCGGGATGGGAACGGGATCGCGGGATGGGATGCCCACCCCTACTTTCAATTAATGAGACTCACCACCTTCAATCAAAACCAACTTACGATGTTAATTGAATCAGACCCACCACTCATATTTACAAGTTATTGATTTGTTAGAAGTTGTCTCCACGAAACGGTATGAAATGGGGGAGGTGTCACAAACATATTTGGGGGGGTGGGAGGGGGATATGTCTAATATTATGCTTATGTTTATTTTCAATACTTTTTTCATGTTTTATTGATGACAACACAAGGTGGTGGTGAGTTAGTTGGGTGTGATAAATGAAGTTGGTTATGAATTATGGTTTTAGTTTGGTTAAACTCAAATTGGAGTTGTTTAATGGATTAGATTGATTCAATCGAAGATGGTGATGGTGGTGGGTATGAATTAATTAAATGTGTTCATTGTCGGAGGTGATGGTGGTGTCGGAGGTGAGTGGTGGGATGTGACAGTGATTCGTTCGAATGTGTGGAAGTAAAGGGGCATGGTGGTTCATTTTTAAAGAATGGAAGAAGTTGAAGAAGATGGATGAGCTGTTTTGTTTAGAGTCTCCAAGATAATCCGTGAGATGTGTTTTATGAAATTGGGGGGTAACACTAATTTATTAATAACAGTGGGGTGCATATCTATAGGCAGTTCTGCCATTGTAAAAATATCTAGGGAGACAAGTGCACAAACGGTCAATATGGTGGGGAGGGAGGTGCCCCTAATTTATAATCAATTCGGGGGTCACCGTGTTTGGGATAATATTGGGAGGGGGGAAGACCAACCATGAGGACATGCCAACAAAGTGTCACTTTCGGGTCTTCACTAAAATGTATATATTTATCCCTTTATTTTGATATTTTATATTTTAAATTTTTTGCCAAGTTAGCTTAGTTAGTAAGGCCAATGTAGTACTAGCTTAGCGGTCGACTTGTGGCGGATGAAATCACAAGTCTAGGGTTGGAACCCTGTCGACAACATTTAGGGTGGGAGCAA
Organism: Berberis vulgaris; assembly: GCA_963556465.1. Lineage (NCBI taxonomy): Eukaryota > Viridiplantae > Streptophyta > Magnoliopsida > Ranunculales > Berberidaceae > Berberis > Berberis vulgaris. The sequence goes on from OY747137.1 coordinate 10,507,041, forward strand.
TGTTCTAAAAAGCGCTAGGCGGCGAGCAGGTGCCTAGCGCCCAGGAGTCTAGGCGGTCTTAGGTTTTGTATTATAACTTTAATAATTTACAAAAGTCAAGCATAATATCTTATCAATTACATCCAATTTAATGCCAAGATACATATGCAAATTTTAAATACATGAAAAATTAACAATCACGAACAAAATTTATTAAAATTCAAATGACTGAAGTTGGTCATGATGAGTACTTTATACAAAGTTGAATTTGTGGACAAATATCCAAACCTACTCTTTTATTTTTCTTCAAATTGCATGAATGACCTCAGTCATGTTTGATAAAATCTACATTACTAAAATTGATATCGGCAGATCCTTTGAGAATTCCTTTAAGTAATCATCATTTGCTACATTCAGATATAGACTGAATAAAAAATAATTAAATTGTTTATTTCCAAAAAAAAATGAAAGAAAAATAAAATAAGAACACAATCAGCCTTAATAAAAATAAAAATAAAAATAAAACTCGCCTAGACCCCGCCTAGACCGCTCAAAACCCGCCCAGTCATTAATCTAGACGTTTCTCTAACGCTGCTGATTTTTAGAACACTGGGTGGGAGGGATTAAGAAAAAAAAATACAAAAAAAGAAGCTTAGTTTGTAAGGCTTGGGGCATTTTGCATCACAAGGCTGAGGTTAGAGTCATGTTAGTGTATGAAATATATAATATAGGTTTAATCCCACATTGAATAGATTAGGAGCCCTTCTCCTTGCAAGCTATAAATATGATACATTTCCTTGTAAACAAATAACACAATTCAATACAATCTCTATTCTCTTTGTATTGTTTCACTCCCTCTCTTTCTACATGGTATCAGAGTTACTATCTTAATGTTCATTGGCCTATCAAGAGTTGAGTATGCTCTATGATTGCCACTAATTAGTGGAACGAATTCTTATGTAGTCTTAGGTTGAGTATGGTCAGTGATTGCCATTATCAATTGATCTTTCACATCATAAAAACTTCTTGTGTAGTCATAGGTTGAGTGTAGCTCTATGATTGCCACTATTATGGATCATTCACATTTAGAAAGACTTTTGTAACTGCCACTACAAACTTAACTCCTTCAAGTGTTTCATTCACACTATGGAGCGTCTTGAGGTTTCACAGCCCGTTACCATCATTAAGGAATGACTCAACTATACTGTATAGGCTCAGGCTGTGTACAACTTTCTCAAGGGCAGGAAACTTTGGTGCTACATCACAGGCGATATCACCGAGTTAAAAAAAACAACGAAGAAGACAACACAAAAATATATGGACCATCTCGAGGAGTAGGATAGCAAAAACCACCAGATCATCACTTGGATTTGCAACACACGTACGCTCCATCAGTCCCCAGTTTGGTAGATTTGAGACTGCCAAGTCACTTGGGGACTTTCTGGAGAAACGCTACACCTCTTTTGATCTGTCTCATCAATACCAACTTCTGGGCACTCTATATCTTATTCAACAACAACCTGGATAATCCATCAACACTTTCTTATCTGAGATACACTATGTTTGCGATCAACTTACTTCCTCAAAACCCGAATTTACAAATTCTGACAATGTCGAAAAATTTTCTAATTATCGGGATCGTCAACACTTGGTTCTCTTCCTCATGACTCTCACTAATGACTTTGAGCATGTTATCACATCTCTCCTACATCACAGTCCTTTACTTACTTTGGATCAAGCAGTTACTGAACTTCTCTCAAAGGAAACTCGCCTTGCCCCTTGCAAGACTACCCTTACTGATATTGTCATTGCCATTCACAAGACCACCCTTACAGATGTTAACTTTGCCACTCCCAGAGGACCTCAACCAAACAATAGAGGTCATTCATCTAGTTCTTTCACACATTTTTGCAATTACTACAAGAAAACAAATCACACTCTCTTGGACTGCTGGATTCGAGTTTGCCAATTCTGCCAGAAGAAAGCCCCCGATCATCTTCAGTATGAATGTTTTCAAAATCCCAATAGACGATCCCAACAATACATGCCTCATGGCGCTCCTCTTAGATTCGCCGCCACTACTGTTGACGACCCATCATCCATTATTCTTATCGAATCCTTCTATGCTTCCGACATAGAGTAAATTGTCAAACATGCACTTGCTCATTCTGGTAATCCACCCTCCACTGCTATGTCAGTCATCTCAGGTAATTCATCTTAGTTATTTGATTCTACGTGTTGTAATCACATGACACGTGATTCCACCATCTTTTCAACCAAACACAACCACCATCTTTTCCACCAAACGCACTGCAAGACACACTCCAACCATTTAAACTGCCAATGGCTCTCCCATGATCGTGAGCCATATTGGAAAGTTTTCCACATTAAGCACTTATTTTTTTTTTTTGATACTTATTGTATTCCCCAACTAACTCTCAATCTCATATATGTTGGTCAACTTTGTGACTGGGTCTTATAGTCTTTTTTTTGCTTCTGGTTGTTGTCTGCAGGATCCAAAGACGAGACAAACTCTTAGAATAGGCCATAAGGTTGGACGACTCTTTGAGCTCGACAATCTCCATATTTCATCTAACTTTTTTGTTCAAACAACAACTCCAGACTCATCCACCTCATCCATTAGTCTTTGGCATTCTCGTTTTGGTCATGCTTCTATTAGTAGTCTTCAATCCTTAGTGACTAGTGGTCATTTAGGGTTTGTCAATAAATAACAATTTGATTGTCTTCCTTGTCAACTTGCAAAACAACCGGCATTACCATTTGATAAAAGTGACTCTTTTTCTTCTGCACCGTTTGACTTGATTCACTTTGATGTTTGGGGTTCGTCTCCTACTACCACTATGGGTGGCTCTAGATACTTTGTATTTTTTGTTGATGATTACTCTCGCTACACTTGGATTTTTCTCATGCATAATCGATCTGAATTACCTCAATTATACTTTGATTTTGCTACTATGGTCAAAACTCAATTTTCTTGTAATATCAAAGTGTTTTGTGCTGACAATGTTACTGAATACACTGATTATGGGGTCCTTAGCTTTCTTCGCCAACATGGTTTTCTTCCTTATTGTTCTTGTCTAGGCACCTCTCAACAAAATTGATATGCTGAGCGCAAAAACCAAGATATTCATAACATTGTTCATGTTTTTTTTTCTCATATCTGCTTCATATCTTGAGAATTTTCGGGGTGAAACTGCTCTTACAGTCGTTTACACCAAGAATCGTGTGCCTTCTCCTATCATTGAAAATCAATCACCATTTGAGCGTCTCTATGGTCAACCTTCTAACTATAGTACTATTAAGGTTTTTGTTGTGCATGTTTTGTTTTTCTTCAGCCTCATGAGCGCACAAAGTTGGAACCTATATCTAGCCTATGTTGTTTCTTGGGATATGTTCAATAACACCAAGGTTACAAATGTTGGGATCCTCACTCCAAACGCCTCTGTGTGTCCTGCCATGTTATTTTTTGAGAACACAAAATGTTTTTCTCCATCTCCAAGTTTCACATGCCGCACGCCATTACTCCTATTCTATTCACTGACCCTTCTGCAAATCTTTTTCCTGATACTCCTGATATTGACTCTTCATCCAAATCAACATCTCTACCCACACATCCTATCTCCTCCTTACAGGAGCTCTCCACCTTGCCCTCTCCCGATCCCCCTCATCGACGAAGTGACTGGGTAAAAACTCTCTCTATTCATCTTCGTGATTTTGTTGCCTTTTCACTATTCTTTCTCACCATGAATTAGTGTTCTAAAAATCGCTAGGCATTAGGCGGGTGGTGAGCAAGGGACTAGCCCCCAGAGGCCTAGGTGATTTTTTCTGTATTACAAATAATAATTTATAAAAGTTAAGCATAATAGTCTGTAAATTACTTTCATTTTAATGCCAAGATACATATGCAAAATGTATTAAAAAATCGATTCTTAAATTTTTTTTTCGAATTGGAAATAAAAAACTCAAAAACCTACCCAGGGGCCTAGGAGGATTTTTAGAACACTGCCATGAACCTCAATCTTATCGTGAAGCTAGTTTTGACTTTCTTTGGAAGAAAACAATGATTAATGAACTACAGGCACTCGAAAACACTCACACTTGGGATCTAGTGGACCCGCCAAAAGGCAAATATGTTATGGGATGCAAGTGGGTTTACAAAATCAAAACTCACTCTGATGAGTTTATTGATCGGTTCAAGGCTCTTTTGGTAGCTAAGGATATACCCAGGAGTATGGGATTGACTATGAGGAAATTTTTGCTCCAGTTGCTCGTCTCACTTCAGTCAGCAACTTAATTGCAGTTGCCACAGTTCGTTGCTGGGGATTATTTCAGATGGATGTGAAAAATGTCTTCTTAATGGTGACATCACCGAATAAGTTTATATGCGCCCTCTTCCTGGTTTTCATCATCCTCCACATCTAGTCTCCAAACTTTGTCGACCTCTCTATGGTCTCAAACAAGCTCCTCGAGCTTGGTTTGCCAAGTTCAGCACCATTGTTGGGGATTTCAGATTCACTCCCAGCTCACATGATTCTGCCTTTTTCATTCGCAAATCGGACAAGGGTATTATTATTCTTCTCCTCTATGTAGATGATATGATTATCACCGGTGATGACACATTTGAAATCTCAGATCTCAAGACTTATCTCAGTCAACAAGTCGAGATGAAAGATCTTGGGAAGCTTAACTACTTTTTGCGGCTTGAGATCACTTCTAATTATGAGGGATATTATCTCTCTCAAGCCAAGTATGCTTATGATATGCTTATGATATTCTTACTCAGGGTGAGGGGGACTCACAGATGGTAAGACATGTACCATTCATCTTGAGCCCAACTCTAAACTCATTCCTATGGATGGTACACCTCTGGATGACCCCACCTTGTTTCAGCAGTTGGTTGGGAGTCTAGTTTATCTTACAGTTACTCGCCCTGACATCTCATATGATGTCCGTATTGTCAGTCAATTTCTCTTTACTCCTCGCTTACCTCATTATGTTGTAGTTCTACGCATTATTAGGTACATCAAAGGGACCATGTTTCAACTTTCATAGTCTTCATTTCTGTACTCACTCTTTACTTGAGCTTTGTGCTTACTTGGATGTAGATTGAGCAGGTGACCCCATTGATCGTCGATCCACCACTGGCTATTATTTCTTCTTTGGTGATTCACTTATTTCTTGGCATAATAAGAAGCAAACAACATCGCTCGATCCAACATAGAAGTTGAGTATTGTGCTTTTGCTGATACAACTCAGGAACTTCTCTGGCTTCGCTGGTTACTTGAAGACATCGGCGTTACTCAATCTACTGCCACTATCATCAACTGAGATAATCAAAGTACTATCCAGATTGCTCACAATGATGTCGTCCATGAACTCACAAAACACATTGAAATTGATTGTCACTTTGTACGTCATCATCTTACTCGTGGCACCATTGGTCTATTATCAGTTTATTCCACTGATGAAACTATTGACATTTTCAATAAAACACATCCTTCTGGATGCCTTCATGGTTTAGTTTTCAAACTCAAGTTGATATTCATTGTACCACCTTGAGTTTGAGGGGGATGTTAATGTATGAAATTTATAATAATTGGTTTAGTCTCACATTGACTAAATTAGGAGCCTTTCTTCTTGCAATCCTATAAATATGATATTTTTCCATGTAAACAAATCACATCATTCAATACAATTTCTCTTCTCTTTATGTTGTCTCGCTCCATTTCTTTTGGCAAATCCATCAGGGGATTTACATGATTTTAATTAATAATTTTTTTTTTAATATTTTGGCCTTTTCAAATCTCAAAATAATTGGGAAGCCTCGAAAATCTCAGGGTTTGCCATAGAGTTACCCTCACTTTTTTTTAGCATGGTGTTGTTCAACATCCTACGTATATTCTCTTGCCATTTTATCCTTTCACGTGGCACACAAGGTTAAGGGACACCATATTATAGTGCCCAATAGGCCACCTTGACAAGCTAACTAAGACACGTTCCTCATACCATCTGATCTGAACTATATAATGCATATTCTCTAAATGAATAGTGAATTTGTATGTCTTCAACTCTAACTTTGTTCTTCCGTTTTGCCTTTCCTATTTTTAATAATTACATATAAAACCAACATACAAATGAATAGTGTTGGGGGTATTTGTGTCCTTTAACTAAAATTACTATTACATTTTTTTAAAAACAATTTTGCCCTCCCAAATTCAGATTATTTATAATCAAAACTAGTCCCTCTTAATATGCATCAATTATACCTAAGCCCCTAACATAATGTATTTGAAACCCTCCAATTATCTATAAATTATAAATATGCCCTTACATTTAACTTTTCCCATTTTGCTTTCCACATTTCATAATTTTTACAATCCAAATCAGCCCCTCTTAAACATTGATATAATATATCTAAGCCCCTAACATAATTTATTTCATGCCCCCCAATTATCTATAAATTATAAAAAGACCCTTACAACTAACTTTTTTTTATTTTTCATTTAGCCTTTCTTATTTCATATTTTTACAATCAAAACCAGTTCTTCTAAAACATTGATTAATTATTCTTAAGACTCTAATATAATACAATTTATTTGAAGTCATCTAATTATTCATAAACTATACATAATCCTTTAAAATATTAAAAAAATATACTGAATATCTGCTCACGTAAAGCGCATACACCCCTAGTGTTGTTCATAATTAAGATAGTAAGGTCAGAATTTTTTATGCTTACACATCTAATATGTAAAAAACATACTAAAATTGAGCTAATGGAGGAGTATTGTGTGTACTGCCACAATTTCTCAAAACCTACTTACAAATCCATTACCACTGCTACTAACAAGTGCAATTACCTTCTTTCCTTTTTTCCTTTTCTTTTTTCACTCCTTGTCTCTATTTGTTTTCTCTTCTTGGCACCTCTCATTTCTTTTGTTTGATGTTCCTCTGTAATTCTCATCCTATTTTCCTCAACTGACAGACAGGGAAAGTGGTTTTATCCAACCTTTTTTTTTTTTTTTTTTTTTTTTTTTTCAATTTCTTGTATGGTAGTTTTGAAAAATATATGCAAGTGTACATAAATGAACTTCTCTCGAAATTGGTATATTACCAAAATATAAAAGTTTCCAATCCCAAGTAAGAAATTATGTTATTTCAGGGGTTCTAATTAATGTTGTAATATACACGTATATTTACAGGCCAAATATTTTTGTATATCCAAATTAAATCATCTTAGAAATTTGAAATCATGTTGAACTTTTACATAAGCTTATCTACTATAGATAACTAGATCATCCTTTCACAAACAAATAAGTATTCAATACAATACTGAAAAATAAAAATGTTGAATTTTAGTAATCAGTTGATTTGATGATGACACAAAATGACATGATACCCTATTGTCATGCTCTAGCAGTAATTTGGTGGTTCTAACTCAATACTTTTCCAATCAAACTTCTTGCTGTCTTAAAGGTCTTTTTCTTCCAATAACTTTATATCACAAAAGAAACTGTTTTTTCTTCTTTCTCAATAAATGATTTATAATCAAAGAACTAGTAAAGAAAAAGGGAATTTCTTTCACAGACTATACTTTTAGATGGAAAAACATTGCTAATTTTAAGGAAAAAAAATGTTATATTTTTCATCACGCTATAAAGCTAAATGATCCTTTTGAACTTAAACAACGGTCTCATCACACAAACAATATTAGTCGTGTCATTAAGTGAACTTTGAAATCAAATTGTATTATATCATCCTAAATCATTGATTGACAGAAATGTCATTAGCATTACTTTCTAAGACTTTGTACATGAAAATAATAATAGACTAGGTACAGTTAATCCCTTTTGTTGGATCCTTCTGTTTAGCTTCCTTAATTCTGTTTTCGTGCCATGAAATAAGTAGTCCAACAAGTTCTTAATCTTTTGCAATTATTGTGAAATGAAGGAAATGCACAATGTAACTTGTAGAGAAGCTTGTAGAATGCAATCTTGTGATCGTCGTGATCATTGCACTATTCCAAGTACCTTGACATCCCAACTCGAACTGCCCCTCGACTTCCTCTCTGTTTGCCCTAACAATTTGGTAACACAGCTCCCTTTTGTTCTTGAAAAACCACTAAAAATATCTTTAAAATCATTAAAAACAGAAGATAGCAAACCTCTGCATCCTGTGGTAGCCACATCTAGGTGGGTCTGCAGAGAGGCAGCACCAAATGTGGTATAATACACAATGGGGTCCATAGCAAAAACCCGACAAACCTCGTGTTCTTGACGGGATGCCCTCCACACTATACCAAATTGACATTTTTGTAACAACTCTCAAAACAGTAACACTTTTAAACTATAGCAATTCACAAAGCAATTTTAAATATTCTCAAAATAATAATTGTATCACATGAATAATATGGTCCTACAAGTGATACTATTCATGGTGATCTAATTTATTGTATCACATTTTTTGTGTAACTGTTTATTATTTTTTTGACTAAATTTAGTTTTGACTTGGAATTGTTTGTTGGATTGTAACAGTTCAAAAATGTTACTATTTTGGAAGTTGTTACAAATATGCCAATTTGGTGTAGTGCCAGCTTGGAGCATCCCACTCTTCTACGCAACCAATCACACAACCAACACATGTCATTTCAAAGTTGCTACTGCGAATCCCCATGCCGTACAGATACCGACAGATGGCAAAGAAATTGAAAAATCATACAAAAATGTAGATGTAATAGTAGTCGATCTTTTTATTAGATACTCAAATATATTTCACTATAACATATAAGAAATCAAAAAGTTACAATAATTAAGATGCTTGTTGAAATCAACAGAGAACCTCTCATCAGTTGAATGCAAAAAAAGAAGTGAATATTAGAAGAATAAGGCATCTTATTTTTTGCCTAGACGAGTTTGATGGATTGAAGAGCTGATGAGACTGTGTGATCTCATTGTGTTGTTTGGCTTTCTGATTCTTTCCAAAACCTTGCTGGAAGTCCATTCTGAGGGACTGGAAATGGGCTATACTGAATACCACTTTGGGATTTCTCCACTTCCCACCTGCAATCACAAACCACAAAAACAGACTTGTCAAAATTATTTTCCAAGATCCCCTCCAGCTGTTTTCAGATTACATTCAACGTCACATATTTTATTTTTCTTTTTTCCCACAGTAAAAGATTCATGTAGCGGCCCTCAAGATAAAGTTCTTTCAATTTAAGACGTTTAGTTTACACTTATGATGATTCTTACGATAGTAGCAACAACAACAAATTAAACCTTATCCCAAATGTCTGGGGAATTACAGAAAATTTGTAGAGGTGGAGATGATAGTTAAGATACCGTACGTATATCTCCTGTCATCGGTATGGCTGACATAATCTAGTGATATAAGTACGAATTAGTGATAGAAATATGAATGTACATAAGTGCGTCATAATAATACCTGAACTTGGTGACCAGATGGTGGACAACAATGAACATTTCAAGTTTTGCCACTTCATTTCCTGGACAGGCATGTACGCCATTGCCAAATGGCAAAAATGTATTCGGTTTAGGAGCTACCTGCATATATCAAAAGAGTAATTAATGAGAGCCATGATAGGAGAAGTTTAACAGATCATAGTGATGTGATTTGTTGTCAGATTATCATTGGGGGCACGACTTCTCTACCTTTTCTATTGTCCATTGAGAATTAGACATTCTGCCAAATTTCCATTAGACTTCGGTGCGCCAATGAGAACAAGATGAGCTCCTGGTTCTCATTTGGCGTCTCAGTATGATTTTAGTTCCATATTATTATAAAAATCACATTACATACCTCAAATCTTGAAGGGTCAAACTTCTGCGGATCTGGGAAGAGCTGAGGGTTATGATGAATGTTCCTGAACAGAGGCAATACTTTCCAACCTTTGGGGATAAGGTACCCTGTCACAATTCTCAAACACACTCAGTTCCCATTTTGAGAAATAAAAACATAAACCAAAATGCCGAAAACAAGAACAAATTTGACATACCTTTGTATTCAACATCAGCCACAGCTTCTCTGAATGTAAAAGATATTATAGTTGCCATCCTCAGACTTTCTAATATAACCTGAAATCAACACTCCTCTTATCAGTTATTTATACTAAATGTGCCTAGAACAACATCACTAATTTCATACAAAAAAAAGAACCTTTTTACAATATATGTACCTTGTGAGTAAGTTGCATGTTTCGGGTTTGTCCCCATGTCAATGGTAGTTTTCCTCCGTCGTTCATTTCGTAAATCACCTTCTGTTCAGCCTGTAAGGGAGAACTGGTGTTGAGTTTTACTTAAATTGCCATTAACATAATTTATGTGACGTTTTGCAGTACTTAGTTAAGTTGAAGGAACCATAGAATTCTTACTTTTACAGCTTCTAGAAGTTTTGGGTCATCATGGAGGTATTTTAGGATCCATGTTAGTACGCTAGCTGTCGTGTCCTGAGCAGCGAAGAGGACGCCAATAATATTATCGGCGATTTGATCATCGCTCAAGAAAGTTTCTCCATTTTCATCTTTGGAGTTCATTAGGGAACCCAAGAGGTCATCATCTTCTAGTCTCTTCTCTTTCCTTTGGTGTATAATGTCACTTAGAAGCTCATTCAGTCTCTTCCTAGCCTAAAATTGGAAAACACAGAAACCTTCAGATCAACTGCAACCATTGTATTTAGGAGTATCAGTACTAGCTAGAATTTTGCTTACCAAAACAGCCTTCTTGTACGCAGATCCCAGTAATATGTTAGGAAATGAGTTGTACCCTTTGTCAACTATCAAATAGTTCTTCTTCAGTTCATCTTTGTAAAAGGAAGTCAAGTGGCCAAAGATTGAGAGTATACCGACGTTGAACGAAAACTGCAAACATAAAAACATTTGAAAAGCATGATTAAAACCCCGTAACTTAAAATTATGAGATAACCCGTTATGAGACAACCCATTTAACAAAATTAGGAAATGAGCCTTTTAAAAAGGCAAAAGAAGCTAAAAGTAGCATGTATAGCTAGAATACTACCTTCTTCATTTCTTGATAAGTATTGACAATGTGACCACCAGCCCATGAATCTAAGGCGGAGATGGCAATGGATTCGATATCAGGAACAAGACCACGGATTGCATCAGGAGTCAAAGAACCTTGAACTAGCTTCCTTAGGCGTGTATGGTAGTCCCCTTGGTGATAAAAAATGGCCGAGGGACCAATCAATCTCTCTTTGCTCTTAGGATAAGTAGGCTTGAAAAGATGTGACTGAGTGACCAAAACGAAACGAACAGCTTCCGGGCTTGCCACCATGACAGAAGGACAACCAAGGATGTTGGTCTTGAAAACATCTCCATGCCTAGAATAAACACCATCATGTTCAAGTCCCTACAATCAGAGAAACATGAAAAACTGCTTAACAAAATCGATAGATTATATTACCTTCTCTGTCGACTAGCAAAGAAGGTATTGGGATCTTCAGAGTAGAGTTGGAGAGTTTCTCCAATATATGGCCACCCCATTGAACCTGGTGGAAGCTTTGGTTTTGATTGGGATTTTCTCTTGCATATAACAAACGAAACAACAATGGGTAGAAAGAAAATCAAATATAGAAGAAAACTATCCATCTCCATGATTTCTATCTCTCTCCCACCATAGAACAACCAGGTGAGTTTTGTTTGTGTGCAAGGTTTTGTCTTGAAGAATGAATCTTAGCTTGTGGGGTTTGAATGAACAAGAGTTGGATGGTCTTATATAGAGGATTTGATGGAGATTTTACTCTTTTTTTTTTTTTTTTTTTTTTTAATATATATATAACCTAAAAAACAAAAAATAAAGGGTTCGGGGACCTCATTGTTTCAGATGGTCCAGCAACACTCAGAGATTTCCAAGTGTATATGGGGTTGCAACAAATGTAAATGGTTATATGAGAAGAAAACAGCCAACTAGTCCTATGACCAATTCAAGGGACCAAAACTTTGTAATAACAGTAAACACTTGTTTTTTTACTTTCTTTTCCAATTTTAGTTCTTTTGCATACTTTAATACAAGTATCTTAATTGTACAAAACTCTTCAAATAGTTGGTACAACCAGCCAAAACGTTGGGATACATGTAGTAACTCCATTTTTTCACTTTGGGCTGTAGGAATATGAAACCAAGTGGTTTTATTGCATTTTTTTATTTTTATTTTTATTTTTACTTTTTTACAGTATAGTATACAAATGGTATTAAACTCTTGTGAAATTTTACTATACATGAAAATTTTCTCCATTCAATATCATATCTTTGCAATCTTGTCATTCACAATCCCAAATATTTTTTTACCAAGATAGAAAAACTAGATCTGACATTTTTATTTCTTTAATGAAATTCAGAGCCATGTTTTAATTGAAAAAAAAAAAATCACATGACGATTCTTCTATATATTGATGGAGGAGGGGAATTTTGAAATTTCCTCCTCAGTTTCCTAATACAAAAAATCTAGAGAGTCAGACCCGCACAGCCAGGCCAGCCCAATACCTTCCATCATCGTAGAGATGTTGGAAATGGCCAAATCTCTAGGATGATGGATGGTATTGGGCTGGCCTGGCTGTGCGGGATTGGCTCTCTAGAAAAATTGTTCTTAATATATAGGAGTAATTCTAGTCAGCTTTTTTTGTGGTCTTTTCTTGACCTTGTTTTGGTATTTTTACATTTTTTGTCCATTCTCTTTAAAACACAATCTCAAACACTTTTTGTGGCTAGAATTTTTGGATATATAGAAATGCTACTTTTGGATTCTTGGGTGGTAATGGCAATTCCAAATTCAACTTTGGCATGATGAACATGCTTGGTCAGAATTTTATCCAAACCTTTTCCTTTTATACCTAATCTTCATAGAAAAGTTTTTATCTGAAATCATAATGACATAAAAATGTGAATCTCATGCATATTGTGTATATCATTAAGGCCATATCAACGATAGTAAGGTTTTGATTTGAGTTAAAAAACTATAATTATTAGTTATCCATGTTTGAATGTAATGATGAATTTGCAATTAAGGAATGATGATTTTCACTCGTATCCAAAAATAAATGGCAAAAGGGGGGAAAAGATTTATATTGAGCAAATCGGTGTGCTTAATATAGTTATCAAGAATAAGATTATGCACCATGAATTTCGACAATGAGAGGCTCATCAATCAAGAAATCGATTAGGATTGCCTATGATGTTGTCATATTCCACCCAGAGGGCTAGAATTTGGAAATCTGAAATTTGGATTACCTTCTGATTATATTTGCTTACTAATCAATGTATCGGTAGATAATCATGGTTATGTTACCTTATTTTAAGACCCAAAGAAAAGTCTCAACTTCATGTTTTGTCATGTTTTTAATATAAAACTTTTGAACAGTTCAAAGGATATGAGAATTGGGGTTGAACCAGAAGATCTATATTCCCGACGGTTTCTCTTATTTCTAAACATTTACAAGTTCACGACGAAGATGTTCATTTTATGCAATCACCTTGGCATTTGCAAAAGTTGGAGATCTAAGTCGTGCACCAGAAACTCTTCACGACCAACTTGGCTAACTGGCAAGGAAACCAGCGAGGGAGGGAGGGGGACCCTCCATCCCCCTCGCGATGCGTGCGTCCCATCCCTTGCACGTATCGCGAGGGGGATGGAGGGTCCTCCCTCCCTCCCTCGCTGTTTTCTCCTAGTCTAACATTGTATTTCCTGTCACGCCTAGGAACGAACATGTGCACTAATGGGATGCTTACAATTTGTCTAATGGTCTCTTTCAACTTAGTAACCCCCCCATTTCCTTGGCTCTCTGTAGAGTTCAATTTGGCCTTTGATGCTATCTTAGATCGAGTTCCCAATTTCAAACCACCCTAGGATTCCTACACTCGTGTTCTTGGAAATTTCTATTTCATTCAATGTTTTTTCATAGGATGATACACGGATACTTTTGAAACTTTAGCATCTACAAGTTCATATTTTGCGCATTTTCTAATTAACTTAAATAGCTAATAGACTTAATGATAGAAGTTTATTTTCATGATACGTAGATATACTTCTAGAGGGCTGATGGTTCCTCTTCCTCAGTTAAAGACTAATAGTTTCTATGGATTATGGTGCTGATCAAGCTTATAAAGGTATTCTAGAGGGTTTTTTTTTTTTTTTTATAAATCTTTTTCTTCTGGTGGAACATCTACTTTTGTAGTATTTAACATTAATAAATTGTAAATTGAAAGAAATACATTAATGAATTGAAACCTTATATTAAAGTGTAGAATTCTATAAACATGCATAACTTTTAGGGTATCGGCTTCCTGACCATGATTGAAAAGTGAGGTGAGTTATTAAGTAGAGTCATGTAGATGACTTTTGAAACCAAACAAGGAACAGAAAATTCATTCAAATCAAAGTAGAATGTGGAAGATGGTAATAATACAGGGAACATTGGAATTTTCTAGCTAGGGTTTCAAATCTGTAATGTAGGAAGTCATGAAAAGGGGCTTTCTTCCTCTCTAATTTCAGACCAAGAAACACTAATGACCATATTTTGATTTGTGACTAAGCTTCATGAAATCCACAATTAAATATTGAGTTTGAAACTTTGAATCAACTATATGAAAAGTGATTAGGTGGTCTTTGTGGAATCTGGACAGGTGGTGTTATTTTAGGGCACAAGAAATAATTTGTCAACCCTTATTTAGTTATTCCTTTTTCTTTGCAATGTATTAGTCAACAGCATAGGATATCATTAACTGTATTTTCTATATAAAAAAAAAATTTCCTTTGAATTTCTAGTTATTTTAAAATTCAAACTTGTATGTAATGTGATTATTTTGTTTTCTCAAGAAGAATGAGGACAACACGTGTATGGACTATATATGTTGGTTAAGGACTGAGGAGCTGGTCATGAATTTTTTATGAGGCGGGGCACTTGAAAAACTAACAAAAATTCCAAAATATGCGTGGTATTGAAAGCAATATTTAGCTAATTAAATCTTCTTAATATATGTTAATGATAGGAGTGGCAATTGGTCGTGCCGTGTCATTATTAGTTACCCCTTAACCATGTTTATTTGTTTATATTTTCGCTGCGATCTATTTAGTCAAGTGCACATGATTCACTCTTTTCTACATTTTACAATGGTTTCTTCTTCCCATTTTCTTCTTTTTAATTTCAAAGTTATACTAACACTAGAATACAATCCACTAGCATTGCAAGTATTTCCTTTTTTTTTTTTTTTTTTTTTTTTTTTTTTTTTTTTAATCTCAAATTAGCCATAAAGCAACTAACAAGCGTAAAAATTATGCTGGCTACGGGTTACCAGTCAAATGTGACAATCATATAGCATGAATGTCACGCCAACGGGTTACCAGTCAAATGTGACAATCATTTAGCATGATTGTCACATTACATTTTGCATAACTAATAACGTAAACTTCAGGAACACATACAACACGTATGCGTATTCTCTAGTATAAGATCTTGAATTTTCAATAGAATTTGTACAGGATGAACTTTTCTGCAAAGTCAGAATGATATAAATATAAATTTTCATTTCTGAGAAATATGGAACAAAATGTTGGAACTCACTTTCACCATGTCACCTTCCACGTATGGTTATTGCAAGTGGGCCCGGCCTAACATGGGCCCACAAAGAATCTCTGACATTTAGAGGTCTTCTTCGTTGCGATAATATACACAGATGTGGGCCCACATGGGCACCACTCACATTATATTAGCCATTTGACACTTATCATGATCACAGTGGTTCGTTTTGAGAAAGCTCGATGATTGGTTGAGATGAAAATCTACAGCAAACTTTTCTTTCTAGGAAACTTAGCCATCTCTTGGGGGCAAAAAGTATGACCAAAATAGCTTTTCATTTCAGTTATACATATTTTTCCCATTGCTTCGAGACCGCGTACATAGACCGAATCGACCTTTTAATAAAATCTTAATATCTTTGTTGGAGTTATTTTATACTGCTTTGTTTGGGTTTTTCTTATACTTTTTATTCGATCTCTTTAAAATACAATCACAAACACCATAAGGGCTAGACATGTCAAAAATACCCCAAAAAAACACAATAAATTAAGACACTCAAATAAGGTAGCGTAGAATTACTCATCTTGATTGTATAAAACTTTTCCCCATTTCTACTATAGACACCTTTTGAGTAGACATACGCCCTTTGTAAGTGTTGTGTTAATTACATCCACCGTTAGCACTTGAGATGTACAAGAGTGTGACAAGTTAGGACTTAGGAACGCTTACATTTAGAGGAGCCACTCTCAAGTCTCAACCTCTCTCAACCGCTAGTGGCTATTCTATATACACAAAACTTTTTGATATTAATTCTTGTAAGGGAGTTGCTACGTGTATTCGACTGTTTAATTTGATGCCCCCAACTTTATTTTTTAGATTTAGCTTTAAAAATTGATTGATATACCAAACCACATTTTATTAACCCTAAAACAACTCTAATTAATTGTCAAGAGAAGAAGAGTGCTAATGTTGTTGATTGAGGACTTTTTAGAAAGGATTCCAATAATGAATTTTTTGATGTAGGAGTGTTGTTTTTTTTAAATACAATTTTTTTCGAATTTATTATAATAGTTGCAATAGTTTTTTAAATTGATGCACTTACTTAAATATTTCTTTATTTTTAATACATATTGATGAACACATAGTACCCTTCTGCACTTTAGATTAGATGCATAGTGAAGAGAAAATTTGTTTGCAATGTGGTTTTAGAAGATTTTTTAAGACGTATTTCTTATTTCTATTACACAACTTACCATAATGTTTACTATTTATTATAGAACTTGTGCCGATGGTTATTTTATCTTTGATGTTTGTATGCAAATTTGAAAGTTAAAAATTTGTGGCTGAAGTTTAGTTTTATCGATACATTTACTTTTAATTTTTAGTCAGGTATAAACGAGAAAACTAAACAACCAAATTGTTTTTATTAATAAAAATGGTAAGTCGGTATTACATATATTAAGGTTGGTGCAACAAGTCGAAACATCCCAAAATGTCGGTGCAATAAAGAGTTGGTACAATCGAGCCGAAAAATCGGGTACATGTAGCAACTCCCTACCCAGAATCCTCCTTACAATCTGCTCATAGTTGAATGATTGTTAATTATTATTTTCCTTATTTATTTATTCTTCCTTTTCCTTAATTAATCCTCCAGGAGGGAGGGGCAGTTATGGGATGCCAGACCTTTATTCAATATCAAAAGAGATTTACAGTCTATTCGGGGGTACGATATCACTTTACCTGATTAAAAAAAATCAAAAATTGAATTTACTAATACAAAGAAAACTAAATTTCCTCTAAGCCTACAAAATTCTTCCCAAACCAACCTCCACAAGAAAGCAAGATTAACACCTAGCAAGAAAAAAAAAAAAAGCAGCCATCCAGAGTAGAAGCCGTAGCATCCAAGTTCTGTTCATCCAAAGAAGAACAAGGAGCTCCAATGTACTTGAAACAATACTTGAAACTGTCTAGCGTAACGCCTTGCACAGAAACAAAGCAACAGAGCTTTGTTTCGACCGTCTAGCAGTACAAACCATTCCCGATGACTATATTATTGGCGTCACTTAGCATCATCGCTACCTCCACCTCGCATGAAGACTTGCTTTTGCTCTAGTTCGGTTTGATCCATCTAAGCAGCTACACTCAATACCTGAAGGCTTATCAATACCTAATCCTTAACAACATTGGTTTCCCTTCCTTTCTTTTCCAGGTGTATAATCAACGGTTTATCTACTAGTATAACTGGAATTGCACAGCTATTGTCTCGTCATCTGAATCTTTAAAGTTACCCATAATGTAGATCTATAATGCAAAATCAGATTATGACTAAAATGATAAATTTTTCTTTATTTTCAAAATAAAGCTTAATTAAAAAATAATAATAAATAAATAAAACCTCATTTCTTCAGTCATAATTTAATGAATAAAACTATGAATATCACTTCTAACTGCTACTGCTAGCCAACATAAAAAAAAGGGGCAGATCGAATGAGCACTCAAATGAAAAGTTATGGCGGTGATATTATATCCAATCATTTTCAATTAGCTAATACCCATGTTGAGCTGTAAACTAAATAATTACTATAATTCTGACTATCCATCAAACATTACAAAACTTTAGGGACAGATCACAAACCATGCATCCCAAAATCTACCATTTGGAGTAAATCCATAAAGTTGATGGTGATGATCATTGTAATCATGGAGCACATTGTCTTTATTTGTCAATGCATTGCATGTTTCACGAATAGTGATTTTCCTCAATCATGAAGACCTCACCATCCAAAATAATGCCATGGAAAACTACATTTGATTTTATTACCATATCCCATATTGAAAAAAAATGTAAAAAATAAAGTACAAATACAATATTTGGCGTTGTTCCCATGCAGTCAACCTCATGTTGCTCAGCACACACATCTCAGGAACATCAAATGGCGAATGCATGTTGCATTATCGCATTACGATATCAAATCATGTTTGGGTTTTCAAAATACACGAACATTCATTATATTTCAAAATTAAGATAGCCTGATATTGTTTCGAACTTAATCATCCAAGTTAGCTAGAACTTGAGCCAGTTGTGAAATGTGAGGCCTTTACACTTAAAAGGTAGAAAAATGTAGTTGAGTACGGTCTCATTCATCCCTATTACTCTTCAATGAGATTCATCTCGTGGCCACAAATCCTGACACATAACATTTTCAGCTAGTAAACCCTGATTCAATTGTTTATTCTGTTATAGTGATTAAATTTCAAAAGGAAAAACAAATAACCAAGAGATTAAGAACATGAATGATGAAAAGAGTTGTACTATTAATTAATTTGTCCTAGACAAATGCATGGAGTACATAAACTCAAGAAAGAACCATGAAAGTCTGAAATATAGTAATTGATGTAATAATGACCTAAAACATTATTGGCTCTGACAGAAACCTGAGACATTGTAGGAGGACATTGTGATGTACACTTTAATGCAAAAAGCTCCACCACCCCAGCCCCCACCCCCATAGCAGATTTAGCAGATACATTTATTTTCCTTTGCTATGGCTATTTGAAGAAATTGTTTCCCTTTAACCCTGACAAATCATGCAGTTTGGAAAGAATACTAACATGAGCTAAAATCTATTTTTTCTTTCCACCCCTAGTGTAGGATCTTGTATGCGACCATCGGATCCCATAATGTCAACTCGTATGCGACGAGGAAATCTATTGAGGATCTTCTCCATATCCATTTAGAGGACACTTGTCAACAAGTATAAGGTTGAGTTGGTGATACATCAGCACCATATGGCACATTTCTGTTTGTGTTATTGTAGGTGTAAGGCCTACC
Organism: Berberis vulgaris; assembly: GCA_963556465.1. Taxonomy (NCBI): domain Eukaryota; kingdom Viridiplantae; phylum Streptophyta; class Magnoliopsida; order Ranunculales; family Berberidaceae; genus Berberis; species Berberis vulgaris. The sequence continues at coordinate 10,526,419 of OY747137.1, forward strand.
AAAAAGAGCATCTATTACCATATAGTTTTGATTAACATAGCGATCTACTCCATTAAGTATCCATTTTTGCAGTGTTGGACCAATGCCCGTGAAGAATAGTGTTTGTTGGGTCTTCGTGTACCAACGGATTGGTTGAATAATGATGGAGCATATGGAGCACCTACATTGGTCAAGGTTTTCTTGGATGATATTAGGCCATTTGTGTGAACCTTAATCAAATTTTCTTATTTGTTTTGAATGTTCTTTACATGCATGCACCGCACAAAATTGACATATTTGTAACAATTTAAAAAATAGTAATACTTTTGAACTATTACAATCTACCAAACAATTTTAAATCAAAACTAAATTTAGTCAACAAAATGAAAAATAGCTACACAGAAAAAGTGATACAATAAATTAGATCACTATGAATAACATCACTTATAAGCCCATACTATTTGTGGTGATACAATTATTAAATCACTTTGTTTGTGAAAATGTGTAAAATTGTTTTGTGAATTGTTATAGCTAAAAAATATTACTGTTTTTAGATTGTTACGAAAATGTCAATTTGGTGTAGTGATGGAGTGGTGATTATGATTATTTTTATAATGTTAATCAGTGTTCTAAAAATCGCTAGGCGCTGGGCGGGCGGCGAGCAGGTGCCTAGCGCCCAGGGGCCTAGGCGGGTGCCTAGGCGGGCGCCTAGGCGGCACCTAGGCGGTCTTAGGTTTTGTATTATTACTTTAATAATTTACAAAAGTTAAGCATAATACATTATCAATTACATCCAATTTAATGCCAGTATACATATGCAAAATTTAAAAACATGAAAAATTACCAATAGTGAACAAAATTTATTAAAACTCAAATGACTGAAGTTGGTCATGATGGGTACTTTATATAAATTTGAATGTGTACTCTTTTATTTTTCTTCAAATTGCATAAATAACCTCAGTTATATTTGATAAAATCTACATTAGTAAAATTGGTACCGACAGATCATTCGAGAATTCCATTAAGTAATCATCATTTGCTACATTTAGACATATACTGAATAAAAAATAATTAAATAGTTTATTATTAAAAAGTAGAAAATAAAATAAAATAAAAACACAATTAGCCATATTAAAAATTTTAAAAAAATTTAAAAAATTTAAAAAAAATTAAAAAAAATAAAAATCTCCCAGACCGCCTAGAGTCCGCCTAGGCCGCCTAGAGTCCGCCTAGACCCCGCCTAGGCCGCCCAGACCCGCCCAGACCCGCCTAGACCCGCCCAGCCCGCCCAGCCGCCCAGACAGCCCGCCCAGCCATTAATCTGGGCGGTTTTCCACCTTCTAGCGCCTAGGCGCCGCCTAGGCGGCCGCCTAGACCGATTTTTAGAACACTGATGTTAATGAAAGATCAATTGGGTGAGGCTACATGGAAAGTTTTTCAAAAGGTTACTTGAGATGAAAATGCCTAGCACTAAAATAATCATGATTATGAACACTCTTTTATAGCCAATTATGGATTACCAAGTGAACACATTGTGTCCCTATATCTAGAAAATTAAATATTTTTTACTTGACATGTTTTCGAAATATTCCGTGTTCTGTTATCTGTTTGAACACTCATACTCTTTCGGTTATCCATGTGAACCTTTTATTTTAAAACTAGCAGGATTTTTAATGTATACAAAAAAAAAAAAAAAAAAAAGCCTTTAACAGGGTTCAAACCAGCTGGCCACCCATTAGCTTATGAAACTCGTTCCTATCACATTATAAATAAATAAATAAGGAGCGTCTGATAGATTGTTACAAGCTATATCAACCAGTCAAGAACAAAGCTAATATTAGGAGGACAACTTCAAGTTTGTTATCGGTGATATTTCTATGTCATTATCAATGTTGATCATCTCTCAATATCTGACGGTGATACTAGAGCGATTTTATTCAATTTCAACAAAATAATTTAAGGTATTAAGTTGCTAGTACTATAGCAAAAAAAAGAAAAAAAGGGAGTGAAGTAGTGGGTTTATCCATTGTGTCTACTTCGCTTTAAGAAAATAAATAAAGTTATGTTTGCCTTATCCAGTAAGCACACATGCGTTTTCCATATTAAGATCAAAAAAATTTGCAATGAATGCCCTTTCTAGAGAATGTCTTGTAGCTCATTTGCAAGAAATGTTGCTTAATGTTGGCGTGCCTAGCTTGTGCGCGCTCTTATGTTCATTATACATAGCAATGATATTGTCCTCAACTTAAACACTCGCAATTTGGGCCTTCATCTGGGCCTCGGGTATGAGGTTTTTATCTTAAAATGCTTTGTTGCTATTAAGAAGTAGATCATCTCCTTATAAACCTTAATGACAACTCCACCTTACTTGATGTGGGACTCAGACGCCTCATTGCTATTAGGGAGTAGATCATAGTTTCGACTCCTCGTTGCTATTAGGGAGTAGATCATAGTGACAACTCCACCTTACATGATGTGGGACTCAGGCGTTATTGGCTCCACCTTCTCTTGGTGAGGATCTGACGGGTGTTGGGTTTTTATCTTAAAAGACTTCTTGCTATTAGGGAGTGGATCATAGTGATGCCAACAATTCTTGTTGGCGCGCTTAGCGCGTGTGCACACCTAGGTCTACTACACATAACAATGATATTGTCCCTAACTTAGGGGGTGGTATTCAATTGCGAGTTTTAATGGATTGTGAAGGATTTTAAAATTCATTAAAATTCAGGGGTATTCAATTAAGGATTTAAAATAATACATGTAAATCTATGGGTATTCAAATGCCGATTTTAAAGGATTGTTTTAAAATCCATCAAAATCAGAGAGTATTCAATTCATGTTTTTCAAAAGTTCACAAAAATCAGGTGGTATTCAAGAAATAGTGAATTTTAATGGATTTGTTAAAGTTGTGGATTTTGAAGGATTTGTGAGTGGAAAATATATATAACAAGAGTTATTCCAAATTCAACTCCCCCCCCCCCCCAATATTTCAATGGATTTGTATTTGCTATTGTTAAATAACACCACCATTTCTGCTAAAGGATGCCACCATCCCATTTTTTGTGATCTGCTAAAGGACACCGCCACCTTCCTTTCTATTCTCTCTTCACAGGAGCAATACCACCTCGCCCCACAACTTCTGGCCACACCACCATGCCCTACCACTGCTAGCTGCACCACCACTCGCACTTCCTATTCTCCTTTGTTCTTGTTCTTTTTTTGTTATTATTATTATTCTTATTCTTCTCATTCTCTTCCTCTTATTTTCACTTCTTCTTGTCCTCTATCTTCATTTTTTTTTCCCTTCTGATTTCTTCTTCTTCTACTACTTTTCTCTTTGTTTTTCTTCTTTTTCTATTTTTTTTCTCCTTTCTTCTTCTTTTTCTATTTTTTTTCTTTTTCGCTCTTGCGGAGGCTCCTGCGAGTGGAAGTTCCCCACTTTCCAGAACCTTAGCGAGGGCAAAAAGAAGAGGAAGAAAAAGAAAAAAAAAATAGGAGAAAAAAAAACAGAGAGAAAAAAAAAGTGGAAAAGGAGGAGAAAAAAAAGAAAAAAAACAGAGAATAAGAAGAGGTGAGGGGAGGAGGTTGAGAATAAGAAGATGAAATGGGTGGAGGTGGGATGAGAGGTGGCGGTGGTGATTGATGGAGAAGAAGAAGAAGAAGAAAAGGGGGAGGATGAGAAGATGTGGCGGTAGCGTGGTGGTAGTAGTGATTGAATAAAAAGAAGACGGGATGAGAGGTGGCGATGGCGGGAATAACAATTTGAAGTAAAATAGTTATTTGTATTACTTTTGGACCATCTTCAATGTATTTGATTTTTTTTTTTAATTTGAAGTAAAATTCTCGTAACATACAAACAATTGTTTAATTGATATTTTGAGAGATGTTTTATTATTTGTGTTGGCATGGATAACAATGTAGGTGATGTTCTTTCATTGTTTCATATGACTAATAACATATTTATAAAAATCCATTGAATTTATAAGAATCTATAGAAATCCATAACAAACCTTTATAAATTATACAAAATCTAATCATTTAAAATCTATCAAAATCCAGTGGATTTTGTAAAATTATTTGAAACCTTTTAAAATCCACGAGATTTAAAAATCTTCGGAGTCCATTCAAATCCTGAATTGAATACCCTCACCTTAAACACCTGTTGTCTTGGGCCTGGCCACAGGTGTGGGGTTTTTATCTTAAAATGTCTCGTTATTATTAGGGAGTTGATTATTTCCTTATAAACCTTAGTGACGACTCCTCCTTACTTGATGTGGGACCATTCCAGCCAACTCCATCCCAACAATCTCCACCTTTGGTGCGAATCGTCAGACATCCTACAATCCATCCACCGGTCTGCAACATCTCAAAGTACACTTCCTCCTCAAGTCTCATGTGCGACCACTATCCTGTGGGTAGCACTCGATGTACGGGCTGCTATCCTGGCGTTATTGGCTCTACCTTAGTCGTAACCACTTCACACATGCGATGCTCTACCTGGCTCGCTACCTCACGTCTGATCCCCTGAACAATGTGCCACCTGCACCTCCACCTCGGACCGCGCACATGCGATGCTCTACCTGACTCACTACCTTGCGTCTGATCCCTTGAACAATGTGCCGCCTGCACTTCCACCTTGCCAAGTCCCCGCCGAATCATTGGTAACACCCATAACTTGGGCTTTCCATCTGAGTCTCAAATGTTGGATTTTTATCTTAAAAGACCTTGTTACTATTAAGGAGTGGACCATCTCTTTATAAACTTCAGTGATAACTCCATCTAACTTAATGTGAGACTATTCAATCTAACTCCATTCCAACACTTAAATCACGGCGAAAGAAATCTATCAAACCTATCAGACAACTTTGTTTTGGAAGGTGACAAACAAACAAAAACAGTAGGGTACTATAGAGAATATTGGATCAGAAAGTAAGATAATAACAGAGAGGATCTACATGGCGAGGAAAGCAGCGAGGGGAGTGAGTTGGAGGGGGGGACCGTTCACCCCCTCGGGATGTGTGCTGTCGTTTTTTGTGCATGCATCCCGAGGGGGTGAACGGTCCCCCCTCCACCTCACTCCCCTCGCTGTTTTCCTCGCTGGTTTCCTTGCCATTTAGAATTTCTGATATTAAGTTGCTTGAAGCTTGAGAATCTATCCTTCTATCTATGAGGAGTGTACATTCCCTGTACATTCCCTATTTCTATTGAGCTGTCCTTCTATCTATGAGGAGTGTACATTCCCTGTACATTCCCTATTGACTGAATTTCTGTCCTTCTATCTATGAGGAGTGTACATTCCCTATTGAATGAATTTCTGAACTCCATGTTTCCTGTGCTCATCCCATTCTTTCCAACTCATGAAGTCGGCAACACTTATCCTCTGCCATGATTACGAACAAGGAATTGAAAGAGTAGTCAAAAGAGATACTGCAACTTGCACGAACAATTTTGTGGTTTAGCGCAGATGATTGAATATGAATCAAAATCAGTAAATCAATTATGCTACATATATTATAAGATGAAACAACCACAAATACTCCGCGAGTTTAATAAACACATTCCAGAACTATAGTGTGTCGTAGGAGAGTTTGGTCCTTGGAATAAATGCCATCCACACACACACAAAAAAAAAAAAAAACCAGATATTGATTTGCCTCAAAACGGGTATTTTAGTATATATCATTACATCTTTATATTCCATGCATACCATTTTCACTCAATACACCAATGATTTGGCCATCTAGTAAATGAAGATATTTTGTTATTTTCTCTTGCTTTTTGACTAAAAAAAAGTCTGTTCATTTTCGATAGATGGATAGGGAAGATAGAAGCGTGCCCAAATTTGAATCATGTATGGGTCCAAATGCTCCAGCCATCAACCAGCTGAGGAGAGGATGCAAGAATCCCTAGCCATCTATCCAACACATTACTCTTGAAAAAGCTGACCCTGAATTGGTGCTATTTTGGAACATACGGCCAACAGGAAACACAAATCCTCCTCTTTCCTCCATTCATGTCTTCATCACCATATCTGGAGATTTTTCTTGATATACTCTGAGTGGATCTTTTATTCAATGAAGTTATTGGATTCTATCTAGCTAGCTAGATTCATTATTCTTTTATGGGTAAGAGAAAAAGACTCTAGTCACATTGTGTATGAACTCTTGTATGTGGGTTTTGATTCAAGGGCCGTATCCAAATTAGTGCCACAAAGGACTACATTTTTACTCGTTAAAGGGTGAGAATAGTGAAAAACAGGGTTTATATAGTAGATTGGTTCTAATAGCAATGGTTTCGAACAACATCAACTATCAAGGAGCGAAATGTCAATTACTTAATTAGAACCAAAATTGTAACGAAAATAACATGAATTTAGAATATGTTAACTAATACATCTTGAAAACAAATATAAAGATCTAGGCATATTTGAAGGTTCACTAATACTCCAATAAATAAGAGATCAGAATTACCTTAAGCTGAATCCTGTAGTAACAATTGGGTTATCTTCCCTCTGCTAAGATCAAGCCTCAAATGGGTGACTTTATGTATCGTGTTTGTGGAGAGCGCAACCCCTCCGATTTAATTAAATAAGACCTAGGGTTAGAGGTCTCTCATCATACTTCTAAACCTAATAGGAGAGAGATATCAGACCTCCACCGTCCCTAGGCTATGTGCATGGTTGGACATACCCAACTTCAGGGCCAATTAACATGTATTCATGTGTTTGTAACACCGGCCAGAAAACACCAATATGGGTCGTTAGAAATATCCATTGGATATCTCCAACAATCTCCCACTGACACATATTGGATTAATTGTTTGAAAACATTTTTCCCATTTCACGAATTTATAACACTGATGGCTATCCTTTGGTTTTGAAAACAAGCACGGAATGCATTGTTGGTTGTGATGCACATATAACTACTAACACTCTACGACTGAGACAGTGACTAACACGTTTCACAAACAAACTTTGGTCAGACTATATGTCTTTGTCTAATTCATATCGTGGACGTTCGAGCTAGAGACTCTAACAACTTTCGAGATAATATCTTTAGTGGTGGATTTTGCCATGTAAATGGAAAATGTATATGTAGTATGTCAAATACATTCTCATGAGTGCCTTGCAAGGTGTGTTTACCAGACACACGTCATCTCAATACTTAGACACACTATCATATGCGAAATCCATCGTTCATATTGAGATGAAGGATTAAGGACATGGAGCCTACCCACGTCCAGCCCAAGCAATCTTGGGGACCTTTTACAAGTGTCCCCTGTAAGCAATCTTGAGATGAAAGATTAAGGACATGTGAGAAATCACTCATGCCATGAATCTTTATTACAATTGAATAACTTTGAATTCACATGCGCAAATTTGTTTTCGATGTCCATGAAAGCTGTTAATGGATCAATCAAATCAAAAAAATCATAATTAACAACATAAAAAGAAAATTCCCACACAATTAAAGACATAAAAATGACAATATCTGAAAAATGACTCTAACAACCCCATGCAAGTAACATGCCCTCTAAAAGTAGACATTGAAAGTCCCTTAGTAAGAGGATCTGCAATCATCTCTAAATCGGATATATGTGAGATCTCAACACGCTCTTTATCCATTTTATAGTGGTACTTAACCAAAATAGGTTTGTTATTTGTAGTGACATTATAATTCTTAACATACTTGACAGTGACTTCATTGTCACAAAACAACTGGATGGGTCTATCACTCAAAACTGCTATATCTTCAGCTCTGAAATCAATTGCTTGTTTAATAGTCTCAAAACAAGCAACATACTCTACCTTCACAATGGACGACACAACAAGTGATTGTTTGATGTTTTTCCAAGGGATAACACTATTGATGCAGTCGTTTTTTGCTCCCTACTTTGACCTTGACCGATAAACCCACTGACCTGCACAAGGAATGCACATAAGCCACAAACCACCATTGAGGTGGCTGATGACACTCCGATGCTAAAGTCAGACAAGGATTTGAGGAAGTTGTGATGCTGTAAATAGGGAATTTGTAGCGTACCTTAACTTACCAACCTCGTGTCTTATTTATAGTGTTGGAGTCCTGGTTTGACTAGGCCATCGATGGCGTAGTTTAGGGAAGAAGATCTTTGTGGAGATCCTTATCTAATTAGGAGTTGTGCTATGGAGGGAAGTTTCCCTGTTAGCCGTGTGCTCCTAGATACGCGAGAGATAGTTCTCATTCCGATAGTGGCCTATAGGCAAAAGTCTCATTATGCAACATATACTCTGAAATCTGCTTCCTAGTTAGAAGCAAAGAGCCGCTGTAATTGCCTATCCGAAGCTAATCCTCAAGATACTTGCCTTAACAGAGCTTACGTGTATTGAGGATAGATGAGACACGTGGGTGTAGCAGGTTGTAAGAATTAGGGTTCGTTGGGCGGGCTTAAAACCGCGTGGGCCAAATTAGTGTTGGGTTTGATGCTTGGGCTTATCTTTCCTCGAGATCATCATGACACATGTACCGCGCAGAGTTAGGACCATTTTGGTGTAACATCAACTACTCCCCCCGAGTTAGTGGGCCATCACATCAGTTAGCTAAGTTATCTCTTGAAAATATACGTCGTTCATGATGATTGAGTCTGAATCGTTGCTTGAGTCGCGCGCTTCATTAATTGAACGTGTGTCGATTTGGTGGAGCAGAGGCGGGAATCCCATCCCTATTTAGGTCATCCTTCGTGCGGAGACTAACTCTTATATTTTCTTGCTTTTACTTGCTTTGGTTATCTTCTGGTTGAAAAAATTGTTCTATCTTCTTCATGGCTCAACAAAACCTTCTTGACGACGCAACTTTGGCCAAAGGCCTTGAGTTTTTTTAAGACAGGTTGCTTTCTGAATCGAGCCTTGCTAAAATCTGTACAAAGTTCAAGGCCCCTGAGAATCTGCCATTATATGCTCTGAAGGACGATAAGACACTACACCAAAAATACCCATCAGCAACGGTTTTGAACCGTGGGGGTAACCCATTGTCACGGCTTAGAGCCGTGGGCTGTAGAGGCGTCGCTAAATCCCCAGTAACGGCTAAAAACCGTGGCAAAACATATTAGCAACGGTTTTATGCTCGAGGACGGTTGATCATTTAGCCACGGTTATAAACCGTTGCAAAAAGTTTAGCCACGGTTTTAAGCCGTTGCAATATTTTTAGCCACGGTTTTAAGCCGTGGCCAGTCCTAGCCACGGTTATAAGCCGTGGCAAATCATGGCCACGGTTATTAGCCGTTGCAATAATGTTAGCCACGGTTTTAAGCCGTGGTAAGTACTGGTCACGGTGTTTTTTTTTTTTTTTTTTCTGGTCACGGTGTTAAGCCAATGCAGTTCTACTGACAGCGATGCAATACAAGCAATGAAGAGAAATTACAGATTGAAGAACTTGTAATTGTAATTCTGGATTGATGACAGTAAATGGAATGGATTGTATTCAATAAGAAAGCTAATTCGAGATAGCTAATCTCCTGTAGAGCAAATGCTCAAGTGTACAATTTTCTTACAAATCAAATGAATCCCTTTTTCTCTCTTATGCTCTCTTATTTATAGTACTACATTTATTGACAGCTAATTGACAACTAATCTAACAGAAATCCTTCTTAAACAACATTACATGTAACAACATAGCACTCTGCAACATATAGCAACCTGCTCCCTTTAGTAACAACACTTGTGTTAGCAGCCTGCATTCCATTCAGCAACAACAACATTAGGTGATCTGAGCATTTTCAATTACAAAATATACTTATTGCAATTTTCATGTTGATATCTTACCTTCTGCCAACTAGAGATCTGAGCATTAGGTGATCTGTTGGTGGTTCTGTGGCCAATGTCAGCGCTCCAAGAGTATCCATGATGAGATTGACCCAAAGAAGCTGCAGAAAGAAACAGTTCAGACGAAAATCAAACAAAGAGAAATTATGGTACAAGAAGCCATGAGACATACCTGCACTGCATTCAAGGGAACATTCCCGGAATAAATTGCAGGCACAACATTTATTACAAGAGCTGCAACATTAACTGTGAGCTGAAACTGTGAGCTGCAACATTAACTGTGAGCTGCAACATTACAAGAGCTGCAACATTAACCGGATGTTCTATTCTTGAGCTCATCGGAGAGAACACCCACTACATCACTTCCTATCATTGTTTCTATTGGCATTATGGAAAGACAAATAGGCATATTAGTGTGTATGTGTGTGCTTGTGAAGACTGCGGAAACCATAACCATAATGGAGTTCACTGACACATAAAAACTACTTCTTAAATTACTTGTTAGCCTTCCTTGTGATGTACCCTCTAGAATTGGAGGTGTTATAACATGCTGAAGAGTATATCATAACCATTTTGTTGATCTTAAGCTTCATTTTCAACAGTGATAACATGGAAGTATGCATTTTAAACTTAGACATGACAAAAGTTACCCGGAGATAGCATTGATCACTACACGGGTCCTTGTTCTCTTCAAGTCCACACCAGCTTGATTGCTTTTCACTCTGTAAGAGAAGAACTTGATTACATGAAAAACTGGAGATACATGAAAACTCAAAGAATAAACAAAACAATAAGAATCGAAGATAAGATAATTAAGTCAACAAAAAGTGGCATATAATTCAGTTAATGACATAACTTGAATATAAATGGATGCAGGTAAAAGCATATAAAAAAAAAAGTTTTCATCGCCATGTTAAAGGCTTGTTATGCTATCAAATCCCAATTGTTGAAAACAATTGTAACACAAGGAAGTATAATGAGCACTCGAAAGCTAACAGTATGCAATAAACAATACCTTCTCCCCAATAGCATCTTGAATAACACTCACGTGATTAGTCATACCAGCAATTGATGAAGAAAGTACCTTGATCACAAGCCTTGCCTACTCCTGGATTTCAGTTAGATGCTTCTAAAGTATTGAATCAGCATAATCAACAAATTGATAAGTTTAACCAGTCACAACTTATGTGGCCCCATGCAGCAGCAACAAACTCTTATTAATCTATAGCTGCAACAACAGCAACGACAGCAGCAACAACAACATCAACAGCAACAACAGATGCAACAGGAGCTGCAGCTCCAGCAGCAACAACCACATCTACAGAAGCAGCAACAACAACAGCAACAGCAGCAGACTGGACTAATTAAAAAACCTTAATGATGCACAGAGAAAAGTTCTGATCACATTTGGCACTACATTAATCACTTTAACTCTCTGAAGATCTTGCTCTAGCTGAGTAAGCTTTATCCTACTAGATTCTAGTTGTTGCACATAAGCCTGCAAGGGAAGAAGTAATTAATAGGGTGATCTGATTTTTTTTTAATGGTTTTTTATGGAAGAAAAAATGGTTATAATTCTGACCCATTTTTTTCGCAGTCTGCTCTTTCTTGTTGCCTCTCTGTTCTGAGCTAAGCGCCTCAATATCTGAACACCAAGATTTACAAAACATCCAAAATAAGAGTTTTTTTCTACCATAAATGTTTCATCTTGCAAAATGGGTTTTGATTCATTTCAAATATACAACAATACTGACCTTTGCATCTAGTGGTCTATCTGAAGTTGAACCACTTCCCTTCCTCTGCAACATTTGAGCAAAAAAAAAGTTTGAATCAAAGTTTTTTTTTATTTATGATGGGGAGGTCTTGAATTCTGATAAAATGGTTTAAAAAGTGATAAAAATCAAATGAAAAAGCAAAATCAGAATTTAATAAAAATGGGAATCCAAGAATCATTCATGAAAAATCACCTAATGGTATTATACTGATTTTGATAGAAAAACATGAAATGGGTGTTTTGGAGATAAGAGCACAATGAGAAGAAAAATGAAAAAAAGTTGAGAGATAAGTTCAAGCTATATATTATTATGCTTGTATAATAAACAAAAAAAAAGACCCAAAGAAAAGAAATGGTCAAAATAGGAGAAGAAACTACTCTTGGAGTTGGCTGAAATTTTATTGGCCATGAAGGGAACATTTCCAGAGTAGCAGCTGGTCTGGTAGTGAAAAAAGCTGCAAAGAATCACAAGCAAAATCTCAGAGGATCAGCAAAGAAAAAGACTTTAAGATTTTTTTTGGAGAGATTTATTCCCTTTTGTGTAGTTAAAGAGTCAGTAATAAGTAATAGTTGTGATGAGAGGACAATATTTCCATGTTTGATATCTCACACCATTCAAGCTTCCCTATATGATATGATTGTAGTCCTCAAAATGGCAAACTCACTTTGAAAAGCTTGTCTATAAAATTTTCAAACTTCTTGTTACTTCACTCTTTGTCATATTTTGGGAATTGGTTGTATAAGAATGCAAATACGTTATCTTTTAGCATAAAAAGACTACTAAAGATCAAACTTAACAGTAATATTTCAGTTAAACAGAAAACATAGTTTAAGAGCTACTAGTAGTGATGGATGAATACTCACAGATACTGAAGAACTTCATTCCAATAGATTAGCCTTGGAATCTCACCGGTGAGTTGATTCTGAGCAAGGCACTGCAGTAAATACAGACATAAAAATGAAAATTTGTTTCCCACATCTAATTGGACATATTTGAGAAGATAGGCTAAAGCTTCAATAAATAAAAGTGCATAACATCTAAAAGTTATGCAATGGAATAGTGAATATACATACAGTGTCTTAAGGTTAGGAATTTGTGACAATGTCGAAGGAATGGGACCTGTCAACTGATTGCTCTTCAAAAACCTGAATACAAATGGATCAATAAACCTTATTATCACACTTACCCTTTGAATATCAAATATAAAGCTAAAACAAAAAGATGGAATGTGAGGGACTTACAGCTCTTGCAGCTGCTTAAGCTTAGATATTGAACTCATTGATAGACAAACCTTATAGCTTACTGAGGTGAACATTTAGATTTTTGCACACCAAAACACATAATAAAAATGATGGATGTTATATGTCATACCTCATCATCATCAGTATCTTCATCTTCTTCATCATCTTCATCCCCATCATCCTCATTTTCATCCTCTTCCTGAACTTCTTTAAGACGTATAACCGCCTCTATCAGCGAAACAAATAGCACTAAGAGATTTTTGTACACTATCAGTAATATGACTATGTAATCTTCTAGACACACCAATGAAGTTGCTCCAGTGTAATCTTACATCTTCAACTGAAGCATGAGTAATTCTTTGATCATCAATCAGTGCTCTGATAGTAGCTATCACCTGCAGCTCACATAATAAAGAAGTTCCCAACATCCTATAAGGTTAACTATTTCACAAGTTGTTGTAAAAAATAGACTATATATTGCATTTGTGTTTCTGTGAATAAATACAGAATTGATAGGTATTAGAAAGTGTTAATGCATGTCTAGATTAGAAAAAAATGCCAATCTGGCTGCTTAATCCATAAAAATGCATAATTAAAAAAAAAATTTGAAATGGAGAGGAGATTTGGAAAGATCATTCACTTACTGCTAAGGAATTGAGAACATTGTGCAGTCCTGGCACCTGTAGGCTGATTTTTGACACTGGACGCTCCATATGACACTGCAAAACATTAATAATTCAAATGAGTACTATGCATACATAAAGTGGTGGCGGCAGGGGGGAGGGGGTTAATCTTAGGGAACTGTAACAATTGACATAAATCTACAAAATGACTCTTATTTTCTAATGGACAACAAACATGAAAAACAATGAATTTTCATTGTGCAAACAACTGTGCTAGAAAATAGAAATGATGTTTCCATTGCTTTACCAGGTGTTCCACCAGAAAGAATGTTGCTTTCTTTTGGTTCAATACCAATAACCTGAAATGTGAAAGAATCAAATGAAATATGAACTATCAGTACCCATGTTAAGTAAATCAGACAGGAAATAAATGTTTAATGCAGTAACATTGTACTTCTACATCCCTCCATGATACCCATGTCATGCAACACATGATGGACAAGGGGATACGCCACCTGTCAGATATGTATGATTTTAGTTTTCTCATGAAAAGAATAGAAAAGGAAAAGAACATGTTACCTTTACATTAGGGTTCTTCTTTTTCAGGAACCGACCAACCCCAGAAATAGTACCACCAGTTCCAATCCCTGCAACAAATATGTCCACTTTGCCTCTTGAAGTAGTAACTAGGAGTTGGAACAAACCAGCGCCTCTATAAAGATCTTAAACCTCCTGGGCTTCAGATGTAGCTTTGAGGCTGTGCAGCTGTGCTTTTCCAGTAAAGACCACCTGCAACATTATTTGTTTATTTACTGTATTTTTATTTTCTTACGAGGAAAGGAGCATCGCATATCAGCAAAGAAACAAAGATGAAAATATGCAACTCCAGGCTATGGGTATACTACATTAAGAAAATTACAACAGAAATGAATGAAAAACAGAGCATTTAGAAGTAAATCAAGTTGAGGCAGTACATTGAAAAAACAGGTATGGGTATACTACATTGTCAAAAAATCAGGACAAAAAGAAAACACTAGTTCCAGTAAACACAAGCCTGAGGTGAAATTAAACAATCCTTCAGAATGTGCTTCAACAAATCAGTAAAGTAATAAAAATATATGGTTATCACTTGGATTTGATTGTAAGAAATTTCACCATACCAAGGGCCTCCAAACACTTTTAATCTTATAATGGCAATGAAAAACCACTAGAATAGGAAAAGCACATTTTATAGACCATTTGAGCCTTGTCAGGTAGGAGCTTCATGAATCCAACATGCATTAAAACAAACATCTGTCAAGGCACTGCCTATTGCAACTAACCTCTGAGTTCGCAGCACTATCAATCCATTTTCTTGTAACTGTAATGACACAAAGTCTCATTTGTCCTTCAGGATTCTGATAACTGCACTCAAATAAATGATTATGTAGATCAGTTTAGATTAGACCAGCATTACCCTGAAGTAAATTTAGAGTGGAAGTCCTATGATGAGCAAAGAAACATACTTCGTTAGAAATTGCAAATATAGTTGTGGATTGGAAGCTCCTGGAGCAACATAAAACAAGTTGCAGCTTGATTGCTACAACCTGGAGGAGGTATTTATTTAATTAAAATCTCACCAAAGGGGGCAGGCAATCATCAGCATGCCTCCGAAGAACAGAGAATCCTCCATGTGTGCTCGTGTCGGAAGCAGTTAGAGTCTTGCAAAATGAATGGACTGTGCACGTTTGAGGCTCTGGTAGTGGAGGATCTGGGCTGGTAACTTCAGTTTGCTGACCCACAATGCAGATGAATAATAAATACACACAAGCGTGATGAGAATGAAGAGAGATGAGTGAAATATTGACAAATAAATATCTTGAACAGTATTCAAGTGCATGTAGTACTGGGGATGTTGGAAAGCAATGGTTAAACTGAGGACATAAAGATCGTCAAAAAGGACAACTTACTTCTTGATCAACCATTTACGTAGCATATCCGGGAAAAAATTACAATCTGAAGCTAAATATAACTTGATCAACCACTTCTTTTCAGAAATTGTAGGGATGGTGCAACCTTAATTGATCAACCACCAATAAACGTTGGCGAGATATTAATGTAACAACCTTAATTCACAAAATGAAGAAAATTACCTTGCTACAACCAGGTACTAAGTCTTGAAGAAATTTCATCCTTTCACTGATCTTCTCCCTTCTTACCTGCAAAGAAGAAATCCCCCTTGGTAAAAAAAAACTCCCAGAAGTAATAACTAAATTGAACAAGATCGATGCTTCACATAGAATACTTACTCGCTCTGCAAGACTGTGACTGTTTGTTGCCTGACCCCTTCTTGCTCTAACATGAATGTAATCTTCTTTCGGTGCATAACCAATGAGTTCCATAAAAGAAACAAATCAATGGATAACCAATGTACATCATGAAACCAGATGATAAGGTCTGTGTAAGATGTCTTGGGAAAACAACCAAAAAAAACTCAAGAGGTAGTTGTGGTTCGGTGCTTTACATTTTAGAATTTTTATCTATGCTTTTTCCTTTATTTCAGTGTTCTTAATAGAGCTATTTTAAACAAGCAGACATGAAACTTAACATAATGGTAATTATGTTTAGAGGAACTAGTCAATATAGATCTTATTTCAGAAATAAATGTTATCATGTTAAGGAGGCTGCACCGAGAGCTTTCAGTGGTACCATATACATTGTTAATAGAGCAATGGCAAAAGAAGTTATATGCTGGATAAGTTGTTTATATAAATCCCATTTTATACCTTGATAAGTTCTTCCTGCATTTCTAGGAACTCCAATTTCCTCCTCTCTGAAACAGAATTTTCAGATGGCAAAGATGTCACTTGAACAGTATCCACAACCTCATCTGGCAAAGAGGACATAGTATTCATAACAGCCTCCTCTGGTCTCAACTTCCCAGAAACTGTAAAAGATCTGCACCAGAAACAGAGTTTAATGCAGCCCACTTTTCAAACATATTTGAAGAAACCACAATTTATTATACCGAACAAATACATCATGTGTTTTACTATACTTCACAAAAATTGATTCATTTACCATACTACTCTGGATGCTCTTAGTACACACTTTCTAAACGTTAATCACCTAATAGTACTTCACAATCAATACATCGACCTTAATGAAATTCAAGGATTCAACTTTGTACTCCCCACATCCACCACCAATGTACTCTTCCCCATACAGGGACGAGGATGTATTCAAAATTGATTCCCAAAAGAATTCTCTACTTACACTGTAACAGCATGTCCACCAAAGGTGTAGAGAATATTAGTAGCTCCAGTGAAGTACAGAACCAGTTTAGTTGGGGCTGAGTGTTGCACCCCATCAACCTACCATAAATAAAACCCAAAAACTAATTAACACCAGTAATCAAACAAAACTGAAGCATAAATGGGTAACTCTACACCAAAACCCTTACCTGACCATGAACAAGAGCAGCAACAGTCATGTACCAAGCTATATAAGTGGTCATTCCAAGCCCCAAAAATGACCATATTCGGTAGTTGTGGAACGAAGGTATGAACACAGTAGTCGCACAGCAAGCACCGAATATATAAGTCCATGTTCTCTTATCCAGTCGATCGTTAACGTAGTATATGTTACTGTCCAAAATCAAACCAAAACAAAATCCCAGATTAAAATTCAATCCAGTTTTTCAGATCTGAGCTACAACATGAAATAAAAACTTCCTGTCATAGATAAGTTATTTGAACCACCACAAGTATTGGGTGCCGAGAATAAGTATAACTAGTCCAAGCACACACATCTCAGTCTAGTGTAGCCGAGTCATCCTAAATACCGAGATTGTAGGTGGTTGACTGACTTAGTCACACCTGGCCGTAGTCCGTTGTACATGATTCACATAAAAATATATTATGATATTTTATTTCGCCCATCGATGGCACTAATCTAAATATGCGACGCTAATAACAGTGAACTTTTCCTAATTTTTATTACCAAACAGCACAGACTTGCTTACCTTGCACATCCTATAAGCTGAATCACATACCCAAAGAGAAGAAAAGTGCAATTGAAAGCCAGTCCCAAAGCCTTCCAGTAAGGTCCCAGCAATCCTTCCAGCACTTTGAACCACTGCATAGTTCAGATTAACTCAAATAACCTGAGGTTTATAATTCTGAACTAAAACACACTTTTTAGTCTGTTTTTATACTCAAATTCAGACAATCGGCAACATCCCGCAAGAAGATATTTCACAAGTTCATAAATAGGTTTAGAAAAAAGACCACAAGTGGAGCTAAGATATGAGCATCAAGCTTTGGATATGAGCATTAATAAATACGAGTAACTACATATTGCAGGATCAACATATAACAATATAATCTAGGAGATAAACACATTTGAACACATTTGAAAACACAAAGGTAGAAGCTAGTTTAGAACAGAAGCAAGTTGATTAAACAGTAAATTGATACCAGGAGATAAACACATTTGAAGATCTTAAATGGAACCCTAAAATGAAAATGGAAGGAGGCGAAACCAAACCGTGAAATTTTCAAGCTCTCTCTAACTCTGATTTTCAAGCTCTCTCTGACTCTGAAGCTCTCTCTGACTCTGATTTTCTCTCCTCCTCGATCTCTCCTCTGCTCCAAACCTCTCTCCGACTCTGATTTTCTCTCCTCCTCGATCTCTCCTCTGCAATAGGTCAAAAATCTTTCTCCCAATGACCGCGCAAACTCTATTCTTTTCCCCAATTTTTTTCGCCAAAGCGAGAAACCAGTTTTCGCCAAAGCGGGAAACATGTTTTCGCCAGAGCGCGAAAGTCCTCCCTCCACACATGCGGCCCACGCGCAAAACGCTCTTATTTAGCAACGGTTTTTGGCCGTTGCCCCTTATAGCCACGGTTTTTAGCCGTGGCAAATGAACCCACGGTTTAAAGCCGTGGCCATCTTTGGATATAGCCACGGTTTTAGGCCGTTGGCCACGATATCCACGATTTTTGGCCGTGGCAACTAAACCAATGGTTTAGAGTCGTGGCCAGCTTCGTGTAGCTAAGTAGGCCTTTTGGTGTAGTGAGATGCCAATGTTGCTACCGGCGGGGTTCATCTGCTTACACTGCGGGATGCTTCAGACTGCAGTCCATTTTCCTGTTCTGGATGTGATCTGGGACTTCCTTGGAATTCCTCTGACCCAGTTGGGGCCTAATGGGTATATGAACGTTCTTCTTATTTTGATTAGGGTGAATGAAGCTAGCGTCTGCATGACTCCGCAGGTGATCCAGTTGTTGACTTCTCCTCGGTTGAACACCAACGCTGTCTATAAACGTCGCCGACTTGCTTTGAGAATTTGCCTAATGACTTCAAATCCTAGCAGAAGTATTGCTTCTCGGCTCCTGCGGATTCAAAGTACTTTTAGTTCAAGACTTGTTCTCTCGAACAAAAGTTCAAGCCACTTCGTAAATATAGTTTTCTCTTCTAATTCAATTGCATTTGATTGTATGCTAATCGTTGCTCGTGTTTCCTTGCAGGACGATTTTCCACTACTCTTCTTACCCCAGATGAGCGAAACACTATGGAGACATTCCGCGACTTGCCAACGCAGAATGTGGGGGACGTCATATGTGTCACCTACTTTATTCGCAGTAGGCCATGGGACAACTGGCATGTGGCCTCCACTCTTTACCGATCATCGCGAGTTAAATCTGAAGGTGGGGCCTCTTCTAGGAAAAGGAAAGCCACCGAAGCCAAGGCTCCTGTCTTGCCTGACACGAAAGATTCGTCTGAGATGCTTGCCTCTTTCGTGAGCTCGAAGAAGTCATGTGTTAGAACTAGGTCATCTTCAAAATGATCCACTCCAGTAAGTGAAAAATGTGAGTCTGATCGGCTCATCAAGGCGAAAATTGATGTATCCGGTTGGGAGAAGGACCACCTACGATTAGCAGAGGTTGAAAATATATCGAATCTTAGTGTCGTGCAAGCGAAAGCTATGAGCGAGAAGTTGATGCTAGCTGCAATGGCGGCTTCTGCTTGTGCCGATCCGCATAGGACCATTCCGCTAGAAGGTTCCTCTGAGGATTCACCTGAGGTTCTGGAATCCAATCGTCCCATTGGTGGGTTGTCCGATAGTGGCCGTGTTGACACGAGCCAAGTTTTCATAGTCTGCATTGTTCCCCGTCTCCCTCCAGACCGCATATCAAGGTGTTAAAAGGTCTGTTGGAAAACTCGCTTCCTCCTCTTCTTCCGGATCCTGCTAAGTCATCGCACATCAAGGGGTTGGCTGCTGGTGAAAAAGGAAAGGCCACGGAGGAAGGCTTGGGAGCAGTGGTGACTACAAAGGGTGGTGATGGCGTAATCGCTCATCCGGATGCGTGGATACGTCTCTTTGTCCTGAACTTAGTAAAGATAAGCACTCAGATCTGACATCAAGGGGTTGATGTGGATTATGTTTCGAATAAGCATATAAGCAGGCGTCATAGCTAGCTGATGGATCACGCTCCAAAACCCAAGGAGGATATGTTAAAAGAGCGTATGGATAAGGGTTTAAAGTACCTTATGTCGGGAATGTCTCACTTAAGCCAGGTAGCCGTTGCTGGAACGGAAGCCATGGAGCGTGTATTCTTGCACATGCAAATGTTGTATTCTGACACACTTTATGAGATTGAGCTGCTAAAAAAACAGGCTGAGAGATGAAATTGGAACGGTCGGCCGTTGTTGAGGCTGAGAGGGTTCATTTGAACACCCATGAATCTGATTTGGCACAGGCGCGGTCCGCGAGAAACAAATTTCTGCTGGAATTGGATCTGGCTCATCGTGATCTGGAGGATGCGCATGAAGCTACGACCAAGGCACATTCTGAACTGCGGTCCCTTGCTGAGGAGAATGACTTGAAGGAGGTTGATTGGGCTGTTCAGAAACAACAATTGGAGTCTGATGTGGATTTCAATGCTCGGGAGACGAGGAAGGCCGAAGACCGACTCGAATTGGATAAACATGAACTTAGTACTGCAAATAGAAGTTTAACTATGGAGCAATCTCAGGTTTATGCGCTGACACGCAAGTTGGAGCTGTTGGAGCGTGAACTTGCTGACGCGAAGGCGCACGAGGAAGAGTTTCTCAAGGAATAAGGCAAGTGTGAATTCAGTTGGGTTGTACATGGTAGATTGGATCTGCTGGCGCTGATGAATGAGAAACATCCATAATGGGACCTTGACCGCTATAAGAAGATGTCATATGTAGACTAGTCGGTGGCTTTTGTGTCATCAAACAAAGAGGGTGGTTCGGATCCTGATGATCAGGCTGCGACGCGTACAGACACAACTCATGTTTCCTCCTCCGTTAAGCTTAGCTCTTTTGTTTTTGTACCTTCTCCTGATAAGGAGTGAACTTTGTACATTTGTACCTTTTTTTGTTTCAATAGTTTAATGAAAACATGTTTATATTGAATATGCTTTGTATCCGTTTTGTGCTTGATATCCCTATTGCGTGTTTTCATTTTGCCTCGTCGTTTTACTTTGGCATAAAATGGTTATATTAATAGGAAGTCGAGTGGTCTGTCTGCTATTGAGAGTTTGACCGTTTGCATTGCGAGTGACTCAGAGTCACTGTTGCATAGTCACGTCCAATAGTGGGCATTCCGCGAATGGTTGAGGAGCGGGCTGCGCTGCCCAGTTGTGGCTCATTCTCAAGGTAAGCCACTAGGGGCTCATTTTTTCTATCTGACTGTCGGTCGTAGTTACTGGCATGAGTGAACTGTGGTAGTCAAGCACATGCGTTGTAATTAGAGTGTTTGTCCTGAGTCAAGTTTCATAAGCTCAGGTTGGCATTCCATGTAGCACTCGTTCGCACGTTGGCGAGATGATTTATGGGTTGGCATGAGCGTCCTTTGTTGGTAATAGAATGTCAGCCCGTGTGAGCGTGAAAACGTTGCTTGAGCTGTGATTTATCTTTGGGTCGTTGTTTCGAAAGAGTGTGGCGGTCTTGTGACGAGCCATCTAGGGCTCCCATCTTTTGCACCATCTATGTCCAAGCATGGTGGACTACAGGTTCGGGGAGCGAGGATTCGACGATCATGGTCTGTTGAAGAGTGATGATCTTGTGGCGACACGTCGACATCATTTCGGGGTTGACTAGTTTCCCACCTTTCAAACTATCTACACCCATACGTGCAGGCTACAAGTTTGAGACAAGGGGGTTTGGTGACCTGGCTGAAGAGTAGTGGTCCCGTGGAAAACCGCCAGAATCAGTTCGGGACTGACTAGGCTCCCACCTTCCAAATCATCTACAACCGTGCGCATCAAGCTACAAATTTGGGAGTTTTCAGCGACCCTGGTCTGTAGAAGAGCAGTGGTCCCTTGGCGAGCAATCGGAATCAGATCGGGATTGACTAGGCTCCCATCTTCTAAATCATCCACGCCCGCACAGTGGGGGCTACAAGTTCAGGGTTGGTATATAATTTGGAGACCATGATCTGTAGAAGAGCAGTGGACTCGTGGAAAGCCGTCGCAATTAGTTCAAGACTGACTAGGCTCCCACCTTCTAAATCATCTACGCCCGGGCATTGGGGCCTACAAGCTCTGGGTTGCTAATTTGGTGACCATGGTCTGTAGAAGAGTAGTGGTCCCGTGGCAAACCATCGGCATATTTCGGGACTGACTAGGCTTTCACCTTCCAGACCATCTACACCCGCGTAGTAGGGGCCACAAGTCTGGGCTTTGATCAAAAGTTGTCATTGTCAGTCGTCACCAACTATGCTTACCTGATCGGGTTTGGCGACCGTTGTTCACGAAGGGGTCAGCAGTCCCTGGCAAGTCGTCATCACCAGGCGTGACAACGCTGATTAGACTCCCACTTCCTAAACCATCGACATTCGCACTACGCGGACTAGGTGTCGGTGTGAACCGGAAGCCGTCGTCGTCAGCTAAGGCTGACTAAGCTTGCCCGGCCAGGTGGAGGCTCTGCCAACTGTGGGCGTGCAAGCATGTGTCCGCTAGCAGAGTGTGTTGCACGGATGAGTTATGAAGAGACAGGAGTACCTTGGATCATCTGGCGGTAAGCAGGTGTGATCTGTGTGTCAGGAATGACTGAGGTTTTCATACTCGTGTCAGGCACGTGGTAGAATATTGTTTTCGTGGACCGAGCCCAAGGGCCCGTAGAGTGAGGGCTAGGGTTCTCTGTATGCAATGTGCTACATGTACGACATAGATCGCGTGGTAGCACATGTACATTGTGGATTGTGAGAAGGTTGACTATCGGTTACTCCTACTCAATAAATGGGGTTGGATGCAGCCCCATTGATTGGATGAACGTGGACCTGCACAGTATCCTTGGGAATCATCATCTCCTCATTTTCCATACGGTATTCAATGTTGAAGCGCCCGTTTGGTGAGCCATTGTGTCTATATAATGGTGTTTCTCCATCGTTGTAGGCACTATTTTTTGCAGAGCGTATCTCCTGGAATGCTCTTACCTGATGAGAATGCTTTGGATTTTCCAATTGCTGAAGGGAGATCTCCATCATTGGAGTTTTCAAATGTTCTGACATTTGCACCGATGAGGCACGATGAGAATCGTTGTTATGTGTGGTCACCTGCTCCGGGTGAACACCTAGTTTCGTTGAATTTCCGTGATTTCTTCTCATATTGCAGAGAAGAAGTATGGACTTCCTCCCAATGGATGAGTCTGCCAATTATGCACTAGTGCCTTACTGCTACACTAGAGCGCTTAATTTCAGAGATAACACCAGTGCCTAACTCTGGAGTGCTTGCCTCCACCACTTATCGATTAACTCTGTTTTTCTCATTTTGCACTGAAATTTGGAATTTCGAGACCGGGAGGAGTTGGACATGGTCCAATGGATTGGACCATTGACTTCTGTACGCCCCTCTCATTCCTGCAGTGGAAAGGTGCACTCAATTTATATCAACCTGATACTTGTCCCAAGTTCACTCGGTCAACTGAATCGAGTGTGTCAATTGGCCGTATCTGGTTGTGGCTTGTCGCGGGGTCCCCGATTGCCAATTTTGTACCACCTCAGACCATATTTAAGGGTTGTGTTCGCATGAGCCGTGGTGTTGCTCGTAGATAGCGTGCATCAGAGAGTCCGCATTGTCAACTTTGGGTACCTTTGTTATCTTCGGATCTCCTTACGTAGTCATCGGATTGTTTAAGCGAGTCTTTACTTTATGTCGCATCAGATTCAAATGCTCATAGTATGTAGTCTTTTGTATTCACCTCAGGGTGCTCGTTATTACATCTTTCCAGTAATCAATAGAGTGTGTTTGCGTAATTCTTTTTTTATTTCTTAAATGATTGCAAATCACATAAATTTCAAGAACAAAACTCTACATTGACTATGAAAATAAAAATAAACAACTAAAATAGACTAACTGTTGGTGGAGAGAAGTCGACCCAGCCCTGAAGTGAATTTGCATGGCCCTTGTTGGATCGTTGATACTTTCAGCAGACTGTGGAGCTTCGCTGATGTTGTTGAGGCTACTAAAGAGTAAACCTTGTGTGGGAGTAAATCTCCGCGCCGACGGAATGTTGTGGGGTTGTACTCCCTCCTACATTGACTTCTTCGTTCTGCTATTTTGAAGAGCGGATTGCTTTTGTTCTGCTTGATTGTTCCCCGTTTCTTAAATTAGCCACTACTATTGGGATCTCGTGCGAGTGGAGTTGTGCGTCTACAGTCACAGGATCTGACTCCGTTTCAGGTTGCACTGTGGGATCCAGTTGGATATGGGAACATTCTATTTTCTTTAATGCGGCATAATGGCAGCCTCGTGCCATAGGCTGGTCTCCAAGTATCGTTCATTCAGAGTGGTTAGCAATGTACTTAACGCACTGGTAAAGGGTGGAAACCACGACCACCATCTAGTGGAGCCATGGTCTTCCCAAGATAAGGTCGTAGGTAAACGACGTGTCTACTACCATGATGTCTATAATCAAGACTTTTCTGAGTTGTGGCTCTCCTGCCACTACTGCTAACCTATTTTCTCGATCGGAAAACATTTTTCTCCGCTGAATTTGATCAGTGGGTAGTCTGAGGACGTTAGGTTCTCCTCCCTGAGGTCCATACTGCGGAACGCATTGTAGAACAGGACGTTGCGTGAGCACCAAGTTTCTACCAGAGCTCTTTTTACCTCCCACCTTGTAATGGAGACCGAAATGACTAAGGCATCATTGTGTGGTGCTCGGACTCCTTCTAAGTCCTTGTCTGTAAAGAGTAAGGTGGGATGGGCTTTGCACCCTCGAGTAGCAAACTTGTCTATCCTCATCTGCGAGCTATGTCCGCATCTCCAATAGAGTTCGCTTCCGGGACCTGTTCGACTGGCTTTCATCCGGTCCGACCCTATGAAGGACATAGATTATGCCTGGAGTCTCCTTCTCTATTTCCTTAACTGACCCTCAGTCCCTGGATCGTTCTAGTCGCTTCTCAGAGCTCAGGAATTCCTTTAGCTCGCCCCTGCAGATCCAGTACTCCATCTCGTATCTTAGACTCTTGCAGTCATTGGTACGATCAGTATTTGTTGTTGTCACGCTTGGAGGGGTCTCCGTGCTGCTTTGGGGGCCACTTCAAATCTTCCCAAATTTTCATGGAATTCCTGACGTCCGATAGGCTGGAATTCAGGGAGTCACGGCTCTGAATCCAACATAGTTGGATGCTTTCTCTGGCCTGGCCCGGCCAGGGTCTGACTTATTGTCATTGTGTTTTTGCTTGCCTCTTTCTTCATCCTCAAGGCTCATTCCCTGCTTTTTGTCTTTTGGAGAGGAGGGTTTCTTATCTCATATTGTTTCCTTCTGCACAGTTCTCAACTTCTGTATGGTGATGTACCTATGGGTGCTTTTGAGAAGCTCCATCATATCCAAAGAGGGTTCCAAGGTGAGACTTTCATAAAGTTTTCCCTCCTTCAGGCCCGCAGTAAAAGTCGTCACGGCTGTGTCATCGCTGCAACCATCGATGAGTGTAGCTCGTCATTGAAGCGCGTGACATACTCTCTGAGTATCTCATTGGATCTTTGTTTTAAAGAGTACGTAGTGTGATTTATTTTGGAGGCGTTGGCTTCCTACAAAGCGCGTCAAGAACTCCTTCGCCAGTGCCTTGAATGAGTTGATCGGCAACGGCGGGAGGCTGTGGAACCATGTTAGTGTCGACTTTTTCAGGCTGCTGGGGAAGGTTATGCACATGATCAACTCAGATCCATCTTTGAGTGTCATTACATTCTGGTAATGGCATAGGTGGTTGAACGGGTCGGTGGTTTAGTAGTAAAAGTCGAGCTTTGGGGCGTGAACTTCTTTGGAAGGGCTTCATTCATGATACGGTCCACGAACGACAAAATAGAGAAACGGTACATCACGTCTGGGTCATGTGTCTTTGCAGAGGGGGTTCTGAGGGTCAAGCCTTTCCGCCCTGAGAGTCGGTTCTGTGTTAGCTGTGCCACATCTTCTAGTCCAATGGGAACTAGCAGAGGCTTGACTCTCTTGTGTTTGCTCTCTGTTGTCTTCCGGAGATGGATGCATGTGTTGCTCCTTATCTCCATTAACGGGAGGAGGGTTTTGTTGTATGAAAGCCTCCACTGCCTTGGCGATTTGTTGTGTCTGAGATGACAGCAAATCCATCCTGGGGTCTGTCGTAGTCGTGGCTGGCGCGGGGGAGTGAATCTATTACTCATGTGCCACTAGCATCGTTGAGAGCGGTGGTATAGTGCCAATTTGGGTGTTTGACGTGTCCCCTAGTTTTCCAGACCACGTGGTCGTGGGTTTGTTCCCGACGTACGGCGCCAAAGTGATGCAGTCGTTTTCCGATTCCTGCTTTGACCTTGACTTGTAAACCTGCACAAGGAACACACATGAGCCACGAACCATTGTTGTGGTGGCCGATGACACTCCGTTACTAAAGTCAGACAGGGATTTGAAGAAGGTGTAATATTGTAAACAGGGAATTTGTAGCGTACCTTAGCTTACCAATCTCATGTCTTATATATAGAGTAGGAGTCCTGGTTCGACCAGGACATCGATGACGTAGTTTAGGGAAGAAGATCTTCGTGGAAATCCTTCTCTATTAGGAGTTGTGATGTGGAGGGAAGTTTTCCTATTAGCCGTGTGCTCCTAGATACGCGGGAGATAGTTCCCATTTCGAGAGTGGTATATAGGTAGAAGTCTCCTTATGTGACATATACTCTGGAATCTGCTTCCTAGTTGGAAGCAAAGAGTGGATGTAATTGTCTGTTCGAAGCTGATCCTCGAGATACTTGCCATAACAGGGCTTACGGGTATTGAGGATAGTTGTGAGACGCGTGAGCGTAACGGGCTGTAAGAATTAGGGTCCATTTGGCGAACTGTTTTGGGCTAGCTTAAAATCGCGTGGGTCGGATCAGTATTGGGCTGACGCTTGGGCCTATTTTTTCTCGAGATCATCATGACACGTGTACGACACAGAGTTGGGATCGTTTTGGTGTATCATCAACCATGTGCGAGCATATATATAAAATTTGATGTGGACTTCGAGTCATCTCTATCCCCTGCATAATCTAAGTCAGTATAACTGATAACCTCAAGGTTATCTAATCTCTTGTATACATTCATAAAATCTCTGGTCATCTTCAAATAACTAATAACTTTCTTCACAAACCTGCCAATGAACCCATGAAGTTTTTTCTTGGTACCTCCCGACTATAAAACTAATATCGAGTCTAAAAAATATCATCGCATAAATGAGGTTACCAACTACAAATATTTCTTGAGTAATTGCATTATGAGGCTGTATTTTCCTGAAGACGACATCCTTAACAAATGGAGTTTTTCCAGCTTTGTACAATGTATATCATAATGCTTCAGAATCAATGAAGGTTGCTTGAGACAGACCCAATAAGCATATGCTTCTATTTCAGTGAATTTTAATGTCCAAAACATAAATGGCTTCTCCCATATCTTTCATATCAAACTGTTATGATAGAATAAACTTAGTATCATGTAGGAAACACGTTTCATTGCCAGCAGGCAAAATATCATCCAGATATAAACCCATGAAAACAAAACGCTTCCAAACATTGTTTGACATATATACTTTTATCCACTTTGCACTCAACAAATCTAGAGCTACATCATTAAACTTTAGGTACCATTGTCTCGAAGCTTGCTTTAGGCCGTAAATCGCTTGAGTTTGCATAAAAAATTTGCCTTCCCTTCAGTCACAAAACCTTCAAGTGGGCTTATACTGACCATTGAGAAAAACAATATTTACGTCCATTTGATAAAGTTTCAAAATCAAATGCGCCATCAGGGCCAAGATAATCCTGAGTAAGTCATACTTCAATATGGGAGAAAAGGTTTCATCATAATCAATACCTTTCTCTCCTTGAACCTATGGTTACTACTAGTCTAGCCTTAAAGTGTTCTACATTCCCTTCAAACTTCCATTTGGCCTTAAAGACCCATTTGCATTTAACCGCTTTGGCTCCTTCAATAAAGGTTTCAACTCCCACACAAAGTTGCGATCCATAAATTTCAACTCTTCTTTCATAACTATGACAACAGGAATAACATGGCTAGCATCTGGCAAACGTGAAAACATGTCAACAGAAACAGGAAGTGTAGAGGGAATGTCATCTAATATCTCCTCAAACATAATATCTCGATGAATAGTATTGTCAGTGATATAATCATCATCAATAAAATGAGCACGTGCACATTCAACAATCTCCATAGGCTGAGATGGACAATAAAACTTGTAACCCTTCGATCTCTTAGGAAAACCAACAAAGAAACAACTGACAACATTTGGACTCCAACTTCCTGATATTGGGGTTGAATAATAATGCTTCAGTTGGACAATCCCAAACATGCAAATGACTAAGACTAAGATTTCTCATTCCATAATTTTTAAGGGATATCTGGGACAACGATGAAGGAAACTCGATTTTGAATATAAACTGTGTGATGCAAACATGCTCCCCACAAAATTTCAGGTAAATCGTGTGACTCGTCATTTCTGAACCATGTTCTAATAGGTCTTATTACGACGCTCACAAACGCCATTATGCTATGGAGACCCAGGTGTAGTGTATTGGGCTACAATACTCGATTTTGAATATCAACTAGTTATAAGATGGACCCGAATGTTGTCCTTTTTGATCGATCTTCCCATAATACTTGCCTCCTTGTTGATTTACATTGTGATTGATTTCAATAAATTCAAAGTCAAACTCCACCTAAAAAATCCAAAAAACATAATCACCATTAAACCTACATTCATAAATCAAGCTAAAATACTACATACCCACCAAATTACTGAGAGAGAAAACAAACTATTAAAAAACAAAATAATTAATGCCTTTGAACAACAGCTAGTCCAGTTAAGCTCATTACCCCCAAAAAATTATATCTAATCAAACCCTAACATTCTTAACTTGTATCTCAAGAACTTGAAGGTTTTCAAACAAATAACCAACCCCAAATGAACCCACCCACTAAGTTACACTCTTTAATCAACAAAACACAAACATATTATTATAAATTAACGAAGGATTAGAGTTGTTGACATACATCATGGAAAAAATATTAAAATAAATTAGCTTAGGATGGGATGGGACGGGCGGAATTGAGAATATCCATCCCGATCCTATCCCACTTTAGATCGGATGGGATGGGATGCTTACCCCTACATGGATACATGTTAGTTGGACTTGAAGTTTAGTGTGTCCAACTATGCACATAGCCTAGGGTTAGCGGAGGCCCGATATCACTAATTTGTTAGGGTTAAAAGTATGATGGGAGACATCTAACCTAGGGTTTATTTGATCAAATATGAGAGGGGGGGGGGGGGGGGGGGGTCCCTCTCTGCAGACACAACACATAAACTCACCCGTTGGAGGCTTGATCTTAGCAGAGGGAAGACAACTCAATTGTTATTGCAGGATTCAGCTTACGGTTATTCAAATTTCTTATTTATTGGAGTATTAGCGAACCTTCATGTATGCCTAGATCCTTATATTATTATTCACAATTGGTAAGATCAAGGTCAAATTTATATGTTGAATGAGATGTTATGCACGTGGGAAGAAATAATTTTCATGCCCATGGTTTAATGAGGTGGGGTTTTACCTGAATAATATAAACTCTAGGTATGTTCACTGTTATAGGAAAATTCATTCATTTTTTTTCTTCATATTTTTAGGGAAAATCGGTAAAGAATAAAGTAATTCGTTCTAAGCAAACGATGGGCCATACATCTGGATCGAAGTCCTATGCACGTGCTCGAAAAGATTATGTATTTTTTTCATTTTATTATGTCACAGCTTTAATAAATGTACAAAAATATGATCTAATTATTTTTTGGTTCTTTATTTCATATGTAGAAGAAGCTGCGC
The DNA here is from genome assembly GCA_963556465.1 of Berberis vulgaris. Classification (NCBI taxonomy): domain Eukaryota; kingdom Viridiplantae; phylum Streptophyta; class Magnoliopsida; order Ranunculales; family Berberidaceae; genus Berberis; species Berberis vulgaris. Next base: position 10,556,184 of record OY747137.1, read on the forward strand.
GGAGGATTTCCTGATCCTCTTTTATTCTTTCGTTTCACCCACAAGGAAAGATAATTCTTGGATTGATGAGCCATCGCAAGAGAAATGGGTAATTGTTTTTAATTAATATTTTGATTCTCTGCTAGTTTATATTATATTTTAATTTTCTTAATTATTAATAGTTCTAAGTATTTTTGCTAGGTTTTTATGGATAATTCCCTTCAATCTCGAATTGAGGATGGAGCAGAAGACTCAGAAGAGCTCCACGCACAAGTTTATGTGGAGCAGATGGGTCCTGAGACCCGAAATAGAGTTTGGGGCTATGGAAATGGTGCGACTCCTTATTTGGTGCCTTATGCCTTGGGTAGTGCTAGTAGTTCATCAAGGAGAGGATCAAAGGCTAGAGAAGCTTTCTTGGAGTCTCAGTGCCTAGAAATGAAGACCAAGCATGAGGCTATGCAGAAGGAACTTGAGGAGTTACGGGCTCAACAACAACAACAACAATATCAGTAGATGATGATGATGTTCATGCATGCTATGCAGGCGCGGGGAACCATGGAGAGCTCTCAACCATCACATTAGTCAGGACAAAGTCAACCATTTCAGCCTCCTTATCCTATGAATCTGATGCATCCTATTGGACACATGCCTTTCATGCCACCCTCACAACATTCTTCTGATGACTCTCATCATTCTAACGGTGTTCCATTAGGTGAATTCAGCGGACTTCTTTTTGGTAATATGTCTGATGCAAATATAGTTAGGCTTATTAGAACATCTAGAGGACCAGGGACACATTCGGGCTCAAATTCAGGTAGTTGATTGGACTGTCTGCTTATCTTTACTGACGGATGTACGATGTGTTTTTTTGTTCATGGCGGAGATGTATGACACATATTTGGGATGTCGAATATATGACATTTTGTTTTATATTGATATTATTTTGAGATCAATTGCAAATTTTTTGTAAATGTTTACAAAACCTATTGGCGGATAATATTAAAGTCTTGGCGGATAACAAGCAAAATTTCATGGCTTTTATAAACGCATTCCTAGCATACTATATTAAATTTCATGGCGGTTATGAACTCATTTGTTGCAGATAATATTAATGTCTGGCTTATAATATTAAATTGCAGGCGGATACAGGTGTTGCCCAATTTGGATTCCTGGCAGTTATAAACTCATTCCTGGCGTATACAAGTGTCGCCCATCTTGGAGTCCTGATATTTATAAATTTGTACCCGGCGTATTTATGTGTCGTCTGTTCTTAAGTCCCGGTGTTTAACAATTTGTAGCCGGCATATTTATGTGTCGCTCAATCAATTATTATGTCAAATAAGTGCCACGAATAAAGCTGTTATGTCATTTATATCCGCCACTATGTTATGTTGGCCGAAATCTTTTTTTTTAATTCAAAATTACTCCCAATGGATTAAGGGACTTATCCGCCTGGCCAATCCCTTTCTCGACACCAGTTTCGCAGGCGGATATTATATCCGCCATTGCAACATTTGCCTGGCGGATATAGACTTTTTTGCGCCGGGAGTATGCCTTTAGTGTCATATATTTATTCGCCAGAATTGCCCATTTTTGTGGTAGTGTTAGTTGTGGCCATGCTTTTTTAAAGTACTAGAATCAGTTTAGTACATGTTCATCCTGTCTCGTACCGTCCCGTCTCAAACCCGTTTGAGATGGGACGAGGTTCAGATGAGGTCTATCCCGTCCCGATCCTGTTGAGAATCAATGATTCTCCTATGATTAGGATATTGTAGTTGTGGAAACTGAATTGTATTTTTATCAGAAGTTACCTAAAGCTACTAGGATACGTTTTGTATAAATACCCTTGCTTGTATAATGAAAAACTCATCCTGACATATCATTTTCTCCATACCATTGTTTTACATGGTATCAGAGCGAGGTTAATCCTAGCTCTTGTTTCAGTCGCCAGCTATCACTATAGTCATATTTCTTTCGTCATCCCTTTACCATAGGCGATAATACAAAGATTTCTTTGGCTGGGAGGAACCATGAGACTTCTAGCCCTTTTTTTATCCATCACTCTAATCACCCTGGAATGGTGTCTGTCTCCAAGCTTCTTAATAGAGACAACTACGCAACATGGTGTCATTCTATGCGCATCTCCCTAAGTGCGAAAAATAAGTTAGGGTATATTGATGGAACGCTGGAGGTACCCTCAGAAAAACAAACTTGAACAAGTTTCTTCTTTGGCAATGTTGCAATGACATGGTGCTTTCATGGATCCTTAATTCCATTGAACCTGACATCGCAGACAATGTGATTTATTCATCTACAACGCATGAGGTTTGGAAGGAGCTCAAAGAAAGATTATTCCAAAGCAATGCTCCAAGAATCTTTCAGTTGCATCGGGATCTTTCCTCTCTTTCTAAATAACAAATGTCCGTAGCAAGTTATTTCACCAAACTAAAAAAACTATGTGAAGAATTGGCCTCATATAATGATCTGGCCTTGTGTTCTTGTGGTGCTATAAAAAAACACATGGAGCGTGATGAGTGCAATGTTCTGATGCAATTTCTTATGGGGCTTAATGAGTCTTATAGTGTAGTTCGTGGACAGATCTTGCTCATGCAACCCTTGCCTACTTTGCGCAAGGCTTATTCCCTTATTACACAGGAAGAAAAACAAAAAGAGTTGGGTCCTTCCATTGAATCTGCAACATGGAAATTCATCAAGGTACCCGTCCTTCCATTGAATCTGTAGCCATGACAGTTCGTCAAGGCCAAGCACCTACTAATGCCAGTAAAACGCATTTGCATTGCACATACTGCAACCGAGACCACCATATTGTTGATACTTGTTACAAGTTGCACGAATTTCCACCCGGACACCGTTTGCATGGTTCTAATAAGTCTAAGGGAAGTCACAACAAAGGGGGAGCAAACGCCAGAACTGTGAACCATGTGAACTCGAACCCAACATTAGAAGAAATCCAAGTTGTCATGCCTAACTTATCTGAGATCCAATATCAACAAATTCAAAATATGATGAGCGAAAAAGACTCCCACCAATCCTCAGGTAATACCAAACATTTTTCATGATCTCAATTGGATTATTGATAGTGGCGCTACGGACCATATCACCTCAGCTTATCACCTGCTTAGAGCCAAAGCTAAAAATCCCTCTATGCAGCCGGTAATGTTGCCAAGCGGAGATACAACACCCATTAGTTCCATTGGAACTTTATCTCTCAATTCTCATATTTCTTTGAAAATTGTTTTATGTGTTTCTACCTTTAAAGTCAATCTCATGTTTGTCAGTCGCATCACAAAGGGATTACAATGTTCAGTGACTTTTTTTCTTCTTGGTGTATCTTGCAAGATCTGGCAACGAGGATGACGATTGGTTTGGGTAAACAATGTGACGGGCTTTATCACTTAGTGACGTTGGCTTCTGACCAAGCACCCTCTACCAACAAACCATCCTGCCACATTGCTTCCACTTTCGCAGACTTATGGCATCGTCGTTTAGGTCACCATTCTTCTTCGCGTTTACATGTTTTAGGTAAAATTTTGTTAAATTGTTCCTCTAGTTTGAATAATGTTTGCGACGCCTGTCATTTGGCAAAATAGACTCGCCTTCCGTTTAGCAAAAGTTCAATTTCCACTATGAAACATTTTTCCCTTATTCATTGTGATATTTGGGGGCCTCACAGAACTCCTTCAATTTCTGGGGCTTGGTTTTTCCTAATAATTGTGGATAATTTCTCTCGATTTACTTGGGTATTTCTTATGCACCACAAAAATGAAACACAATGACTACTCAAATATTTTTTCCATGGTTAAAACCCAATTCAATACCACCATACAAGCTATTCGTGTGGATAATCGGGGATAATTTTATTCATTAAGGGATTTTTTCAAATATCATGGAACTTTATATTAACATATTTGCGTCGCCACACCACAACAAAATGGTGTTGCCGAATGTAAGCATCATCATATCCTTCAAACTACACGAGCCTTACGCTTTCAAGCTAACCTCCCTCTTCATCTCTGGGAAGAATGCATACTCACAGCTGTTCATTTGATCAACAGGTTACCCACCCTACTTCTTTCCCACAAAACCCCATTTGAGAAATTGTATAATGCAACACCATCCTATACACATTTAAAGGTTGTTGGGTGTCTTGCATATGCCAAACATATCTACACTTCTCACAAATTTGACCCACGTACTAAGCAATTTACTTTCCTTGGCTATCCACATGAGCAAAAGGCCTGCAAACTTTATGATTTGTCCACTCGAAATATATTTACTAGTCGTGACGTTGTTTTTCATGAAAATATTTTTCCTTTTAAGACCGAGCATATCCAATTCAATCTTTTCCCTTCCTCGGACCCTTTACCACCACCAACCCACCATGATGCCTTACCTACTAGCCTACCCGATGACTCACCAGGGTTATCCCCTTCCCCAACTACATCTACTCCTCTACCCGCTAACACCGAACTCCCCTCTCTTACTGACCACGCCCTTCCCTCACTAGGTAACCCTTCCTCTTCATCTGAAAGTTCCCCACTAGTGCTTCCTACTTCTCCCGTTCATGTCTCTCCACCAACCGCACCACCTCCTCACCGGTCAGACCGTACCAAAAATTTGCCTAGCCACCTCCAGAATTATGTCATCACGTTGCCACCATCCATCCAATCCGAGTCTTCGTCTCCAGTTCCCTCATCAGGTACTCACTATCCCTTGTCCAATTTTATTTCTTACCATCGATACTCACCATCCCATCTAGTTTTCATTTACAACATCAGCCGTCATGTGGAGCCTCAAACTTATGAGGATGCTGCCACAGATCCAAATTTGCAACAGGCTATGTTCTCCGAACTTCAAGCGTTCGAACTAAATCACACTTGGAATCTTACTTTTCTTCCTCCCGGTAAGGAACCAATTGGTTGCCGGTGAGTTTACAAGATTAAACATCGCTCTGATAATTCAATCGAGCGGTATAAGGCTCGCTTGGTTACTAAAGAGTACACTTAGACTGAGGGCATTGATTACCATGATACATTCTCTCCCACTGCCAAGCTTATCACAGTTTGTTGTCTCCTTGCCATTGTTGCAGCTCAATATTGGTCACTTCATCAACGTTTATAATGCATTTCTTCATGTGATCTTCATTAAGAAATTTATATGCTCCCACCTCCTGGTTTACGACGCCAGAGGGAGAATCTAGTATGTCGCCTCAATAAGTCCATATATGGCCTAAAACAAGCTTCTTGTCAATGGTTTGCTAAGTTCTCTGATGTCATACAAGCTGCTGGTTTCGTTCAATCTAAAACTAATTACTCCCTCTTCACACTTAATAGAGGGAAATCATTCACTGCCCTTTTGATTTATGTTGATGACATATTGATTACAGGAAATGATTTGGGTGTCATCAATACCCTCAAACAATTTCTTCATAATCGTCTCCGTATCAAAGATCTTGGGGATTTAAAATTGTTTTTGGGTATTGATGTATCTCGTTCCAAGAAAGGTATTGCAATTTCTCAGAGAAAGTATGCTCTTGATATAGAAGGTGAATTGCTTGCAGATCCACAAAAATATAGAAGGTTGGTAGGCCGCCTTATCCATTTGACCATCACCAGGCCCGATATTACTTATGCAGTTCATGTCCTCAGCAAGTTCATGCATGAACCAAGGAAACCACATTGGGATGTAGCACTCCGTATTTTAAAGTATCTTAAAAGTTCTCCAGGAAGATGTCTTTTTTTCCCAGCTCATAATTCTTTGCGTTTAACAACTTATTGTGATTAGGATTGGGCCGGTTGTCCCATTACTAGAAGGTCAACAACAGGCTGTTGTGTCTTTCTGGAAAATTCACTGGTATCTTGGAGGACAAAGAGACATAAAACTGTCTCCCTCTCTTCAGCAGAAGCCGAGTATCGAGCCATGACGAGTGCTTGTTGTGAAATCTACAGGTGTCACATCCGGAGACAACGATGCTTCACTGTGATAATCAAGCTGCTTTGCACATTGCAGCTAACCCGGTCTTCCATGAGAGAACAAGACATATTAAAATAGATTGCCACTTCATTAGAGAAAAAAATCAAAATGGTTTAGTTGAAACCAAATATGTAACTTCATCTCAGCAAGTAGCGGACGTGCTCACAAAGCCGTTAGGAAAATACGCTTTCAATGACATGTAGCACAAGTTGGGAGTTCTTGACATCCACTCTCCAATTTGAGGGGAAGTGTTGATAATCAATGATTCTCCTATGATATAAGGATATGATTAGGATATTATAGTTGTGAAAATCTTAGGAATATTGTAGTTATAAAAATTGAATTGTATTCTTATAAGAAGTTACCTAAAACTACTAGGATTCTTGTATAAATACCCTTGCTTATATAATGAAAAACTCATCCTACCATTGTTTTACAATCCCAAAGGAATGAGATGGCATCTAGATGAGGTCCATCAATCCCGTGCATGCCCACTCCTATATCCATGTATTTTAAACACGGGGCCAAAAAACGTTAGGAATATCCATTGGATAATTCCAACACACTCTTGTATGTGCTTTTGATTCAAGGGCCACATCCAAATTAGTGCTACAACTGACTACAATGTTTCTCGTTAAAGGGTGAGAAGGGTGAAAAACTGGTTAACTATTAAGGAGCGGAAAATCAATTAACTAAAACCCAAACTGTAACGAAAATAGCATGAATTAAGAATAGGTTAACTAAATACATCCTGCCTGTAGTAGAGCAGTATAGGATCATGGACCATGAGACGAGTATCCTGATTACTGAGATCGTATCCAAATTTCTATTCGATCATCAGCCTAGCTATCAATATGAATATATAGAGAATGTGGGACCTAAAGCACACCAAAAGTTTCTATCCACACTGCATTGTGATGGGATTGGAAGAGTATCTTCAAAAGCCACAAATATTGACTTGAAGACAAATTAGATGATGGATGGGATGGGATGGGATGGGATGGGATCTGATTGGAAGAGTATCTTCAAAAGTGCAAAAAAAAAACATTGAATACAAAATTGATAATATGTGCAATGATGAGATAGCTAGGGCATGAGATGTGCCAAATTTCAGATAGTGGGATGAGGTGGCTCCACATTGCATGATATGCTCGATAAGTTTGCGCCGTACTTATTACAGTGTTGATTGCCTTGTACATCCATATTCATTGAACGCATCAACAGGTGAATTGGCTAATATTTTCATTTTGATGATAAGGATCAAAGGAACCAGGGTGTGTACGCACACCACAGGTATATTCAATATTTTTTTATTTTATTTTAAAAATCAAATATTAAGTAAAATTTAATATTTTAGAAGTAAACACTGTAACTGAAGATAAATTATAATTAAGAGTTTACGTATAATTAATTAATGGTAAACATGTGTTATAATATATTTTCATTTAAAAGATACAACTACCTCTTATCACTATTCGCTTACTATTTATTTTGTTTGTAAATATTGAGAAAGTATAATGGTATTTTTGAAACCTGAAAATAAGGTTGAAAACATTGGCACTATTCATCTAAACCTTGTAGGCGTTATATAGTACAGTACAGATGATTGGTCTCAGGTAGGGTGACTTCATCTAATATTATTGATAATCTGGTTGAATTATCAAAATTTAGGGGCTTTCAACACCAAAAACCAGGCTCAATTCGATGTAAGAGTTTGGTGTATATGTAGTACAAGTAAAAAGTAATAAAAGAAAGAGAACACATACTTTATAAAAGTATTGTTTGCATGTACTATATTCCAACCGCGGCTTAACCATTAGTACTAAAACTTTCAAACTGACTTAATGTGAATTCGTTCATAGGACTCATAACTACTAGTATGAGCTCATATCCTTTCAATCAATGCTTTGCCTCATGTCAACTTACTAAACCCAACTTGAGTCCAGGTTGCGCTTTGCGAACCAGTGGAGAGAATCGGATAGAGCTCATATTAGTAGCAGTCCTGATAGCTCTAATCATCCTTCTTCATGTATGCTGCTGGAACTAGATTCAGTCACTGCTTTTATCTCAGACTAAACATAATGAATCAACACATCTCAACCAGAAAGTATAGCTCCATGATCTATCAATGGGGGCATTAATCACTGTATCCAACAATACAAAATATTTTTTTCATATTCAACAATACAATATATCACCTATTAACTCCCCTCTCTACTCTGATGATGCAAAATCCTTTAATTACTTACGTCTTCAAAACGCTTTGTATAGCATTGATAACTCGGGCGGCAACATCATCACCAAACAATCTGGGCAATCCGGAGGCAAGATCGATCTCCAACGTCTTTTTGTTAACAAAAGCATCCCTCTTAGCCAACTCAGCTCTCTCCACCTCCTCCAACTCCCTTCCACCAGATGCACAGTTACTCAACCAAATCTCCAACAGTTTTTTAGCAATAAGACCAATGTGATCCCTCACAATCTCTTCCATCCTCTCCTCCTCCTCTGTTTCACAACTTATGGAAATTGCCGTAGGAGACAACGCAGAGCGAATGTATAGAGAGGAGGACAAATATGGCTTGATTTCTGGGAGTTTTTGAAGGTCTAATCGGTGTGTATCAATTTGGGGTTTTGTGTAGAAGGTATCAAGGTAGGCTGGATTGAGAATGAGGTCCTTCCGATGTGGGAGATCAAGGATGAGAATGAGAGATTTTGGGGAACCCTGAATGAACTCAAGAACAAAGCGTGGAGCATCAGTTTTGGTGTTTAGGTAGGCTGTAAGTGTGGTTATGTTCAATGACCCTGAAGGTAATTCGGAGTGTATCCAACTTCCCAGTATGAAATCCACCTGAATCCACATCAAATTTGGCATTAGGACTTCATCATTGTCAAAAACGTATGCTATATGTAGTTTCATTCATTCTCCTTGTGTTAGCATTACATATGCATAAAAAAGGAATCAGGTTAACACTAGACTGGATTTCTTAGAATGCATTGCCCGATGCCAGACCAGTAATATCTAGTCCAGGATTGGTAGACATTTATGTAATCTCTGGGAAGACATTGAATTCAAATGTACAATGTAGTGCTTGGAGCAAACATTTGATTGGGCAAACAATGCCATCGAGCATTGACATTTGACGTTGCAATGCAATATGCACATGGTGCACACGTATTACAACAACAATAATTCTAGCCAGCCTTATTTGCTAGCATTTTCTTAGCTTTTTTTGAGTTTTTTTTTACACTTTTACCCCTTCTATAGATAGTGTTTGTAGTTGTGTTTTAAAGAGAATGGGTAAAAAATGTAAAAATGCCAAAAAAACTACTAAACAAGGCTGGCTAGACTTATTCTTACAACAAATATCTCATAAAATGACTACTCGGTTTAACTTTTATGTTGTGTGGAGCCATTTTACACGTTCCTCGATTTCCATGTTATGATGCATCGAGATGTGTGATGATTAAGAATCTGTATGGTACACGGAAGCTCACAATGAATAATCTCAAAGGTTAAAAGTCGTAATTGACTACATAGGTTTGGTTAACCATTGATTAGTCAGAGACTTGAGGACGACTAGTCAGTGACTAACGCTTGACTAGCCCAGACGTTCATTAGTCGTTGACTAACGAACATTGACGAAACTAACAAATATTAACTAAAGTCACACTATGGACAATCCTCCATGACTAGGAAGTTCCATTATGGACAATCCTCCGTTAACAATGAGTCCCAAGTTAACAATCGGGTATTGCCACGTAGGCCACAATGGTCTCATGACAAGACATTTTTTCCACTGCAATGTGAATCCAATTGCAGTTATAGATTCTAGTATAAATACAATTTTTTTTCGTTAAAGCTACTATAAATACAATTGTTATGTACATTCCAAGGTATGCCATATTTCTCAATTGTACTGGCACACTTCTAGAGCTCTAAACTGATTTAAGTGTGGGAGTGTCTTTGTAGGTACACCCCGAGCTCTAAACTGACTTAAGTGTGGGAGTGTCTTTGTAGGTACACCCCGAGTTTTTCATCGAGGGAATTCTTCAGATCCATCAATCTTGGTAGATATCTCGACAAGTCGATGGCAAAATTTTCCCTGACATTTTTGGCATCGTTTGTGTAGAGAGGACCAAAAGCTATTGTTCTCTCATTCACCGATTCAAGCAATATCTATAGTGACTAAAGTTAACGCAACCACAAGTCACTGTATGCGAAAATCAGCACGTACATTTATTTGGCCAAAGTTCAGGCCATTGGTCCAGCCTCCAAGCTCCACATTCTTTGGATTTCTGGGAGGAACTTTCAATGTTAAGAGCATGCAGAGGTTAGTTCTGCACAAACTTTACGCAAGACTTCATTTTCATTTGGAGACCTTACCAAATCATCGAAGGCCAAAAAGGAATGCCCAGCTGGGGGCAACTTGTTTGGTGAATTTCCGACTGCGGTGAATTTACTGGCAATATTGAAATTGCCGAATTAGAAATGTTCCACTTGGGGCTGGTGAAACAACCAAATTAGGGCACGTCAAACTAATAATAACTTGGTTACTGAATCACCAACTAGCACCGACTTATCAAAGAATCGCGAGTCCTTCTAGGCGGCGAGGAAACGAGCGAGAAATCGGGCGAGGGAGGGGGGTTTGACCCCCATCCCCCTCGAGATTCACACGGGCACGCATCTCGAGGGGGATGGAGGGTCACATCCCCTTCCCTCGCCCGTTTCCTCGCTCGTTTCCTCGCCATATGGAGGGGGATGGAGGGTCACATCCCCCTCTCTCACCGAAGAATCACATATGGCAATACAAGAATGTTTGCTTTGGTGCTTCAATAAGTATTAGTCTAACTGAAACTTCTAAGACAATTGGTTACTCCATTCGCATATTTTCATTCAAAGGTTTATACATTTATTTGATTTTTGTGCAACTAAGAAAATATTTTCGTAGACAAATAACAAAGAACTTATTACTAATTGTAGTGTACCTTAGCTTACCAACCTCCTTCTTATTTATAGTGCAAGAAGTCTTGGTTCTATCAGGCCATCGAAGGCGTAGTTTAGTAAGGAGATCTTCGTGAAAATCCTTCTCTAATTAGGAGTCGTGTTGTAGGAGGGAGGTTCCATGTTAGCCTTGTGTTCCAAGATACGCGGGAGATAGTTCCCAATACGAGAGCAATCCGCAGAAGGAAGATTCCCTGTGTGGAATGTACTCTGGTATTTGTTTCTTAGTTGGAAGCAGAGAGCTGTTGTAGTTGCCCGTCCGAAGTTGATCCTCGGGATACTTGCCTTAGTAGGACTTACGAGTATTGAGGATAGATGTGAGACGTGTGGGCCTAGCATGCTGTAAGAGTTCGGGTCCGTCTGGCGGACTGAACTGAGTGGGTTTAGAACCACTTGGGCTGCATCAGTGTTGGGCTGATCCTGGGGCCTGTAATTCCTCGAGATCATCATGACACGTGTATGGCTCAGGGGTGTGACCGTTTTTATGTATCATCAACTACTCCCCCAGAGTTAATGGGTCGTCACATCGATTCACTAAGTCATCTATTGAAGGGATGTGTCGCTCATGATGATTGAGTCTGAATCGTTGCTTGAGCCGCGCGCTGCATTAATTGAACGTGCGTCGATCCAGCGGAAAATAGGCGGTAACCCAATATCTATTTAGGTCACCCGCAGTGTAGAGTTTGACTCTTCTACTTTCTTTGCTGTTGAAGGTACCGCTTTGATTAGAAAAAATTGTTGATCTTCTTCATGGCTCAACAAAACTTTCTTGACGACGCAACCTTCGCCAAGGTCTGGAATTTTTCGAAGAAAGGTTGTTGTCCGAGCCTGGCCTTGCCGAAATCTGTACGAAGTTTGGGGTACTTGAGGACCTGCCGTTGTATGTCCTAATGGGTGACCAAATGCCAATGTCACCACCGGCCGAATTCATCTGCTTGCATTGTGGGATGCTTCAAACTGGACTGTGTTTTCCGGTTCTGGACGTGATTTATGAGTTCTTGGATCTCCTGAGGATTCCTCTGGCTCAGTTGGGGCCTAATGGATATAGGATCATCCTCCTGATTATGATCAGTGCTAAGGAGGTCAGCGTCAGTGTGACTCCGCGAGTAATTCAATTGTTGACTTCTCCCGGCTGAATGGTAACGTTGTCTGTAAGATGACGTCGCCGGTTTGCTTTGTGAATTTGCCCGATGATTTCAAGTTCTAGCAGAAGTATTGCTTTTTGGCCCCTGCGAATTCGAAGTATTTTCGATGCAAGGGTCGTCCGCTCGAGCGAGAGTTCAGGCTATTTCGTAAGTTCAACCATTTCTCGTGACTTTGATATGCTTGATCGCGAGTTGCTAATCATTACTTGTGTTTCTTCGCAGGAAAATTTCCCACTACTCCTCTTACCTTAGAAGAGCAAAACACCATAGAGACGTTCTGCGATTTTCCAAAATAGAACATGGTCGATGTCATAAAGGTTTTCAACTTCATCCGTAGTAGGCTGTAGGACAACTGGCACATTACCCCCACTCTGTACCGAGTATTGCGAATTAAGTTGGAAGATGGGGCTCCTTCAAGGAAGATGAAGGTTGTTGGGGCCAAAGCTCTCGTTCATGTCTGAAACACTTGCTTCTTTTGTGAGGAAGAGGTCTCGTGTTAGAACTGGGTCGCCTTCAGCACGATCCGCTCCAATGAGAGATGAGCGCAAGTCTACTAGGCCTGTCGAGGTGGAAACTGATATGTCCGACTTGGAGGAAGATAACCTGCGGTTTGCAGGGGTTGAAGACAGGTTGAATCTCAGTGACGTGCAGGCTGAAGCTTCGAATGATCGTCTGGTGCGGGTCGCAATGGTGGCTTCTGTTGTTGCTGATTCGCGCGGGGTTGTTCTGACAGAAGGCTTCTGTGAAGACTCGCCTGAGGTTGTGGAATCTGATTGTCCCATTGGTGCGCTTTTTGATAGTGGTCGTGGTATCGTGGGCCAGGTTTTTCATAGTTTGCGTTGTTCGCCATCTCGTTTCAGGCCACAACTAGAAGTGTTGGAGGGTTTTTGGATAATTCACTCCCTCCTCTCCCTCCAGATTTCGTCAAGCCGTCTCGCGCCAAAGGGTCGGTTGTTCGTGACAAATGAAAGGCCTCGGAGGAAAACCTGAGGACAATGGCAATCGTGAAGGGTGGTTCTGGCGTAATTCTTGATCCGGAAAAGCTTCATCCGGATGCGCATATAAGTCTGTTTGCATCGGACTTGGTAAATATGAGTTCACAGGTCTAGCACCAAGAGGTGGACGTAGAGTATGCTTCGAAGAAGCATATAAGCAGGCGTCACAGCTGGCTGATGGATTGCGTTTCAAAACCCGATGAGGATATGTTAGAAGGGTGTATGGACAAGGCTTAAAGTACCTTATGCTGAGTATGTCTCACTTGAGCCACGTGGCCGTCGCTGGGACAGAAGTCGAGGCGGCTCATGAAAGGGTATACACCTTGGAGCGTGTCTTCTCGCACATGTAGGCGCTATATTCTGATGCGCTTTATGAAATTGATCAACTACAGAAGCAGGCTGAGGAGAAGAGGCTGGATCTGTCAACCGTGGCCGTTGAGACTCAAGGGGCTCGTCTAGAGGTCCTTGAACGTGATCTGTCAGAGGCGGTGTCCAAGAGAGATATGCTCAAACAAGAGTTGGACCAGATCCGCCAAGACATAGAGGTTGCACAGGAAGCTGCGGCTAGGGCGCGTTCTGAACTGCGATCTCTTGTTGAAGAAAATGCTTTGAAGGAGGCCGACAGGACTGCTCAGAAGCAACAGTTAGAGTCCGATGTGGAGTTCTATGCTCGAGAGGCGAGGAAGGCCGAGGACCAGCTCGAATTAGAGAGGCATGAGCTTAGTGTTGTAAAGAGCAGTCTGGCCACAGAGCAGTCTCAGGTCGACATGCTGACTAGCAAGTTGGAGCTATTGGAACGTGAACTTGTTGATGCAAAGGTGCGAAAGGAGGAGCTTCTTCAGGAACAAGGCAAATGCGAGTTCCGCTGGGTTATACATGGCAGGCTAGAGCTGATGAAGGAGGAGCATCCAAAGTGGGATCTCGGCCGTTATAAGAAGATGTCGTATGTAGACTTGTTTGTTACCTCTGCGTCATCGGACGAGGAAGACAATTTGGGCCCTGATGTCCACGCCATGGTGCGTGCGGACGCAACTCCTGCTCTTTCTTCCACTAGGCTTAGCTCTTATGTTTTTGTACTTTCTCCTGATAAAGAGTAAACTTTGTGTGTTTGTACCCCTTTCCGTTTTAACCATTAATGAAAACAGTATTTTCCGTTTCGTGCTTGTTGTATCTATTGCATGTTTTTCGGTTCGCCTTGTCGACTTGCTTTGGCATAGGCTGGTTGAATCAATAGGACGTCAACTGGTCTGTCTGCGATAGAGAGTTTGACCGTTTTGCATTGCGAATTACTCAAGGTCATCGCTGTGTAATCATGTCCAATAGTGGGCATGTTGCGGACAGTTTAGCTGAGGGTTGAGTTGCTCGAGCTGTATCTTGTCCCCAAGGTAAGCTGCTTGAGGCTTACCTCACTTGTCTGATCGGTCGGCTGCAGCTGCTGCTATGGGCGAGTTGCGATGGCCGAGCATATGTGTCAGAGCGTTTGTTGCTGCAAGGAATGTGTTTTCGCGAAATCTTACAAAATTTTGGTTGATATTTTCGTTTTTTTTAATTACATTATTTCGACAATTTTTTCGATTTTTTTTCGTAAATTTTGTTGTTTCGCCCAAAACAAAACAAAAAAATACAGTTTTCGATAAAAAAAAAATTTCAATCGAAATTTTCGATGCACCTGCTCTGCTGTCCATCTTCGACACACATGCGAAAGTATGTCTCATCATCGTCTTCGTCGCTCATTATTCTCTCTAGATGGAAGTTGTGTGTTGTAAAGCATAAATTCTAGCCAGCCCGGCCTCCCGACATGGTTTGCTCGCCTGGTGGGGTTTTTGACATTTTTGTCCTTCTTCCAAAAAGTGTTTGTGGTTGTGGTTTGAAGAGGATGGACAAAAAGTGTAAAATCACCCCCACCAAACGGGCAAACCAAGCCGGGAGGCCAAGCTGGCTAGAATTACTAGTTGTAAAGACAAAGAAAGAGCAAAGGTCTTTGTGTGTTGCAAGTGACGATAAACAGACAGGGACATCAACACTCCATTGGAAATCTCAATGTTGACTTGTCTTTGGAAAAAGAAAAGTCTCTGTGTGTGTTTGAAGTCGTGGAATAAAGATATGTCTAAATCTGAAATGGGTGGTAACTACCAAGGGAAAAAAAAAATCTTTCCTCTAAAAAAAAACTTACCTATAAGAGACCTGGTTATAAGGATTCCCTGCTTTATTTTAAATCATCAAATAATATTGGATGAATACTCAAACCACTTTTCTTTCTTGGAAGAGTAAAAGAAAAAATTGAAAAATGCATATTTGATATTTGAGTGATTCTACACAGCGAGGAAATGGGCGAGGAAATGAGCGAGGGGAGTGAGGTGGCGGGGGTGGGAGCCGTTCATCCCGCTCGGGATGCGCCTGCGAAAAGTCAACGCACGCATCTCGAGTGGAGTGAACGGCTCCCACCCCCGCCACCTCACTTCCCTCGCTCGTTTCCTCGACACTTAGAATTTCTGTTGATATTTAGACTTCGTTTAACGTGTTTAAGTATTTTATTTTTTTCGCAATATTCAAAATTTTTACCTGTTTTCTTTACACACCGAAAATAATTATTAAAATTAGGAGACCAAAATTAATTCGAAAATCGAAATCACAATTCTTGATTCTTAGTAACATATCCCCGTGCCAAAGCAGAAAACTCATGACCCATAGCCACAGCAATGTTCATGAATTGCATCAAAACTCAACATTTAACATGTGTCTGATTTTTCTTGTTTCGAAGCTAGACTAGTAAATAGTTTAGTGGCCAAATTAGATTTGGAAGTCTACTTGACGTCTAAAGAAAAGATTACCTACTGTCTAATTCTAAAAATGAAACAAATCCCAGATTGTCTGTCAATTTGATCATCAGATTCCCGTAACTTTTTAAGCACGTGTATAAATAAGAAGTAAAAAATGAGAGTAGGAAGTGGTACCGGTGAAGAAGACTGATCATCGCCAGGTCTGATATACAGTGTTCCTTGAGCTCTCCCACTTTCACTCTCAAAGTACTGAACATCTTGTGGCAACGAACAAGGGAGCAACTGAGACACCAATTTAGTCTCCATGGTTGATACAAGATCCACCATCAGCTCTTTGTGGGAGGTTGACAGATGAGGGAATTCCATGAACCCTGGCTGTGCCGCTGCCATGGATGACCAGATCCTGCACCCGCTTCTCTGGATTACACTACTGCTCCTCCTCCTACAACTATTCCTCAGTGATGGAGGTAGAGGTAGAGGTAGAGGTAGTTGTGCAGAGTGGTGAAAGACGAGGAGCACAACCATTTGATTTGGTTTGGCTTCCTTCACAAAATTTAGTTTGATTTTGATAGTTTCACATTTTTGCATTATAAATGTGTGGCTATTGTTATTTTCCCAAAAAAAAAAGCAGATATCTTATTTTCACATATATTCATCCAATCCACTTGGGCTTTTATTATTTCTGCCAAACAAAAGCCCAATAAACACATAATTCCCTTAAGACTCCCTATTGCAGCTAGATCACCATCTCCTCTGTTAATTGTTCCTTGTAATTGGAAGATAAAGTTGGAGTTTGGGTTAATTGTTCACAATCATTTCAGTTTACCTGTTGATAAATTCCTCATCAGGTGCATCTTACATTTTTTATATATTGGGTTTATGAAAAAAGGTAAAATACCAAACATAATACACAAGTTACCCAACTGGGAAAGCAACTTATACATTGGATTTGGATGTAATTCTTGAGCCTTATTCGTTTGCTTTTGTAAGAGCAACATTGTATTCCCCATTCATTGTCATAGCGGCAAACAGAGATCATCCATGTTTATACAAAGCTCAATTCAAAATTTCTTACTAAAACGAATACAAATCCACAATAAAGGCTACAGGTAAAACCCATAGGTTACTTATCCTCCAGCTAAAAGTACCTAAACAGTTTGAATTAACTAATGCTTAATTTGCATACCATACAGTCATACAAAACATACAGGTCTTGTCCATAAGTAGTCAAGATTCTTCAGTTAGTACCATTTCAGCGCAAAGCTCTCCACTTCTTTCACTCTCAGTTACGACAACCATAATCATATGCCTTCAGCTGAAGCACAATCCAGATACAGAACCAATTATCAGCATTGCTCCCCATCAACTTCTTTCAACTAACGTTTTCTTTTTCTCCCTCGAGGCCTCCACTGTTTCATTTCTGCAGATTACCTACTTTCATCAATTTATTTACTCCTCGGCTTGTATCTTCAACTAGCTATATAACTACCATATCCAACAGTACTTGTGTCCGTTTCTTCTTGCCTTAGTTACAAGGTTTAACAAAATGAGTCTACCTTTTGTTCCAGATACAGACTCTCAGCTTCTAGGCACAAAATGTCAGCTGTAGTTGGTACGGGCATGCTTTATCTCCATCAAAGAACCATTCTCTTTAGAATCTGTAGTTATAGGGAACATCCCATTTGGAACAACCTGAAAGCATAGGCAAAGTGGAAAAATGAACTTTAGATATTCAAAATGACATAAAGAACATGAACCTAATACTGTTGAAGAAGAAACACATTTACACATTACCTGGTCTTTGGTCGACAGACTAGCATCCATAGGCTTTTTCCTTTTACTGTTGCGATAACTGATCAACTCTAATGGTTCTTTTTCTTCATCCACAAAGTTTTGATCAGAGACCTCTGCAGGAAACCAGCCAATTCAATCGTTTTGGAAAAGAAAACACATTGGCAGTTGAATATAGACAGACAGTAATACTGTAAGTTTGTCAATTTATATAAACATAAGAATCATAGCATGAATCCCTTGCACAATACTGAATCCAACAGGACCAACTGGTCTCTAGCTATCGCATAATACAGGCAATCCTCACATTCATGAAGAAAATGTGAGCAGTGACAAAACAAGAAGATCAACCAAGAGTGAAGTGCCACACTTGTGGACAGAATATCCATGAGAAAATTATGTATGCTTTAGGGGAGAGAAAAATAACACCCTGAAACTAAATACAAAACAAACCACAAGAAAGCCACCTAAACATATGTGAATTAGGAGAAATTGGTTAAGAGTTCAAACTTTTATAATTCCTAAGAAATGATTTTATCTGAACAGCAACATGGAATAATTTGTAGAGGCTTCTCTGTACTGGGAAGTGGCAACCATTTACCAATAAAAATCTCGTATACCATGTTCAAGGAGTTAAAAACACTGGAATATACATCCCTTTACTTGCATGATTGAAAGTTCACAGAGTTTCTTGTCAAACTGTGATAACATAGAATCCCTAACTAATAATTGCAAAAGCACAACAAGTAGTAGAATCTCTTGAAGAAGTCGAATTTAAGTCGGATGTCATGCCAATCACATATGACGGATATGGTTTTGCCCCAGCTATGAACTTATCCAAGTATATCTTGAAGGTTTTGTTGATGGTCCTTTCCTCATTTCTCAGTTATATTCAGTCAACCCTATCGAGATCAAACCTTGTAATGCATTGTCCCTTATTCGTTTTTCCTTGCTGTTGAGCTTAGGACTCCAGTCCTAAATATTGAATCTGATAGGAGTGCCTTTCAATCCCGAAAACCTTTTCGGATCTAATTATATGATGCAAAGGAAGTTCATTAAATAAATGGCATATATGGATCCTGATGGTTCCAAATATGTTGAAAGCAGAAAAATCTATTTTCATGATTTTACTACAATCTAGGGAAAGTAGCATAGAATTGGAGAATGTAACCAGTTGTAAGCATGGAAACACATGTGCAAAACATTTTTTTCAGAACTGATAAGAATGGAAGGTTCAACTAGAAGCCGTAGCAATTTATAGTACAGCTACCTGTATAGCTGAATACATCCTGACATGTGCCAGATGCAAATGGAGGGACTTTACTTGAACTTGCAGGCAGGCACGCTAAAGTAGTTGCTTCAATACACGGTCCGACATATTCTTTTAGATTGAGTGACACAACTTCTTCATGTTTTTCCCTAGATTTGAAATGCTGGATCCAAAGATTATCTGGAAGAGCGTAAGAGTTGTCCAGAGAATCCAACTGCTGTGGTGCTCTTTTGAAATCAATCTTCTGCCAACAACCATCTTGAAGAACTTTGAACTGAAAATACACATAAAACACGGGAGGAAACAATAAAAAAAAAAAATACATAAACAGATTGCCAACTATAACAAGTGAATATTATATCATAAATTTAGACATTTGTAACAGCTTCACACCTGGCCTGAGGTAGTGCCTTTGTTCGCATTCAAATGCTGGAATGAACTAGAATCCAACAGGTTTTCTCTTCTTGACCTCGAACCAACCAAGTCCAACAAATTGTACTCGTCATTGTATAACTGTTTAACAAATGACGCTTCTATGGAATTCAGATAGGAACTATGCTTCTCATCCGTCCATTCTGTTGAGGTCGAGTTTGCCATCTGAAAGCCCTAATATAGACTCAACACTATGAGAACCAAACAATATTTTCCAGAAGCAAAACGAGAAAAAACTAGTGGAAATTATAGATATTCAGGATAAATGAGTAAACATTATAACCCAAGCAATAAAGGGATATAAAGGCACATCAATAACAAAATCAACCCCAAACAAGCAAGATTGTTATCTTTTGTGTATTCGTTGCTTTAATCATTTAGCATAATTTCATGAAATTGCCCTCAAGTATGAAGAGCTTATATATCATGAAAAAGAGTGATAGTACTCTATAAATCAACAATATCAACACCCAGACAAAAAAAAAGGAAAAAAAAAAAATCCACCAAGTCTCAACACATAACAAAGTAGTTGTTCGATAGCTAAAACTACACAATTCACATAAATTTTCCATTACCCAAATTAACAAGTGATTAAATAATCTTAAAAAAACTAAAAGAACTTCTAAAAACAACTATGGATCATCTGAAAACAAACCCATTTTAGATATCCAGAAATTATTGTGAATTGAGGTTGATTCAATCTTCTTATGGGTGAGCTTAATTTCATGCAATTAATTGCCTCCAACAATTCAACAGTATATATCATCAAACAAGGCGGTGATGTCAGCTCTATACTGCTCAATCATTTCAACATACAAGTTAACCCCAAATCCACAAAAACCCACCACATAACAAGTATCTAACTAAATTAAATAGTTCTAAAGTAACACAAAACATAAAAACTAGGATCCCTATTCCGCTCAAACTATACCCAATTCACACAAACCTTCCAAAACTCCTCCATGAATCCTCGAACACAAACCCTTCATACGAAACAAACAAAAATATTACCGAATCTATCAAATCAAAGAACACCCCAGAAATCTAATCCAAAACCCCACTATGAAATCATGAACAGATCATTCATATTAAAAAAAAAAAAAAAAACAATACCGAGCCAGATATCTCTTCGCGGTCATTGAAATCTCTGGCCGTGACATCCGACAACACCTCCGAGTTCGTCTCATTCTCACTCACCCGATCCATCATCTTAGCTTAAAGACAAAATCTCTGTTTAACTTTTCGGACAAATTTCACTAAATCGGAATACAGAACAAAAATCACTGATTTTTCTTTTTTCTTCTCTCCGAGAGATTGAAAAAAGAGAGAGAATGAAAAGGACAGGAGGAGATGTTGAGTCATGTCGTTCAGTTCCGAAATAAAACTCCACATGGCACCGCTTTTACACGTGTTTCGCCACTCATTCCACTGACACGTCAATAATCTAGATTAATATCTAGCGCCGGACCAAGACGAGTGGCTTGGATTTCCACACGCACCACAGCTATCTCTTTCTCTCTCTCTAGATATTTTTGTGGCGAAGTGAAAAATAAAAATATCTTTGCTCACACGTACTTGCTGACGAGGATGCACTTTTTTCAGACTTTCCGTCAGCGATGAATGAGCTTTTTGCCTATTCTGCAATTCTGTTATCATGCCGTTATGATAACTATTGAAAAAAATAGCAACAATTATTGGGAGTAACTTTTGACTTAGGTTGAGTTTTTTTACACTTCGCTCTTTTCATTGATGGTGTTTTTTTTTATTGTGTTTTAATGTGAATAAATAAAAATCTAAAAAAAAAAATTAATTTGGTTCAAAAGTGATTTCCAGACCTAACTTCCTAGACTTACTAAAAATAATAGATACTTTGATTAGAAGCAACTATTTGGTCACGTGGCACATTGATTTTTTTAGAGTAGACTTTTCCAATAATTCTATATAGCCAGGTTTGTAAGGCTCTTTTGAGTTGGATTGGGTTTTTTTTTTACACTTCTAACCCTTCTATTTATGGTGTTTGTGATTGTGTTTTAAAAAGAATAAATAAAAATATAAAAAAAAAACTAAAATCTATCTCAAAATAACTCCTAAACCTAACTCCCTAGACTTTTATCGAACTTTTCTCTTAATGAAATTAGGACCTTATTTTAATGTTGAAGAACCAGATATTATTTTAGTTGATTTGTTTATCATCTGATGATAATTGTTTAAGTTACTTAGTAGTGTAATGAAATGAAGATAGATTATTTTAATCATTGTAGAACAGGATATTTATGATTCTTTATCCAGATATTTTAATTGGTTGATATATATGGGTCCAGTTGTGAGATAATGTAAGCTATATATGTCCACTTATATATTTTATAAGTGACGAGTTCTCATTTGTTATTTTTCAAAGACTTTTGTTTATTTATTTATTTAAGTCGTACCTTTTGTGTTACTAGATTAGATTTTTTTCTTTCTTTTTTAAATTTTATCGTGACATGAATCTAATACACTTGGCAAAATATATTCTTACCATGTATACAGGTGGTTTTTCGTAAATAACTTTTTATATACTTTTTACAAGGTATAATTGACTTTTTACAAGGCATTTAATCACGGTGACTTTTTATATACTTCTTATATCTCTCAAGTTTTTACTCTAAAAAGAATTATTCTTTGGTTCGAAGTTATTTCAGGTATGAAAATTAACTTTCACAAATGAGTGGTGTCTATTAGAGAAGTCTCTCATATGCAATAGTTGGCGGGTTTATTTAATTATGCAGCAGGTTTTCAGTTTAGTACTTAGGCATATGCCTTTGAATGCTAGATTTAAAAGTAAAGCTTTGTTGGATGAGTCAATCAAAATGATGGAATCGAGACTAGCTTCTTGGAAGTGCAAATTCCTTTCGAACGCAGGCAAACTAGCACTTGTCCAATTCACTTTAACTTCTATCCTTGTTTTCCTTCTATCTCTTATCAAGATTCCTTCTTCAATTGCGGCCAATATGGAACAGATCATGCGAAATTTTCTTTGGGGTTCCACTCAAACCCCCAGAAAGACACATTTAGTGGGTTTGGGAGAAAATATGTTGTCCAAAAAGCCGAGGTGGTTTAGGCATTCGCCAAGTGAGTATTTCCAATTTAGCATTACTTTCCAAGTGGCTTTAGCGATTTGCAGAAGAAGACGGCTCTTTATGGAGATCACTCATCATTATAAATATGGGCGAAATAGATGAGATTGGGATACCATAACCAAGTACACTCCCTATGGGTGCTCTATGTGGAAATCCATCTCTCGGTGTGCAAGTATCTTCTACCCTCACACCTCATTTCGATGTGGCAACGGCAATCTCATCTCTTTCTGGCATGATTCTTGGGGTAGTAACCAATCTCTGAAGGATCTATATTCTAATGTTGTTTTTCATTAGCAACCAGAAAAATGGGAGAGTTAGCAATTTTTGGTCTAATGATGATTCATGAGTTTTTTCTTTTCAGAGACCCCTAAATGAGGGGGAACTAGAAGAGGCCGCAAATTTAAAGCAACTGTTGGATATTTGGAGGGAATTGATAGTTTGGTGTAGAAGGGTAAAGGTGCGGGTTTCTCGGTGAAAGAATTTTCTGATATGTTGGCTGCGTCGCATTATGAGACTCACTCCAACCCCTTCATTTACTCTCACAAGAATCTGGTTTGGGTGAAAAATCTTCTTCTTCGAATTAATTTCTTTGTTGGTCAGTTTTGTATGAGAAGATCCTGACTAAAGACAAGTTGGGGGATAGAGGAATCCCCATAGGAAGTCTTCTGTGCTTTGTAATGAGAATGACGAGACTCTGGATCACTTGATACTTCATTGCAGATTCTCCAAATTCATTCGAGTTTCCTATCAGAATTTGGTATGAGTTTAATGTTTCAAAGTTCCCTTTTGGATTGGCTAAGTTGATGGTCTCAAGCTAATCCATTCCGACGCGCAAAGTGACTATGGCGTAGGGTTCCTCGTGTGCTCATGTGGTGTGTGTGGAAAAGGAGAAATATGAGGGGTTTTGAAGGGCTTAACAGATCGGAGCACTCTATTTTTATCGAGATTAGGGAATTGTTGTGGAAGATGGGTTCAACTTGTAATCTCTTTAGAGACTTGCTTTTTTACACCTTTATAGTGTCTTGACATTTCTTGACATAGGAATGTTGTATTTTGTTTCTCTTCTTATCTTCAATAAAAATCTTCGTGTTTGGACAATTTTTTTTTTTTTTTGAATTGAACCCTCCATCATTGCATCACATTAGTTCTCTCACTGTTAGGTTCCATCCAAGAATTTGCTAGGAAAGTGGAGAGAAAATTTATCATTTCTCACTATTGGGCTGCTCGCATTGACTCAAAAGCACAAAGACAATATCAAACATTATTCCTTGAATCTTATTTGAAAATCCCTACCCAATAAAAAACACTTTCAAAATTTATTACATACTGATGTAGTTGAATCATGCTCTCCTTGACCTTGACCTGCACAGGGAACGCACGTGAGCCAAAGACCACCGTTGTGGTGGCTAATAACATTCCGATGCTATAGTCAGACAAGGCTTAAAACTGTAAATTGGATTATGTAGCGTACATTTCTTCGTCAAACCTGTGTCTTATTTATAATGCGAGAGTCTTCGTTCGGCTAGGCCTTTGGTGACGTAGTTTAGGGAAAGAGATTTTGCTGGAGATTCTTTCCTAGTTGGGGGTCGTCAATGTAGAAGCGTTTCCCTACATGACTTGTGCTCATAAAACTGCGAGAGGGGCTTCGCTCTTGGAGTGTTGTCCATGCAAGAAAGTTTTCATGCACGACTTATACTCCGATATTTTTTCCTAGTCGGAACTAATGTATTACTGGCACGCCCATCTTAGGTGATTTCTCGGATACTTGCCTGATTAGACTTTATGGGTATTGGGCTTTACCATGTGACGTGTGGACTTAGTAGCGCGCTGCATTTCGATCCAACCTTCTGCATTCTGCCAAGATGGGCTTAGCGTTGTCTGGGTTTTGCCAGATTGGGTGGGCAATCGAGCCCACTTTGTTATGCTGACGAGATCATCCTGACACGCATACGGCACAGATTAAAAGACGGTTTGGTGCATCATCACGTACCATTCACCATCAAGATGTGTAATAATAGTGGAATTTTATAGCTAACAAAGATCTTTACTAGTATGAAATTATCTTTGTATCTCATCAGAAGACTAGGCTTACAAATTCACTACATTATTCAGGCTCTTATTAAATGTTCGTAGCTACATTTATGTCAACTCATCTTTCAGTAATAGAATTTATACATCACGCATTTTAATTAAATGTTCGTAGCTACATTTATGTCAACTCATCTTTCAGTAATAGAATTTATACATCACGCATTTTAGGAGAAAAAAAGTGGAGCTCAAAGATTAGATCAACTTATGAAGACCTATTTTTAAGAATCCTCGGAAGAAAAATTCACAGGTAAAGCGCTATCCTTTCTTCATATGGTTGCCGCTCAATGTTATATGCCGACTTCAGACAGTAGCTTTGCAGATCAAATAGCAAAGTGGGAGTCACAACTGTATCAATTGTAAGATATAAAGAAAACTGACCGCATTCACAAGTACATTATTTGGGTTCGGTATCCATATCAGTGCTTTCTTGCAGATCAACTTGGCCTATAGCACAAAGAAAACCCACAATCATACTAGTGCAAGCTTCATTTGTTGAACTAAAACAGTACAATTTGGAAACAAAATGAAGGGGGAGAGCGGGAGAGTACAACCCTCAATGCAAACAATAATACATTATACTATACATGCAATCAGCCATAAACTTTCAGTCATTCAGAGAAATAAAGGCATACCAAATAATGAAACAAGAGAAGGTGGCCTTGAGTAGTCCTTTGGTCTCCTGATGGTGCCATTGCCTGCATCCACATGAAAAGTAAGTGATTAGTCTTATCCTATGTGCGTGAATAACATGTGGACAGCCTAGGTGAGTGTTTGTTTTTGCTTCTTAAACTAATCATAGGTCTTGACAACAAATTCAATGTTTTTCAATAAATTCAAAAAACTAACTAGATGAAGAGTGGATGAGAAACATCAACTAGGTATCGCAACTAGAGAAGTGAAAGAGTTTACAAAAGTGTGTTATTTGAGTTGGTAGAGGTGTGGCGGATGGAATCACATATTACGGGTTCGAACTCGACCGGCGGCAAGGGCGGAGCCAAAACTCTCATGGAAGGGGAGCAACTAATTATTATGTGAATTAGTGGAGTAATGGACCAACCATTTAAGGAAATGTGAGGGGGCAAAATGGGGGTGAAAGAAGAAATGCATAATTTTTAGGGGCGTTCAATAGTATTTATCGGTAAATTAACAACATTTTCAAAGTTGAAGGGGAGCAATTGCCCCTTTGTCGCCATAGTGGCTCCGCCCATGGCTAGTGGCATGAGGTGGGGAGGGTTAAGGGTAAAAAAAAGGGTTTAGACAACTGCATTTTACTTATATGTGATGCCGGCTGAAAATAATTGAGAGGGGAGTAAGTGATGTAGGCAAAAATTGCTAAAAGTGGTTGCCATTTCCCTGTTTTCACTGTGTTAGGTGAAAACCATGTCAGCAATTGGGAGTGTCACCATGTAAAATCCAATCACTGTTTTATGAAGGTAGGTCTATGTCTTCTCGTGATTCTTAATAGGCTCTTGCTTTTTATCATGGACAAATATCCTGACTCTTGCGATTTGAATCTCACAATACAGCAACTACATAGAAATTTCTGAATATAATGATTTTTAGGGATGATATCCTCGCTGTAATGCCCAAGGATAATATCCACGAAGAAAAGAAAATATCATAAAGATAAAAACCATAGAATGTGACATTTTACACATGGAAATGTTATGAATCATAAATGGTCCATTTTTTTGACATTAATCTGAAGAGTGTATTTATTTTGGTGGATGATCATCCTTGCCAAAAAATAAAGGAAATCTGAGACATCTATTGGATTATATACAAGTCAATTTTTGTTAGCAAATGGATTCTGGTATAATAAGTATATTCAACGAATCAATGTGCATAAAATATTCGATATGGGATCTACACAAACCTGAGGCTGCAAAAGATTTTAGATCCGACTTTGTGAAAGTATATCCTATGAAGTTAGAATCTTTTGATGTCAACATCTGCGAATCAAACAGGGAAGAAATCAATTTTCCTGCCCAACCAAATAAAAGACAGATTAACTGAAAATATCTATTTCAGTCCAGAAAAAAAAAACAAGGAAAATGCAATAATTCATATAACAAATGGGCATCAGCATATGCGAAATAAATAGTTGTG
Organism: Berberis vulgaris; assembly: GCA_963556465.1. Taxonomy (NCBI): domain Eukaryota; kingdom Viridiplantae; phylum Streptophyta; class Magnoliopsida; order Ranunculales; family Berberidaceae; genus Berberis; species Berberis vulgaris. Next base: position 10,582,891 of record OY747137.1, read on the forward strand.
GAGGTTCTGGTTGGGACAGTTCAACCACTCATCGAAATACAGTTTTGAGCAATATTTTCTCAAAACTTGTTACTGTTACCTGTCCTCTGGTCCTCTAGCCATTTCAGAGTTAAAAGTGGCATATTTAATGTTCATAGTACTTTAAACATTAAAAAAAAAAAAACAACTTTGCTTCTGCTAAGGTTCTTTCAATAAGCACGCACGTCTTACATGACTGTATCATGTATCATCCAAAATATGCTAAGCAAACTAGAAAATATAAATGTACGATTGGCAATCATAGAAATTAGAAAATGCTTCCTTTCAGCAGAGTATGAAGCCATATAAGCTTTGGGTTCAGTTTAAAGAAAAAAAAGCTTCGGGTTCAGTACACAACCTAGATGTAGCCAACCACTTTAGTACTACCACCCTCCTCATAAACAGAACTATGACAACTTTGGTTAAGTAATGCAAATCCTTTCCAGCCATTCAGTTCTAGGAATTAGATATTTTTATCTTGGCCTTCAGTTCTTCACTACTCAATCTTTGAATTAAACCTACACAATGGCACTCATTGCCGTGATGCAAACATTTGAGTGAACTACAGATGCCTTTTCTGGTCTTCCAGATTTATGACCTAAAGATTTTAGTTATGTATTTTCAGATAAAATGACCTTCTATTATCACTATGTATTGACTTTTTTTCCCCAGACATTTGAATTCTGGTCAAAAAAGAAAACTGAAACAATATCAGAAGTCAGAACTCTATCCTAAAGACCATGCCAGAGAGTTATGGGCCATGAGACAATCCAAAATGATGAAGCAGAGCCGCGTCTAAGGGTCAGATGAGCTAATCCTGTTCCGTCAATGACACCGACACATTCAATTTAACCATCTTAAAATCTTGTCGCCACCCTCTTCATCAGTCTTCCTCATGGTTTGAAATAGTGAAATGTTCAACCTATTTGCGAAATATCAGAACGTGTCCAAGTGAATAACACGAGATCATGTTTTCAATATGATTACTGGAACCGTTTCGTAGAATTCTTGACCCACTAGATGAGTAAAATTTAACCTGATCCATACAGGCTTTCCACGCTTAAGAAACTCGTGATCCTTCAAAAAGAAAAGTCAGTTGTCCTACACTAAAACTTGCCCTGATGTAGCCACTTGCTCGGACAGTTGATATAACAATCAGCAAATTTCAATACTTTTGATATTATTGCAGCAATCAGAAGTAAATTAACAGAGGCAGTACCTTGCGCCAAGGTCCCACTCTCGGTAATTCTGATGAGGCACCTTGTAGCTATCAAGAACGAACATTATAGAAAATGTAGAACATGTCAATAAATAAATAAAAAAAAAGGTTATAAGTTGTGTTATCGTCTAGAAGGTTGGTTTATGATTTTACACATCCACTTAACTTGTAATTTTAACTCAAACAATCAAGAAATGCTCTAAGAAGAAGGTGTATACAACTGTTACATCATAAAACAAAGCTAACAATAATACCAGTACCAAAACAACATCATCAATATTCCATAATATCAAACACAATCTTGATTTTCAGGGATTAGCACTATAGATCCAATACACAATCAATTCAATACAAAGCCATGATATTTGCTGTCATTCACATCCATACATGCCACCTAGTCCTATTTTTTTTTGTCTCTCCTCAAAATCTTTAGGACCTGAGCACTCCTTTTGAAGTCTTAATTCAGACTTTTGTGGCCTGTCTTGCAAAGGTCAGATCATCTCTATTCATTTCCTTTCATCCAATTGGAAGCACTATATTCGCACAAATTCTAAGGATTTCAAATAGTCATACAACACAACGTTACAAAGTTCAAATTTACAAAAAGGACACATGCAAGGATTTGCCTTTAAAATTAAAGGTTGAGATCTATTCCAAGTGACCATTTTCATATCTAGAATTTTCTAAAAGTTTTCCACTGATCAAAGAGGATTTATTTTTAATTTTTTTTTACAAGTAATAAGATCATTCATGCCCTCATGAGACTCAATTTTGATACTTAATAAGCTTGAACTAAGTATAACAGATATAAGGATGCTGGAAAGTGATTAGTAAAAATGTTAGAAACTTGGAATTAGACTCAATTTTGATATTTAAGAAGCTTGAAACTGATTTTTATTTTTTTATCAGTAAAAATAGCTGTGGTTCATTAAGGTATGAGCAAAGTAGCAGCTACACAAAAAAAGGACAAAGGCCATCTATATTGTGAGGACCAGTTAAATTTACAATGAAAATATGAGGAGCTCGAAACTGATTAGTAAAACTGAAGAGCCTGAGTTCACATGAGCTACTCTGTTGGTAGATAGAGATCGGTGCCAATTCTAAAGATTTATACATTGTCACTATGGTAGTTTCTGGCTATATAATGTCAATTGTGAAACATGAAGGGGTCAAACTAAAGGCAATTGACAATAGGCAATACAATGTTGATGAGTTCACATGTAAAACGTTATTGATTTGAACATATCCATCACAGTAATCATGGACAATATCAATACAGTTAGAACTTAGAAAATTCTTTACCAGGGTATCATTTTCCCAAACAAATGGAGCCAAGAAATATTAATTTACTGCAGTAATAAATTATTATTGATTGAAAGAAATATGTTTATAGTCAACTGGCAATCTAAGACTCACATCTTCGAATTTCTCAAAATTTTGAGTGTCCAATTCTCCATTGACAATGGGCTTGTAGGCAGCTTCCATTTCATATAATCTCTCCCATTGAATGCTTCTAAACCATGGATGAGCCTGTAAAATGAATGAATAAACAAATAAAAATTTTGAATGGAAATAAATTGCAGAAAATATTGCAAGAAGAATCTGCCCATCTAGCGATAGAGAATGTTCTAGAGCATAGGCACCTTAAGAATTTAGATAATGCTAACGCTACTGATAAATAATAGTTTTATGTATGATAATAGTGCAATATTTTTTTTGAAGGGTAAAAGATGAGGGGTGCACTTTTCAGGAGGTCACCCATCCTAGTACTACTCTCGATAAAGGGCAATATTCCTACATAGGTTGATAATAGGTTTTATGTAAGATAACAGTACAATATTCATATGTTGTTTATGTAGTTTCAGGTACTAAGTGAGGTAACCACTCTACCAAAGTTGGTTGGACATCACTCAAAACATTAGCTCCTTGGGTATCATAACTACAAAAATAAATAATTCAATATTAAAAGGGCACGTTTGACAGGCTTCAAGTGGAGACGGAAGTTGACTTGATTAGTAAAGGAAAAGCAGAAAGGGTCATCTACAGAACATGGATGATGATTCAAGCACCATCTCCCCGGTTTCGAGAGAAGTCTAAAGATGGACTTAGATTCAAATTGATCTACCAAGTGAAAAAGAAAGGGTTGTCTAGAACAAATGGATGATGGTTCAAGTATCATATCAGAGTGATGGATTCACAACTTATCAAAACTAGTATCAGCTGTGTGTGTATTGCATCTATAATTCCACAAGGAGTTGAGCATCAGTCATTACTCACTCCTGATACTTAAACTAATTATACTATTGCCTACTGCTTTGAGACAATATTGCAACTATTTAGATGTTACAAATACATCAATGAATAAATTTTGTATTGTCCTCCATTTAAACTTTTGTTTTTGCGAGTGAACAAATTTTGATCTTCCTGAAGTCTTTGTAAGCACCCAAAGTATTTGTATGCAATTGCATTAAACACTAATTGATGGAAATAAAAGACAACAGACATGACATACTGTATGTGATCCAAAGACTTGTTGAGAGGCAATACACAACATTTACCATAAAGAATTTGGTGATCTTCAGCATTATACTGTAAGAATAAAGATATTTTATGGATTCACTTGTGACACTATTTGCCGAAAGATATATCTAAAAGACTGAAAGAGAAATATACCTTTATCTCATCTACTCCTCTTGTTCCCAACCTCGTCTCAACATCACAAAGCAAATGACAGATCAAATCCTTAGCTTCATCTGATATTTTGGGTTCGTCGGGGAATTTTAAGCACGTCTTCCAGTTAATTATCTGAAATGTAACAAAAAAGTCAATTAGGAAAGTCAAATAGAATTCATGTTCCTCTCACCAAATATAAAGTAATTTTAAATTACCTTACGACAGGTAATCCTAGGGTCCTCAGAACAAAAGGGAGGATAGCCGATAAGCATCTCATACATGATTGCCCCTAAAGACCACCTACATGAGCCAAATGTGACATTTTAGTGAAACAATATTTTACTCTTGTATATAGATGATAGATCTTTGCGGTGGTGCAATCTAATTATTATTCATAATACTTTCCACCACACAAAGTGGGATATAGGGAGAAGAACCTTGTATTTTTTTTTTTTTTCACAAGGTAGTGGAGATAAGACTTTTACAACACATACACATGACATGGGGATTACATGAACCAAGAATTCATAAGTCTACTGTGTAGTACTAGTTTTCTCTATACATTAAAAGGACTCTATTTATTTTTATGTTTTTAAATTACTTAACTCTCCAATTATATATACAAGACAAAGTAGTCACCCACCAGTCACACTCAATTCCATATCCTTTCTTCAACAGCACTTCAGGTGCCATATAATCAAGAGTTCCCACAGTAGAATAGGCCTACAAAATAGGGGAGGGAGAAAAAGAGTCAATGGATATCCCTTGAATGTTTTAAATGACATACAATGGGTCAATTTCCCTCTATGTGTAAAACTTTATTACTTGATATACTCAGAACTGATAACAAACGAAGAAAACAGAACAACAAGAGACACGTTACCAGTGCCCGGCGATTCCGCTTCCATTTTTGCAACTGTTCTTTTGGCATTGACCAGGGGGTTCCATTGCATCCAGAATTTTCCTCCATTTCAACTGCCGACTCTTTAATGGTGAAAACCTCATTTTCTAATAGAAGAGTCGTTTTGTAATCCAGGGGCTTACACAAACCAAAATCTGAGAGCTTCACGTGGCCGTTCTTATCCAGTAACAAATTGTCAGGTTTTATGTCTCTGCAACAGAAAGCCCGTGAGATTAGAGTGGGAATGCACTCGTCAAAAGATTTTTTTATGAATTCTAGACAAACTCAGTTCCACTGAAATTCAGATTTAAAAATAGAAGTGCTTGACATGTATTTCTAATTTGCATAAGGCCAGTCATAAGATCTTAAGCTGCTACATAAAGAGGAATCAAGTAGGATCAATAAAACAAAATGAAAAGGGAGTAAAAGAATGATATTACGGAAATCTGCAAGAATTGATCCTTTAAGGGGCAGTATACATGTTTAATGGTGCCTATTAAGGAAATTGAATTATCCACATAGAGTTCAAAGTTATATTACATGGTTTGCGGATCTCTACTCAGCTGCAGGTGCCCAAAAATTGGGTACAAACAGCCAATATGTGCACCACTTCACATTCTGCTCGACAACGAACCACCTCCATGGAAATGTGTCTATGATTCTATGTTGAAGGAATGAGTGAGCTCCTATGAAGATTCAAAGAACATGAGGTAATACATGTATGAGGGAAGTAAATGGGGCAGCAGATCGTCTAACTACATTGGCAGCCTCCTCTCTCGAAGGAGATGGCAACTCTGGTAAATCAAAGGAAATCTGGTTGACAAGACACCAGTCTAAGAAGAGTTTGGACATGATGGGGTATACCGAGGGTGCAACACCCATTAGGATATTAAGATAGTCAATGATGCTTAATCCTATACCCACTTACCCTCTTATAATCCATATTGTTAGCTTTTTGGCATGTGGATTTGGAGAGGGTTTGATTTCCTCCTCTTTTAAAGTTTTAAAATTTTGATATAGTGTGGGATTCCTCTGACCCGTGAAAAAAGAGAAAAATATCAAGATCCCACACTCTACCTTCTGGGTATGAAACTGAAATTGGGTTTCTGGTTAGTTAAATTAGATTAAATCAAGTAGGTATAGACAACTGTATCGAGCAACAAATAGTACACATTATGTTTAAGTTATTGAAGTTCAGACTTTTCACTGAGGGACCATTATCTAGCAGTGATAGAATAAAGGAGTTTCACTTATGTCCTTCCTACTTCAGATTCGTATTTATCAGGGGCATTTTAAAAATGTCAGCATTAAGCAACTAAGAATTGCAATCGTAAGTATCTAACAATTTACAGCAATAGAATACCTGTGAACATAGTTATGATGATGAATTGAATGGATAGCTAGAATGCTTTCTGCCATGTAAAATCGAGAAACATCTTCTGGAAGAACATCCTCCCTCATTAAAAGAGTCATAAAGTCGCCACCAGGTAAATACTCCATGATAAGGTACAAGAAATCATTATCTTGGAATGAGTAGAAAAGTTTTACAATACATCGGCTGTCAACTTCAACAAGCAAATTTCTCTCAGATCTAACATGCTCAACCTGATAAGGAGAAAGTGGAAAAGAAAAAAAACTGAGCAATAGATGGCATGAAATGTGATTCAAACAGTAAAGACTAAAATGACCTGTTCAGAACCTAGGCCACATTAGTGTGCATTTTTTAAGGAATTTGATTTGCTACATTCATGTGGTTCAAAATGAATTCATTAATCCACACTCTGACTCCTTTCTGCATATTTTGGAATTCAGCGATTAGACATGCCTTTCATACCTACAAAGTGACAGATTCTTACTATATGTGATTGGTTCAAACACTTGACTAGAAACACTATAAACACTTCACCTCAGCCTTCCCAATGGATAGTCATCTTACTGAAGCAGCTAAATGATTAATACTTGTAGTTTGAAGTAGAACTAACAGTAATTTCTTAGAAGGATAGATGTTGCTCCATGCGACTAGACAGATTAAATCATCTGAGTGCCAATTATAGAACTTCTAGTGAAACAAAAGATTAAAGGAATCTTCTAGTAGTTCATAAAGAGATGATCCAACCTATCCAAGAAAGTATCCAATGGTGCACATCATGGGATTGGAAAGATATTAACCTGTCCACGACTAAGCATCTCTGATTTCTTCAACTTCTTCATTGCGAAAATCTCTCCAGTACTTTTAGCACGACAAAGCCTTACCTGAAGTTATCAACAAGTAACAGTATCAATAAGTAAAAGTCCAGATACACAGAATCCACCAATCGATTTCTACTACCATATCTACATAACAGTTAATACGTGACTTTCACATTGTATACCAAAAACTATGAGATCATCTATTTCAGCAGATGCCTTAAATATAACAGACGTAAGCAAGCTTCAAAAATGTAAATTTTGAGCATTAGGATGCAAAAATTTTACAAAGGTTTCCCATTCATTAAGAGGCATAAATGTCGCGATAAACTTATCAAAGATGTATAATAAAAACAGGACACTCATGAAAATGATAGCTTCCAAATGTAAACAAATCATTAAATTCAAAAAAGTTTGGGACTAGTACATTTTGCATAATCTACCAACTCAACAATTCGAAACTGATCCATTTATTTCTAATCATAAAAGGAATGAAAGCATGTATAATCCAATACACTTGGAAATTTAGCTAGCTAGATTTTGACATACCTCACCAAATGCACCTTTTCCAATCAAAGTTAAAGGCTCGAAATCATCAATTCCAACTTTATGGCGTTGCAACCGCATAAACTCGGTCTCTCTCCTCTCCAAATTCCTCAGCATCTCCTGCTGCTCCTCATTGGAAACCTGTGCTTCGTGCGCCTTCCTCTGCACCGCTCTCCTTCTGCAACCAAAATCCAAATCACACTCAATTTAGCTCGATTCAAAAACACATAATTTGAACAGCAATTGAAGTCTTAAACGAACCTTTCTTTGCGATCTTGAAGTCCTTGCAGACTGTTCTTGTAGTGATTCTCAATGAACTGCTTCGCTGCGGCAGCTTTTTGTCTCGTCACAGGCGAAGAAACACCGATTTCGGAGTTGAGAACCGCCGAGTCCTGTCCGAATTGCGATACACCTCCAGTTCCGAACCGATCTTCTCTCAATCGTAGAGTTCCGAGCTTCGCTCCCGCTTCACCTCCACCTTCCATGAAATCTTGTTTAGGGAAGCTCAATCGAACGAACTGACTCAGATCTAGGGTTTCGGTCAAGAAGAGACGAAATGAAATCAAAGCATCAGAGTGTCGAAAAGACTTTGTGTGGAAGTCTGGAGGACAGCAAAAGAGAAGAGAATGAAGTGAGAAGGACAACATGGATTTCTTCGCATAATTTGTACTGTTTGCTTGTATGTTATTATTTTATAATAAAAAATGTAAAAGAACAAACACACTTGCAGTGAACAAGCGTTGTGGTAGTTTCGGCGGAGTTCCATCACACACACACGAAGGGTAAGAGTGATGGGATGGACGATGGATGAGAAATTGCGAACTGTGTCATCATTCCAACTTTTATTTCTTCTTTCTGTTCTATCTACCAGCACCAAAGGTGATTTTGTCTGGCTCTGTGCGTGTCTTTATGTGCTTTAGGAGAGCACTTGCTGTACTTTTTAGTCTTTAGGAAGGGTGACAGTGAATGCCATCGACTTTGTAAAAACTAGTCGACAAAATTGTTTGGATAAATTCATCAGCTTTCTCTCTCGTCTCTTACCAATCTGAACCAACTCGTGTGAGGTTCTGACATGCCATCACATTACACTTGAGCTTTGCTAGGGGGATCGAGGGATAGGTGTAACCATCCATATTCCTCAAGATGAGCGCATCACCCTGGACGCCCGTGGGCAATAATCTAGCTTTGTAGATAGAGATATAGTTCACGATGAAACCATGTATCCAAAGATTACTGAAGTCAGTGTGTTCATGTGATATGTCACTACAAAAAAAAAGCATTATAGTTACAGAAATTAGCGGCGGTTTTTTGATATTGTCGCTAATTATAAGATTTGTGATGGCAAAAAATCGTCGTTAATGCTTTTGATACTGTTTCAACCCATAATTATAAAAATTCATCGCTAAATATTTTGCGACGGCTTAAAAATGTCGCTAATTCTTGTATTAGCGACGGCTAAGATATCGTCGCTAAGATTTACAAATAAAAATCATTAGCTACGGTAGAATACCGAAGCTAATGGATTTTTTTTTAAATATATAAAAAATATTTAGCGACGGCACAAGGGCCGTCACTAAGCTTTACAAATAAAATTCATTAGCTACGGTATTCGTAGCTAATGGATTTTTTGAAAAAAAATATATATACAAAAAAATATTTAGCCATGGTAAACGAGCCGTCGCTAAGTTTTACAAATAAAATATATACAAATAAACATTTAGCTACGACAAACAAACCGTCGCTAAGTTTACAAATATTTTTTTATTAGCGACGGCCCAAAACCGACGCTAATTGATTTTTTTTTAATTATAAACAAAAACATTTAGCTACGGCAAAATACCATCACTAAGCTTACAAAGATTTTTTTATTAGCGACGGCCCAAAACCGTCGCTAATTGATTTTTTTTTTTTTAATTATAAACAAAAACATTTAGCTACGGCAATAAATCGTCGCTAAGCTTACAAAGATTTTTTTATTAGCGACGGCCCAAAACCGTTGCTAATTGATTTTTTTTTTTAATTATACACAAAAATAAAACTTCATCTCAACCGTCAATAACACCCAAAAACTTTATCTCAATCCAACGCACTAAACCAAACCACGTCACTGATCCGCGTGAAACCAACACAACCAATCCCCTTCAATTACCTCTCTTTATATAAATTTAAATTTTCTCTACCAACCAACTCAACCAAAAAATTTCTCTCAACCAAAATTTTTCTCTCATCCAAAATTTTTCTCTCAACCCACAGAGGAGACCCCAGCAGCAGAGATCTCCCGGTCGCCTCCCTATCCCCTCCCTTCCCCGCCTTTCCCTATTGCAAGAGATCTGAAATCTCAGATCTCAGAGATCGGATCAGATATTCTATAGAGCGAATATATTTTTTTTTTTTTTGGTTTTTTGTATGGATTCTTTATAATTTTTTTGTAGTTTTTTTATGAGATTCAATGTAATTTTTGTTATAATTTTGATCAATTAAGTCTCATGTCATGTTTTTGATCAATTAAGTTTAGTTCTGGTAATTTCTATTAATTTTCAGAATGGACAATCATTAAGAGCTAATTTCATTATAAAAAATGAATTTTCATTTGTAATTTGTAATTTTCATTTGTCAATATGATTTGCAACAAAGTTGTCCCTAAATAGCCACGGCAAATACCGTGGCTGTTTTGTCAATTGGATTTGCAATTTAGCGACGGCAAAAACTGTCGATATTTTTCAATTTGCGACAGTCTTAGCCGAAATTTTAAACAGCTTTAGCGACGAAATTTTTCGAGTTAGCTACGGTTTTTATCCGTTGCGAATTAGCTACGTGATAGTATTTCGTTGCTAATTCAAATAGCGACGATTAAAATAGCCACGGTATTGCGACGGTTGTTGAGCCGTTGCTAATAAATACTAGCGACGATTTTTTGACAATTAGCAATGGTTTTTAGCCGTTGTTGAATTGAATTTTTTTTGTAGTGTGTTTGTGGTAGAGCTTAAATCACGTCCAACACATGGGTTGTGTTTTATCTTCTCTTAGCTAGATTTTCAATAAGCAACATAAGAGAAATTCTAGCTGGCCTGGGAAATCGGCTTGGTTTGCTGCCTGGGAGGGGTGAAAATACATTTTTGCCCCTCCTCAAACACTTTTTGAAGTTGTGTGTTTAAGGAGGAGGGGCAAAATATATTTTCGCCCCTCCCACACAGCAAACCAAGCCGGTTTCCCAGGCACTAGAATTTCTAGCAACATAAACACATCACATGCATATTCAATGCATAGCAGATAGATATACACTTACTTTGCCTACTTGTTTTTGTTGACAGCCATTTTGGTCCTTATATTTGTTGATAGATCATTGCCCTTTGAAACGCCATGTAGAAATCAATCAATGTTTGGAAAATTTAAGAATGAGTTGGAGGTTGTGAATGTATGGATCAATTTGAGCCCGTCTCCCGACGGGAAGGCCCATATAGCATTATGCATAATATCAAAGTGCGTCATAATTTAGCTTGCAAATATATAGTTGAGTAGTAATTATTGAGTTGTCTTACTTTTGTGTTTTGTCACATGAGATTTGCCAACATATGTAAATCTTTATCCATAGTTTGGGTGGTCTTCGCATTGAGTATTTCAATTTTTAAACTCTTGAATGGTTTTCTATTATAAGTAGGGAGCGAATGGAAAACCAAAGCGTAACTTCCCATTCTACAAAAGTAAATTGAGCATTGCTAAGGTTTTTGCGCCTATTGAAAAATATGAGAAAAGACCATAGAATATGGCAGAAAATTCCATCACCTCCTTAAGTGACTTGAAGTTTGTGGAAGCTTCTAGAGCAGTCTTTGGCTTGCTTAAGGATTAAGTAAGAAGAAAACAGTTTGAATAAGTAAGTGGTATGCTAGCCGCCTTTGTTGACTTTGACCTGGATTTCTTAATAATGAAGTAAGAAGAAATCAATTCGAACAAGTAAGTGGAGCTAGCCGTCATTATTGATTTTAGTTTGCTTTCTTAAGGATGAAGCAAGTAAGAGAGGAGGTGGTTCCAACCTCCTCAATTCGTCTATAAAAGGGGACCAAGGTTTCCTCATTTGATCATTCCATCATTCGGAATCAAGGATCCTTAGCAGAGGTCTCCCTCTCTGCATTTGTATCGATGTGAGGATCATGTGAAATTTGTAATCCGAATTCTTTGGATTTTGGGTTTCCTTTAAGAAACCAAATTTGTAATATGTTTATCCCATCATTCGAGATTTAAGGATCCGGAACAGAGGTTTCCTTCTGCATTTGTATCGATGTGAGGATCATGTGAAGTTTGTAATCCGAATTCTTCGGATTTTGTATTTGGTTTATTTCGATAAACAAGTTGTATCTGTTTGTAACCAGATTTGGAACAATGAATGATTGTTCGTTTGTTCGTGGACGTAGGCGAGTTTTCCGAACCACGTTAAATTCGTGTTGCGTCTGTTTTTTCTGTATTTTGTGTTTTATTCATCCGTAAGATGCAGCTTTGTCATTTCCTGCAAAAGTCGTAGCTACGCTTTCACCATTGTGCGTGCAACAAATTTGTATCAGGGTAGCATTGCGCGCACAACAGTGCCCAAAACCCATTTAATTCCTCGCTCTCTCCATTAAAGTCGAGTCAAGTTGGATACCATTCACTTAGGTCAATTTGCCAAGAAAACAAGATCGATGACTGTGATCTGGTCCAAGTCCAAGTCCAAGTCCAAGTACTAACAATTAGGGGTGGGCACGGGACGGGATGGGACGAGATAGACCCATCCCTATCCCATCCCATTCATTCGGGATCGGGATGCGAAAAATCTCATCCCGACCTCGTCCCATCCCAAACGGGTTCGGGACGAGACGGGATCAGCGTGCTCTCATTTTTTGATAAATTACTGCTTATCCAAGACCAAATTTGCTTAGTTGAAAATAGGCAAAGACAATTCGTAGAGCTACACATAAATGATAGCCTTAGATTGAGTATGCAACATCATAATAAACTACCATAAATGATAGCTGAAATTCACCATATAATTAAGATTTTTGCAGAGTTTTCAATGATTAAGAGGTGGACAGTATAATGGCAATGGTGGACCTGCTCTACTGTTTCGAATAGTGAACAAAAGAATGAGTAGATTTGGGGTGCTAAGAAGAATGTTTCATTATTGCTTTAAAAAAACAATCATTAAATTCATTGTCTTGACACAAAATAAAACTCTCCAATGTAGTTAGCAATCCCATTTTGAGTTTTAAAGAGTTTGCAATTAAATAATTCAATTGGAATTCTAGAAATAAACCAATATCAAGTAGTTGCAGATATAGACTAATATCAATTACACTGTTTCAACTAAATTCATTTTTCTTCAATTACACTAATATTGCAATCCTAAAATAAATAAATAAATAATAAATATTAATAATAAATATTGAAAAATTAGCTCGGGACAGGACGAGATTGGCGGGATTGAAAATCTTCATCATATCCCATCCCATTCTAGATCGGGACGGGACGGGATCGGAATGAAATTATTCAATTCCATTAAGACCCGAAAAAATCGGGACGGAATCGGAATGGGAGCGGGATCGCGAGATGAGATGCCCACCCCTACTAACAATGAGAAGAAGATCTTTTACTTTGACCATTTATATTAATTGAACCATCTCTACTATAAAACTCTAATTCTAATTCAGTTCAAACAAATCATGATGTCGACGACCCATGTTTCAATGTTGAAGGACAAGGTCAACTAAATTGATGCTTTATTAAAGATAGATTACTGATTATGAGCGTGGTTATCTCATTCAAAGCCATTCATTAGAAGGCAACTAACTACTAAGAATTAAAAAAGAGTTCCAACAACCGCCCCAATTGCTTTGGTTTAGCCCCACAACCATATATGCTAAACAACAAGATCAAAATCTTTCGAGGTACATCCATTGAACTCAAGTAATCTAATAAAAGAAAGAAAACTTAGCTCAGAATTTGTTCTGAATATTCTTTTGTGCTTATTTTGTCAAGTTGACAATGCATGGCACTGCATAATCATTGTATTTCAAGTGGATGTAACCCATATTTTCAAGTGGGGATGATAGGGTGTGTCTACCATATGAATTTTTGAACCCCACTTAGCTGTTTCGTAAACCGGTGCGAAAACAACTTGGTGGAAGTTACACTAAGGTTCAGGGATAAAAGAAAATATTTACTCAGCTTGATACTGTGTCTCATGGAGAAAGGGGTAAAGTTAGCAGTCACGTGCTAAACACCCTCCCCAAACACTAATCGGTGCTCACTTCCCAAGCTACATAGAAAGCTTGGGGACAAAAATACATGTGACAATGAAGAGTTTTGAGTGATCGTAATTACCATCTTTATCTTCTCAAATGACAATAAATCCAGTATGGATGTGCAACTTTTTTTCTTAATTCATACTTACTACAAGAAATTCGCAAAATAGCGGCGGTTATTTAGCGACGTTTTTGAAAACCCGCCGCTAAATACTTTTATCTAACGACTGTTGAACAACAGTCACAAAATAATATTATTTAGTGACGGTTATAGTTATTTGCGACTATTTTTAACCGTCGTCATTAATAAAAATCATTTTTAAGCAAAACGTGAAAAAACCTATCCCTTATTTTCTCGATCTCTACTCTCTATCATCCCCTCCTCGTTTGCTCGTCCACCACACACCACCACTGTTTTTATGATCTGAAACCCGATCACAATCCGACCCACCACCACCAACCCCAAAACAAATTTTAGCTCTTTAAGCTTCAACTTCTTCTACGTGCACCTGCTCGCTCCAGCCACTGTCGTCTCCTGCGTGCGTCTTCTTCATTAGATGAGTTATTTACTTCTTCTTCATCGACTCTTTTCTCTTCTGTTGTTATGTTCTTCATCTTCAGGGAAGTGTTTACTCATGAAAATGGGGTATCGACATATCTTCTCTTTCGATTCGAGAGATCCCAGATCCTCTCGGCTACACTCTTGCTTCCCAAGATCAGATTTTATCCATCTCTTATTCTTTTTTTGAATCCCCAATCAATTTTATGTAAAAACAAATTTTGTTGTATTTTCGATTTGGGTGTTTGTTTTGAGGATGAGGATGATTTCATCAATCGAATCATCCACAACTGAATCATCTGAATCATCATCAACTGAATCATCCTCAACAAATTTTGTTGTATTTTCGATTTGGGTTTTTGTTTTGTTCTGAATCCCCAATCAATTTTCTTTTTCTGAGGATGATTCCACACTCAGTAGGCAGAAGAAGGATGCATAAGCCAATTGGAAGTGTCAGGTATGTATGTTTCAGATTTGGGTTTGTTTTGTGAGTGCTTAGGGTCAAATACTTGTATTCTAAAGTGCCAATTAGGTCTTTGACAATTTGTTTTAGAGATCAAATTGATTGGAGTTCTAGATGTAATCTAAATTTTCATGTTTAAATTGGCTGCAAATTGTGACTTAGGTTGCTAATTGTAGCACCTAGTAAAGGTCAGTCCATATCTATTAATGGGGTGATTTCATATTTACTTCCCAATGGGTCATTTACATACCCACTCACATGAATGGGAGCCTTGATGAGTCAATTCTAGGTCAAGCTGAGTTGTGAAGGGACCTTTCAGTAGCAATCTCATATTTTTCCGGATAATGATCCCAAGGGGAAAGGCGTTGCTTTGTCCGTGTTTATTAAGGAAGCGACATGTCATCTTGTTTCACTGTTTTAGTGGATTTGTGTTATTGAATTTGTTGTGTTGAGTAGTTTTCTTTAGTATTTTAGGTTTTAGTGTGCATGTGTGAAGTTACACCAGACATATAAGTTATTTGAAGTTACAAATTAAAGCAACAAAATTATGTTCCTACTTGTATGGGAGCCTTGAGTAGTGAACTTTTTAAATACTGTGTCTATCTCCCTTTCTTTTATTCAGTTGTGCAGTACACTTATCGTTTGTTTCTGTCTTCATTGTTTCACCTTTATAGAAGACAATAAGTTTATTTTTATTCTTTTGACTAAGCATAATCAAATGGAGTGGTGGAAGTATTTGGTGAAGGGTGAACCAAATTCTTTTGGCTAATGATATTGTTTCCGGCACCTTTAACGTGTAAGATCCAACTCTATCATCTAACTTTTGTGTTTTTATTGTGAATTATAAGTTTGATTGATAGGATTTGGTTTGAATGGTTTGATTTTCTATTGAATTGTTCTATGTCGGTGTTCTAGTTATTCTGACTTTGTTGAGGATTGTATATTTTAGTGGCACTTTTGATAATTCACTTCTGTAGATGACAGTTTCAAAGTCTAAGCCAGACGTTCCATGAAGGTTTTTCTATTGGTGGCATGTCTCAGGTAATTTAATTGTCTATCATGTTTATTAACATTTGGGTGATATGTTTTTCAAACAAAACCTACAATAGCATTATGCTTAATCTGGCAGAATTTCTTGGGCGACGACTTCAAGAGCCAGGGGTCACATGTTGCCTATAACATTGCAGATTTTTCCACTCGGGTATGAGTATAGAAATCTTGTAGCAAACATTTTTTAAATGCTAATGGTCCCGGAAATGATGTTAAGCTCAAAAGTTATGATCCTCCAATTGTAGGCTTCTCAAGGTGGGTATGGTGTTGATTATGTGATGCAAGGTGCACAAGGTGGGTTTCCTGGATTCTTGAACCAAATTTCCCAAGCTGGATACTCCCATATGGGTTCAGGAAACGATTTCAAATCTCAGGTTTGTTTTTTAGTCGTCTGTTGCAGTAGTTGGTTAATTCTTTCAGAGGTTATTTCTACTTATGCCATTGTATATATTTTTTTCACAGGACTACATGCTACATGGATCTCAAGCCCAAACTTCACAACAAAAGCTCCACTACAATGGCTGAGCCATCGTGGGGCCTGATCGATGTTGGGTTACTCTTTAAGTCCAGCAACTTGGTTGTGCTAATGTGTTCCAGTTATCTGCCTGTGTGCAAAGGAGGATTTGCCAATATCTAAGGTGTTGTCTTCTCTCTGTAACACTTGAAGATGATTTTTGTGTGGTGCACCTTTCCGGAAGCTTAGTTATTTTGCAAGGCTTTTAAAGCTATTTTGTTGTTTCTTTAAGCTACTGTAAATATTATTTATAACTTTGTAGATTGTGAGTTCCTCTTTCACACGTGTTTGCAGTCAAGTACAATGAAGCTAGTTAGTGAGAAGGTTAATGGTGAATCTCATCAGCTTTATTTATTTCAGTTACATAAATGATGATCAGCTCAATGGCTGAGAGATTGAATCTTTGATCATTCGCCTCGGCGCAAAGTTATCTATTTAGTTCTTTTGGGTAAGGTATGTTGTTTTTCACTCTTCTCATCTATGATAACATCATCTATTTGCATATTTCCTTTTTAAGAATTGGATTTTTTTTATCTGTTAGACCCTGTTCTAAGTCGTTTTAATTGTTTCAGGACCAATTACATATGTCAAGGACATTGCCGCGAAATCTAAACTTCTGAAGAGAACTGATGTGGATGCTTTAGAAATGCATACAAGTGGAAGGTAATGTAGGTTTAACCAAATGATAATATGGGGAATAGAGGATTGAAATATGATCTTATATATTTTCATTTCATTGTTCTTGGATTCTTTTGTTTTGGTTTTGTGGTGAAACATACTCATATTTTTTTGTGATTCCCCAATGTAGGGAGAGCATGATCAGTGATGAGCACCAAAGCTTGTGGAGCATTTGGTAATTCAGTTTCTTTTAAGCTAACTAGCCAACCATTGTACAACTTTGGTTTTGGTTGTGAGATGTGAATATTGAGAATATGAACAATTTAATTTTTGTTTTCTCTGGACCATGTAATATTGATTTTGAAATAAAATTAAGGTCCATTTTAATGTGTGGTGATGGTATCAAAGTTTAGTGTCATTTATATTTGATTTTTTATTTGAGTTTAGAAGTTGTACACATGTTGGATAGATTGTCTTTACCGTATGAAAAGAAAGCACTACAGGTTGAAAAATGTGGTCTTTTTGGTAAAAAAAAATCAAAGAGAATTAGTGGCGGTTATAACCGTCCGTGTGTTCATCAGGTAAAAAAGTGTGCAGTTCATCAGGTTTTGTAGACGGTTGTAATCATCGCTATATGGTATTCAACGACGGTTTTGCCAACGGTTATTGAAAATCGTCGCTATGTGTATATAGTGACGGTTATGTCAGCGTTGCTGAAAACCATCGCTGAATACCCCAGTGACGGACAACCGCCGCTAAATACCTTTGGCCACCATCGCTAAAATACAGTTAGCGAATTTTATTTGAATGCAAGGTGTTAGGCAATCTTGCGGAACCTGGTCCACATTCTCCTAACTTGTGTACATTTCATAATGTCCAAAAGCAAAAAGTGATAGTTGGAATAGTAGTTCTCACTCATCATGCAGGAACCAACGGCATAAAATTGACAAGCATTACTAAAAGAGAACTTGTAAAAGGATGAAGCACATAAAAGTTATTCCCATCCTACTTTCCCAATATGGTATAATACTTCGCTTTATTTAAATGTTGAGGGAACGCGCGAGGAAATGGGCGAGGGAGGGAGGTGTGACCCTTCACTCCCCTCGAGATGCGCACCTTTGCAAATCTAGAGGGGATTAGTGGTAAACTCCCCCATCGCCCATTTCCTCGTGTGTTCCCTCGATGCGTAGAAGGGCTCATAATACTTGCTTATGGGATAGGTAAATGGCATGAATTATGCGTATTAATTATCAAGAATTAATAAAAAAAAATAGAAGAATTTGATTCTCTTTCATCTATGACATTGTAACAGTTATAATGAACAGTTTTGCTAGGCAGCAGGCTAGGTAATCATTTTTTATTAGGGTTGAGTTTTTTTATAATTTTACTATTCTCTTTAAAATATAACTATAAACAAAAGGAGTAAAAATGTCAAAAAGCCCTACTTTGATTAAGAAAAAAAAAAAAAAAAATGGCTGCCTAACCTTGCTGCGTAGAATTGTTGTATAATGAATGGTTCCGAACATGAAGTTAGTTAGGCTCAAGTTTTTTTGTCCTTGGTGATAAATAGATTCGTGTGAGAAACATGATAATTAAACGTGTCTTGTTCAAATTTAACATCTTAACCCATGCATTTAACATGTATCATATCACTTAAACGTGTCAATTAAACATAATTATTTTATCCAAATAATAAAACTTTATGCATCTTGGTTAGATTTAGTTCGAATTGCCTGGGTTGTTGATCTGCATCCGTTTATGACCATGTTAGATTTGGGTTTATTTGCATTCACGCGCCAGAAAAGGTGTTGGGTTTGCACATGTCACGCCTAACAATTCAATCCAATCCATTGCGCTCGCCCCTTCTTTTGACCTAACTCCACTCCAAAATCTATCAAAATACTTCTTAATCAATTAGATTTCAGCATCCACGTACAAAATTAGAGCTTCAAATGAGACACTTGTCGAGGCAAATTAGTATATTACACAAGTTTCTTACTTTAACAAATAGCAAATTAAGTCAATCTCCCTTAACAAAACCCACAAAGTAGTAGGTAAAAATAGGTGTGACGACCCCCCTCCCGCACTGTACAGATACTGTCCGCTTTGGGCTACCATCCGGCCCTCACGACTTTAAAAGGCCTCTGTACAATGGGGAGATGACCCTGCACATATAAAGATCATCATCCTTCCCTACCCAGGCGATATGGGACTATGTTTCCCCTTGGTAGCTAGCCCAACTCCTCTTGGGATCCACAGGACCCTCACCCTCCCCCTCAAGTCCGCCCACACAAGGGTCTCACAGTCCGCCCCCCTTAAGGCCCAACGTCCTCGTTGGCCACACAGGCACAACGTCCACGTTGCCCGAGGGCCCACCTCCACGTGGCACACTTCCGGCTGGGTCAGGCTCTGATACCAAACTGTGACGACCCCCCTCCCGCACTGTACAGATACTGTCCGCTTTGGGCTACCATCCGGCCCTCACGACTTTAAAAGGCCTCTGTACAATGGGGAGATGACCCTGCACATATAAAGATCATCATCCTTCCCTACCCAGGCGATATGGGACTATGTTTCCCCTTGGTAGCTAGCCCAACTCCTCTTGGGATCCACAGGACCCTCACCCTCCCCCTCAAGTCCGCCCACACAAGGGTCTCACAATAGGTGATTAATAACTTAATTCATCCATTCCTCTTTTTCACAATTGTTTGTTAGTTTTCCGGGGTGCCCTCATCAGAATCGTTCCCAATATGTTTGGTGGTTTTCTCATCAAAACAGCAAAGACTGCCTCACGGAACACGCCACCACCTGGGCCCACTGCCTCAATTTCGTCTTCACCACCTGTGGAGTATCACCTTCACAAACACAAACACAAACACACAAACTAAGTCATCTAATCCAACGGTCCAGATCTCACAAACCAAAAGTCAACTCACCAGGACTCATTATCGTAGTAGGCGAAGACGGAAACGCCTCGAGATTCGCGGCGGCGGCAGCAGGAATGGACGGCTCAGAAGAGGACTTCGAGATACTCATTTTCTGAACGGCGTAATAGAGGCCCAAAGCGGGTAAAGTATCGGAGAGGCGTTGGTCGAGAACGGGCGAATCGGGTCCGAACCCGAAGCCGAGCTCGATGCAGGCCTTGAGCTCCTCGACATCCTCATCGGTGAGGCTCCTGCTTTGCTTGCGATGTCTCTTGCTATTGTTCTTCCTCCTCAACCAGGCCTCGTCGCGGTCCGTGTCGGGTGACCAAGATCTCTGCTTGTAAAGCGGTACGGGTGCGGGTATTGGATCCGACATCAGCTGCCGCCCCGTTACGGGGGGTCGTCGCCTCGCGACGGACCGACCTCTTCTCGTTCTTACAGAACCAGTTCTCGTTATTGCCCTTCCGAGGCAAAGCAGAGGAGGTGGCCTTTTATATGAGATCCTTTGGGTTGGTTCTTTGGTAAATAATTCGTTTAGTGGAGGGTAGGAGTTGATTTTCACGTGATGGCCTTGTCATTTTGAGGTGTCAAGTTGTTTGGGTTTTGTTTGGTTTGATTTTCCTCCCTAATTAACTTTGCTTCCAGGTCAAGCAAAGAAGATTAGAAGAAAGTCTTCAAATATGCTGTCTTCATGCACTTGTATTAAACTTTCTAACCAAAACATTTAAATATCTGATTAATGATCATATTTCCAAAATAATTGTATGGCTCTATAGTTAATTATGATCTCATTGTATGTGATTAATTATGTGGATTGGTTGTCGTATTAATTGCTTGGCACGCGGTGGATTAATGGCGTGTTTTATTTTTTTACTCAATGAAGTACGTTTATGTATTTCCTGAAAATTTGAGGACATGTGCATAATTTTATGGAGCTAATTATTCAAATGGAATATTTTTTAAATGACTATTGACTATTGACTATTGACTATGACTTTATTTTTATTTTTTATTTTCTTGTAGAACCAACTATAATTTGATTTGACGAGTAGAAGATATTTTGTAATATACCTTAAATTTTCATAGTTTAGGAAAATGTTTAATGGTACTCTAATATTATTATATTAGTGGAAGGATTGTGTATGATATTCTCTAGGATTATTCTGTAGATATTCTCTAAGATTATTCTGTAAATATTCTCTAGGATAGTCTATGGTAAGCTGAGTTGTATCTTTCCTAGCTTAGCTTATTTGCTACCTAGTTTAGTATTGTTAGTTTTGTATATATATCTCAAGGCTGTGGCGCCACCATCAATAACAAGAAATACAGTTTCACAAAACTCTTTATGGTATCAGAGCATCTCAAGAACAGGAGATCTCGTACCCACCGACGAAACCGACAAAACCAATTTTTTTTTTCAATCGTTTTCCAGCGATTGACATCTTCGATCTTCAAACACGACATCCGACAATAACCAAATCATCATGGGTAACGACAAGACCACAAAACCCCTCGACTCCACATCTCCATACTATCTTCATCCCTCCGACGGACCACAAATCACAATCAGCCCAATTGTGTTACGTGGTGAGAACTACAATGAATGAGTTCGTTCGATGCGGAATAATTTCCGTGCAAAGAACAAGCTAGGCTTCCTCGATGGAACCATAGCCAAGCCGACGACAAAAACTCCAGAAGAGTCCTTATGGGTGACGGTTAATTCCACACTCGTGGGATGGATTCATAATACTCTGGATCCGGTCCTACGCTCATCCGTCCCCCAACCTGACGATGTGAAAGACATGTGGGATGATATTCGACAACGTTTCTTGATAGAAAACGGTCCAAGAATCCATGAGTTGAAGACACTTCTGAGTGATTGCAAGGAGCGCGGGCGCCCGATGGTGAATTACTACAACGACTTACGAAAGATATGGGATGAACTTGCGGGATATTCTTCTGTCACGACATGTACTTGTGCTGCTGCTACTGAATTTGCTAAAAAACAGGAGAATGAAAAGGTACATGATTTTCTTGTTGGTTTGGATTCTGCTCTTTATGGCACTGTTGTTTCCAATATTTTGATGATGGAACCTTTGTCGAGTTTAAACACAGCCTTTGCTAAAATTGTGACTAAAGAACGTCACCAAACTATTGCTCGAGCCCACGAAACCAAATCTGATGTTGTCGGTTTCACGGCACAAGGGACTGCTAGGGGAATGACTCTTGCTCGTGGTAGTGAGCATCCTCGAACCAATGGCGTCTATCCTCACTGCGCCAAAACTGGACATGATCAAGACAATTGTTTTCAACTGATTGGGTTCCCGAATTGGTGGTATTCCGAGAACCGCACCAATGGCGGGCAAGGTCGAGGCGGAGGCAGGTCTGGACGAGGGGGAGGCAGGAGTGCAGGTAAGGCAGCCGCGGGCAGGTCGCACACGCAACAACCACCTCGAAGCCTGCTGCCAGTACAGGCTATGCTCAGGCACCGATACAGGAGTCAGATCGTAGCAGCATTCCCGGTCTCTCGGATGATCAGTGGGCTACACTTGTGAACATGCTCAACTCTTCAAAAGGGCAGTCTTCTTCGACCGAAAAGTTGAGTGGTAAGTTCGATTTTCCTGATAAATGGATCATCGATACCGGATGCTCGAACCACATGACTGGTAATGTTAGATTATTTGGCAAATTATTTGATGTCTCTCCTACTTCTGTTGGGCTGCCTAATGGAAAAAAAAACCATCGCTACTAAGGCTGGCACGATAACTTTGAGCCACAATATGGTGCTATATAATGTATTATATGTTCCAGACCTTACTTGTAATTTGCTGTCAGTGTCTCACTTGCTTGCCGATTTATATTATTCTGTCACGTTTACTGATAAGTTTTGCATCATACATGACCGCACTTTGAGAACTCTGATTGGAGCGGGTGAACAATGTGATGGGGTTTACTGGTTTCGGCCTCTGCGACAACTTCGGGCTTATCAAGCAACTGTGGAGGTCAAAACGAGAATTGTGGCATCAAAGGCTGGGACACCCCTCTCGGCAAGTAGAATTTCTTTTGCCTGATATTATTAGGAGTAATGGAAATAAGGATGTTAGTGTTGTCCATAAACCTTGTGATATTTGTTTAAGAGCCAAACAAACTAGAAGCATGTTTCCTTTGAGTAATAATAAAGCCAAAGATGTTTTTGATTTAATCCATTGTGATATTTGGGGTGCGTATACTTTGCCTGCTAGTTGTGGTACTCGTTATTTTTTAACCATTGTTGATGACTGTTATCGAGCCGTATGAGTTTATTTGATGGCCAAAAAATCTGAGGTGCCTCAACTTATTCAGGATTTTTGTAGAATGGTTTCCACCCAATTTGATAAGCATGTTAAAATCCTAAGAAGTGATAACAGAAGGGAATTTACATGTCTTCATCAATTTTATGCTGACAATGGTATTCTTCATCAAACCTCTTGTGTCGACACTCCCCAACAAAATGGGAGGGTAGAACGTAAACATAGGCATATTCTTAATGTGGCTCGGGCATTACTTTTTCAAGCTAATCTTCCCATTTCTTTTTGGGGGGAGAGTATCATGACGGCTGCCTATGTAATAAACCGAACCCCTACCCCATTGCTAAATAAAAAAACCCCTCACGAGATTCTCTTTGGTTCCCCTCCTAAGTATGATGCCCTTCGTGTATTTGGTTGTCTTTGTTTTGTCAAAAATCAACCGCGTGTGAAGGACAAGTTTGGTCCTCGCTCTAGTCGATGTGTATTTGTGGGGTATCCTTTTGGTAAAAAGGGGTGGCGTTTGTATGACTTAGAGAAAAATGTGTTCTTTATATCTCGAGATGTTGTCTTTTGCGAACAACAATTCCCTTTTGCTTGTGAAATCAAGTTGAACAATACTGATGTTGTGCTTGAAAATGAGGAGTATTATGACACTGTGACATATTTGAGGATACTCCCTTAGCAAGGGGGAGTGAGGAGCACTCGGTTGTGGCGGGTGGCGGTGATGGCGGGGCTGAGGCAGTTGAGCAGCCCGTTAGATTACCAGCACCTGGTGGCGGGGCTGTGGAAGTTGTACAACACGTCATACCATCAGCCGGTGGCGACTTGGAGGTTGTCCAGCAGCTTGGTGTTGGTGAAACTTTGGATAATGGGGAGGTTGTGATTAATGAAGCAAATGTTTCGCAAGACACTAGTCGAGGTCATCGAATAAAGAAACCTTCTAGTAAACTCAAGGGCTTCATCACCAACACTGTTCGAGTTATAAACCCTGTCACATCACCTATACCTGCTCCGTCAAAGTCCTCAGGTACTCATTTTCCCATTGTTTATTATGTAAATTGTGACAAGTTTTCTGTGAGACACACCCGTTTTCTGGCAGCAATTACTGCAGGCACTGAACCCTCATCCTTTAAAGAAGCTGTTAAGGATCCTGGTTGGCGGAAAGCCATGCAAGAAGAAATCGATGCCCTTGAGAGGAACGACACTTGGACTTTAGAGGACCTTCCACCCGGGAAGAAGCCAATCGGGTGTAAGTGGGTCTATAAAGTCAAGTATCGATCTGATGGTACGGTTGAACGATTGAAGGGGCGCCTAGTAGTGTACGAAAATCGGCAAGTTGCAGGGATTGACTTTAATGAAACATTTTCCCCTGTAGCTAAAATGGTCATGGTTCAAACATATTTGGCTATAGCAGTGGCAAGAAAGTGGGAACTGCACCAGATGGATGTGCATAACGCCTTCCTACATGGAGATCTTGATGAGGAGGTATATATGCAACTACCTCCAGGCTTTAATTTTGCTGCTTCGGGTAAGGTGTGTCGATTACGTAAGTCATTGTATGGACTACGTCAAGCGCCTCGGAATTGGTTTGCTAAGCTCTCGAGTGCTTTGAAGGATCTTGTTTTTAAACAATCTTATGCTGATTACTCCTTGTTTAGTTATTCTAAGGGTGATGTTGTTTTACATGTCCTTGTGTATGTGGATGACATTATAATCACAGGATCTTCTTCTTTGGCAATCAAAAAATTCAAGCAACAACTAAGTGAGAGATTTCATATGAAAGACTTGGGCGTTCTCAAGTAATTTCTTGGCATTGAAGTCGCACGTGGGAAGGACGGTTTGTTTCTTTCACAACGCAAATATGTTCTTGACATTGTAAGTGAGGCTGAATTACTTGGCGCACGCCCTGCTTCTACACCCATGGAACAAAACCACCATCTTGCCACCACCAATGGCGCTATCTTTGATGACCCAGAAAAATACCGGCGACTTGTAGGGCGCCTAATCTACTTGACGATTACACGGCCTGAGTTGTGTTACTCCGTACATATATTAGCTCAGTTTATGGGTGATCCTCGTGTTGAACATTGGGACGCCGCTTTGAGAGTTTTGCGGTATTTGAAAGGATGTCCTGGACAGGGTATTTTGCTGCGCGGGGAAAGTACTTTTCAACTCTATGCGTTCTGTGATAGTGACTGGGGCAAGTTGTCCTTTTGACTCGGAGATCATTGACTGGTTACTTTGTTTTATTAGGCTCCTCTCCTGTCTCTTGGAAAACAAAAAAACAGCCAACTGTTTCCCGATCTTCTGCGGAGGCCGAGTATAGGTCTATGGCCACTACTACATGTGAGTTAAAGTGGTTGAAATCCCTTTTGGCTTGTTTTGGGATACAACATGTGCGTCCCATGCGATTGTTTTGTGATAGTCAAGCTGCTCTCTATATAGCGGCTAATCCAGTTTTTCATGAAAGAACGAAACATATAGAAATGGATTGTCACTTTGTTCGTGATGCCTTGCAAGATGGAACAATTTCTACGTCTCATATTCGGACTGGTGCACAGCTAGCGGATATTTTGACCAAGGCTCTTGGTAAATCACAGTTTTATTTACTCCTTCGCAAGTTGGGCATTTGCAATCTCCATGCTCCTACTTGAGGGGGAGTATTAGTGGAAAGATTGTGTATGATATTCTCTAGGATTATTCTGTAGATATTCTCTAGGATTATTCTGTAAATATTCTCTAGGATAGTCTATGGTAAGCTGAGTTGTATCTTTCCTAGCTTAGCTTATTTGCTACCTAGTTTAGTATTGTTAGCTTTGTATATATATCCCAAGGCTGTGGCCACTATCAATAACAAGAAATACAGTTCCACAAAACTCTTTATATTAACCATGTGTTTTAATCTAAGTATCAAGAGCTACATTGGCTGCGTATGCTAGGTCAATAGTTGGATCAGTCAAGCAAATACTCATGCATGGCCTGTCACCACTTGGTATAGTTTGCACATTTAGACGACGGTTTCAAGACGCAGGTTGGTTAAGAGTGTAAATAACCCATCCAATGATGATCCTGGCATGTTAAATGTTCTTGGTTTTATGTGAAGCAATGGGTATGGATTTGTTCCATGCATAGAGTCATTGATGTATACTTGAACGATAATGATGTACAACTAAATTAACATGTTGGATGTGTATATTCTAGTGGTACCTTCAATACATACCTCCTTTGGTAAATTTCATGTTGCTTTAGTCACTTTGTATAGTTCATCGGTCCTTGACAACTTTAGTAGATAGCATGTAGCTCATGAGTTTTTATTAGGGCCGGGCAGGTTCTGGTAATCGATCCGAAAATTAAAAGATGAAAATTGGCCTGATATTTTTAAGCCCACAATTCTGAGGCCCGAGATCGGACCGAGTTGGACCGGTTAACCGAATTTCGGGCCGATCTCGGTCCAAAGCCCAAACAGTTTTTATGAAATCGGTCCAAAGCCCAAACTGTTGCTATAGTGCTGAAGTAAAAGCTGTTTAGAAATTTGATAAAGCCCAAACTGCTGCTATAGCCCAAACAATTTTTCTATGCCTGGTAATATTCATTTGACTTTTTAGTGCTGAAGTAAAAACTGTTTAGAAATTTAACTTTTTATTCATACCCAGACCGGTTACCTGATGGGTTTCAGAAAGGGTAACCGAGGACCGGACCAGAAACATTGGGCTGGGGCGGGTTTTAAGAGCGAAAATTTAATAATAAATAAAAAAACCGAACCGACCCGATCAGTCTGGTTTTCGGTTCAGTCCGAGTTTTCGATCTGAAATGCCCACCCCTAATTTTTTATGTAGAGTTATTTTCAATCCACTCATAGATGATAACTCAAAGGAATGCATCATTGTTACTAAGAATGTTTCTATATGTGTGCTTGTCATTTGGTTTGTCTAAAACAACAACTTTTCTAGAGAGCCAGGCCTGTCCAATATCGTCCATCGCCTTAGAGATGCGCATCTCAAAGATGATGGACGAGATTGAGCTAGGCCTGGCTTGCCTGGCCTGTCTCTCTAGAAAAATTCCTAAAACAAACTCTAAAAATGGGCATACAAGGACAAGGATGCATGACTGCCTGCCACAAATACATCATCAAGTGGTCCTCAAACAAAATTGAAAATGCACGAACTTTTCGAAAATAAGTTGAATCTCTGGTGGATTTCTCCTTGCCATTTACATACATCTATCTGTTTGGTTATTCCATTTCCTTTGTTATGGAGATTTTTGTTGTTTGGATGTCTATTTATTGACATAAAATCGATTCTTCATAAGGTTGTTTTCCCACTGCTCATGGGAATCAAAGTCTGAGGGGGAGGTCCCGGAATCGGATTCATGAAAACAGTTTCAATTTTCATATCTATTTTCCATGCAACCAAACACACCCCTAAAGTAATTTTTCTAATCATTTTTTCCCAAAAAAGTCATTTTCTCAAGAAATGCTTTTCTTAGCTATCAAACATACCATAAGTTATATGATAAAGGTTATTCATCATATAGATTTTAATAGACAAATTGCAAAATAGTAGGGCTGAAAACCGAACCGACTTAGGTCGGTTTTAAAATTTTCAAACCGAAATTGAACCGACCATTAACAAAACCGATCCGAAACCAAACCGACTAAAATCAAACCAAAACCGAAATAAAACCGAACCGACCGACTATTTTAAACATATTGTATTATTTATATATAAAATATATATTATTTATTATATATATTCGGTAGGTTCGGTTTGGTTGGTTAAAATCACATAAAAATTGAAAACCGAACCGACCACTTCGGTTTTGAATTTTTTAAAACCGAAACCGATCCGAACAGAATTTAAACCGAATCGATTGGTTCGATTTAGATCGGTTCGATCAGTTTAATCGGTTTGATCGATTTTTTGTTCAACCCTACAAAATAGTAATTCAAATGCCTCTCAATGGTCGGGCGAGCTAATTCTACTTTTAGCTATTAAAAGATTGCTCCTAAAATTTATTAAAAGATTGCTCCTAAAATTTACAGCCTACATGTTGATCATATGTTTCTCAAAGTGTGTTGTGTCTCAATATATAACAAAATAAATAATAACATGGCCATGAAATTGGCCCAATATAAATTGGTCGAGGAAGAAACTTGCGAAGATAAATAGATTGTTTTCAGATTAACCATTCTAACTTGTTCTCTCGTCAAAAAGGTCAAGTTTGATCATTTGGTGACATTTTTGTATTGGGTTACCTCATAAGTTTCAAGTTATCAGCTCGATTTTGGGTTTTCTCATTTCACGCTGTATCGAACCATCTATCTATATCTATATAACAAAATACAAGTTTGTCTCAACTTAGTTCCCGGCCAAGATTTTCCCTAGATGACAACAACATTAGATAACACACCTCGTTTTTAATCCTTTCTTTCACGTTTCCCATCTCTCACTGGAGAAATATATATATATATATATATATATATATATATATATATATATATATATATATATATATATATATATATATATATATATATATATATATATATATATATATATATATATATTTTTTTTTTTTTTTTTAATTTTTTTTTGAGTACTCCATCGACAAAATCCCAATCCCGCAAATCTCTAATCCCATCTTCCAATATTTTCTACGCTAAGAAATCTTCAATTTTATTAAATTCGCCTTGCAATTCCAACTCAGTTTGCGCCACCACAAATTTCCCCTATAATCCTTCTTTCAAGTTGCCTCTAACACATGGTCAAGAAACATCCTCCTACTGATCCACATCTCATGGTAACTAATAGATGATCTTCAATAAAACATCCACTCCATTGATGGGTGTTTAATCATTCTACCTGAAGGCAAGTAGGGAGCGGTTGAGGAGATGGGCAGATTGGAGGGTTGTGACCAAAGAGAGGGGAGGGATGGGATATTGTGGGAAATTGAAAACTTGGGCAAGGGCATTTTCGAAAAAACAAAAGATGAGCATGACGGACGCTGACACTGTTCATCATGCCAATTTTCGCTATAGGTTTAGGTTGGATTTCTAGTGTCAATTCAATCATTTTGTGACATTTTCGTGTTGGCTTACCATATCAATTTCAAGTTATTTAGATGCTTCCGACTTCAAGACATTTCATGTTGTGTTATTGCGTTAAACATGGCATGGTTCTGATTACAACAGTCCTTTGTGTTGCATCTAAAATTAGGTTGGATCGTGTCAACCCGTTTATCGACATAACATCAGGTCGTATTGGCTTACAATTACAATAGAACCACAATAAACTAATACTCGATAAATTAATAACCTCGATTATATAAGACTTTTGGCCGGTCACGGCATGGGACTAATGTGGTAAATTAATAATTCGCTATGTTTATAAGATGAAATATAAAAAAAAAAAAAAAAAAAAAAAAAAACTCATATATCCCACTTGATATATAAATTAATAATCTCCTTATACACCAAAATTATATAAACATGACTCAATTATAAGGCCTTTGTCAAATATGACTCTAATGTTACTTGTTTCCTCTTGAAATTGATGTCTTATTGGATCTCATCTCTAGCTTTTTCTTAGTGCACTAAGAAGCTCTGGTTGAGTATTATCGTCTTGCAAGAGAAAATTATGCGATGTCATTGTTCCTTTGAGTGCATCTTTGCATGAGATACTCCAATACAAAACTATCATATTCAACTTCATCCTCTTGATCATTTCACATGACATTCTCAATAATTTGCTCGTCACTCAACAACTCTAAAATTACCTCATTTTCTTCTCGGTAGTTCAAAAGGTACTCAACATATCCATTGTGTCACGATACATCCACTCTTTGATTAGAACATGCAATTATCGAACACTTCCATCATCTGAGTGTTGATCCAAATTCTCTGAAGCCACGTTATCCATAAACCTAATTTTACAACGTCGAAAGCAATTTGCAATTGTACTTGCTTGAACATATATTGTCCAAGCCGAGATTGCAAGATTCATTGCATATTACAACATCGAAAGCAATTTGCAATTAAGTTATTAATTAAACAATATCTCGATTTATTAATAATTTCCAAGCGTATTATTTATAGAGGTTTAACTGTATGTTGAACATGGCCAGAGATATTCTGGACATTACGATAAGACCTTCAGGATGCCTAGATAAATTAATTTGGTTCTTTGATAAAAGAGGTATTTTTTTAATCAAAAGTGCCACTCAGGAGCAACTTGAAAGTTCCACATCTAACCCACCTCTTCTACTTACTCGTGCTAAACAACTCAGAGATCTATGGAGAATCAAAGCTCCACCCCCCCCCCCCCCCCCCCCCCCCCTGTGCCTTGTTTCTACTTTGGAAAATCAGTCAAAACTCAAAACATTCTCCCTACCATGATATAGCTGGTTAGGCTTCACATGCCTATTGAGGATCGATGTATCTTATGTGAGAACCACACAGAAGATGCAACTCAGCTCTTTTTTTTTTCCCCCAATCATTAATCAATTATGACAACTTTTCCTCATTCCGATTGATTGGCTTAATAATATCTTTAGCACTGAAATGATGCAACAATTGCAAATCGAGTTCATAACAATCTCTCAGTTTCAAGGTTTGGACATTTTTTTAGCAAGCAAATAGATTCAGGGAGGTATTTAATAATACTGGAACCAGAAAGGTTGAAATACCTGAGATATATCATTTTACCTATAGAATTTGGTACCGATTCAACTGATTCTCCTCTAAAATCCAGTGCCCATAGGCCACGGAAAATGTGAGAAGATGATTTCAAGCTCGTCACTAATTTGCAACCAATAACATATGGCAAAAAGAGAACGTAAGCACGATGAAGATCTTTCTCTAGTCTTGAAAGTAGAAAATGGTGATAATTCCTTGAAAGATAATAATGCATGGCGAGTTCTTTCACTAATGCATTTTACACTTCCAACAACAAAATATTCACCTCCTGCGACATAACTTGCAAGATCATGCACAAGGTCGTGCATTTTACATGTGTATGCTACCACCTCTATTTTTTTCTATGTCATGAAAGAGGGACCCGTGTAGCAGTGCATTGAAAACTTCGTTCCCGACATCCTACAATTCCATTTTGTTGGACGTCTGTAGTTGAACCAAACTATTTTCCATCCACAACTGAATCAATTATTCTCTATAGATAACATGACCTTTGGGGAAAATGGAACAATAAACAAAATATTGCCTCAGTTGTTTTGGCAAATGGTAATAGCTCAATCTCAATGCAGGTCAAATGCAATTCTCACTGCTTTGTGGGAGCTCCCAAAGTTCACTTTTTGGTACTACGATCCATTCATTTTCCTCTCTTTTGAAACGTAACAAGCCTCCAAGAGCTTTTGCAGCCAAAGGTAACCTCCACACTTAGCCACAATCTCCACTAAGGCAGGTCTCTCTTCGTTCCCCGGACCAAATGCGTGTTGCTTAAATAAAGACCAACAATCATATTTCGATAGAACATTTGGACAAGTAAGGGATGCTATGGTTTTGTGACGAGTGGTCACCATAACTGAACTGCCTTCTACTCCACATCTCAACCAGCCTTTCATTTTTTCCCATTCATTCTGATTCTCTTCCCAAACATCGTGTAGAACAAGTAAAAATGACCACACAACTTCTCTTGAAGGTGCCACTGTAG
This sequence comes from Berberis vulgaris, assembly GCA_963556465.1. NCBI lineage: Eukaryota > Viridiplantae > Streptophyta > Magnoliopsida > Ranunculales > Berberidaceae > Berberis > Berberis vulgaris. Next base: position 10,614,788 of record OY747137.1, read on the forward strand.
AGATTCTAGGTCTTCGTGCTGTAGAGATTCTAAGCCTTTGGAGTCAGTTGTATTTCTTGAAAGAGACGTTATAATTGCTTTGATAAGATGTTTGAAATAAAAATCATTTGATACACAAACCCAAGAACTGACATTAAAATGCTTTGCAACCGGCTCATCGTTGTATACCATCTGAGCAAGAATTTTCTTTCCAAGCTCCCCTACACCGTGTATCGGACAAATAGAGAGGTCTACCTGGCTGTTATTCTCATATTTTAGAGCTCTTGGATGTCATGGAAGACGCAATTGTTCCAAAGTCCTGTAGTCACTCCCCAACAATAGCTTGAGTAGCTCCTCTATGTTTGTGTCTCTCCCATAAACCTGTGGTTCAGTTAAGAGAGAAATAGTTACACGGCCTGGACAGATTTCTTCCATTCTCTTCTCTAATTTCCCTTTTGCAGATCAAGAGTAGAAATATCTTCAGCCATCTCACGAAACATCTCAATAAGATTTTGAATGTCTTTCCGGATCTTGTGACTAAGGTCAACTTCTTCTTCAGGTGGAGAGTCAGTTACCTTATTGTTGTTCATCTCCTCTGAGGCTAGTTGTCGACCTTCATGTTCACACTCATCAAAAACATCATCAGCCATGTAAGCTGCAGTGTTTAGTTCCTGTAGCCATAATCAAAATGCTTCTTCCCCTTTCTTGAACTGCTTCTCCTCTGCATCACTGAGGACATGTTTGATTCTACAGAAAGTTTTGTAGAGCTTCTTTAGCTCCTTCTCCACGCCCCATAATTGACCAAGTTCTGTCTGGATTAAATAGCTAAGATTTTCAAATACAACTCCAGAATGGACATACCACTTGACCTGCCATCTCCTTTGCAAAAAGAAGAAAGTAGTAATTAGTGGGATGAACAAGGATCTATGATTCTCTTCTTGCAAGCAGAGTATAGCATGATTTATCTTGTTCGATCTTTATAAGGAAAGTAAAAACTAGCTTGTACAGATTAATGTTATTTGCTAGAAAAGTCATGTTCAATTGTAGATTTCATTGAAAAGATAAGCTATAATAACCTTAACCATCTCTTGCCCACTTGATCTTAATATCTGAACACTATGCTTAATACAAAACTTCAATCCATATGTTTGACACATACATCTTAATTTAATTTGAAGAAAAAAAATTAGAGATTCTGATCATCCAACAACTCTTGAAAGATGATTTTTTGCTTCCAAACGCTAGAAATGAAAGCACCAAGCATCTTTCCTTCAACTGGTATTATTAATTTTTTTTTTTCTGGCATCCAGTTGATTAGAGTTCGGCATACCTAGTTTTTATAAATTTATACTTTTGAGTCATTGTTGTTAGCTTAAATATTGTTGTTTATTTCCTTTGTCATTAACGATCACAAGGATAGTCAGGTGATAGAATCTTGAGGTAGAAATCTCGTTCTTTAGCAGGTAGAAGTATTTAACTGTATTCAATTGAGCAAATGATCACAAACTAGAATAATTTTATAAATGCAGTAAGTTTCTCGTACTATTCTTTGATTCTTTTAATATTTTTTTGGTACTTGCATTTTGAAGATGGAGCGGATCCTTGGTTCTGATGAAGTTCCTCAGGATTCAGATTCTACATTTGGTTTGGTGTGTTTGGTGATTCAACAAAACATGTAATAATAAAGCAGTCCAAATTTAGTACGAAACAGTATGAAGAAAGTGTCGGAATATCCCTCTAAACAATTCCAATTGTGGATTTCAGTTTTCTGTTTCAGAATTGCTTTTTGGTTTTCTTATCTAAGATCTTGTGATTTACGTGTGGAATTTAGTTTCACTGTGTTTTTTCCGTAAAGCATGATGGTTTTGAAAAAGAGAACCAGCATTTGAATTCTCTTCAATATGAAAAACTGTAGAAGCGAAAACTACATCTATAAACCTTTAACTAGAACCAAAGTCGAGTCTGCTTACAAGGGGAACAATGTGTGTGCAGGAAATGCTGGACAACGGACAACATAGTCAAGTAATATAACTGATTAAAGATAATACAAATGTATACAAAATTTATGATAGAGATTCTACTAATTTCAATTTTCAACTGCAATGTGGCAACCACTGCAACTCGACGCCTGCATCAGCAACACTAGGTATGTTTGAGCTTTTAAGAGAAGAAACAATGGCTTCGATTTTGTAATATCTTGTATGTACTGATAAATAGCATGCAGTAGGTGTTTCAACAGCATGCTGGAAAGACCACCCTGGCGAAACTACTCCAGGATTCTACTGATCTTGTTAAGGTTTGCCAATAGGCCTGTAGTGGCTTCTTTTGGTCTTGGGACTACCTTGAGCAATAATATCGCACGAGCAGATGCTAAGTAGGCAACTATGGTCTTGGGACTAGCCAATGGCATGACAGCTTAACGGTTGGAGCTTGGCGGATGGTACCACTTGGTCTTGGGTTCGAACCCAGCTTGCGGCATCTTTATCAGTTTATGGTGTGTTGACCAGTTATGGTCTTTAATAAGTTCTGGGATCCTATTAAAGAAGAAGAAATAGGTAACTATGGCTTCATAGGATCCACTCAACTCCAATAAGACACCAAAACTAATGCTATCGACTGTGTTGCTGGGGATTGACTGCAGCATTTATCGTGATTAAATGGGAGGTATATTCCCAAATAGCTAAGCTGGTTGAGTTGCGAAATGCACTAAAAGTGTAGTCTTTCTTGCCTGGGATTTGTTTGACAAAACACTCTCAAGGTACTATCAATCATCTTTTCTTTTATTTCTTTCCATTGTTTGATGCATTCGAGTTATATTTGGAAACTACATGATTTAAAATATGAAAATTAAGTATGATTCAATTTATATTTAAAGTTCTATCACTTTTGGAGAGTAAACGTGATCAAAGGCTAATAACGAGATCTGAAACTTGTATTACTTTCCTGAATGGTATAGTTGGTTATGAGATCTAAAGGCATAAATTTTCCTGAATGGTAAATGGTACTAATTAGGCCAACAACATAAAGCAAAAAAATTTATAACACAATTAAGTGAACTGAAAATGAGACTTTTCATTGTTCAGTGTATTCTACCTTGAAGCAGAAGAAACAAAATCAAATATTCATATCTCAATTATTTCATCTTCACCTTGGAATGTAAACAAAGGTTGCTGAGTTTCAACCAGACATTTCCATATACACCATGGGGTATGTCCTCTGTTTTCAAGCTCAAATGGCACACTGTTCAGGGAATTGCATCCCGTTGCTGCGATTACCTCAGTACATAATCCTGGAAACGGAACAATTAAAATATTCACCAATGACAAGAATGAAAATGACTAATATCCAATTCCTAAATAGAAGACAAGGGTAAGAATGGAGTAAAGTCGGTTTCACAAGTTATGAAAATAAGAAACCAAAGAAAGAGAAATTCTAACAGAGAGAGGGTTCAGGGTAAATTGTCCAGTATTGATAAAAGAGGGAGCGGAGGATTTGGCTCCTATTGAGGTTGTACAAGAGCTTTAAGTTATAACCACTAGTGTTTTCAGTGACTGATAAGAACATGAGAAATCATGTTAAAGCAGTGCTCTTCTCCTTGCTGGTCCCTGTTCTTCCACCGTCTCTCTATTTCTTCGTTGCATCCCCAAATCCATAGTACTTTTAGAGCAGTGAGGTGTTCAACCATTGTGGCAACACTTTCCAATTCTTGGGAGAACTTTGTAAGCGAGGTTAGATGAGTATTTATCCAATCAGGCAAGTCCATGGCATCATCTTCTTTTGAAAAATTCCAAATTTCTAGATGTTGAAGCGTTACACAGCAGCGCGTTTTATCCCCTCTGGTAAACATGTCAGCTTGGGTAACTTTGACAACTGAAGTTGTTCAAGGACAACAAGGTGCTCAAAATCCTCTGTTGAGAATTCCATCTGAGGACAATTGCTGATTCTGAGAGTAACGAGAGAGATCTTATCAAACCCAGGCAAACACTTCAAAACATCACAATCTTGAATGTGAAGGGTTTTGAGGGAGGAGAGGTTAAGGAGTCTCCCCTCTCCGTCATAAAATTCTCCTCCTCTGCCAATGAAACCAAGTTTCTACAGTTATATATGCTCAACTGTGTGAGTATAGCGAGACTATTTTTATTTTTTGGAAAGTGAGCTGGGGTTTTTAAGGATCCTTGAACCTTATATTAATAAAAAAGATGATGATAAAGTTTACAATCGTTCATACGTTCACTCGTTACATCATCTACGACACAATAAACTTGCTTCAAAGCGTCAACAAAGAACCTAATCAGTTATAGATTCACCGTCTCCAAGTTAGGGAGTAACCTTGCAAAGTGTTCTTCTACTAAAGTGGTTGCATGATAGACCTGCCATAACTTTTCTTCCTCATAATTACCAATCAATCATTTAAGCGCTCTCATGACCTAAAGTATACTTGTGGGCCCAGGATGTATGAGAAGTCATCGTAAAGAATCGAAACACAATGAATTATGATATAGAAACCATTGAATGCTAGCACTAATCTAGCATCCCTACAAGGTTCTAATAAGCATTTGCATTCTACCTGTATTATCATCATCAGTTACCTGAATTTAGGATTTGTCTTCTTGCTTCGAAAAGACCTTCGAGGAACATATTCTGTGGGAGGCTGTAATGTGGTAACCTCATATTCTTCTTCAATAGTGTTTTGCACCACCTTTGTTGTTTTCGCTTCAAGTAAACTTTTAATTTCGGTGACTAAAGCATCCCTGCCTATTCTTGCAATTCTAAATTCAAAGCATTGATGTCTTGGGGTGTTAGCCAATCCATGGGCACTGTTGGATATTCCCCTGTCTTCCATCAATTATCTCTCGTCCTACTTCAGGAAGTGTAGAAGCTGATTTTGAGGTTGCAACAACCTCTTCACTGCATTTTTCCTGACTTGGTGTTGTTAGCTATTTTTCTAAATGGTTATCCTTCGGGTCAGTTTCCTGTAGCACTATTTGTTGGCTATTCTCATCATTCGGCTGTTGCTCTACCTCTTGTAGGTTACTTCCTTTGTCATTCTCCTTATTAGTTAACTACTGTTTGGTAACGCTATAGCTGCATTACCAGGAACTGGGCTTGTATTGTGTGGTTTGAACGCTCGTTTACCCTAGGCAATGGTCCAGCCTTCACTATCCTTGGTCTCTATTGGAACCTTCTTCCCTGTTGGTTCCCAAACTTTGGTCACCACCTTATTGTAGGAGACACTCTTTGGACAATGATGGTTTGAGTGCCCAAACACAGCACAAGTGTTGCACTGTGTTGGAATCCATGCATACTCTACCTCCACTACTCTTTTTAGCCCTTCATTGATGAATACAGGAATCCCCTTGGGAAACTTATTATTGACTTCCACTTCTATGCATACTCTTGCAAATGCCAGTTTAGATCTTTCCTCAGTCTCCTTGTCCAACATAATCGGGACTCCAATTACACTTGGAATCTTTTGTATTCCTTCTGGGTTCCATAGGAACAATGGAACTTTCTTTAGCGTGACCCAGATAGGGACTGTAGTAAGAGTGTCTGTCTCATCATCAATATTGGTAGATTAGGATCTAATGATGAACAATCGACTTGCAATATGTAGGGATCCAGTTTCCAACACTTTGCTTCTGTCTGCATCGTCTTTGAACTTAAAAACAAATTTCTTTTTTCCATGAATGCTCATCTCAAAATTCCTAGTTGCCCATGTTTTAACTAGTGAATATTTGACAAAATTAAAAGCTAAACGTTTACCAACAAACCTTCCAATGATGAGCTTTTCGCATTCAGCAATCCTACTAGCAAAGTCAGCCGTTTGTACTTTAACTACCTTCACCCCATCCAGAGTCATTGGTGGCTCATATTTCAGTTTTGTAGTCCCTGCATGTCGTCCTTGTTTGAGTTTTGAAGCCCAAGTAGTTGTAGGTGCCACAACAGGGGTCATTGCCTCATTGATGGCCATGGTACAGTTGTCGTGTAAGGTAATGTTCGCTCCAGAACCTGATTCAGATCTAGTTCCTAGCGGCGCCGCTGTGGGTTCGCCCCCCCCCCCTTTTGCCATTGAGAGAACCTCCACAAGAGGAATGGAGGTTGCTCTTAGATCCTTATTCATGCTGAATCAGTAGTTATCTCAGACCAAACTGCGTCAGATAGTTCATCCAAGATCAGTCCACAGAGACGGCGAAAAACTATTCTTTAACTGGGTTGGAGGCGGATCCGTCGAGATCTGTCGAGCAGGAGAGCATGCAAGCAAATCTGTCGAGAAGGCGAGCAGATCCGTCGAGAAGAGGCGTCGGTCTCTCTCTGTCGAGAAGAGGCATCGGTCTCTTCAGATCTGTCGAGAAGAGGTTCCTTGCGAAAGAGGCGTCGAAAAGAGGCTCCCTGCGAACAGTCTCTTCAGATCTGTCGAGAAGAGGCTCCCTGCGTCGAAAAGAGTCTCTCTTAGAGAGACTATTTAGTTCTACATGGAGAGCTTTCAGGTTGTTGCACCGATTGATCTCCAACTACTGGAGAGTAGTAAGATTTAGTAGCGCCCCTGGTGGAAAATACTCCAACTCATTAAACCCATCAATTTGAAGGGAAGCAAGGCAAGGGAGGTCTCGAATTGATTTCAGAAACAATGCAGTGCAACTTTCTATCTCAACAGATTGGATTGGGGACCATGACAATGGGACTCCTTTCAATTTTGGGCATCCTCTAAGGGTGTGTTTGGTTGCATGAAATCCTATGCCATGGGAATCCATGAGGGGACCCCTATATTTTAGCCTAAATTGATGTATCACTCCACATCCACCATTTGGTTTTGTGATCAATGGTGGGAATAGAAGTTCCATAAACATGAGAATCTCACACCTTGGTCCCCCAAGGCATGTGATTCCCATGTTTATGGAACTTCTATTCCCACCATTGATCACAAAACCAAATGGTGGATGTGGAGTGATACATCAATTTAGGCTAAAATATAGGGGTCCCCTCATGGATTCCCATGGCATAGGATTCCATGCAACCAAACACACCTTTATGTGCTTTTATGTTTTTTGAGGTTATGGAGCCTAAACCATAATACTAGTGGTGATGCGACAAAACAAATGTGAGCCATGTGCCAAGCGTAAGCGAGATATAGATGCAGGTCAAGCATAAGCAGCACTCACGACCTAAACAATATATAATGTTTTCTTATTCAGAAAAGTTTTACTATAGTTTAGAAACTTTTTGGGAGGTTCTTTCGAACCTAGGTTTAATTTTTCAGTAAGACTTTATTTTTATTTATTTTTATTTGTAAACCTTCTCTCACACTTTATGTGAATTTTGGTGGTCTGTCTGAACCATGTTAAATTCTTGTGTTTGTACGATTTTTTTTTCTTTAGTTTCTCGTTAGGTTTGATTGCTTCCGCTTGTTTTTAGGTTTTATTTATTTTTCCTTGAATCCCCATATCCGGGTAGTATCGATCTAAACACGGGATACTAAACGATAGCAATGTGTACTCGACACAGAGACATATTTTCTTGCTCAGTGTGTTTATTGTTAGATGACTTTTGTAAAACCTTTGATGGCTGGCATACTTCCGAAGAAATAATGAGGCCCTTGATAACTTTCTTAAAGAACTTATCTAACTGATTGTTTTGTCCTTTTTTTTTTTTCAAAATTAAGCTATGGGGGTATATAGGAGAATGTTTGGTTGCTTATGAGCAAACCAGGATTATCTTATTTATTCAGTATATATAAGAATATCTTTTTTTTGGAAAGTGAGCTGGGGTTTTTAGGATCCCCGAACCTTATATTAATAAAAAAAGATGCCGATAAAGTTTACAATCGCTCATACGTTCACTCGTTTCATCATCTACAAAACAATAAACTTGTTTCAAAGCTTCAACACAGAAGTTAACACAATCCTCGCAATTGAGCTTTGACAAACATTTCCATTAAGTAATAGTCTAGAAATAGTTGATTTTAATTATTCCATATAACCCCAAAAAATATAGATAACAATAACAGTACTTCAAGGGAAGCAGCGTGCGCATGAGGTGTGGCTTGAACGAAAGACAACATAATATCAAATAACATAACTAATTAAGATACTGCAAGTATACAAAATTTATAATAAAGAGTATACTGATTTCAACTGCAATATGGCAACCGCTGCAACTAAATGCCAACAACTGCAGCAGTATCAGCAACCAGGGGCGGACTCAAGATTTTAGTCGAGGGGGGGCGAAATGGAAAATACTTATTAGTTGATAATAGTAGTTATCAATGGTAAAACCAATTTTTTTTTTACCGAAGCTAGTAACTAATAAAAAAAATTCAACTATAAAAAATACAATGCATATATCAAATTGGATCCAAGTGTAGTCAATTTTAAGCCAAAATAAGGTCACTATTGATAACCTTAGCAAAGAGCAAACAAGCATAATAACTAGAATATATAACTAATATTACAAAAGAGTTTGTCTAGGCAGCCAGACTTTAAAGCCATTTTTTTGCCAGGCTAGAACATTTTTACACTTTTACTCATTCTCTTTAAAATACAATCACAAACATTATCTATAGAAGGGATAGAAATGTAAAAAACTTAAAACCTGACCAAAAAGTGGCTATAAAGCCTGGTTGTCTAGAATTGAGAATCACAAAATAATTAGGATAAGTTCTAGGTGAAGCTAATTTTTTTTTGAAATTTACGAATCTAATATGATCATAATCCAATTTCAAAGAAAAAATAGTTTATATGAGGCTCAAATTTTATACGAGTTGACTAATGGTATATATTTTCATTGAATTCTATCGTTATTATTTTAGATATTAATTTTAAATATTTTTTTGTTAGGGGTTTAATATCACTTGTGAAAAACAATTCATTTATTTAATGTTAATAAATTTTTATTAAACTAAACATTTTTTAATGTTTGCAATTACTAATAAAATTGCATTGAAAAAAAAAATGCACTCAAAGAGTATCGAACTCAAGTCTTTTACTAAAAATAATAAACCTCCAACCACTACACCAACAAAGACATGTTTGAATATTTTCATAAACAATTAACATATTGTATTCTACATTATATAATCAATTTTTTAAGACTAAAATATATATACTAAAAATATTTTAAAAATTGAGGGGGCAGCTGCCCCCTCGCCCCTTAGTAGGTTCGCCCATGTTAGCAACGCCAGGTAAGTTTGAGCTTTTAAGAGCAGAAACAATGGCTTCAATTTTTGTAATATCTTGTACTGCTAAAGATAAAATCATTGCCCGAGACAGATATACTGTCTGCATGAGTAACCAAGAGCATGCAACATGCGCTTCAACAACAAGCTGGAAAGACCCCGGCGAAAGGCCTCCATGATTCCACTGACCTTGGGGAGGTTTGTCGATAGGCCAGTAGTAGCTTCTCTTGGGGTTGCCTTGAGCAATAATATCACGCATTCAGATGCTAAATCAGCAATGATGGCTTCATGGGATCCACACAACTCGAGTAAGACACCAACAATGCTTCCAAAATCTCGATTGAAGCATTCGTAGAGGAATTGTCATCTAAAAGAGTTGGTTCCTTTGAATAGACAAAGCTCTGCCTATACCCTGTAGAAGTAAGGCCTTGCACAGATCAAGAGTTGGCTCAAGAAAATCTTCATTTCCTTTGCATTCACAAACTACAACAGGTTGCCAATTCTTCGAACTACCCTCAACTGAGACAGTATTTTGGTCTCCATTTCGGGAGCAGATGCCAGAGCCAGGCAGAGCTTGATATTGTTTACATTTGCATTCGAGAGGTCACCAAGTAAAAACTCAAAGCACTGTGAAACAATTTTTAGATGCAGAATGTCTGCAATTTTAATATAGTTGAACTAAATGAGCATCACCAGGAGCTTCTGCGCATACATAGGAATTGGATCCTCATCCTTGAAAAAAAGTAGGGAAGAGTGGGAGGAAGTTAACGTTAGATATTGATTTTAGAACCTCCGAGAATCGGTCAGCTTCTGATGGTTCATCCAAAAAGACAACCATTCAATCAAATATAATCTTCAAACACAAGAATCTTGCATCTCCATCTTTATTTCCCTTGTACAGGACAGCCAGACTGGGTAGAACTTGACTGATAAAGATGTTGGGATCTTCAAGTATAACAGAAGGCTCCTCTGTGAGCGATTCTAGAATTCGCAGTAGAGTTATTTGAAAATCATTCCTACCCTGCCTGCATTTCAACAAGTAAATCATGTATATCACACAGCTCAAGGATTCAGAAAGGTGCAATGTAAAGTTACTAGAATGGAATGAACTCAAGGACTTGATAACTTTTAAAACAAAAATTCTAATTGTCGACGGAAGCAGCGAGGAAAACAGCGAGGGACCCCACAGGGGGGAGGGGGAGCCGTCCATTCCTCCTGGGATGCGCGTTTGAATTTTCAACGCACACATCCCTGGGGAATGGACGGCTTCCCCCCCCTGTGGGGTTCCTCGCTGTTTTCCTCGCTACTTCCCTCGACAATTAGACGGGTTCCTTTTAAAATTAACATGACCTGAGGTCCTGGTAGCTGTATGAGCTCCCAACTCATATAACAATATGCTTACTAATGCTGTAGAACTTATATTGTAGAACTATTTAACTTGTTTAGTTAGGAAGCATGATACAGGATGGGCAAATATTAAAAAAACTAGAATATGGGTATTTCAGGGATACATGGCATTAAGAAAATGTGCAAGTTTATATCATAATTGTGTTCAAATGTGTGATTTCATATTATATTATATTATCAACATAAGTCATGTATAGATACTAGAGTATGCCCCGTGCCGTTGGCACTCCATATAATTTTATTTTTACTAAATATTTTGTACTGAACACCATCACTATCCCGTTTTCGCTCTAAGTAAGTATTGAAGTGTAAGCCTATTCTAAGGTAAAAATATATATTATAAATTATAGGGTTATACTCGGTCAAAATTGAACCAGTTGGGGCAAAAATTTAAACGTCGAGAATAAGTTCTCCCTCAATCTTTGAATTCGCTAAAATATGAAATTTAGCGTTTTTGTTTAAATGTGCATTAAGATGTCATACTTATTTTTTCTAATATGATCGACCCGTCTCATTGCTTTGAAAAATATTAAAGACGTGAAATACGTTATACGTTTTTTTTTAATTATAAAATATATATTTTTAAAATTTTAGCACTTGTATTGATGAATGATTTTGTTAGAAAGTTATTCAAAAATGCATTTCAACGATACTAAATTTACCAAAATCCGAAAACGATGTATATAGTTATAATAAAATTTCATTTTATTAAAAGAAAAATATAATATTTTCTCTCTCTGCCACATGTACATTCCACTAACTTTTTTCAAAAGTTTTTCATTATTTTTGCCCTTATATATATTTTAAATTTACAAATATGTCATCATAAGAAATAAATCTCAACCCTCAAAATTCAATACATTTCCCAACTTTCAATCCTAATCATCTTTTATTTCTAATCATTTTGATTTGACTTTGTCCCAGTCAGCAATGAATAGTAAAATACCACTATGAATTGTAATATAGATGTATTATATCCAAAAAACACAAATCGTATGAAGTCATTCATTGATTCACTCATTGAAGTATAATAGTAAGTAGTAATAATAATGAGAAGAATAATAGTAAGTAGTAATAATAATGATAATGAGCGGAAAAGCTTTCTTAATTCAAAGGGCTGTTATTTAAATAATTTGGCAGATTCGCAACAAATGCATTTTTCACCATACTAAATTTTGCTAACAATTGTTCATTTCCTCCTTCCACCACATCTGAACCTTCAGGCATAAATAATGGTTTACCAATGATACTCCCCCTTCATATCACTTAGACTTCCAATCCAGGTTCGCCGACAATAGGCTCATATCCCTTCACCATATCCTAGAAACAACCACAACAAATGTTCAAACTCTTCATTCTACTAAGCAGGCAGAGCTCGTTGCTACCTTGGGTCCCTTATAGAGGCCGAAACTATTAGAATGAAATTAATTCAAGCCCATATCCGAGCAGCTAGACACCACAGGCTTAACTTCAAATCTTTTCGGTAAATGCCTATTCCTCCTGTTTTGGACTCTGACACGATTATTGTTTGATGCTAATTTTTTTACTCCTCTAAACAGGGAGCGGGGCGTGTTGGCAAAAAATGTTCATGATATTGTCTTGGCACGCATCGCTTGTTTAATATTCGGGAAAGTGTTTAACAGTACGATGACAGAGTGTCACGTAACAAAGGTGGCTCTTTTGTTAATCCAAGCCTGACAGTGGAGGACATGAATTCTTTCGGGAGATAAAGCTGAGACACTCCAATCTTTTTTGCAAGAAGCAGTGTTCTAAAAAATGCTAGGCAGTGGGTAGGCGACGAGCAGGTGCCTAGTGCCCAGGGGCCTAGGCGGTCTTAGGTTTTGTATTATAACTTTAATAATTTACAAAAATTAAGCATAATACCTTATCAATTACATCCAATTTAATGCTAAGATACATATGCAAAATTTAAAAACATGAAAAATTAACAATCATGAACAAAATTTATTAAAACTCAAATGACTGAAGTTGGTCATAATGGGTACTTTATACAAAGTTGAATTTGTGGACAAATATCCAAATCTACTCTTTTATTTTTCTTCAAATTGCATGAATAACCTCAGTCATGTTTGAAAAAATCTACATTACTAAAATTGGTACCAGTAAATCCTTTGAGAATTCCATTAAGTAATCATCATTTGCTACATTTAGACATATACTGAATAAAAAATAATTAAATTGTTTATTTCTAAAAAAGAGGAAAGAAAAATAAAATAAGAACACAATCAACCTTATTAAAAAAAAAAACTTGCCCAGACCGCCCAGAACTCACTCAACCATTAATCTGGGCATTTTTCTATCTTCTAGCGCCTAGGCGCCGCTTAGGCCGATTTTTAGAACACTGACAAGAAGACCAATCTGAAACTGAGATGGGGATGTGCTGGGTGTGGCATTCTCTTATTGGAAACATTAGGCATCTTCTTAAGTTGCATAATTTCTGACTTTGTAAATTTATTAGTAGAGACCTCAACTTTGAGGCTCCCAATTTAGCAACTGCAGTAGGACAACAATATTGTATCGTTATTATTAATCTAATTACCATAAGCTTTAAAAAAAAGGAAAAAGAAAAATTAGTATGTCGAACTGCCAACCCGTCATCACCAACCCAAACCCAAAACCGACACGACACATTTCCCTGTTTACGGTCGTGCACTTTCCGCCAATCGCAAAACCGCTTTCCAAATTTCGAGAGAAGAACGAAAGAAATAAAGAACAGAGAGAGCATTTCTAGGGTTTCATCATCTGCAAACGAAGAAGAAATTAATCAATCTTTGCTGAGAAGAAGAGATGTGGCACGAAGCGAGAAGATCAGAGAGGAAGGTTCATGATCTCATGGACGCAGCTCGAAAACGGGCACAGAGACGAGCTGTCTTCTTGGCGAAGAGACGAGGCGATCCTCAGCAATCTCTAATGGTTGTTGGCTCTCGATGTCGGATGTATCGCGATGATGGGCTCTTTCAAGCCACTCAAGATCAACAAGGACTGTAAGGATTTCCATTCGTCAATTTCATAAAAAAGAGTTCGATTTTTTTTTTCTTCTAGGGTTTTGATTGTCTTCTTTGAATACTGGACTGATCTTTCAGCTAGATATCAGTTTGTTTGATTGGAATTTGTGTTCGGGTGTAATTTGAATACTGGCGATTGAAACATTGTTAGTTCTGGCATTTTATGCTTTTTTAAATGTATAATTCACTTGCTAGCTATAAATTATTGGGTTTTGTGGTGCCTAAGGTCGAGTATTACTTAAAAGGAGTGATTTTGAGTAAGAAAGAAAGCCAAAATACGATTGGCATAGTCAATGCGCCTGCAAAGAACCCAACCCTCACCCACATTCCCACTATTATGATCAAAACTTGTCATAGTCGTGACCTTCAATAGATCAATTGAAGAAGAAAGGGGAAAAGAACAATTTGATTACTTCGGAAGGGAGGAAAGTTACAATTTCTCAATTTCCGTGAACGAGAGACCTCAGATCATTCATATCAAAATACATGTTGTTCATCTTCTCCACTAACCTATTTAACCAGAGTTGCTAACAAACTCTTAACATAAATTCAAAATAAACAAATGGGAAGTGACACGTGGTCATTCCTCCTCTGAACAAGTTTACTAGAAATTACAATTATGCCATTAAAAATTTCAAGTTCAAACTACCCGCGTCTTTCTTTTCTCCTTCAACTATATTAACTGTTTTTCCCTCCATTTTCTTCACTTTAGCTCTTTACTGCTTTAGTTCTGATATTTCCTACTCCATGAAATCATCCTTGTCCTCAAGGATGAAAATTAGGAAAGGAAGCTTGAATGTGGGAGAAATCTTCCCAAGTGGCCTCTCGTTCGGAAGCATTAGACCACTGAATGAGTACTTGTGTCACAACTCGGTTGTGGCGTGGGATAAGGTGTCTGTTCAGCATTGAAGAGCATTGAAGTTTCCCTGGTTGTCTATAATAGGTAGCTGTGGGGATGGTGTAACTGTAGAGCCCAATTTCAGTTTTAATTGAGAAACATGAAGTACAGGGTGAACTTTTGAGTGTGCTGGTAACTGCAGTCTGCAGGCGATAAACAACTTGGCCTATTTTCTCTATAATCTGAAAAGGGGCATAAAATCTGGTAAAGAGCTTGAGGTTGCGTCGTATATTGCCTGCAAGGATGCATAGATACGAAATTCGGCAATTTCCCAAAAAATAAGACTCGGAGACACGTCGACGCGTCATACTATTTTATTAATAAGGCATATAAACAAATTATAATCTAATAAAGTGTCTTCCTTCGTAGAGTGTCTTGTAATAAAAAAAAAAGTAGAGAAAATATTGTAGAGAAGAAGTAGAGGAGAGAAGAAACAAATGAGAAAAGAAGAAACAAATATTAATAATTATAGACTACCTCTATGCTTTAGTGTTTTTTTGCCCTATTTGTCTTAGATTGCAATTGAAAGAGTCATTCACTCACTTCAGATGGATCATCAATCATTAAATTAAGTGGTTATTTGCAAACATCTAAAAGTAAAAAATGAAACAAAGTTGGTTTTCGAGTCTTGACTATGTCCTGACCAAGTTTCGGGTGTATCAGAGGCGTGTCCGACACGTTGACCACATTGACCATGTTTCTGACATCTACCGACACGTTGACCAAGTGTTCGACGCGTGTCGGAGGGGTGTCGGTGTCGGATACGCGTAGGACACAGATACAACAAGTATTCCAAAGAGTTTGTGCTTCCTTGATTGGCTGTAGTTTGTCTATACGGCTGCAACTTTAAATACACCCAATCTCTTATAGAGATACTCTTTATGTTCTATGCTTTTTATGTTCTATGCTTATCAGCATAATATTTCATCATTTCCTAAGCTTTTTGAAGCTTCTCTTTGATAAGTTGCAACATCTGCACCCTCTTGAAAGTAGTTGGAGACATCAGGGATAGAAAACTTGTGGATGGGTGGTAAGGCACTGGTTTGCCACTGTGACCATTTAGGAGTTTTCCCAGACATAAAACGCAAGTAAGTCTCAAGGCAAGCATTGATTCTAGGCGGTGCTTAAAGCAAGGATGGTGCCTAGAGCTGAGAAGAGATCTTTTCAAAATGCACTCATGAAGATCTTGTCTGTATACAATGGAAGAGGGAAGCCCAAGGAGTTTGTAAATGTTTTGTAGGAAAAGATCAGCCAATGTAGATGCTGTAAATGGGTGTGATAGGGCAATGAAATGACTGTATTTAGTCAATCTATCAACTACCACTAGTATTACAAACTTGTTATGGGATAGTGGAAGACTTTCAATGAAATCCATAGTGATGTGCTGCCAGGCATGATCCGGGACGGGTAATGGTTGAAGTAAACCTCCATATGATGACCGATCCACTTTATTCCTTTGGCAAGTATTGAATGAGATTAGATTTCATGCCTTGCCAGTATTTTTGGTAAGTGGCAGTGATGCCTGAGTGGCCACCAACAGCTGAGCTATGAAGAGCATGTAGAATTTGCTTCCTGAGGGTTCCTTGGTTGCCAACATAGATTTTGTTTTGTACTTGAGGATGCCATGATTGAAAGAGTAGTTAGGGACAAAGTCTGTATTAACCAGTAACTGCTGTATGTAATCCTGAACTGTGGTATCAGTTGAGTAGCTCTTCACCACTTTTTGTAACTAAATAGGAGAAACTGTAGATATGGCTGCACATTGGCTTGGCTTCTCCATACAACGTGACAATGCATCAACAGCCTTGTTATCCACCCCATTTTTGTATTGAATCTCATAGTCATAAATCAAGAGTTTAGTTAACCATCTCTATTGAAATACAATAGTGACCTTTTGAGAAAAGGAATGTCTAGTACTCTGGTGGTCAGTCAAGATATAAAACTTGGTTCCAAGGACAAAAGCTCTCCACTTATTCACTGCCAGACTGCCAGTACAATGGTTAAAAGCTCCTTTTCATAGGTGGACATAGCTAGGTTTTTAGGTCCCAGGCTTTACTAAAGTAGGCTATGGGTCTACCCTTTTGAGAAAGGACAGCTCCTACATCTTTAGAACTTGCATTGTAGCCAATGTTAAAGGCTGTTGAAATTCAGGAAGAGCTAGTACAAGTGCCATACACATAGCTTCTTTAATGGCTAATAAAGCTTGAGTGGCTAGAGTGGACCAATGAAAGTTCTTCTTCTTGAGGAGATCTGTAAGAGGTTGGTCTATGTTACCATAGTTTTGAATAAATTTTCTATAGTAGTCAGTTAACCCTAAAAAACCCCTTAATTGCTTAAGAGTCGTAGGAGTGGGCCATCTAGACATACCTTCAATTTTGTTTGGATCTGGTTCAACACCTTGAGTACTAATGGTATGCCCAAGGTATTCTAATTTGGATTGGAGGAATGAACATTTACACAACTTAACAGAAAGTCGATGTTGCCTAAGAATGGAAAAGGTAGTGTGTAAGTGGTTGAGGTGGTTGGAAATAGAAGAGTTGTAGATGAGTATATTATCAAAGAAGACCTTGATAAATTTTCTCAAGTAGGGTTGGAAGATGTGGTTCATTAGAGCTTGAAAAGAAGCTGGAGCATTAGTAAGCCCAAATGGCATTACCTTGAACTCAAAATGGCCATTGTGGGTTTTAAAGGTTGTCTTGTAGATATTAGGAGGATAGACAATTATTTGATGATAACCATACCTGAGATCCTTTTTGGAGAACACGCACCATGAAGTCATCCAAGAGTTCATCATCTATCAAAGGCATGGGAAATTTGTCTTTGATGATGATTGCATTTAACCTTTTGTAGTCAACACAAAATCTCCCCGTATCATCCTTCTTCACTAAGAAAATTGGACCAGTATAAGGACTATGAGAGTGTTGGATAAGTCCTGAATGGAACATCTCTTGGATCAGTTTCTCTACAACAACTTTTTGCATATATGGAATTTTGTAAGGATTTTGAGAGGGAGGGAGAGAGCCAGTTTTGAGAGGGATTTTATGATTAAGAGGCCGAGTGGGAGGTAAGGTCTTAGGTACTTGGAACAGGTCATCAAACTCAATTATTAGTTTTGAGAGTATGGAATGAGTGGTGTTGTTTTGATCTGCTTGAGAAGATGTGTTTGATGTTGAAAAAAGTTGGCCTAAGAAACATGAAGAATGTCTTTTGAAGAACTTCCCAAAACCCTTGGATTCAATCATGTAGAGTGATCCTTCATTGGTAACTCTAGTGTTCCTTGAATGGATAGTGTGATTTGGGGTTTTTGGAGATTAATCACAATGTCTCCAAATGGCTTCAACCAATCCCCACCGAATACCATATCATAGCCTCCTAATGGCAACCTCCTTACTAACCCTTCAAACATCACTCCTTTTATAAACCATTGCAACTTTTGACATATAGCCCGGCTGATCAATTGCTCTCCATTGACAACCTTTACTATCATTTGTGGAGTTAAAACAATAGGCCATTTGGTGTCTTTGACTACTTGGGGATCCACAAAAGATTGGGTGCTCCCTGTGTCCACTAGAATAGAAACCTCCTTCTTCTTGACATACCCCTCGAGTAATATAGTGTTGACAGAGAAGCTGCCTTGAATGGCATGGAGGGAGACCTCCATATCTGAGACAACTTCTTGAGTTAAATCTATAATATCATCTGACTCCATAGTGTTTTCATCTTCAATCTCACATTCGGGTACTATCATGTACAGTTGCTGATGTTTGCACAAGTGGCTGGCTCTATAGACCTCATCATAGTTGTAGCAGAGACCCTGCTATCTTCTGACCTTCATTTGTATTGGAGTAAGCCTTTTAATTGGTGGAGTAGGTGAGTTGAACTTAATAAACTTTGAGGTGTATCTGTTTGGATGTGAATATAGGCTTTTATTGGAGGAGTTGGTAGGCTGTACTGCTGGAATAGTACTGGAAGTGATGGGTTGCTGGAATTGAGGCTTAAAGCCAGAAAATAAGGTGTTGCTAGTACTGGTCCTTGGCTGAAAAAGTATTGTACTGTTTAGGCTTTGGTTGAGTGTAACTTAGGTTAAATGAGCTTTCATGCATCCTAGCAAGGGTAAAAGCCTGAGCTACACTAGTAGGTTTGAACATTTGAACCAAAGCCCTAATTTTAGGCTGCAAACCACTTAGAAAACTCAGCACGAAGTAATTAGTGTCCAAACTCCTGTTGTGACTCATCATCAAGGATTTCAATTCTTCGAATTGGTCATAATATCCCTCCACTGAGTCATCTTGCTTAAGTTTATTGAAAGCCCCTATATAGTGTCCATTACGGACTCAAATCTTTCACAGACATCATGTAAAAAATTTCTAGTCAAACTTTTCGTTGCACAATTGGTAGTCCAAAAACCACAAATCATCTTTACCTACCAGGTGTATGGAAGCTATGGAGACCTTGTTCTCCTCTACAACTTGATATAGTGAAAAGAATCGCTCACACTTTTTGATCCATGCACGGGGATTAATACCATCGAAATGTGAAAATTCTAATTTAGGCATTCTAGAAAACATACCAGGGTTCTCCAAGGAACTTTGGAGAGGAACTCCTTGATTCAGACCACCGGATTCATTGATCTGAGTTGGAGTTGTACTGGACTCAACAACATCAGGTCCTCTTTGGTTGGACTGCATTGCTTGCATGAGTTGGTCCAGACGTGCATCTATTCTTCTCCTGTGCCTCACTTGCCATAGATAGCCTCTTCAATTCAGCTTTCATCGTTTCCATCTGGCTGGAGACAATTAGTAAGAAAGTTGAGGTTTCTTGTTCGAGAGAACTTGAGAAGTCGTAATTCCTTTTTCAGATTAATAGATCCAGTGATTTTCTCTGTCTTGTATCTCTGTTTGATTACTAAGAGACAATTGGTATCAGAGCAAGCTTTGATATTTGGAAATCGAGTTGAATCTTGGAAACTATGGCTAAAGAAGTAGAGACGATCTTGAGAGAGACTAAGAAGAATCAAATGGAAGTAGCCGGCCAAATGGAACTCATGAAAGTCGGATTGAAGAGATTGGCCATGGCAAGCGAGGCGCAAAAGAAACGCCTGGACGCTCGTCTGGATCAACTATTACAGGTGATGCAACTGCTCGCAAAGGACCTGGTGTTACTGAATTTAGTTCTACTCCATCTACTCAGATCAGTGGATTCGTAGATCCAATCAAATGAGTTTCTCTCCAAAATCCCTTGGAGAATCAGGGTATGTTCTCTTGCATGCCTAAACTTGAACTTCCTCATTTTGATGGTTCAAATCCACGTTCATGGATAAAAATGTGAACATTTCTTTTCCTTATATCAAGTTATGGAGGAGAACAAAATCCCAATTGCTTCTATACATTTAGTTGGTAAGGCTGATCTATGGTTTCTTGACTATCAATTGTGCAATGAAAAGCTTGACTGGAAGGTTTTTACATGATCTCTATGAGAGGTTTGAAGAGTCAGTGATGGACAATTACGTAGGGACATTCAACAACTTAAGACAAGACACTAGTGCACACAAGCATTCACACTTGCTAGGATGCACTAGGCTTCCCTTAACCAAAACCACACTCCATCTAGACACGACCACTATACTACTTTTCAGCCTAAAACAAGTACCACCACTACTTCCTCTTTTTCTGGCTTTAAATCACAATCCCTGCCATCTTCTGCTCACAATACACATCCTACAGTACAGTCAACAACCACCCCTACTAAAAACACCTACTCATCTCCCATCACACCCCCTATCAGATTTAATACACCTACACCTCCTATAAGGAAACTTACATCAGATGAGAATTAGATGAGAAAAGGCCTATGCTACAACTGTGAGGAGCTATATAAGCCAGGCCACCTGTGCAAGCAACAACACCTATATATGTTAGTGTGAGAAGAAGAAATAAATCAAGAAGACATAAGTGAGCTGGCGGAAACTGAGGACTGAAGTCGAGACACAATTAGATATGGAGGTTTCTCTTCATGCCATTCATGGCAGTTTCTCATTCAGCACTATACTTCTAAAGGGGTTGATCAAGAAGAAATCTCCATTTTGGTTGATTGAGGGAGTACCCACTCATTTGTGGATCCAAGAATCATCAGGGAGACTAATTGGCCAACCATCTTAACCCCACAAATGGTGGTCAAGGTTCCAAATGGGCAACAGTTAATGAGACAAGCTGTCTGTCATTAGTGTCAAGCTGTGTCAGAATCTACATTGGTCTATACAGGGGATTTCATTTGAAGGGAGTGAAAGAGTTTTGCCTCAGGGGGATACAACATGGTTTTGGTTGGGGATTGATTGAAACCTTTTGGAGATATCATTATCAACTTCAAAAACGTCAAATCACCCTAAATATTCATGGCAAATAAGTGACATTACAAGAACTACCAATGAAAGTTCCTTATATATGATAGAGTCTAATGGTTTAGCCAAATTCTTCAAAAAACATTCTTCATGCTTTATGGGCCTGCTATTCTCTATCTCTGAATTTTTACTCTCCTTGCTCAAACCAAGCAAACTCACCCAATGCTGTCCAAACTTCTCACTGATTTTGAAGATATTTTCCAAGTACCCAAGGCCCTACTTCCTACTATGTCGGAAGAAGACGAAGAGTCAATCGAACTCTCTGTTGCGAATTCACTCTCATACGAAGGAAAAATGTTTTTTTATTAACGTTTTGATTTTTTTAATTTAATGTTATGAACATGGTTTACTTTTTTTTTACTCTATAATACATTAATACTTAGTGGGGTATAAAAAATATTTTGTTATATGCCGTTATATCTCGTTATATCACGTTATAACCTGTAACGCTCTTGGACCGTTATGAGTCCATTATCCGTTTTAACTGCATAGATTGAAGGTCTTCCACCATCCAACCACAAGATTGTCATTCTAGTTGTAGTAGACAAATTGACTAAATATAGTCACTTCATTGCACTTTTCCACCCTTTGACTGTATCAACAGTAGCTAAGGCCTTCCTACAAAACATCTACAAACTACATGTACTGCCATTTTCTATTGTCTCTGATAGGGACAAGGTTTTTATGAGTGCTTTTTGGTAGGACCTGTTTTCAGCTCTAGGAACCACTCTAGCCCTAAGCACAACCTACTATCCTCAAACGGATGGCCAAACTGAAAGAACAAATACTTGCCTAGAAAAGTATCTCAGGTGTATCGTGTATGACTGTTGAAAACTCATCCCAATGGTCAAGGTGGTTATATCTGGCTGAACACTGATTCAACACAGCCTATCACACTAGCTTGCAATCCATCCCTTTTCATACTCTTTATGGTTACCCCTATTAGCTTTGCCCTCAGTTACATCAATGTCTATACTGTAACCAAATATCTTGAAGAAAGGGATCAGATGATTCATATTATAAAGGATAAACTTGAGAAGACCCAAGAAAGGATGAAAAATTATGCTGACAAAAACAGAACAGATAGACAATTTGCTATAGAAGAATGGGCTTATCTCAAAACAGCCATATAGACAAATCTCAGTCAATCTCCAAGCTTTCAGCATGCTTCTGTGGTCCTTTTCAAGTAATAGAAAGAGTGGGCTTAGTTGCATATTGCTTGCAATTACCATCCATCCCGTCTTCCATGTATCTCAATTGAAGCTGAAGCTTGGGTCTTCCATCACTCCATCTCCACATCTACCTTTAATCGACAACCAAGGCAAACTCAAAGTCGAGCCAGTTGCAGTGTTAGCCTGTCGCATGATTCCATGCCACAACGGGGTCGTGACAGGGTCCAATGCGTCGAAGGAAGAAGCCACTTGGGAGGATTGGGCTCATATCGCATCCACTTTTCCTCAATTCCATCCTTGAGGACAAGGATGTGCAGATGGGGTAGGCAATGTCATATCTGAAGAAGAAAAGAAGGAAGAGGGAAATACAGAAAATTGGCGCGTAAGTTGGCGGGTAGTTTGAATTTGAAGTTTTTAATGGCAAGATTGTAATTTTGTTCTTAGCTAATTGAATGGAGGAGGAGGATCGACCACGTGTCAGCTTCCATTAGTTAATTTGAATTTCTATTGAGAGTGTTAGAAAGATCTGATTAATAGACAAGCGAAGAAGATGAACATGAGAAAATTAGTAAGAAAAGTTGAGGTCTCTTGTTCGAAGTTGTAATTCCTTTTTCAGATTAATAGATCCAGTGATTTTCTCTGTTTTGTATCTTTTGTTTGATTACCTGAAGAAAGAGATTTGGGGAATTTCCTTTCTTCAAACAACGCTATCCTGGAAAGTTTGCCTAAGTGAGTAACTGTCATTAGGAAGAGGCTGAGGCGAGATGATTATGAAAAGCTGAGACTGAGAACTTGCGCGTCCTTGGTTCATTCCCATCTCCACCCGTCATGAGTCTCTTGAATATTTATTAGAACAATAGATTCCAAGAAATTATAAAATTCTCTTTCATTTTGATGCCTCTCCTAATACGAAAATTCCAACTACTTACGTTGTCTCAACTCTCCCACTAAACCATCACCATTTTAGCCATATCAATTATTGACATTAGCAGTTATGTCAAAAAAAGTGAGGTTGGTTATGGTATGAGAAGTACAAAGGAAAACAGGTGCATGGCCCAAGGAAGAAGAGAAGCATGCACCCGAGCTGTAGTGGCTTGCTACTATGGTTTATGGGGCATAGGAAAGAAAAGGTTGGAGAAGAAGAAACACACTAAACGTACCTGATCATCCCCCTTCCAGACTTCTCCAGCTGCAACTCTAATTTGAGCCTCCTTTTGTTTCTGAATGTTAAGCCTTTTTTTTAGTTTTATTTTTAAATAGCTGCAAGATAAGTTCTTTTCAAACCTAGCATAATCTTGGTGCTATGCAGATCTTCAAACTTAGTTATCTAGCATTTTTGTTGCTCTTGTATGACTGGTTACAATGTGTGTATTTTCTCTCTTGTAGGATTCCTTGGAATGGGAAACAGGATGTATTAATTGACAGGTGATTACCTTAATGGTTTAGCATGTAATTATATACCCTAGACAGAATGGAACTCACGTAATTGGTTGATTTTATAACCAGATTCGATGGTCGTGCACTTCTTGATTTCATTCGAGAGCCTGCCTCACGAAATCTCCGCGCTCAATCAAGAACAGAAGAAGAGGAAGAACTAGAAGAGTTTGTTAGTTTTGAGCGTTACCGGGATTTAATTAAGCATCGCCGTAGAGGATGTCGGTACTTCTTGATTTTTTAATGTCTTGAGCTTCTTGTGCATTTCTACCATTATTGTCCTTCTGTGTCTTTTCATTCTTGATGACAAACAATCTCTGTCAAGGAATACACATTCTAATATTACTTAAAAACGAGTATGTGAGTACCAGTATTACGAACTTGATAATATCTGTTGACAGTTTCTGATGAAGAGGGTTTACAACATGCCAACCAAGAGATAGAGGCCAAATTTGCTGCTCCATTTGTAGACAGGTTACATTTTCTTATCTCTATTTAGTTTTATCGACAAGTTGTAAAATGCTACGGTGCTAAAAGTAATTTCATGAGCAAGATTTACTTCTAACTTTTATCATGTGATACCTATTCTTTAAACATACCAAATCAGTTTTCGCTACATATTGAAACATCTGCATCCTACCCCTATGCTTACCATTAAAGTTTAAGTACTTCCACATTATTATCTGCACTCTACCCCTAGCAATATATGATGTATAATTTTGTGGGAAGGCAGTGTTCTTTTTCTTCTGTTGACCTCCCTTTCTCCTTTTCATTTTAATGCAATATGTTTTTCGGATTAAAAAAAAAACTAATTTGATAATTTTTTGTTATTTGAATTTTTTATTTAATTAATTGAATTTGTAAAAGTTTCTAATCAGATGATTTTTGGTATTATAAAATTAGTAATGGCTTTACAAAGACCCTTGAAACCCATTTCTGCGCATGAAACCTTGTTACCCATTTAAAAAATTCCTCTTTGGATTGAAGCGAATCTTGGTTCTTACCAATGAAGTTATATTTTATCAACTAATATTTTGTGCTTCATTTCTCTCAATCCCTTGATGTTACTCTAGTTAACCTTGCTAATTTCTCTGTCCCACTCCTAAATTTGGTACAAGTGTTGAGGCTTACTTGTTATTAGTAACTCCTACTCCCTTGCTAGACTTTTGGCGCTGTTATACCAGTACTATTACCTTTTTGCCATTTTAGAACACATGCCGAGCTATTCAATTTTTGGCATTTAAACAAGAAAGAACTTCATGTAATTTTTCATTTTTTGTCTCGTTTATTATTGATTTATAATCAACTGTTTGTTGTTGTTTACAATTATTATTATTATCATCAAATGTCATCATCATCATCATCATTAGTTTTTGTGCAAAATCTTATGTGTAACTGTGTACCAGAGCATTTTAGCTCCCCCTTGAACAAACTTCTGATTCCACCACTGATTGAATTTGCTTGCGTCAGTATTTTTGCTTTTGTTTATGATGTTATAAACTCAAACTAAAGTAGCATTTGTCGAGTTGTTTCTCTGGACTCTATCACTATGTTGAAGTATCTTACCTGTATATTGTATTTGTACAGGTCTCAGCCAGCACAACCTCATGTGAACAAGGGATCGTACTCCCAGGTGGGTTTTTCCTATGATGGGGACCGTAAGGAGGAAGCCCATCATTTGGACAATAGTGATGATAGCGATGATGATGACGAGGATGATGATGAGGATGAAGAGGAGTATAATAGCGATGAAAGTAATGATGATGCCATGGATAGGATTGCTAAAGAATTTGGAGTGAAGAGGTATAGCTGGCTGGTCTTTATGGATAAAAAGGCCAAGGAGGAAGAAAAACGACAAAAGGAAGCAGTAAAAGGGGATCCTGCCATTGTAAGCTGCTGACAGTTATTCTGGAGTTTGTTTGATGCCTATGTATTTTATTCTTGGCTTCTGAAATGTTGAATCATGCAGAGGAAGCTAAGTCGTAAAGAAAGAAGGAAAGTGTCACAGATAGAAAGGGAGAGAGAAAGAGAAGTTGCTCGTGTAACTGAGACCCGAGTGCTCCGACATGATCCATACCGGTAATGGTCAAAGCTTTTAATATTTTTGATCTGTAAGAAAATTCATTCTTATATGCTCATCGATCACCAAGATCTAATATTGTGTTTTCCGTGATACACATCGTATGCAGGGAATCTCGTCGAAGTCCAACATATGAAGCTTATTCTCGATCTAGAAGGTAAATAGATAAGTTAATATAGGTGTAGCAAATGTTGTCCAGGTTGAGCAATGTGCCTTTCATCATCATCATCAAAGCATCATCAAAGCCCAGGTTGAGTAATGTGCCTTTCTTGAAGAAAATTTTTCCTTGGATGCTGACATTTTTTGAATTGGTTGTTTGATCAGATCAAGATCTCGTTCTCCACGCTCTAGACGATATGACCGTGATCGTGGTGTACATTCTGATAATGGTCATCGAAGCAAATCAAGGGCACCAAAGATAGAGTATATCACCGAGTTTGGGTGCTCTGCTGACTTGAACGATCAGAAACTGGAAGGAATCTCTCCACCACCATCACCTTCATATCAAGCTGATATAACGAACCGGTCGGAGCACTCGACCTTTAATTCTTGCAAAGATAGATTGGACAATGTTTTCTCTGCTGCAGATTAGTCTCTTGGGAGCTGGGGCAGAAGTTCTTGGGTTTAATGTTAGATCAGGCTTAGGGAACTATTTGCGTGACTGCCAAGAAAGAGTGCTTCTTGTTGGAAGCATGACTTTATTTATTTATTTGTTAAACGTAGATCTAACTGATAAGCTTGGAAATATTTATGGATCCTGGGGGATGTCTCTAATGCTTCTGTTTTCTGCAGGCCTTCATCTGGTCGCATTCTAGAGGCTCTGCACATTGATCCTGCATCTGCTGTCTCCCTTGATCAGGAAAAGAACAATAAACTACCAAAACCATTACCCAGGTATCCCTTCTAGTTTCCTTTGTAGGTTTCCATATTTATGGATGTATGTGTTTGAAAGAAATCTATAAGGGCGTCTCATTTATCATATAATTGTTTGGAGAAGATCTTGATAGCTGATATCGATTATCTTACCATCCACACTGCTCAATGAAGTTGGAAAACCTCAAGGCTTAAGCCATGCCATTTCCTACATTTTATTTGGCATTTAGTATTCTTTGAAAACCTTTATCCCGTATGGGCATGTATGATTGTCGGGAGAAGACAATGTTTGCTATATAACTATATACTTGTATAACAATTCTGCTGAGTTGTTGATTTTCAATCGCTTTGCTTTAAAGTTAAAATTGCAATTGAAAAACGACGCACCCTAAAAGCAGAAAATAAGGAAAGAAAAAAGAACAAATGCCTAAGCTATCTGCAATTGGTGTTCACAGAGTAATTGAGAGATCGATCACTGCCCTGATACAAAGAGGACCCAATGGGCTGTCCTCAAAATTAAAACATACCCTAGCCTACACCAGTGAATTTCCCATCTTTATTATCATCACCTTTCTCCCTCATCATGAAATGATTCATCGGGTTATAATCAAGTATTCCCAAGCAACAATGAGCTTTAATAGGACTGCAAATGAGCCTTACTAGGACTCAGGAAGATACATATCAATGAGACTTCTAGTTGGGCCAAATTTGTCCTGGGTTAAATTACACAGACAGTGTATATCCTGAAGACACAACTGAGGTGCTGGCAGTCTTGGAAATATGGCAAGCGACTTATATACAACTTTGATGCATATAAATTTCATTCATTCTGGCCTACGTGCAGAGTTAAAGAAAAACACCAGGACTGTAACTGAGAGGAAACACTAAACAGAATTCTGTTGGGAACTGATGGATCATGCTGAAAGAAA
This sequence comes from Berberis vulgaris, assembly GCA_963556465.1. NCBI lineage: Eukaryota > Viridiplantae > Streptophyta > Magnoliopsida > Ranunculales > Berberidaceae > Berberis > Berberis vulgaris. The sequence continues at coordinate 10,642,155 of OY747137.1, forward strand.
TTTTTTCAAGAGAACTTGTTTTCCTGCAGATTTAGGGAAAATTAAAACCTTCATTGCTAGCTCATTAGTTTTGAAACTGTTTCTCCTAGCCGATATTTTGAGGAAACATGCTTTATTAGGAAACTGCTCTTGTTCCTTACCTTGAGAAATCTTCCATTCACCATGTTTTACTTTCTCTTGTTTACCCCTTTGGGGCCATACACTTGGAAATGAAAACTTAAAAGGCCACAAAGTACAATGGTTCACATGGGTGTACAGACAGTCTAGCGAAAAGAGGCCTAAGATGCTCAATCGATGTAGTTTATACGAAGTGAAGCTAGAATCAGTAGATTATTTGTTATTCTTGTGCTCTTTCTCAAGGCAAGTTTGGTCCTCTCTTATTAGTGAATGTGGGGGTCCTCACCTGTCAGCCACCATCTTGGCAGCGTAGTCTCTACAATGGGAAACAAGAACCTTCACAACAATTGGAAATTGGTCATGGGATAGGATGCTTATGGCTGGCCATGTAGCATAATGGCGGGAACGAATGTGAGACCGTTCCCTTGGAAAAAATCAGATCTGGCACAGGTTGTCTAGCAGGAAAAGGGATGCTATGACATTGGGGATCAACATGGGGAGTGCTTGGATAAGTGCTGTTGTTGGGGCAAAATTTACCCGACTTCTTGTTTTGACTGTGGAAGTTTCCAAAGATCTGGGCACCGGAACAAGATTTTGAAGGATACTTGCAAAAGACACTACTACTCTCAAGTTAGTGTGGTGCTCGAAGTGATGCAAGTAAGAGAGATTTATTGCCTACCTTGAGAGTTCTTTGGCTTATGCATTTGTAGGGTGCTTTTTGTGTAACCTCCCTGAAGATGGAATTAACTGCCATTAATATTTTTCTGGTAACTCCCTGGTGAGTGGGTAATAATGCTTTTTATGTGGAATTTCATCCATCATCACATGTTAGAATGTATCTAGACATTTTCTAGTTACCTATTACGGGTCACAATGGGTTGTACGGAAGGCTCCATACCCAATGGGCTTTCTCCTAGTTAATAATCCGTATCTTATAGGCTTTTTCTGATGGACATCTTGAGACATGCCAGCATAATTCGAGGGGTATGTAAATAGGGTCCACACAACCTTTATAATTACATTGACAATATTTTCTGTGTTCTTGCTTAGCTGTATCTGTTTTATGAGTCACTCATTCGCTTTCTATTTTATTAATGAAATCTGCTATTTTTATCGATAAAAAAAGTACAATGTTTTGCAATATTTAAAGGCATATGTTGTCTTAGTTTTGCATGTAAAACTTATGTGAAAGTATAGCAAATTGAAAATGGATATAACAGAATGGAGACTTAAAGTGGCCACCTACATGAAAGGCTTTCTCCTTGTCATAACTTCAGAATGCATAATTTGAATTTGTAGCATCACCTCTTTCTTATTTTACCTTGCACGTGCACCAATTTTTTATTTTGTTTTTATTTTCATTTATTTATTTAATTTTTTTTTCTAACTTTGCAATTGTTTTGATATCTACAATTTCAGCACCTCATCAGCTTTAGCAAAGCTAAGCAAGCCAATCGCTACGGTGGGGGCCTTAAAACCGCAACAGGCTGAAAAGAAGGAAACACCGCAAGAGCGCCTCAAGAGAATAATGAGCAAACAACTGAATAAACAAAGTATTGCTGACGTCCTACGCATTTGCCTCGCTTTTGGAATTTTACCAAGTGCTCATATGCATATAGCTATATTATGTCGTGTGTGTTCCATAGTTATCAAAACGTTTATCGTATCGTATATTGAAAACCTAAATTTAAGATACAAATATCGTAATGTATCGTGAATTGTAAGCTACAAAGGAAAAAACTAATATATAGATACAAATATGTACACTATATATTTAAGTATATAAAAGTCAAGAATAAGACTCATTCAAGCAAAGACCTCCTCATGGCTTGTGCTACATATATTAACAAGCTATCCATCTATTCATTCACGTCACTGACAGTACATCGTTACATCATCTTATATTGAAATATCATAAGATATATTTACCGTATAGAAGATGCTTTGATACGATATATATCGTGTATCATATTTATCGTAAACTATTGATAAATATGGTGTGCTCGTGTATTTGTTTACTGACTACAGTTAAAAAAGATACTGCCGTGGAGATGGCTAAGAAACGAGAGCAGGAACGACAAAGGCAGGAAAAACTTGCAGAAATGAGCAGGGTAAGCCGACACAGGTATCGCAGTCACAGTAGAAGTCGCAGTCGTTCTCCATCAAGGTATACTTGCATGTTTTATCTCCTTTGCTCGTATGTTTTTTTACACGACAACTTCACTACTGAAACTTTTGAAATAAGGACAATTAATACTCGTTGAGTGAATGCTTGCAAGATATCCAATATTGGTGATGTAGACTGATGATTTTATCTGTTATGTTTCCAAAACAATGTGTTGAGTTAGGTATTTTTAATTGCGATCTGCTTTCAGATTGAACATTGATCTCATGTGTCAAACTTAAATTGGAAAATGTTGTAAAGGTTGAAAGCCAAGAGATATCTTTAAAGCAATTACTTCCGTTATTTTGGTGTGATCATGAGGACTGGATCATTGAAATGGTAGTTGTCGTCTAGAGTGTTCTTCCCATGCATTTCTTTGTTTTGATCAGCAAAACAAAGAAGAATTATATTAATTGTTTTTAAGCCTGAGTGAGGAACCCGTTGTTCAATATTAGGAGTGGATAAGGTATTTGGCCTACATATGAATCTAGGATATAAACACTCGCTAAATGAAGACTCCTTGATCATACCCCAAGAAATTGTCCAGTTGCTGGAATACCCATGTAAATTCGATTCAGTTCCTTCTTTCTTCCCCTATTTTTTTAGATTTATATTTATATTTTTTCATTTCTCTCTGACCAAATCACCACCATTGTTGGTATCAAGGTTCTATTTCATAATTGCCCTTTGTAGTAAAGACACTATTTCATTTACTTGACCCAACCATTGGCTCTTGGGCAATACTCCCGCATGTTGATGCTATTTCCTAGCATGCATTAAGATGAACTTTAATTAAGGGTAAATGTGCATACACATGTTTTCTGAAGTTGGATTTGGAACTGCAGCATGTGATTATGTAAATGAATACGATAATAGATGCCTTATTGTATCACAGCTTAAGTGATATGCAAGTGGAAGTCTACTGAGTACTGAAGTAACTTATTCATGTTGCTTGTTGTGCACTAATAATGGCCTCTTCTTAAGGCCATATCGTGTGGTTCATGATTCCTTTGTCATTTCATTCATTCAAATGAAATTTCAAAGTGGAACTTCAATTTTGTATTCTCTTTGGATTATCTAGTGCCTTTTTTTTTCCTTTCATCTCCCTGTTGAACTAGGTGCGTACACTTCTATTACAAATTCTCTCTCATGTTTTAATATGATCTTTGAGCTGCACATACACTGCTGCAGAAGGTACAGACGTAGCCACAGTCGAAGTCGGAGCAGGAGCCCTCGAAGAAGCAGGACCCCTAGAAGACACCATTCCCGTTCTCGTTCGTATTCGCATTCACGCTCTCGCTCTCCGAGGTAAATTAATTTTCAGCATCTTTCTTTCTGACTGCATATAGGAAAATTTCATTCCTATCATTGTGTTCTTCCAACTGGATACACTAAATCTGAAAGTTCGCCACACTGCCATATTGCAGAGTGAGAAGCCGGTCCAGGTACTGAGGAATGCAGCAACTTCAAGAAATTGAGGTACACAAATCTCGTGGATTACAGTTTGTAATGTTATATGTCCTCATCCATTGGGTCTGTATGTTGTTTGTTAGGATTAAGCACTCTGCCTTGAAAAAACAAGTCAAGTTTTCTTCACTATGTATTGAGCGAAGAACATGCACTCGGTTGTGTGTGAATATTGTAATTTATGAGTTCCTGGCTAATGATTACAACTTGCCAATTTTTTATTTAATTGGCTAAGGAAATCTAGAGCAAGAATGTTTGAGAAAGACATAAATGGCGTATTTTTGATATGTCCTCGTAACCAACTTATTTGACTTATTATTATGTACGTTGTGTTACCCGCTATGCTTTCATGCTTTTGATCACTAATGAGCAATGAGTAATTGATGTGTTAACTTTTAGTATTTTAGTTGACTTTAATTGGGAATTGGATTGGTAGTTCCCTTCTCAAAGTTAAGTATAATTTTAGGCATCTGTTTATTTGGTCTCAATTGGTAGTTCTAAATTGTGCCCTGTAGATATGTCTAATGACTTTGTAAGTAATTTTTTCATGGTTACTCCCTTGATAGGTATGAGAAGTTCTCTCTTGATTCTGGGCATCATATAGGAATTGACAAGAGTGTTTCTCTTGTTGCTGCAATGCATTCATTTCACTCAAACTTAGACGTCCTTTTATTGCTTGCCATGTTCATTTGGTTTTGCAAGGATAAACTCCCAACATGTGAACACGGTTACAACATCTGGTACTGACAAGATGAAATTGTGTTACAAATTGAGGACAAGAACACGTCAGTTTATTACGACCTTGATGACTGACACAAGATAAGAAAATTTTTTAAATGTGGCTGTTGGTATCCCTTGAACTTTCCTGTTTGTTTGATTAAATTTATGGTTTGGTGGGAAGGCACATGTGGTAGTGAGCTTCTGTTGGTTTAGATCATGAAGGCCGGCAAAAAATGCTTATATTCGTGACATGAAACTCTCCTTGTTTGTTATTTGTTTATTAAAAAAGTCGGTCATCTAAGATCCGAATTGGTGATTTTTTCAGATGAGAGAGCTTAGCCTTAAACTGTGGCTTAAAAAGAGGCCAATTAAACAGTCAACCATCTTTACATATTGCAGGAAAAATTGAAGTGAATTGTTTATTATCCAGTCAAACTACTATTTGTTTCTTAATTTCTACAGTGTACCTTTATGATCCTTTTTGTTCTGAAGATGCGTAATGAATATCATACAATTCTTTATGATCACATTCATTGTTTTAAATCATTTGAACAAAATCACCTGCACTCATAAATGTTTTTAGTATGCAGGGTGAATTTGATGTGGGCCGGTCGGGGGAACATTAAATATCCTTGTCACTCAAACCATTCCCCAGTTGCTTCTCTTTGCATAAACACACATTGACAACTCATCACGCTTGTAATAATGCATTTGAGGCACGCTTAGCTCGTTACAGGTGTCCAAGTATGCTCGCAGAAAAAACTGTTGGTTTCGACATTCTCGCTATAGCATATGTGATGCTGAGAATAACTGGGAAGTGTGATCAGACAGATTGGATGGTGTTAACTCCAATGTACTTGGAGAATATCTATCTACATTCGGTGGTCTTATGGGGGGTCCCTCCTAACCTTCCCTTTTGAGTTTATAGGGACATTTTCTAGGTCTTCTTACCCTAAAGGGGCCGCTATGATTTCAAAATGTCAGAGATCTACAGCTTTGGATATGTGCCCTTACCTGTGGGGATGGCCTTTGGATATGGAGTCCCCCCAAAATCTTACATTACAAATCTGAATCTCACTTGTGGATGTGAGCGAATGATATTAGACAGTCGGGTCTGTTATTTTTGAAATGATCCGAGCGGTGGTACTAGTTATGTACTTCCACTAGTACTGTTTTGGTAAGGACAAGGAATGCACCTGATCCATTCATTCATGTTTGGTCCTCCCTTTGAAGGACATGCCAGCGTTTTGAACCTTGAGCTTCAGATTTTGACTCAATTCAGTACATTTGAAACTCTGATTGACCCTTTAATCTTGATAACCCTGAAATTGGATTGAATATTGCAGCATACTAAAATTTGTCATTGAACTTCAAAGGCACACTGCGGCTTATCAGGATTGATATCTCTCTCTCTCTGTTAGCTGAGAAACTAGAGACTGCTACTGCTTAGGGTACTTGTTTCCCTATATCAACCACTCTTAGCCCTGCTTTAACTATACTGTGGTTGGAGGTTGTGATTTGGGGTCTCACTGGTCATAGGCTGACTAACTTTTTTCTCATTTTAACCTGCCGTTGGGCTACTTGTGTAATCGATTATATAGTTTAGAATCCCATTAAAAACACAAAGTATAACAACAGGTAAAAACTATAATTTCTAGCCGTTGCACCCCCTTTTAGTTTTAGCCACGCTCTTCAAACCTTGATCACGAGTAGGCCCCATCTCCCGCTATAAATTTTCTCCTCTCCGTATCAAAACACTACTGCAAACAAAAATAAGCAATTTCCTCCTCTCTAAACAAACCCCAACCCCCACCCCCACCTTCTTCACTTCCAATGGTCGACATCGAACGCAGATTAACCGGTCTAAACTCGGCCCACCTGGCCGGTCTACGTCGCCTCTCAATCCGGGCTTCCACCCCATCAACCGAAACCCCGGTCCGAACCGGTCTCCTCTCCTTCACTTCACTCGCCAACAATGTCATCTCTCACCTCCTCAACTCAGGCACCCGAGTCCACCCGGGACTCACCCCCACCGAGTTCGCTCGCCTCGAAGCCGAGTTCAACTTCCCCTTCCCCCCCGATTTACGAGCCATCCTCTCCTCTGCCCTCCCCATGGGCCCTGGCTTCCCCAATTGGCGCTCCAAATCCCACATTCGAGCTCTCATCGACCTCCCCATTGCCGCTATTTCCTTCCAAATCGCTCGTAATAATGCTCTCTGGCCCAAATCTTGGGGCCCCAGACCTTCGAATCGGGAAAAATCGTTGCGTATCGCTCGAATTGCACTTAAAAAGGCCCCTCTTTTGATCCCTCTGTTCAATCATTGTTACATCCCCTGTAATCCCTCTTTAGCTGGAAACCCAGTTTTCTTTATAGACGAAAATCAAATCATCTGTTGCGGATTAGACCTCAATGACTTTTTCGAACGTGAATCGATTTTCGAAACTAATGACCCCTGTTTTCTAACAAGGCAACTATCTTTCTCCTCAGAATCGGCCAAAAAGCCGAGATGGGTCGAGTTCTGGAGCGAAGTGGCAACTGATTGGAGACGAAAGAACTCATCTTGTTCACTTTCCTCTTCGTGTTCGTCATCGCCAGAGCAATATTTCGAGCTCTCTGTTTCAATGTATCGGCCGATTTGGGTGGAGGAGTATTTGGAACGTATAGGGTCGGTTTTGAGAAAAAGCGGGTGGGATGAATCGGATGTTTCGGAAATCCTGAACGTATCGGGTTGCAGTTTCTTTAGAGAAGAAGAAGAAGAGTTGGTTTTGTTAGACAGTCAAGCAATGTTTGATGCTTTGCTACTGAAAGCGGATCAGTTTTCGGATTCGCTTCGAAGAGCTGGTTGGAGTTGTGATGAGGCTACTGATGCTCTCTGTTTTGATCGGTTGAGATTGTAGAAACATTTGGGATACTGATTGAATTAGTTTCAAAGTGACATGGAGGAGATTCTTTTCTTCTTTTTATCAATTTTGTTTTTCTACTTTTCCACAGAAATGAAAAAAAATTGATTGTGCAAGTGTAAAAGACTAGATTTTTTTTTTTTTTTTTTCAACAGAAATAGTGAAATATAATATACTAATAATACTTTGTTGGGATATATTTGTGATGGGAAATTCTAAATGACGAGGAAAGGAGCGAGGAAACGGGCAGGGAGGAGGGTGAAGCCGTTCATCCCCTCGAGATGCATGAAAGTGCATGTTCCGAGGCACTTTTGCGCATCTCAAAGGGGGTGAATGACTGCACCCCTCTAGGTTATGACTTTCTTCACCACCAAATGGTATATTGTATCTTATTTTTACTTGAAATACAACTTATATATTTATTTTTTTAAGTTGGAATGAAATTTGATTCATGATGTTGGTAGTGTGGACAGAGAGACACGAGGAAGGCCGGAGTTTGTGAACATAGAGACTTGGTAGAGAATTTAAAGAACTTACTTTTAACGTAAAACATTCTTTGTATGAAACAATTGAAGTGGAAGAAAAGAGTGCTACATGGGTTTTCTGAAGTTCAAGATATTTGACATGGGAAATTCTAAATGTCGAGGGAGTGGGCGAGGAAATCAGCGAGGGGGACCGTCCATCCCCCGGAATGCGTGCTGTCAGATTTTATGCACGCATCCGTAGCCCTCACTCATTTGACATCTATTTTAGAGAAAAATGCACTTAAAGTTTTGCATTGTTTTAGACGTTAGATTCTTGGCTTTTGAATGATAAAAATTCATGTTATATTGATCATTTGTTGATGTCATCGCACTCAAAAGAATTTCTGATAGCATGTAGATGATCTAAATTTATGGATCAAGTTAAGAGTGGAGATCACACTAAGGTTACCGAACTGCAGTTGAAGTATGATGATGAAGCATGAAGACCACATTGCAATGGGTCAAGCTGAAGCAAAATACACAAACAACTGAATCTCAAAACTTTGATTATTACATTGACGAAACACCCTATTTATAAAAACAATTACTTGAAAAAGAAATTAACTTAATTCCTTATTCGAAAATGAAACCCTGAAAATAGAAATCCCTGAGGGTCTGTTTGGTAGGTTAAAAATAACATGAGACTTGAAACTGTTTGTGCAAATTCCATTTCAAAGGGGGGAGGCAAGAAATTTGAATTCCCGTGAGAGATTGGAACTTAGGCACATGTATAATTTTTCTGTCGTTAAATATACAACCAAACAGCGGAAAACCATTTGACATGGAAATTGAATTCCATTTTGTTCACGAAAAATGGCCAACTAAACAAACCTAAATTTATAATGTTAAATGAAATCAAAGATAGTTGTTCATGGTGTACCGCTAATAAGAAATTCACAATTACGGGATCCACTACAATTTTCAACGTGAAATTAAGGCTAAAAAGACAACCTCTTAATGACATGAATTTAAAAAAAAAGAACATGTTTTCAAAATCCGTCTTAAAATTATCCCAAAATGGATCACAAGAAAATGAAGAAATAGAGTGATTCTACGTGACGAGGAAAGGGAGGTGGCAGGGGGTGAACCGTTCACCCCCTCGGGATGCGCGCACAAAAAAAGTTGGCACACATCCCGAGGGGGGTGAACGGTTCACCCTCCGCCACCTCCCTTTCCTCGATGGTTTCCTCGCCCACTTCCTCGACATTTAGAATTTCTGGAAGAAATAACTTCTCCATCCAAAGTGACGTATTCTTGAATATTACGACACTCCAGGCTGTTTTCACGACATTAAGAACGCTTTCACGACTTTTAGATTAGGTCTCACTACGTTCAGCAAGGGCTTCACAACATTCAAGAAGCGTTTCATGGCGCACAGGAGGTGTTTGATAACACTCATGATGTATTTCCCGACATACAGGAAATAAATCTCTTTACATATTAGCCCCAAAATTAGGAAATTGGGATCGTTGTTGTTGTCGACAACCAATCCCGCCTTTATTTTCTTTGACGCGTGAAGTCTTCTAAAAATACATGATCATGATGTGTTTCAGCCTCATGCTGTAAAAGATTACACACAATGTATCCTTCGTACTCATCAAATAAAGGTGACTTCTCCAAATCAACGATATTGGAAGTCACCTCTTCTTCAGACTAATATTTTATCTCCCTGTCTAACCTCTTGACGCGATTTCTCAAGGATAGTTTTAGATTTTGACAAACCAAAACAACTACATTATGCTCTGAAAATGTCAACCACGTTTTCTTCTAAGTGTTTCACCCTTGCAGCTTCAGTGATTCGAAATCTCTTCAATGACATTCTTTGAGATTTCCCCCCACTTTGATACCAAAATTTGACGGCGACATCTTCCCCGATAATAGTTCTTCAATCTCAAAACTCTGATTATTACATTGGCCAACACCCTATTTATAAAAACAAATATAATATTGTTCCTGATACAGTCGATCTTCGCTCCCTGATTTGACATTGACCTGCAAACCTACTGACTTTCATAAAGAACACACATGAGCCACAGACCACTGTTGTGGTGACTAATGACACTTCGATGCTAAAGTCAAACATGGATCTGAGGAAGGCGTGATGCTGTAAACAAGAAATTTGTAGAGTACCTTAGCTTACCAACTTCATGTCTTATTTATAGTGCTGGAGTCCTGGTTCAACCAGACCATTGATGGTGTAGTTTAGGGAATAAGATCCTCATGGAAATACATATCTAATTAGGAGTTGTGCTGTGAAGGGAAGTTTCCTTGCTAGTGTTGTGGTCCTAGATACGCAGAAGATAGTTCTCAATCTGAGAGCAGTCCATATATGGAAGTTTCCATGTGCGACATATACTCTGGTATTTGTTTCCTGTGAAGGAAAGTTGGAAGCAAAGTGTTGATGTCTTGCCTGTCCGAAGCTGATCCTCGAGATACTTGTCTTAGCAGGGCTTACGGGTATTGAGGATAACTGTGAGACGCGTGGGCTTAGCAAGCTGTAATGATTTAGGTTCGTCTGGCGGATTGCATTGCGCAGACTTAGAACCGCTCGGGCAGGATCAGTGTTGGGCTGACGCTTGGGCCTATTATTCTTCGATATCAACATGACATGTGTACGGTGTAGAAGATAGACCGTTTTGGTGTATCATCAGCTACTCCCCCCAGTTAGTGGGGCGTCTAGTCGGTCCACTGAATCTCTGAAAAGTAACTGTACCATCATGATGATTGAACCCGAAGCGTTGTCTTGAGCGACGCATATCATTAATGAATACGTGACTAATCAAGGAAAAGAAATACGATTTATATTCTCTGTCATTGCTTCGAGGAGGATCTCACTTGTTTTTTTTTCTGCGTCGTTCTTTTATGTGATTGTGCTTCTGTAGAGCTCGATTTGCGCTTTCTATCAATGGCAGATAATGTTGAACTTACTTCCAAGCAGTTGTCTTTTACTTGCTTCAAGCTTTTCGAGGATAACCTGGTTGACAAAACCGAGTTAATTAGGCTTCGGAGCCTGTATCATTCTTGCGCTTGTGGCTAGGGCTCCATTCTCACCCCCTCAGGGGTACATAGGGTTGCACCAGGGCATGTTTGAATCTGGGCTCCGGTTCCCAGTGCTAAACGACATTTGTCGCTTCTTTTTTTCTCTCCGAGCAGGTTCAAGATTTTGATTGCGATTCTTCTTAGAGCGCACGATGCTAGACTTTGTTTAACCCCAAAAATAATTCATCATCTGACCGCCGCTCAGTTGGATTGTAGGGGCCTTTGCATATTGGATAACCTCGTTTGCTTGTTTTTGGTAGCAGATGACATTAAGCCCTGACCGAAGTATTTGTTTCTGGCTTTGGTGAATTCTTCATACTTTAGGTTCGGAGGTCGTCGAGTCCCCCAATACTTTTAGTTTGACCACAGTAAGTTTCTTCGTTGCTATTTCATTATCTCGTTCCCGAATGTAGTGCTAATTTGATATGTCGTTTCTTTTCTCAGGGAAGTCCGCGGCTCCGACTCTTACTGAGGAGGAAAAACGGATAGAAAGGAAGTTTATGAAACTCCCATTGATGTCTATTGAGGAGGTCATAATGCCAGGTAATGTCGTACAAAGTGGGTTGCTACAGTGCTCCCATGATGTTCTTGTTGCGCCAGGTTCGCCAAGTGAAGAGGTCGTCGGCCGTCGTTCGAGGAAAATGAGCCTAGTTGTGCCTAGTCTGAATAGGTTGGCAGAGCTGGAGGCGAGCGTGCCTCCTGTTGTTATTCTAAAAAGGAGGCAGCCCTTTAACCATGCGGTTTCTTCTTCCGAGCAGTTGTCCTTCATAGAAAATGAGGTGGCTGTTGCGAAGCGTAAATTACCTTCTTTTGCTCGGGAGGCCATTTCAGAAGATCGTCGTCTTTCGCTTGATATTGTTATCCCTCCCGCTGACTCGAAGGAGGAGCGCATTGGACCAGGTGTTGACATTGTGAGTCACCATGGGTCTGTGACGAAGGCTCGCACTCTTGAGTCACACGGTTCCGTTGTGCTGCACCCTGATGCTCTTGGGAGAGTTTTTGTTTTGGAGAAGGCTTTTGCAGATCTGCAGGTGTCATATTCGGATGCTCTCCACTAGGTGGATTCCTCAACTGTTCAACTGCAAAATTTTGGAGTTGCCGCGAGCTTGGGGGCTGTGCGAGCCGCGGTGTCCGCATCTGAAGCAACGTTTGCAAACATAAGGGCTCAACTGCGATCAACTGAATCCAATTTGGCTTCAACCCGTGCCGAACTGGGACAGGCTCATGCTGAGTTGGAGCACTTAGACGTTACTATGGACAAGTGGTCATTTGATCAGCAGGCCCAGGTTGCTGAGAGGAAGCGGGTGGAGACAGAATGGGTCGGCACACAACGACAGCTGGAATCTGAAGTCGTTGAGGGACTTCGCCGTGTTCGCGAGGCAGAACGCTTGTATTCCAAAGAGCGTTTGCACTATACCACTTTGGTAGGTGCAATGGATTTCGCACTTTGTGACGGAGGCCACAAATCTCATTAGAGGTCATTCAGGGCAGATTGGAACTTCTGGAGCTTATCAAGGAAGAGCACCTCGACATTGACCTCGATTTTGCCCATTATAGGAGGGCTACTTTCAGAACCATCGTGCAAGAGGGAGGTTCTGGCATTGCCGGATAGGTTGTTGAAGAAGCTAATTCGCCCCAATCTACTTTAAAATAGTTGTAACGTCCTTCTACGGACAAAGAAAGACAATTTTAATGAAAGCCGTGTTTTGTAACTTTGCCTTTTGTCTTGTAGTGTACTGTCGTGTTGTTGCGTCCTCTTTAGAAGTTTTGCAGGCCGTGGAATTAATTAGTACTTTCGGGCCCTACATGCTGCCAGGTCGTCCGTGTTTGTTAGTTGAGTTGTGTTGAAATTGACTGCTTTTAGCTGCTTTCATTTACGGGTGAGCTGTTGTGGTCCCTGGTGACTTGTCGCTACGAGCCGTGGCAGTACTAAATATACTTTTAGCCGTTACTGTCCATGTATTGCAGACTGAGCGCTGAGATGCTCCAAAAATCATTGTGTTTCAGAGATCATTGGTTGCTTGGCGAGTCGTGTTGTCAAGCGTGAGAATGCTGACTAGACTCTCACTTTCTCGGCCGTCATCTTCTGCGCGTAGTGGACTAGGCGTTGAGTACCAAATGCCGTCGTCATCAGTTACTAAATTTACCTAGTAAGTTCGTCGATCATTGTCTGTAGAATAGCAATGATCCCTTGATGAGTCGTCGTCATCAGGCGTAAGAGCGCTGACTAGACTATCTCTTCCTCGGTTGTCGTCATCCGTGCGCAGTGGACTAGGCGTTGGGCACCAGAAGCTGTCGTCATCAGTCTCGAACTGACTAAGCTTACCTGGTAAGTTCGACGATCATTGTTTGTAGAAGAGCAATGATCCCAAGGCGAGTCGTCGTCATCAGGCGTAAGAGCGCTGATTAGACTCCCACTTCCTCGGTCGTCGTCATCTGCGCGCAGCGGACTAGGCGTTGGGCACCAGAAGCTATTGTCATCAGTCGCGAACTAATTAAGCTTACCTGGTAAGTTCGACGATCAATGTTTGTAGAAGAGCAATGATCCATTGGCGAGTCGTCGTCATCAGGCATAACAACGCTGACTAGACTCCCACTTCCTCGGCCATCGTCATCCGCGCACAGTGAACTAGGCGTTGGGCACTAAAAGCCATTGTCGTCAATTGCGAACTGACTAAGCTTACCTAGTAAGTTCGAAAATCATTCTGTAGAAGAGCAATGATCCATTGGCGAGTCGTCGTCATCAAGCGTAAGAGCGCTGACTAGACTCCCACTTCCTCAGCCGTCGTCATCCGCGCGCAGTGGACTAGGCGTTGTGCACCAGAAGTCGTCGTCATCGGTCACGAACTGATTAAGCTTACCTGATAAGTTTGGCGATCATTGTTTGTAGAAGAGCATTGATCCCTTGGAGTCGTTGTCATCAGGCGTAAGAGCACTGACTAGACTCCCACTTCCTCGCGCGCAGCGGACTAGGCGTTGGGCACTAGAAGCGGTTACTAAGTTTACCTAGTAAGTTCGGCGATCATTGTCTGTAGAAGAGCAATGATCCCTTGGCGAGTCGTCATCATCAGACACAAGATCACTTACTAGACTCCCACTTCCTCTGCCGTCGTCATCCGTGCACAACGGACTATGCGTTGGGCATGATCTTTTGGGTCTGGTCATAGCGGGGATGTTTGGAGGTCGCGTTGGTCATAATGGACTGCGGTGGAAGCTTAGTAAATGCAAATATTTTTATTGATAATATTTTATGAGGTGCTCTACATTCCATGGTCGTTTAAGTTCGTCGCGGTTTATGTCTTCCAACCAGTATGTGCCCGACCCGTTGACCTTGGTCACCCTATAGGGTTCTTCATAGTTCGGGTTCAGCTTTCTGCGTCAGCTTCTTTGGTGTTCTGCTGGGTTTTTCTGAGTACCCATTCTCCCACTCGAAATTTGTGTGGCTTGACCTTCTTGTTGTAGTATTGCGCTATTCGTTGCTGGTAGGTGGCTATCTTGGTGGAGGCTAGATCCCATTTATCTTCGAAGAGGACTAGTTCAATGTGTAAGGCTTCGTCGTTACCGTCTGGTCTGAATTCCTCCATTCGGAAGGTTGGCATTTAAATTTCTACGGGAACCATGGCTTCTGACCCGTATGCCAGGGCGAAGGGTGTTTCTCCGGTAGAAATTCTTTTGGTTGTCCGATATGCCCAGAGTATTCCTGGTAGCTCTGGAACTCATTTCCCTTTGGCCGCGTCAAGCTTCCTTTTGATTGCCTCCAGGATTGTTCGGTTGGTAACCTCCACTTGGTCGTTGGCTTGTGGGTGCCCTGGCGAGGAGAAATGGTGATTGATGTTCAAAGTTTTACATAGTGTTTTAACCTTGATACTTTCGAATTGAGTTCCATTGTCGCTGACCAATACTCTAGGGATGCCAAATCTGCAAACGATGGTTGCCCATATGAATTTCTCTATCTAGACTTACCCTATCTTGGATAGGGGTTCTACATCGACCCACTTGGCGAAGTAGTCGACTGCCACAAAAAAGAACTTTTTGTCAGCTGATGCTGGGAGCGGTCCGACGATGTCCATCCCCCATTGTGCAAATGACCACAGACTTTTCATTGGCGTCAGTGGCTGGGTAGGCATGTGCATGTACGACGCGAGCCTCTGACATTTGTCGCATTTACGGACGATATCTTTGGTGTCTCGTTGCATTGTTGGCCAATAATATCCTAGGGTTAAAGCTTTGAGGGCTAGGGTTCTCCCACCCGAATGATTTTCGCATATACCGTCGTGGATCCTTCCCAAAACCTGATTTGCCCTAGAAAGTGACAGACATTGGAGCAGGGGTCCTGTAACGGATCTCCTATATAACTTGTTGTTTAGGAGAGTGTGTCTCGCTGCTATGTTTTTTAGTCTGCTGGCCTTGACTTTCTCGGTCAACAGTGCTTTGTTTGCGATATATTCAAGGATCAGGGTCATCCAATTCGGGGATGTGCTTGTAGCGCAAATCTCTCTTGGTTCTTCTTCGTCAAGGCTTGATTGCTCTTGATATTTAGTAAGATAGTTTGAGACTTCGGCAGAGGTTGAGGCTTCCCTAGCTAGCGCGTCAACTCTTTTATTGTCATCTCGGGGGCATTGTAGGAGCTCACACCTTTTGAACCCGCTCATTGTGTGGAGTACTTTTTCGCGGTAGGCTATCATGCGGGGGTCCTTGCGGTTGAAATCTCCTTTGACCCAGTTGACTACCAGCCTCAAGTCGTTGTATGACGTTAGGTGATCTATCCCGATCCCCAAGGCTAGCTTCAGGCTAGGCATGAGGGCCTCATATTCGACTTCGTTGTTTTAAGTGGGAAAGCCGAATCTGACGACTTTTTCGATAGTGAAGCCACTTGGATAGTGGAGTGTGATCCCAGCTCCGTTTGCTCTTTATGTTGACGATCCATCGCAACGCAAGGTCCATTCATGAACATTTGAATCTGGCGCTTGAAGATATGTCTTTGGTTCTTTCTCGCAGGTGAACTTGGTGATGAAGTCTACTAGTGCATGGGCTTTGATGGTGATTCTTGGAGCATAGCTTATGTCAAACTGTCCGAGCTCTACTGACCGTTTCACCATCCTGCCAGATAACTCTGGCTTGTGCAGTACTATGCAGAGCAGGTGGTTGGTTAGAACTATTATGGAGTGGGCCTGAAAATAAGGCCTCATTTTTCTTGAGGATATAACTAGTGTCAAGCCTAACTTTTCCAAGTTCGGGTAGTGTGCCTCTGCTTCAACGAAGAATTTGCTGGTGTAGTGTATTGGTCTTTGGATTCCCTGGTCATCTCGTACGAGGGCTGAGCTGACTGCATGTTTGGATAACGGATAGGTACAAGTACAATCTTTCCCATGTTGCTAGTTTTGAGAGTAGCTCGAGGCTCCCCATGTATATTTTTAGGCTCTGAAAGGCTTGCTTGTACTCTTCGTCACATGAAAACCCTTTGCTTCCTCTCAGTATTTTAAAGAAAGGAAGACATTTGTCGGATGATCTATAAACATGTTGAGTGATGCCACCCTCCCAATCAAGCTATGACCGTCTCTAATGTTGGCGGGAGCTTTCATGTCAAGAAGGGCCTGAATTTGTTTTGGATCAGCTTTGATTCCCCTCTTATTCACTATGTAGCCTAGGAATTTTCCATACTCAATTCCGAACGTATATTTCTGTAGGTTGAGTTTCATCTGGTATTTTTTTAGTTGGTTGAATGCTTCGGTAAGGTCTTCTATGTGGTCGGGGCTGCAGAGGCTCTTGACCAGCATATCGTCAATGTAGACCTCTATATTCCTATCGATTTATTCTTTAAACATTCGGTTTACCAGTCATTTATATTTAGCACTTGCATTCTTCAAACCGAAAGACATCACTCTATAATAGTATATTCCTCTCTCAGTTATGAAAGAAGTATTCTCTTGATCTGGAGGTGCATTAATATTTGATTGTAGCCTAAGTAGGCGTCCATGAAGCTTAGTAGGTTGTGCCCATTTGTGGCGTCCATGATCTGGTCAATGCGGGGGAGTGAGAAGTTGTCCTTCGGGCAAGCTTTGTTCAGGTATGTGTAGTCTACGCATACTCTCTACTTTCCATTTTTTTTTTTTTACCAAAACGGTGTTTGCCAGGTAGTCTAGGTATCGTGTTTCCTTGATTATGTCCGCGTTGAGTAACCGCTGCACCTCCTCATTTATGTTTGTATTTCTCTCAGGCGCCACGGGCCTCTTCTTCTGCCGTATGGTTTTCCTCGTGGGGTCCACTTCTAGGCGATGAGTGATTATTGACGGGTTGATTCCCACCGTGTCTCGCATGGTCAAGGTGAAAATGTCTTGGTTCCGGTGTAGCAGCTCTGTCAGTTGTTCCGCCAATTCTTTGCTCAAATGGGAACCTATTTGAATAGCCTTACTGTTGAGAGGGTTGTCGAGGTAGATCGTGATGGTTTCTTCTTCTGGTTGACTAGCGTTGGGCCTGCCCCGGGGGCTTACAAAAGCTTCATTGTCTGGGATGGGTTGCTCCATCTCAGCTTCTTGGGCAGGATTGAAAGACATCTTGGGTGCGGGACCGGCCGCTAATCGAGAGTCACCCGATAGCAGTGCCGTCATGTACTGGCATTCTTTGGCAACTACTTGATCGCCTCGTAATGTACCAACTATTTGGTTTATCGGGTACTTGATGCATTGATGCAGAGTGGAGATTGTTGCTCCCATTTGATGTATCTAGGGTTTCCCCAGGCCAACATTATATGTGGAAGGTGCATTGATCACTATGAATTCTTGAAACAATTTTTTTTGGTCTGAGTCTCATTACTACTTCCAGTTGTATTTTTCCCACTAAAAAGCAATTTTCGCTGCTGAAATTAATCATCGGACGAGTATCAGGGGTCAAAGCTTCTTCTTCTAGCTGCATGTTGTGGAGTATGCGGAGAAACAAAACGTTTAACAAGCTTCCGGTGTCCACCAAGGATCTCCTTACTTCCCAGCTTGCCAGGGAGATCGTTATTACCAGGGCGTCATTATGTGGGAGTTGGACACCTCGGAGGTCTTCGTCTGTGAAGGCTAGTGACATGGGACGATCATGCCTTTGGGCGTGCGGCGTTGGTCGCTCACCGCGTATCGCTTGGACCCTTATATCTCTGAGAGCTTTTTTCCTGGATCTGTTTGATAGTTCGAGTTTGGAATGGGCCCCATGAAGTACGTGTATCGTGCCTGCCGATTCACCTCTTTCCTTTCTGTCAGGAGATCCTTCCCTGAGCTCAGCTTTACTTCTGGTGGTCTGTTTCTCCTTTAGGGCGATGTAACTTTGTGCTTCCTTTACCAAGTCTGCCATATTTGCTGGTGGGTCCAGAGTTAGGAAGGTATAGAACTGACCGTTCCTCAGACCGTTGGTGAAGGCTGCGACGCCTGTTGCATCGTGCACACGTTGACAGAAGTTAGATTGCTACTGAAGCGCGTAACGTACGCTCTCAGTGTCTCGTCAGGCTTTTGCTCCATCGACTTGAGCGTTTTCATCGTTAGCAGGATTTGCAGTATATAAGATGATCTTAGATCCGTCTCGGGGTCTGTCATCATTGATGCTGTTAGGAGAGCGTGAGCTTGCTGCCCATGCATTGTTGGCACCTGTGAAAAGTGGTAGAGTAGTGCTAGTCTGAGCGTTTGACATGTCCCTTTGTTCTTCATTGATGCGTGATCTGAGGGTCACCATCTTCTTGTAT
The DNA here is from genome assembly GCA_963556465.1 of Berberis vulgaris. Taxonomy (NCBI): domain Eukaryota; kingdom Viridiplantae; phylum Streptophyta; class Magnoliopsida; order Ranunculales; family Berberidaceae; genus Berberis; species Berberis vulgaris. The sequence continues at coordinate 10,660,804 of OY747137.1, forward strand.
TTTGGAGAGAGATGATGCTAATAATTGGTTAGGAACTTTGTCGTACCCACGGACGGTGCCAAACTGCTACAGTCGATCTTCGCTCCCTGCTTTGACTTTGACCTGCTGACCTGCACAAAGAACGCACGTGAGCTACAGACCACCGTTGTGGTGGTCGATGACACTCCACTGCTAAAGTCAGACAAGGATCTGAGGAAGGTGTAATGATGTAAACAGTGAATTTGTAGCGTACCTTAGCTCACCAACCTTATGTCTTATTTATAGCGCTGGAGTCCTGGTTCGACCAGGCCATCAGTGGCGTAGTTTAGGGAATAAGATCCTCGTGAAAGTCCTTCTCAAACTAGGAGTTGTGCTGTGAAAAAAAAAGTTTTCATGTTAGTCTTGTGCTCCTAGATACGTGGGAGATAGTTCCCAATCTAATAGTAGTCCATGGATAGAAGTTTTCATGTGCGACATATACTCTGGTATTTGCTTCCTAGTTGGAAGCAAAGTGCTGTTGTCTTGCCTGTCCGAAGCTGATCCTCGAGATACTCGCCTTAGCAGGTTTACGGGTATTGAGGATAGTTGTGAGATGCGTGGGCTTAACAGGTTATAATGATTTTGGTCCGTCTGACAGATTGCATTATGCGGGCTTGGAACCGCTCGGGTGGACCAGTGTTGAGCTGACACTTGGGCCTATTATTCCTCGAGATTATCATGACACATGTAAGGTGTAGAAAAGAGACCGTTTTGGTGTATCATCAGTTCCTAATTTGAAAAGGAAATCCTAAAAATAGAAATGCTTAAATTCCTATTACTTGAGGGATCAAGCTCTGCTTATGCAAGAATATACTATGTTTGGGATCCAAATTCAGGTGCTTATTTTTGTATTTTTTTATTTCTATATTTATTTAGTTCACCCATTACACCAAATTGACATTTTTGTAACAATCCCCAAAACAATATTACTTTTTAAGTGTAACAATCCACTTAACAATTTTACACATTTTCACAAACAAAATGATACAATAATTGTCTCACCATGAAGAGTATGGTTATAAAAGTGATGCTATTCATGGTGATCCAACTTATTGTATCATTTTTTTGTGTTACTGTTTTTCATTTTTTTGACTAAATTTAGTTTTGACTTGAAATTGTTTGTTGGATTGTAACATCTCAAAAGTGATATTGTTTTGAGAGTTGTTACAACAAAAGTGCCAATTTAGTGTAGTGACCCCCTCTAAAATCTTAGGGCTGACCTAGCATTTGCCGTGTTGGCACTATTGCCTATGATTTGTTCAGAGCCCCAGATCATATGAAGCCATGCACCACACAAAATCAGGAAGAAGGTGATCTGGTATTGTCACCTTGACATCTCTGCATCTCCCAAGCCAAGGGTTATCTTTCCTCAATCTATATTCTTGGAAGGGATGGGATAAGGTGATTGTGCTGCATGCACAACCATTCTGAGGGTACAATAAATGGATGGATGTCCTTACTGAAGACGCTGCATTCTGAGAGAGGATGAATTCAGCTGATCTACAAAGACTCTGCTGCATACTGAAAACAACTCTGGGAATACATTTATTTTGGAAAACTGAAAATTGTTTCTCTAAAAAATTATGGAAACATTATTTCTAGCTAATCAGTTTATTAAGGAACGCATTACCATGACAAACGGCATGAATTAATATTTATCTGAGTACTCTAGCTCTACCAAAAAAGAAAAAGAAAAAAGGAACATCATTTCAATGACACCACCCAGATCTATCTTGATCACTTGTTTTTGTGTTGAATCCAAACATAGGATCCCAAGTTCTCAACATGAATAACAACTCACAAGTATCATATTTATGCACTTTGCGGCTTCTTTATCTTTCAACTTTGAACGCAAATAAAAAGTACGAAGAAAATGCTTACAAGTCCTTTCTAATCAATGCTCCAACGGTCACACCACCATATGTCAACAAGTCGCCTATATAATTCAGATTTAATTTTGTTCTTGCTTACTGAATTTATAAAAATTTAATTATATAAAAAGGATTTCTAAAAAACAATATGAAAATCACTATATTAAGTCTTTTATTAAGAAAAGAAGAAAAAAACACGATATTTACCTATTTCGAATTCTTTACATTTATTTTTTGTCAGTATATCATCAAATTAACTTACAACTACATTTACATATAGTAATGCCACCATAAAACTATGTTTACACTTGAGGAATGTGGAAAGAAGAAAAATTATGAATCTATCCCATTAAACTTCAAACAAATAAAAAGGAGCATTCGTTTCATTTATTCAATCACACATTGTGTTATAGTGAAAGATGAAATACTTGCTTGATCAATCTGTATAATAATTCAGATTATCCCAATCATAATACTTGTGGAACAAATTATCTTCCTGAAATTTCAAATATACACCATCTCTACGGACTGACCAGAAAACATTACGCCCGCTTATGTGACTGTCCCCTTTAGCATTGAAGACCTTGAAACGACCTCCATGGATCTGCCTTCCAGTAAGATCATTATATGACAAATCACACCAAAAGACAGTACTTTTATTGAAACGAAATTCCCAATGTTGAGTATGTCCATGAGAAAGCTTGTGGTTGCCAAGATCGTCATTTGCTGACTTACACTCTGTGTTTAGTACCGTATTTGGAGATATATCATTTTCAATCCATACATGTTTGTTGCGTAAATATCCACTCAGCGAACCATCAAAGGTCATGACTGGTGTAGGCATGTTGCGTAAATAGCCACTCAACCCATGACCCCTGGCCATGGATGACCAGTTAGAGAGTAGAATTACTACGAAAACAAATCCAAAGGTCTGATTGATACTATGGAACCTTGCCATTTTATCTTTTGTTATCAAGAAAATAAATGTTTCACTTGATCAGGGTGAATGAATTTACTGCTACATTTGCTTCTTTAAATAGTCTAGGCTCTAGCAAATAAAATAAAACATAAGTAAGTTATAGGCAATTAATTTGGAATATAGATGCTCAAGTTACCTTCTTAATTGTATCCAACAGTTAAACTTTTCATTTGAGAAGAATGTGATTTAGAATGTATTTATTTACCTGTATTTTTCTCTTTCAAAACTGAAAAATTGTGTTGTTAAAATGAGGATAGAACATCTGCAAAATCTATGAATTAATCTCATTAAACTCAAGAAAACAAAGAGCATTACAATATAAAACGTTACCTTTGAAATAAGAAAAGGTAAAATATAAGCTTGATCAATCAACCAACAAATACTCATCATCTAATTCAAATTATCCCAATCGTAATACTTACGAAATGATTGATCTTCATCAAATTTCAAATATACTCCATCCTTGCGGACTGACCAAAAGCATTTACGGCCGCTAATGTGGTCGTCCCCTTGAGAATCAAATACCCTGAGACCACCTCCACGGATCAGCCTCCCATTGACATCGGGATATGCCATATCGCACCAAAACATAGTAGTTTGAAAATAGTTCACACGAAATTCCCAGTATTGATTCTGTCCATGAGCAAGAATGTGTTCTCCAAGATTGTTGTTTTTAGATTTGCACCATGTTTGTAATACTGTAGTTGGAGATATATCATTTTGGATCCATACATGTGTCTTGCGTATAAATCCACCCAACACGATGGATGACCAGTTCGAGAGTAGAATTACCACAAAAACCAGTCGGAAGGTAAGATTGGTAAGCTCAAACCCTCCCATTCTTTTGTTATCAAGAGAACAAATGCTTCACTTTATCAGATTGAAGTTATCCTGGCCATGCCAAAAAATAAAAAGAAATCAATAAATCAAGGCCTCTCGAGTATATACATTATATACCTCTCGATTTTCTCATGAAAATAATCGTTAAATTGAGATTATTACAATGGACAAGTATAATATGAGATTTTTCCAGATATAAGAAAAGGTTGCAAACTCTGGAATTCTAGATTTCTTAGATTAAAAATTACAATATCCATGATTTTTATGAAAATCTTAAGGTGATTTTGTTGTTAAAATATATATGGACATGTAAATTATGAGTTTGACGCTCTTCAACAAAACAAAACTAATTAAAAGAAAATGGAAAAATATCAAATTCTACAAGTTCTTGACTCAATAAAGAATATTTTTTTCTCCAAGTTTTCAGATATTGGGTTGTCTTCAATTTTTGTTCTGGATGTAACAAGTAATGATCCTGATGATACTGCAGGAGATCCTTATTAAAGAAGTCAAAATGTATTTGGAAATTCCACAGATCTATATAGTGTAAACGTATATTATTTCATTTCCACTGAGTCCACAGGCTCAACAAATTTGGTCTCAAGAATTTAAGATGGCAAAGCCTATGGTTACAAAATTTGAATCTTTTTAACGATAGATAAGAAAAAATTGGGTCCCTGTAGTTCTTATTTATTTGTAATTTTCAAATTAAATAGGCAGCTAGGTAAAGTTGAAAATGCGAATAAATCACAAGAAAATTGCTCCAAAAATTACAAAAGAAGTTTTCCCCTTCGTATTGTTAATTCTCTTTTACAAATGAGCTTCTCGTTTGTAAGGATGATTTCTTTAGATTTGGACTACTAGCGATCATGAACACAGGCATACACATAACTAGTCAAAACTTCATTTAAATTACCTGTATTTAATCTTAGCTGTAGAGGTTATTTTTCTATTGAATAATGACTCAACGATCACAAATATTTCGCTCTTCATAAGTCTTTTGCTAGTTACAAGGAATAGAAAATTTCCGATTTCTTCTATTCTATTAATTTGTTGTTGTTTTTCTAAGAATATCTAGGACTATCTCATAACTAAAAAACACCTTAGGCATCAAATTAAAGCGCTTGTTTGTACAGATTATGATTACAAATCTTGAGATATATTACATCTCAATCCAACAATGGCAAGATGTAATATTTAGGTTTGGCGTAGTAACTAATAAGAAGATAATACCTGAACTGCAAACAAACAAAATGTGGCAGTAAAAAAATGATGAGATTGACTTGGGTTGAGTCGCGAGTTAGGTCGTTTTCTGTAAGACAATTCGTGGCTCTTTAAAGATGTGCAAAATGTTTTATGACAATGTCTTTCCCATGAAAAACAACCTCAAAACTTCTCGACCATTATCAAGAACAATCAGTGTCTCTACAACAAAGATTTTCTTGTTCAGAACTCCATAACAAAGAAAAAATGATTATGAAGAAGAAAAAGTTTATGTGTCTTCTCAGTGAAACTGAAGTCATATTTAAAGGAAAACCTCCATTAACTAGTGGAGAATTTTTAGTGAAAATTAACCCCCAAAACCCCACAACAATCATTAAAAAAAAAAAATCTCTAAAAGTAAGTAACTACTAAAACCAAGTCAAAACTAGTGAAATAATGAAAACAAAAATTGCAAATAATAAAGGACAAATGTACACATAATTAATGTCTAGAATAAAATGTTGGTCATTGAAGGGAAACTCAAAGCCTTACCACTACTAGACATTATTATTGTTTCGAAATAACCTTTAATTATTTTAAACACACATAGCAACAACAAAAAAACAAAAACAAAATATTGATGCGGATTGTAATTTCTAGGTTAGGTTTAAAGATACATAGAAGTCTCCAATTAGGGATACTAAAAAAAAGTCATATAAAAACTTGAGCTTGATCGACAACGGTGATAATTACCATACACGCACCTCCACACTCATTTGGTATAAGGTCAAGAGCCTTGGGTGTGCTCATGCCTTCTTTTTTTTAACCATTAACCCTTCTCTACCCCATGCCACCGGGCGGGTTCGAACCTGTGACATGTAATACCATCTGCCACACCTCTACCAACTCAAAATCCTTGGGTGTGCTCATGCCTTATAGTATCCCTTAATCAAATAAAACATGAAGCAAAAGAAAGGATAGATGATTATTTTATGAGTTTCAAGATATATATTATATATGTTTCAAGATATTTTGTATTATATTTCGATGAAAAATGCACTGAGTATTTGGTAGGAGTTTGCAAAGTCTATGCTCGAATGATAAGAATGCAGTTTACAATTGATTCTTGAAGTGAAAGTGAATTTCTTAGGAGGGTATAGATTATCTAGATTGTGGACTTTCCAATCAGGTAAATCGCCAAATCCGTTTAAATGGTTGAAATTGAAAAGATTTTTTTAATAATTGGTCAACTTCAATCTCAAGTGTTGCGCTTACTCTATACGTGCATTATGACAATAATTTTCCAAGATTTATCTTCTTTATTGAATTTTACATCAAAAAATGGAGCCGACGCCATGATCATTGAGATGAATTATTTAACACATGAACAAAAAACACCATTGCACATCATGGATGGAAAAATGTAGGAAATTTGTTTTAATAAACCTCAAGAAAACAATGCGGGTGACACTAGAAAATGTCACCTTCCATTTATTTGAATAAGAAAAAAAAATATGCACTTGATCGATCAACCAACAAAAAACTCACCAACTAATCTAAATTATCCCAATCATAATACTTATGAAATGATAGATCAATGTCATATCTCAAATATAGTCCATCCCTACGAACTGACCAAAAAACATTACGTCCTTTAAGGGGGCCATCATTCCCATCAGCATCAAATACCTTGAATCCACGTCCATGGATCAGTCTCCCACTCGTAACATCGTGAAAATGCATATCACACCAAAACAGAGTAGTTTGAAAATAGTTGATGCGAAATTCCCAGTATTGACTTTGTCCTTTAGCAATGTCATGTTCGCCAAGATCGCTGTCTGCTGATTTGCACCATGTTTGTAATACCGTAGTTGGAGATATATCATTTTGGATCCATACATGTGTTTTCCGACGCCAACTACCAAAGGCGGTCGATGAACAGTTCAATAGGAGAATTGTCACCAAAACATATTGAAATGTAAGGTTGGTACTGTCAAACCTTTCCATACTTTTGTTTTTTTCCTTTTAAGATCAAAAGAATAAAATTAAAAATCAATCAGACAATAAGAGGAAACAAAGAAAATAGAGCAGAATGAAACAAAATAGTTTAAAAGAAAAGAATAGGAAAAAATTGAAATAAAAATGGGGATAATAAAAGTACACGAATAAAAGAAAATTGCAAAAACATAAACATGTCATAGTAAATCGAATGGTTCAAAGAAAAAAAAAAGAGAGAGAGTAGAAAAGAGTCGCAAGTTGACTTACAAAACAACTTGAGAGCTTGAGAGACAGTATTGGTGCTTCAACCATGAGAAGTTTATAAGAGAGAAAACATACCATATTTATTTTATGTGATTAAAGAAAAAAAAAAAAAAGTTATAGTTTTCTTCATTTAGAGATATTTGGTCTTAATTTTCCATTTCGAATTCAAGAACATATCAGATATATTTATGACAGCAAAAGTAGGTATTAAATTTCTCAATTTGTTCTACAGAGTTTAAGTATTTCTATTAATATAAGTGCTGAATCTTAGTTTTTTAAGAATATTTTATTGAATTTCCTTGTTTAATAAGGATTTGATTTTGATAATAGAGAAAAGACATAAAATCCTACTTCAATATTCAAACTTTACATTTTGGAAACTTGAGTTGAATGTCTTCGAGAACCACCTCTCGTTGGCTGTCTCAAGGAAATTACATTTTTTGTAGTTGTTTAACAAGTATTTAATTTGTAGTTGTTTACATTTTTTGTTTTAAAATTTGGTTGCAAAAACATGATTTCCTAACACTTTCGTTTAATTTGATTTATTGTTTAAGGAAGAAAAAAAAGAAGAAGATTTGTTTAACTACCATCTAGAAGACAAATCTATATTACAATTCATAGTGGTATTTTACTATTCATTGCTGACTGGGACAAAGTCAAATCAAAAGGATTAGAGATAAGAGATGGTTAGGATTGAAAGTTGGAAAATGTATTGAATTTTGAGGGTTGAGATTCATTTCTTATGATGACATATTTGTAAATTTAAAATATATATAAGGACAAAAATAATGAAAAACTTTTGAAAAAAAGTTAGTGGAATGTACATGTGGCAGAGAGAGAAAATATTGTGTTTTTCTTTTAACAAAATGAAAATTTATTATAACTATCTACATCGTTTAGGGGTGGGCATCCCATCCTGCGATCCCGTCCCAATTTTTTCGGGTCTTAAAGGGATTGAATAATTTCATCCCGATCCCGTCCCGTCCCGTTCTATAATGGGATGGGATGAGATGAAGATTTTCAATCCCGCCAATCCCGAGCTATTTTTTAATATTTATTATTTATTTTTATTCATATAAACTTACAGATGACTGACAGAAACTCATGGTGTTTGCAGTGGTAACAGAAATGTTACTTCAAGAAATAAATATTCATTAAGCAAGAGAAAGATAGTAGACTGCTGCTTGGATTCCCAATAAAAATGGCTCCAATTATTTAATTTCCAAATATTGATAATACTCAGGTGAAGATGTAAAATGACAATTAACTGAGTAATACATATTCAGAAGGGAACATTCAGGGGCGGAGCCAAGAATTTGAGATGCCCCGGACTGTAAAAATAAATATTTTTAATTACAATATATGTATTGATGGTAAACCATTATGAATATGTTAGAGCATCACCAATAGGTCTAATTTTCTTCCCTAACAAAAGATGAAATGTCATTTTGTCAAGGAACCATGAATTTTGTTTCTCACAGTAATGAAATTGTAAAATCAGTTGGGAGGCCATCACAGCGACACAATACTCTTAGTGGGTCCCATTTATCATGTCATTTTTTAAAAGTCAAGCCCACTCGACTTCATTGTTAGGGGATTTAGTGGCTACCCTTATATTAGCATTCCACATCTATATCTAATTATAAGAAAGTTATTTTTACGCTCTTATATGGTGATAATCTTCGCGACAGTCACATGCAGCACGTTGATCCCGTCTCGTTCCGTCCCGTCCCGAACCCGTTTGGGATGGGACGAGGTCGGGAAAACCCATCCCATCCCGTCCCGATCCCGTATGAACGGGATGAGATAGGGATGGGTATATCTCGTCCCATCCCGTCCCGTGCCCACCCCTACATCGTTGTCGGATTTTGATAAATTTAATATCGTTGAAATACATTTTTGAAGAACTTTCTAACAAAATCATTAATCAATACAAGTGCTAAAATTTTAAAAATATATATTTTATAATTAAAAAATACGTATAACGTACTTTACGTCTTTAATATTTTTCAAAGCAATGAGACGGGTCGATCATATTAGAAAAAATAAGTATGACATCTTAATGCACATTTAAACAAAAATGCTAAACTTCATATTTTGGCGAATTCAAAGATTGAGGGAGAACTTATTCTCGACGTTTAAATTTTTGCCCCAACTGATTCAATTTTGACCGAGTATAACTCTATAATTTATAATATATATTTTTACCTTAGAATAGGCTTACACTTCAATACTTACTTAGAACGAAAACGGGACAGTGATGGTGTTCAGTACAAAATATTTAACAAAAATAAAATTATGTGGAGTGCCAACGGCACAATGCATACTCTAGTCTATTATATATCAAGCGGTCAGGGCTTGGAATGAGTGGGGTGAAGTTTTAGTCTCCAATGACATTTCGAAATGATTTTCAATATTGTCTCAGACATTCTACTCTATATGCTTCAAATTACATGGTCTTCGCACTGTGCCCCACCCCACTTAAGTAAAAGAAACCATTATATATAAGATCTCATGAAATATTACAAGCACAAGTCTTCCTCTAATTACTAGGCCTTTGTGATTAAATAAACTGTTAATATATTTTAATCTATGGAGGGGTCAATTAGTGAGAATACAGACGAGGACAAATGTAAAATACCTTACAATTTTATTTTATTTTTATTTTATGAATGTGTTCTTTCTCTTCTCCCCTACCAATATATACATATGGAAAATTCTAAATGGCGAGGAAATGGGCGAGGGGCAAGTGTGACCGCTCATCCCCTTCGAGATATATGTTTGTGCGAATGCACAATTGCGCGAATCTCGAGGGGGATGAGTGGTAATACCCACCCCTCGCTCATTTCCTCGCCCCTTTCCTCGACAGCTAGAACGACTCATATACATATACTGGATGTTCAAAGCAAAGAATTTATGAGAAAAAAGAATTTTAGTGGCATAATGGTACTCGCTAGCTGTGTTAACTGTAACAATGAAAACCTCTTATCAAATTATGATAAGGGTTTTACTACATTGTTGGTTTAATTCTTTGCTTCGACTATTCCTATATTGGACATAGAGAACGGAGCTTTACAATTCTTTGCTGGTGACATGCCTATCATTTTACAGATATTCAAAAGCCTTTTAACCGTAATATAGCCCGGAGGACAGAACTTTGTTGATTTCTGTTTGTGAATTTTGATGGAGCATTTGGTACTTGAATGCCAAAGGCAACCTGCAAAAGGGGAGACAATTGAAATTCCATAAAACTCGTTATGTTTAAAACTAAAGGTGGACGCGCTCTATGTGCGTGCGCGGATATACGATATTTTTTTATCTTATTTTAAGAGCCTATGTATAGTTATAAATAATTAAAGGACTTCAAATAAATTATTATCTTAGGGCTTAAGTATAATTCGTCTATATTTCAGTGGTATTGGTTTTGATTGTAAAAATATGAAAGGTGAATGGCAAAATGAAAAATAAAAAAGTTTGTTGTAAGGCCTTTTTATAATTTATAGATAATTGCGGGGCTTGAAATAAATTATGTAGGAGCTTAAATATATATATTAATGTTTAGAGATGCTGGTTTGAATTGTAGAAATCATGAAATGTGGAAGGCGAAATATAAAAGTTTGATGTAAGGACCTATTTATAATCAATAAATAATTGAAGAGCTTTAAATAAATTGTGTTGGAGGCTTGGGTATAATTGATGAATATTGAGAGGGACTAAGTTTGGTTATTAATAATATGAATTTGGGAAGACAAAATGTAAAAACATGTAATAACATTTTTCATTTAAAGACACAAACACCCTTTGTCACTTTTACCCACTTTTGATTTTTCTTTGTAAATATTATAAAGTTAGGAGGGCAATGTTGGAACTCAAAAATTAGGGTGAAGAAAAAAATGTGTAATAATTTTTTTTCAATTAAAAGACACAAGTACCCCTATCACTGTTCATTGAACTAATTGGTTTTACATGTAATTATTAAGAATAGTGGAGGACAAAATTGGAAAGAAAACTTGGAGTTGAAGACATACAAATACTATTCATTTGTGGAACTCTCATTATATTGTTTAGATGTTATTTGCATCGTATGATCTTTCTTTACTGTCCAATATACATATATGTCAGTGTGTATATTTATTAGCTCACCCTCTAATCTCATCAAATTCATCATATCAACACCACTTTGAAAATGTTATTTGTAAATTATTACAAAAATAATATTGGTTAAGCTTGTAAAATCAATATAGGTTGAGCGGAGAGTTATTTAAAAAATGTATTGACTGAGTTATAAATGCATGCATACTAGATTGTGAGTGATTGATGAAATCAGATCATTCAAATGCAACAATGAAGACTCAACCAAAAACGACGATGCAAAAAGAAGAAATCAAGTCACATGCCTACGAAAATGAAAGCCAAACTTAACCAAGGACGAAGTCGATTCAAGAGACCTGAATCAAAGTTATGAAGACCGATTAAGCAATGTTAAGGCTTCATGAAGATAAGTCCAAGGTGGTTAGAGTAAAAGAAGGTGGACCATGCCAAGTGGCATTGGAAGACAAGGCAAAAATAGCTTATGGAGACTAAATGTCAAATGAAGTGCTAAAAGCTATTTGAAGGCAATAACGTGTGAGAATTAAAATTAAAATTTGAAATTGGGACATCCTCTCACATGAGAATGAATATTCTCTTGAACATTCCATCACTTTGGACATGCTTATGTGCTTAAAAGAGATGTCTATGTCAAGTACAATGACATGTGCTCAAGAAAAAACTTTTGTTGTTGTCTGGGCAGAGCAAAGTCGACTTCACTCATGAAGTGTTACTATCAACAGGTGACCGTTATAATAAAGAAAAGAATCGTTAGAAAACTAGTCGTTATGAAAAGTTGATCTCAAGACAGTGAAGTCGACTTTACCCGTCTAGGACCAATCTGTAAATAGTTGCATCCTCATTTGCCTTCATCATCTTTGGGAGTTCAAGAAAAGCTTGTGAGATAATATTCAAGAGCAGCAGATCCAACATGATCCATCAAGAAGAATAACAAGTTTATCCACATTGTTCAAGATGAATTCTTTCCATCTCTCCATACTATGTTTAATTGAGCTTAAAAATAAAAGAGAGAAACCTAGGGCTCAAGTTGAGTGTTTATTCTATACCAAACAACTTCTTTATTTGAGATCTAAAGGCTTTCGAGAGAAACCTTCTTTTATCACTCCAAACCTTTATACTTGTAAGGGTGAACCTCAATTTTACTCTATAAACAAATGAAAGAACGAAGCTTAAAATTTCTCCAATCTGTCTATTTGAGAGACGTCCTTGGAGAAATCTCTTTGAGTGTTAGTTTGCTAAACTCAACCAACCCTGTGTGGGTTCTTGAATTCATGGAGTGGATTCCTACAAGTGTCACAAGAGATTCAAGTAGGTGGTAAAACTTGGTTGTGTTGCATTCCATGATGGTGTGATCCTTGGTAATTCGATAAGTCTCGCGAAACACAAACATAAGACCAAGTTGGTATCTCTGGAATCCCAAACACATGTCCATAAGACTTGGTTGTGTTGCATCCCACAAGGTATTCATAAGTCTCATGGAGCAGAATACTTGGTTTGTGTCGATAAGTCTCAGATGAGCATGTCGACTTGACCTTGATAGGTTGTGGCATGTTGTTTAAGACTGTAGTTTTCTTTTAATCACGACAATAAAAGCTTGAGAATTGAAAACCCTTTCCACCAAGGAAGTAACTGGTCCTGGCCAATCAAACATTGGCTCAGGTGAACCTCGTTATGTCTGTGTATGGTATTGTCTATTCCATATCTTTATATACTTATGCATGCTTGTTTATCTTACAGTCTTTGATATCTCATATTGCATGTATTTAACCTGTATTGTTTTTACAAATCATAATTTAGCTCGTTTGATTTGTGTGTCAAGTCTTGGATCTACTTTGCAAAAGTATTTCTTTAAAATCGTGTTTTAGATTCCAAGACTTGTGAGACCACACATACCAAGATGTTTGACTGTTATATTGGTGCTAAGGTCTAGGAGATTATTTTAAACACGGAGTTTATACAAAGTGTTCTTATAGCCTACTCACCTTTGCAGTCTTCCGCGAATTTTTTATTTATTTATAAAAATTGATTTTCAAAAAGAGACTATTCACCTCCTCAAGTCTTGCTCTTCATGTCTTAGGACCAGGGGTGGATCCAGGATTGCAGACAAAGGGGGGCAAAAAAGTTATGGATAATTTAATTTTTAAAATAAATACATAAATATGATTAAAATAGAGTTTTAAAATTATTACACGAGAAATATACATAATGAGTCAATGTAGATGCACAGTAGATTTAGGTAAAAGCTTCAATGATCAAATACCCACTTTGTCAAAGCCTAAACAAATAAACAAATTAAATTAAATTAAAAATCAAATATGAAGTTCTCCTGTATAAAGAAATATGATAAATCAGATGCTTATACAAACATGAAATACCGCACCTAAGCTTAAACAAATATGAAATCCACTCAAAATTTAAACAACTAAACAAATACCTACCAATCTAAACATCAACGGGATTCAACAAATACCCCCAACCTAAACATGAAGGTGATTAACAAAGTATGATTTTTTTTATCTCTCTTTTTCATTAGAAAAAAACTTTGATTTATGAGCAATTGCAATAAAATAACCTCCTTCTCCTCGGATAAAAGAAACGAATTCACGTCCTGGTTTTTTTTCTCTCTCTTTGATTGATTAGAATAAACCTTTGAACAAATTTAATAAAATGAAGTCTTTTATCTTTTTATCAAATACCCAAACTGATATTTCTCTCTTCAAAACCCACTTTAGCTCTATTTTTATCTCACATCTCTCTCTTTTCATTGAGTTCCTAAAAGACAAGATGAGAGAAACTATTTTCAGGAGAGCTTTTCATTGAAAATCGACAAGAGGAGAGAAACTCTTCTCTGAGAAAATCAGAAACTCAGAGGAACCAGACAATAAGAGAGAAACTCAGAGGAACCAGACAAGAGGAAAGAACTCAGAGGAGAGAAACTCAGACAAGAGGAGAGAAACTCAGAAACTCTTCTCTGTGAAAATCGAGTTTGTTTTCATCAAAAACTCTTCTCAGAAACTCTTTTCTGTGAAGCTCAGAAACTCTTCTCTGTAAAAGACAAGAGGAGAGAAACTCAGAAACTCTTCTCAGTGAGTTGGTTTCATCAGACTCTGAGGCGGATCCAGGAGAGATCGAGCTCGGTTTCATCAGAGAGAGATCGAGTTTCTGAGTCTGATCGAGTTTCTGAGTTTGATCGAGAGATCCATCTCTCTCTGATCTCTCTTTGAGATCTTTCTTTATCTCAAGTTTATGATCTTTCTCTGATCCCTCGAGTTTCTGATCTCTATATAAGTTTTTATTTCATCAGAGAGAAAGAGATCGAGTTTGGTTTCCTCTCTATCTCTTTTCTTTCTTGTCTAGGGCTCAAAGTTGACTCATTGTTTCGATTTTGGATCGCCAAAGAGGGAGACAGAGACCCAAGGTAAGAAGAGATATTAAGCTTAAGGTGATTTTGTTGTTGTCCACTTGTCCTGTTGATTTCATTTAGAACCCATAATAAAACAAACTCACATTTGTTTTGCAGGGATTGAGAAGAAGATATTGTTGAGGACCGAAGCCGTGGAGGCGAAGATTAGGGGCGGCGATTCAATTGTTTTCTTCATCTGTGATATGTGATTGTGATTGTTGTTTTTATAAGAGGGGCAACATAAAATTTTTAAGGGGGGGGGGGGGGGGAAGATTAAAATTTTATATACTTTGATTGATTTTTTTTAAAACCTAAGGGGGGTCCCCTTACCCAACCTGTAGATCCGCCCCTGCTTAGGACACCTGTGAGTGATTATTAGTGAGACAACTGCACTTTCACGCTTAACCCAATGAAGGATTTGTTCCAAGTAAAAAGTTTGAAAAAGGTTCATACATTAGCAATAGATGGAGAATTAGAAGAATCACCTTATCAGAATCAAACTCAAATTTGTTAGACGGTTGGAACCGAGCAGGAAAGTTTGGAGGCACTAATACAACATATATGGGTTTCTAGGATGTCACAATACGACGTGCATTCCTTAGTGGACATTTTAAGTGTCCATAAGTTGTACGTCGTCAACAAAGTCGTATAGACAAAAGTTGCATAAATAATGACATGTAAAGGCAAACGCCTTAGTGACATGACTTCAATGAGTTTTCTATGAAGTAAAGTGATATTTTAATAATCTATGTGGGTGTGAATAAAGTGTGGTATTGTATTGGGTTGCAAATAATTTTTTTTTATGGGTGTAGGAGGTAGAAGGTGCAACTGGGTGTACAGGTGCCCAAAATTGGGGTGTGGATAGGTAGATGGTAGTAAATGGACGTTGGGAGGCGAGCTGGGCTTTCAAGATCCCATAATTGGTCAACATAAACACTGATAAACATGCCGCCAGCTGGATTCGAATCCATAACCTAGTGATACCACCTGTCAAACTCTAACCATCGAGCTGTCATGCCATTGCCACCCTTACTGTGGGTTAAATCAAAGTTAAGCTTATTTCCCTAAAAATTTTATCAAACCATAAAAGTTTAATAGTGAAATTTCTCTAATCTCACACTCTCTCTCTAAAACGAGAAGAAGCTTAAGACAACAACTAGAGCAGAATCCAAATCGATGTTGGTGAAGACTACGCAATGAACAGAGCGGTAGCAACAATGAACAAAACTCCAACAGAAAAAAATAAAAATAAATAATAATTAAAGTTAAAATTAGTGATGGGCCAATGTCTTTGATCAGTCAAATTGGTCTAAGTGTGTAACATTAACATAGAGTTCAATCATTGGGGGCTCTTTATCTGATCTTGAGATGACTCCCATTCACTTCATAGAAACAAGTTTCAAAGAAGGGCCCTGGTATGCCCCAAAGATGCTCGAGAAGAAAAAGGCCAACGAGTTCAAATAGTGGGCAGTTTTCAGTTATGTGAAGGCTACATTTGAGAGACAATGGAGATTGAAAGGTCACTCTGAAGTTACCTCTGATGGAGAATTACTTATTCTTCAAATTCACAAATGAGGACAAAGAATTTGCTCTAGAGATACCATTCAAGGTGGGTGAATACCTATGGTTATCAAACCATGGGATGAAGACTTGAAGTCTTTTTTAAAAAGAGTATTAATTAATACCTTACCTACATGGGTGCATTAACTTAATGTTCCCACATCAATGTGGAGTAAAGAGGGTCTAAGCCTGATAGCCAACACTATAGGCAAATCAATAAAGTTCGATAGAGCTACTGCTAACTATACTAGATTGACATATTCCGATATATGTGTTGGTGTCAAACCAGATAAGGAGCTACATCACTCTATCATGTTGGATGTAGGAAGAGAAAGGAGGACATTTTGACGAGGTTATATAATAGACTATCCATGGAAGCCAATTGTATGTAAACATTGTTGCCGTTTTGGTCACCAATCAGGGCAGTGTATGGAAGATGGGGGGAGGATAAAAAAGAATTGAATCAAGGAGAAAAACAACTAATACCAAAACACCGGCAGGAGCAAACCAAATACTAGAACCGATAAGGGATGTGTTTTTGTTGCATTTTACAAAGAGTGAGATTAGAGAAAATTTCACTATTAAAATTTTAGGGAAATAAGCTTAACTATGGTGTCACTTATGATAAGGGCAAAAAGGTTCAAAAAATTATTTTTGACCAGTCAATAATGTGGACTTTGACCAGTCAAAAATTATTTCGTCGTCTCTCTCACAACCACCACCATCACCCGAGCACCACCACCACCACCTTGCGACAGAGCACAACCCCTGCTCCTCTCCTCTCTGTCCTCTCTTCGTCTCGGTCTCTCTTCGTATACCGGCTGCCACCCAACGCCGGTCAGCTCCTGACGCACACCCGCACGCCCAAGCAGGACCTCCATTAGCGCTCCTGCTTCGACTCTGGTTTCCCGCCTGCGCTCCTGCCTCCTCTCTGTTCAAATCGGGAGAGAAAGGTTTGGCAGCTATTGACACCCCCGATTTCTCTCTGAGCATCCACAGTGCATTTTCTCGGGATTCGCGTTCGTGTTGAGATGGATTCCACTAATGCTATGACCACCGCTACCATGATCAGCTAAACCCTTCGCCAAAGCTAAGATGAAACCAATTGGGTTTCAAGAGTTTGTTCTAGTTTGACTTTTTATTTTATTATGTGCTTAACTGCAAAATAAATTTAATTTCTGAGTATTAGTAAATTACTTTCACCGGTTATATAGTATTTGATCTAGACTAGTCGGTAGTTAGAGTTTTTTTTACTAATATTTAAAGCATTAATTTTAATTCGTTAAGTTAGACTTGTGATTGAGTGTGCCGTAATAAGACACTCAATTCTAGGAGTTGAAACTTAATAAATTAGACTTGTGATTGAGTGTGCCGTAACAAGACACTCAATGCTAGGAGTCTATAATTTATGCTGAAGTTAATTGTAACATTGGATTTTAAAACTGAATTTTTCTTAACGATTACATCATCGATGCAAGCAAGGGATTCTCATCCCTAAAGCTTTTCGCTTTAGAAAATAATAAGTTCGATTAAAATAACTTGAAAAACTGAATTGGTGGATTCAATGCCTTGGTTTCCCATCTCATATTCTTAGAAACTTTTTATTTTGCTTTTTAATTTGATTTTTAATTTAAATATTTTGATTGCTGTAACCCTCATTTAAATTAATTTAAGTCAACTCTGAAATTTAATTGCAACCACAGTCATTGTGGGATCGACCTGTACTTGCCTCTTGTCTACCAGTTAGACACTGTGCACTTGCAGTTATTAAGAATATGTTAAATTAACCTATTTATTTAGGTTAGTTAAATCTGTATCAAGTTTTTGGCGCCGTTGCCGGGGACTGTAGCGGTGTAATTGAATTTAAGAGTTTATTTTCACTAATTTGTAGTTTAGGTTAAAAAAATAAAAAATAAAAAAATTAGGTCAGATATAGATTGCTTTTGCTTTTAGGATAGGCTTGATTTTATTTTTTTAGTTATTTCTTTTAAGTCTTAGAAGTTTTGATACTTGTTTTTTTTTTTTTTTTTTTTTTTGCTCACTATTAAAATTTGTAGCAAGATAAATTAGGACAAGACGCTCATAGGACCCCTCTTTTGAAACTTGAAAGTTTAAAGTAGTCAAGTGAATGAACATATCCAATCTTGGAATAGTTCTGAAACTGGCATTACACTTTAAGCTGGAGGTAGAAAAGGATGTAGGAGCAATTAGATTTCAGGTTATTTTTTATGCTGGGAAACTCTGTGCTCTCTCCCTCGGATAGGCTAATTAAAATGGATTTCAGCCCTTGATTAGTAACAAACATACGTAATAAAAAGGAGTGCTTGTAGGGATTACCAGACGTTACAGCCTCTACCTAGTAAATTAGTTTCTCACGAGATTAATTTGCTTCGTAGAAACCTCGACTTTTCGTGGGGCTATAACTATCAGCTGCGCAGTACCCGAAGGCAATCTGAATGATTGTATTGCTAGGTACTCATCTAGGGTCGTTTGCCATTCATCTTGCTTGCGCATCATATAGGTCCTGATTAGGTTTTCCCATTTTTTTTTTTTTTTTTAGAGTTAGGTCATCTTCATATAGAGGTTAGGCTTGCATATTAAAAAAAAAATGAACCTCAATGATTATCCATCTTGGTTTTCTGAGCAAGTCAATGCATTTAATGCCATGCGACAACCTGCTTATGATCCATATTCAGATTATTACAACTCAGGTTCAGCATATTATCCTGACTTCTCATGGGCCCATGGTCAATACCATGGAGGCCCTATTGTCACTCCCTCGACTCCTCAAGTTTCCATTCCTGCTAGTGAGCCTCAACCTAATCGAGTTGTTCCTCCTTCTAACACATCTAGTTTAGAGGACGCATTAACTCATTTTATGCAGCGAATTGGAGATATGCTTGAGCAAAATTCTCAGGACATTACAGAATTGATAGCTAATTCTCAACAAAATGCTCAAGCTATCAAGAAACTTGAGATGACTTTGAGTTAGATAGCTGAGTCACGTCTTGAGATAGAGTCAAAGGAATTCCCTAGCCAATCTATTTCCAACCCAAATGGTCAATTTGAAATTAGTGGCACATCTGAGCCGGACAGTGAAGATGTCCAATCCATTACTACCCTTAGGAGTGGAAAACAGGTTGACAATCAGGTAGGAATGCCTGACATAAGTGTTATTATATCCTCACCCAATTTTACATAGGTTGCATCCTCCTCTCATAAGAAGGCTGATAAAGCTTCATTTATTGATGAACCTGTAGATTCTGAGACACTACAGACATCTCCTTCCCATGTTGACTCATTAGACATATGCCTTCCTAGTGACTCATGCATAGAATCAAACTGTGAACATTCTTTAGAGTCTCCCCTTGACTATTTTCATGATACACATGACCATTTAGAGACTTGTTTGACTAATTCTAGTTTAGACTTTGATGTTGATGATTCCATAAGGGAAGTCAATGATTTGCTTGACTCGGTCCCCATTGTGGATCCTAGTTATAAATGGAAGTCTAAAGTGAAGCCTCTTTCACTCAGTGAGTCAAAACTAGTCCCATCAGTTGAGCCACCTGAGCTTGACCTTAAACAATTACCTGACACCCTCAGGTATGCGTTTTCAGGTACTGATGATACTTTGCCTGTTATTATTTCATCTATATTGAATTCAAAACAGGATGTCTCAAAGAAGTCGGGAGATATAATCCATAAGCAGTGTCAACTCTAGGGTTGGGGGTGTTGTTGAGCTATCCAGCCCAACATCTTTGTGTGATTCATGTGATGAGCCTGTACCACCTGATATATCTATAGTTACATCTACCTACATCACATTTCCATTGACAAGGGCTAATTATGTGGATCCCATGTTCCTGAGTGAGGATTTGAATTTTCACCATCCTGACGTGGAAATTATCCAATCTTCTGATTTGGAACCAGACTTAGGATGTTCCCTTTTAGGAGTAAGGGAGGATCCTTTGTTGCATATCACTATTTGCGACCCATTCATGTTTAAGATCCCTACTGACTTCCAAGGAATGCGAACTTCTTTACAATTTCTATATGATTTTAGATGGTGTCCTTGCAACTTTTGGGATGTGCTAGTATATCTTGTGTCGCATGTGGTTGCTATTTTTGAGTGGACTGATCCTCAACTTTTTAGGTTGTTGGTATACGATTCCTTAACCCTTTTGAGGTGAATGTTCCCTATGTTCTTCCTGTTCACTTTATGGTAAATCATTTGTGAGGAAGAATATATGTCGGGTTGACGACGTTAAACCAAACGCTCTTAGGAGGCAGCCTAACTTCAGTTGTGTCATTATGGTTAGTCTGGATTGATTTTCGAGTTCTTTCTAGTTGCATTCCACTCATACTCGTTAGCTCCGTAACAATTTTGACTTATAACTGATACATGTAAAAAAAAATTTAACTTTTTTTTAATTTTTTTCATTTGTGTCCTATATTGTTTTTATTAATTTATCATGATGAGCCCACAGTTCTTATGTCTCTGAGCGTTCATTGGTGGAAGATTTCATCGAAATTGGTAAAAACTTACCCATGGTAATATCACTCTAACTCTCATCTTTTCTTTTTCCTGCATTTGTCATGATCATCATTTTATATATTGAGGACAATGTTTGGTTTAGGTTTGGGGGTGAGGTTTATGAGTTTTTCTACATTTTTCAAGAAATTTTGAACTAAAATTTATTTCACAATTTACTATTGTATTCTACTCAATCTCCATTGAATACATAGTTAATTATGATTGTGTGAAAATTTTCGATTTGAAAATGCATTCAAAATCTAAGTTTCTTTACAATGAAGAGGATGTGTTTTCAAGTATGCCTTTAAATTTGAGGAATACATGTTTTTACTTGTCACTTTTATATATCAATAGGAAAACATATGGTTTGATATTATCTTTAACTTAAATATATTTCATGTGATTTTTTCGACTCGACCATTCTTGCACCATGAGCCATGTTAGCATAGCTTGAAGTTGATGAGTGAAATATATGCTAGAAAACCTTAGAATAATAGTGAAGACTTAACCCTGAAAGTTTTGAATCTTTCTATTTTTTCGAGGGTTATACATAAACTCTGATTTTTCTTGAGTCCGTATTATCTCGTTGATGATCTCATTATTCTCATTCTTCTGATCAATTGCTTTGGGAATGACATCAAAATTGAATTATTACACTAGAACTTCTTGGCTTATTCAATTGAGATGTCATAATACTGACCCGAACTTAGGAAATGATCTAGGCATTTTTTTCCTTTTTTTTCTTTAGACCATTAACTAGCCTTTTAACTTACCCATAACATTAACCTTTTTGTAGCCTTTTGAGCCTTAGAATAACTTTTATTTGTTAACCCATTAACCTTTATCCAACTTTTTTGGGAATGTGTATGGATGGATATACTTGGTGTAAAAAGGGCATCAAAAAGCAAAATATGAGATATTTCATAAATCCTCTATGTAAAAAAAAAAAAATGTCAATGAGGATAAAGATATGAGAATGAAGAAAAATTGATGATGCGCAACATTGGTTTATTCTTGTCAGCCCTAATTGTTCGTTAAATGGGTGTATACATTCCTAGAATTTTTTGTTAGAATCCTTTGACACTCCTTATTAACCATTACCCAAGCCCATTTACAACCCAACAAAGTCCTAGTTGATCTTAGGTAAAGGTTGGTTCCGTAGATGTGGAGATTTAATAACTAAGACCTATGGTGTTTGATTCAACATTCCCAAAAGTAATTGATATTCCTGTCCATGAGATCATGTTCATTCCATTCTTTAAAAGTTTGTTCTTCATATTACTATATGTGAGATGATTGTTTTCCATTATTTACTCTTTTTCTCACATATAAACTGAGTGAAATACCAAATCTCTGAGTGTTTTATTGTGAGTGAAATGAGAGGTTTGAAGTCAAAACAAACTTTCTACAGGAGATTTAGTAATTGTTTTACTCTGAAATGAAAAGTTATGTTGATAAGGCAATGCACACACACACTTCGAGTTGGAAATAATTGATGAAATTTATTTAACCTTTGGGTATTATTAAATTGTTGTGAGACTCTTTGATATATTATTGTGAGACTCTTTGATATATTATTGTGAGACTGTTAGCTGTTTTCAAATTTTTTTGGCAATTAGATTCTTACTCCGAGGATAATAGATCGAGTTACTATGTTTTGGAAATTTATTGAGTCATAATGTTTGTGGGTAACATTTCTGAAAACCCTCACGAGACTATAACTCGTCCACTAGAGGTAATCTAGGGGTTTAAAGCCTTGTTGCACGTTTAAGGTAAGTGCAACCGATGATTCCTGCGAAAGTGAGTTAAAATTTTATTTTTATTGTTTTGCTCGAGGACTAGCAAAATATAGGTTTGGGGGTATTTGATATTCACATAATTATTACATAATATATCCCTTAATTTATATATGTTAGTGTTTCGATTATTATATTTTATAATAATTATTTCGTTTTCATGTCTTTGTAGGAATTTGAGCGTGAACGATGAAATCGTATTAAGGCGGCAATTTAAGGAATGACAATTGGTCGATTCTAGCGGTGGTACAAAGTAGAGGGTCACATATCTAAACCTAACCGAAATAAACCTAGATCCACCTAATTTAACCTAAGCCCAAACCCAAAATGCTAACCTAAAAACCCAAGCCCAAGAAAATAGGAGAACCCTATTTAGCTCTCCCTATTTTGGAGAAAGACCTCTCTTCGTCTCCCTTTTTCTACTGGTGTTTTCCTCCTCTCTTTTCAGTCACCACACCAATCCACCCTGCCGACAATCCCGCTCGATAGGAGAGTCGGCAGTGCGATAATCCCGCCATCACCACCTCACCTCGCCACCGTCCAACAACCACAGCCGCCACCACCATCAGACACCACCTCCTCTCCCTGTTACATCACGCCACACATCCACCTTCCCTGTCCAGCAACCAAGCACCGAGCCCCGCCACCAGAGAACCACCACCACCGTGAAACAGGGGTGTGACAACCCTGTTTCACGTCAAATCTTCACCTCGCCACCGAGCTTCGCCATCACCACCATCAGTCTTCATCTCGTCGTCTTTCTCTCTCACAACCACCACCATCACCCGAGCACCACCACCACCACCACCACCTCGCGACAGAGCACAGCCCCTGCTTCTCTCCTCTCTGTCCTCTCTTCGTCTCGGTCTCTTCGTATACCGGTCGCCACCCAATGTCGGTCAGCTCCGGACGCACACCCGCACGCCCAAGCAGGACCTCCATCAGCGCTCCTACTTCGGCTATGGTTTCCCGCCTGCGCTCCCGCTTCCTCTCTGTTCAAATCGGGAGAGAAAGGTTTGGTAGCTATTGGCACCCCCAATTTCTCTATGAGCATCCACAGTGCATTTGCAGCATTTTCTCGGGATCCGCATTCGTGTTGAGATGAATTCCACTAATGCTATGACCACTGTTACCATGATCAGCTAAATCATTTGCCAAGGCTAAGATGAAACCAATTGGATTTCAAGAGTTTGTTATATTTTGACTTTTTATTTTATTATGTGCTTAACTGCAAAATACATTTAATTTCTGAGTATTAGTAAATTACTTTCACCGGTTATATCGGATTTGATCTAGACTAGTCGGTAGTTAGAGTTTTTTTTACTAATATTTAAAGCATTGGTTTTAATTCGTTAAGTTAGACTTGTGATTGAGTGTGCCGTAATAAGACACTCAATGCTAGGAGTTGAAACTTAATAAATTAGACTTGTGATTGAGTGTGCTGTAATAAGACACTCAATGCTAGGAGTCTATAATTTATCTGAAGTTAATTGTAACATTGGATTTTAAAACTGAATTGTTCTTAACGATCACATCATCGATGCAAGCAAGGGATTTTCATCCCTAAAGCTTCTCGCTTTAGAAAATAATAAGTTAGATTAAAATAACTTGAAAAACTGAATTGGTGGATTCAATGCATTGGTTTCCCATCTCATATTCTTAAAAAAAATTTATTTTGCTTTTTAATTTGATTTTTAGTTTAGATATTTTGATTGCTGTAACCCCCATTTAAATTAGTTTAAGTCAACTCTGAAATTTAATTGCAACCACAGTCCCTGCGGGATCGACCTGTACTTGCCCCTTGTCTACCAGTTAGACATTGTACACTTGCAATTATTAAGACTAGGTTAAATTAACCTATTTATTTAAGTTAGTGAAATCTGCATCAAGTTGCCAAACTCAAAAACACCCAAAATTTAAACAAAGTGCTAAATGAAAATGAGATGTTCCTCAAATTAAAAAGGCAACCAGTAAAGTTCACAATTTGAACAAATCATATGAAAATTGAACCCAAAATAAAAAAGAAATGCTCTTATTAAGTCAAAGCTCATAAAATCAACTTCAAATCATTCCTTATTTAGGTTGTGTTACCTGTAATGAGTATGAACCACGACACATGCACATATTTCAGGATTTTTTTGTTATTTAACTTTTGCACCCAGTATTATGACCAGTTTAACTTTTAAATCTAAAACTTATTTGAATTTTATTTTAGATTTGAATTTCTATAAATATATTTTAAATGACTGCTATGTCGTTGTGAAATTTGATGCTCCCTCCTTAAACTTATACAAATTAAATATACCTACTCAAGCTACCTCGAGATAGCCAAACAAATTGCAATGAAGGGGCATCTCTATATTGTATATGTTTGAAGAGGAAATGTCAAATCTTGCACTAAAATGAAAAATGGCAAAATGATCGATAAAACAATTATGAAAATTGGTTTAAATTAAAGTTTGTACAAGTTTTTTTTGTCTAAAAGCTAAACGGATCGCAGTGCTGGGGTAACAGCTAAATAACCTTTTTTTTTCATCATTGGATCATTGTCCAGTAGGAACACTACACATGGCATAATTAATCAATACTTTCATTTGGATTTTACTTGAATTTTTTACAGAACGAGTTATTTACAGCCATTAGTATTGTTTTGGTAAGGAGAAGGAATACAATACCTGAGCTGCAAACAAAATGTTGTAGTACAAAATTAATGGTATTGACTTCCGTTGAGTGGCAAGTTAGGTTGCTTTCTTTAAGAAAATCAGTGACTCTCAAGATGTGCAAACGGTGCTATACAACAAAATTACCTCATGATAAAACACCTTAGAAACTTCTCAACCTCACGAGTAGCAAATATTTCTATATTTAAAAGTGATGAATATTAGTTAATTAAGAAAAAATTAATAAAAAAAATTTGAAGCTGCATTATTAAAAGGAAAAACCATTTAGGTTCAAAGTGCATCCCATCTCAAAGTCATCATTATTACTATTACTAGCATAGACTGATATAGCCAGCAGATGAGTTAAGTTCATGTTCCTTCTAAAGTGAATTGCTCTAAAATATTCAAAATAAACTAACTTGTGTTCCAGTAGTTACTGCCAGAGTGCCGGGTAATCTTCTGCTGCCATGATAAATGTGCTCACTTCTACCATTGATCGCTTCTGCAATGTCTTCGCTATAAATTTTCATTAAAACCTTTTTGTACCATTTCACCATCGCTCATTCACTTACTAGTCTGACCCCTTCCAGCTCAGTTTCAAAACTTGTCATCGTACATTTTCTACATAGAGTTAAAATTAAAGTTAAAATTGGTGATGGGCCAATGTCTTTGATCAGTCAAACTGGTCTAAGTGTGTAACATAGAGTTCAATCCTTGGGAGCTCTTTACCTGATCTGGAGATGACTCCCATTAACTTCATTGAAACAAGTTTCAAATAAGGGCCCTGGTATGCCCGAAAGATGTTCGAGAAGAAAAAGGCCAAGGAGTTCAAATAGTGGGCAGTTTTCAGTTATGCGAAGACTACATTTGAGAGACAATGGAGATTGAAAGGTCACTCTGAAGTTACCTCTGTTGGAGAATTTCTTATTCTTCAAATTCACAAATGGGGACAAAGAATTTGCTCTAGAGATACATTCAAGGTGGATGAAAACCTATGGTTCTCAAACCAGGGGATGAAGACCTAAAGTCTTTTTAAAAAAAGTATTAATTAATACCTTACCTACATGGGTGCATTAGCATAATGTTTCCACATCAATGTGGAGTAAAGAGGAGTAAAAAGGGTCTAAGCTTGATAGCCAACACTATAAGCAAATCAATATTGTTTGATAGAGCTACTGCTAACTACACTTGATTGACATATTCCGATATATGTGTTGATGTCAAACCAGATAAGGCGCTACGTCACTCTATCATAGCAATAGTTTTAGGGAGTGAGGTCCTAGCGCCAAAACGATGCCAGGAAGCCTCCTCTGCATGTGATACAAAAGTGAGATCACAAATCCCTTTTATCGAAGCAAAACCCATCCCTCTCACGGCGTTAGATTTGCTAGCCCCCAAAAAGAAGAAAAGAAGTCGCTTTTGGCTCTTAGACGAAGACGAGATCCCACTTTTGGTTCTCAGATCTTTTCTTCCCCTTTCTCAGACGAAGACAAATCTCACTTTTGGCTCTCAGATCGAAGCTTTTGAGAGAGCTGTAGGGACAAAGACGAAGCTGCAGAGAGAGTTTTTGGATCTCTCCAAATCAAAGACGAACACAACGCCTCCTCATATCCCATCTCCCATCTCTCATCTGAGATGAGCACGACGCCTCCCCATCTCAAATCGAAGATGAATACGATGCCTCCCCATATCAAATCTCCGTCAGCTATGATGAAAGTTATATGTATATAAATTTGGCATTATTGGTATGTGAACAATGTGAGATGAAATTCTTTTGTTATTCTTTATTGGAGGACTATTTATTACATCTTCATCATGTCTCATCCCGAACACATTTGGGATGGGATGAGGTTTATCCCATCCTGATCTCGAACAGGACGGGATAGGGATGAGGTCCATCCCATCCCGTACCCACCCCTAATTCCTCTTTTCCACAACAGCAACAACGAGTTTCTTTTCCCTCTCCATCTCCCTTCTCTCCCATTTTATGATTTCTCCTCTCCATAGCAGCAACAACGATAGCACAACAACAACATATCAACACCACCTGAAGATAGCATCAATAACACCCAATGACGACAACAACAACAACAGCAACATCAATGACAATGACAACGACATCTCTCCAACTTCTTCTCTCTTCATCTTTGCAAAATACTTATATATACAATTGTTTTCCCCAATTCTGCAAGATGTGAACCCACTCTCACAAACATGGGGAAACTATTTTTTTTCTAATTTATTTTTTCAATCTCGCAACAAAGGCTACGAGATTGGGTGTCAATTGCACAACCCTTCTTACGAAATTGAAGCCCAATCCCACAGCCTAGGCTGCGAGATCAGGTGACGTGGGTTGGTGTTTGTCTATGGTGGTTGGTTGTTCAAGGGTGGTGGATGGTGTCGTTGAGTTGAGAGATGGTGGTTGAGTTCGTTTATGGCTTTCGGAGATGATGAGAAAGAAAGGTGGTGTTGTCCCTTAGTAGGTGGTAGTGTCCTTCATAAACCCTTTTGCATCCACTAGGCATTGAAACGTTGGGGACAAAAAAATAGTATTAATAACTTAGGGAAAATTGTTTAGTTTTCATTTTAAATTAAATACACTACATCAAAAAAATCCCTCAATATTTATTCTCTTTTACGTTCTCTCCTTATCAAACAACAAAATAATAGAAACTTATTATATGTTTTCAAAATATATTCTATTATTTAGTTTTTTTATATTATTTAATTATTGTGCATGTTTCAAGAATAAATTGTATCACAACATCTTTAAGGAATTTGACTCCAACTAATTTAGACTTTGCAGAGTTTTGTACGATTGTTTTTTTTCCCAGTTTTATATCAACTGCCTAGATATATCGGGTGTCCTAATTGAATTTGGGGTGTAAATATATGACCATTGTTTTGTCCTAATGAATTCTAGCAATGGCACTACCTGTGGTATGTTAAAAACATACTCGGTTGTCAATTACTACAATGGTCCATAGGTGAACAACTTAGCATAGATCTCGAGGTCTTGCTAAGTTTAGGTAAATTTGCGTGGCATCACATAAAGAATGAATGTTTATGTGATGCATGTAACTACAACATACCAAGTTGGAACATATCTTGAGGTAGATACCATGTCCATATCTTGAAACAATATATGCTATAGGCATTTTCGATGACTATTGATGTCACGCGTCTTCAAAATATTTGATACTCACAACATCAATTACACATTAGCGAATGTTTTTCAATGCTTTTAAACTTTTTTACGTTAAATTTTTTTTTTGGTTTGTCTATTACATCAATTAATTTCATCTACATTTAAAAAAAATCTCATATATTTCACGAATGATGTTACGAGTATAAAAATTTTTTGCATTTCAAGGGACATTTTTTAGTCGAGTTTCATAATTTGATCTCATCCAAATGAGTCTTTCAAATATGAAAATCTTAATATATAAATATTAATAACATATGACACCAATTCTAAAATTTGGCATTGGACATTAGCAATCTATACCATATAATCAAAATGGAATGGCGTTCGTGTTAAGGCTGACAAAAAATATATTATAACTACCAGGTGTAAATTTAATCAAACAATTTCCGATCCAAATCTGTAATACAAAATCTTATCCTGAAACCCTTTTGACCAGTTCTGGATCGTATCCGGGTCTAATCAGATTTGTGCTAATTTACTAAAAGTTGTAATATCTCAATAATTATATCCATTTTTTGTTAATAATAAAAATATAATATGTAGATATGTTAAGAAATTAGATATAAAGGCAAATATGAAAATTTGCAATTGAATTCAAAATGATTTTTTTATGCAAAAGATATTTAAATTGTATTCTCAAAATCTTACTAATTTAAGATTGATTTAACAAAAAATGACTTTTAAGGTCTACTTCTTCACAAAATAGACCATTTAGATATCGTAGTTGATGTAATGGCTAATTGTGCCTATTTTTATACTTTTATGACCAACAAGGACTCTTTTATTAACCCGGGTTAACTCATAAAGTTATATGAGAGGAATAACCATTCGAGGAAGCGAGAAAGAAAAGATGAAAGGAGACGAGATAACGAATCATGGGAGAACAACAATCATTTAAAGAAACATCCAGGAGACGAGATAACGGATCATGGGAGAACAACAATCATTTAAAGAAACATCGAAGCAATGGACACGCAGAGCCCAACTAGCAGGAAGTCGCACTCGGATCAACCCAATCATGAGCAAACAACCAGCATAGAGGAAAAAGTATAAACATACACAACCCTAAAAGCAAGCCAAGCCGATATCTTAAAACACATATCAAACAGGGAGAATGTCAACTAGCCAACCAGGATGAAAGGAGACCTGGAAGGATGAGACAAGAGCAGGTATTGCTCTTTCCACAAGGTTCACGGACACGATACCGAGGACTGCTAGAAATTCAAAGAAGAAATCGAACATTGGGTTGAGAAAGTAGAAGTGGACAAGTTCGTCGGCGTATTAGATAAACAGTTCAAAGGCAAAGAAAAGGCAAACGCTAGAGCCACGGGACCAAAGGAACGGTCAAGATAACTGATATATGCCTTACACTGCATCCGCTCTGGGAAAAAAATTCCTCACACACGAACAAGTTACAAACCTATATCGAAGTCGAAAGAACAACATTCCAAAAACCTTAGCAGTAGAAACAAATTCGCAAAGTCAATTATAAATGAACTAACAAACTCCATCAAGCCTCAACAAGCAAGGCCAAATGGGGAGCAACAACGACGCAAGCAAATAATGTCATAGATTAGAAGGAATAACAGAGGCATGGACGCCAATGCAAGGATAGACAGTAGCAAAGAAGGAATAAAAGAAGAATCGCTCCACAATGTAACAGAGCCATTCCAGGAGAACAACTATCATGAAAAACAGTCAGAAATTCAATAAAGTTTCATTTTCGGAATCGACATCTCACAAAAGC
The DNA here is from genome assembly GCA_963556465.1 of Berberis vulgaris. Taxonomy (NCBI): domain Eukaryota; kingdom Viridiplantae; phylum Streptophyta; class Magnoliopsida; order Ranunculales; family Berberidaceae; genus Berberis; species Berberis vulgaris. The sequence goes on from OY747137.1 coordinate 10,690,998, forward strand.
AAAACAGCTTCATAGCACGATTATGAAAGACAACGGGTGCGAAAATCCCACAAGGAATCAGAATGCAAGTTAGATATTTACAATAAACTTCCGGTCTGATCAACCAAAAAAGTAAGAGTTGGACACCCGAGTCAAACTAAAAACATAAACTTCGAATAGACGGTGTCGAGCTAACGAAGTAAAAGTTGAACGAACGAGTCAACTAAAGGAAATAACTTCGAGTCGACTAGTGTGTTGCACAAAATGAAGCAGGAGTTAGACACCCAAGTCAAACTAAAAATAGAAACTTCGAATCGACCGAGGTGTCGAGTTAACGAAGTAAAAGTTGGACGAACGAGTCGACTAAAGGAAATGACTCCGAGTCGACCAGTGTGTCACACAAAATGAAGCAAGAGTTGGACTCCCAAGTCAAACTAAAAATAGAAACTTCGAATCGACCGAGGTGTCGAGTTAACGAAGTAAAAGTTGGACGAACGAGTCGACTAAAGGAAATGACTCCAAGTCGACCAGTGTGTCACACAAAACGAAGCAAGAGTTGGACTCCCAAGTCAAACTAAAATTATAAACTTCGAATCGATCAAGGTGTCGAGTTAACGAAGTAAAAGTTGGACGAACGAGTCAATTAAAGGAAATGACTTCAAGTCGACCAGTGTGTCACACAAAATGAAGCAAGTGTTGGACACCTGAATCAAACTAAAAATAGAAACTTCAAATCGACCGAGGTGTCTAGTTAATGAAGTAAAAGTTGGACGAACGAGTCAACAAAAGGAAATGACTTCGAGTCGACTAGTGTGTCGCACAAAACGAAGCAAGAGTTGGACACTCGAGTCAAACTAAAAACAAAAACTTTGAATCGACCAAGGTGTCAAGTTAACAATTAAAAGTGGGACGAACGAGTCAACTAAAGAAAATGACTTCGAGTCGACCAGTGTGTCGCACAAAACGAAGCAGGATTTGGACACCCAAGTCAAACTAAAAACAGAAACTTTGAATCGACCGAGGTGTCGAGTTAACGAAGTAAGAGTTGAACGAACGAGTCCACTAAAGGAAATGACTTCGAGTCGACCAATGTGTCGCACAAGACGAAACAAGAGTTGGACACTCGAGCCAAACTAAAAATAAAAACTTCGAATTGATCGAGGTGTTGAGTTAACGTGGTAAAAGTTGAAGGAACGAGTCAATTGAACAAAACAACTCCGCCTCACGACAAGCTAAGCAAAACAGGAGATCAGGCGGGAATACGCAAACAAAGCAGTTTTCCACAACAATTCAGTTTTCCACAACAATTCAGAAACAATAAGCACAAGATCAAGACATGTGTACCAAAACATAGGAAAAACTAAACAACTAAAAGGTTGCTAAAAACACCTGTGAAACATCAAATACAAATTATAAAGACGGCGACAGGTGAACAAAATCGATAAAGAACCTAATTCCATTAATTCAAAATCTGTTCGATTACAAAAGTAGCAACGAAAAACTAAAGGGAAAGATTTACAACATCACCCACAGAAGCCGGATCAACAACGAGGACCCTTCTCCAAGAGAAGGAAGCGGTTATTCAGCCATTGGGACAACCAAAAGATCTCTAGCGGCATCTTCCACATCTTCAAAAGACTGATACACCAAATGGCGATATTGAGATAAATCGACAACAAGACCCTCGATATAATCCAAAAGCTCAATTCAACCATCAACAACGCGTTGCCATTCCACCACCTCCATGACACGGAGTCTGTTCTTGGCAGAAGCAAGCTCACCTCTTGATGCAATAAGTTGGCCCTCATCGGTAGTAAGCATTGCAAAGCAGTCAGCCTTGACCTCGTCAAGCGAAGACAACAATTGTTGCACCCTCTTTTCAGCGACATTGCGATTGTTAGAATGATCCAAAATGGCCCGCGCAGCCTCATCATAAAGCGCCTTATCCGAAGAGAGTTTTTTTTCCACGTCGTGCAAGTGTGTGCGAACGCTTTCTAGATCAGCTCTCAAGAATTCGAGCGCGACAACAGATCGGTCCAGCTTACCCCTCCACCTCGGCCAACGACGTCAGAGTAATCTCAACTACCTTTGTTCGTTCAGAACATCTCACTGTTAACACATCATACTAATAAAGAACATGGGAGAATACTAGTAGCGGCTCGGAAAGCCTCCTTTCCAAAGAAACCATAAGGTCGCGGTTGACCTGATGACTCAAGCCCATCATTTCTACATAGGCAAGATGAGTCATCCCCTCCATCACAAGCCTAACACCATTTTCAAGATGAAGGTTTGGGTTCAGCATGGACATCGAGGGCCTCTGCATCGACCATCTATGCCATTCATTTATCAACTTATGTGCACCTTCTTGCACGCCAATGCGGGAAAACCAACAAAATTTCCCGTCTTATTTAACTTGAATCTCCTCAGAAGTAGGTTCCTTCCAACAGACACGCGGATGAAGAATGCGAGGATCAGGCAGTATAAAGGAGCCACCATCACCCATAGCAGCAAAAGGCGAGGGAGAGTCAGGAGAACCCCCATCACCCCCTCTTTGCCCAGTAGAAACGGAACGGGTAACGGTAGAAGAGCTCAAGTAAGTTGCGGAAGGAGGAGCCTCCACCCCCCGTCAGCAAAAGGGGAAGAAGGAGGATAAGACCGTAATTCAGGGGCCAGACCTCGATTGCCAAGTTCTTCAGATTGGACAACAACCAACTAGAGCATCTTGTAGTCCAAAGACTGAGGATCCTCATCAGAACACTCGACAATGTCAAGGCCACCATAGGCAGAGAGACGTTTATTTTTACCATCGTCCAGGGGATGAAAATTATCTTTTTCACTCCTCTCCAGAGCCAGCCTCATCTCTTCCACCTCCTGCAGAGAACAATGGTCTTCCCTCAAAGGATCTCTTTCAGCAGAAGCTGAAATAAGAAAGGTGTGACGCACAGAATCAACAAACCTTTTCTTCTTCGGCACGTGGTCGGAAGATAGAAGCAGCCACTTCGACAAACTAACTTGCCTCGCTACTTTCCTCTTTCTAGAAGAACGGTAGCAGTATTAATAGGAGCATTAAGATCCATAACACCAGAGTTCACTTTTTGATCAACGACCTCTCCCTCACCGGCGATGTGGACAACTATCTCCGCAGCCTGCCTCTCAGTCAACAAAGCCCTTTCGACCTCATTCATGACGTATAGTCCACTGTGCCTAACCATATCATCAGTAACATAGGAATCCAATGGGACCACTGAAAGCCCCAAGAAGCGCTCAATGACAATTTGTTCCTCAGTAGTCAACTTTGTCTTCCGATGCTTAAGAGAAACTCGGAAAGTCCTTGCTATCGGAAGACCAGGCAAATTGAAGTAGCCAGAAACAACAGACGTGTAAAACCAATCCTGCGACTAGCCCTTGATGTCGTCGTTAAGGTTACCAAAACATGCAGGAGAATACATAAAACAAGTATGGTTGAGCTCACGCTGAACCCCACCAAGGAAGGCAAAATTCGAGGTGTTAAAGAAATACTAGAAAAAATGGCTCTAGCGTACGTGGCAACCATTCGACCCCATTTGAGCAAGAGGAATTCCCAAGAAATCCATATATGACCAGAACAGGGAACCGAAAGCCGACGTAGGACATGCGAGGATAAAGTGCGATATATCCTTTCCTCGGGCAACAAGGACTGTCGGTTTCGCGAGGAAGAATTATTTCAAGGTCTTCATGCAAAGAATAGTTGGAACGAACACTATCTAAAATTTCCTGAGAGGTTTTGCTTGGAGAAAAATGAGCTTCACAAATGGAAAGTTGATCACCAACCAACATGTCTCCAACAAGCCTCGTAAGCAGGAAATAACGGACGAGAAGAAAGAGGCAGTAGAAGAAATGAAATAATACTACAGATGACGGAAAGAAAGAAAAAAAAGTAGCCACAACACCTTTTAAGCAACTCGGAAACGAAGAGACTGCTTGCGGAGCGACATACGGGACATAATGGCGCATTAAGAATATGCGCGAAAATGAATAGTCAACGAAGTAACCGAGACGATCAAGCAACTAAAAGTTGTCAAGTTCAGTGCAAAAGCACAATCAGGGCAGTACAATTCGGGGAACACGGGTCTTGGTACTATCCAGGTGCGAAGAGCCCCGGAGGTGACTGCAATGAGCAGAAATCTCACTCACATGCCTAAACGACGAGCAAACACTCAAACATGAGAGCAAGGGATCACCCAACGAATGGAGTGGATACGTAATCATACCCACTAACTAAGGGGGGAGTAGTTGGTGATACATCAAAACAGACCGACTATCAAGACTGTACACGTGGTCTAAAAACCTATCACGAGGACACAACGAACAACTTATTGGGTCAGTTCATGAAGCCCAATAAAAATAAAGCTAATTGTATAAGCCTGGACGAGGCCCGCTGATGTTCACATAATTATTACATAATATACCTCCTAATTTATATTTGTTAGTGTTTCGAATAGCGTATTTTAGTTTAATTATTTTATTTTGTATTTTTGTAGGATTTGAAGTTTAAATGACAAAAGTACATTTGCGTGGCGAATTTGGAAATTCATAGACAAATTGACGAAGTGGAGCGGGAGACACTCAAGCTAAAGATTAATAAAGAGAACCAAAGAAAAAAATAAAGGAAATTAGTTTGAATTTTGGTGGAACAAAGAAGCAATATGGATGAACATAGCCAAACCCACCTTTCAAGGGGTGGGACCCCTTTGTTTGCAATTTGTATTTGATTTCAAATAAGGAGTTTGTTTCCTTTTTTACCACAAATACAGCAAAATAGCAGAGAATACAACAAATTTGGTTTCCAATTTGTATGGTTTTCTTTTAACCACAAAGAGCAACAGGAGAGAAGGGGGGACAATAGAGTGCGTTACACAACAAGATAAGAATGCATGACAGCAGGGAGCCCTTTTTGGTTTCCTAATTGTATTTGGTGTCAACTTGAGGTTTCCAATAAGTGGTGGTTTCTTTTCACCATAAAGAGAGGGACAACAAAGAACGCAAGGAAAAATAAAAACGTTGTCCAGAACAACAAGGGACGCAGGACAGAAAAACAGGGCAACAAGCTGCCATAACGCAGCAGCAGACAAGACGCAGGACAGCAGTCAAGACGCTGCAGCAGAAACGCAGGAGCAGGGAACACATCGCTAATCCACCATGCGCTGCCATGCAGATGAAGCTCCACACCGCTGTTCTGTCATCACCTTCACCATGTGTCACTAAACTCCACGCAAGGCGAAGAGATGAACTCTTAGATGTAACACACTTAATTGGTATTTGATTCGCTTTATACTTTCACGATGAATAATGGTGTTTATGATTTTCACTTTTATTTAATATAGGAGTTTATGTTATTTTAGTGACAAAGATTTCATCAACTTCTTCGTAGATTATTATTCTGGTAGTTATCTTTTTCTTCTCTATATAAGTCTAGTCATGTTTTTCTTATGTGTGGAATTTTAAAGATCAATTAATTTCGACAGGTTAGTTATATGTGATCGTCTTTCATTACGTTATTGTCTCCGGATATATTGTAAATTTAGGATATCATATATGACTAATCTTTGTGCTTTCTAGAAAAAGTGAAATCTAAAATACATTTACATTAGAATATAGTGGTGCATTGAAGACTATTTTTTCGATTATGTTATTTTGGATGTGAAACACGTAATTGAGTTATCATAGCGAATCAATACTAGTTGGCGCATGAAATCTAGGAGGGATTCTTGGAACCTTGTGATTTTTCTAAACTTGATTTTTATTAAACTAAATTAAATTTCATATTTTAAAATTGCTAGAATTTCTTAAATTTAGTTTCGCGTAGTTCTTCTTCCTTGACCTTGTTTTGTAGATCGCTTTTCCTCGTGGGATCGACATCCCAACCTTTACTACAATTGACCGCGTGTACTGTTTGGGCGTAATCACCCGCCAATAAGGAAAATTGTCAGGACCTAAATACAGGCCCAAATGGATCAGAGTACGGATCCAGGCCCAACATGAGTTCCTTCATAAAAAAGGGGAACGTTCATCAAGAAAGAGCTGTGGAGGGGGTTACGCCTCCACGAACGCATCTCCATTAAGGAGGAGACTGTTACAGAAAAATCTCCTTCTGTTGCGCCTCACATGCTTAAGTCACGCAGAGAGTTAACTACGACCATTATAAAAGGTAAAGGAATAATTCGACAAATGTATGCAATTTTAACTGAGTTTTGTCCAGATTTACTTCTTTCTTCCAACAGAGTTACTGACTTAAGCATTGGAATGTCTTCGGCCACCAAAAAGGTGGTCATTGGCAGTCTAACAGTAGTTTTGAAGGTCAAACTCACAGGAGGACGATTTTTTGACGCATCAATAATAATAATAATAATAATAATAATAATAATAATAATAATAATAATAATAATAATAATAATAATAATAATAATAATAATAATAATAATAATAATAATAATTGATGATACATCAAAATAGACCGATTATCACGGCCGTACACATGGCATGAAGAAACATCACGAGAATACAACGCCCGATCTATTGGGTCAGCTTATAAAGCCCAAAAAATGAGGCCAATTATAGAGGCCTAGACAAGGCTCACCACTAAGGAGACGTAAACATGACCCAAATTCGGGCCCAGAAAAATCAAAGCCCAAGTCCAAACTTGATAGGCGTTTTCTCATAAAGAAAAACGTTGCACCAAGAAAGAGCCGTGGAAGGGCTTACACCTCCACGAAACGCATCTCCATTAAGGAGGAGACTGTTACAAAAACATCTCCTTCCGTTGTGCCTCACATGCTTAAGTCACGCATAGAGTTAACCATGACAATTATAAAAGGTAAGGGGAACATTCGACAAAGGTATGCAACTTTAACTAAATTTTGTCCAGATTTACAACTTTCTTCCAACATGGTTAATGACTTAAGCACCGGAGTGCCTTCGGCCACCAAAAAGGTGGTCATTGGCAGTCTTACAGTTGTTTGCAGGTCAAACTCACAGGAAAACGATTTTTGGTCTCATCAGTTTGGCGCCGTCTGTGGGGAACGACGAGTTTCTTTTAAAACAAAACACACAGTGATAGGGCTCACCACAACCTTACGAATGATCGACAAAGCCACCAAAAGAAATAATGCAGTCTACAGATCCCCAATCCAGTAATGATCATGATAGTTCTCCCACTGACGCATCACTAACGGTTCAGGGAGAAGATGCAGCCCAAATCACCGGACCAATAGCATCCGAAAATGCAGATCTGCTGTACGCAATAGTCCAGACAACCCAAACGATCATTGGGGCTGCCATGAACCCTCGAGTAGACTTGCTCATGGCCTAGATGAAATACATGACAGAGATGCTAGAGAAAATCACCCAGGAACGCAGTCAGCCAGCTGACCCTATTTCAGCACCACCTCAGCAAAACTCCGCTATTCGAGCTCAAGGGAGTGATAAAGTCCTAGTGGAACCCCAGCAGGGAAACATCGAGAGCAGCGAGGTCCACCGAGACAAGACTCCGCAGTGTAGCGGAACAGTTGCTGAGATCCTGTTCAGGATCGGAGTCACGGATCCAAATGTACTCTACAAGTTGGCCAAGCCACCATTCTATGACGAACTCATGAAGAAGGCAATGCCAAAGAAATTCACTCCACTAAAATTTGAGGTGTACGATGATACCACCAACCCAACTGATCATTTAAGACATTTTCACCACATGATGGCTCTAAAAGAAATCACGGAGTCGATCCTCTACAAAACGTTCCCAACCAGCCTCACGTCCACAACAATGAACTGGTTCAACAGCCTGCCACCGAGGTCAATAGACTTTTTACAGGCCTTAGCCACCGCTTTCATTACCAGATTCATTGGGAGCCAGCGAATGAGGAAAGTAACCCACTACCTTCTGCACATTCGACAGAAGCCTAAAGAAACAATACATGATTATGTCACTCACTTCACCAACAAGTTATCGATGATTGATGGATGCAACGATGACACAATTATTGCAACTTTCATCGCCGGGTAGAAGAGAGGCACCTTCTTCGATGCCCTCAACTTGGAACCTCCAAAAGGCATGGCGGTCCTGCTAATTAAAAATAGCATAAAAACATATTTCCCTCGAAGAAATGAAAGCTGCGAGGAGAAAGAATGAGCATGAGATGGAGAACCATTCGAGGAAACGAGAAAACAAAAAATGAAAGAAGACGAGATGGAGGATCATGGGAGGACAACAATCATTTAAATAAACATCGAAGTGAAGAACGCACAAAGTTCAACAAATAGGAATTCAGGAATCGTAATCAGCACGACCCAATCATGAGCGAATAACCAGCGTAATGATGAACGGGTATAAACCATACACAACCCTAAAAACAAGTCGAATCGACATATTAAAACACATATCAAACTGGGAGGATGTCAACTGGCCAACCAAGATGAAAAGAGACCCGGAAGGACGAGATAAAAGCATGTACTGTTCTTTCCACAAGGATCACGGACATGATACCAAGGACTGCTACAAGTAGAAATAAGAAATCAAACATTGGATCCAGAGAGGATGACTGGATGAGTTTATCAACGTACCAGACAAACAGTTCAAAGATAAAGAAAAGGCGGACGCTACAGCCATGGGATCAAAGGAACGGTCCAGGAATTTGATTTATGCTCTATACTGTATCCGCCCTGGGAAAGAAGCACCTCCCACCCGAACAAAACTATATCGAAGCCGAAAGATTAACACTCCGAAGACCCTAGCAGCGGATACAAATTTGGCCAAATTCACTTATAAAGGAACTAATGGCGACAAAACAAGCAGTGCCAAATGGGAAACATAACAACCCAAGCAAAAAAGGTCATAAATTAAAGGGAATAGCGGAGGCAAGGACGCCAACACGAGGATAGAAACTAGCGACGCAGGAATAAAGGAAGAAACACTCCACAGTGTAACGGAGCCACTCCAGGAAAATGACCGCTAAAAATTGTCGAAGAATCAATAAAGTTTCATTTTCGGAATCGACATCTCACAAAAGCGAACAACTTCATAGCAAAGCTATACAAAACAATCAACGCAAAAAGCCCAAAAGGAATTAACATGCAAGTCGGGTTTTCACAGTAAACTTCAGGTTTGATCAACCAAATAAGTAAAAGTTGGACGAACGAGTAACCTAAATGAAATGACTTCGAGTCGACTAGAGTGTCGCATGAAGAGTTGGACACTTGAGTCAAACTAAACACAAAAACTTCGAATCGATCGAAATGTCGAGTTAACAAAGTAAAAAGTTGGACCAACTAGTCGACTAGAGTGTCGCACAAAATGAAGTTGAGAATTGGACACCCGAGTCTAACTAATCACAGAAACTTTGAATCAACCGAGATGTTGAGTTAACGAAGTAAAAGTTGGATGAACGAGTCAACTAAATGAAATGACTTCGAGTCGATTAGAGTGTCGCCAAAACTAAGTAAGAGTTGGACACCCGAGTCAAACTAAACACAGAAACTTCAAATCTACCGAGATGTCAAGTTAGCGAAGTAAAAGTTGGACGAATAAGTCAACAAAATGAAATGACTTCGAGTCGACTAGAGTGTCGCACAAAATGAAGAAATAGTTTGACACCTGAGTCAAACTAAACATAGAAACTTTGTATCGATCAAGATGTCGAGTTAACAAAGTACAAGTTGGACGAACTAGTCATCATCTAAATGAAGTGACTTTGAGTCGACTAGAGTATCACACCAGCGAAGTAAGAGTTAGAGGCCTGAGTCAAACTAAACACAAAAACTTTGAATCAACCGAGACGACGAGTTGACGAAGTAAAGGCTGAACGAACGAGTCAACTAGGTAAAGTGACTTCGGGACGACTAGAATGTTGCACCAATGAAACAGATTAAACGAACGAGTCAATTGAGCAAAACAAATTCATGACACGACGAATTAGCAAAGTAAAAGATCAAGCGGATAGTTCAACAAACTAGAAGATAAGCAAACAAAACAACTTTCTACAAAAATTCAGAGACGACAAACACAAGATCAAGACATGCATATTAAAGCATAAGAAAATTCAAATCACCAAAAGGTTGCTACAGACATCTGTGAAACATCAAATGCAAATTATTACAACAATGACAGATGAACAAAGTCGATAAAGGAACTAATTCCTGTCATTCAAAATCCGTTCAATTACATTCAAAAGTAGCAATGGAAGACTAAGGGGAAATATTTATAACGTCCTCAACAATACCACCTGCAGGAACCGGATCACCAACAGGGACTCTTTCTTCAAGAGGAGGAGGCGGTCCTTCAGCTATTGGGTCACCCGAAGGATTTCAGCGGCACCTTCCACATCTTCAAAAGTCCGATAAAACCAGATGACGATACTAGAACAAGTCGACACCAAGACTCTTGATATAATCCAAAAGCTCAGTCCGACCATCAACAACGCGTTGCCAATCTACCACCTACATGACACAGAGTCTATCCTTAACAGAAGCAAGCTCACTTCTTACCTCAATGAGTTGGCCTTCGGCAGTGGTGAGCATCACAAAGGAGTCAACCTTGGCCTCATCAAGCGAAGACAGCAATTGCTCCACCCTTTTCTCAACAACGTCGGGTTTATTAGAGTGATCTATCATGGCCTGCGCGGCCTCATCATGAAGCGCCTTCTCAGAAGAAAGTTCTTTATCGACATTGTGCAAACGTGTGCGGATGCCTTCTAGGTTAGCTCTCAAGGATTCAAGCGCGATCCCATATCGATCCCTTGCACCCTCCACCTCGGCCAACGACTCCTAAGCAACCTCAGCCACCTTGATTCATTTAGAGCATCGCGCTTTTAACACGTCATACTGGTAAAAAAAGGGAGAATACCAGCAGCAGCACGAAAAACTTTCTCTCCAAAAAAACCATAAGGTTGTGATTGACCTGATGACTCAAGCCCATCATTCCTGCATAGGCAAGATGAGTCATCCCTTCCATTATAAGTCTAACACCATCTTCAAGATGAAGATTCAGGTTCAGCATGGACATCAAGGGCCTCTCCACTGACAGTCTGTGCCATTCATTTATCAGCTTACGTGTGCCATCCTGCACGCCAAGACGAGAAAACCAGCAGAATTTTCCATCTGATTTAACCTGGATCCCCTAAGGAGTAGGTTCCTTCTAGCTTACCTGCGAATGAAGAACGCGAGGATCAATTAGTATGGAGGAACTGCCACCACCCATGGCCAAGAAATACGAAGTAACGACAGGAGAACCTTCATCGCCTTCTCATTGTTCAGCAAAAATAGAACGAATAGCAGCTGAAGAACTCAAGTAAGTTGCGAAAGGAGGAACCTCGATCCCTCCGTCAGCTAGAGAGAAAGGAGGAAGACAAGACTGCAACTCGGAGACCCGATCTCGACTTCCAATCTCTTTAGATTGAACAACAGCCAACTGGAGCATCTTGTCATCTAAGGGCCAAGGATCCTCATCGGAGCACTTGACAATGTAAAAGCCACCATAAGTAGATAGAAGCTTTTTTTCACCATCGTCTAAAGGACGAATGGTATCTTTCTCACTCCTCTCCAGAGCCAACTTCATCTCTTCCAACTCTTGCAGAGGGCAGCGGTCTTCCCTCGAACGATCTCTATCAGCAAAATCTGAATAAAGGGAGGTGTGACGCACGGAGTCAACAAGCCGTTTATTCTTCGGCACGCGGTCGAAAGACAGAAACAACCGCTTTGACGGATTAACAGGCCTCACTACTTTTTTCTTTCTAGAAGGAGGACTAGTAGCACTACAAACAAAGGCATTGAGATCCATAACATCATAACTCACTTTCCGATCAATGACAATGTCATCATCGGCAGCACGGGCAACAATCTCCGCAACCCGCGTCTCGGTCAACAAAGCATTTTCAGTCTCATTCATGATGTATAAACCACTGCACTTCACCTTATCATCAATAAGGTAGGAGTCCAATGGAACTACTGGAAGCTCCAGGAAGCGCTCACTGATAACCTGCTCCTCAGTAGTCAATTTCATATTCCGATGCTTAATAGGAACTCGAAAATACCTTACTATCAAAAGATCCCACAAATTGAAGTAAACAGAGCCGACAAATGCATAAAATCAATCCCATGACCAGCCCCTGATGTCATCATCAAGGTTACCAAAACACGCAGGAGAATACAGAAAAAGGTATGGTTGGGCCTCACGCTGAACTCCACCAATGAGTGCAAGATTTGAGGGGTTAAAGAGATACCAGAAAGAATAACCCTAGCATACGTGGAAACCATAACCCTCCAACCATTCGAGCCCATTTGGGCAAGAAGAAAACCCTAGAAGTTTAGATATGACCAGAACAGCTCCGAAATCGGGAACCGAAGATCGGCGTAGAACATGCGAGGATAAAGTGCAATTTATCCTTTCCTCAGATAACAAGGACTGTCGTTTTTGCGAGGAATAATGATTTCAAAGTCGTCTGGCAATATATCCGTTGATAAGCCTTCGGGTATTGAATGCAGCTGCTTAGATGGACTAGACCGGAATGAAGCGAAAACGAGTCTTCGTGCAAGGTGAAGGCGATGGACCAGAGCGAAAGCAAGTCTCTATGCGAGATGGAGGCGACGAGGATATTAAGTGGCAACAATATTGTAGCCTTCGGGCCTGGTTTGTTAACCCTATAGGGTCAGTCATGTAGCCTTCAGGCATGGATTAATAAATAAATAAAAAGGGTCAATGACCCAATTAAAATATAAAAAAAGGTCGTCTGGCAAAGCATAGTTGGAACGGACACTATCCAAGGTAGCATGAGAGGTTTTGTTTGGGAAAAAATGAACCTCACAAGTAGAAAGCTGATCACCAACCAACATGTCACCAACATGCATCGTAAACAGGGAAGAAAAAATGAGGAAAAAGAGGCAATAAAGGAGAAGAAATAACACTAACAGTAAAGATGGCGTGAAAAAAGGAGAAAAGTAGCCACAAAACCTTTTAAACAACTGGGAAATGAAGAGACCACTCACGAAGTGACATACAAGACATAATGGCGCACTAAAAATATGCACGAAAACGAACAAACAACGAAGTAACCGAGGTGGTCAGGCAACTAAAAGTTATTAAACATCAAGTTTAGTGCAAAAGCATTATCGAAATCCCAACCGTCACACATTTAGTGGATACGTAAACATACCCACTAATTAAGGGGGGAGTAGCTGATGATACATCAAAATAAATCGATTATCATGACCGTACATGTGGCATAACAACCTATCACGAGAATAGCGCTCGATCTATTGGGCTAGCTCATAAAGCCTAGAAAGAATGAGGCCAATTATAGAGCCTCAGACTAGGCCCACCATTAAGGAGACGTAAACAGGATCTGAATCCAGGCCCAGACAAATCATAGCCCAAGTTCAGACCTGATACGCATTCGCTCATAAATAAGAAGAACGTTGCACCAAAAAAAGAGCCATAGAGGGACTTACGCCTCCACGAACGCATCTCCATTAAGGAGGAGACTGTTACAAAACATCTCCTTCCATTGCGCCTCACATTCTTAAGTCACACAGAGAGTTAACCGCGACCATTATAAAAGGTAAAAAGAACATTCGATAAAGGTATGCAACTTTAATTAAGTTTTGTCTAGATTTACATCTTTCTTCCAATAGAGTAACTGACTTAAGCATCGGAGTGCCTTCGGCCACCAAAAAGGTGGTCATTGATAATCTAACAGTTGTTTTGCAAGTCAAACTTACAGGAGGACGATTTTTGGACGCATCAATAATAATAATTTAAGACAAAATATTAGAAGAAAAACTCCACAAATTTCAAGAAACCATTATACCCTCATTCCAAACCCTAAATATATTTCCTAAAACCATTAAATTATAAATAAATAACAATAAAAAGAAGATCTAAAAATTCTCATTTTACCACCAACAATCACATTTGCCACTTTGTAAGCAAACATCGAAAAATCCATAATAGTTAGACAATAATGCAGAAATAGTATATAGAGGAATATAGAGGGAAAAACATAGTTTTTCATGAAAAATTGGGGATAATAAACATTTCCTATTTGTAAACTGGTCTGTGTACCATTACTTTTCCCTCTTTACAATGACTCACGAAGGTCTTTTACCGAAATGTTATTTCAAAAGGAAATAACATATTAAACCAAATATAAACATTTTCCATTTGTAAACCGGTCTATGCATCCTTTTCGTAGTGAATCTCAAAGATCTTTTACCGAATGTTACTTTAAAAGGAAATGATATCTATCTAACATTTCACATTGGTTTTTCACTGTTCATGAACAGTAATTTTAGTGTGTTTGTCCTACGTGGCAACCTTTGTGTTTATGCCAAACTTAAACAACCAAAAACTCACCCCGCGTACAAACTCAACCTCTCCATTTCAAACCCAACCTCTCCATTTCAAACTCTCTTTCCCTCCCACTCTCCACCTCTGGACTTCTCTGCTTCTCCATTTTCTCAACCCTTCTCCACCTCTCTGCTTCTCCATTTTCTCCTCTGCTGCGTGAAGGAGTCCTTCTTCTCCTCTGCTGCGTGAAGGAATCCCCCTCTCTGCGTGAAGGAATCTACCGCTCTCTGCGTGAAGGAGACATCCTCTCTGCTTCAAGGAGTCAACCTCTCTGCTTCACCATCTTCTCCTCCGTGTGATTTGCTGCGTCAAGTAGTACCTCTCTGCGTGATTTGCTGCTTGAAGGAGTCCACCTCTCTGCGTGATTTGCTGCGTGAAGGACTCCATCTTGCTCTCTGCGTTTTTTAAGGGGTAATCAACTCCATCTTGCTCTCTGCGTGATTTAAAAGCTTTCTGTGACCAATATGTGTTTGATGAAATTCCTTTATGAAGTTGAGTGGGGTTGTCTCACTGCGTGTTTTATGAATTATATCCCCGTTAGTCCTCCAATTCCATGCTACAAGTTATTATCTCACTTTGCAACAAAAAATTGTGAATTTAAAGGAATGGGTAGAAGAATAGAGAAATCATTTCATGAAAGTACATGATAATAAACGTACAACTTCAGTTATTAATGCATCAGTTAATCGTTTATATGCATTTGGTTATTTATAATTCATTTTTCTGTTGATGATACTTGACATGGAATTGACTGACAAACTCAGATTGATCTAACCAACAACAGTTTGATATCTCCTGAGTTTTGCATCGAAATACAGTACGCGCTAGAATAGACATTAGACCCAGAAGTAATAACATGCAGTAAACAATAACAATGCTACAGCATAGTAACTCCAGAATATGATAAAATACGTACACAAAACAACATAAGCCATTGAACTATAGCCATTATAATCATAAATGAATACGGTCAAGCTTCTTTAAAATGAGAGAGGTAAAACATGGAGGGTTTTCCCTTGCATTTTTAAAATGACAAAGGTGCCCAAGTATTCCTAAAAGTCCTAATCTTACCTCACTGATATCTACAAGCCATAACATGGAACATCTAACAGAACATTTAGTACAAGTTCGTGCAGCATTAGTATATATCTTGGTAGCCCATAGCTGCATATACTATTTGTTAAAAGTTTAATAAAGATAGAGCCCTGTTCTAACCAAAATGGTAGGTGCAAACAATACTACAAGAGTATGAGATTATCTCACTTTGCAATAAAAATTGTTAGTTTAAAGGAGTGAGTATAAGAATCCGGAATTATTTTTGAATGTACTAAACATCCGACTTCAGTTATTGATCCATCAGTTAATCATTGCATATGGTTATTTATTTGTCATTTTTCTGTTGATGATATTTGACTTGGAATGGACTAACAATCTCATTTGGCCATATCAATGAAAGGGGATCCCTTTCCAGAATTTTGCATTGAAATGCATTGAAATATAGTACTAGGTAGAGTAGACTTTAGACCCAGAAATATTAACTCATATTCTAAGCAATGAAGGAAATATTGTCGAAACAATGGCAATGCAAAACAACATAAGCCATCAAACTATATAATCGTAAATGATCACAATCAAACACATAAGAAAACAACAAGTATCCAATAACTAAAACTTCCCAGTGCATTGATGCTATAACCACTGCCGTGACATCTACAAGCCATGACAAGGCAGGTCTAACATATGCACTGAATTTTCAATTTTCAATCTGCATTCCAGGCCGCAATCCGCAGTCCAGGCAGCAGGGTGCTGTCCACAGTCCAGGCCGCATGGTGCTGTCCGCAGTCCAGGCCGCAGGGTGCTGTCCACAGTCCAGGCCGCAGGGTGCTGTCCGCAGTCCAGGCCGCAGTGGCGAAGGGCAACTTTTTTTTTTTTTGTTTTTTTTTTAAAAAAAAAAATTAAACTCCCGTGGGGAATGGCAACTATGGGGGTACATTACGACCCGAGCGTACCCCTAACATAATGCAGCAAGAGCTCAAACAATTATGTGCCTGACCATAATTATAGACAACTTAGAGCACGCAGCTTTTGTAATGTCACTTTAATTACTTATCAAAAAGTACCCCTAACATTATGGAATGTCACTTTAATTACTTATCAAAAAGTTGACCAAACTTTGGAATGCCATAGAGCACGCAGCACACGCGCGTTTCTGCGACCCGAGCGTACCCCGGATTGCCCAAAACAGTCCATGAAACCAACGCTGCGACAGTTCAGCGTAGCAGCAGCATCGGCGGCAGCAAGGAGAGCGGCAGCAGCAGCAGCGGCAGCAGCAGCAGCGGCAGCAGCAGCAGCGGCAGCAGCAGCGGCAGCGGCAGCAGGAGCAGCAGCGGCAGCAGGAGCAGCAGCAGCAGCGGCATCAGCAAGCAGCAGCAGCGGCAGCGGCAGCAGCAGCAGCAGCGGCGGCAGCAGCAGCAGCAGCAGCGGCAGCGGCGGCAGCTCAGCGCAGCAGCGGCATCAGCAAGCAGCAGCAGCATCAGCACCAGCAACGCAGCGCTGAACATAGCAACTCTGTTTTGCAACAGAGTGCTCTGTTTTTCATTTTTTTCTTATGCAATTTTTGTTTTGCTTTTTGGTTTGTTTAAAGTGCTGAGTAGTGGCTTATTAGTTCTCAAGTCCTGTTTCGCCGACAGGGTTGCGGTCTTTTTTGTTTGGGCAAAGTCCTTAACTTCGTTTGTTTTTTATACGGGTAAAGTCGTCATGTAACCCCGTTTTGATTGTAAATCATTTTTTTTTAATCAACTTCCCATTGAAGTAATATATGTTGTTGATGCTTATTGAATTGATGACTGTTCCAAAAATATAGCTCAATTGTAAAGATTTTGTTGCAATATATATAAAATATAAATATAAACATATCCTTTTTCTTTTCAGGGATCCCTAACCTTTCATTGTACTTGACCGTAATTATGGACCACTTAGTTCAAAATCCACCCTACTCCGAAATGATGATTTTCGGACAGGTACTATAGTACGTTGATACTACTACATCTTACTTCGAATTGGTTGTCTCATATATATGACACCTTCTTTGTTTGCAGGTGGATTCAGCCGTAGAAGGAACTGTAAGAAAAATGCATAGTTTTTCCGCCATCTATCTGCCAATTTTCACCTTAAAATTACTCACTTACTTATATGTTTGCCATAGATCAAATTTCTGGAAAAACAAGGCGTCAGGGTTACAGTTCGTGATGAGCAAGTTGATTCAAACTTGCCAAGGACAGTAAGAAATTTTGTTAATTTTTCTTTTCACTTAGTTTTTAATAAATAAGCCAAAGATTTTAACATGTCATCCTTTTACTAGGAGCAATTTCTTATAGATAATGGCCTCAGGTCCAATGTTCCCAATCAACAGGTATTATTTCTATTTATTTATTTGTTTTTTCTTTTTCACTATTTCTAACAATAAATATATACATATTTATTTATACCAAGTTATCTGTTTTTTTTTTGTTAAAGCCAAATATGGATATGGGAAAGGGAAAAGAAAATGTCCCTATACACAGTAACGTTTCCAAGCGTGCGCTAGGCCAACGTTTGCGTCGAGAAAGAGAAAAAAATCAACCTAAGTTAGACACTACCTTGACTGCTAATGTGAATACTACAAAACAGAGAATATCCAAACTCCAATGCTTTGGGGTATGTACATATGTTTTTTCCTAACAAAATTTATATTAGTATGTACATATGATCTTTAACCTTACACCTTCGAAAATTAAATTTATATTTGTGTGTGTTTCTTTCTAGGGAAAAGGAAAAACAAAAGCCACAATTGCCGAAAAGGGAAAAAGCAAATTTGTTGGGGTGTGTACAACATTCTTAACTTTCAATGCGTGTGCTGATCTGTGTACTGCAATTATCTATATTAATTGTTTTTACCGTCTTATGCTTATTTACTTAAGTTTTTTATGCAAGGAAAAGGAAAATGCCGGTTCTATTCAAAAGGGTAAACGAAAAGTTGTATTTATTCAGGTATGTATAAGTGCATAACTTTATTATTATTTCATTGTTTACCGTGTTATATAGGCCCATTCTTATTTTACCGTGTTATATGCATGCCTTAATTCTTTTAGTGTGTAATCATTTACCATTTTAAATGTATTTTAGGATAACAACATTGTTCTGAATAATAATTCAAAACGTTCATCCGCACAACGTTTGCGTCGAGACAAAGAGAGAATTTTATGTATGACGCCTCCTGTTCAAATACCTTTTCTTTCTTTCACACCCAATGATCGCGCTTTTCCACATAAGCTGCGGCAACAATCACGAACGGCTGTGCTCAATATCATCCCTCCCCGATGCATGGATTATGACTTTTTTGCTGTGTTAGATCAAAATGTGTTGCCACCACAACAACCAAGGAGGTGTTCATTTTCTACGCCTAACGCATCCCCAAATGCACCAACAAACATGTATACTTCTTTTTTTCTATTTTCTCATATTTTTTAACTTTATCAAGTTTTCTAAATTTTAACTCATTATCTATCTTACAATTTGTTTAGGCCAATTACAAATGACCGACTTCCTATTGACGATACTTCCCGTCATAGTGGTTTGGATTTCCGGCATGAAATTGACACACAAGCTCATCAAGAAGAAACACGTCATTTCTTAGGCAAAATGAATATTTTGTGTCCTCATTGCTCAGCACTACATTGGAATGATGAAAAATTGAAGGCATCTTCGTCAAGAAATCCTTTTTTCGGGACGTGTTGTTTGCAAGGAAAGGTGAAGCTGCCACTGTTATCTACCCCTCCACCATTGCTTCAAGTGTTGTATGAGGGAGATGATGTTCAATCAAATAATTTTCGTACACATATTCGCGAGTATAATGCTGCGAATGCATTTACGAGTCTTGGTACTAAATTTGACCCAAGGGTACTCAATGGGAGGGGTCCCACAAGCTTTATTATTCATGGAGAATTACGACATCAAACGGGAGCGTTAATTCCGCAACAAGGCCAAGATGCAGTATATTCACAGCTTTACATTTATGATCCCGATTCAGCATTACATGCTCGCAGTCGTCGAAATCCACGCTTGAGATTAGATGTGCTCAAAATCATTCAAGATGCTTTGTTGCAGTATAATGTGTTTGTGGAGAAATACCGTCAAGCATACGAGATTCTGAACCAAACAAATTCTGTTGACCAAAACATACCTGTGTATTTACACTATAGTTGTCATAAAGATCGGCGGCGTTACAATCTTCCTTCATCAAATGAAATAGCAATTATTTTGCCTGGAGATGTCCCTGAAGTAAACACAACCAGAGATATTGTCGTATATTTGCGAGGAAATCAAGAGTTGATGAAAATTAATGAATGTCACCCAGCTTACTTACCACTTCATTATGTGCTATTATTTCCGTATGGCGACTTAGGTTGGGAACCTGAATTAACTCAGTGGGATGTTACAACTAATAGGTGTTCAAATAAACGACTTACTCAGATGGAGTTTTACAGTTATCGTTTGTTCGAACGACCAACTGAGTACTCAACAATTTTGAGAGGTGGCAAATTGCTTCAGGAGTTTTTAGTAGATGCTTGGGCTTCAACAGAGCAAAATCGATTAATGTATGTGAGGAACAATCAAACAAAGCTCAGGGCTGAGCTATATGAAAGTCTGACGGACATTGGGCCCGATGGGTTAAGACCAGATCAAGTTGGGAAGCGACTTATTTTGCCGTCATCCCATATTGGCAGTCCAAGACACATGTTTGAGATATTTCAAGATTCAATGGCTATCACACGTTACAACAATCATCCAGATGTTTTTTTAACCATGACTGCAAATCCAAAATGGCCTGAAATTATGGATGCTCTGTTACCTCACCAAAAGCCTATGGATCGCCCAGATTTAGTATCTCGAGTTTTTGAGTTAAAAAGAAAATGTCTAATGGACAAGATTATCAAAAGAGGCACATTCGGTGATGTTGTAGCTCATGTCTTTACCATTGAATTCCAAAAGCGTGGGCTACCTCATATGCACGCACTTATATTCCTTCACCATTTACAAAAAATTCGCACTACCGCTCAAATTGATAAGATCGTGTGTGCAGAATTTCCTGACCCGGATACAGATCCGATGCTATTTCAAACAGTCTTACATTGTATGGTGCATGGACCGTGTGGTGTTCGAAATTCTGTAGCACCATGTATGGAGAATGGGAGGTGCACAAAAAGATATCCTCGCGAATATTCAGAAACATCAACAATGGGCCAAGATGGATATCCTATTTATCGACGCCGCAATACTGGCCGAGTATATAATGTGAAAGGTCAACCAGTTGATAATAGAGATGTAGTGCCATATAATCCATATCTTTCAAGGATGTTTGATTGTCATATTAATGTGGAAGTGTGTGAGGGAATTAGATGTGTTAAATACATACACAAGTACATTTATAAAGGTCATGATAGAACAACAATGGTACTAGGGGGAGTAGATGAAATCCAGCAATATCTTGATGCTCGATATATTGGTCCGCCGGAAGCTGCCTGGCGGATATTTGGTCATCTTTTACACGAAGAAAATCCTACAGTGGTTCGATTGGCGCTTCATTTACCTGGAATGCATCATGTTGTGTTCAATCCTAAAGATCAAGCACAATCAATTTTACTTAGAGCTAGACACCAAATGTCGACTTTAACTGCATTTTTTGCATGTTGTGCTGTAGATCCGTTTGCACGTACATTTACCTACCAACAATTCCCCCAACATTTTGTTTGGCAGAAATCACAAAAAATGTGGACAAAAAGAAAAATGGGCTATGCAATTGGAAGAATGTATTTTGCCAGTCCTCATGAAGGTGAAAGGTTTTATTTGCGACTGCTTCTAACGGTTGTAAAAGGGCCACAATCATTTGAACATTTGCGCACATATGACAATGTTTTACACGACACCTTCAAATTAGCTTGCACCTCACGAGGACTCCTAGAAGATGATGATGAATGGGTTCAGTGCCTTGAAGAGGCTGCGATCATGAAAACTGGGAATCAGTTGAGAAGATTGTTTAGTGTGATTCTAATGGAATGTCATCCACTTCACCCAGATTTGCTATGGACAAGGTTCTCAGTGAATATATGTGATGATCTTTCGCACCAACTTCGAACAAGGTTCGGTATTTCAAATCCAACAGATGCTCAGACTCTGGATTATGGTTTGTATCTCATAAATCAATTTCTTCAAGAAGGAGGGAAGAATTTAACGAAGTTCCCACCTATGCCCCTGCCAATTGAAAATTGGGACATGATAGTTGGTAACAGACTCATATGGGAACAACGACAACTTCAGTATGATGGTCAAGAATCCGATGCAGAATCATCCGTCGATCGTCTTAATGAGGCACAACGTTCTGCTTATACTGCAATAGTAACTTCAGTGCTTGAAAATAAGGGAATTCATTTTTTTTTTAATGGAGGTGCAGGAACAGGAAAAACTTTTTTATACAACGCCATTGCATCAAAATGTCGCAGCCTTGGACACATTGTCATTACCGTTGCATCATCTGGTATTGCGGCGTTACTATTAGTGGGAGGTAGAACAGCTCATTCAATGTTTCGTATTCCACTGGATGTCATGGAAAATTCAGTGTGTGGGTTTAGTAAACAGTCATTGCACGCTGAGTTATTCAGGGAGACCAAACTAATTATCTGGGATGAAGTTCCGATGCAACATAGATATTGTGTTGAAGTAGTTGATCGTGCACTACAAGACATTTACAGCACCAATAAGTCATTTGGTGGTATTACTGTTGTTCTTGGGGGTGATTTTCGACAGATATTGCCAGTGATACCCAAAGGCGTCCGCGAGCAAATTGTGGCTGCATCTTTGAGGCGTTCTAAGCTTTGGTTAAACATACAAGTTCTGACTTTGAGTTTGAATATGCGGTTGGACAATGGGGTAGGCAATGACGGGTTTATGAAGTTTTTGACTGAGGTATTATTTTTGTGTAAACAATTCTACATTTTACTACATTGCTATTTTTTAATTACTGATTATTTTTATTTTATTTAGATTGGAAGCACCGCACAAGATGTTATTCGTATTCCAACAACGGTGCACAAGTGCAAAGATTTAAGTGAACTAATTTCTTTGGTTTATCCTCAACTAAATGTAATAGGCAGAGCGTCTCCTAATTATTTGACTGAGCGAACAATTCTCTCAGCACGAAATGACGATGTCTGCGACATTAACAAAGCTGCATTATCTGATTTTCCAGGAGAAATCATTGTTTATTTTGCCGCAGATACAATGGCGGAACATTTTGAAAATGATCATTCCATTGCCAACCGTTATCCAACTGAGTATTTGAACTCGCTTAATCCTTCTGGATTGCCGCCATTTAAGTTAGAATTAAAAGTAGGTTGTCCAATTATGTTGCTGAGAAACATCGCACCTAAAGATGGACTTTGTAATGGAACACGTCTTATAGTTATGCGTTGTGCAAAGCGTATAATTGAAGCAAAAATCTTAAATGGGGATAAGGCTGGCAATTTAGTTTTCATTCCTAGAATCTCTTTAACTCCATCATCTTCCGAGTTTCCCTTCAAAATGAAAAGGCGTCAATTTCCAATGCGGTTGGCATATGCAATGACGATAAACAAGTCGCAGGGTCAATCTGTGAAATACGTTGGAGTTGATTTACGAACACCGGTATTCAGCCATGGCCAACTTTATGTTGCATTATCTAGATGCACAGCTTCTAACAGAATAAGTGTCCTTTTACCTCAAGATGGGCTGGATTCTACGACCAATATTGTTTATCCAGAAGTTTTGTTGTAAGAATTTTTAAAGGTATGTTTTAATAAATTTTTCTATTGATATTTATATTTTGCTTTCATACGATATGAATCTAATATTGATTATACATTTTTGTAGAATTGGGATATCATTGTCGAGGAGTTCAAAAAATCCACTAAAAAACAAAAGTATAATGGTGGGCGTCATTGGAAATTGGCAAATAAGGTAGTTTATCTCTAACGATGATTGAAAATAGCTTATTTTATTAACATTTTTTTTTCTAATATTGTGTGTGATAAATTTGTAGATTTCAGTCATATTCCCTCCTTGCTCAAAGTTGGTGCATATAGACGCCGATTCATTTGATAATGTGATGCACAAGATGTTTAGAGCAGTTGTTGATACGTAGTTTTGATGTACATATGCAGTTTAACCCATTTTTGTATATTGTGGGTTCCTTTTGTTCTCATTTTTTGAAAAGAGATATGGTGGTGCATATAAACAATGTATATAAAAAACAATGTATGGCTTTGATGTACTTACACGTTTTTTTATTATTTTGGCGTGTGGATATATTATTTGGTGTTCATGGCATTGATTGTCATTATAAATTTGTTCGGATAAATTTCTTTTTTCATAAAATTGACATTTTGGATATAATTTTGTGTGCGTGTCTCTTAGACCGCCAAAAAAACACATTTAGTATACTGAAAACGGTGAACATATATTGCGCTCAGGCAACAAGTTTTTTTTTATGCCAAATTACATGAGTATTCAACATAGCCGTTTAAGTATGATGTAATCTGCGATAATGCCAATGGCACGAGTATTCCATTCTGTTTGTCCAAATTAATTTGGATATAATTTTGTGTGCGTGTCTCTTTGACCGCCAAAAAAACACTTTTAGTATACTGAAAACGGTGAACATATATTGCGCTCAGGCAACAAGTTTTTTTTTATGCCAAATTACATGAGTATTCAACATAGCCGTTTAAGTATGATGTAATCTGCGATAATGCCAATGGCACGAGTATTCCATTCTGTTTGTCCAAATTTGGATATAATTTTGTGTGCGTGTCTCTTCGACCGCCAAAAAAACACTTTTAGTATACTGAAAACGGTGAACATATATTGCGCTCAGGCAACAAGTTTTTTTTTATGCCAAATTACATGAGTATTCAACATAGCCGTTTAAGTATGATGTAATCTGCGATAATGCCAATTGCACGAGTATTCCATTATGTTTGTCCAAATTAATTTGGATATAATTTTGTGTGCGTGTCTCTTCGACCGCCAAAAAAACACTTTTAGTATACTGAAAACGGTGAACATATATAGCGCTCAGGCAACAAGTTTTTTTTTATGCCAAATTACATGAGTATTCAACATAGCCGTTTAAGTATGATGTAATCTGCGATAATGCCAATGGCACGAGTATTCCATTCTGTTTGTCCAAATTAATTTGGATATAATTTTGTGTGCGTGTCTCTTCGACCGCCAAAAAAACACTTTTAGTATACTGAAAATGGTGAACATATATTGCGCTCAGGCAACAAGTTTTTTTTTATGCCAAATTACATGAGTATTCAACATAGCCGTTTAAGTATGATGTAATCTGCGATAATGCCAATGGCACGAGTATTCCATTCTGTTTGTCCAAATTTGGATATAATTTTGTGTGCGTGTCTCTTCGACCGCAAAAAAAACACTTTTAGTATACTGAAAACGGTGTACATATATTGCGCTCAGGCAACAAGTTTTTTTTTTATGCCAAATTACATGAGTATTCAACATAGCCGTTTAAGTATGATGTAATCTGCGATAATGCCAATTGCACGAGTATTCCATTATGTTTGTCCAAATTAATTTGGATATAATTTTGTGTGCGTGTCTCTTCGACCGCCAAAAAAACACTTTTAGTATACTGAAAACGGTGAACATATATTGCGCTCAGGCAACAAGTTTTTTTTTATGCCAAATTACATGAGTATTCAACATAGCCGTTTAAGTATGATGTAATCTGCGATAATGCCAATGGCACGAGTATTCCATTATGTTTGTCCAAATTAATTTGGATATAATTTTGTGTGCGTGTCTCTTTGACCGCCAAAAAAACACTTTTAGTATACTGAAAACGGTGAACATATATTGCGCTCAGGCAACAAGTTTTTTTTTATGCCAAATTACATGAGTATTCAACATAGCCGTTTAAGTATGATGTAATCTGCGATAATGCCAATGGCACGAGTATTCCATTCTGTTTGTCCAAATTAATTATATTATGTTTCTTCAAAATGATGTTTTACTAAATTGGGCATCAATTTCATCAATTTCTCACTTGGACACACATGAGATATTTCCTTCGTATTTTTAGTTAAGCTGACATTTGGTGGAGATTAAATTTCTTAGCACATAGGTTGCATTTATCAGATTTATTAACATTGTTTTACTGTTCAATAGTATTAAATTTTTACAAAATTAATTCATCATAACTGTTGTAATAGACAATGATGCAAGTGTTTTTATAAATTTAAATAATACCACAAATTTGAGTATTCAACATAGCCGTTTAAGTATGATGTACTCTGCGATAGTGCCAACGGCACGGGTATTCCACTAGTATTGTACATATTTAGTGCTAGCTAGTTGTGTATGGAGAGATAAAGTTGTAATCTACTCTTTGTATGGTTGAAAAAACTTTTTTGGAGATCGGGTATATCATTTGTGTAGTAAAGATGCATTGTATGAGGTTATGAATACAATTATTAGCTCCACCATATGTAATTTCTCTTTGCATTGTTTTGACATTTTCAACAACAAATTTCACATTTAAAGTAATCATTGCATCCTAAAGAAAACATCAACTACGACATCAATATCTACTATAAATCTAATACATAAAACATACAAAATCACCATGAACTTCATTTGTGTAAGAATAAACTCCTTACTCTTACCATAAGAAAGTCTAAGCTTATTGTTAGCTTCTAAAGGAAGTTATGAAAGAAAGTTCTATTGTATTTCATATGTGAAAATGTACATCTTACATTGTTTATATAGAAAACTCAAAAGAATGACTAGCTGTCAAAACAGACTAACAAACCTATTAACAAACAGACTAACAACTCATCTAACTCATAACCTGTCTCGCTAATAGCTAATTACATTTAACACCCCCCCCCCCCCCCCCCTCAAACTAAGTGTAGATGCATCAACAACACTTAGTTTGTCACGTAGCAACAAGAATCTGGAATTACCAAGAGCTTTTGTAAAGATATCAGCAACCTGATTAGCTGCTGGAATGTGGTGAACATGAATAAGCTTGCGAACAACCTTCTCACGCACAAAGTAAACATCTATCTCAATGTGCTTAGTCCTAGAATGAATAACAGGATTGGCACTGAGCATGACAGTACTCTTGTTATCACACCAGATAGTAGGAGTGGTACAAGCAATCTTCAGTTCATAAAAAAGAGATTGTAACCATGTAAGCTCAGCCGTAACAGAAGCTAGACTTCTATACTCTGCTTCAGTACTACTTCTGGAGACAATGCTCTATTTCTTAGATGACCATGAAATGAGATTAGCTCCCAAATATACACAGTAGCCAGAGGTAGAGCGTTTGTCAGTTGGATCAGAAGCCCAATCAGCATAACAGTAGCCAGACAACTGAAAAGGAGTCGGAACTAGATGAAGTCCACAAGTAGGTGTAGCCTTGAGATAACATAAGATTCTTTTGACCACTCGCCAATGTGATTCAAGAGGATTCTGCATGAATTGGCAAACTCTATTCACAGAGTATGCAAGCTCTGGTCTGGTTATAGTAACATACTGTAAGGCCCCAACTATACTTCGATATAAATGAATGGTTATAGTAACATACTGTAAGGCCCCAACTATACTTCGATATAATTGAACATCTTGGACTGGATCACTACCCGTAGCAAATAATTTTTCACCACCACTCATAAGAGTAGGCAACCCATTTGCAAACTGCATCTTAGCACGACAAAGGAGATCATTGATGTATTTAGATTGAGACAAAAACAACCCATTGGCAGTATGTTGAACCTGAATGCCAAGAAAGTAATGAGCAAGACCTAAATCTTTCAAAGAGAACTGAGTATTCAGTTGTTGAATTAACTGAGATACATCATGTGAATTAGCACCAGTGACTAGAATGTCATATGCATCTACATAGACGAGAAGAAAAATAGGAGACGGAGAATGCCTGATGAAGAGAGATGAATCTGACTTAGTAGGAGCAAAACCAAACATGAGAAGGGTATGTCCCAGTGTATCAAACCAAGCTCTAGGAGCCTGCTTTAGACCATACAAAGCCTTTTTAAGCTTGCAAACAACATTGGGACGGGAAGGATCAACAAATCCAGGAGGTTGCATCATGCAAACCTCTTCTTGTAGATCTCCATTAAAAAATGCATTGTTGACATCTATCTGAAATACTGACCAACCATATGTGACAGCCACTGAGAGCATGACCCTGATTGTAGTGGGTTTAACAACTGGACTGAAGGTCTCTGCATAATCAAAACAAACAACCTGTTGGAAACCTCTAGCCACCAAGCGAGCTTTATATCTGTGCATTGTTCCATCTGAATTCTCCTTGATCTTAAAGAGCCATCTACAACCAACAATAGACCTATTATGGGGAAGATCTACCAGTGAACAAGTATTATTTCTCATCAAAGCCATATATTCTTCTTGCATAGCAGAAAACCAATGAGGAGTATCTAAAGCCTCATTCAAACTGGAAGGTTCGGCTAAAGCCATGTACACCTTGGGCTTGTAGACACCAGCTTTCAACCTAGTTACCATTGGATGACCAGTAGCAGCAGTCTTAGAAGCATAACTAGGAGTAGGAACAGTAGTAGGAGTAGTAAAAGGAATGATAGTAGGAGCAGAAATATCCACTGGACTATGAGCAGTAGTAGGAGTATTTGGACTCAGCACTGGATTAGAAGAGGGAACCATTGGACTAGGAGAAGAAGTATTACTAAAAATGGGTGAATGTCTGCCAGTAGGTGTAGGAGAAAAAGAAATAAAAGCAGGAGTAGGTGTATTGACAAGAGGAGTAGAGGTTGAAGAATTAGTACTCCATCTTGTATATGGAAAGAAATTTTCATTAAACAGAACATCTCGAGAGATGAAGATACGACCAGTAGGTGATAGGCATTTATACCATTTATGTTGTAGGCTATAACCAAGAAAAATACACTCAACTGACCTGAACTGAAGTTTATTAGAATTGTAAGATCTTGTGTTAGGAAAACATGAACAACCAAAGACTTTGAGAGTATGATAATCAGGGACCTTGTGATAAAGTATCTCATATGGAGAAATACCTTTAAGAACAACAGAAGGAACTCGATTGAGAAGAAAGACTGAAGTCCTTACTGCTTCATCCCAGAATTTCATGGGAAGTGAAGCATGAGCAAGAAGAGTTAAAGCAGACTCAATAATATGTCTATGTTTTCTCTCAGCAACTCCGTTTTGTTGATGTGTAGTTGGGCAAGCAAGTCGATGACCTACTCCATGCTGAGCTAGAAACTTTGAAAGGGATCTATATTCCCCTCCCCAATTAGATTGAACACACTTGATAGGAAGACCAAAATCTAATTCAACCTGTGCTTTGAACTTAAGAAAAGTTGGATAGGCATTTGACTTGTTTTGTAAAAGATAAACCCAAGTGAATCGATTGTATGCATCAATGAAGTGAATGTAATACTTGTAACCAGATGAAGACACAGTGGATGCAGGACTCCATAGATTAGTATGAATGAGTTCTAAAGGTTTATTGTACACAGTAGAAGAACTAGAAAATGGAAGTTTGTGTATTTTTCCTAAGCAACATGAAGAACATAAATCCACATTGGCAATAGATGGAACAAAAATATTACATCTGGTAAGAATTGTCTGCACAAGTGGTAACGAGGGGTGACCCAATCTAGCATGCCAAATATACAAAAAGAAGATGACTTAGAGGTAGATGTATTGACTGAAATACAAGCATCATTATTGACTGGAAAGCTTTGATTGCAACTGACTGGAATGTGTTGATTGAAACTAAAAGAATTTGTATTTGCTGCATTAGCTGGAAGGCTTTGATTATTGACTGAAGTATTGTGATTGAATCAGCGATGAGAGACTTTGATGTTGAATCAGCAATGAGAGACTTGGACTTTGAATCAACAAGGGACATTGATGGGAAGACATAAAGTCCTCTGTTAAGCTTCCCTTCCAAGAGGATTTGATGTGTGACCTGATCCTTGACAAAACATAGATCAGGATGAAACTCAAAGAAAACACCATTATCCCTTGCAAACCTAGAAACACTTAACAGATTCTTAGTTAATTTAGGAACCTGAAGAACATTCTTAAGATGCAATACTCTTGAAGAATTAGAAGATTGTAAAGTAGACTGACCAATATTTTCAATTTGTAATGCAATACCATCTCCAACAAAGAGTAGTTGATTGCCATGATAAGGGACAGAAGACATCAAATTCTGAGTGTATGGAGTGCAGTGATCAATAGCCTCTGAATCAGGATACCACCTACGATCAGAAGGTGTATAAGCAACACATGATTGCATATGAGACTGTGATTCAGCTCCCCAACTAGGACGAGTAGACTGACTGGTTGAAGCAGAGAAAACATGACAAGGAGTTGAATTGGTTGGTTGAGATGATATGCCTGAAGAAGAGGTCTGTGAAGTGGAGTTCCATGGATTTGAAACATTACCGTCAAACCTATTATAGAATTTGAATGCAAGGTGTCCAATTTTACCACAAATTTGACACTGAAGACGATTGGATTGATAACCAGATCCAGATGGCCTAACACCTCTCCCAGATCCAGATCTTGCACCTCTTGGTGAGAAGGGATTGAATGAAGCTTTGGACTGAGGTCTCCAACCTTATGAATTCGACACAAATGATCTAGGTGAGGGTTTGTATGATGTATGAGCCACATTTATAGAACTAGACACATCAAGATCTTTCATATGTCTTTCAATTCTTGATTCTTGAGCAAGCAAAAGAGACTCAACCTCTGCTACACTGTAGTCATCTGATCTAGAGCTCACTGATACTACAAATGTATCATACAACTGTGGTAATCCATAAAAAATGGCATTAATATGATCTTTTGGAGAAGTTGATGCCCTACGGATGCTAATTGATCAATGATAGACTTAAGTTTTAGTAGATATTCATTGATAGAAAGATCTCATTTCTTGAAGTTCTGTAGTTGAGTTCTAAACTGGGAGATCTTGGCAACAGTTTGAGAGTTGAAGAAGGTTTCAAGAATCTTCCAAATGTGTTCAGATGTTTCGCAACCTACTAACCTTGTAAGCAGTGATTCAGTCATATAAGAAAGAAGCCATGAGAACAGAAGTTGATCTTGCTGTTCCCAGTTGAGAAATTCTGGATTGACATTATTGTTTGCTTGATCTTCAATGGAGAGAAATCTTGGTGGAGGTGAAGCTTTCTCAATAAACTTCTGAAGTTTATGCCCTCTGATTGTTGCCAACGCTTGTTGTTTCCACAACAAGTAGTTGTGTTCATTCAGTTTTACAGACAAAACATGAGTAAACATCACTGGTGTTGACTCTGTCATGGCAGAGTTGGTGAGTGATGCAGCATTGGAAGAGGTTGAATCTGCCATTGATACTACTGAGAAGGGTTGAAATGAAGAAGAAGAAGAAAAGAGAAATGGAAATGCTTTGATACCATGTTAGCTTCTAAAGGAAGTTATGAAATAAAGTTCTAATGTATTTCATATGTGAAAATGTACATCTTACATTGTTTATATAGACAACTCAAAATAATGACTAGCTTTCAAAACAGACTAACAAACCTATTAACAAACAGACTAACAACTCATCTAACTCATAACCTGTCTAGCTAATAGCTAATTACACTTAACTGTTGTTAGCAGCAGTTAGAATATTTAGCATCCATTATTTAATCCAAAATCAACATTCAACAATGTATTAGGAGTATCTAGTAACTGTGAGGAAAATGCCTACACTAGGAGAATCAGTATGTGAAACTTACTGCTAAAAAACTCAAGCACTAGTTAAGAACGTAATCAATCAAAATAAGACAAAAGTAACCATCTGGTGAAAACAACAACGTGTTAAAGAGATTATAGAAAGAGTGAGTACATTGATGCTTTGTAGAGGTAAATACATAAACAATTAGAGAGTTCAAGAGGTCTCAACCAATGAGTTTTTCTTTCTCTATGACTATAATACGGGATATAAGGAGAGTGCGATGTTTAATACCACCAATTAACCAGTTTTCTTTTAACTATTTATATGTTATGTAATTAGTTATTAATATTTTACAAATATAAAAAACGTTGGAAATAACGATGGAAATTCCCAACGTGGGTTAATTTACATTCATAGATTTGTGTAATTCAAGATATAACGAGAATGGGATGTTTAATGCCACCAACTAACAAGTTTCCTTTTAATCAACTAAGTAAGTTGTGGGGTGTTTTTAGACCTCGACTACGTGCTACTTGTAGCACAGATAGGGCAATGGGCAAATTTGAAGGAGTACCTTAAAAGGGGGTATTCAATTCGGGATTTGAATGGACTACGAAGGACTTTAATTAAATCTCATGGATTTTAAAAGATTTCAAAGGATTTTACAAAATCCATTGGATTTTGTAGATTATATTATATAAAGCTTTGTTATGGATTTCTATAAATTCTTATAAATTCAATGAATTTTTATAAATATGTTATTAGTCATAGTAAACAATGAAAAAACATCACCTACATTGTTATCCATACCAACACAAATCATAAAACATCTCTCAAAACATTAATTAAACAATTGTTTGTATGCTAGGAGAATTTTACTTCAAATTAAAAAATAAAATTCAAATACATTGAAGATGGTCCAGAAGTAATACAAATAACTATTTTCCTTTTTCTTTCTAGAAAGAAAAGCAATGCAAATAATTCTCCAATAAAAATAGATAGATAAACTAGGAAAAAATCACAATCTTAATTGCTTATCATTGGTTCCTGACACTCACAACATCTCCCCACATATTTGAAGCTATAATTGCTCTCCATTCATTAGCTTTATTTCGTTGTTGATCTTGGGTTTGAAAAATTCTTTCTGACAGTGATGAAGGCTCGTCGTCTTTTTTCAATTGGAAATTCATCAGAATGACAGTTTTAACGAAGAAAGTTGTGTAAGGCTACACACGCTAGCACTAACTCCGCTTGTATTTTATATGGAAATGGGTTCGATTGAGATGGGGGAGTTTGTTGATATTCGTCAGAATGAGAGAGAAGCCAATACAAATATTGCTAAATAACACCATCATTTCTACTGAAGGACACCACCAACCCCCCTTACTTTCTGAAAGACACTACTACCTTTCTGAAGGACACCCCCGCCTGCTAAAAAGGATATTATCAATATAAACAAAAATCCCTAAACTCTCTTATCCTCTGTTCTCATCTCTCCCTTTCTTCTCCATCAATCACCACCGCCACCTCTCATTTTTCTCCTCTTCTTCACCACTGCCACCTCTCTTTCTTTTTCTTCTTCAATCACCACCACCACCACGCTACCGCCACCTCTCCTCCTCCTCCCTTTTTTTTCTTCTTCTTTTTCTTTTTCTTTTTCTTCTTCTCCATCAATTACCTCTGCCACCTCTCATCCCACCTCCTCCCATCTTCATCTTCTTATTCTCCTCCTCCTCCCCCTCACCTCTTATTCTTCTTTGTTTTTTATTTTATTTTCTTCTTCTTCTCCTCCTCCACTTTTTTCACTCTGTTATTTTTTTTCTTCTTTTTTTTGCCCTCTCGAAGGTTCTGGCAAAGGGGGAACCTCTATTCGCCAGAACCTCCGCAAGAGAGAAGGATAAAAAAACATGGGATAAGAAGAAGAGAGGAGAAAAAAATATAAGAAAAAAGAAAAAACAAAGAGAAAAGAATAAAAAGAAATCAGAAAGAAAAAAAAGGAGAAGAACAAAAAACAAAAATGAAGATAAGAAGGGACAAGAAGAAGAGAAAATAAGAGGAGAATGATAATAATAATAATAATAATAATAATAATAATAATAATAATAATAATAATAATAATAATAATAATAATAATAATGTTAATAATAATAATAATAATAAAAATAAAAAAAGAAAAAAAATAACAAAAAAGAATAACAAGAACAAAGGAGAAGAGGAAGTGCGGGTGGTGGTGCAGCCAGCGGTGGTAGGGTGTGGTGGTGTGGCCAAAAGTTGTGGGGCAATGTGGTGCTGCTCCTGTGAAGAGATAAGAGAATGTGGAGAAGGGAAGGTGGTGGTGTCCTTCAGCAGATCCCCAAAAAAGTGGGGTGGTGGTGTTCTTCAGCGAAAATGGTGGTGTTATTTAACAATGGCCAATACAAATCCGTTGAAATATGAAGTAGGAAGGTTGGATTTGGAATGACTCCTGTTATATATATTTTCCACTCACAAATCCTTCAAAATTCACAACTTTAACAAATCCATTAAAATCTACTACTTCTTGAATACCCTCTGATTTTGGTGAACTTTTGAAAAACATGAATTGAATATCCCCTAATTTTGATGGATTTTAAAACAATCCTTTAAAATCCGTATTTGAATACCCCTAGATTTACTTGTATTACTTAAAATCCTTAATTGAATACCCCTGGATTTTAATGGATTTTAAAATCCTTCACAATCCGTAATTGAATAACACCCACTAAATCCAAACGAGAATGATGAATGTCTTGAGATTTTTAAACGCATGAAAAGAAATTTTTTCTTGAAGTTTTGTTGAGTGGGTAAATTTTAAAGATTCACTGATATTATGTCATTTGCTCTCTAGAATTTTCATTTGCTGAATTGGTAGATTTCAAAACTTCACTTACAATTCACTGATATTCTGTTTTCTAAATTATGCTTGTGGTTTCTACCGGAAAGACTAAAATTGTGGCATCTAAATTATACTCCTAGTCAAGGTATGGATGGCAGTGAGGCAAATTTTTACAGATATTCGCTCCATCTAAATCGTTTGGGGTGGATTTGGATTTACCTTAACGGATTTCGGGATGGATTCGAAGATCCATAGTGTATCCGGCAAAAATTCGAGACGAATACGAATTTAACCATATCCGCCCCCACACAACTAAATTTAAATTAGATTAATAAATTAACAATAAAGGACAAGAGGTTGTGAGAGATTAAGATATTTAAATTTAATAAAATACAAGACATGTCACATGTGGGTTGCGTCACCCATGTGACCCTTCCACATGATGACATGATTTCACTTTTCCACTTTCACTGTTTCACTTCTCTTGGGTTTAGGATTCAATCTTGACCGTCAGATTGGGTTTAGGATTAATCTAGACCGTCACAGATTTTAGTGTTGCAGTTTTTTAACATCGAGTGTTGTTAAAATACTAAAGAAGGCTACAGCGAGAGAGATAAAGTAAGAAAAAGAAATTAATTGAAGTCTTCCCACAACAATAAGTAGAGAGACCATGATTTAAAGCCTTTCATTTTCTTTATCTTCTGCTTTCAAGTAGCTTGCTTTTGCCAAGATTCTCTATGAAGCCAAAACTTTATTGGTTGCAATGTTGAAGCCGGTGGGTCGATGTCGGTGCAATCGACAATCTCATACGTCTGCTACGTCTTCGCTGATGGAGTTTGTTTATTTAAATAAGTTAGAAACAAAGGGGGAAAGGGGTTGTTTGCTTATGACTGTGTGGTGAAAACTTCTCTAGATGTGTCTCTCTGTCCCAGCGATGCTTCGAGCACCAGCGAAGTAGCAACTCTGTCTGATCTCTCTCTCTTGTTGGCTCTCTCTGTCCAAGCCAACGAAGTAAGCAACATCAGTTTGTCTTCGAGGGGTGGAGGGGTTCAAATGAACATGCCTAGAAGCCATGGAATTTTTTTTTTTGTGCTTTTGTATGTTGAGTGTGAATTGGGGGGGGGGGGGGGGGGGGGGAATCATTAATAAGAATTGTTTGTTGCAACAAATTTGAGGCAACAGGGTACTCAACAATGATTTTTTTGGATAAACAAACATATTATTACTTATAAGAGCATCTTCAAGTGTCAAAGTTAAAATTGGGATCAACCATCCCATTTTAATCAAAAAGCTAAATTTAGAGATTTCATATATATATTATTTTTTTTTATCATTCCAACCATATTTCATATTTTAATTTTTTCATCATTATTTAAATATATCTTCTACTTTTTCATCATTGTTTTGGTTTTTATTTTTAATTTGGAAATTAAAATAGTTGAAATATTTTAATATTCTTTGAGATTTGAGAATGGTATGGATGCCCTCAAATATGGACCCGGAGGGCTCCTGCGCACAAATCACAGTCGTAGGATCTGATCCGACGGTCCAGATCAATGGACTTAAAAAAAATTTATTTCACAATTTTTTTATCGCTGGATTGGACTTAAATTTTTTTTTTAATTGACCCCCCGGGTCCCACTTCTTCCATCTCCTCTCTCCAAACTTTCCTTCTTTTTTCTTCTCTCTCTTGTTCTTCTTTTTCTTTTCAGCTCTTCTTCTTCTTCGTCTGTTTCAACTCTTCTTCTTCACTTGACCCACACAATTGAAAGAAGAATTCACAATCAGAAAAATTACGCAATTAAAGCTAAAATCTTGAGAGACCAAAAATACTACAAGCCACTGCCCTTCAAATCAATCCAAGAATAACAAATCCCCATCAATGCACAACTACCCATCAATACTCCATTTTTGCATATTGTTGTATTCAAGTTGGATTGCTTTTGAATTCAAAGTATTTCATTCAAGAAAACAGATTTTCATTTCAAGGTCATCATATACAAAGAAATTTGAAATCAAACTGTTGGATTGGATTTAGACACATTTTGTGTTCTATTGGTTATAATAGAGAAGGAAAAACTAAACAACGAACTGAGAAGTGCTACTTTTACTTCACCATCTCCTCTGCAAACAATCTCTTTCTGCTTCCTCTCTAACACACTCAATTGACCTATCAAGCCCACCCATTTTGGGACTCTAATCATAGTTGTTAATTGCAGACTCAATAGACGCTGATAGTCTTCTACTATGGATTGAAGCAGTTTGTTCACTTCTAGTATCATCAAATCTTTCTGTTAATTTCATTAATAAATTGGAGTGAATCACACCTCCATATGACATCAACAAGAACTTTGAATGAAGTATACTTACAGTAGATCTACAAGGAGGACGAACCGATTTTGAGTGAGACCTGTAATCTTTGGGAGGAAGACCACAATTTTTTGCCAATCAAATAGTTGCTTGAGCTCTAATCAAAGCTTGCATACTATGTAGGGTTGCAGTAGCTTGTTTTCTCACAAGATAACCTCTAACTAGAGCTTGTAGCTTGACTAGTCCCTTTAAAGCTCTAAGAGCTTTTCTTGCCTAATATTAGATTCAATAGAGAATTAATAAACATTCAACAGTCATAACTAAACTGAGCTAAGAATTAATAACACAACCATTAGGCTTAAGTTGTAAGCTAAAATCCCCATTGGTTTGTGATAATCTACATATTTGAACATAAATTAAACATACCCATTGGTTTGAATTCAAAGATAAGCACACCCATTGGACTAAATCTTAAGAAGGACAGAATTGATAAACATTGAACAACATGAATTTGTAGAAGTATACTAATTTGCAGAAAATTCAAAGGGAAAATTTACCAAATATCCGCGAAAAACGGTCTAAAATCTGAATCTTCACTGCAGCCCATCTCTCCCTTCCACCACCAAACATAGTTCCCCTTCCATGGCTAGTAAGCCTCACAACAGCCACAGCTGCCTGTGCAGCAGCGATCGCCACGGCCGCAGCTGCCGCAGTGGCTGCGGCCACCGCAATTGCGTGCTTGTTTTGCTCTTTCTCAGTTTCAGTGTAATAAGATCTTAACCAAGCAGCCTCAACCGGTGGTATATTGGCTGGAATGTTGCCTAGGATCGGACCCACACCACCTGAATCTCTTCTAGACTTTCCAAAACTCCATCTTTTCTTGTCTCTCCTATCACTACCACTTGCACTAGAATTCTCTCTTTGTTCCTTCTCCTTCTTCAACAAGAAAAAGAGAGAGAAGAAAAAGATGGAAAGTTTGGAGAGAGGAGATGGAAGAAGTGGGACCCGGGGGGGGTCAATTAAAAAAATAAATTTTAAGTTCAATCCAGCGATAAAAAATTTGTTTTAAGTCCATCGATCTGGACCGTCGGATCAGATCTTACGGATGTGATTTGTGCGCAGGAGCCCCTCGGGTCCCTCACATATAGGGAAAAGTAAAAGTAAAGTTAAAATATGAGAGGTTTTAGGGGTTCCCTTGGAGCATGAATTTTTCGAACCCTCCAAAATAGTTTTTTTTTTTTATAATTTTAGAGGATTCCTTGAAGATGCTGCAAGGGTAAAAGCTAAAAACCATCATCATTTTAACCAAAAGCTTATTTTAGGGGTCTCCTATTTCTTCATCACTCCAACCACATTCCCCATTTAACTTTTTTTATTATTATTATTTATAATTATTTAAATATATTTTCCCTTAGTTATAGAAATTTTATATTTAAATATTAATTATTGGAGGAGAGAAGAAAGAAAAATGATTTTTCTTAATATTAATTAGGAATTGGGGTATGGAATGAATGTCCTAAATATAAGGGAAAGGGAAAGCAAAGTTAAAATAGATGCTTGGATAGGAAATCTCTTGTAGAAAGGGATTTTTTTCTTTTCTTTTCATATGATAC
The DNA here is from genome assembly GCA_963556465.1 of Berberis vulgaris. Classification (NCBI taxonomy): domain Eukaryota; kingdom Viridiplantae; phylum Streptophyta; class Magnoliopsida; order Ranunculales; family Berberidaceae; genus Berberis; species Berberis vulgaris. The sequence continues at coordinate 10,728,944 of OY747137.1, forward strand.
CTCAAAATAACTTTTTGGTTAGTTTAAGAGATCATGCTCTTAACAATAAAATAAGAATGTAAAAAAAAAAAAAACTACTAATTTAAGCATATATGTAACATTACTTTTAGGTCGAAATTATCGAGTCCATATCCATACGAATGTAAAAAAAAAAAAATAAAAATGCTAATTTAAGCATATATATAACATTACTTACCTCAAAATTATCGGATCCATATCCATTTTGTAGCTTACTTGATAAAAAAAATCATACTAAAATATTATCGAATCCAAACTTAGAGAACTAAGAATCGGATATGATTCAAGATCTATCCCAAACCACTTTTATCAGTTTGAAATGGTTCGGGTAGGATTTATTTCCAGCCGTATTTCGGATTGGTTGCACCCCTTCTCATAAATCACCCTTCGGCCAGACTTCATCTATAGCTGTTACACCCATTCCGATTCAGACTTCATCTTCTTGGTCTAGACCACTCCACCCGCCACAGACTTCATCCCTCCACCATACTGAGAGGTGAAATAGGAGAGGGGTATTTGAAAAGAGAGTAAGATAATGGCAGCTATAGCTGCTACCCCATTCCTATGTTGTAACAGTAGTAAGTTCCTTCTCCACCCCTTTTATCTTCTTCGCTATAACACTAACAACAACCCTTTCTTCTCTCGCAAAATCTGTAAAACCCCCCCCACCGTTTTAACATCCATGCCCATCAGATGCGTCCAATCCTCACAGGAATCATTCGAAACGAGGAATCAAGATATGGGTTTTGTTCAGAGAGCAAATGTTGTCAACATTCTCCAAGAAAGGGGTCTCCTTGAATCGCTAACAAGCGAGAATCTCAGGTCTGTTTGCTCTTCTTCTGACACTAATCAGACTAAACTGAAAGTGTATTGTGGGTTTGATCCAACAGCAGAGAGTTTACACTTGGGAAACTTACTTGGAGTCATTGTATTATCATGGTTTCAGCGATGTGGTCACGATGTGGTCGCTTTGATTGGTGGTGCCACTGCTAGAGTTGGTGACCCATCAGGAAAATCCATTGAAAGACCCGAACTTGATGTTGAAACACTAGACAAGAACACTAGAGGTATTAGTCATACACTTACTGCAATTTTAGGTAGAAAATGGGAACAGAACACAAATTCGAAAGTGGGTTCCGAAGAAAATTCAACTTCGAATATGTGTTCCGAACAAAAATCTTTTTCAATTTTAAATAATTTTGATTGGTGGAAGGATGTTAAATTATTGGATTTTTTGAGACAAGTTGGGAGGTTTGCTAGGGTTGGTACAATGATGGCAAAGGAAAGTGTGAAGAGAAGGGTTGAATCAGAACAAGGAATGAGTTATACCGAGTTCACTTACCAACTGTTACAGGGTTACGATTTTCTCTATTTGTTTGAAAACAAGGGAGTCAATGTTCAAATTGGAGGAAGTGATCAATGGGGAAACATAACTGCTGGGACTGAACTAATTCGGAAAATTCTTCAAGTTGAAGGAGCTTATGGATTGACATTTCCACTTTTGTTGAAGAGTGATGGAACCAAGTTCGGCAAGTCTGAGGATGGTGCAATTTGGTTGTCTTCATCGATGTTATCGCCTTACAAGTTTTATCAATATTTCTTTTCTGTCCCTGATGTGGATGTGGCGAGGTTTCTTAAGATTCTTACTTTCTTGGATATGGAAGAGATAAATGCTTTGGAAGAGGAAATGAAAATGCCGGGATATGTTCCCAATTCTGTTCAGAAGAAGCTTGCAGAAGAAGTGACCTATTTTGTCCATGGAGAAGAGGGTTTATCAGAGGCTCTGAAGGCAACCGAAGCACTGAGACCTGGAACAGAGACAAAATTGGATTGGAAAACAATTGAAGGGATCGCAGAAGATGTTCCCTCCTGTTCTATGGCTTATGATAAAATCTTGAATGCTTCAGTTGTGGATCTTTCAGTCTCTACTGGTTTGCTTGACAGTAAGTCAGCTGCTCGCCGCTTATTGAAGCAAGGGGGCCTTTATTTGAACAATGAAAGAGTGGCACGTGAAGCTAGAACAATTGAGGCAGTGGATATTGTTGACGGGAAAATACTCTTATTGTCTGCTGGAAAGAAGAACAAGATGGTTGTAAGAATATCTTGATTTCAAACCTTGTAAACTGTTTACTGGCATTGTAGCATCTCTTCTTTAAATTTGTTTTGATCAGGTATCGTCAAACTCTTCTTTAAATTTTTTTATTTTATTTTGGTCCATTTTCATCGCTTTTTATTACTTGGTTTGGTGGATCATTGTTAAATGCTTGCCCCGTTAGTCTGTTGGATGCTTTGAACAGTTTTTGTCCAACGAGCGAGTTAATCATCACTCATACTGATGCATGAAATTTGTTATGATGTGATATTGAACCATCATGTTATAATATGGTTTACTCTGTATGTTGTTCACCACTACTAGTAATATAGTTAAAGATACATACAATAGACTGAGATATTAGAGAGTACACTTTTAAACAAAGATGTGGTTACTATTTAGGATTCTGAATGGAAGATCAAGATGATGGAAGAAGTCAACTCCACTGTATTACAATTCAAAATGTCAGCACTTTCACACTATTTTACTCCATGTAGTGGGAGCCATATCTTCTCTCTCTGAATTGATTGGGGGTCATCTTGTTTCCACATGTTGTTCACCCTTGGAACTGGTGATTTCTTTGGTTGGAAGAGCAGTGATCGGTCTAGCAGCAAAGGGAAAGCATGGTGTAAGACGTGTCATCAAGATGCTCAGAGATGACTTGAGCTCACCATGGCCCTCTGTGGGTGTTGCTCTGTTAATGATATATCAAGAAGTCATGTACAGACAGAGCATGACAGACTGAGATCATTTCTGTAAAATATATGATAACAACAACAGTGGAGATGGATAGCAGCAAAGGTTCAACACTATGCTTTTTATTCTCAAGTGATTGAAATGTATTTACGGATTGCTCCATTCCATGTAATTTGAATTTCTAGATTCATCTATCAGTATCTTGCTAATTCAATAATAAATCATTGTATTCGTATGAGTGAATTCAAACTTGAGATAAACTTTGTGGATTGACTTATGTTTACAGGAAAAATGGCATCTGAACCTGTTATCTTAAAAGAGAGTTAGCACATCCTGAAGGTCTGCACTCAATTAGAAGGATATCTTATGTTGATTCATGATATTTTATACTGATTCTATTTTGTGATATGATAAGCAATTAATTACTTCGTTCCAGGGGAGATTGCAACAGCCAGAGTTGCATCGGCATGTAACACGATCGTAGCAGTGAGATTTTTTAGCTTATCCAGTTATTTTATGCACTTACTAACCAAGCCTGTTTTGTTTGTAGGTACTGTCCTTTAGGCCTACCTGCACGATCGAGGAGGTCGCTTCTAGTTGCAACTCTATTCGCTTCTTCCAATTATATGTATGTTATTCTGATAGATTTTTGATGTTTTGCTGCTTGCTCTTTACAAACGATACAATTACAAAAGTTGTTTTTTCACAATAGTAAGTAGATTCTTGTTCTACCAGTACCAGAAATGGGGTTTTGTTCTTTAATGTATAGGTATACAAAAGAAGAGAGATTTCAGCTCAGCTAGTAAAAAGGGCTGAGAGATATGGGTACAAGACAATTGTTCTAACCATGGACGCTCCAAGGCTTGGTCGAAGAGAGGCAGACATAAGGAACAGGTACATCTCTCTATATATCTTCTTTTTGTTTCAATTGCTCAAATGGTAATGTCAGTTCAATGCCTGTCCTTTTATAGAATGTTGCACAACGGTTGAAGAATTTCGAAGGCCTTCTACCAACCGAAAGAGTTTCTGTAAGTTGTTTCCACTTTCCTGTCCATACTTTTACATACGAAATCAAACCAAATTTTGTTGTTATTAGTTATTGCACTTGTTAGGGCTTAAGAGTACTAAAACACATCCTATTTCAACTCTTGATTTTATTTGGTTTCATTCTTTCAGGAAAGGGGTTCTAACATTGAAGCTTTTGCCTCAGGAACTCTTGACCCTGATTTGAGTTGGAAGGTTTGAAACCATTAGCAATCCTGATCCCCTTCTATATTCCATGGAAACTATTACCGATTTCTCTGCATACTCGCAACTGATTTTAAAAATCCAACAGCTATGTGAAAAAGTAGTCAGACTAGCTTGATCATCATATTCAACTGATGCTAACATATTTTCTGTCCACCATCATTTTGATTTGGTTGCTTTTGACGAGATTGTGACTTTTTTAAGGACTTATAGAGGCGGAAATCTGTAACAAACCAGCCAATTCTGATCAAAGGAGGGCTCACTGCAGAAGATGGTAAATCGAGTGCAGTTATCCTTTTCCCATTTCTACTATATGCCACTTTCTGAGGAAAACCAGAAATATTATGCAACAGTTTTCTTCAATAAAAGTTATGTGCCTAATTTCTTATATGTAGAAAGATCTTTTAACATATTAAAACAGCAACTCAGAATTAATTCCAACTATACAAAAGTTGACATGAAATGCTAACAGTACCAAAGCTAGGTTAAAACGATGGGCAGTGCTGCCACCATATTACGATCAGAATGAAAGCTGTTTAATGACTTGCTTTAGGGAGGAGTTTCTCTTTAATTTTTCACTGCAGATGTTGATAATATAGCTTTAATATTACCATGACCAGCTATCAAAGCAGGGGTTGCAGGGATAATTGTATCCAACCATGGAGGTTGCCAACTTGATTATGTTCCACCCACCACATCTGTTTTGGAGGAGGCGATACTTGGATCCCTGCCCAATTAACATCTTGAAATTATATGGTCAAACTTCCTTTCTTTCTTCACTATTGGCAGCTACTTACAACATTATAATCATCCACGTTTTTTTGCGGATTATAGACTTGCAGATTCTTCAAGCTGTTAGAACAAGAGTTCCTTTCTTCCTTGATGGAGGAATCAGACGCGGGACAGATGTTCTCAAAGTCTTGGCCCTTGGTGCTCAAGCTGTTCTTGTAAATCTTTCTAGTGTGCTTATAGCACTTATAGACGAGAGGAAACCTGCTAGAACCATAATATGGTCTAACATGTAACATAAAAACATTTATATTAAAAATATAATAATAATAAATTTAAAAAAGAAAAGAAAAAAAGGCATGCAACCTGTGCTTCCTCTCTCCTACTTAATTAAAGTATAATAATTTTACCTGCAGATTGGAGGCCAGTGATATAGGGACTAGCAGCAAACGGGGAGCAAAGGGTAAGACATGTCATTGAGATGCTCAACAAAAAAGTGCCAAAAGCGGTGGCTTTGTATATAGCTTCAGGGTAGTGGCCTGGCTTTGACCAAGACGAAGTGAGATGTCATGCCTTGGCTTGTCTTTTGGCTTTATGCGGTGGCTCTGGATGGCTTTGACTACAATGACAGTAAGTATCACTCTCCATATACATACGTCTTAGAAAAACTTTTCTTTCCTGATCTCTATTATCTCTATTTATAATAGGAGTCCTACGGGGTAAATATTTTTTATAAAGTAGAATAATCGCAATGGTATGTGCGATTATCACTACCAATGCCGTAACTACTCATTTGCGTTCTTCTAAGCCCCTCATTCTAGACCTTTATACAATTTTATTTTATTTAAAAAAATTTTTTTTGGGTGGAATCTCTACCATGAGCTCAAACAAAACATTCATTCAAATTATAATTGGCAAATAGTATCACCCATTATTGAATGCATCAAATCCAAACAATAAGAAGCTAATATTGTGTTCTTGACTATAATCTAGACATAAATAAAAAAGTGACCCAATGTAGAGTACATCATTTGCGTGTATTTGTTGGTGAATTCAAAGGAAACACCCCATCAAATATGTCACAAATGACCCAAAACCTGGGGGTGGTGGTGGTGGAGGTGAATAAAGAGGCTCTGGGGGATGTGAAACAATGTGATATCAACTAGCAAACTCAATTCTTCGGGGAGGTATCCAATCCCCAATTATGTTCATTGGGTCATAAATGATGGATTGTTTCCAAGCTTGTAATGCAATGTAAGCATTCTCGAGTCTTGAGTTTTCAATAACAAGTGAAGGGTCTACCGTGACATTCTCTTCTATCACCAAACTCATCTTTGTAATATAAGAGTTACCTTTTTTTTTATTGTACTTCACTTGTGCTTCAGTGAGGTTGCCGGAGCAAGAAACAAATGTTTCTTGTGAAGAAACAAGAAGGAAGAATGAGATCAAGTGAAGAAAAAATATGGAGATATAAACACTCACTTGTTCCTCATCTTACGCTCAACATTGATGTTTTTGATGATATTGTAATTGTGTTTTTGCTTGGATTAGAATAGCAAATGAGAAGATGGAAATGGAATAATGGGATGAAGAGAGATGGAGAGGATGAATGGAGTTATGTACAGTTTTTGAAGCGGTTTGAAATAACATCACATACAGCTAATTCAAGCTATAAGCTTCCATCAACAGATTCTTTCATAAGCTATAACTCACTGGTTTTGTCACTCTGTTGGTGACATGGGAGTCTCTTTTGACATGGTCCATCAGCTCATCTGCTATAGGATTCTTCTCAAGGCAAGAGCAAAAAATAAACAATATGTATATACTATATAGTAATTTCAACCGTTTGTGTTCCATCAATAATTCTTTCTTATTAAAGAAATTAAGAAACTCAGGCTGTAGGATCAAAACAACCTAAGGTTCAGATTGTAAGCGGATCCCGACCCATGTACTTCCACACAAAGAACATGTTTCAGTTTTGAGATTTGATTTCCATATGGTCACATGTCATTTATTTTGGCTATGATGGACCTAAAACAAACAAAGCAGAGAAACCCGTTCTCACTCCAGATTACTCTTAAAATATTTTTGACCAAGAACATTTAACAAAACTTAGAACCCTAATGCACTGTTTCTTAAGTTTTATATTATGTGCAGACGATGCTTGATTCCATACTGCGAACGCAAGGTGAGTTGTGCATAAAAAATAATGCGTTGTATAATCTTTTAATTTTTTTTCTTTTTCCTAGGTTACTCACTATAGAGATTCACGACATGGTATGTGTTACTTTTATTAGACTCTATATTTTTTGAATAAAAACAATATAATTGTGTGTTTGTTGGCAGCTTTAAACCTTTTTAGTTGCCAGATTTTGTGGTAAATATTCATTTAACGTGATTTTTCTTTGAGTTATTTAATTTACAATTGGTTACTTCGATTTTCTTTGCAAATTGTAAAAAATGATGCTCCTAGGTGTCTAATTTCCTATTGAAAGTAGCTCACATGTGCTTTCTTATTGATTTAGTATTTGCTGGCTATATTTTTTCTTCTTCTGGTCTTATTGTTTTGTAGGCAACTATTAGAAGGGTGAAGGTATGACAAAGTACTTGAACTTCAAAAGACTGTATTTGGAAGGACTTATGTTTAACATTCGTGAAGAATTCTTTCAATAGGGTTAATGACTTAGGAATCTAGAGATTGTGTGAATGTACTTTTGGTATTAAAAAATGGTATGTGATTATTGAATTGTAACCATTACTACATTTTCAACAATTTATGATTTATCTGGAAAGTTTGTTGTGAAGTATGTTTGAAATCCCATATTATTTATTTTCACATATGAAAAGTTCAACTTTCAATGCAAAGTTACAGATCCTGACTGACAAAAAAACAAAAAGGATCATGATCGAAAAATTCCTATTATTTTTTTTTTAACTACGGGTATATTATTGTTTTTTTTTTTTTTTTTGAAAGTTGAGCCGGGTTTGTATAGGATCCCGTAACCTATCCTCGAGGTGCCACCTATAGGTCAACATCACCCCGAAAGAAACGATGCCGCCGGAGGGTCTCGAAGCAAGGACGTGGGGACTAATCCCACAAGGCCTTAACCACTCGACCATAACCCCTACGGCGCAATATTATTGTTTTTTTAACGACGGGTATAACCCTATTTCTTTATTAATTATCATGACTAGCCAAAATTGTCGAATTTGAACCTTTCATCTTTCGTTGTATGAGGGGGTGAATGCTACGCAGCACTGGTATCTCGCCTGGTGGGTGCCAGGCACGTGCCAATTCAGGGGCATCAAAAGGGCAAAAAAAAAAAAAAAAAAAAAAATTCAAATCGAAAACACCATTCTCAAACCTGCGAAAACAACAATTGGGGATTAGGGCTCCAAACTCCGCCTCCTCCACCCCTGCTACCTCCGTCGAAAGCAGATTAAGGCTATGATAGTTCATGGTGCTTCCAGTTCATGGTTGAGTAGAATTGTTTGAATCTATATTAGCAAAGATGTTCAACATTATGTGTTTGTGTTCTGCAGTTTGGTTTCTCGGCTATGATAGTTTTGTGATACTCAAATTTTGTGATACAGAGAGAGAATATGCATCTAGGTTTCTGAAGGATGCTGCTCTGTGTCACAGTTGAAGCTATATCCTTCAACATAGAATTGCTGGCAGCAATTATTCCATGTAGTAGGGTAGTTTTTGTCTCTGCTACCAAAGTGGAAGAGAATTATTCCATGGTTTGCTGATTCCTAACCCCATCTTGTTGAAAGAAACAGATTGTTTTCAAAATTTCCTTCCTTTCTTTTGGGTGGTCAGATTGAATGAAACCCTCAAATGATACTGTCTTCATCTATACAAATGTTACTGTCTTCATCTATACAAATGTTCTATATGTTGAATTATGAAAGCAATACAAATTGTTGATACTCTGTTGTTGTTGTTGTTTTTTTTTCTTTTTCAAAGACCAGCCACTTGCCTGGCACCTCGCGGGTGCACGTGCTTGGCACCATCCAGGCGAGATACCAGACGAATTTTCGGTGCAATTTAGAATTTTCGTGTATTGTCTCTCCATTTTACAAATGAGTGTCACTTGAAGAGATACACCACCTGAGTGTTAGCTTGTCTGAACTCATCTTTGCCCAGGGTGGGTTTTCTACTTGTGAAGGGTTGTTTCGTTGAATTATCACATCGGAGATCCCAAGTATGAGATAAGACTCGGTTGTGTTGCATCCTATTGATAGAACTTAGAAGATCCTAAGCAAATTGGCAAAACTCGTGGAACATGACCATAATGCTTTAGTTTAGCATCCATAAGATCCCAAGCAAACGTCCATTAAGGCTTGGTTATGTTGCACACAACTCGTGATCACCAAGGTTTTTCGTACAATTTGCGGTGCATAATACCTAGTTCATGTTGGTAATTCTCTTAAAGCGCCATTCAGAGATATCAAAGTCGTGAAATGTTAATTAAGAGTGGAACTCACATTTTGAAAGATTATATGAACTTGTGGCTTGTGTGCTATTTCCACCATGGAAGTAACAAATAAAATCCAATCAAACTTTGGTTTAGATGATCCTTGTTACATTAATGCGTTTGTCTAGTTTGATTTCTTCTTCCCATGACTTTATTAACTTTATCTTGCATGCTTAGATTAGTTATCTTTACTTTTCCATGATTATATTGTTTGTATGATCAACTTGCACGTTTAGAACTCTCATTGGCTTTTTTTTCAACAAAAGGTTTTTTATTTGAGTGTTTTCCTTCAAATGAATCAACCAAACTTGTGTTGTTGACTCACCTAGAGGTAGAACATAAGCCTTGAAAAAGTTAATGCAAAAAACTTTGAAGTCGAATACTATCACTTAATTTTTCAAATCACTCGTATATAGGTGTACATGCACTTTCAATCTCAGTCTCTGTCATAATTCAATATAAAAAAAGTTGGACCGACACGAATAATGGTGATTTGTTATGCGCCACAAAATATAAATCAATTTCCTAAATTCTCTTAACCACTAAAACACTTCACTTCCCCTTTCTATCTCAATTACCTTCTCTATCATGTGGCTCTTTTTCACTTATATTTCTCTTATCATTCTCCCGTCGCTTGTCTAATTTTCAATCTAAACCTTCACTAGTTTCATCAATTAAGACAATATCATCTGCAAACAACATTCACTAAGGTAAATCTTCTTGAATATATTTTGTCAGCTCATCCGTGACCAAAACAAAGAGGTATGCGCTTAAGGCCGACCTTTGATGTAGTTTTACTGATACTGAAAATTCACTAGACATCCTGCCAACTAAGCGAACACTTGTTAGAGCCCCTTCATACATATCCTTAATGATATCGGCATAACATTGATGTGTTTTCCTCCTTTCAAGCACCCACAAAATTAACTCATTGGGGACTTTATTGTAAGCTTTCTCCAAATCAATAAAATTCATATGCAAACTCTTACGTTCCTCTCAATATTTTTCTATAATTTGCCTAAGTAAGAAGATAACCTCCATGATAGACCTACCCGACATAAATTCAATTTGATTTTTCGAAACAGTGGTTAAACTCCCAAGTTTTTCTCTATGACCCTCTCACAAAGTTTCATTGTATGACTCATAATCTTTATCCTTCTATAATTTGAGCAGATATGAATATTCCCTTTATTCTTATAAATTGGTACCACAATACTGTGCCTTCGTGAGATAAAAGTAAAGAAGATTGCAAGAAGCTACAAAGTTTTAGAAATTACTTAAGGGCAGAGAAAGCTGCACAAGAACACCGTGAACCGATGGATTCTCATTAAAACTGTACACAACATGAAATACTTCATCTTCCAGACGGTCGTCAGGGAGTTGGTCTTTAGAGACACGATTCCTACTTCCTGACGGGCTTTTATTTTGTTGCGCACATAAGCCTGAGAATCCCTTTTTTTTTTTTTTTTTTTAATTAAACCTCCAGTGGGGAGGGGCACCTCTGGAATGCCAGACCTTTATTACTTGTCAAAAAAATGATTTACAATCAATACGGGGGTACATGACGACTTTACCCGTGAAAAAAAAACCAAATAAAAAAATTGGGCCGAAACCTTAAGACAAACAACATAAATGCAAAACATTTCAATCACCAATGCTGAAATAGCATAACTGCTGTCACTGCTGTCACTACAGAAATAACATAACTGCTTTAGCACAAAAGGGCATACCTGCTGTCATTACTGTCATCATACCTGCATTTCAGCCAAAAGAATTGCATAATACGCATCATGCGATCCCGCAGCCCAAAGCAAAACCGCAAGCTCGCCCCAATTTCAGAGCCTAAAAACAGTTAGAAGAGGGACCGAAAATGCTTAGCGGTCAGTCCTATTTCGCCCCTGCTGTCTTGACCCATAGCCTGCAGTCCTGACCATAACCTGCAATCCTGGCCAAAAATGCAAGGACCAGCCTGCTGTCCTGTTTCGCCCCTGCGGTCCAAACCAAAACTGCAGGATGCAATCATCCCACAATCCGAATTCTCGCCCCTACGCATCCGATAGGAAAAACCGCGAATAATCGAAAAAGTTACCTCTACGCATCCCCGTGGCGAATGTACGCCGTATGCAATCTGTCAAGCCGTATCAATCCTGCCACTCTCCTAGGAAAATCAGTCCCATCGAAAGTAACAGTCCTATGGTCTCGTTGTGCTCTATCAGCTAACGCGTCCGCCACCGCATTGGCCTCCCTGTAGATATTATGACAATCTAACGTCATTGTCGCTGCCAACAACTTAATTTCTTTCAAAATATTCTCCAAATGCCATGGGATTTTCAGAATATCCTTAAGCCAACCATAAACAAGCTTCGAGTCTGTTTGGACTACTACCTTTTTGAAACCCCAGGCGAGACAAAGGCGGAGGCCCTCCACAAGAGCCAAGATTTCCGCTTTATTGTTGGTTCCTTTGCCGAAAAATATTTGTTTGCCCACAACGCCGTAACCCCGAGAGTCTCTAATAATCACACCGCCGGATGCCTTGTCCTTGCGGGAGGAACCATCCACATTAAGCGCAACAAAATCTATGGGTGGGGGTGCCAAAAAACAATTCTAACACACTTCCTTCTGACGGGTAACACATCCAACCCTAAAGCCCGTAAGGGAGCCTTGTTACTGCTAACTTGCTTGGGGAATATAAAAGTATTTGCCAATCGCAACTGACGCCTAATGTTCAAAATTGCAAAGGCAGGATTTGGGGGAGCATTTTCATACACACATTTGCATCTTTGTTTCCAAATTTCCCATAAAATGAACATAGGAGTAAGAAAAAATAACACACCTGTCTGCGAATTGCGTTGTGCTCTCTTGAACCAAATAACTAGCACCGTTGAAATTATTGCTGGTCGCCGTATATGCACTTCAAAAATCCTGTCAAAGTGACTCCACACCTGCATCGCCAGTTCACTGTCAAGAAAGAGATGATTCAAAGATTCTCGCTTTGGGGAGTTACAACAACGACATCTAGAGGCCAGACTCAAACCACATCTGTATAATTCCCCATCCACTGGTACTCCTCTACGGAGTAATTTCCAAACAAAGACTGATATTATGGAAGGAAGAATGTCGTGCCAAAGCTTTGGACTTAATGCATTGACCTTCCCCTGTTTCCGTAACAGTTCATAGGCCGACTGAAGGGAAAAAAAGCTCATTCTGATTTGGAACCCACACACACGTGTCCGCCTCATGGGCCTCACCACATAATCTATCAGCGAAAAGATCACGCGCCAAGCTTCTGAGATATAAATGGACCAATTCAAAATTTGTCAACGACACCTCGCTAACTGAAGGCCAAAACTCTTGATGAACCAGAGCCGCCGATCTCCTGAAAGAAGCCACCATGTTCCAATTTTCCTCAAAGAAACTGATATCCCCCCTGCCAATACGCCAAAACGAGTGCCTCAAAAGAAAAGGTCTCTCAAGCATGATCTCCTTAAAGAAAGGAGAAGACCCACTTTTCACAGGTTGACTATTCAAAGCAACGCCTCGTAGCCAGTATTTGCTCCTCATAAAAGTAGTCCATAAGAGTCTGAAGTAAGAAGTCTCCAAAGAGCCTTGATTCGAAAAGCCTCCATCACAACCGTCAAGTCTCTAACACCCAAACCTTCTTCCGCCTGCGGAAAACAAATTTTAGCCCATGACACCCATTTTTTCTTTAGTCGGCCTTCACAATCCCCCCAAAAGAAATCCGCCAGCAGAGTATTAATCCGAGATAAAACTGTCCTTGGTACACACATGGTACTAAGAATATAAATAGGGATTGAGCTAAGGACATGCTTAATCAAGATTAATCTCGCCCCTGGAGATAACAATTTTGCCTTCCATCCCTGAATACGAGCCTGAATCTTAGTAATTAGATCTTCAAAATATGAGATTTTAACTCTCCCTTGGAACACTGGCCCGCCCAAATACTTCAATGGAGCAACTCGAAATTGAAAACCTGTACAACTCTTCAAATCTACAATGCGCTCCGTAGCTGCCTTATCATCCAAAGTAAAAGAACTTTTACTCGCATTTATTTTCTGCCCCGAGATCGAACAATATCGTCGCAGGAACTCCATGCGACCCATGACTGAAGACTTTCTGCCATTTAGAAAAATCAAAGTGTCATCTGCATACAGAAGGTGAGAAATAGGACTGCAATTCCTGGGAGTATAATAATACCAAATTTTGCCATTCTCAAAAGCTGCTTTCAATCCCCTACTCAACACTTCAGAGGCAATAATGAAAAGGAAAGGGGAGAGAGGGTCTCCTTGCCTTAAACCCCTAGTGGATCGAAAAAAACCTTTGTATGCTCCCTGGAACAGAACCGAAAATCCACAAAAAACGATACAGTTGGAGATGAGATGGCAAATTCTACCATTAAAACCAAATTTTTTAAGAACTGCGAGCAAGAAGGATAAGATAATTACACTTATTGCAGGTGGAGATGGTGAGATATGTTCGTTGTTGATGCTTCCCCTTCTCAGAATGACACCACAGGCCATGAAGCTCATGAACATATTTCATTCATTACTGATTGCTTCGCTGCCAATAGTTAAGCTTGTGGACGAGTTTTTTTTCAAAGTAGGGGAATAATGGTATATTAGGATTAGTATTTTTTTTAATCATTTAATAATTAGGCCAATCCAATATAAGCCCAAGTAGGAGTCTAACAAGATTAGAATTTTACTAGAGTTTTGCTTTGTTTTGCTTAAATATATTAAAAAATCAAGTTTGTAGCGAGTTTTGAAGTTTACAAAAATTATTATCAGAGTGAAGAAACTTTGTTTACTCAAGATTTTGTTTTTTTTATTGCTTCTGCTGTTAAATCTCTCGTATGTATATGTACCTCTTATGATTAATCATAAATCTAGCTATTTATCTCATGCATTTTGTAATCTTAAATAATAATTATTGTTTTGACTTGATATTAATAAAATAAAGTTGGTGAAACTAAGTTAACATTTTAAAATATACACTAAAAAAATTTCTAAAAGTAAATTGCATATATAGACATTATCATACACTTTGAATATTAGCAAAGTTTGAAATTAAGCTCTTTCATGCTTCCACTCTCGCTCTTGTACCCGCTTGCGCTTTACACTTTGATGATTAATGTACCACCATCAACACCATCATTTTCTTCATCAGTATCATCATTCCTTTCTTCCCCATTGACAATCAAGTCATCCAAAAATGCAATTATATATATATAGTGTTATTTTATCAAATGAAAAATATATTTATTGATATATTATACTGTTAATTTCGTATATATTATATTCATACAATACCTAATGAAATTAGTTAGAAATGGTGTATCTGTATAAAATTAAGATTAAAAATTTCAATCCTTGAAGTTAAATACGGGAATAATTCAAAATATCGTGTTTCTCGCGAATAAAATGTAATATTCGCGTTTTCTTCATTCAAAACGTGATAGATTAAAATAATCGGGTTTTAAATTATTTCCGAGCTTTCAAATGAGAGGACGCGATGCTTTCGTATTAAACGCAAACTTGGTGATAATGCTTGCATTATGACCAGTAGTTGTTGAGAACTATCTTCTTTTTTAATTTTACATTAAAAGGTAGAGCCAACACCATAATTGTTGAGATGAATTATGCAAATACTCCAATTCGTGAAAAAAAATACCTGCACATGAGGGGTGGCAAAATTTATGAAATTAATCTTAATAAACTTCAAGAAAGCAAGGTGCATGACACTATAAAATGTCAGCTTCCATTTATTTGAATAAGAAAAAAAGAAAAGAAAATATGCACTTGATTGATCAACCAACAAAAAACTCACCAACTAATCCAAATTATCCCAATCATAATACTTATGAAATGATAGATCAATGTCATATCTCAAATATAGCCCATCCCTACGAACTGACCAAAAGGCATTACGTCCATCAAGGTAGCCATCCCCATTAGCCTCAAATACCTTGAATCCACGTCCATGGATCAGTCTCCCACTCGTAATGTCGTGAAAATGCATATCGCACCAAAACATGGTAGTTTGCATATAGTTGACACGAAATTCCCAGTATTGGCTTTGTCCTGTAGCAATGTCGTGTTCGCCAAGATCAGAGTCTGCTGATTTACACCATGTTTGTAATACCGTAGTTGGAGATATATCATTTTGGATCCATACATGTGTCTTCCGATGCCAGCTACCAAAGGCGACCGACGAACAGTTCAGGAGTAAAATTGCCACCAAAACATATCGAAATGTAAGGTTGGTACTGTCAAACCTTTCCATACTTTTTTTTAAGAATAAAATTAAAAATCAATCAGTCACTAAGAAGAAACAAAGAAAAAATAACAGAATGAAACAAAATAATTTAAAAGAAAATATAACATTGAAATAAAAATGGGGATAAAAAAGTACACATATAACATAAACATGTCATAATAAATCGAATAGTTCGAAGAATAAAAAAGAGAGAGTAGAAAAGAGTCACAAGTGACTTACAAAACAACTTGAGAGAGTATTGATGCTTCAACCATGAGAAGTTTACAAGAGAGAAAACATACCATATTTATTTTCTGTACTAAAAGATTTATAGTTTTCTTCATTTAGAGATATTTGGTCTTATTTTTCCATTTTCAATTTAAAAACATAGCAGATATATTTATGAAAGCAAAAATAGGTATTAAATTTCCACTTCTCGCTAGTTCTCTTAAGAAATTACATTTTTTGTAGTTGTTTAAGAAGGATTGATTTGATTTATTGTTTAAGGAAAAAAAATGATTTGTTTAACTGCCATTTAGAAGACGAATCTATTATATATCAAGCAGTTCAGGCTTGGAATGAGTAGGGTGGACTGTTTAATTTCCAATAACGTTTTGAATGATTTTCAATATTGTCTCTGGCATTCTACTCTATATTCTTCAAATTACGTGAATTTCGCACTGTCACTACAAGAAATCTTGCATTAGGTGGCAAAATTATATGTGACGTCTTGAAAGTTGTCACCGTTTTTTGAGTTTACTTAAAGAATTTTTACTAGTCATCACATATATGTTGAACCAAGATTTTGGTTCCTAGTTCCTCACATAAACATTTCGCAATCATCACAAACAAAAAGCGGAAAAACTAGTGCCTAGGTAAAATACATTTTATGAGGAAAATAACACCTCATTACATTTCATACAAAGCCCAACCCAAGAGTAAACTTTCCTCACTGAATATTTTTCAAATTTAAAAAAGGAAATATAATAAAACTGGATGTACAAAGCCTCATCACCTCTTCTATTCTCTTTGTGGTTTTCCATCTCTTCCATCGTCTATCGTTTTGATTTTATTGTTCGTCTCTCGATCTACAATCGTAAGTAATCGAAAACACAAAACTCCTTGAATTGTAAATCTAGTATGGTGCACTGGAAGGTCAGATTGTTTGGTTTGTGTGTGAGGGATCTTTAGGGGTTGGAATTAGATGTGTTTTAGGTCTGATTTGTGGAGAGTCTAATTTGGTTTCTGTTTTGCATGAAACGGTTCAACAGTAAAATTGGCACAAAAACGTATCAAAAGTTAAAGTTGGTACTGTCAAACCTTTCCATTTTTTTTCCTTTAAGGCAAAAGAATAAAATTAAAAATCAAACAATCACTAAGAGGAAACCAAGAAAATACAGCAGAATGAAACAAAATAATTGAAAAATAAAAGAGTAGAACAAAACTTGGGAAAAAAATAGAAAGAAAAAAATGAGAGAGTAAAAGAGATGGAGAGATGTGACTTACATCACAACTTGAGAGCTTGAGAGATAGTATTGTTGTTTCAACGTGACAAATATATAATAGAGAAAACTTACCATATCTATATGTTATACAATTAAAGAAACAAAAAGTTATGGTTTATTTATTTAGAGATATTTGGTATTAATTATCCATTTTGAATTCGAAATCATATCAAATATTTGTTTTGAAAGCAAAGCAAGGTTTAAAAATAGCAACAAATACATTTTTTGTTGTCAAATATTTATGACAGTAAAATATAGGTGATAAATTTGTCAATTCGTTTTATGACGATCCATGTTTTTCTATAAATAGAAGTGATCGAGAATCACAAATTTTAAGAAAATGTTATTGTGGCCTTTTCATTTCCATGTTGAATAAGGATTTGATTTTGAAAATATGGACATAAGTGTGCCATCGACATTTAAGGTTTTTATTTTAAATGTCTTAGAAAAATTACTTTTTTTCATGTTTTTTTTTTCATATAATATGTAAATAATGCTTAGAAAACAGGTTTGGCACCCGGGTTTTGTAGCCATGTTGAGGTGTATATCCACATCAACAACCGATGTTAATGAATTAGTTTTAGTAGTGGATGACTTTCCATTAATTTTTTGTTCGGTGTACTTGCTTAATTATTCGGCTTTTAATGTGACAAATGATATACTCTTTAATTTTCAGTTCAAGTTTGTTATTTTAGTTTACGATTTTTTCGCTTTTAGGCTCCGCTTGGTACATGGTAAAAGAATACATAATGCGAGAGTTTACGACATTTACACAAAGTTTGGTGTTTGGTTGACTTTACGAAAACGGTTATTGGAATTTAAATTCAGAACATCCGCATCTCGTAGTTATAAAATTTTGCAAAACTTTACGGGAAAAACTTTCCTGCATTATTTTGCAAAACTCATATCATCTTCTCTTACTTGAATTATGTTCCCAACTCCTTCATAAACACCCAAGCACCACCAGCTTCACAACTATCGTCATCGCTACCACTAAGACCACCGTACCATAACCATCACCAGTCACCACCACCATAGCTACCGCCACTACTACCCCTACCATAGCATGATCACCACAACCAACACCACCTTTGACGTTACCACTATAACCGTTGTCACTGCCACCACCATAACAAAACCATCACAACTACCACCACGATCACCACCACAATTACCACCACTGCCACCTCCACGATCACCACTACCACAACTACCATCAACATCAATGGTACCACCATAACCTTCCTTGCCGACACCACTACCACTATAGCATAATCATCACAACCACCACCACTTTCACTACTACCACCACTGCAACCACCATTGTCACCGCAACCATCACCATCATTGCCCACATTCACAATCATCATCACCACAATCACCGCCACCATGACCATGCCACAATTCCCATCGACATTTAGTTTTTATTTTAAATGTCTTAGAAAATTTACTTTTTTCATTTTTTATTCATATAATATGTAAATAATGCTTAGAAACCAGGTTTGGCACCTGGGTTTTGTAGCCATGTCGAGGTGTATATCCACATCAACAACCGATGTTAATGAATTAGTTTTAGTAGTGGATGACTTTCCATTAATTTCTTGTTCGGTGTACTTGCTTAATTATTCGGCTTTTAATGTGACAAATGATATACTCTTTAATTTTCAGTTCAAGTTTGTTATTTTAGTTTACGATTTTTTCGCTTTTAGGCTCCGCTTGGTACATGGTAAAAGAATACATAATGCGAGAGTTTACGACATTTACACAAAGAATACAAAGTTTTGCCCCCCTCTTTAACAACCATTTTGGAAAAGGTGTTTAAAAAGGGGGGGGGGGGGGGGGGGGGCAAAAGTGTAAAATCTACCCCCCAGGCAGCAACCTCGCTGGTTTCCCAGGCCAGGAAGAATTACTCATATTGATGTATATTACTAAAAAAAATGTTTTGTACACATATTAGTATTAGTATTTATTTTAATTATTTAATAATTAGGTCAATCCAATGTAAGCCCAAGTAGGAGTCCAACAAGTTTAGGGTTTTATCAGGGTTTTACTTTGTTTTTCTTAAATAGGTTAGAAAATTGTAAAAAGTTTTTGAAGTTTAAGAATTATTATCAGAGTGAAGAAACTTTGTTTTTTTAATTAAGATTTTGGTTATTTGTTTATTGGTTCCGCTGTTAAATCTATCAATTGGTGTCGGCTAAGAAAAATAAAGTCACCAACGCAAGGATGGATCACTTGGAGATACTCCTTGCGGACATTTCAGAGCAGTTGACTGTTGTCTTGGTTCGTGAAGTTGGACAACGAGATATGATCTTTTCAAATTCGTCTTGAGAAGGGAAGGTGTCCCCACTGCTGTTGATTGGGAAAATACGCATTCATTTTATGACTACTGTCACGCCCAGATTTTTTAACAACATAAATAAATAGATTGTCAAAAAACCAAGGCATGACAGGAACACATTAAATGGTACAGTCATAAGGCAGAAAACAACTAATAAGCTTCCTCAATATTCTTCCTCTAAAAATGAGGTCCACAACGAATAAATGAAAATTTCAATAATAAATTCCCCAAATAAATAACTGACAAAACTGAGCATTTTTATCTAAATCCTACATCTGATTACCTAGGAATAATAATAAAGATCTAAAAAGAATAAAACGTGTCGACTCCTCAGCTATCGCCACGCAGCTATTATCCTTCCTTACGCTCCAATTAACCTTGATGGTTCTCTGGGGCTACGCTCATTAAGAACATACTCAAATTTGTAAAACAATACAAAATATGGGTCAGTATAATCATACTGGTGTGAGCAAACTTACAAATCAAGACAATTAAATATAAAAGGACAACATGCAAATTTCACCTTAAGGAAGACAGGTAGTTCTCATTCGAGGTTGGATGAGCTGTTAGTTTCTTCCCTCAAGGCTAACCTAGTACAAGCTAAAATAATCTATACACAATTTCATGGCATGCTCAATTCAATGGTTTTATTTAATTATTTATTTTTGTTTTCTAATTTTTGGCTTCTTTTCCACAATCGCACTCTTCTCCTGTGCCGAACACACCTCACCCAAGTGTGCCTCCCTTGCCATCGAAGCCACTCGGAGCGTACATGACCCAAGTGGGGTGCCACCTCGAGTGTCATGTCATCTCACCCGAAGTTCGATCACTGGCAAGTATTCTTCCTAAATCTACACGTACAACCGAACTCACATGGAACGGTGCACCGATATGCAAACAAGTCTGCATACCCATAATTCTATCACACGTATACAAGCAAGTCTGTATACAAAAATTTCTTTTCTTTTCTCATTTTTTTTTCGGAGTTGTGGAAAAAGAACATTTACCAAATATTTTATTTGAGCCATTATTTTTCCAAATCAATTCGAGACCAAAGAATTAGACTAGATAACCTCAACAATGAGTATAAAATTCATTCTTATCAAAATCACAACCACTGATAAGAATAGCTACTGTAACGAATTAGGTTCTAAAATTAATACACCTGCACCTAACACGTGGACCGCGTAAGGCACTCAACATAGGTGACACATTCAGTTTTACACCACCAAGAAACAGTGAGATGAATTGCATATTGCATTACTGACTGTTATACCCCAAAAAGGCCCCTCGTCATGTTTTAGATAACATAATATTTAGACCCACTGTAATCCTAAAACCATTTGAGGCCACATATGATAACCATATGGAAACAAAATAAGTCAACAATAACCTATGAAAACCACCCATCACTTTTGAAAACCACATATCAAGACCACATATCAATTTTGAAAACCACATGAACCCTTTTTCCACATGACAATCAATAACTGTAGATGTCAACCACACACATGACAATCAATAACTGTAGATGTCAACCACATGACCATCAAATCACTGTAGATGTAGATGTAGACTAAAAACTGTAGATCAAAGAAAGCAAACTGCGAATTTAATAAAGCAAATAAAGAAAACTGCGAATTTAACTTAGCAAACTGACACTGCGAATTTAATAAAGAAAAGTGAAAACTGACACTGTAGATGTCAATTAAATAAAGAAAACTAAAACTGTAGCCCATACACAAAAAGAAAATTAAAGCATGTCAGACGTCGGTTCGCCAAAAAAACTGAAACCCATACACACAAAAAGAAAACTGAAAACATGAAAGGAAACCCCTCTCCCATCCTTTCTCTCTTCCAGACGTCACCTCATACACAATAAGCCTAATCAATCATAATACAAAAACTTAACAAGGATAGAGTTGTACTCACTGATTTTTGGCAAGAATCCAAGGTTCCTCTTTCCAAGCGCCTCCCACTTTCCAACGCAAGTTTTTTTTTTTTTTTTTTCTTTTGTGTGTGTGCAAAGAGGAAAAACTAGGGTTTCTTTTTAAATAAAAATTTAGGGTTTCATTAGCTAAACACACCCATCCCTTATCTATTACCCACCACTAGCCTAAACCTAAGTTTGAAATTAAAAATCATAAACTATTATTACTTGTAATTATTATCAATTAATAATTACTACCAATAAATATTATTAACTTCTAAAATAATGCAAGTTTATTGGTAAGTGAATTGGGCGGGTATTACAATATACACACCTTAAAAGAATCTCTACCCGAGATTTGGTAGGATAAGGATTAGGCGAATAATTCTGGGTGCATACGCTTTACTTTGTGCTCCAACTCCCAGGTGACATCGTTCTCCTTTTCACTCCACTGAACTTTGACCAAGTTGACTTTCTTACGTCGCAGTTGCTTCACGTCACGATCAATTATCCTTACCGGCCCAACTGTTTAGGTCAAATCCTCATTCAGTTCAATAGTTGTAGGTTGAACAATATTAGTTGGGTCTTTCACACATTTTCTCAGCATCGAGACATGAAAGACATCATGGATCATCGACAAACTGGGCGGCAACGCAAGCTTGTAAGCTAAGTGACCAACACATCCGACAATCTCGAATGGCCCAATATACCGCGGGCTCAACTTCCCTTTCTTGCCAAATCTCATCACACCTCGCATGGGAGACACCTTAAGGAAAACTAAATCACCAACCGCAAACACTACACTCTTGCGCTTTTGATTTGCATAGCTTTTCTGTCTACTCTGAGCAGTTTTTATCCTTCCCCGAATAATCTCAATCTTCCCTGCAGTCTCCCTAACAATCTCTGGTCCCAACAATACTGTATCACCTACCTCTGCCCAACAAATAGGAGATCTACAAGGCCTACCATACAAAGCCTCAAAGGGTGCCATACCAATGCTCGATTGGTAACTATTATTGTACGAGAACTCCACCAATGGTAAGTGATCCTCCCAACTACCACCAAAATCCATGATGCAAGCTCGCAACATATCCTCTAAAATCTGATTTACCCGCTCAGTCTACCCGTCAGTCTGTGGATGATACACCGTGCTCATAGACAAGGTAGTACCCATAGCACGTTGGAAACTTTCCCAAAATGCCGATGTAAACAATGGATCTCTATCTGAAACAATGGTAATAGGAACCCCATGCAACCTTACCACTTCTCGAATATACATAGCAGCTAACTTGTCAGTATTTCGAGATGCACCAATGGGGATAAAATGTGCACACTTAGTGAAACGGTCAACAATAACCCAAATTGACTCATTACCCCTCCGAGATCTAGGTAAACCATCAACAAAATCCATCGAAATGTGTTCCCACTTCCACATGGGTATTTCTAGAGGCTGCAATAAACCAGACGGCCTCTGGTGTTCCGCTTTCACTTGCTGACAAGTGAAACAGTGAGAGACATATTCCCCAACATCTCGTTTCATGCCTTCCCACCAAAAACTCCTTCTCAAATCATGATACATCTTCGTACCCCCTGGATGAATAGTAAATTTAGAACGATGAGCCTTGTCCATAATCTCCTTCTTTAATGCCGAAATATCTGGTACGCAAAGTCTACCATGAAATCGCAATCCTCCATCTATGTCCACGGACCAATCAGTAGGGCAGTCATCCAACGTATCAATTATCAAATCATTTATTTTGTTAATGAGAAACGGGTCAGTGTGCTGCACGAAAATGACCCGGGTAATCAGGGTAGGTTTCACTGTCAAACTACAAACATAAGCTCCTCTAGTATGCGGAACAGTCAAAACATCATGAGCTGCAATAACCTCGAGAATCTTCCACTCTTGCACCATAAGAGCGGTCAACGCACTATGTTGCCTGCTAAGGGCATCCGCCACCACATTCCCTTTGCCTGGATGGTAAAGGATTTCAAAATCATAACTACTAATGAACTCCATCCACCTCTGTTGCCTCATGTTTAAATCCCGTTGTGAAAATAGGTACTTCAAGCTTTTGTGATCAGTATACAACTCAAATTTCTCTCCATATTTTTAAAGCAAAAACCACTGCTGCTAATTCCAAATCATGCGTGGCATATCTTCGCTCATGTGGCTTTAACTGCCTAGAAGCGTATGAAACTACTTTATGATCTTGCATCAAAACACATCCCAAACCTGTCCCGCTAGCATCTGTAAACACCACTAACTTCCCACCACGCGTGGGAATGATTAAAATTGGAGCTGTAGTCAACCTTTGCTTCAACTCTTGAAATGCAGTCTCACAGTCCTTAGTCCATATAAACTTGACATCCTTTCGAGTTAGACTCGTCAAAGGTGTTGCAATCAACAAAATTTTTTCAATAAACCTCCTGTAGTATCCAGCCAACCCTAAGAAACTCTGAATTTCACTTGCATTTGTGAGTTGTTTCCATTCGTTAACTGCTGCAACTTTGTCAGGATCGACCGCTATCCCTTCGCTAGAAATCACATGCCCAAGAAATTTCACCTCTTTCTCCCAAAAGTGACATTTACTAAATTTAGCATACAGTTTGTGATCTATTAAAGTCTGCAACACTACTTTCAAATGCTCTCGATTGTCCTCCATGTTTCGAGAATATACCATAATATCATCAATGAAAATGACAACAAATTTATCAAGGTACGGACGAAAAATACGGTTCATCAAATCCATAAAGAAAGCAGGAGCATTGGTCAATCAAAATGGCATGACCGAAAATTCATATAACCCATATCGAGTCTGAAACGCCGTTAGAGGTATGCTCTGCTCTTCAACACCCATCTGATGGTACCCAGTCCTCAAATCCAGTTGTGAAAATACAACCGCCCCTTTAAATTGATCTAACAAATCATCTATCCGCGGAAGAGGGTACTTATTTTTTATTGTCACCTTATTTAGTTCTCTATAGTCGACACACATCCTCAAAGTACCATCCTTCTTAGAAACAAAAATAGCAAGCGCACCCCATGGAGAATTACTTGGTCGTATAAACCTAAATATACACACCTTAAAGGATTAACCATAAAGTTACTTACAAATAAGCACATATATATGTAACTATTATAAAAACATACGAGAAAAATTTCTTACCCCTTCTGGAGTAATTCCTCCAGTTGGACTTTCATCTCATCCAACTGCTTAGGAGCCAATCGGTATGCAGCTTTCGAAATCGGTGCTGCCCCTGGCAACAAGGCAATTCAAAATTCGACTTCTCTTTTAGGTGGTAAACCAGGAATCTCTTGGAATACATCTACATAATCCTTCACCACCTCAACCACGCTAATATCTTTCTCTGGTATATCCATAGAGTATAGAGTGCTCGTCATTGTGGAGTCCTCACAAGGTTCACAAACATGGCTAACTCGCGGCAACCCTGGTGTATATATCAAAATGGTCCTCGCGGCACAATCTATAGTAACATAGTTTTTACCCAACCAATCCATCCCAAGGATAACATGAAAATTCTCAAAATTCATAACTATCAAATCCGCAACAAGTTTTCGACCCATTAAAGAGATCTCAAAATTTCTACAATACTCAGATAATGTGACAGTGCCTCCTATGGGTGTCTGAACACATAAAGGTTTGATAAGTGGCATAGTTTTAAGATTTTCTTTTTCTACCATTCGCCGAGAAATAAAAGAATGAGAAGCACCAGAATCAAATAATACTCGCAATGGAAACTGAGTGGTGATGGTACCTTCAACATTCTCTTGCCTTGGTAGAACTGCAAATGCACGTGCTGGAGCTGGTGGGGCCTACCTACCCTGTGGAGCGCCTCGCCAACTGGGACAATCACGAATGAGATGCCCTGGTCGGTTACATTTGTAGCATAACCTATCAGTGGGAGCCTGCCCTCGTGGTGCTGCAGGTACCTGAGGTCGAGGTTGCTGATATGGGCTTTGTGGGCCCTGATTCTGAAATGTCGGTCTCTGCCACTGCTGCCCTTGGGGCCTGAAGCCACCCTGCGGCTTGAAACCTCCCTGGTACTCAACTCCTCCCTGGGGCCTCTGCTGGAACTGACCTCCAAATTGGGACCTCGGCTGATACTGAAATTCAGATCCTCGCTGATTATGATCGTAAGGCTTATACCTGTTCTGATCTCGGTTCCCAGATGAACCCGAGTTTCTAGACGACTCACCTCCCCTACTCTTCTCTCTAGCCTCTCGAAAAGCGGCGTCTTGCTCTTCAAACTTGAGAGCTAAGTCTAAAACTCTGTCAAAGGGTTCTTTATCAAAGGGTAAAAGCGATTTTGACAGATAATGACCCAAACCCCTGATAAACTTCTGATTCTTCTTGGCAGGGGTATCAACCAAGTACGGAGCATACTGAGTCAACTCATTGAATTTTGTCACATACTGGGTCACTAACTTTGTACCTTGCGTCAAACTAAAGAACTCTGCAGCTAGCTGAGATTTCACAGCTTCAGGTACAAACTGACAGTCAAATTTGGACTTGAAACTCTCCCAAGTCATAACAGTCGTATCCATGCTCTCCTCCACAGAATCCCACCAATACCTGGCATTACCATCCAAGTTATGAGCAGCTAATTCTTGTTTCTGTACCTCAGTCATCTGCATCCGATTGAATACGGTTTCACACTTGCGAATCCACTTCTCAGCTGCAATAGGGCCAGTCTCTCCATTAAACCTTTCACCACCTAGGTTCCCAAACTCCTTATTTCTCCTGGCAAACGGGTCACCATGACTATCCTGATGGTTGTTCTGCACAACCTGCAAAAGTTGCGTCATCATGGCTCCCACGTCTACCTGAACCAAGTTAGGACCCCCTCCCTGATCATTCGAACCATTTGGGCCATTAGTGTTATTCCGCCCGTTATCACCATTCTGTCCATTGGCCCCATTTGATCGAGTGTTCGCCATTACCTTCAAGCGAAAATAAATAACCGTTAATACTTAATAATCCAAACGTTCATAATCCCATTTCCACACTTCCGACGATCACCTAGACATACCCTAGATCTAGGCTAACCAAATGCTCTGATACCAAAAATGTCACGCCCCAATTTTTGAACAACTAAATAAATAGATTGTCCAAAAACCAAGGCATGACAGGAACACATTAAATGGTACAATTACAATCATCACCACAATCACCTTCACCATGACCATGCCACAATTACAACTACTACGTACCATTATCACCACCACCCATAATCACTTGTCTGATTTTTATTGATTTTCTTAATTACTACCAAGCGCCCATTGCATTAGAAAGTAATTGATATTCACATAATTATTACATAATATACCTCCTAACTTATGTTTGTTAGTGTTTCGAATAGCGTATTTTAATTTAATTATTTTATTTTTGTATTTTTGTAGGATTTGGAGTTTAAATGACAAAAGTGCATTAGCGTGGCGAATAATGGTGATTCATAGACAAATTGACGAAGTGAAGCGAGAGACACTCAAGCCAAAGATTAAGAGAACCAAAAAATATAAAATAAAGAAAATTAGTTTTGAATTTTGGTGGAACAAAAAAGTAATATGGATAAAAATAGCCAAACCCACTTTTCAAGGGGTGGGACCTTTTTGTTTGCAATTTGAGTTTGGTTTCAAATAAGAAGTATGTTTCTTTTTATCACAAATACAGCAACAGGAAGAAGGAACACGTTTTTTTTCTTGTTTCCAAATTGGATTGATTTTTCCAATTGGGACCAACCAGTTCTCCCAATTAAATATGGTCCAATGAGGACGTTGTTTCCAATTGAAATTGGTGGAGGAAGGAGCAGCCAATGAGGAAGGAGAAGTGTTTTGTTTTCTTTGAAACATAAGGACAACAGCCAATAAGGAGAGTTTGGTTTCTTTTTAAACAAGAGAAATACGCAGCAGCAAAGAAAAAGTTGAGTTTTGCTCTCGGCCAAAAAAACGCAGCAATACAGCAGAGGAGAAGGCGCTGTCCAGGACAACAGGGAGTGCGCAGAACGAGCGGGAACGCAGCAGCAGTGTGTGCAGCAGCAGAGCAGAAACGCAGCAGCAGCAGTGTGCACATCGCTGATCCACCACGCGTTGCCATGTCGATGAAGCTTCCCACCGTTGTTGCTGTCATCACCTTCACCAATGCGTCACTAAACTCCACGCAAGGCGAAGATGTGAACTCCTAGATATAACGCACTTAATTACTATTTGATTCGCTGTATGCTTTCACGATGAATAATGGTGTTTATGATTTTCACTTTTATTTAATATATGAATTTATGTTATTTTAGTGACAAAGATTTCATCAATTTCTTCGTAGATTATTATTATTCCGGTGGTTATCTTTTCTTCTCCATATAAGTTTAGTCACACTTTTCTTACGTGTGGAATTTTTTAAGGATAAATTGATTCTGGTAGGTTAGTTATATGTGATCGTCTTTTATTACGTTATTGTCTCCGGATATATCGTAAATTTAGGATATCACATATGACCAATCTTTGTGCTTTCTAGAAAAAGTGAAATCTAAAATCCATTTACATTAGGATATATTAATGCATTAAAGACTAGTTTTCCGATTATATTGTTTGGGATGTGAAACACGTAATCGAGTCATCATAGTGAATCAATACTAGTTGGCGCGTGAAATCTAGGAGAGATTATTGGAACCTTGTGATTTCTCTAAACTTGATTTCTATTAAATTAAATTTAATTTCACATTTTAAAATTGCTAGAATTTCTCACATTTAGTTTCGCGTAGTTTTTTTTTCTTCCTTGACCTTGTTTTGTAGATCGTTTTTTCTCGTGGGATCGACACCTCAATCTTTACTGCAATTGACCGCGTGTACTGCTTGGGTGTAATCAAATTTTGGTGTCGTTGCCGGGGAACAAGCATAATTCTACAAGGGAGGTTTCAGGTATTATCTTTCTTGCTCATTGTTTTATTTTATTTTATTTTATTTTATTTTTAGGTTTTAAGTCCAGTTTAATTTTTATTTTTATTTTATTTTATTTCTAAACAAAAATTGTAAAAAAAAACATTGGGGGAGTGAGTTGGAATAGAGACCACTTAGGGAGACTAATTAGGATCCCAAATTTAGAACACCCACAAATTCACATTGAGACCAAATTAAGTTCTACTTCTAATTCTAACACCATGAGTAATCACGAAGATGACCATGTTCGGTCGCTAAAGGACTATCTCCACCCCACGCGCACTGCTACTTCATCATGTATCATGTTTGCACCAAGTACACCAAAGCTAGATTTTAAGCCAGGTATGATACAATTATTACCCACTTTTCATGGCCTAGAGAGTGAGAATCCTTATGTTCACATTAGGGAATTCGAGGAAGTTGTGGCCACTTTTCACAACAAAGTTGAGGTTGTAGACTCGGTTAGACTAAGGTTTTTTCCTTTTTCCCTCAAGGAAAAAGCGAAGAGTTGGCTATACTCTTTGCGACCAAGGTCTATAGGTTCGTGGGAGGAGACGACCCAAGCATTTTTTAATAAATACTTTCCTCACCACAAAACCAACGGTCTAAAGAGACAGATTTCTACCTTCACCCAAAAGAATAGCGAGACATTATATCAAGCATGGGTAAGGTTCAATGATCTTTTGAATACATGCCCACACCATGGGTATGAGCACTACAACACAAGTGCCCTTTAATAGCACTTAAATATAGCGTTTTTTCCACTTGTGTTATGAAAAGCCTTGTTTTAATAACATTACAATAAAAAATGCTACAGAAGTGAACGCGGGAAATAAAAAGTGTGGCGCCGCTCGAATTTCACTTGAAAGTTTAGAAAAGCCCTCGACTCTAACAAAACATGCACCCAATTCCAATTTCTTTCATTAAGGAATACATGGAGAGGGTAGAGAGAGCGAGGGAGGGAGATCGATCTGAGAGAGAGCGAGCAAGGGAGAGAGCCAGATTCAGGGAGAGAGCGAGGAAGAGAGATCGATCATAGGAGAAAAAGCGAGATCCATGGAGAGAAAGATTAGGCTAGATGGGTTTTTGTTAATTGTAGCCATAGATTTATAACTTCCTTGTTGTTGTTGTTGTTGTTGTTGTTGCCTTGTTGATTTATTACTTGTATATGTTTCAGTTTGTTGGTACAATTTGTAGAGAGAATGTAAGTGAAGAGAAGAGAATAGAAGAGGTTCTTGTTGTTGTTGTTGGTGATAAGAGGAATAGAGCAATAAGAAGGTGGTTAAGAGGGATTTATGTCGGTTGGTTCTGATCTGATCATCTGTGGAGCTCAAGAGAAGCTCTGGGTTTCTTTCTCTCCTCAATCTCTGTTTCTTCTTTTGTTGCTTATTTTAGTGCTTGTTTCCCTGTGTATGCATATTTGCTGCCGGCTCGAACAGGGGTTGCAACCAGTTTCAATGCGATTAAGATCAAAACGGTCAGTCATGAGAAATTTTTCATACCTTTTTTTTTGGATCTGTGGTTTAATAGGTTTTGGGTTTTGTGATTTTGTTTTGCAAGACTGGTTCTGGAGTCGAATCTTTTGGGGTTTTTCATATAAAACACTTTTTGTATCTCTTCTTGTTTTTCAGAGGCTGTTTAACTTGAGATTGTTAGAGGGACGAATTTAACAAGGCAATCTGTCTGATAGACTGGTTTGTTCTTCTTTCTTCATTCTATTTTTGCTCTGATTTCGGGTTGCTAAGCATGCCAGTTAAACCAGTGTTTCATCTTTGGTTTCCTTTCTAAAACATTCGTTAAGATTTTCTTGTTCCACATGCAGAATGTTGATGCCTGCCTTCCTGTGGAAGACGTGGAGAAACAACTTGCTGAATGTGTACTGGATTGTGTTAGCACATGCCAAAAAGGAAAGCCGTTATCGCAACTATGGTTATAAGGTAATATCTTCTTTTCGAATAAGATCAAATTTTATATACAATCTGCAGAGCATTTGAAAATAAAGACATGGGCTAAATACGTTGTTAGCTGCAAGGCTCCAATTCCGCCTAGGCGCCTACCAACTTGGCAAGGCGAGGCGTCGTTGCCGCGGAGCCTTTTTTTTCAATGTTAGAATTTTTATATTTCTAATTATTTCAGATTCTTATCATGTTGAAAATTGAAATGTGAAACAAAATTTGTTGTGATTTAAAGTTGCTTCTATAAGTTTTATTTCCCCCCTCAATTCAAGGTACTTTTACAAAAAAACATAAAAATAAAAATAAAAATCTAGGAGTGTCTTAGTTGCCCTGGTCACACTCCAACTTGAATAAGGTGTGGTGAAGCCAGTGGAGCGAAACAACATTGATTAACATTGCATGGACCCAAGTGGCACGTCGAAGGCATGCCACCAGGGAGACAAAACAGTGAGTTACCATGCCTAGTTATTGGCAAAAAAAACATAAAAGAGATGCAAATGATGGGAGGGTAAGTTATTATAAAAGAAATAATATACAGTCCAATCCATGCTTATTTCCTCAGAAACATGGAGTGACATGAACCGGCTCACCAGGCTAGCATGTGGTCAGATTCCTTCAAGATCAATGCCAGTCCAAATACTGGCGCTTCCTTGCTTGTGGAGATGGACTCGAATCTTGACAACAAGGTTGAACTTCATCTATTTGTGTTTACTAAATGTTAATGTTAGAACATATATCTCTAGTAGAAGCTCTTCTGATTCCAATTATTTTAAATCTGATTTTCTAACTTCCCTTCTTCAGTCAGAAGATTCGTCTCAAGGAATCTTAGGATCTTCAAAACAGTATGATCAAGAAGGAAAAAAGCCCATTGAGAAGGTAATGTCCGTTGGTACACTTAACTGATGATGCTCTTGACATTATTTCAGTTGAAATTTAGCTGATATATTCCAGTTTTTATATTTCAGTTACGTATGCTAGATCAAAATGTGTTTACTTGCTAAGTTTTCCCTTCACAACGTGTAAGTAGGCATATCATTTTGGGGATTAACAATGCCTCTCAACAAGGAAAGCACAAAGATGACTCCCTCATGCTACTATTATGCTACTATTAGTTATACATTTACGTGTGTTTTTACGTGCACATTACACGGGATACTCGTGGAACGGCGCATACCTTTTATTTAATTTCGATTTCAGTCGTTATTCAGGATAACCATTTAACCATTTTAGAAAAAAAATTCTCTTTATCAGTTTCCTATTTGGTCAAAATTTATTTCTTAACTAAGACTATATTATTGTAAACAATGTAAGAAGTAGTGTCAGCTACTTATTGGACTTTGTATTGATGTCTACAAGCTTGTGTTTTGAAAGCTATTGTGTCTGTTTATTTTGCTTCTGCGTAAATTGTCATCAGTTGTGTTTATTTCTTTCTTGACTTTTAAGAGTTGTAGTACTAGCCACCATTTTGTATTTCGATGTTAGCAAATTGTAAAATATGCCCTTGACCTCAGACATTGTCCTTGGACATGATTGTTCTTGCAGATGTTATGAATTATTTCAGGAGTTTCAATAATCTTAAACGTAATAGGCTATGTGTGATAAGCTGAAAATGTAGTTAGATTGTGTTAACAATACGAAATGCATATGCATTTGTTTGCAAATGCGCCTCTTTACATTTCATTACAATTCAGTTGCTGGCTGGAATGAGTTGAAGTTAATGGAATCTTCGTTGGCAACCAAGAAATTGCCTAAAATACCCCTCTACGTTCTCCTTTAATGCAAGCGTGCTATGTCGAGTTTAATTATCACTCATACGAATCAGTAATAATTCTGAAATGGAGCTGCTGGGGAGGATGCTACTCATAGAATAAGGATAATTGATGGAAGTTATTTATTAAGTACTGTGTGAATGGAATAAAGAAATGATGTTCATTGCAGATATGGATGTGAAGATGCATTAATGGCAATCCTAGGAATGAATGTATTTACTAAATAAGTAGTTGTCCCTGTCGCTGATAAACTAACGGAAAACTGTCAAGACGGTTAACAATGTGTATATAGGATTGTAGGCTGAAGATTCTGAGATGAGCACAAGAGAGACAAAATTGGACATGAATCAAGGTGCTGAGAAGCGGTTTTGAAGACCCAGAAATTTATAATAGGGGAATAGGGGTGTATTTCGGGTTTTCTTCTAGGATTTATTTTGGGGACTAAGGGTCTATTGTCTAGTTGCTTTTGAGTTTTATTGAGGATCAGGATAATATTTCGTCAATTGGAAGAAATTGTTTGACTTATAATTTTTCTCTTTGGTCTGGTGGTAACTTCTTCGTTTTTATTTTTATGTTGTGTGGGGTGTATGCATATGCATTTGTTTGCAAATGCGCTTCTTTACATTGCATTACAATTCAGTTGCTGGCTGGAACGAGTTGAAGTTAATGGAATCTTCCCCCACGCCGCAAATTTTAAGTTCCTGTATACATGAAAATATGATATAGTAATTGCATTCTTTCCCCCCAAATTTTATTCATCTTACTTGGTCAGAATCAGTCATGACTAGATAAATCATTAAATCATTAAGTTGATTACCACCATCAATATCAGTTGCAGCTAATGCAAAAAATATTTTACTGGTATTAAGACGACTTGCTCAAAATCGTGAAGCTGCTCGCAAAAGTAGTATAAGGAAAAAGGTAGACTAGACATGAAGCAAGGAAATTACATATATACTTGGGAAAGGTTTTTGGTTGTTTCAATTGCAAAATGACCTGATCATTATTACTTGACAGGCTTATGTTCAACAATTGGAGTCAAGTCGTTTGAAGCTCACTCAAATTGAGCAAGAGCTTGAGCGAGCCAGACAACA
Source organism: Berberis vulgaris (assembly GCA_963556465.1). Classification (NCBI taxonomy): domain Eukaryota; kingdom Viridiplantae; phylum Streptophyta; class Magnoliopsida; order Ranunculales; family Berberidaceae; genus Berberis; species Berberis vulgaris. The sequence goes on from OY747137.1 coordinate 10,762,030, forward strand.
GGTGCCTGGAATGCAACAATTAGTTTGTTGACATTGGATATCTGCCTTCTATTCTTATCTAATGTGGCAGTAAATGGGTTATTGCAGGGTTTGTACGTAGGTAATGCACTGAATGGTAGTCATTTTGGGGCATCTGGAGTTGTTAACCCTGGTTTGTCTTTCATTTTGTCCATACTCATCTCTTCATTTGTATAGAATCTTTATTGTGGAGACCTTGCTCCCTTGTTGCATGCTACATTGGTGTTGGCTGATAATTAATTCATATGAACAACATATGAGAGAGGCTGTGGTCAGTTTCTCACTTCATTTTTAGTCGTTTTACAGATATGACATTCAATGAATCTTGTGCAGTAAAATGCTAAATGTTAGGATTTCAATCACTAAGTTTATCTAATTAGGATTTTGAATTATGCTCAAGGCTGCCATGAAGGGTTTTATCGAAAAGATTGTTGGCATGATGAAGGCCGAACAACTGTTTGAAACTCAGGGAGGTCCGATAATTGTGTTAGGTGAAAACCAATCAAATTGGATAACCAATTTATTATTCCCGATTAATTCAGTTTGATACATTGTAAGGCTATCTCTGTTTGCCCCATTCTACAAAATTATTTCTGAGAACTGTTTCTGTGATTTGCGTAATACATGTATGATAATCCAAAACAATCCTTAATATTCTTGCAGTTGTTGGCTGATATTTTACACCGAGAGTCGTTTCTATGGAAGCTGCAAATGCTCAAAACAGCTTCATCCTTTGTCAATTCTCGTATTCACGATGTTAGAGCTGAAACTCTTATACTAACCAGGTATTGTTCTCATCTCTGATTTTCAAGAATGCGCGTATACAAACAGATAGACGCACACAAATACAAAATATTGAACAGTTGTAAGCTTGGATCATCGATATACTATGCCAAACTTGCAACATCATGGCAAGAAGCCAGGAACTCAAACTAGCTTTGAAGCTTGATTTTCAATCAACTTGGAGATAAATGTTTCTGAGAGACCTTTGCTTAAATTGATATGAAAAATCAGTGTGTTTAAACCGGCCTTGCCAGAAACAACGTACTCACTATGCTTTGTATGTGAACCTTTTACTGCATGTTTCCAAAAACATTGAGGCTTATGCCTAATGAATTTTTGAGCCAACACTGTCAAAAAGGTTGATAGTGCTTCAAAGAACTCTATTTTAGTTGAAATCTTACGCTTATTCAAAGTGACTATGATGCCTTCAGGGATGGAATTTATTTTATTTTTTTATTATTATTTCTTGAATCTTGGCTCTATTATTTCTTTATTTTATTTTTTTATTTATTTTATTTCCTGATTTATTTTGTTGGAATTTATGCATTGAATTGCATGCACGAAAGACAAATCTTGATAGTCTGTTGGTTTAGAACAATATTGTTTCTACCGCATTTAAATGATAGTGTGTAGATATATGGTTTTGTATTACGAATTGAACTGAATGGCGAAAGCTGGGTTTTGGTATAGTCCATTGGTGGTGATTACATTTAGCATGATGAATGTTTGACCAAAATTTTTGTAGGGTTTCAAATTGTGTTTTTATACTGAATTTTGGTTGGTGGATAGATGGTTATTTACATTTGGTGCTATTTTGTTGTGTTATGCAGGGATTTGCAGTCTTATGGATCATCTCTTAGCATATTTTAGGCACTGAAAGTACTTTGTTTTTGGTGGATAATCAGCCATTATTGACAGACTTAGATTCACGGGCAGCACACCTGTGGCAATTGATAGTTACCAAGGTTGCAAATGAAACAACTTTGATGTCATATTTACTTTTGTTTAGAAGGCAAATGTTTTCAACTTAAAAAAATTGATTTGTGTTCGTATGCAGTCCAAGTTGTCCCCATTCACGAACAATAGAGCACGGCGGGGGAAAAAGAGATGTGAATTAAAGGATACGAGTGCTCAAACTGCTATCCCGAGTGCTCAAACTGCTGCTGCTGCTGCTATCTGCTGCTGCTGTTGCTGTTGCTATCGTTGCTGTTATTGCTGTCGATAGCCCCTGTTGCTGTTGTTGTTGCTGTTGATGTTGTTGTTTCTGCTGTCGTTGTTGTTGTTGCAGGTGTAGATTAATAAGAGTTTGTACATTATGTACATTCATCATCACAAAAATTATGTCGTTGCTTTCGTTCCCTTTTTTCCCTTGAAACATTATGTACATTCATCATCACAAAAATGTTTAGATCATTCAACATTTCTTTTAGCAAAAGGAAGTGAAAATAATACATTTTATTTTCTTTTGCTTGATCACCAACATGGTGTTTCTTGTCTTTGTCACAATGAATTTCGAGTGCTCAGGCTAATGCATACATGATAAGATGTAATAAAAAGTCATTTGATAGTAAAAAAAAAAAAAAAAAAAAAAATTTGCTATGTATACTTACCATAGCGGTTTTAGAGTCTACTATAGCGGTTTTAAAACGCTATGGAAGAGGCTACCATAGCGGTTCTGAAACGCTATAAAAGCCAAACTTACCATAGCGTTTTAAAACCGCTATAATATCCCCTGGGTCTATTATAGCGCCGGCTGTCATAGCGGTTACTAAACCGCTATGGTATCCTACCATAGCGGTTTTTAAACGCTATTGATCACAATTTTTCTTGTAGTGGAGAGTTGGCGCTTAGTCAGTTATTTTTATGAGGGGTTCACCAGTAGAGAATGTCGGTTCGTTGAGATGATGTGTAATGGAGAGTTTTTGCAAAAAGACCCTGACGAGGCCATTGAGTACCTGATTGACTTGGCTAAAAAGGCTCATACTTGGACTGGTCCAAGTGCTATTGAGAGCACGGATAGAACACGTTCAGCTGGAGTCTACCAACTTAGGGAAGAGGACAGCCTTAGAGCCCAATTGGATAGGGTAACTAGGGAGTTAGAGGCACTTAAGACCAAGGATGGTAGGCCCACACATACTGTTGTCAGAGTTGAGCTACAGGACGCCTGTTTTATATGCGGGGGAGTTGAACACTTCGCACAGGATTGCCCAACCTTGACTGAGATGAGAAAGGTTTATGAGGAACAATGTAACGCCTTAGGGATGTACAAGAAGCCTTATTCACCATTTTCTAACACTTACAATTCTGGCTGGAGAGATCACCCTAACTTTGGCTGGAGGTCCGAGGCAAACCAACCTACACACTCACAAACACAACCACTTAGGTCATACCCTGCACCTCCATACAATGCGCAATCTAACAGATGTTCCTTATCAGACACATTACATGCATTTATAGAGGCACAAGGTAAAACTAATCAAAAATTTGAGGTTGCATTGACACAGTTGGCAGAAGAGAACAAGGAGATCAAAAGCCAGATAACCAAGCTGACAAGTTCATTAACAGTACAAGAGCGGGGCCAATTTCCATCACAGCCTCAAGCAAATCCGAAGGGCCAACTTATGGCACAAACCTCTACTTCAGACTCTCAGAAAATCAAAGAGGTTAATGCCATCACTACTCGAAGAGGTAAGATTTTAGATGGATCAAGCTCGTCCACGACTATAGGCACCTCCCCAAGTGCAAAGGAGAGCATCCCTGAGGATGAGCCCAATAAGAACATTCCAGTTTCAGTTCCTTTTCCTCAAGCACTACGACCTACTGGAAAGAAATCGAAAATGCATGGTGAGATTCTAGAACACTTGAAACAGGTTAAAATTAACTTACCTTTGCTGCATGTGATTAAACAGGTACCGACTTATGCGAGGGTCATCAAGGATCTATGCACTATCAAGAAGAAACATCATGTTAAGAAGACTGCCTTCTTGACAGAACAGGTAAGCGCGGTGATTGAGCAGAGGACCCCACCCAAGTACAAAGATCCAAGGTGTCCTACAGTCACTTGCCAGATTGGGACTCATGAGTTCGGCCAAGCCTTGTTGGATTTAGGGGCAAGTGTAAATCTGATGCCATATTCTATTTACTTGCAACTGGGTCTAGGAGAGATTAAACCCAAATCCGTGGTACTACAATTGGCCGATAGATCGGTTAAGAAGCCAAGAGGAATAGTCGACGATGTCTTGCTGCAGATTGATAAGTTTTACTATCCCGTCGACTTTCTTATTTTAGATACTCATTCTGCTGTTAATATGGAGTCTACAGTTTCGATTATTTTAGGTAGACCTTTTCTTGCCACAGCTAACGCTCTTATCAATTGCAGGAACGGTCTAATGAAACTGTCCTTTGGGAATATGACTCTGGAGGTCAACATATTCAATATTAGCAAGCAACCACGTGATGATGATGAGTGTCATCATACCTACATGATAGACACGTTGATATCAGAGGAGGCACTCCTAAGCGCAGATTCTGAAACCTTAGAGTACCTCCTTTCTATTTATGATTCTGAGAATTCACTTTATCCTGACAATGCTTTTGATATTTTTGTTGTTTCAGGGTTAAAGGATAAAGGAGGACGACAATGGCAACCATGCTTTGAGGAGTTTCGAAAGGAAAGACAGAAACCACAACCATCCACCGTGGAAACTCCGAAAGTTGACCTAGCTCCACTGCCTGAGGGACTTAAACATGCATTCCTCGGACCAGGTGATACATTTTCTGTTATTATTTCTTGTGTGCTTGATAGCTCACAAGAAGAAGAATTGATTAATATGTTACGTGAGCACAAATTTGCATTAGGTTGGACTATAGCTGACATCAAAGGTATTAACCCCTTAATATGTTCTCATAGGATTCACTTAGAAGAATGAGCTAACCCTCGTAAAGACCCTCAAAGATGACTTAACCCTACTATGAAAGATGTGGTGAAAAAGGAAGTCTTAAAATTGTTAGATGCAGGCATCATTTATCCCATCTCTGATAGCAAGTGGGTTAGTCCAACTCAAGTAGTTCCCAAAAAATCTGAAATAACAGTGGTGACTAATGATGAGGGGGTGTCTGTTCCTAGTAAGGTAGTGACAGGTGGCGCATGTGCATTGATTATAGGAAACTTAATTCTGCCACACGGAAGGATCACTTCCCACTTCCATTCATAGACCAAATCTTAGAGTGAGTAGCTGGTCATTCTTTCTATTGTTGTCTAGATGGGTATTCAGGATATTGTCAGATTGAGATTTCATTAGAGGATTAGGATAAGACTACTTTCACATGTCCTTTTGGTACTTATGTTTTTCGGCGTATGCCATTTGATTTGTGTAATGCACCGGCTACATTTCAGAGATGCATGATGAGTATTTTTAGTGACATGGTTGAAAAATATATGGAAGTATTCATGGATGATTTGACTATTTTTGGTGATTCCTTTGATTCGTGTTTATTTCACTTGAAGGCTGTTTTAAGTAGACGTGAAGAGAAGGGTCTGGTGCTTAATTGGGAAAAATGTCATTTCATGGTTTCTTATGGAATAGTTCTGGGACACATAATTTCTGATAAAGGAATCGAGGTTGATAAAGCTAAAATTGAATTGATTTCTAAATTACCTACACCTAAAAGTGTCAAGGATGTGAGATCATTTCTAGGGCACACGGATTTTTATAGGAGGTTCATACAAAATTTTTCTGTCATCTCTAGACCATTAAGTAGCCTCCTGGTCAAAGACGTCGTGTTTCAATGGACACAAGAGTGTGAGGACGCCTTCCGAACACTCATTGATAGGCTTACCTCTGCCCCCATCATGCAGCCACCGGATTGGACTTTACCATTTGAGATAATGTGTGATGCAAGCAACTATGCTGTGGGGGCAGTCTTGGGACAACGAAGGGAAGGGAAGCCATTTGTTGTTTACTATGCTAGTCGAACACTTAATGATGCTCAAAAGAATTATTCGACTACTGAAAAAGAGTTGCTAGCTGTAGTTTTTGTTTTAGATAAATTTCGTGCTTATTTGATTAGTACACCTATCACTGTTTTTACTGACCACACAGCTCTTAAGTTCATTCTTTCTAAAAATGATGCTAAGGCAAGATTGATTAGGTGGATTTTACTTCTGCAGGAATTTGATCTAACTATAAAGGATAACAAGGGGGTCGAGAATGTTGTGGCGGATCACTTGTCTCGTCTGGAGTTCAGTGACTCTGCTAATGGCCCACCCATCTGTGATGACTTCCCTGATGAACACCTATTCGCCGTCACCCAAGTACTATGGCATGCACACATTGTTAGATACTTAGTTTCCGGCGAAGTTCCATCATCATGGAATGCTCAAGATAAGCGCAAATTTTTGGTCGAGGTAAAATTTTTTTATTGGGATGATCCTTATCTATATAAGTATTGCCCCGACCAAATCATGAGGCGTTATATCCCTGAAGGTGAGATTGAAAGTATCTTACATTTTTGTCATAGTGCAACTTGTGGAGGCCATTTTTCTATGAAAAAGACCGCTGCAAAATTTTTACAATCTGAATTATATTGGCCTACATTGTTTAAGGACACTAACAATTATTGTCGTTCTTGTGATAGATGCCAGAAGTTAGGTGCACTGTCCCGGAGACACATGATGCCCCTTAACCCCATCTTAGTCATTGAGATATTTGATTGTTGGGGGATTGATTTTATGGGACCTTTTCCACATTCCTTTGGATATTTGTATATTTTGCTTGCAGTGGACTATGTGTCCAAATGGGTTGAGGCTGTGGCGTGCCGAAACAATTACAACAACATTGTTGTCAAGTTTATCAAAGAACACATTCTATCCCGTTTTGGTACACCATGAGCCATTATTAATGATCAGGGGACTCATTTATGTAATCGCATTTTTGAAGCTTTGATGCGCAAGTATGGAGTTCATCACAAGGTTGCCAATGCCTATCATCCGCAGACAAATGACCAAGCTGAGTTGGAAAATCGAGAAGTAAAACAAATCTTGGAGAAGATGGTGAATCCTGATAGGAAGGGTTGGTCCTTGCGCCTTCCTGATGCACTTTGGGCTTACTGTATCGCTTATAAGACAATTCTTGGGATGTCTCCATATCGGCTTATATATGGAAAACCTTGTCATTTATCTGTTGAGTTAGAACATCGCGCTTATTGGGCCGTAAAAAACACTAACTTTGATCTCAATGATGCATGTATTCATCGGAAACTTTAGTTAGCTGAAATTGAGGAGTTGCGGAATGATGCCTATGACAATTCCCGAATATACAAGGTGAAGATGAAAGCAGCTCATGATAAGCAAATTCTGAGGAAACATTTCGAGCCCAACCAACGAGTCTATCTCTATAACTCACGACTTCATCTTCATCCTGACAAGCTAAGATCGAGATGGACGGGCCCATTCATGGTAAAACAAGTTTTTCCCAATGGGTCCATAGAAATTGAAGATCCAACAGATGGGAGAGTATTTAGAGTAAATGGGCAACGTTTGAAGCACTATGTGGAGCGAGTAGAGGTGCCAGAAGAGATATCTCTGGTTGCCCCTGTCTACTTGATTTGTTGTTCTCCACCCTATCTTTAGTTTAGGTTTTTATTTTTTTTGTTTTTCATTTATTATATTTTTTTTATTTTTTTAGTTTAGTTTAGGTTTTTACTTTTATGTTTTTCTTTTAGTGTTTCAGGCTATTTTAGGTGTTGCTTCTGGAGTCACTCAAAGACCCTCATCCCATGTGTTCCTTTCTCCTATCGGTATGATTTTCTTATATTTTGGTGACTGTGAGGACATTGTCTATTTGAAATTGGTAAAGCTTCACCATGGTAATATCACTCTAACCCTCCTATTTTCTTTTACCTTCAATATTTTTCATGATTATTATTTTATACATTGAGGACAATGTTTGGTTTAGGTTTTGGGGGTGTGGTTTATTAGATTTTTTGTGCAATTTTCAAAAATATTTGAGCTTAAAATGTATTTTACAATTAAACCGAGTCATTTTTGTGTTCTACTCAATCTCCATTGAATACTTAGATGATTACGGTAATTGTGTAAAATCTTTATGAAAATGCATTCGAAATCTGAACTCTTGGTGAATTTTTTAAAAAAAAAAAAAGTGAAAAAAGGGTTTTGAGTCTTTTTTAATTTTAGAGAATATTTTTGTTACCTTTAATTTTGAGAAAACACATACTGACACGTGTCGAATAGTTATATTAGTGGAAAACATGATATTTGATATTATCCTCATGTTAGATGTATTTCGTGAGACTTTTCAACTCGACTATTCATACACTATAAGCCAAGTCAACATGATTTGAAGTTGATTAGTGAGATATTGAACTAGAAAACCTTATAATAATAGTGGAGACTTAACCCGTGTGAGTTTTGAGTCTTTCTTTATTTCTTGAGGGTTATTAAATACACTCTGATTTTTCTTGAGTCCGCATTATTTCGTTGATGATCTCATTATTCTTGATATTCTTATTGATTGCTTTAAGAATGACATAAAAGTTGAATCTTTACACTAGAACTTCTTGCTTTATTTAGTTGAGATGTCCTAGTACTAACTAGAACTTATGAAGTGATATAGGCATTTCTTTCTTTAAACCATATTTTTTAGCCTTTTAGCCTACCCTTAGCCTACCCAATAATAAATATCCATTTGCAGACCTTTGAGTTTTTATATAGCCTTCTCTTTGTTATCCCCATTCCCAATACCTACTCCAATCAAGGAGTAATACCTCTATTATTTTATCCTTACCCAATTTTCTGAGAATGTATACGGTGAGATATATTTATGGAATGGGCAAATAGAAAGAGTTGAAAATAGATATTTCACGCGCCCTCAAAGTAAAAGTGTTTGATTGTATAAACAAGGAAAAACATGTAAAAAAAAAAAAACATGTTAAAAAAAAAAAGTTGAAAAAATTAATGAAAAAAAGTTAATGGTGTACAACATTGATTTGTTCTTCAATGCCCTATGTGTTTATTCAAGGGTGTAGTCATTCTCGGGAAATTCTTGTATCATTTTCGTCCATTATTGTTTGCCATAATCCAAGCCCCATTATAACCTAGTAAAGACCTAATTGATCTTAAGTGAAAGTTGGTTCAGTAGATGTGGATATTAAATAGGCAATACCTATGGTGTTTGATTCAACATTCTCAAAAGTAATCAATATTCCTGTCCATGAGATCATATTCATTTCACTCTTTGAAAATTTCGTTTTTCATGATGATTATATGTGAGACTTTTGCATTTTCCATAATTTATATCATTTTCCTCACATATAATTTGAGTGTCCAATCTCTGAGTGTTTTATTTCTGAGAGACATGAGAGATTTGTGGTCGAAGCGTACTTTCTAAAGGTTATCTCGTCACATCTTTACTATGAGCCGAAGAGTTATGTTGATAAGGTTCCTCACACACACACACTTCGAGTTGAGAATGATTATGAAATTTATTTTACCTTTAGATACTATTAAATTATTGTACTCTATTGATATACATTTGTGACAGTTTTAGTTTGTTGTTTTTCTTGAATTCTAAGCAATTAGAAAATTACTCTAAGGAAAATAAAGGAGAATGCTCACGTTTTTGCATTATGTTTTTAGAAAATAGATTTTGTTTTATTGAGTCAGTAATGTTTGGGGGTAACATTTCTGGAAACCCTCACGAGACTATAACTCGTCCTCTAGAGGTAATCTAGAGGTTTAAAACCTAGTTGCACTTTAAGGTAAGTGCAACCGTGATTCCTACGAAAGTAAGTTAAGATTTTATTCTTAATTTTGTTTTGCTCGAGGACTAGCAAAATATAGGTTTGGAGGTATTTGATATTCACATAATTATTACATAATATACCTCCTAACTTATGTTTGTTAGTGTTTCGAATAACGTATTTTAGTTTAATTATTTTATTTTTGTATTTTTGTAGGATTTAAAGTTTAAATGACAAAAGTGCATTAGTGTGGAGAATAATGGTGATTCATAGACAAATTGACGAAGTGGAGCGAGAAACACTCAAGCCAAAGATTAAGAGAACCAAAGAAAAAAAATAAAGAAAATTAGTTTTGAATTTTTGTGGAACAAAGAAGTAATATGGATAAAAATAGCCAAACCCACCTTTCAAGGGGTGGGACCCCTTTGTTTGCAATTTGAGTTTGGTTTCAAATAAGAAGTATGTTTCTTTTTATCACAAATACAGCAACAGGAAAAAGGAGCACGTTTTTTTTTCTTGTTTCCAAATTGGATTGATTTTTCCAATTGGGACCAACCAATTCTCCCAATTAAATATGGTCCAATGAGAAGGTTGTTTCCAATTGAAATTGGTGGAGGAAGGAGCAGCCAATGAGGAAGGAGAAGTGTTTTGTTTTCTTTGAAACACAAGGACAACAGCCAATAAGGAGAGTTTGGTTTCTTTTTAAACTAGAGAAATACGCAACAGCAAAGAAAAAGTTGAGTTTTGCTCTCGGCCAAAAAAAACACAGCAATACAGCAGAGGAGAGGGCGCTGTCCAGGACAACAGGGAGTACGCAGAACGAGTGGAAACGCAGCAGCGACAGCAGTGTGCTCAGTCAGCAGCAGAGCAGAAACAAAGCAGCAGCAGTGTGCACATCGCTGATCCACCACGCGCTGCCATGTCGATGAAGCTTCCCACCGTTGTTGCTGTCATCACCTTCACCATGCGTCATTAAACTCCACGCAAGGCGAAGAGGTGAACTCCTAGATATAATGCACTTAATTAGTATTTGATTCGTTGTATGCTTTCACGATGAATAATGGTGTTTATGATTTTCACTTTTATTTAATATATGAATTTATGTTATTTTAGTGACAAAGATTTCATCAATTTCTTCGTAGATTATTATTATTCCTGTGGTTATCTTTTCTTCTCTATATAAGTTTAGTCACGTTTTTCTTACGTGTGGAATTTTTAAGGATAAATTGATTCTGGTAGGTTAATTATATGTGATCGTCTTTTATTACGTTATTATCTCCGGATATATCGTAAATTTAGGATATCACATATGACCAACCTTTGTGCTTTCTAGAAAAAGTGAAATCTAAAATCCATTTACATTATGATATATTAATGAATTAAATACTATTTTTCCGATTATATTGTTTGGGATGTGAAACACGTAATCGAGTCATCATAGCGAATCAATACTAGTTGGCGCGTGAAATCTAGGAGGGATTCTTGGAACCTTGTGATTTCTCTAAACTTGATTTCTATTAAATTAAATTTAATTTCACATTTTAGAATTGCTAGAATTTCTCACATTTAGTTTTGCGTAGTTTTTTTTTTCTTCCTTGACCTTGTTTTGTAGATCGTTTTTCCTCGTGGGATCGACACCCCAATTTTTACTGCAATTGACCACGTGTACTGTTTGGGCGTAATCAGTAATGCATCGACATCAATTTGCAAAATGCATTACTTTAAAGTATGCAAAGCGGAGCCTTAATGTGACATATGCAATTGTTTCAAAATGGAGTTGTTATTTGGTCTATTGGGGCATGTTTAGCATGTTGGGTTGGACCCAGTTAAATCAGTTCTTTGGGCTAACAAGGGATGACAAAAGCTGGCCACAAAATCTGATTCATTTAGGGTCTGTTTGGTTGCACGGAACATAGACATAGAAATTGAAACTGTTTTCGTGAATTTGATTCCGAGGCCTCCCCCCCCTTGGACTTGGATTCCCATGAGTAGTGGGAAAACAGTCATATGAAGAATCGATTTCCTTTCAGTAAATAGACAACTAAACGATAGAAATCTGCATAACAAGGAAAAATGATTCCTTTTCCAAGCATACCCTTAGTGATGTGGATGTCCACATCAGCCTGGTTTCAAAACATTGCTACAAAACCTGGTTGGGCCTTAATCAATATGTTTTTCTTGTTGTTAAACCAGTGAGAGATTGAAGAATATGAAGTAATTAGAAATTTTAGGGATTCTTATTTGTTTTAAGCTAGTTTTTGGTAGGGCTCAAAACCGAACCGACTTAGGTCGGTTTTAAAATTTTCAAACCGAAATCGAACCGACCATTAACAAAATCGATCCGAAATCGAACCGATTCTAATTTATGCAAACCGTAACCGAACTGACTAAAATCGAACCAAAACCGAAATAAAATCGAACCGACCGACTATTTTAAACATATTGTATTATTTATATATAAAATATATACTATTTATTATATATATTCGGTCGGTTCGGTTTGGTCGGTTAAAATCACATAGAAAACGAAAACCGAACCGACCACTTCAGTTTTGAATTTTTTAAAATCAAAACCAATCGGTTCGGATCGGTTTAATTGGTTTGATCGATTTTTTGTTCAGCCCTAGTTTTTGGTAAGTAAGAGATTTTTATGCATCCTATTTTAGACCAATTGACTCTTACGATGTGGAGCCCACATGGTAATATCAACCAAGGAATGTGATTTCTCGAAAATTTCATGAAATATTTCCTATTTTTAAGTTACCGAAATCTTGTTCAAAATTCGAAATATGTCAAAATTTTCCTAAGAAAATAAACAAATATTTTAATCTCTCAATATTTTAACAAGTTATAATGTTATTTTAGTATCAAAAGTTTGCTATGTGAGCGATTCTTATGTAATATGTAGTCTGTATGACACTAAGAGTCGTGTTAGACTTTTTATGTAATATTTAAGAGTTTAAAATGCATAACTTATATTGTTAAATTCAAAATCACAACCGGATTTTTTACATTTTTTTTTACTCAAAACGAAATATTTCATGAAAGATTTCTTAAAATTAGGGGATCGAAATTAACTTTAAAAACGAAATCACAATCCTTGTTATCAACCCAAAATATCTTTGGGTTATTTTGACTTTAGTCCCCATTAATAATACAAAATTATACTCTCATCACTTTTTTGTTTGAAATTAGAGAATGGTCACCAAAGTTACGAAAGTCGTTAACACCCTCACACGTTGCTCACGTAATGGATGGAAAATGATCAAAAAACCCTTTTAGGACATATCACCTTATTCATGTCCACATACGTGACACTGCTTGAAACCCTTCTTTTGCTTCTTTCTCATCCTGCCCCTTTAGATCTGGAAAAAATGAACATTTCGAAGCACCCATCTTCTTCTCCATCTGTTTCCTTTCCACCCTCCATAATTTCTGAACTGAAACCACATCCCTCCACCACTCCATCAACTACTTAGTAAATCTAATCTCAACCCCCCCCCCCCCCCCCCTTTTTTTGCAATAGAGAAGTGAACTCATGACAAGAACTCTCAGAGTCCTTACAACTCTGTGAATCGACTCCAACCCACCATTGTGTACCACCATCTCCACTGATTCAAAGGCAAAGTAAATTGATTCACCCAATTCAATAACTCACAAACCCCAACACCTCCGTGATTCGGTTTTGCAAATTCAAACCGCTATTCTCCGGTGTAGGGGTTGATGTTTGTCGGAGGATCTGCAACTATGTTTTGAGTTTCCGCAAACAAATTGATGATACGACAAATTGTCACCCAATCGTGGCCATACACGTGGCGCAAACCATCATAACTAGAGATGGTTGTTATGAAGAAGATAAGTCATGGCGGGCATCACTCCCCCAAGGACGCATCTCAATTAAGAGATGGTCGTTACAAAGGATATAAGTCATGGCGGAAATTACTCCCCTAAAGACACATCTCAATTATGAGAGGACTGTTATGAAAAAGATAAGTCATGGCGGGAGTCAGTCCCCCAAGGACACATCTCAATGAATGATGAGACCGTTATGATAAACGTCCCCTACATTGCGCCATTCGAGCTTAAGTCATGCACATAGTTGCATGTACTCATTATATAAGGTACGATAAGGGACATTTCATCAATGGTATGCAAACAGACAGTGTTCTAAAAATTGCTAGGCGTTGGGCGGGCAGCGAGCAGGTGCCTAGCGCCCAGGGGCCTAGGCGGGTGCCTAGGCAGTCTTAGGTTTTGTATTATAACTTTAATAATTTACAAAAGTTAAGCATAATACCTTATCAATTACATCCAATTTAATGCCAATATACATATGCAAAATTTAAAAACATGAAAAATTAACAATCGTGAACAAAATTTATTAAAACTCAAATGACTGAAGTTGGTCATGATGGGTACTTTATATAAATTTGAATTTGTGTACTCTTTTATTTTTCTTCAAATTGCATGAATAACCTCAGTTATGTTTGATAAAATCTACATTAGTAAAATTGGTACCGGCAGATCCTTTGATAATTCCATTAAGTAATCATCATTTGCTACATTTAGACATATACTGAAAGAGAATTCCATTAAGGATCAACTGCGCCATTTTCACCATATGATGGCGCTAAAAGAGAACTCAGATTCTACCGTGTGTAAAACTTTCCCAACCAGCCTCGTGTCCATAGTGGGAAATTGGTTTAATAGCCTCCTGCCACGTCAATAGACTCTTTTCAAGCACTGACCACAACTTTCATAATTAGATTCATCGGCAGTCAGTGGATCAGCAAAGGCCCTAATTATCTGCTTCAAGTAAAACAGAAGTCTGACGAGACTCTCAGAGAATATGATACACAATTAACTGATGAGTTAACTAGGATACACGGATGTCGCGATGACACAACTGTGACTACCTTCACCTCCGGACTCAAAGGAGGGCAATTATATAATTTTCTAACTCTGGAGGCTCCGAAGAGCATGACAGACCTACTAAAGAGCGCACAAAAATACATAACTCTTGAAGAGATGTGGGCCACTAAAAAGAACAACGAGTCCGACAGGAGATCCTTCTATACGAATCAAAAAAGAAGGGAAGACAATAAACAAGATGATAGGCCAAAGGGGAGGACAATGGTCAGCACAAAAGATACCGGACTGGTAGCAGGTCCAAAAATGGAAAACCAGAATTTGGAAAGTTGCAGTCTGGTAGAGCCAGACACAAACGATCAACCTACTTGGTTGACACAAAGTACAAACCATACACTGCTTTAATAGAGAAGTCCATGGCAAACTTGGAAGACGTCAAATGACTACTCAAACTGAGGGGAGATCTGGCCAGACGAGACAAGAATAAATATTATTCTTTCCACAAGGACTACGAACATAATACTTAAGACTGCCACAACTTGAAAAAAGAAATCGAGTACTGGATCTAGAAAGGACGACTCAGTGAGTTCATTGGACTGAAAAAAAATGACTAGAGGAAAAGAAAAGGTGGAACTTGTTGCAGGACCAGATGAGTAAACCACAGGATTGATATACATCCTGCATGGCATGGCTAGAGATCGGGAATAGTCTAATCGATCATGGAAACAATCTCAGAGATTTGTGGACAAGAATACCCCATCCAGGTCCTCCCGCTCAACATGCTAGAATAAACCGCCCAACTATGGGCTTTTCATAAAAGGATGCACAGGGTGTTCACTTCCCCCATAACGATGCACTGGTGATATCAGTATCAATAACAAAATGGGAAGTCTGAAGAGTGCTTATCAACACAGGTAGCTCGACCAACCTCTTGTACCTGATAGTGTTTTGTAAAATGCAATTCAGTGAGGATGGACTCACACCCACAGATCAGCCCATGGTAGGCTTGGACGAATCCGAATGCTAGTACTAGCAGGAATACCAGGCAAGCAATGAGTATTGTTAACGAACTTCTTTGTTGTCGATGCCCACCAGCTTACAACATGCTTCTAGGGAGACCCTAGTTACACGAGATGAGTGCAGTGTCCTCTGCCATGCAACAATGCTTCAAATATCATATTGATGGTGACGTCGGGGTCATCAAAGGTGATCAACAAGTTGCACGTACATGTCACTATGCAGTAGTGAAAACTCCCAACAAATAGCAATCACAATCAGGACAAAGGGCACAACCACAACAGTGGCCCGGTCAACCACAAATGGATCAGTTCTTCCCAGACAAGGATGCAGCTCCAATCAGCCCAAGGGGATGACTGAACACGGGCAAACCGGAAGAAGAAATAATACCAATCCACCTCAACGGTTTAGAAGGCAGTAAGACTGTGCGAATCAGAACAAAACTTCACCCGGAGCTGACTAAATAACTGATCCAATTGTTGAAGGACAACCAGGATGTATTTGCCTTGACAATGAATAATATGGTGGGCATTGACCCCTCCGTCATCACACACAAATTGCAAGTCAATCCAAATTAAAAAAAAAAACAGTCCGACAGAAGATAAGGCTAGTCGCCCCAAAGCGCAATCAGGCCATCGATGATGAGGTGCACTGCTTACTGAATGCAGGGATGATCAAGGAATCCCACTACTGAGATTGGCTGGCAAACAAAGTTCTGGTAAAAAAGAAGAACGAAAAGTGGAGGGTATGCATGGACTACACGGACCTTAACAAAGCCTGCCCGAAAGACAACTTTCCACTTTTGCATATAGATCATATAATGGATGCCACCTCTGGACATGGACTCCTCAACTTCATGGACACATATTCTAGTTACAACCAGATACAAATGCATCCACCAGACCAGGAGAAAATATCCTTCTTAACAGAAAGAGAGGTACGTACTGCTACCGAGTGATGTTGTTCAGACTAAAGAAGGCGGGAGCAACATACCAACGCCTGGTCAACAAAATGTTCAAAGATCGGATTGGCAAGACCACGGAGGTATACATTGATGACATGCAAGTTAAAAGTCTACACAAAGATGACTACATCAAGCCTTCTCCCAACTCCGCAAGTACAAAGTGAAGCTCAATCCAAAAAAAGTGTACATTCGGAGGAATCAAGAAAGTTCCTCGGGTATATAATCAACCAAAAAGGAAATGAAGTTGATCCGAAACAAATACAAGCACTTCAAAACATGCAGTCGCCTACCAACATCAAAGGTGTACAAAGCTTTAAAGGTAGGATAATTACAACTCTGAACACATTCATCTCCAAGTCATCAGACAAATGTTTGCCATTTTTCAAGATTTTGAAAGGGAACAAAACGTTCAAATGAAGTGAGGAATGCGAACAAGCTTTCCAAAACTTTAAGATATACATGACGAGTACAAAAATACTATCAAAATATAAGCCAGAAAAGATGTTATACTTGTATTTGTCAGTATCAGAACATGCAGTCAGCAAGACATTTGTGGACGCAAAAGCCAATTATCCAGCTTTGGAGAAATTAGCATTGGCATTGGTTGTATCTTCCAGAAAGTTGTATCCCTACTTCCCATCCCACTTCAAGACCGTAATGACCAAACATCCATTTCGGTCAGTACTACACAAACTGGAGTTGTCCAGCAGAATGGTGAAGTGGGCAATAGAACTCAGCCAGTTCAACATCAACTATGCTCCTAAAACCGCTATAAAAGCTCAAACACGCAATACCCATTGCTTCTCCTAGCAGCACGACGCTTGTATTTCTCTCCCACGACCTCGTTTTTACGGTTTAAGTTGTTTCCATTTCGCTCACCACTACTCCAGGAATCACTTTTGTTTTTTCTTCTAGCTGCTAAGATGTTTCAGTTCGCCAGGTTGTCTCTTGCTTGCCCATAACTAAGAAGGGATTGGCTTGAAAGAAGAAAATGAAATACGAACAACCGCGCTGGTCATAATAGATCGACTTTCATATTGCTCCAACATGAAAGTTCCATTTTAGGGAAGGACGAAGTACCATGATACTTTCTGTTTTTTATCATAAGTATCTCCATTTTTTCTTTTATTTCATCCGACTACCACTCTTCTCTGATTTCTCTGATGTGATTGTTCCTCACTTACTAGCATACAATCGATTCTCTCCAGAATTATATTTCTAGATTTTCCCAGGTTAATAATTCACTTGATGTAGACTAAAAATAAGAGGCTTTCCTAGAAAGATTTGAATTCCTCCATGAGATTAGTATTTTTGGATGGCCCCGAAGAAGGGGTTTGCCAGGCAGAAGACACAGGTGAACGTCATCGCAGAATTCACAGGTTGTATCAAGCATCAGTCGGACAATGATAATGAGCAAGAAACAACTGAATCCAACACTCAAGAGTGGATCATGCGTTGTAGTGACGGAGCATCCAATAAGAAGGAAAACATAACTGGAATAACTTTGCACAATTCAAAAGGGGTGACTTTGGAAAAGGCCATCAAATTCAGTTTCAGTGCATCCAACAATGAAGCACTGATAGTTGGACTACAACTAGCTAAGCACCTCAGAATAAAATAAGTTAGTGTTTTCGCTGATTCCAAATTGGTGGTCAATCAAATGAACGGTGAATTCCAAGTGAAGGACGCATGAATGAAAGTGTACCATACAAAAACAAACGACCCGACTAAAACATTCAATACAATTATCATTCAAAGATGTGAAGAGAAACAACTATAGAGCAAACAAGCATGGCGAGAGAAGCATCACATGCAAAAGAGATTAACAATCCCATCATCACTGTACATGAAAGTTTGATATTAGAAAATGATGCACATGAAGTATGTACAACGGATTTGGGGAACAGTTGAATAACTCCAATTCTAGCGTACATACAAAATGGAACTCTGCTAACAGGCAAAATGGAGGCCCTTAATCTACGAAACAGAGCAACATGGTACACACTGATAAATGAAAAGTTGTATAAGAGATCCGCCACAGGTCTACTCCTAAGGTGCTTTTCACCCAGTGGCGTCAATTATGTTCTCCGGGAAATTTACTTCGGGATATGCGGGAATCATCTAAGAGGCAGAACACTAGCTCGCAAAGCTTTAACATTGGGTTACTATTGGCCAACAATGCAAAAGGATGCAAACGAACTCGTTCAGCTATGTGACAAATGCCAACGATTTGCTCCATACACACACATGGCAGGCAGAATATGATCCCAATAAGCAGTCTGTGGCCATGCTCACAATGGGAATGGATATTGTAAGTCCACTCCCAATCTCCGATAGAAAAAAGTTCCTCCTTATAGCAGTCGACTATTTCACCAAGTGGGTAGAAGTAGAACCACTGTCAAAAAAAGGAGAAGCCCAGATCAAACACTTTTTATGGAAGGAAATAATATGCAGATTCGGAATAACCAGAACAATTGTCACCGACAATGAGTTTCAATTCGAAGGCTAAAAGGTAAAAAAGTTAAGCGAAAAATTGAGCATCAAACACACTCAGCACCTGCTCATTTTCAAGCTGACGGACAAGCAGAAGTAACCAGCCAAACGATTCTGAAGGCCATCAAGAAAAAGCTTGAAGCAGCAAAAGGATTATGGGTGTCTGAATTCCCAAGCATTCTCTGGGCCTACAGGATAACAAAAATCTCCAACCGGAGAAACACCATTCGCCATAACCTATGGGTCAGAGGCAATGGTGTCAGTCGAGATGGGCATGCCAACCTTCAAAACTAAAGAGTTTCGAATAGAAGACAACAATGAAACATTGCGCGTCGAACTAGATCTCCTCGAAGAAAGACGGGACATAGCTTCAATCAAAATCACAACCTACAAACAAAGAATGGCCAACTACTCACATTCAAAATAGGTGATTGGGTACTGAGAAAGATCCAACTCAACACAAAAGAATCAGATACAGGGAAATTGAACCCAAATTGGGAAGGGCCATACAAAGTGGTGAAAATTAATAGACCAAAAACATACTGGTTAAAAAATTCGAAAGGAGAACAACTCAAGAGGCCACCGAATATAAAACATTTGAAAATGTATTATCAGTAAACTATCACATTCCAATAAACTTTTGTCTCTCGCCCCAGTAATCTAAGTCAATTAGGACATCAAAGTCAGACTAGGAAATTATTTATAAATCTTCTAGTCCGATCACCATGTCGGACCATAAAGTGTATTAAGCTAGTCTGAACAAGTCAAACTAGGAAGTTATTTATAAACCTTCTAGTCCGATCACCATGTCGGACATCAAAGTGTATTAAGCAAGTTTGGACATCAAAGTCAGACTAGGAAGTTATTTATAAACCTTCTAGTCTGATCACCATGTCGGACTACAAAGTGTATTAAGCTAGGCATGACATTAAAGTCAGATTAGGAAGCTATTTATAAATCTTCTAGTCCAATCACCATGTCGGACCACGAAGTGTATTAAGCTAGTTAAGACATCAAGTCAGACTAGGAAATTATTTATAAATCTTTTAGTCTGATCACCATGTCGAAACACGAAGTGTATTAAGCTAATCATGACATCAAAGTTAGACTAGGAGATTATTTATAAATCTTATGGTCTGATCACAATGACGGATCACGAAGTATATTAAGCTAGCCAGGACATACAAGTCAGACTAGAAAAATATTTATAAATCTTTTAGTCTGATCACCATGTCGGAACACGAAGTGTATTAAGCTAGTCAGGAAATCAAAGTCAGATTAGGAAATTATTTATAAATCTTCTGGTCTGATCACCATGTCAAACCACGAAGTGTGTTAAGCTAGTCAGGACATTAAAGTCAGAGTATGAAATTATTTATAAATCTTCTAGTCTAATGACCATGTCGGACCATGAAGTGTATTAAGCTAGTCAGGACATCAAAGTCAGACTAGGAAATTATTTATAAATCTTTTGGCTTGATCACAATGACGGACCACGAAGTGTATTAAGCTAGTCAGGACATACAAGTCAGACTGGAAAAATATTCATAAACCTTTTGGTCCAATCACCATGTCGGACAACTGAAGTGTAATAAACTAAGTCATGACAACAAAGTCTGACTAAAAAACTGCTCACAAGTTTTCTTGTCCAATCACCATGTCGGACAACGAAGTATATTTAGCTAGTAAGGACCACAAAGTCACACTAGATAATCCTTTTTAGGCAAACGACGAAACGTGCTCTGCTAGGCAGGACTATTAAGTCTACCCTTACAAAAGTCTCTA
Source organism: Berberis vulgaris (assembly GCA_963556465.1). Classification (NCBI taxonomy): domain Eukaryota; kingdom Viridiplantae; phylum Streptophyta; class Magnoliopsida; order Ranunculales; family Berberidaceae; genus Berberis; species Berberis vulgaris. The sequence goes on from OY747137.1 coordinate 10,782,716, forward strand.
AGTCTAAACTATCAAGTAAGACAAGAACATCCAGGAAAACCAGACATCGAAATCAGGTTATGTTTTATCATATTTTTTGTAAGTCTACATTATCAAGTTAGACTACAACATCTATGAAACTCGGACATCAAAGTCAGGTCACGCCCACTATATCTTTTAAGTGTAAACTACAAAGTTAAGACTAGAATATTTATCAGAACATGCCTACAATTCGGCCAATGCTTATTACGAGTAAGGAAGACAAAGCAACAAAAGACATACATATATAGAAAGAAAAATATTCATTGATAATTCAATCAATTACATCTGGAGAAGAGGTTACATGAATAATAGTAGGAAGGAAACAACTTTTTCAGCACAAGTAGGATCAACTAGAGGAGATGGGGTTTTATCTTCTTTAGTAAGATCAGTCGGAGAAGACGAAGCCTTATCATCGTTGGTGGGATCAGAAGGAGGAGAAAAACTTTGTCTTCATCAACAGGATCACTTGGAGGAGTTGGAACAAGATCTTCCTCATCGTCAGACGGAGTGGAAGCATCCTCAAAGATGTCCACTATAGCACGATAGTCAATCGTTTCAATTCTTCCAGCCACAATCTTACTCCACTCTACTGCATCTGCAGTAGACTTAGCCTTCTCCGCAAATGCAAAGAGTTCTTGTTTGTTTCGAATAAGTTCTTCTTCAACTTTGGAAAGTTTCTTCGAAGCTTGCTCCTTACTATTTCTCTTCTTAACGAGTTGTTCCACTGGCTCCTCAGCAGTTTTACGGCAAGTAGAATGCAAATAAGCAACACTTAATGCTTGATCAATAGTTGCCTTTTCCGTGGACAACTCATTCTCAGTAGCATATAATCGATCACGTAGGCGATTCATCTCCTCCTCCGCAACAGCAAGCTTAGAAGCATACTGATCCTTGACAGCTTCCACTTCCTTCAAAGAAGTCCGAGAAGCATCAATTACCTTCTTTTTCAGCTTATCCACCCGAACTAAAGCATCAGAAAGATGCAACAACTACTCCGCGTGCTTTTTCTCCAAGGCATACACGTACATCATCCCAGCCTAGGTAAGATGGGACAACCCCTGCTCAAAGCAAAGAAGAAAGTTAAGAAATATTTTTTAAAAAAATTAATAAAATTGGTGAACTATTTACCTCCATTATCTGCGTAACACCTTTTTCAAAGTGATCTCTAGCAGAGGGCACTGGCATCAGGATTTTATCCATCAACCGTTAACCACGAGTTCATGTGATTATGTGCAGTTTCCTGTATGTCAACCTTCAAATACCAGTTGAACCCACCATTCGTATTACTACGAATTTCTCCAGGAACAGGCTCCTTCCAGCTAACTTGTGGATGGAGGACAGAGGGGTTCGAAATGACTGAAGCTCCACCGTTGGTCTCTTGTTTGACAGCTGGAACATTGGTGATGACAGAAACACCGCTTATCCCTTCTTGTTCGGAACAACGAAGAAGACTTTGGGAGAAAATGAGGAGAATCAGACACCTCCTTCAAATTAAGATCAGCAGCAGGTGGAGGATGATGAGACTTGGAGTTCTAACCCCAATCAACATCAACCTCATCAAAAGCAAGATTGCAGTTGAAGTCGTCCAAAGACAACTCCGCATTTGGATTTCGGGACTGTTCCATTACAAGTTGTATCATCTTATTTGAAATGACACGAGCTTCCTCCTCCGAAATTTTGTCGAGGTCGGTCACACCAGCAGTAGCCAAGGATTGTGATTTCGTTTTTCGAGTTAATTTTGGTCTCCTAATTTTAAGAAATATTTCTGTGTGTAAAGAAAAAACGTAAAAATGTTGAGAATACATAAAATCTATATAATGGATTTCAAGGGTATACTAACCATGTGAAAAAAATAATATGCAAGTAAATAAATGTATTAAACATTAAATGAAACCAAAATACCTATAAGTAGAAAACCATGGGGTAGTTTCAACAATCAATAAATTATTAGAAATTATAATTAGAAGGAAAAAAACTCGAAATTTATGGAAAAAAAAAACTCGAATTTTTTTTTCAAAAAATGTATTTTTTTTAGTAGCTGGTTTTTGTAAAATAAGTGATAATTATAAAATTAGGGGTGGTTTCAAAAATCAATAAATTATTAGAATAAATGATAAATAGAAAAAAATTTGAAATTTACGAAGAAAAAAAAAACCCTAAAAATTTTCGAAAAAATGTATTTTTTTTAGTAGCTGGTTTTTGTATTTTTACAAAAAAAAACGAAAAATCCCGAAATTTACAATTTTTTTTGAAAATTTTAAAAAAAAAAACCCTCGAAAAAATGTAAGTTTTTCTTTCTTCCGTTTTCTTTTAGTAATTTCAAAAAATGAAAATTTTGTATAATTTCGCGAAATCACAATCCTTGGCAATAGTAATGAGGTTCTTCTCGTACTCACTCAATGGAACACGAGGGCAGGAAACTTTCCACCTTACTCCGCTCCACTGCCTGTTGCATCTCCTCATTTTGTTCAATAGCAAGACTAGAATCGCCGTCATGACTCTTCCCCGAAGCAGTGGAGGCTGAGCAGAATCAACCAACTCATCCAAAACCTTCCTTTTGGAAGGACTAATAGGCCTTGGAGCTTTCCTCTTCTTCGCAGAAGGACCAACACAACCAACGCTAACAGAAACATCGAGATCCATAACTTTCTCGAAGGAGCTCATTTTCCCATCAATGCTAGCGAGATCAACCATCTTCTTTCTACCACCAGAGCCAACAGGAGAAGCAAGTCGAGCAACAGTAACGTCAGAAGCACGATCATAAAATAACCAATGATCATTTTTGTGCATTAAGACTCTACAGGCCACTCCGGTCAATGGCCTCCAACTCAAAAAATTCTTTTGGAAGTGCCCAGGGAAGGGTGAGGAATCGATTCCTAATTGATTTCTCCAATTCAGTCAACTGCAGATTAGTCAACCTCCTAGGAGTCCTGAATGACCTCAGAATGGGCCTGTTGTCAAACATGAAATAATTAGATTTCATGGAAGTATAAAACCATGTCCTTTGCCAGAACCTTAAATCATCCTTCAGCTTGTCCAAACAAGAAGGTGAAAAAAAAAAAGAGCAAACATCATTCATGTTAACCTTCAACATCATCAAAGAATGCACAACCTTTTTGTTTATACGAATACCAACCTGCAGAGATCTCACATTGTTCCAACCATCACCCTCTAGCCGTTGGGACCCATCTAAGCAGAAGGAATACTGATCATGTCCAAGTAACCCCAGAAGTCTCAGGAACTGGAAAATGGAGACTAGCTCTGAACATTCCAGGGTAAAGAGAAATGTAACTAGTCCTCGGACGAATAGGGTCGTCACCTTCTCTTGGCACCACAAGATCCAACTTAGATGGAATAGAAAATGTCTGGCGGACGTAATCCAAGGTACCCTGTGTTGCTTGCAGATAATCAAAAAAGGCCTCAGAGTGGGCCAAACGATCGTCACTCAAGGTCTATTGGGAGCCATGGCAAAGAGTTTGACAATCCAGAAAATGAGAAAAAAGAAGAACAAACAAACTCTGAAAATGGAGATAGCGCAAAGAAGATAACACGACTCTACAACGCCCTTTTATAGGGTTGGACAACCAAAATACAACCAATGGAAAATCGTGCAGGAAATTATGGCTGTATGAAACCCTAGAATCATGTCGAAACAAACTGATTGATGGCGTAGTGGAGTAGGAATTGAATCGCGACTAATGCTACGCTAAAAGACAATGATGAACCTAGAAAACCAATCGTCGAACAATTAGTGGCCACACAAGAAAGCCCATTAACTAAGGGGAGTAGTTGATGATACATCAAATAGTCATTTGATCACAGCAGTAAACGTGGCAAAGATTATCACCAGGAACAAACACCTCACACTAAATATGGATAACAAGTTCACTCACTAAAGCCCAAAGAGAAATTCAGTAACAGACCATGAACAAAGTCAAAGGCCCAAATCTCAAACCCAACGGACATTTTCCCTTAAAGAGGAGAGATGTTACGAAAGAGACAAGTCATGGCGGAAATCACTCCCCCAAGGACGCATCTCAATAAAGGAGGAGACCGTTGTGAGAAAAGTCCCCCTTCATCATGCCCTGCATGTTTAAGTCACACACTGAGTTAATTATTCTCAGTATAAAAGGTAAATGAGATATTCGTGAAGCAGGTATGCAAACACAACACAAGTATACTCTGTCTAAGTTCATTCACTCTTACAGTTAACTGACTTAAGCATCGGAGTGCCTTCGGCCACCAAATAGGTGATTTTGGGCAATCTAACCTTGTTGTGTTGGTTAGATCTAGCCAAATAGCAACTGACATTGTCATTTTTTTTAATGATTCGAATATATGTTAATTGATATAGTTATTATGACCAAAGGCAATTAGTAGAGCACAAGAATATTCGAATATGTTAATTGATATAGTTATGACCATAGGCAATTAGTAAAATACATTAATGTTTTTTTATTGGACAATACTAATGATTGAGAGTAACATACTAACTTAATTTCGAGAAGGGACGGAACGAGCGGGATTGAAAATATCCATCTCGATCCCATCCCTCCTCACATCCCTCTCTAGATCAGGACGAGATGGGATCATGATGGCTTTGATCAATCCAAAAAGAACCCAAAAAACCGAGATGGGATGCCCACCCCTATTCGAGCAGTGTCACATGCGTGGGGTGTGGCATGTCCTAAAAGGGTTTTATGGTCATTTTCCACTCATCACGTGAGCGTGAGCAACAAGTCAGGGTGTTAACGGCTTCCGTGAGTTTAGTGATCATTCTCTAATTTCAAACAAAAAGGTGACAAGAGTCTAATTTCGCATTATTAATAGGGACTAAAGTCAAAATAACCCAATATCTTCACATACAATCATTTTTTCATGGAAGGAAAGGGGGTATTTTAGGGATTCTGCACTGTGCCACCCCACTTAATTAAAAGAAAACATCATGATCATAAAAAATTAAAAAAAAAAAAGAAAAATTATGATGGCACACGTTTTCCTCCAACTATTTTAATCCTTTGTGATCAAATAAACCGTTAATATCTTTAACTGAAGGGATCAGAGGAGGACAAAGGTAAAATGGCTTACAAAAAAATTCTTATGAATGTTTTATATACATATACTTGATGTCCAAAGAAAAGACAGATCTGAGAAAAAAAGAAGTAATTGGTTGTATATTGGTCCTCACTAGCTGTGTTAACTGTAACGTGAAGAAAACCCATAACCAGATGATGATTAGGACTTTCCTACATTGTTTGTTTGATTCTTTGCTTTGACTACTCCCATAGTCCCATTTGTACAAAAGGCCTCGTCACTGTCAAGCAGCCTGAATGACAGAACTCTGTTGATCTTTGTCTGTGATTTTTGATGGAGCATTTAGTACTTTAACGCGGAACGCAGCCTGCAAAAGGGAAAGATTATTGAAATTCTGTACAGCTCGTTGTGTCTAAAATATTATCTGCATTATCTTTCTTTATCGTCCAATATATGTATATGTTAGCATGCATTTATTACCTAAGTCCTCTTATCTCATCAAATTCATCATTACAACACATCAATTTGGAAAATGTTATTAGTGAATTAGTACAAAAACAATATTGGTTAAGATTGTACAATCAATATAGATTGAGCGGAGAGGTATTGTAAAAATGTATTGACTGAATTATAAGCTAATGCATACTAGGTTATGAATGATCGAATACTAATGCATACTGGGTTATGAATGATCGATTCGATCATTCAAATATGACAGTGAAGACTCGACCAAAGGTGACAATGCAAGAAAAAGAAATCAAGTCATGCGCCTATGAAAGTGAAAGTGAAAGTCAAAAGTCAAAAGTCAACTAAGGACGAAGTCAATTCAAGAGACCAAAGTCAAAGATATGCGGTCAAGTAATGTTAAAGCTTCATGAAGATTGAAGACAAGTCCAAAATAGTTTGAGTCCAAGAAAGTGAACTATGCCAAGTGGTATTTGAAGACAAGGCAAAAATAGCTTACGGATCGCCAAATTTCAAATGAAGTGTCAAAAGTTATTTGAAGGCACAAATGTGTGGGAACCAACATTCAAATTTGAATTTGGGTCATCCTTCACATGCATATCTCAATTCTCGTCAAAATCATATCAATACACCATTTGACCCAATTACGTATCAGATCCAATTATAAAAGCTGAAAAAAGGTTCATGCGTTAGCATTAGATGGAGAATTAGAAGAACCACCTTATTAGAACCAAACTCAATTTTGTCAGATGGCCGGAACCGAGCAGGAAAGTTTGGAGGCACCCGATACCGTCTCCCTTCAATACTGCACAGTTGCCAGTAAGTCAAATATTTTAACCGACGTGCTAAATGAAAATGAGATGTTCCTCGACTTACTCGGTGACCCAGGTTCCGTGTTCACTTCGCAAGTCGGTCACAAAAAAGGCACCGTCCTTGTAACTGATACGAGCATGCATTTCGGATACCTGACATAACAAGAAAGCTCATTTCAGAAAATGAACATGAAACGATGAAAGCATGTCATGCATGTGTACTGACCTGGGATGAAGGTATAACTATTGATACTCCATGACTTTCACCATGTGAAATATTCCTGCATTTTAAAATAAACTAGCGTGTCAAGAAAAAAGTAATAAAAAACAAATAAAAACAGTAGGGGTCCCAAGCCCAATCCACGTGAGCTACCAATAGGGAATATCACACTCGTAAAATAGTAGGAAATAAGCATTCAGTATCATCAACATTACCCAATTATGTATGGCTTATGTTCATCTCTACTCAAATGAATCGGTTCTACGGAATTACCCATCTCATTCTCAGAGGGGAAAAGGAACCACCTACAAAATTCAATGAGTTGTAGGCACTGCCTAGCTTATAACAATGAGGTCATGAAATCAAACTATATTCAATGCTGGATACATACTCTCCTTTCAAAGAACGCTCCAGTGCATCATTGTCTCTAAACCACTTTTGCAGCTGATCGCTTGCCTGGCAATAGTTAATGGATACATCTCAGACAATAGTAGTATATATAATAACACAATTTCTAATATTTGCATCAGGTGAAAACCATTTAACTATTTGAAACAGAGAAATTTCACTTGGTGGATTTCTCGAGTTTCAAGTGAACATACTTTGTCTGTGAGTCGGCAACTCAGTGACCTCCCTTCAAGTTTCCCACTGAAAAAGGTAATATGGTTTCTCAGAATAAATTGCATATGGAAACAGTTAAACGCAATGATGATTAACATGTGACATGATTATACTATCTTAGGTTGAAGATATACTTCATTAATATGAAGAATGTATCATGATTCCAAAAAGTTGTCTTTCAATCAAGAGAAAAATAGTGTTGTTGAGCAATGGATTTTTTACGCGAGCACTTGTGTCAAACAAGCTCAGTTTGTTCAACCCCCAGTCCTAAAAACATAGTATAGCAGATATGTTTAGAGTACAATGGGGGATGACTGCTGAGAATAATAGTTGACTGTTTGAGAGTCTATCTTATAGATGTAACATGTTTAATAATGTTCGTATCAATAACCGTATTAGAAATACTTGGGGATTATATTCAATTATTTCTGGATTGAAATACTGTAAGGAATTCCCTAAGCAGCAAATAGGTCAGTCTATAGGTACATATAAACATTCAGCTTAAAGGTACCTAACTTTTAATTGAGTCGATTGATTTGAAATGAGCTCAGATAAGTCAGAAATACAACCCCAGTATCTTTCATATTTTACTATTAGTACAAGGTGAGATATCCACAGCAGAAACCACATGCATCTCAATATGACAAAATAAATAAATAAACAAATAAATGGCGGAAAACTTCAAAGTCTCACCTGTTACCTCCCAATACCCAACTCAACATTAAAGGCATACCAATGTCAATAAAGACTCTTCCGCCCACTCTTCCAGGATGCGGTATCCGAAACTTTGTCAAGAACTGCAAAACAGGTTTCGTACATGATGAAGATAGCAGAAATCCTACTTAATCACACTTATCTGTTATCTGGAAAATAGTCTAGTAGTCGTACCGACAATGGTCCAAGCCCTACACCTAAATATGGCTTGTAAGTGGAAGCCATTATTGCAGCCATTCTAGCCATTCCATATATGACGGCAACCCGGAGCCTTCTTTCTTTCTCATAACTGAAACAAAACGTATCATCAGAAAGAAAGAAAGAAAGAAAGAAAGCATACTGAAACCCATACCAAAAACTTGTTGGAATGAACTTCAAAATCTCTAACAAGTCAGATATAACCCTTAGACAACCTTGAGGTGAAGTTCACAAGGCATGGAAATCAAGAAATTAAATTGATCTATCCAGATATGAAGAGCACCAAGCATTTCTGTGACATTTAATGTAGGATAGTGCTCAGCTAGCATAAGAATACATGGTCATTAAAAGCAACGTCTGGCTTTGCACTGAAAAGCCAGTAGAAAAAGTTAACCCACATAGGTGTCCTTGACTGTCCAATCTTGCCATTTTCCTGAAGCTATTCTAATAGTTCTGACAATCGCAGAAATGAACAAAACAGATGATCATCCCCACCCACTCAAAAGATAGAGGGAGGTTGTATCTGCTTGCTCTTTACATAACACATGTAGGAAAAAAAATTGATAATAATATGACGGTTTATGAAAATAACTGTACTGCAAACATACAAATATTAATGGGGTGCCATTCTCAATTGTATGTAACTAACAAGGTTTATGTATAAAGAGAACAATGCGGGAGACTCAGTAATATGTACTTAATTGACTTTAACAGAGTAACTCGAGAAATCTTCCTAATACGAACCTACACAGTTGGTTTAAATATTCAAATATTTTCATATTTAAATATTCAAATATTTCCATAGAAAGCGGGAGACTCAGTAATATGTACCTAATAAACTGTAACAAAGTAGCTCAAGAAATCTTCCTAGTATGAACCTACGCAGTTGATTTATATTCAAATATTTTCATAGAAAATGAAATTTTACCGTCTGATAGAAGCCGTAACGTCAACAGGGTTTCCTGAATCTACACTTTCTATCCAGGCTTTCTCAAGCTCTAAAGCAAGCTGATAGCCATCCTAAAAGAAAATATTCGAAGTGGACAAAATGAGAACCAGAGACTGACAGTCTGACACACAAGAGGATGTCTGTTAACAAATTCATCCTACAAGAGGATGCACACATCAGACACACACAAGATATTGATGGCTAATATTCCCCAATGGAATAAAACACCTGAGTTCATTTTTATGCTTAAACTGTGAAGCATACCTCAATAGCCATGCAGCCACCTTGACCCATATTTGGCTGCATTGCATGAACAGAATCACCAAGCAAGGTTACCCGGCCCTTTCCCCAGGTAAAAATAGGTGTCCGATCATAAATATCACGTCGAATAATTGCTTCCTCTTCCGTAGCATTGAGCAGATCAACTACATTATCACACCAATTGCCAAATATTTTAAGCAATCTTTCTTTTTGACCTGCCAAAAGATCCACGAGGGAACATTAAATACGGATTAACAGAAAATGGATAAGATCATCCTCAGCTTTTGTTTTATTATATGTGACACTTTAAGTTTAACTTAACAACTACGCCATTAATAAGTCTTTTATATGGCATTCCCACGAAACCACAATGTCTACATCCACAAAACTCCAAAAATATGAGATTATCTACCATTTGGAACATCAACGCCACCAGGTGGTTCTTTGTGAAATGCATACCACTGCATCTTGCCAGCACCCACATCTGATGAAACAAAGTATTGCTTGTGACCCAAAAATACCCGGTACCTGTGAAAAAGATAATTTTGATTTTATTAAATCATAAAGATCTATAATTTTAATCAGTTAGAATGACTACAACGAGATCATATCATGTTTAGAAACAGAATAAGTCCATTAACTTGTAAATTTTAAAGTCAAAGTTATAAATGGAACAAAATGTAGTCAACACTAAACAATTTAAAAGCTGTGGTGCAGATAAGAAAACTTCCCGTGAACTTTCAAGAAGTGCACAATTCGTAAAACAGAAAGGCAACCACATAGTAAAGAAAGAGAATAAACATACCCAACAGATTCAATGTCTGGAGGAACAAAATCTGCAATGCCGGAGTAACAAGTGTAGCCTGAGTATGAAGCCTCCGTGTGCCCGAACAAAGCATCCCTGACCTATTCATCAGATATATCATGCTCCTCTTAATTATATTTTCAAGGTGAGGGATACTAGTATACGAATCGAATAGAACCCTAATGCTTGTGCCACAAAACTCACATGGCACATCAGGGTCTCTAGGACACATCATTTGACAATTGACACGGAGCACACGAACACCATTTACTATAAATCTATGAATTATTAGACCAATTTGATCACTTATTGTATTCCTAATGTCTGATGTACTAGATTGGAGCATTATTATCACTCAATATATTTCAATCAAGTTGGTCATAATTGTGAAGAGATGAATGGTGCATCTAGACTATGTCACATTTCTGATGTTATGTACCTGGTTGGAAATGGTTCTTTACGCTGAATAATTTTAACTTAAGATGTGGAAAAAAAAAAGTTTGATTACCTTTGACCGTATACCATCAGCTCCAACTAGGAGATCACCTTCATACTGCTGCCCGCTCTCAAGAATCACAGTAACCTGAGGACATGTATTTCGAGTAAGATTAACAAGCACGAAGAATATAAGAAGTTTGTCTTAGAAATGAGTAGTTTCGTTCAAAGAAATGAAGGAAACCTACTTTCATTGTGTTAATCATTTGAAAAAAAACAGATATAGTAGCAATAACGTTGATCAGCGATAACATGCAAAATTCAAGAGGGGTTGCTTCAATTCTGAAGCAAACTAACTGTGTTAAAGTTCTCTTTTAATATGTATTCAAATCTAGTTATCATTTATCATGTTAGGATTTAAAATGCAAAAGCAACACAAGGCAAAAGCAATTCATCTCACTTACACCATAGCTGATGAAGAAATAACATTTGAAGGAAGTCTTTTAAAGCAAGAAGGCCTGATAATTGACAGTACCTTATTTCCATCATCCCTAAAATTAACAACATTACTATCATTCATGATGATATCTTCACCAACCGCCCGAGCCAAAATTTCTTGCAAAGTCATTCGGCTAATAACTCTTGTGACAGGGAGCCCCCTTTCCACTGCAGGTGTGAATGTATCAAACTTGATGTACCTGATAACCAATGAAATTATTTGATAAAGAAATTGGAAGGTTGCATGGGAGAATCTCAGTTCAGCAAAATATTGACACTGGGATAATACAACCGCCATCAAAAAGAAAATGTTACCATCAATTCATGCTACTATCAATCATGAAATTGTTGAAAGTAAAGAAAGCAAAAAAAAAAAACAAGAATAGGGAGGAAAACAGAGAGCTGTATTATTCATTGATATGAGCCTCTATATATAGAGATAGCAATTACATAGTATCCCAATTCGAAACAAGATAGGAAACCTGTGCCAATAAGGAATTTAAATCCTACTCCATAACAAAGAAGATATCTTTCCTCATTTGGACTAGTCACACAATCCTAGTTTGACTGCAACACCCCCTTGTGACGTCCAAATGCAACGTTACGTTACGTTGATGATGCATGTCATGTTGCCTCGTTAAAACCTTGCCAAGTAACAAAAACCCACTGGGAAAAATAACCTTGGTCGAAGGAAAAAGAGTACAACGCGTCATTTCCTTGAAGATGAAGTAAACGTTTCGAGAAAATCTTTGTTGCGCATCAATTCTCCCCCTGATGACAATGTCTCCCCCTTGATACCAACAATCAAGGGAGATCAAACAATTTACGTAGTCCGATACTATGTACATGTTTCTCGTAGGGCTGAAAACCGAACCGACCTAGGTCGGTTTTAAAATTTTCAAACCGAAACCGAACCGACCATTAACAAAACCGATCCGAAACCGAACCGATTCTAATTTATGCAAACCGTAACCGAACCGACTAAAATCGAACCAAAACCGAAATAAAACCGAACCGACCGTCTATTTTAAACATATTATATTATTTATATATAAAATATATATTATTTATTATATATATTCGGTCGGTTCGGTTTGGTCGGTTAAAATCACATAGAAACCGAAAACCGAACCTACCACTTCGGTTTTGAATTTTTTAAAACTGAAACCGATCCGAACCGAATTTAAACCGAACCAATCGGTTCGGTTTTGATCGGTTCAGTCGGTTTAGTCGGTTTGATCGATTTTTTGTTCAGCCCTAGTTTCTCGAAAGTTGTTTTCGATAAAGCTTTCGTGAAAAAATCTGCCACATTGTCATCAGATCTAACCTCTTTTACTTCAATCTTCATGAGCATTTGTTGCAGCTGATTATAGAAGAACTTCGGCAATATATGCTTAGTATTGTCGCCTTTGATGTAACCTAGTTTCATTTATTCAATGCAAGCGGCATTATCCTCGTATATGTACGTAGGTTCATCTGTGGTTGACTTCAAACCACAAATACTTCGAATATGCCTAATTATGGATCTCAACCATACACATTCACGAACTGTTTCATGAAAAGCAATAATCTCTGCATGATTCGAAAAAGTAGCAACAAGAGTCTGCTTTGTCGACCTCCAAGATATTGTTGTATTCTCCATGGTAAAGACATAACCCGTTTGGGAACGTCCTTTGTGCGGGTCAAAGAGATACCCGACATCAGCAAAACTTGTCAAGACATCACTTGGAGTCTAACCAAAGCGAGCGGCAGCACGTTTGCCGGCGTTGACGGTGGCTTGACCGGCAGTGGGATATGTGGCCCTGCCGTCGGTTTTTGTGAATTTTCCCACTTCGTGAACATCAACGTCCGATTTTGATCTCTCTCTGTACGGATAAAACAAGCTCATATCAATCGTACCTCTTAGGTATCAAAATATGTCTTTAATGCCAGTCCAATGGCGGCGTGTCGGTGCAGAACTAAATCGAGCCAACATGTTCACAGCAAATGAAATGTTCGGTCTCGTACATTGCGCTAAGTACAATAATGCACCTATTGCACTTAGGTAGGGCACCTCTGCCTCTAGTAATGCCTCGTCCTTCTCCTTGGGACGGAATGTATCTTTTTTCGGATTAAGACTCTGAACGATCATGGAAGTTCTACAAGGCTTAGCTTTATCCTCATTAAAGCGCCTTAACAATTTCAGAATATAGCCCGATTGGTGAATCATAATCCCATCGGCACGGTGCTCGATCTCCAATCCGAGACAAAAACGTGTTTTCCCAAGATCCTTCATCTTGAATTCAGACTTCAGGTGCTCAGCGGTTTCCTTTAACTCCTCTAGAGTTCCAATCAAATTCATGTCATCGACATAAACCGCAACAATAGCAAACCTAGAACTTGTTCTCTTAATGAACACGCATGGGGCATAACTCATTGTTTATGTATCCCCTTCCGATCAAGTATTTACTTATTTTGTTATACCACATTCGTCCGAATTGTTTCAATCCGTAAAATGAACGTTTCAATCTGATAGAAAACGTGCTCCATGGTTTAGAACTACTTGATTCAGGCAAACGAAGTTCATTCGGGACTTTCATGTATATCTATGTATCTAGATCCTCGTAAAGATATGTCGTAACCACATCCATAAGCTGCATATTCAGTTTTTCGAAAACTACCAAACTGACAAGGTAGCGGAACGTTATTACGTCCATTACGGGAGAATACGTCTCCTCGTAATCGATCCCAGAGCGTTGAGAAAAACCTTGCGCTACAAAACGAGCCTTATATCTCACAATCTCGTTTTTCTCATTACGCTTCCTAACGAATACCCATTTAAATCCGATGGGTTTTACACCTGGAGGGGTTGGCAGTACCGGCCCAAACACCTTCTATTTCGTTAGGGAATCCAATTCAACCTGGATCGCATCTTTCCATTTTGGCCAGTCAGTTCTACGTTGACACTCTTCAACAGAGCGGGTTCGATATCATCGCAAGCTATGATTTCGTGCGCAACCAAGTATGCAAATACATCATCGATGATGATTTCGTTTCGATTCCATGTCCCATCTATGCATGCATAATTGATCGAGATTTCTCTATTCTCGGGAGTAAGTACCGACGTTGAGGCGTCCCCCAACGATGACTCCTCTCGGACATATCCATAGTCCGGGATATTCTCATAAGATGGTTCGATCAAGATAGCGACGTCAGATGGATTGGTTTGTGTCGTCGGTCTGCGTCCTCTTCTTAGGACGAGAATCCATCGAACCCAGTGGTCTACCGCGCTTCCTCGCAGGATCAGATGACTAGTTAGCCGCCAGGGTACCACATGCACCGTTTCCGTCACGGGCTGCGGCGCCGTGCCCGGCGTCTCCCGGGGCGACGCTACGTCCCGTGGTGAGGACGTCAATCCTTGCAGGCACGTTTGCAGCAGGTATATGTGATCTCGTCACTTTAGCGATATCAGTGAAAGCGTCTGGCAACTTATTTGTTATGCTCTGAAACGAGAATTCGCCGCACCTCACTCTCGGACTGTGCGGTTCGGGGATCAAGATGAGACAAAGTGGGGGCAGACCACGACAATTCCTGTCGTTCCTATTGAACGTTAACGTTCTTATCTCCCCCTAACGACGAGAAGACTGTCTCATCAAAGTGACAATCCGCAAATCATGCAGTAAAGAAATCGCCTATCAAGGGTTCCAAGTAGCGAATAATTGATGGTGTATCATATCCCACATATATACTCATCCTTCGTTGAGGCCCCATCTTGGTACGTTGTGATGGCGCAATTGGCACATAAACCGCGCACCCAAAAATGCGTAAGTACGAAAGATCCGGTTCATACCCAGTCACCATCTATGACGCAAAGAATGGTTGGGTGGCAACCGGCCTCAAACGGAGTAACATTGCTGCGTGCAAAATTGCATAGCCCCATGCGGATATAGGCAAGTTGGTGCGCATAACCAACGTCTGAGCGACCATCTGCAACCTCTTGATGGTGGCTTCCGCGAGACCGTTTTGGGTGTGAACATGGGTAACCAGATGTTCAACATCAATCCCAATGGACATGCAATAATGATCGAATGTTTTCGATGTAAACTCTCCGGCATTATCGAGTCGAATTGACTTAATAGGGTAATCCGGGTGGTGAGCTCTCAGCCGAATAATCTGGGCCAAGAGTTTAGCATATGCAACATTTCGGGTGGACAGTAGCGTGACATGTGACCAGCGTGTCGACGCATCAACCAACACCATAAATATCTAAATGGTCCGCAAGTTGGTTGGATAGGTCCACAAATATCCCCTTGAATTCGCTGTAAAAATGAGATGGACTCTTTAGAAATCTTTGCATAGGACAGTCTCAGTCCTAATTTTCCCAATGAACAGGCTTTGCAGAACGAGCGAGATGCATGCATGGCGGCACCCCTTGGGGCGGCGACCCGTGGACCAGTGATGGTCAACCAAAGCGGATTCCTTTTAGTGCTTCGAGTAGCTCGAAAGAATGGATGTCTTACACAATGCAAAGTGAACAAAATTAGTGTTTCTGGGCCAATGCTTCTAAGAAACAGATATCCATGGAACTGGATTAGAATGAAACTCGAAGTTTCAAACAATAGTCGTGAACAGTCATCGTTCAATGCTACGCGGACTGCCATAGTTCGGAGCGAATACCATAGTTCAAGCTTCACGAACTGCCATAGTTCGGAGCGAATGCGAACCCCCACTGTTCAACTTGGTGTGAACTTCCATAGTCCGACTTAGAGGGAATGGAGTAGAAAGCTAATTGGGAGAGACTGGAATTTAAATTAATTCACAAAAGCGATAAATTAATACACAGCATCATAACATATATACTACAGTCAATCAGTGTAAGAGACACAACAAGAGGGTGTTTTTCATACCAATTTTTTTGTACTTGAATCAGGGATCAGCGTATTGAATTTGATTTTCTAAACAAATTTACTTGAATTATGGCGGGTTCTTCATATTTTGTTTTCATAGTTTCTCTAGGACTAAATGAATTCAGTTGTATCAGATTCATTACAGCAGATAATAGTTGTAACTAGTTGTATATTTTAAGTTATAGCAACCTCAAAAGGAAGTGGGGAAACAAGTTAATTATTGAAAACTTGGCCTCAGGGCAGAATGGCATGAACATCAGTATTTTGCTTCAAAATAATTGAAACAGGATTATCGTTTTACTATAATTTCGCTTTGATGTAATTGAAAGAGAAGGCAAAAAAAAATTGTCCCCATAGTGAACTCAAGTAGTTATACACTTCTATGCACTGTTTTTCAGGTTTCCATTAGCAGATTATTTGTTAATGATATTGTCAAGATTTGTGACTTCTCAAGACGGTCGGGGCTAACAGAAAACTCATAAGTTTAACAAAAGATTTGGTACCATTGATTCATATTTGAACCCTTCAGAGTTCAGCCATTGAACCAAGAACTTCAAAATACAGAACAGAAACATTGAAACCTAATCAAATAAATAAAATCTACATTTAAACACATTGAGAAACTTTAGACTCAATGTACTCAATTCTGCCCTTGATTGTCTGACCACAACAAACATCAGTAATTTATTTTCATACAATCAATTCATAATTAGACTAACAAGATATGTATTCTGCAATTGACTATCATCCAAGACCATATCACAAGACCGTAATTATTTCATGAAAACCTCCTAGAGACGAAATAATAGTTTACTTAATAAAAGGGAAAAAAATCATAACCATCTCATGTACTCAAGATAAGCTACTGCCCAGTTAGGGAAGCGGGACCTTATACTCTTTTACATAAGAGTATAGGGTTTCATTCATCAGTAAATGTATGGAAATGAATGGATATGATGTTCGACAAGACATAACATTAACATATACGATGAAGACAACTATCACAATGTCTCATGCGAGTATGAAGGATTAGACACGCAATATCTCAAAATTCTGACAAGGAAACCTACTAAGTTTTCCAGTGTATGTCTATCCGTGGGTATGGCACGTAATCCCAAATCCCTAGTTCTTTCAATAAATGATACACATTTTTTCATGTGATGCATAGAAATGAAAACTGAGACTTATAATGGCATGGATCACACTTCATGTTCAAGACTTTATAATCTACATTGAGAAAACATATATTTGCATGTAAGCGTGCTTTGGAAATCTTACATAATAATTGCAAAAAAAAAAAATCAAGGTAGATGGGGAAAACAATACTCACATTTATGCAAATGAACACCGGCAATGGAAAATTCAATACACCAATAATAAATAGAAATTGTTTTTGTTTGAATTGCAAAAACATCAAACAAAAACAAGATAAGAATATGAAGTTGCTCAAGTTAAGAGAGAAGCAGTACCAGAGCCCAGATAGGATAGGCCAGCAATATAATGATTCCAATTGGGTTTGAGATACCACTGCTCCGAGTAAAAGAACTTCTGAAGATGCTAACGGCGAATGGTGTTCGCTTGGGGATTTTTTCTTAATAGCTGCTAGGGTTAGGGCTCTATGAGCCTCTATATATATAGGTAGCAATTACATAGTATCCCAATTCGAAACGAGATAGGAAACATATGCCAATAAGGAATCTAAATTCTACTCCATAACAAAGAAGATATCCTTCCTTGTTTGGACTAGTCACACAATCCTAGTTTGACTGCAACGGAAATATCATTTAATTGATGGAAATCGTGCTAAAATCTTTGTCATCATACTTCATTAAATGAATTCCATATTGACTCTCATTAAAGTAGCAAAACGATATTTGGTGCTTCCGTCCCTCTTTCCTTGAGTATATATAACATCCGAGATTTCTATGTCTAAGGACATACACCCAGAGCAGTGTGTCCAAAGGATGTTATATTTAAAATAGCAAATGAATTTATTGAATACTAAAAAGTAGACAACAGCATATGTTGTTATAATCGAGATGTATCAAATTATAAAAACCAACTTACCAAGAGCCAGATATACCATCAACTAGTCCATTAATTCGATCACCGGTAATACACCCAGCCTTCAAAACCTCCTCAGCAACATCCAAATCAATTGCTTCCAACGCCGCCAGCGCATTGCTTTGCACCTGAATTGGCCCTCTATACTGCCCCTCACCTCTAATAGCACTCAAATCCCTCTCAAAAACCACCACATCAAATCCCTTCCTCTTCACAGCAAGAGCAAGAACTAATCCACCAATCCCACCACCAGCTATAAGAATCTTCAACTTCTTTGTAGGTACATGAACTCCACCACCACTTCGAGAGTTGGTAACCGCCACTGGGGCCTCCCCCACAGCTGCCCTCACAACCTGTTTCCTCCTATTCTGCTCAATGGGTTTGGTCCTAAACATGTAATTATGGTGGCAAGATGGCAAATTTCCCTCATTCAAATCCTTGGGGATTGAAAATGGTAAAGGGGGTCTTGAAAAACTTGGTATTGATGAGTTTAAAGATCTGTAAAACACTGCTAGTGCCATATTTCAAAGAATTGGTTGAACCCCAGAAGCTCAACCAAGTAACCAACCAATATGAAATCAAATGGGGTTGGTTCTCTTCTAAATCTAGTGTTTTTTAAACTTGAACTCCAATTTGTTGTTTGAATGAAGAAGATGAAATGGGTTTTTCTTAGGGGGGCTTGTGAGAAGAAGAAGAGGTTGTGGAGGGAGAAGGATGAGTGTTGAGGAGATTTGAGTGAGATGGGGAGGTGGGGTTGTAAAGAATTTCAACCAATCCATGTCTTTTATGTTCATCTTGTGAAATCAAAATCAAATGTGTGCTCACACCAACACCACCCCAATTGAGATTCCAAACGCCATGTGGAGCTATATTATGTTTGTGATGTTTAGGGATTTTATGGATTGATGTGAGAGTTGAGAAATTTTAGACTTGATTCAATTTTTGCGAGGATGATCGCTTTACTCTATAGATTACCTCCACTAAAATTTGATGATTACTAATTTTAGTGGCCATACAAATATGATCTTTGAAGTTTTTTCACTTTATGAAAATAGACGGGGGGGGGGGGGTGTCGATGATGCTTCTTATATGTACTTTGTATAGGCTACAAATATTGGGGTGAGGAGCATCCCAAGATATTACAGTTTTGGTAACTTTAGAAAATTTGGGATTGGAGGTGTCTTAAAGACTTTTTTTTTTTTTTTTTGAAAGCGAGCTGGGGTTTTTAGGATCCCTGAACCTTATATTAATAAAAAATGATGATGATAAAGTTTACAATCGCTCATACGTTCACTCGTTTCATCATCTACAAAACAATAAACTTGCTTTAAAGCTTCAACAAAGAACCTAATTAATTCTAGATTCATCGTCTTCAGATTATGGAGTAATCTTGCAAAGTGTTTTGCTGCTAAAGTGGTTGCACGATAGATCTGCCATAACTTTTCTTCCTCGTAATTACCAATCAATCATTTAAGCACTCGCATGACCTTTATTTATGCCTAATATGAGCCCCAAGATGTATGAGAAGTTGATGTAAAGAATCGAAACACAATGAATCATGATATAGAAATCATTGAATGCTAGCACTAATCTAGCATTACTAGATTGTTGCATTACTAATTTTGGTCACTACATTGACCATGCTACTAATAATATTGTTCGAATTCTTGCATGTTGGCTAGGGCTGAAAACCGAACCGATGGTTCGATTTTTCACCTAAACCGTAAACTGAACCGACTTAGGTCGTTTTTAAAATTTTCAAACCGAAATTGAACCGACCATTAACAAAACCGATCCGAAACCAAACCGATTCTAATTTATGCAAACCGTAACCGAACCGAACCGACTAAAATCGAACCAAAACCGAAATAAAAACCGAACCGACCGACTATTTTAAACATATTGTATTATTTATATATAAAATATATATTATTTATTATATATATTCATTCGGTTCGGTTTGGTCGGTTAAAATCACATAAAAACCAAAAACCGAATCGACCACTTCGGTTTTGAATTTTTTAAAACCGAAACCGATCCGAACCGAATTTAAACCGAACCGATTGATTCGGTTTAGATCGATTCGGTCGATTTAATCGATTTCATCGGTTTTTTGTTCAGCCCTACTGTTGGCTCAATGTATCTATACCTATATGGTTGTAATCTCATCATCTAGTATCAAATTTTTTGATGCATGCAGCGAAAAACACGACGAAGAATTGATGTGGCAAGTAATTCATGTTGAAATGAATCCTAAAAAGTTATTGAAGCATTTTTCAAGATAAAGGAAAGATGTTCAGAGGGACTCGTGGGTTTCCATGCTAAAATAAGCACCTATAGAAGAACTTGGACTTTTTAAACCTTTTTTATTCAAGCCTGATGGTATCATTGTTGTGCGAGGGGAAATATGTACTTTAGACTTAGCTATTTTAAATATTATAACAAATATTAAAAAAAAATCAACTTAGCAAAACATTATTAGTTTCTCAAATAATTTCCACAAATGAGTATGATTTTGGAACTTTCAATTGATAGCTAAAAGTTTTATGAATGATATTATTGATAATGTTTGATCATGTAAATGGGTGTAACACTAACAAGTGCGCTTATACATATGAAGTTGATTTATTTTTGGGTCACATAAACTTTGAACAGAAAAAAAAAAAAAAAAAAAAATATATATATATATATATGTTATGAATAGAAAGCTCTCAAAGGCCTAAAAATTGGTTCACTAACCAACATTTATAATATTTTTAGTTCAATTCTTGTGGGTGGGAGCGGGTAGTGGTGCAAAATGGTGGTTTAATTCTCAAAGGTTTAGACCTTAAAACAGCCCACTTATTGAGCTTTGATAGGAAACTTTTGAGGCTATTAGCATTAACAACAAACAACATTTCCATTGCCCGCATTTTCTTGGCTTGAAACGCAATGTCTCTGCCACTAGTTTCATTCCCAACTTAACGTTGAGTTTTATTTATTTAAGTTCCCATTGACAGACAATAAACAAAAAAGTGCATTAAAATATATCTCAAGCATGTTCAAATTGGAACAAGTACTGCTTATTTTAAAGCTAATTGCGTCAACTTTACAGTCATGACATCATTTTTGTGGGTACCATATTTGTCACCCCCGCACAATAGCCGAGATGTTGAGGGCCTGAAATATGCCTGCCGAAACCCATATGTAAAATAAGGCTCGAGCCCATATAAGGCCCATATCCATTGCATAAATATCTATCTTAGGATATTTATGTAATTAGATAGATATTTATGCAATTAGGTAGGTAAGATATTTAGTGATGTAGTCCATTTTTGCTTTCCTTCCTTGCTTTTACCTAGACTTGCACAGGGAACGCACTGAGCCAAATATCACTGTGTAGCGGCTGATGGCACTCTGATGTTTAAGTTAGATAAAGCTTAGGAGAGATTTAAAGCTGTCAATAGGGTTTTTGTCGCGTACATTTGTTCATCGACCTTATCTCCCTTTTATAGTATGAGAGTCATTGTTCCGCTCGGTCTTTGGTGGCGTAGTTTAGGGAAAAATATATTGCCGGAGATTCTTTCCTTATTGGCAATTGTCCATGTAGATAAGTTTTCATACACGACTTGTGCTCCTAGATCTGCGGGAGAGGTTTCCCTTTCTGAATATTGTCCAGCAAGGAAATTTTCTTGCTCGACTTATGCTCCAGTATTTATTTCCTAGTCGGAACCAAAGTATTGTTGGCCTATTGTCTTGGATCGATCCCCCAGATACTTGATAAGCCGCAAATATCTGCCTTATCAGGACTTACTCTTGCTTTATCAGAGCTTACGAGTACTAGGCTTGACCGTGTGACATGTGGGCTTAGTGGCACGTTGTGGGTTCGATCTTATGGATCCTGCCAATTGTCGGCCTAACGTTGTATGGGTCTTACTGGATTGAGCGTGCAATCAGGTATGCTTTGTTCTGTTGACGAGATTATCATGACATGCGTACGGTACTGATCAGAGGACAGGATGTATCATCATTTAGTGTCGTAAATATCTAGCTTATATAAGGAAATTAGATATTCAATGCGTTTGGGGAAAGGGGGATGTAAATGATGTGTCCAAAATCCGGTTTTCTGTAAATTTTGACCTGCAAAACAAGTGTTAGATTGCCAAAGACCACATGTTTGGTAGGTAAAGGCACTCTGATGCTTAAGTTGGTAACTTTGTTGGAATGGAGATTAATCTAGACAGAACTCAATTAAAATTGCATACATTTGCCGAATGTTCTATAATGATCGTTATTAATTTTCTGCGTGACTTAAGCATGTGAGGCTCATCAAGGGGAGACGTTTTTTGTAACAGTCTCCTCCTTTATGAAGATGCATCTTTGGGAGAGTAATTCCCTCAACGACTTTTTCTCTCTGTAACATTCCTCATCTTTAAGGGATAACTTAGTTGGGGCTGGAATTGAGCCTCTGACTATGATTTGTTCTGATGGGTCCTGTTTGGGCATTTAGGACTGGGTCCGCCCTTTTTGTGCTTTGTGAGTTGGTATGGTATTGAAATACTTAGTCCTCGTGATGAGTGATCCATGCCACGTGTATGGTCGTGATGATAGTTTTATTTGATGTATCATCAACTACTCATCCCCTTAGTTAATGGGTACGCCGACGTGGCCACTTACTTTGCGACTGTTGGACTTTTTTTTTCATCAACGCGACACATTTAATGTCATTAATAGTTGTTGTTACGTTTGTTTTCTTTGATGTCTCATCCGCTTCTTGATTCGGCGAGATTTTTGGGATTTCGTGCGGCCATCGTATCTCGCACATTTTCCCATAAGCAGTCATTTCATTGCTCAACCCTATAAAAAGGAGGAGGTGAATATAGTATTTTCCTCTTTACATTTTCTTCATTCCCAGTCTTTGATTTTTTTTCTCTCTTTCATTTTCGTCTCGTAACAATGTCTAGCTTCAGGGTTTTAAGTGGTGATGTGTTTGCTACTTGTGAAGCTTTCTTCTCGCCTAAGCAGGCTACGCAAACGACTCTGGACAGTACTCGCTACGACTATTCATTGCAAGCTAATTTCTAGATCATCCTGCCTGAAGACAATGATAGTCCTTGTTGTGCAAAGCCTGGCTACATTGCGTTGTACCCTACGATGTTTTAGGCGGGTCTTAGGCTTCCAGCTCTAGAAATCTTCTTAGAGTATCTAGATTTCTTGGGCATCGATCCCGTTCAAATGGTTCCTAATGGCTGGAAGGTAACAATCGCGACCTTAGCGAGGGTCGCTCTATCCGGTATTCCTATGAATATCAGAGTTTTGCACTTGGTGGTGGGATTTAGTGTAAATACAAACCGCACTTGCTATCTCCGTGGCCCATCCTGTTTTAAGAATCTTAAGGACGAGTATAGGGACTGGGCAAGGCCCTGGTTTTACGCACCCATCTCCTCTAATTATTTTAAATTACCCAATCTACATATTTTGGGGTCATTCTGATAACCCAAGAAGAACGAATTGTCGTTGTCTATGGAGCAAGAATTTCGTGATCAATTTAACAAACTGCCCCGGGCTATAGTAGAAGTTTTCCTTACCATGGATGTCATCAATCGCAGTGGTCTGTACACTATAAGTAGGGTGGATCGTGTGGCGCTTACGACAACTTGTGCTATGGAAGTTATCGTTGCACGTGCTGGTAATGTTGTCATTTCTGATGAGGGGACAAGAGTGTACTTTTCCGATTGGCGTTGGCGATTGGGAAGTGAGCTCCGTTAAAAAGCCTACGGATTTCGATGCTCTTGTTATTGCTAGAGGTTTATTAATGCTAGCTCGAGCATTAGAAATATGAAGGTTCATAGGCTTGTTAGCCATCTAAGTTGTTGGCAATAGTCCTGGTCATGTCCCAAAGAAGAAGAAACTTATTAGTTTGGTTCATGGCACTACCAGGGTTCCCCCCTCATCCATTATCTTTCCGAAAAGGGTGGTGGCGATGTTGTTGACCCTATTGCTCGAGAGACTAAGGAGATAAATCAAAGTCTCGATATGAACAAAAAGAAGGTGTTGCGTCCTTTGGATAATCGCGAGAAGAAAGTCTCGTTTCTTCATATGGCGTGCCCGATTTTGACAATTTGTTTGTTGATGATTCCCTTGTTGTCGACAACAAAATGTTCCAGCTTGGTGTTGAGCTATCTAATAATCCGAATAACACAAGACCTTGGCTGATTTCAAGTTTGACCCCTCGTTGAATGATCAGGTCGTTGCTCGTGGTCGGAATTCTAAGCCTCCCATTTCTTTTGTCGTTGTGAGTACCATGGATTTGTATGCTACTCTCCTTGCTACCTATCCTATTGTTGTTGCTCTTGATAATTTCAATTGGTTTTCTGAAGTTGACGTGCAGGATAGCGTTGGTAATCTCATTGTCTATTGGCATGGGCGATTGGTTGAGGTGGCTCTTATGCCCGTGCATCCGCCATGTAATCACCTCAATGAAGGTCTCAAGCACCTCATGGAAGGGATGAGTCACCTCACTTATACAGGTGTGATGGCGTCAGATTATAAGGTTGT